>CM057827.1:116707629-118100129 GCA_030068075.1 Paguma larvata
GGCAAGGCCCGCGCGCCCGGCCCGGGAACTTTGCCTGCCGTGCCTGGGGTCTGGCTGACGTCGCCAGCGGGGTCACTGCCCCACGCCTAGCATGCCTACCGCCCGCGGGCAGCAAGGTCAGGCCCGCGGGACAAACGTCTTCTCATGGCTGGGCTACCTCTCTCTGGACAGAGCACGTGCCCGCCCCGAGATCCCCCCCGGCCAGAGCCAGCCTAAGTTGGGCCCACCTTGGGGAACCGGCCCCGAGCCAGGCGCACAAGCTGCCACAGCCAGAGCTCCCCACGCCAGCACTGGTAAGCGTGTTGAGCCGGCCCGCGCATGGGGGCCACGGGCACGTGGGCACTGCCTTGCTTGGGTCAATGATGAGAACTCATATGGTCTCGAAGAGAGATGATGACCTAAAAATCATGCTCAATAGGATTACGCTGAGGCCCAATGGAGCACACCACCCTGGGCAAGGGATCCTGGGGACCCGCAGTGGCCCTGGACCCGCGCTGGCGCCTGGAGCTCGGGGCGACCTGTCCTTCGTGGCTCCCCAGTGCGTCGTTGTCCGGGCCGTGGGCCTGGAAGGCACAAGCCAGTCTCCCGCCCTGGGGCTTCGGGTGCCCCTCCCTAGCGCCTCGCGGGACGCCTCGTTCGGGGCCTCGGCTAAGCTGCCCCTGTGTCCTTGTGTCTTCCAGCGGGAAGGTGTCGTGCCCAGGAGCTCGCCGCGGCACCCCGACGTGCGAGGTGAGTAGACGCCCGGGTCGATCGCAGAGGGCCCCGAGGGCACTGGGCCGCTGGGGACGGGCGGCCCGCCTCAGGGCAACACCGGCCTGCCAGGGGGACTCGGGCACCGCCATGTGCGCTGAAGGCTGGCGAGGCCCCCAAAGTGGGCCCCAGGCATGGGGCTCTCGAGAGCAGAAAGGGCACTCCTTGCCTCCTGGAAGGGGTCCCATGGCCCCTGGAGGGTCCCTCTCTCTCCTGTGCGCCCTCATCCCCTTCACCCCAGTGTGGGGGGTCGCCGAGCTTGATGTCAGAATGGCCGAAGCCCAAGGATGCTAGACCAGAGGTGCTTCCGTGGACATGGGAGCCTCCCGGGCGCTCCCTCGGGCAAGGGCGGTGGAGTGAGAAGCAGGGGCCCGTCCCCAGATGGGGCACCGACCGGACATCACTAGACCCTCTGGGTGGGGGTACACAGTCCCTCAGGAGGGCTGGCGCCTTGGCCCGGACCCGTGTCTCCTGCCTCCCAGAATTCGACAGGTGCTTGCTCCCCTTGCTCGATTGTCCTGCTCAGGCCCTGAGGGAGGTACCCAAGCATTGCCTGCTGCGTTGGCTGCCGGCACCCCGGGGCCGGTGCCTGGAACCCGGGAACGCCAGGGTCCTGGTTCCGTGCCCGCTCGTGCCCGCGGCAAGGCGGGGCCTGGGAAAGGGTCCCGCCCCTCTTCCTCTGCGAAGCTGATGCGACGGCATGGGAAGGCTTGAGGTCGGAAGGGGGACCTTTCAGAGCGTTCTTCGGGCTTGGAGAGGCATGGCCTGGGCGCCTCCCCAGGCCCCCGAAGCACTCCTGGGTCTTCTCTGGGGCGTCTTGGCCGTCGGCGGGCCGGGCAGGACCGTCCTTGCAGGATGGCCATGCCGCAGCTCCTCAGGGACCCACGACCCCTTCTTGCCAAGGACTCCTTCCATCCCAATCCCCAAGGGGCTTGGAGGTTCATGTCCTCGCCGGCCCGGGGCCCGTCCCAGGCCCAGACCCCTGCCCACTGCTGGCAAAGCCCAGGGCTGGGCCGTAGCACCACGGCTCGCCCTTGAGCAGGCCACAAGCTCCCCGAGGGCCCTCCAAAACCCTGCCTCTTTGTGCAGGGGTCATGTTCTGATGCCTTCGTGGGGACCCTGCCCCGGCTCTGGTCCGCGGGACCCCTCAGGCAGAGGCCCGCGCGCCCGGCCCGGGAACTTTCCTGCCGTGCCTGGGGTCTGGCTGACGTCGCCAGCGGGGTCACTGCCCCACGCCTAGCATGCCTACCGCCCGCGGCAGCAAGGTCAGGCCCGCGGGACAAACGTCTTCTCATGGCTGGGCTACCTCTCTCTGGACAGAGCACGTGCCCGCCCCGAGATCCCCCCGGCCAGAGCCAGCCTAAGTTGGCCCACCTTGGGGAACCGGCCCCGAGCCAGGCGCACAAGCTGCCACAGCCAGAGCTCCCCACGCCAGCACTGGTAAGCGTGTTGAGCCGGCCCGCGCATGGGGGCCACGGGCACGTGGGCACTGCCTTGCTTGGGTCAATGATGAGAACTCATATGGTCTCGAAGAGAGATGATGACCTAAAAATCATGCTCAATAGGATTACGCTGAGGCCCAATGGAGCACACCACCCTGGGCAAGGGATCCTGGGGACCCGCAGTGGCCCTGGACCCGCGCTGGCGCCTGGAGCTCGGGGCGACCTGTCCTTCGTGGCTCCCCAGTGCGTCGTTGTCCGGGCCGTGGGCCTGGAAGGCACAAGCCAGTCTCCCGCCCTGGGGCTTCGGGTGCCCCTCCCTAGCGCCTCGCGGGACGCCTCGTTCGGGGCCTCGGCTAAGCTGCCCCTGTGTCCTTGTGTCTTCCAGCGGGAAGGTGTCGTGCCCAGGAGCTCGCCGCGGCACCCCGACGTGCGAGGTGAGTAGACGCCCGGGTCGATCGCAGAGGGCCCCGAGGGCACTGGGCCGCTGGGGACGGGCGGCCCGCCTCAGGGCAACACCGGCCTGCCAGGGGGACTCGGGCACCGCCATGTGCGCTGAAGGCTGGCGAGGCCCCCAAAGTGGGCCCCAGGCATGGGGCTCTCGAGAGCAGAAAGGGCACTCCTTGCCTCCTGGAAGGGGTCCCATGGCCCCTGGAGGGTCCCTCTCTCTCCTGTGCGCCCTCATCCCCTTCACCCCAGTGTGGGGGGTCGCCGAGCTTGATGTCAGAATGGCCGAAGCCCAAGGATGCTAGACCAGAGGTGCTTCCGTGGACATGGGAGCCTCCCGGGCGCTCCCTCGGGCAAGGGCGGTGGAGTGAGAAGCAGGGGCCCGTCCCCAGACGGGGCACCGACCGGACATCACTAGACCCTCTGGGTGGGGGTACACAGTCCCTCAGGAGGGCTGGCGCCTTGGCCCGGACCCGTGTCTCCTGCCTCCCAGAATTCGACAGGTGCTTGCTCCCCTTGCTCGATTGTCCTGCTCAGGCCCTGAGGGAGGTACCCAAGCATTGCCTGCTGCGTTGGCTGCCGGCACCCCGGGGCCGGTGCCTGGAACCCGGGAACGCCAGGGTCCTGGTTCCGTGCCCGCTCGTGCCCGCGGCAAGGCGGGGCCTGGGAAAGGGTCCCGCCCCTCTTCCTCTGCGAAGCTGATGCGACGGCATGGGAAGGCTTGAGGTCGGAAGGGGGACCTTTCAGAGCGTTCTTCGGGCTTGGAGAGGCATGGCCTGGGCGCCTCCCCAGGCCCCCGAAGCACTCCTGGGTCTTCTCTGGGGCGTCTTGGCCGTCGGCGGGCCGGGCAGGACCGTCCTTGCAGGATGGCCATGCCGCAGCTCCTCAGGGACCCACGACCCCTTCTTGCCAAGGACTCCTTCCATCCCAATCCCCAAGGGGCTTGGAGGTTCATGTCCTCGCCGGCCCGGGGCCCGTCCCAGGCCCAGACCCCTGCCCACTGCTGGCAAAGCCCAGGGCTGGGCCATAGCACCACGGCTCGCCCTTGAGCAGGCCACAAGCTCCCCGAGGGCCCTCCAAAACCCTGCCTCTTTGTGCAGGGGTCATGTTCTGATGCCTTCGTGGGGACCCTGCCCCGGCTCTGGTCCGCGGGACCCCTCAGGCAGAGGCCCGCGCGCCCGGCCCGGGAACTTTCCTGCCGTGCCTGGGGTCTGGCTGACGTCGCCAGCGGGGTCACTGCCCCACGCATAGCATGCCTACCGCCCGCGGCAGCAAGGTCATGCCCGCGGGACAAACGTCTTCTCATGGCTGGGCTACCTCTCTCTGGACAGAGCACGTGCCCGCCCCGAGATCCCCCCGGCCAGAGCCAGCCTAAGTTGGCCCACCTTGGGGAACCGGCCCCGAGCCAGGCGCACAAGCTGCCACAGCCAGAGCTCCCCACGCCAGCACTGGTAAGCGTGTTGAGCCGGCTCGTGCATGGGGGCCACGGGCACGTGGGCTCTGCCTTGTTTGGCTCGATGATGAGAATTCATATGGTCTTGAAGAGAGATGATGACCTAAAAATCATGCTCAATAGGATTACGCTGAGGCCCAATGGAGCGCACCACCCTTGTCAAGTGATCCTAGGGACCTGCAGTGGCCCTCGAGAGGAGCTGCACCTGGCGCTGGGGGCTACCAGTCTTTCGAGGCTCCCCAGTGCGTCGTTGTCCGGGCCGTGGGCCTGGAAGGCACAAGCCAGTCTCCTGTCCTGTGGCTTCGCGTGCCCATCCCTAGCGCCTCGCGGTACGCCTCATTGGGGGCCTTGGCTAAGCTGCCCCTGTGTCCTTGTGTCTTCCAGCAGTTAGGGATTGTTCCCAGGAGCTCGCTGTTGCATCCCGACGTGCGAGGTGAGTTTACCCCTGGTCAATCGCAGAGGACCCCAAGGGCATTGGGCCTTGGGGAAGCCCGCTCAGTGACCACCAGTCTGCCTAGGATACTTGTGCACTGCCATGTTCCCTGAAGGCTGGCGAGGCCCCCAATGTCGGTCCATGCATGGGGCTCTGTGTTCCAGAAAGGGCTTCCTTGCTTCCTGGTGGCATCCCATGACTCCTGGAGTGTCCTTCTCTACTGTGGTCCAACCATGCTCTTCATCCCAGTGTGAGTGGGCACTGAGCTTGATGTAGGATGTCGGAAGCACAAGGAGTCTTGACCAGAGTTGTATTCTTGGTCATGCGAACTTCATGGTTGCTCCCTCAGTCGATGGCGATGGATGGACATGCAGTCACTGCTCCCAGGCCTGGCAGCCAAACCCTTTGGTATGTGGGTGGACAGTCCCTCAGGACGGCAGTCAGCTTCTCCGGACCCTTGTCTCCTGCCTCTGGTGTCTTGCCTCGTGCTTGCTCCTGGTGCTCAATTGATTTCTTCAGGCCCTTGCAGTTGAATCCAAGCCTGGCTGGAGCATTGGCTGCCTGCTCCTCATTGTTGGTGCCTGGAACCCATTAACACCAGGGTACTGGTTCTGTGCACCCTCTTATCCTCGGCAAGGGGTTGCTTGAGAAAGGTTTCAGCCCCTCTTCCTGTGCTAAGCTGAAGCGAATAAATGGTTAGGGTTGAGGGTCCTACGGGGATGTAGAGGATTGTTCTTTTGGTTTGGAGAGGTAAGTCTTGGGAGGCTTCACTGTCCCCTAAACAGTTCATTGAATATCTGTCCGGCCCCTTCTCTGGGCGTTGGAAGGGTATACAGGGGCTGGTTCCCTGGTTGGGAACTAATCTGGACCACCTTAGACCCTTTGGAGTATGGGGTAGACAGGACCTGATGAGGGCTGGCAACTTGGCTGGACCCTGTGTTTCCTGGCTCACAGATCTTGTCCCAATGTCTGCTCCCGGTGGAAACACGTCTTTATCAGGGCCCTGGAACATCCTTCTTCCTGGGTGGTGCATTGGCTGCCCGCTTCCCTGGGGTCAGTTCCTCGACCTCAGGCATGCCAACTTCCTGGTCCTAAGCACCCTCTTTTTTTGGGAAGAGGAAATGCTTGTGATTGGTATCAGCCACTCTTCCTCTGCTAAGCTGATGCAAAGAGTTGGGAACTGTCGAAGTGTCCCAAAGGGGAATTTGGACCATCACTCTTTGGGCTTGGAGGAGGTATCTGTTGGAAGGCACGCTGTCCCATGAACATCCAAGGAATTTCTGATGGGTTCCCTGTTGGCAGTGTGACAGACAGGGCTTTTCTTGAATGGTGGTCATGCCGCAGCTACTCAGGGCTCCATGTCACCTTCTCCCCGAGGAGGTATTTCATACCATGACCCAAGGGGCTTTGAGGCCCATGTCCTTGCCATCCCTGTGCCTGTCCCAAGACCATGCCCACCCATTTCAGGCAAAGTCCAGGGCTGTACCATAGCAGCCACAGCTTGTCCTTGCGCCTGCCACAAGCTCCCCAAGGGCTGTCCCAATCCTCAGGTGTGACCTGTGTGGCTGGCCCGCTGCCTCTTAGTGCAGCGGCCATGGTCTGATGCTTTCTGGGAGACCCTGCTCATGCTTCTGTCCAGCGGACCGCTACAGGCGGAGGGTCTTGTGCCCTGGGCTGGAGCCTTCCTGCTGTGTCTGGAGTCTGGCTGACATCTCAAGTGGGGACATGGCCCCATGCATTCTGTTACTAATGCCTGCGCCCCAAGGTCTGGCCTCTTGGAGAAAGGCTTTTCATTGCTGCAAGATCTCTCTCTGCACAGAGCTCGTGCCCACAGAGATCTTGCAGGCTGTACCCAGGATTAATTGGCTCAATTGTGTTTAGATCCCCAAGCCATGCCCAAATCCTTCCATTTGAGAGCTCCCCAGACCACCTCTGGTAAGCATGTTGCTGGCTGGGTGATGGGTGGCACTGGCACATGGGCACTGCTTTGGCAGGGTCAATGATGAGACCTCGGTCTCCAAGAGAGATGATGATCTAAAAATCATGCTCAATAGGTTTAAACTGAGGCCCAATTCAGGGCACCCTAGGCTCGCAATCCTGGGGACTGACTGCGGCCCTCTCAAGGTGATGGCACCTGGGGCTCTAGGAGACCCATCCTTCCATTGTCCCCAGTTGTTTCTGCCCTGACTGTCAGCCTCCCCATCCAAAGCCAGGCTCTTGGCCCGAGGCTTTGTGCGCCCATCCCTAGCGTCCAGGAATGCCTCACTCAGGGCCTTGACTAAGATGCTTTGGTGTTCTTTGCTCTTCCAGCGGGACAGTGTCATGGCCAGGGTCTCACTGTTGCCCTCCACCATGCGAGGTGAGTGGCCACCCAGGTGGGTCGCCAAGGGCCCCAGGGACAATGCTCCGGGTGGGATGTCCTGCCTCAGGGTAACAGCAACCTGCCCAGGGGGACTCGGGCTCTGTCCTGCCCACCAAGGCCTGGCATGTCCGCCAACATCTGCCTCGGTCTGGGGAGCTATCAGGAGGCCCTCTGGTCCTCCGTGGCTCCTGGAAGATACTCCATGGTCCCTGGAGGGTCGCTGTCTCCTGAGGTTCCTCGGTCCCCCTGTCACCAGTGTAGGTGGGCTCTGAGACTGAGGTCAGAATGGCTGAGGTCGATGGAGGGAGAGACACGAGGTGTTTCAGTGGGCATGGGAGTCTCCTGGATGCTCCTATGGGGAATGGCTCCCATCCAAATATCCCAGAATGAGTGAAG
This sequence comes from Paguma larvata, assembly GCA_030068075.1. Lineage (NCBI taxonomy): Eukaryota > Metazoa > Chordata > Mammalia > Carnivora > Viverridae > Paguma > Paguma larvata. The sequence goes on from CM057827.1 coordinate 116,714,910, forward strand.
GAGGTAGACGAAGGGGCCGTTCTCCAGGACCGGGGCAACTAACTTGGATGACACTAGACCCCTTGGTATGGTTGGTAGACAGCCCCTGAGGAGGGCTGGAAGTTTTGCCGTGACCCCCAGTGGAGCTCAGGGCTCCTGTCTCCTGTGTTTTGCCCAAGTGCTTGCTCCTGGTGGACTCGTGTCTGTATCAGGCCTGGGATAATACCAGGACCCAAAGGGCCCAAGCCAGGCTCCCGCCCTGGGGCTTTGTCTGCCTTGCCCTAGCGCCTCTTGTGTTGTCTTATTCGGATCCTTTGGTAAGTACCCTCAGTGTCTTTGTGTCTTCCAGGGGGATATTTTCATGCTCATTGTATTGTGGGTCTTTGCTTGCCCTGTGTTCCACTGGATCCAATCAAGCTGAGAGCATTCTGCACCAAGCTGCTATCTCCCTGTCATGGTTTCAGTCTTGCTGTCGCCCTGACTGGATTCATGACCCCAAGCAATCAGGGCTGGTGACCATTGCCACAACTTGTATAATGGTGGTATGCTTGCCAGTCCCCTGAGCACTCCAAAAATCTTTCTTTGTGCTCCATGCAGCTGTGTCAAAGCAGGGCTTTTCCCGTCATGGGGCCTTTGTGCACCTCCTCAGGGCCCTATGTACACTTCCTTTTGAGTAGGCATTTAAATCCACTGGTCAGAGATATTTGATGCCCATGTCGTCTACAGCCTTGGATGGAGTCACGTTGCCCCACCTTCAGGGATCACACCCATTTCCCAGGTCAGGAGTGATGAGGAAGGCCGTAGTCACAGCTGCGTTACCCCTGTCTGCACAGACACCACCTAGTGATGAAGACATCACCTGCACACATAGTCTATTGGCCCAGCTTCAGGAATAGGCCCAGACTCAGGTGACACCGCAGCCATCTTGCATCCAAGACACTCTCTGATAAGCATGTTGAGGGGGGTCACAGGCGTGTGGGGACTGCCTTGATTGGGTCAATGATGAGAACACATATAGTCTTAAAAAGAGATGATGACCTAAAAATCATGCTCAATAGGATTAAGCTGAGGCCCAATGGAATGGACCATCCTTTGGCGGAATCCTGGAGTTCCATGTAACCCATGTGGTTTTGGCCCTTTGGGCTTGAATTTAATAACATCTCCATGGCCCCACATGTGGCTCTTATTTGTGGATTTCCACGTGCCCTGGAAGGCTCTTGTCCTTGAGCTTTTAGTGTCCTTCCCAAGTTCCTTTCCTGATGCCTCATGCAAATCCATTGTTTTTCCCCTTGTTGTCCTTGTGTCTTTCAGTGGAACATCATCGTGGCCAAGGTTTCACCATTTCCCCCACCATGCCAGGTGAAAGATGCCACTTTGGGTAGTGGGGGTCCTGGAGGACATGGTGTGGATTTTGAGGGCTGCCTCATGGCAACACTAGCCTGTGTGTTGAACTGGGGCCTGTCATGGCCACAGAGGTCCATCCTGTCTGTGAACATCAGCCATATGAATTTGGCTATTGTTAAAGCGAGAAGTCATCTTCGCATCTGGAAAGTATATAAATGACAATGGATAACTCTTCCTCACTGGCCCATGTGACACTTTTACTGGTGTGAGAGAGTGTCCAACTGGAAGCCCAAACCACTGAGGTATTTGGAGGTATGCTAGGAGCTCAGGCTCTTTAATTTAGTTTATTTTTGTGGTGTTTACTTGGATGTCTCTAGACTGTCTGAGTGGATGGGGAAGCTTGCTTCAGGGTGCACATATCTTTAATCAAGTTGTTTAAAGGGGAATGTAGAAGCATGGTTTGAGTGTGGAATTTCTTACCTGGACAACTTTAGACAACATTCTGAAAACATAAATGTAGTCCCTTAGGAGTGCTTATCATTTCCTCTAGAACACAGACGCTGTGTTTGGGGATCACACAATGCTTATCTTAATTTGAAACACTTTTAGATATATCAAATAATTCTATACACACAAAAAAGACATCAAAGTACTGACAAATTTGTATCCACACTAGAGGTTGAGAAGAAGCTAGTTTGATAAAGTTAGAATATATGTGGAGTTGTCATTTGTGGGAGAAGTATGTAACAGCTTCTGTCAAAGGGAAAAGTCCTGGTTATGGAGAAAGTCAAGAGAGAATGGCGCACACATGAGAACACATATACAAACACATCACAGAAGCCATTGACTGGGAAAATGAAAGCAACTGATTTTCTGCATTTTTGTAACAAGTGGGGCTTGAGGAATGGAGTTTAACATTGGCAGGCTCGTTTGTGATAGAAGTTTGGTGACTTTCCCTTCTTTCTAAAGAGAATGGTTGCAAACAATGCCAGGGTATTCAGCAGGATCTCAGAATCTCCTGGGGCCCATAATAAGATTATTTACTTTCTTGGAGCATCATCATGAGAAGTAGGGTTTACAAAGAGGGCTCTCCAGGTACAAAAGATCTAGGAGGCACATTTCTCTTTCCTACCCCTAAGCATAAATACAGAGCTACCTGTCAAGGGCAGCTTGGCCCTGACACTGGCTGCCTAGTGTTCTTACTCCAAGTCCTACAGCCTTGTGCCTTTATTAGACTATACTTCTTCGTGAATATTTCCTATTCCAGTGCTGTAATTCCCTCCCCCAAAAGACCAGCACAGGTCCCTGCCCACACCATGTCTCTAAAGCCTAGAGTTTTAAAAGTCAGCAAGCATGGCTGGAATTGAATATGGAGAGCACTGTGTTGTTCCTGGAGAGAAGGCAGGCAAACAACCCACAGGCAGACAACATGAAAACAGTGACTGAAAAATACCTGAAATTATTAACTCTTCTTAGAATGCCTACCTGAGAACTGCAAGAATAGAGACCTTTTCCAGGTACATAGGAGCTGGCTGATGCCATTTCCCTTCCTTGACCCTCAGCATAAACATAGCACCGCCTTCTGTAAATAGCACAGCACCAACACTAACTGTCTAACCTGGTTACCCATGTTCTCTGCCAGTACTGCACTTCTAGGACAAATTTGCCTCAGTCCCAGCATGGTGGGCCCCTTCCTCAGAAGACCAGAATAAACCTCTGTCCCCATTACGTTTCCTGACTAGAGAGTTCTACAAGTGTTCAGTTCTAGTGGAAGTAGCATCAGGTCTTATTTAACATGGCAACCAGAGTACACCTAGTGAAAACTCACCACACTCTGTTCATGGTCCAAACACTGCCCACTGCAGCCAAGGAGAGCCTCTGCAGCTGACTGGCCTGAAGGAGAGAGAAGCCAAATGACAGCAGCAGAGTGCATGCAGCACACATCAGAGACAATTTCTGAAATGCCAGGCCCTGGACAGTATATGACCTCTTATTCATAAAGCCATTACTTTTATGATAATGACTTAAAAGGCTTTTCTAACATAGAGAAGAAGACAGAGACTTAAGCAAAAATACCAAGACAGAGGAATTCATCCCATAAAATAGAACAAAAGAAAGTCACAGCCAGAGATGTAATCAAAACAGATATAAGAAATATTCCTCATGGTGAATTTAAAGCAACAATCATGAGGATAATCAATGGCCTTGAGAAAAGCATATGAGACATCAGGGAGACCCTTACCACAGATATAAAGAATTAAAAAACAGGGGCGCCTGGGGGGCTCAGTCAGTTAAGCACCTGACTTCGGCTCGGGTCATGATCTCATGGTCCACGAGTTCAAGCCCCACGTCTGGCTCTGGGCTGATGGCTCAGAGCCTGGAGGCTGCTTCATATTCTGTGTCCCCCTCTCTCTCTGCTTCCCCCCCCCGCTCATGCTCTAGCTCAGTCTCTCAAAAATAAATAAATGTTAAAAAATTTTATTAAAAAACGAATTAAAAAACAAAGAAGAAAAACGCAATAACTGAGATTCAAAACTGACTAAATATAATGACCATAAGGATGGAAGAAGCAGAGGAACAGATAAGTGATAAAGAAGATACTATAATGAAAACTAATAAGGCTAAAAAAAGAGAGAAAGAAAGATTATGGAACACAAGAATAGACGTAGTTGACTCAGTGACTCCATCAAACACAATAATATTGTCTCAGAAGAAAAGGCAGGATAAAGGGGGCTGAAAATTTGAGAAAATATTGGAGTATTTTTGGAGTCTCAGAAGAAAAAGCGAGATAAAGGGGGCAGAAAATTTATTTGAGAAAATAATAGCTGAAAACTTCCCTAATCTGAGGAACAAAAGAAAATCCAAATCCCTGAGACTCAGAGAACTCCTATTAAAATCAACAAAAGAAGGCCAACACTAAGACATATTGTAATTAAAATTTCAAATTATAATGATAAAGAAAAGACTTAAAAGCAGCAAGACTTAAGAAGTTCCTGGAGGAGGACTTAAGATGGTGGAATAGTAAGGATACCCTGGGCTTCTCTCATCTGTTGAACACAGTTAGATCAACTTTAAACCATTTTGAACACCTAAGAAATTGATCTGATGATTAACAGAGCAACCCGCATGATTTCCAGGAGTGGAAAAACACAGCACGTACATGGTGCAGAGAGGTGAACTGGGGGGGAGAAGAGCTGCAGTCACACAGAAGAAAGGGAGATATTTTTGTGGAGAAAAGAAAGATGTAGAGGGAGGGAGAACAGCACATCAAACTTTGCATGAAAACACTCCCCCTGAAAGTAGTTAGAGAGAGAAAGAAAATACACACAAGGGACAGCACGAGAAAACTGTTTCTCCAAAAAATTGAAGGGGGAGAAAGGAAAAGGTTTCAATACCACCAGTTCTTTATAAATAGCAGAGAAGATACTTAAGTTTCAGAGACCAGCTCCTGGTGATGCTCTGGTGAGGAAGCAGGGAGGAGCCCTGAAATCAGGCAGCATGGTCTGAAGATCTCTTGGTCACAAAGGAAGAAGTGTTTCCTCTGATTGGAGTGCATTTGGTAGAGGTGTTTTGACCGCTCTGTGGGAAAAAGACCCAATTGGCCCCGTCAAGCACGACCTTCACACTTATAGGAACAAAGATGCCAGCTGAGGCCAGCAAACCCTGGCGGTGGCTGTGTGTTGCAATTTATCATAAACTCTGAGCCAACGCCACTACACAGTGGTGTGACTGTTTCCTGGGACAAGCCAGCCCCGGCCACAACATGGTGAGACCCTCCTTCAGAAGATCAGTACTGGTCTGAACCATGGGGGCATCTGAAGTGTGGGGCTTTGAAACACATCTGCACCTAAGATAAAACTCTGGAGAGAGACACCACCTTGTAGGCGGACAGCTCAGACACAGACAAGGAGAAGGTGGGGAGCTGATGGAAGTGAGGGACACAGGAGTGGTGACTGACCAAGAGTCTGTCAAGGTGCAAACTTTCCACTCTGGAGATGAGAGATCAAGGTGAAGGCATTTTCACCAGTAGTTCACCAACAATGATTGACCCCAGTGAACTAAAGAGCACCACTAAGTGGAGAATGAGTCATTACACGAAGCCCGCCCACCTTTGCCCTCCAGGCACATCTCCACTAGAATCAGAACAGCAGTAGACCAGCACAAATCCCTTCCATGAGCTTAGTCTACTAAACATAGACTCTTGCAAAGTTTCAGCTCTAGTGGAAACTGGATCTAGTTTCATTTGTGTTTTTTTGTTTCTTCATTTCTATATTCACTTTGTCGTTGCTTCTGTTTTTCTTTTTTCTTATTGTTTGTTTTTCTTTTGTTTATTGGATACAAAAAGAGAAAAATTTATTTTATTTTTTTATTTTTATTTTTATTTCTTTTATTTTTAAAAATTTTTAAATTTTTTTCTCTCTTCTTTTCTCTTTTCTCTTTTTTCTATTAAGCTTCTCTTAACAAGCACAACAAAACACACCTAAGATCTATCTTCCTTTATTTGATTAAAAACACTTTTTATTTCATTCTATTATTATTATTTAATGTTTTTTTCTTCTTCCAAATTGACAAGATGGAAGGATTCACCTCCAAAGAAAGAACAGGAAGAAATGATGGCTGTGGATTTAGTCAATGCAGATGTAAGTAAGATGTCTGAACTATAATTTAAAATAATGATTATAAGGATACTAGCTGGGCTCTACAAAAGCATAGAATACAACTGAAAATCCCTTTCTGCAAAGATAAAAGAAACAAAACCTAGTGAAGCCAAAATTAAAAATGCTATAACCGAGATGCAAACCTAAATGGCAGCCATAAAAATGAGGATGGATGAGGCAGAGGAGCAAATTAGCGATATAGGATATAAAATTGTGGAAAATAATGAAACTGAAAAGTAAAAGGAAACAAAGATCAGAGATCATGAAGACAGACTTAGGGAACTCGGTGATTTATTATAATGTAATAACATTCATATTGTAGAGGTCCCAGAAGATGAAGAGAGAGAAAAAGGGGCAGAAGGTTTATGTGAGCAAATTGTAGCTGAAAACTTCCTTAATCTGGGGAAGGGCGCAACATCAAAATCCAAAAAACACAGAGCACTCCCATTTAATTCAACAAAAGATGACTATTGCTAACATATATCATAGTCAAATTCACAAAATATACAAACAAGGAAAGAATCATGAAAGCAGCAAGGAAAAAAGTCCTTAACCTACAAGGGAAGATAGATCAAGTTCATAGCAGAGCAATCCACAGAAACTTGACAGACCAGAAGGCAAGATACAATCAATGTGCTGAATGGGAAAATCATACAAGCAAGAATACTCTATCCAGAAAGACTGTCATTCAAAATAGGAGATATAAAGAGTTTCCCATACAGACAAACACAAAGTGGTTTGTGACCACTACACCAGCTGTGCAAGAAATTTTAAGGAGAACTCTTTGAGTGGAGAAAAAAAAGACTAAAAGCAACAAAGACTATAAAGGAACAGAGAGTATCACCAGAAATGCCAACTCTACATGTAACACAACAGCACTAAATTCACATCTTTCAATAATCACTCTGAAAGTAACAGGACTGAATAAGATATATGTTTCTGTTATATATATATAACATAGAAGTCAATGAAAATGAAAACACGGCAGTCCAAAACCTTTTGGATGAAGCAAAGGCAGTCCCAAGAGGGAAGTATATTGCAATTTAGGCCTACCTCAAGAGGAAAAAAAGGTCCCAAACACACAACCTAACCTTACATCTACAGGAGCTAGAAAATGAAGAGCAAATAAGGCCTAAAGCCAGCAGAAAGAGCAAAATAATAAAGATTTGAGTAGAAATAACTGACATAGAAGCAGAAAAACCAGTACAACAGATCAAAAAAACTAAGAACTAGTTCTTTGAAAGAATTAGCAAAATTGATAACCCCTTAGCCAGACTTATCAAAAAGAAAAGAGAAAGGACTCAAATAGATAAAATCATGAATGAAAGAAGACAGATCACAAACAACACCATAAAAATAAAATTATAAGAAAATATGATGAAATATTATATGGCAACAAACTGAGCAATCTGGAGGAAATGGAGAAGTTTCTAGAAACTCACAAACTATGAAAACCAAAATGAGAAATAGAAAATGTGAACAGACTCATAACCAGCAAAGAAATTGAATCAATAATAAAAAATCTCCCAACAAACAGGCATTCTATGCCAGATAGATTCTCAAGAGAATTATACCAGACATTTAAAGAAGAGTTAAGACCTCTTCTTCTCAAACTGTTTCAAAAAATAGAAATAGGAAGAGAACCTCCAAACTCGATCCATGAAGCCATATTACCTTGATTCCAAAACCAGACAAAGATATGCTACTAAAAATGAGAATTACAGGCCAATATCCTTGATGACCTTGGATGCAAAAATTCTCAGCAAGATACTAGCAAATAGAATTCAACAGTACATTAAAAAATTATTCACCATGATCAAGTGGGATTTATTCCTGGGTTGCATGGCAGGTTCAATATTCACAAATCTATCAACCACATTGATAACAGAAGGGATAACAAATATATGATCCTGTCAATAGATGCAGAAAAAGCATTTAACAAAATACAGCATCCATTCTTTATAAAAACTCTGCACAAAGTAAGGATAGATGGAACATATCTCAACATCATAAAAGCTATCTATGAGATACCCACAGCTAATATCATCTTTAATGGAAAAAAACAGAGCCTTTCTCCTATGGTTAGAAACAAGACAAGGATGTCCACTCTTACTGTTGCAGATCAGGAATCCTAAGTTCTCTCTTGTCTGGCAAGAGAGCAAATGCAGAAATAAAAATGAGAGAAGCTAATGTCTAGGAAGAGACAAGAGTCCCAAACTGGAATTCTGTCTCCATAGTTATTGAGCTTTCAAGATCTTACATACATGGTGAATGTGCAGAAGGAAACTATCAGATAGTAGTCATTAACTTGTGTGTGTAAGAAGCAAAGGGTCTGAGGGAGGAGAGCAAGTGGCATTTGAAGTTGTGATCAAAGCATAATAATACACTGGTGCCAGATGTAAAGTAATTTCCTGTAGGTGATACAACCAATTAGCTGTTTTCTTTAAAGTTTAAGATTGATGGAACATGCAGCTTTAAGGATATCAAGTTACTCATCTTGCTAACTAACCTTGGGTGCTTTCACCCTGCAGTGGCTTTCTGCTCTATGCTGTATTCAATTTAATGACTAAACTTAGGCGCTTTTGCCTTGTGGCAGCTTTCCATCCTAAGCCTTTTTAACCCATTTGTGTAAGTGTAAGGAATTCTTGAACCTATTTCCCACATCTTACCATTAGTATTTAACATAGTATTGGAAGTCTTAGCCCCAGCAATCAGACAAGAAGAAATAAAAGGCATCCAAATCAGCAAGGAAGAGTCAAACTTTCACTATTTGCAAATGATATGATAATCTACATAGAAAACCTGAAATACTCCACCAAAAAACTGGTAGAAATAGTACATGAATTCAGCAAAGCTGCAGGATATAAAATCAATGTATATATATGTTGCATTTCTATACACCAAAAATGAAGTAACAGAAAAAGAAAACAAGGAATCGATCCCATTTACAATCGCATCAAGAACACTAAGATACCTAGGAGTAAACTTAACTAAAGAGGTAAAAGATTTGTACTCTGAAAAAAAAAAAGAACACTTATGAAAGAAATTGAAGATGACACAAAGAAATGGAAAAGTATTTCATGCTTATAGATTGGAAGAGCAAGCAGTGTTAAAATGTCTATACTACTCAAAGCACTATACACATTTAATTCAATTCCAATCAAAATAACACTAGTATTTTTTGCAGAGATATAAAAACAATCCTAAAATTTGTATAGAACCACAAAATATCCTGAATAGCCAAAGCTATCCTGAAAAATAAAAACAAAACTGGAGGCATCATGATTCCAGTTTTCAAGCTATACTACAAAGCTGTAGTCATCTACACAGTATATTACTGGCATGAAAATAGACACATCGTTCACTGGAACAGAATAGAAAGTCTAGAAATGGACCCACAAGTATGTGGTCAACTAATCTTAGCTCAGGAAAGAATATCATATGGAAAAAATACAGTTTCTTCAACAAATGATGCTGGGAAAACTGGATGGGGAGGTGCAGAAGAATGACTCTGGACCACTTTCTTACACTATACACAAAAATAAATTCAAAATGGATGAAAGATCTAAATGTGAGACAGGAAACCATAAAAATCCTAGAGACAGGAAACCATAAAAATCCTAGAGAAGAACTTTTGACCTTGGCTACAGCAAATTCTTACTAGACATGTCACCATGAAACAAAGGCAAACTTGAACTATTGGGGCTTCATCAAGATAAAAATCTGCACAGTGAAAGAAACAACAAATTAAAAGGCAGTCTACTCAATGAAAGAAATATTCACAAACAATATATCTGATAAAGGGTTAGTATCCAAAATCTATAAGGAACTTATCAGACTCAACAACCAAAAAACAAGTAACCCAATTAAGAAATGGGTAAAAGACATGAATATATTCTTTTCCAAAGAAGACATCCAGATGGCCAACAGACACATGAAAAGATACTCAACATCACTCGTCATCAGGGAAATACAAATCAAAACCATAAAGAGATAGCACCGTGCACATGTAAGAATGGCTAAAATTAACAACACAAGAAACAACATGTGATGGTGAAGATATGGAGAATGACAACCTTCTTGCCTGTGGTGAGAATGCAAACTGGTGTAGCTATTCTGGAGAAGAGTATGGAGGTTTCTTAAAAAACTAAAAGTAGAACCATACAATCCAGCAATTGCACTATCAGGTATTCACTCAAAGGACACGAAAATACAGATTCGAAGAGGTACATGCATCCCAATATTAATAGCAATGGAATTAATAATTTCGCATACAGTGGAATATTACTAAACCATAAAAAACAATGTAATCTTACCTTTTCCAGTGACGTGGATTGAACTAAAATGTATTATGCTAAGCACGTGTCAGTCAGTGGAAGACAAATACCATATGATTTCACTCACATGTCGAATTTGAGAAATGAAATAGATGAACCTATGAGAAGTGGGGGAAGGGGAGAGAGAGAAACAAACCACAAATGACTCTTAATGATAGAGAACAAACTGAGGATTGATGGAGAGAGGTGGGTGGGTGATGAGCTAGATGGATAGTGGGTACTGAGGAGGGCACGTGTTGTGATGAGGACTGGGTGTTGAATGTAAGTTATGAATCAATGAATTCTACTCCTGAAACCAATATTGCACTGTGTGTTAAATAACTAAAAATTTAAAAATATATACTGTACTTGTATTAATCAGATATATTTATTATATCTATTTCTTATTTTCAATCTTTTGCTGTTAATATTTGATGCTCTTGCAAATAATAGTGCATTAAACCTAATTCAAATATTGGAAAGTCAACAAGATCAGGAAAATGACAAAAGTATTCTTCTTGTAGGATATTTTCTGTACTTCTGAAAGGAAATGTGTATTGTACACTAGTAAAGAGAACTGGATTTTGTGTTTAAACATCCAGATGTTTGGAAACACTTGCGGATTAATGTGGGCAAATCATGGAATACATTTGGCTTGTATGTATTGTCTACTGAAATAAAGTTGCTTCTAGTGAAATAAAACAGAGAATGGCAAGGGGGTAATGATGCTATACTTTTAATATGAACATATATCTTCTCTGACAAAGGACTATAGACCAATCAGATGAAAATAGTATCACACTGTATACTGTTGTCAGGTCTTAACATAATTTAAGAATCTTTTAAGTGATATAACCCAACTTCACAGATAACTTTTGATTCTGTTTCTATCTTATTGAGTAAGTATATAAGAATTGGAAACTCCCCCACTAAAATATCAATTTATGTATTACTCTAAAGAGAAGGATTCTGGGAAGCTTCTTAAATTGCCATTATAACCAGATTTACTAAAGTCAAGTTAAGTGTCTACCTGTGCTGTTTTTCACTATAAGGTAAATGCAAGTGGTAAATTGTTAAAAACATTAATGTGGTGTGAGGAATATTTATTGGTTGGTACTTGTCCTGTCTAGATCATTAACAAGCATAAGTATTTGAGGTTGCTGAGGTCCAGCTGAGTGGTCTTCTAATAAGACAAATAACATTTTTAGTATTGCTTAATTGATGAGATCATCAACAATCTTCAGAATACCCCTTATAATACCCCATCCTAATACTCCTACTATGTGATTTTAGTTTTTCACATCACAGGGCATTTTTAACATCACAAGTTGTTTTTAATATTTACTTGGTGGAATACAGCTTTAGAATTTCCCATTTTAGAGAAACTGCTGTGTACTTATTTGAATATTTCAGTGTAAAGAATTATTAGCCATTTGGAAAGTAAAGAACTCAGGAAGGAAACAAGTGAATAAATGATATGACAGAAGTAACAAAGGATCAAGCAACTGTGATGTTTGTGCCAAGGGATGTCTGTATGTTCAAAACAATAAATGTTATGCTTCATTTTTAATTAATTTAATGCATTGTCTTATCTTGTCCTTTTTTGGTAATGTTTTTCAGGTCAAAAGGTAGAACAGGTTACCATTCTTTTTTCAAGTGAACAAGTTACTTTCAAGAAAGAAAGGTTAGTGGCTATCCTGGTGCTTTTGAAATTCTTACATGTTTTCGACCCGTGATATCAGTATTTCAAAATCTGTGAGTTCATTCTTTCATAAGTTCAAGGAAAAATATTTTCTGGGAGATATTTTTCCCAGTGTATATCCCTACATGCATCAAGGAATCCTCATTATTGTTCCCTCACTTTTTAATATATCTTTTCAAAATAACCTGAATAATTTTGGGAAATAATTTCCATATTTCTTTTTCTCTCAATTTTGTATTGAATAAAAATAATCTTGTAGTGAAACTCAACAGTGCTAAATACTGTTTTTGTTATCTTTATTTGAAATATTCACAATATAAATGCTTCTACTTACATTTATACTGTAATAATACTTATATTTTTGGCACCTCATTCGCTTTTTAAATTTTTATTTAATTAAATGCTTTTATATATTCCCAATATGTCTTATCTAATTTATTAGAATAAAAGTCGCATTTTAATGTTATATATATATGAATTCTATTATTCGGATAGTAAATAAAATATCTACTAAATGTTTACTGTTCTTTATTCAAATTGCACAAAACAAGCCTGGCTATGGAAATGCTTATTTGTTGGGAGGGTGCTTGCCTGGATCGATGATGAGCACAATTGTCTGAGGATGCTGAGGGACTCATTCCAGATGTCAATCTGAGGTCCAGATGTTTGCCCTTTACTAGAACAAATAAGACTTTCAGAGCCTGGCTCTCTTTAGTGAGACCTCAGTGCCAACAAAATACCACTGTTAGCATGATTTATCTTTTTCCAAGAAAAGGGCATTTGTGTCTTATTTTATAAGGCACTATGCATCTTTAGATATGATCAGTGATCCAAGACTTCCTCCGTTTTCTCACTTTGAACACAGTTGTAGAGAGATACTTGTATATAGAAAATATGTTCCTGAGCAACAAATGAGGTAATAAAAATTATTGAATTAATAAGGAGAGAAGCAACAGTGGTGGGTACTGAAATTCTCATTTGGACTGAAAGAAGAAAAAAAATGTATGCTATATTAAATAATGACAATGGAACCAATTTTAATTTTTTGTTAATTTTGCTGTTGAATATTTTCTGATATTTTGTCTGCTTTTCTTTCCATCATGTTTTGCTGAGATAGCATTGCGATCAGGTTTTCCACTTCAAGCAATAGAGGTGAGTAACTAAACAAAGATTCTTTGAAATTTACATGTCATATTCTGTGTGCCAGGTCCTAGGGTCTCTGCGTTCATCTTTTCAGAAGCTGATTCGTGAATATTTTTATGATGTGTCATTTTCTTTATTGACACTCTCGTCAGGGTTATCTACATTATGGTATCTTTGTAATTTGTTCTTTCATTGTAATTATTTTCTGCTTTGATATGTAGAATTTTAAAGGATTTTTTGGCAGTTTCAGGTTAGATAAAAAATGGTTACAGTGAAATCCAAGTTATCAGATTTTCTTCATTTATTTAATTGTTGAAATTTCAGAATAGAGACTCCATGATTTATAAAGCTTTTGTGGTCACACTGCATTACATTTCTGCTTCTACTTTAATCTTTGAGGATTGACTTGAATTGTTTCTCATTTTTGCAACATGAGAAGATGTATGTGAAAATTTGTTAGATCACTTTAAGACCATAAAGTTTTTATATGATAAAATTCGCAATAGTTATTTTGAAACACAAAATAGTTCAATTTGCAATACTATTCTATCCTTAAAAATATTATGTTAGAAGCATCAAATGCAGAGATATGGAAATATCATATCATTATTATTTCTTACTAAAACTTGAAATATGCATCCTTAAGAAAAACGGTTTCTGAATTTCTTGACAAGCTTGTTGAAGATTTTGTGTTACCTGGGACATAGCGGTTAATGCTTTGAGAATAGGCAAACTTTTCTTGACAAAGTTCTGTCACAACTCCTATCAAGTACTACTTATTTTTGTATTATTATGTATTTTTATTTGTATTTATTCTCTAGAACCATAGGAAGTAATTCTAAAGAACTCACTCACTATTACAAAATAGTCATAGATCAAAGAGGGAATTAGCTCTGCCAGATATTGAAATTACTCTAGAACCTCAATCATTAACAAAGCTTTGAACAGGCGTACAGATAGAAGGACCAATAGGACATGTTTTTATTTAAAAAGTGTATTCTTACAAGCCCCTACTTGTATATTTGTTACCATTAGTATATTCACAGGTTCATGGAATTGGTGCTACTGTCTCAATCCAAACAGTGTAACAGCATATTGATACATAATACCTATACAATAAATTGTCATTATTATACTATAATAGTACAGAACTCAGACACAGAAGAAAACTATAACACAATAGAATCTTCCCTATGACCAGCTCCAGCCTCCTAGCCCCAAATGTAATGCTTCTGAAAATGTATTTCATTTTTTCATTATTTTTTTTGTTTATAAAAATGTGATTATATAATTTTCCTCTCTTTGTGACTGGATGATTTGCTCACGATTCTTACTAGTCAAATGAACATTTTATTTGAAACATCAAATTCATTATTATAAATTTTTAGTAATATCTTCTTATTTTGTATGTCTTACAGATATTCATATTTGTGTTATCTCTCATTCTTGATTAATCTTGCTAAGAGGATTTCAATCATTAATTCTTTCAAATTATTATTTTTTGTTTTTTTTCCTCTTATAAGTCTGCTTTCTATTTTGCTGATTTCTGCTCTTAACCTCTTTAACTTTTCCTTATAATCTTCTGGATTATTATTTATCTTTCTCTAGATTCTTGTAAAATAGACTTTATTCATTTTTTTAGCCTTCCCCAATTCTAATATATTGTTTTTCACTCTAAATTTCCCTGTAAGCACCGTTTAGCTTCATATGCACAAATTTAGCATTTATGTCCTCTCTATTACTCATATAAATATATTTTCTAATTTCTATGTTGATTTATTTTTTGAATTATGTATTATTTAGAAGGGCATTGTTTAATTTCCAAAAAGTTGGGCTTTTTCTCTTGACTTTTATTACTCATTTCTAAGCTAATTGCATATGATGAGAAAACATACTTTGAGTTCATGTTATTCCTTGAGAATAATTTTGTGTCTCTGTAATGGCCCTGGGTATGGCATAATTTAATAAATATTCCAGTTGCACTTTTAATACATTAGCATGCAATTATATTATTGTGGATGCAGTGTTTTATCCATGCCAGGTTGTTCTATTTTGAAATTATCTCATCTATATCACTTGAATATTTATTAACCTATGATCTGAAAATGAGTTACTCATGGAAAGTCATCTGGGAGATAGTCATGTAAATAAGATAACTGCGTGGTTTCTGCAATGCTTGGAATATTTGTGTATTGTTCTGTCTTGATTAATTGGTTTGGATGGTGCAAATTTTTTAATCTGTACAATTTTCATACATGCACTTTTATGCATATATATTTTATTCTAATAGAAAGTTTGAAATATCTCAGGGGCACCTGGGTGGCTCAGTATGTTAAACGTCCAACTCTTGATTTTTGGCTCAGGTGATTATCTCACAGTTGGTGAGATCAAGTCCTACATCGGGCTTTATACTGACAGTGCAGAGATACTACCCCTTCCCTGAACTCCCTCTCAAAATAAATAAACACTTTAAAAATGAAATAAAATATGGGGTGCCTGGGTGGCTCAGTCGGTTAAGCATCTGACTTCAGCTTCGGTCATGATCTCGCAGTTCATGAGTTTGAGCCCCATATCAGGCTTTGTGCTGACAGCTCAGAGCCTGGAGCCTATTTCTGATTCTTTGTCTCCCTGTCTCTCTGTCCCTCCCCTGCTCGTGCTCTGCCTCTCTCTGTCCCTCTACAATAAATAAATGTTAAAAAAGAGTTTTTAAAATGAAATAAAATATCTCATCAAATTAGCCCAAATATTAGCGAATACACTTCTTAGGAATATTGTCTAATATTGGTAATGTGTTACTTGGGACCTAAAGATTGATGTCTTCAGGATAGGTTGAGTGTTCTCTTTTAAACACATACATTTTCATCTATTTTTCCCCTTCCCTTCCCCCATTGTCTTTTAAGGAGAGAGGGAGGGAGGCAAACCACAGAGACTATGAAATACAGGAAACAAACTAAGGGTGGATGGTGGGGTGGAGGAGAGGGAAATTGGGTGATAGGCATTGAGGAGGGCACTTGTTGGGATGAGCAGTGGGCTGGGTATTGTATGTAAACCAATTTGACAATAAATTATACTCATAAAAAACACATACATTTTCAGTAAATTATAATATTACCCTGACAGTCATACCAAGATAGACTTTCATTACTAATCAGTTAAATATTATTTTTAATTACAAAACAAAATTTGTATTCTAAGATTCAGATGTTCTGAAAAAGCCATTGAATAAATCATATGTTTTAATGAAATTTTTATTTATAATAACCTATATTCTGATAATATATGCAAGGTGACAATGGAGGACAAAATTTATTACACTGATAAAAAAGTGTTCCCATTAAAAAATAATCAGGATAGCTTCTATAGTAGGAATTTTTAAGATTCTGGCATTCTATTTGTTTCTTTTCAGATAAATTTGGGCAGATTTATATTTGCTGTGTGGGTTTTTCTTTTCATTTGTTTGTCTTTAATGCTGGTAATGCATAATTGAGAATGAAAGAATGAGAAAATGGATATAAAGGTATAAGCTATGGTACCTGAGTGAGGTGGTAAATTAATCACACAGGATATAGAGAATTTTAATCTAGCATAATGTTTACTTAGCTTTATAGAAATCTGTAGAATATAATATCCAGAATGGGCTAATGTTATCTCATTGAGAGATCTAACAGTTACTGATACACAGTTTTGGTTTTTTTGTTTTGTTTTTTTTTTTGACATTTATTTATTTTTGAGAGACAAAGAGACAGAGGATGAGCAGGGGAAGGGCAGAGAGAGAGGGAGACACAGAATCTGAAGCAGGCTCCAGGTTCTGAGCTGTCAGCACAGAGTCCGACGTGGGGCTCGAACTCACAGACCGTGAGATCATGACCTGAGCCGAAGTCGGCCGCTCAACCAACTGAGCCACCCAGGCGCCCCAAGAATTCTCTCTTTGTCTTTGTATTTTTCCAGCTTCACGATGATGTGTCGTGCTGAGGGTCTATTCAGGTTATGTCTGAGGGGAGTTCTCTATGCCTCTTGGATTTCAATGCCCATTTCCTTCTTCATGTTAGAGAAGTTCTCAGCGAAGTTCAAGTATCCCTTCAACTCCTTTCTCTCTCTTTTCTTCCTCTGGAATTCCTATAATACGGATATTATTCTGTTTGATTGCATCGCTCAGCTCTCGAATTTTCCTTTCCTGTTCCTGAATCAGTTTCTCGCTCTTTTTTTTGCTTCCTCATTTTCCATAATTTTATCTTCTAATTCACCTATTCTCTCATCTGCCTCTTCAATCCACGCCGTGACCGCCTCCAATTTGTTTTGCACCTCATTTAAAGTATTTTTTAATTCCTCCTGACTGGTTTTTAGGATCTTGATCTCTATCTTGAGGGCCTCCCTGCTTTCTTCTATGCTTTTTTTCAAGCCCAGCGAGTGTTTTTGTTTATCATTCTATATTCTTGTTCTGTTAAGTTGCTTATGTCTGCTTTCATCAGTTCTTGTGCTGTCACTATTTACTGTACATTCTTTTGAAGGGAGTTCTGCTTCGTCATTTTGGCTAGGTGTGTATTGGTTTGTTTCCTAGGTCTCCCTGGAAAGGAAAAGGGACAGACCGACAAACAGGAAACACAAACTCACAACCAGACTGACCAGTAATACAGGCAAACAAATCACAACATAAAGAATAACGACCGACACTCTGGAGGCATGCGCCCTGACGTACCTGGTACACGTCAAGGACAGGGTGTACGCTTTGCTGATGGAAGAGCATACATAGAGAGAGTGGTGACAGGTGCGGGTAGAAGAAGAAATTGGACTTTGACCAGGTAGAGGGATTAGAAGACTTGATCTAGAAAGAGAGAAATCAGAATAAGGAAAAAGGAATGAAGTTAGATATTACCTAGATGCACTAGTGCCCTGATTGTTCCAGAGAGAGAGATAGGGAAGTAAAGAGGGAGGTGTAGAACATGTGTTGAGAGAGTGGGTTAAATGTCTATTTAAGCAAGCCAAAACCCCCGGGTGACTGGTTTAGAGGTGGAGAGAGATAGGAAGGAGAAGCGGGAGAATATATCTCAAGCAGAAGAATTGATGGGAATTAATCCAGGCAATGCTGCAGTATTTGTGTCTCCACCGCTATCACTACTGCAGAAAGGCTCTCTCATATGAGGAGGGGTGTGGCCTGGTGTAGGCAGGTCCCGCCTCCACCGCTGGGGGTTGGATTCCTAGGGTTTGGCTTTGTGGTTATCCTCGACCACATGGCGCCCCCCCAGCCACTTCTTCATGGACCCGGAGTTTCAAATCACCCCTCTGTTTCTATCCTCAACTCTGTCCGGGTTGCAGGTGCAGTGTGATTTGCTAGGCAGTCACGTGCCCCATGCTCATCTCAGTTCCTTTAACTCACTCCAATAGCAACGCCTGGTTTCCCTTACGTAAATTGTGTCTCTGACTCAACACCAGCAGGACCACAATGGCGCCCTCCCACCCAGCTTCTTCTTCACAGACCCAGTCTCAAATCATCCCTCCATTTCTGTCTTCATTCTGCCCAGGTTGCAGGTGCAGTGCGATCTCCTGGGAAGTTGCACGTCCTTTGCTTATCTGATTTTTCTTAGCTCGCTCCGACCCCTATGCCCATTTTCCTTTATGTAAATTGTGTCACTGACTCAGCACCGATCCAGTGATGGTGCAGTGCCTCTCCGTTTCACGGACTGGGTCAGCATCACTGGCTCCAGAGAGAAGGGAGCTCCACCAGCTCCACAGTTAGCAACAGACCTTCTCCCCAAAAACCTTGTGGTTAGGGACTGGATGATAAGCTCCCTCTCTGCCCCCGATATGAGGTACTTTCCCCGCTGCTCTTTCTCTTCCCCTTGCCTTTCCTCGGAAGGGGCCCACTCCCTGCAGTTCCGCACCTCCACTGCTCACTTTCTTTCTCCCAGATTGCCCTCACTCCGTCTCCCAGGATTTTCTGGATTTCGCGTTCTCGCCCTCATAGCTTCCAACTCCTCTTCCTGCAGATCTCTGGGATTGAGAGTCCCTCGGTTTAAGTCATCTTAGTTTGAAAGACACGGGAGAGCACTGGGTCCCGCTACTCCTCTGCCATGTTGGCCTCTCCTCTCTATTTTGCTCTTATTTCTAATTTTTAAGCAGGAACTAAGATTATGATTTCTGACTTTTCCTTTCCTCTAATGTAAACACTTAATGCTATAAATTTCAATCTCAGTTCTGCTTTAGCTGCATGACAAATATTTTGATATCTTAAATTTGCATTTTCATTCAATTCTATGTTTTTTTTTCTTTTAATATTTCCTCTTTGACCTGAAGATTACTGAGAATTATGTTATTTAATTTCCAACGTTTTTATAGATTTTCCGGTTGTCTTTGTCATTGACTTATATTTTGGTTTCATATTGTAAAGAACTTCTGTATGATTTCAATTATTTTAATTCACTGAGATTTGTTTTATGGCTTAGATATGGTCTGTGTTGGCAAATATTTGATGGAAACTTGACAAGAATGACTGCTTATCTAGTTGTTCTATCAAATACCAAGACTAGATGTTGAAGACGTCAACTCTAATTTTGGATTTTTATTTCTTCTTTCAGTTTTACCAGTTTTGCTTCATTTATATGAGGCTTTGTTGTTTGATGCATACACATGTAGGAAATCAGGTCTTCCTGATGAATTAAGTATAATCTCCCTCTTTATCTCTTGTATTTTTCTTTACTCTGTAATCTATTTTACATCAATATACACTCTCCTTTAAAAACTTAATTTTGCATATGTTTTTCCATCTTTTTACTCTTAAACTACCTATGCATGTCATTGTGTTTGAAGTGAATTTCTTATGAACAACGTTATTGAATCATGTTTTTTAAATCTCTTCTGCAAATCTCTTTTTTATATTGTGGTAAAATGTGCATAACATAAAATTAACCATTTTAAAATTGACAATTCAGTAACATTTGGTAATAAACAATGTTGTACAACACCATAGCCTAGTTCCTAAACATTTTCATCGCCCTCCAAAAGGGAGTTATAAACAGTCAATCCCAATTCATTCTTCTCCCAACTTCTGACAGTCTTTAATCTGCTTTCTCTCTGCATGGATTCAACTATTCTAGATATTTTGTGTAAATTGAAACATT
The DNA here is from genome assembly GCA_030068075.1 of Paguma larvata. Lineage (NCBI taxonomy): Eukaryota > Metazoa > Chordata > Mammalia > Carnivora > Viverridae > Paguma > Paguma larvata. Next base: position 116,735,167 of record CM057827.1, read on the forward strand.
AGTGACCTTTGTGTCTGACTTTATTCACTTAACATGTTTTTGAGGTTTACTCATGTTGTGACATACATCGGTACTATATATTTTTTGTATCACTCAGCAATATTTCCTTGATGTCTACATGACAATTTGTTTATCCTTTGATGGATATTTAGAATACTTCCACCTACTGGCTTTTGCAAATACTGCTTTAAGAACAATTGTGTACAAGTTATGTTTAAATACTTCTCTTAGAAAAAATTAAATGCTTCTCTCTCTCTCTCTCTCTCTCTCTTCTCTCTCAGTAAATAACTCTCAGTGGAAATGCCAGGACATATGGAAATTCTATGTTAAGTTTTTTGAAGAAGAAAATTCTGTTTTACAGAGTGGTTGCATCATTTTATATTCCCAGCAGTAATGGACAAGTGTTCCAATATCTTCACATGTTTACCAACACTTACTTGTTGCTTTCCTTTTTTTTCTTTTAAATAACAGTCATCTAGTGGGTGTGAAACAGTATCTCATTGTGACTTCAGTTTGCACCTCCCTAATGACTAAGGATGTTGAGCATCTTCTAATGTGTTTGCTGATCATTTGTATATTTTATTTGAATAAATGTTTACTCAAGTTCCTTGCTCATTTAAAAAAATTAGATTGTTTGTCTTTTTATTATAGAATCAAAAGTTCTTTATATATTCTGGACACGAAACCCTTATCAGATATATGACTTGTGAGTACTTTTTTCTATTTTATAGGATGTCTTTTCACTTTTGTGATAGTTCTTTGGTGCACAATTTTTTTTTTATTTTAATTAGTCCAATCTGCTCTTTCTTTTGTTATTTGTGCTTCTGGCAAAATTGATGTCATAAAGAATTTCTCCTGTTTTCTTTTGAAGGTTTTATGGTTTTAACTTATAAATTTAGGCTGATGGTCCATTTTTAGTTAATTTCTGTGTGTACTGAAAAGTAGGAGACTTCATTCTTTTATGTATAGATATCTAGTTGGAGCAGCATCATTTCTTGAAGATACTATTTCCTGTATTAAATACTCTGGCACACTTGTCAGGTGGGGTTATCTCAGACTCTAAATCCCATTATATTGATAATATGTTTATTTTAGGCCAGTACTGCATTCTTTTAATTGCTGTAGCTTTATAATAAGTTTTTAAATTGGGAAGTGTGCATCCTCCAACTTTTTTTTCTCATTTTCTAGATTGCTTTGCCTATTTAGGGTCTTTTGTAATTCCATATGAATTCCAAGGTTGACTTTTCCGTATGCAGAAATGGTAGTTGGGGTTTAAATAGTGATTATATCGAAACTGTATATCACTTTGGGTAGTATTGCCACTTAAACAATATTAAGTCTGCCAATCCATAAACGTTGGACAGCCTTACCTTTATTTAGGTCTTCTTTTCTTTCAGCAATATTTAGCAAGATTCAGTGTACAAGTCTTGTACTTCCTGGATTAAATTTACTCCTAGGTATTTTATTCTGTCTGATTATAATTAAATGCACTGTTTCATTAATTTCACTTTTGAATTTTTTGTTGCAGATGTATAAATACAAGTGATTAGTGTGCATTGATGTTGTTGTATGCAATTTTACTAAATTCATTTATTATCTCTAATAGTTTTTTTCTTTAGGGTTTTCTTTTTTCTAACTTTTTAAGTTTATTTATTTATTTTGAGAGAGAAAGAGAGAACATACATGTGCAGGGGAGGAGAGAGAGGGGGAGAGAGACAATCTCAAGCAGACTCCTTACCCCAATGTTGGGCTCCAACTCACCAACTATGAGATCATGACCTGAGCTGAAGTCAAGAGTTGGACACTTAAATGACTGAGCCACCCAGTCTCTCCACATTAGGGTTTTCTATATATAAGTTCATGCCATCTGTGAATAGAGATAATTTCACTTCTTGCTGTCCTATTTGGATGTCTTTATTTTTTTTTCTTGCCTAACAGTTGTAGCAACAACTTCCAGTGCAATATGGAAATGGTATAAGTAGATATCTTGTCTTGTTCCTATCCTTTTTTTTATGTTTTTATTTTTTCAAATTTTTATTTAAATTCTAGTTAGTTATCACATAGTGTAATATTGATTCAAATCTTAAGAGAATAACTTTCAGTCTTTCACCAATGAGTATAATGTTAGTTTTGGGGTTTTACTAAATGATCTTTAATACTTTAAGTAAACCCTTTTCTAATCATAGTTTGTTAAGTGTTTTTATCATGAAAGGAATTGATATTACTTTTTTCCCTTTATTCTATTAATGTGATATATTACATGATTGATTTTCATATGTTGATTCACCGACGCCATCCTGGGACACTTGGCTATGATGTTTCTAAGTCTCTTAGGCTCTGCTTACTTTCTTCACTCTTCATTTTGTGCTTCTCAGACTGGATAGTCTCAGTTGACCAATTTCCTTTTTTTGTCTTTTTAATTTTTTAATTTTTTTTTAATTTAAATTCAAGTTAGTTAGCATGCAGTGTAGTCTTGGCTTCAGGAGTAGAACCCAGTGATTCATCTCTTACCTATGACACCCAATGCTCATCTCGAAAAGCCCTCCTTATTCCCCATCACTCATTTAACCCATTCCCCCACCAACCCTTCTTCAGCAACCCTCAGTTTGTTGTCTGCATTTAACGGTTTCTTATGGTTTGCCTCTTTCTTGTTTTTATCTTATTTTTCCTTCCCTTCCCCTATGTTCATCTGTCGAGTTTCTCAAATTCCATATATGAGTGAAATCATACAATATCTGTCTTTCTCTGACTGACTTATTTCGCTTAGCATAACACCCTCTAATTCCATCCACGTTTTGGCAAATGGCAAGATTTCATTTTTTTCATTGCCAAGTAGTATTCTATTGGTATATATATATACACCACATCTTTATGTCCTCGTCAGTTGAAGGACATTTGGACTCTTTCATAATTTCGCTATCATTGATAATGCTACTATAAACATTGGGGTGCATGTGTCCCCATTGAATCAGCATTTCTATATCCTTTGAATAAATTCCTGGTAGTGCAATTACTATAGGGTAGTTCTATTTTTAATTTTTTGAGGAATCTCCATACTGTTTTTCAGAATGGCCATACCAGTTTTCAGTCCCACCAGCACTCCTTTCTCCACATCCTTATCAACATCTGTTGCTTCCTGAGTTGTTAATTTTAGCTATTGTGACCAGGGTGAGGTGGTATCTCATTGTGGTTTTGATTTGTATTTCCCTGATGACGTGTGATGTTGAACATCTTTTCATGTGTTCGTTGGCCATCTGGATATCTTCTTTGGAAAAATGTCTATTCGTGTATTCTTCCCATTTCTTCACTGGATTATCTGGTAGGGGTGGTTTGGGGTGTTGAGTATGGTAAGTTCTTTATAGACTTTGGATATTAATCCTTTATCCAATATGTCATTTGCAAATATCTTCTACCATTCTGTCAGTTGCCTTTAGTTTTGCTGTTTCCTATGCTTTTTATCTTGATGAGGTCCTTATAGTCCATTTTTGCTTTTATTTCCCTTACCTCTGGAGACATGTCAAGTACAGCTTTTGCAGACTGAATCAAAGAGATTGCTGTCTGCTTTCTCCTCTGGGATTGTGATGGTTTCCTGTATCACATTTAGGTCTTTCATTTGTTTTGAATTTATTTTTGTGTATGGTGTAGGAAAGTGGTCTCATTTCATTCTTCGTGTTGCTGTACAGTTCTCCCAATACCATTTGCTAGACTGTCTTTTTTTCCATTGGATACTCTTTCGTGCTTTGTTGAAGATTAGTTGGTGACATATTAGTGGGTCAATTTCTGGGTTCTCTATTCTATTCCATTTATCTATGTATCTGTGTTTGTGCCAATACCATACTGTCTTGATTATTATAGCTTTGTAATATAGGTTAAAGTCCGGAATTCTGATGCCTCCAGCTTTAGTTTTCATTTTCAACATTACTTTGACTTTTTGGGGTCTTTCGTGGTTCCACACAAATTTTAAAATTGTTTGTTCTAGCTCGCAAAGAATGCTGGTGTTATTTTGATAGAGATTGCAGTGAATATGTAGATTATTTCGAGTTGTATCAACATTTTAACAATATTTAACAATATTTCAACAACATTTAACAATATTTTTTGTTTTAAGTACTATCAACATCTTAACAAATATTTAACAATATTTATTCTTTAACAATATTGATTCCGTAAGCATGGAATGTTTTTTTTCCATTTCTTTGTGTCTTCTTCAATTTCTTTCCTAAGCTTTTCAGCATACATATCTTTTACCTCTTTGTTTGGTTTATTCCTAGGTATCTTACAGGTTTTGGTGCAATTGTAAATGGGATCAATTTCTTGATATCTTTTTCTGCTGCTTCATCATTGGTGTATAGAAATACAACTGATTTTGTACATTGATTTTATGTCCTGTGACTGCTGGATTCATGGGTCAACTCTAGCAGTTTTTTAGTTGAGCCTTTGGGTTTTCCATGTAGAATATCATGTCATCTGCAAAGAGTGAAAGTTTGACTTCTTGAACCCTTCCTATTTGTATTCCTTTTATTTGTTTTTGTTGTCTGATTGCTGGGGCTAGGACTTCCAGTATTATGTTGAACAACAATGGTGAAAATGGACATCCCTGTCGTGTTTCCGATCTTAGGGGGGAAGGCTCTCAGTTTTTCCCCATTGAGGATATTAGCTGTGGGCCTTCCACATATAGCTTTTATGATGTTGAGGTATGTTCCTTCTATCCCTACTTTCTTGAGGATTTTTACGAAGAAACCATTCTGTATTTTGTCAAATGCCTTTTCTGTATCTATTGAAAGGATCATATGGTTCTTATCCTTTATTTTATTAATGTGATATATCGTGTTTACTGATTTGCAAATTGAACCTGCAGCCCAGGAATGAATCCCACTTGATCATAATGAATAATTCTTTTAACATAGGGTTAAATTTGATTTGCTAGTATCTTGTTAATTTTTGCATACAGGTTAATCAGGGATATTGGCTTGTAACTTCCCTTTTTAGTGGAGTCTTTGGTTTTGGAATCAAGGTAATGCTGGCTTCACGGAATGAGTTTGGAATCTTTCCTTCCATTTCTGATTCTTGAGAGAGTTTGAGAAGAATAGATATTAACTCTGCTTTAAATGGCTGGTATAATTCCCCTGGGAAGCCATCTGGCCAAGGACTCTTCTTTTTTGGGAGATTTGTGATAACCAATTCAATTTCTTTGCTGGTTATTGGCCTGTTCAAATTTTCTATTTTTTCCCATTTGAGTTTTGGTAGTGTGTGGGTGTCTAGGAATTTGTCTATTTCTTACACATTGTCCAGTTTGTTGGCATATAATTTTTCATAGTATTCTGTGGTGTTGGTTGTGATAGGTGTGCATGAGTGGCTCAGTCAGTTAAGCATCAGACTTCGGTTCAGGTCATGATCTTGCAGTTCAATTCATGAGTTCAAGCCCTGCATCAAGCTCTCTGTTGTAAGTTGACCTATTTTCAGGTTCTTATTATTCTGCTGCTCAAATCTGCTTAAATTCCTTTAGAGAATTTTCAATTTCATTTATTGCATTTTTCAGCTCAAGATCCATCTCTTTATTGATATTCTGTATTTGTAGAAATATTTTTATGCTGGTTTCCTTTGTTATTTGTTTATAGTTTCCTCTAGCACTTTGGGCATATTTAAGACAATGAATTAAGAATATTTGACTACTAAGTTCAATGGCTAGGCTTCCTCAAGGATATTTTCTATTAATTAGTTATTTCTTGTAAATGGCCCATGTAATTATATTTTGAGAGTCAGACATTTCTAGAATCATAATGTGGCCATTCTATAAATCATATGTTCCCCCACCTTATGTTTTTTGTTGTTGCTTTTTGTGTGTTATTGTTTTATTGTTTAGTAACTGTCTAAACCATTTGTGAAAATCCATATTCTTTGTCACGTATGACCCCTGAATTCCATGTTTTGTTAAATTCGTGGTAAGCTAGGGTTTTTGAAAATATCTTCAAGTATCTTATAGTATATTTTAATGTAGTATATTTAAAAGAAAATGAGCAAAAAAAAAACCCACAAGGTTTTTAAAAAAGAAACTCTCCCAGTATTTGCACATTGACCTTGTCTTTGGACTCTCCTCCAACACTTAGGCTGTTTACAACTCTTCTTTAGCCTTCATTCTCATAGTTCTCTGCTACCTGACACTCAGTTAGAGGTGAAAGTGTAACGTCTTTTCAGGTCTTTTCTGAGAATAACTTTAGGTAGGTACACGGACTTTTCAATTCCTCCATATTTTCAGGAGCTTATCTGTCCATGTATATACTTTCCAACCTCTTCCTTTCTGCAATATTTAGATTATTGCTTGTCCCAACTGTGTACTTTGCCCCAGGTTGCTGCAGCCAACACTTGTGATATGAATGTTGTCACCCAAACCAGCTGGGAGATTCCCCAGCCATTGGACTGCTCTGAGTTGAGTGAAACAAGGACAAGTCAATGCATCAGACTTTCAGGCAACATAGACAAGTCAAAACTCCAAATCACAATTCACTGAGAATATTGCTTTCTCTGGCCCTAGTAACCCATACTAAGAGTTAGGAGTTATCATCCTCATGGCCCTTGTATTGATTTGCTAGGATTGCATAACAAAATATAGAAAGAGTGGCTCAAAGAGTATCAATTATTTTTCCTCACAGTTCTAGAGGCTCGAAGTCTAAGATAAAAATATCAGTAGGGTTGACTTATCCTAAGACCTATTTCTTCAGCCTTCTTCAGGTGGCCATTTTTTTGTGTGTCCCTCAAAACACCTCTTTTTCTGTGCATGCTGATCTCTGGTGTGCCCAAATTCCATCTTATAAGAATACTGGTCAAATAAGATTAGGATCTACTCATATGACCTCATTTAACCTAATAACTTCATTAAATCATATTTTGATATCCTAGTGGATAGGACTAAATATATAGAAATGTAGGTCACAAAATTCAATCTATAAAATTCTGCCTTATGGAAACTTAAAATTCATATCCTTCTAACATGTAAAAACTTTGACTCCATCCCAAACAGCCTCATCAATTCATTTAAGCATCAACTCTAAGTCCTAAATTTCATCCACATTGTCATCTAAATCAAATATGGGTGAGACCTGAAGTATGATTTATTCTTAAGCAAAATTCTGCTCCAGCTGTGAACCTATAAAACAAGACAAGTTATATGTTTCCAAAACACAAAGATGAGACAGGCATAAATTAGACATTCCAATTTCAAAAAGGAAAAAAGGAAATTATGAGTACCAGTACATTTAAAACCTAGTAGAGAATTTTTCATTATACATTAAGGCTCAAGAATAACCCTCTTTGGTCAGAGATTGGAAGACGACAGCAGAGAAGGAGGATCCGTCTCTTGTCTTGTCACACAAATACAACTAGATAACTATCAAATACTCCTAAATACCCCAGAAATTGACCTGAAGACTGGCAGAACAGACTCCACAACTAAAGGTAGAGAAGAAGCCACATGAAAGAATGTAGGAATTTCAGAGACACAGTTTGGGAAAGAAACTGATCATGGCCACTGTGGTGTAGAGGGAGCTGTGGTCTCAGAGAAGGGTGAGAGACAGACTAACAGAGAGGAGCACATGGAGAAAATTAAGCCCCTTAGCAACTGGCCTAAAAAGTGAGAAAGGATGAATTTCATGAGTTCTTGCCACCAGCGGAGCTTAAAGCCTGGAGTATGAAAAGTCTCCAGACATGGCTGGGATAGAGTCCAGAGGGCATTGGGGTTGCTCTTGGATAGAAGACAGGCAAACTACTTGTGGATATATAGCATAGAAACAATAGTCTGAAGAGGACCTGAGGCACACAGTGAGGAGATCCTTTGCTTATTTCAGAGCATGTCTCAGAGAGGTAGCTTTCACAGAAAAACCCCTTCAAGAACAAAGGAGTTGGCTCTGGTGACATTTCTTTCCTTCATGAGCTCAGCATAAGCATGCTTGTGGGAACCAGTGCAGCACTGACACTCAGTACTCTAACTTGCTTACACCAAACACCATCCCCCTGTGCTCCAGTGAAACTTCCCTTCCCAGTCATGCTTGCCTTAATCTCAGTGTGATAGGACACATGCCCCAGAAGACCTGCCCAAACACATGCTTGCATCATGTCTCCTGAATTGGGAGTTTTGAAGAACCTCAGTACTTGCAGCAGTAGTGACAAGTCTCATTTCACAAGCAGACCAGAGCACATCTAAATGCTACAATCAAAAGATATTGGTGACAGAGAAGATAAAATACAAAACCTATCTATATATGCTGCCTGCAAGAGACTCATTTTAGACCTAAATACACATGTGGATTGAAAGTGTGGGGATGCAGAAACATTGCTTATGCGTGCAAATAGATGTCAAAAGAAAGCCAGAGTAGCAATACTTATGTTGGAAGAATAGACTTTAAAACAAAGATTGTAACAAGGAACAGAGAAGGACCTTGTAGAATAATAAAGGTGACAATACAACAAGAAAATACAACAATTGCAAATATTTATTCACCCAACATGGAAGCACCCAAATACATATAACAGTTAATAACAAACATAAAGGAACTAATTGATAGTAATACAATAATAGTAGGGGACTTTGATGTCCCTTTTACATCAATGCACAGAACATCCAAATTGAAAATCAACAAGAGGAGAGCCAGGGCGGCTTGGTCAGCTAAGCATCCCTCTCTTAATTTAGGCTCAGGTCATGATCTCGTTGTTCATTAGTTTGAGCCCCGCACTGGGGCAAGACTGTGCAGAGCATGCTTGGGATTCTCTCCCTCTCCCTCTCTGTATGACCATCCCCCACTTGTGCTCTCTCTCTCTCTCAAAATAAATAAATAAATTTAAAAAAGAAAATCAAAAAGAAAACTATTTTGAATGACACATTGGACCAGGTGAATTTAACAGATTTATTCAGAATATTTCATCCAAAAAAACCAACAGAATTCATATTCTTCTCAAGTGCACATTGAACATTCTACAGAATAGATAACATATTAGCCTACAAAACAGGCCTCAATTGACCCGAAACCATAAAATTTCTAGCAGAGAACACAGGTAGTACCTCTTTTCTATCAGCCATAACAACTTTTTTTCTAGATAAGTCTCCTGAGGCAAGGAAACAAAACCAAAAATAAACTATTGGGACTTCATCAAAATAAAAAGCTCTGCGCAGCAAAGGAAAAAGCAAAACAACAAGGCAACCTATATAATGGGAGAAGATATTTGCCAATAACATATCTGATAAAGGTTTCATCTCCACAATATATAAATAACTTACAAAACTCAACACCCAAAACACAAATAATCCAGTTTAAAAATGGGCAGAATGCATGAATAGACATTTTTTCCAAAGAAGATATCCAGATAGCTAACAGATACATGAAAAGATGCTCAAAATAACTCATCATCAGGAAAATGTAAATCAAAACTACACTTCATTCCTGTCAGAATGGCTAAAATTAATAACACAAGAAGCCACAGGTGTTGGTGAGGATGTGGAGAAAAAGGAATATTCCTGCACAGTTGGTAGAATGCAGAATGGTGCAGCCTCTAGATACAAAGTACAGATTTTCCTCAAAAAAACTTAAAAATAGAACTACCTGATGATCTATCTATCGCACTACTGGGTATTTACCCAAAGAATACAAAAACACTAATTCAAAGTGATACATGCACCCATACATTTATTGCAGGATTATTTACAATAGTCAAGATATAGAAGCAGCCCAATTGTCCTTATTTGATGAATGTATAAAGAGGGTGTGATATATATATATAATATGTGTGTGTGTATTTTATATATATATAAAGTGGAATATATAAAAAAGAAGAATGAAATCTTGCCATTGGTGATTACATTGATGAAGCGAGAGTATTATGCTAAGTGAAATAAGTCAGTCAGAGAAAGACAAATACCATATGGTTTCACTCATATGTGGAAGTAAGAAATAAAACAAACAAGTAAAGAGAAAAAATAAGGGAGTTAATCAAGAAGTAAACTCTTAATTATAGAGAACAAATCAAAACAAACTGATGGTTTTCAGAGGAGAGGCGAGAGGACAGATGGGTAAAATAGGTGATGGGGATTAAGGAGTGCACTTGTGATGAGCACATGATGTATGAAAGTGTTGAATCACTATAGCGTACACCTGGAACTAATATAACACTGTATGTTAACTAACTGGAATTACAATAAAAACTTAAAAGAAAGTAATCCTCTTGGCTAAATTCTCTGTCTTCCATTCATGGTGATTGTCCTGAGTTCTGGGTGTCAACCTTTCATTCAACCTGGAAGTTTTTCTTTTGATATAATCCCGTCTATTTTTGGCTTCTCCTGAGATTGATGGTTAGATCAATAAGTTATACCTGTAATCTCTTTATGCACTTTTTTCCCAGCCACACATTGGTGTTCTTTCCAGAGCATGTTTTCTTGTATTTCGCAATACAGATAAGCTAAGGATTTTCCAAATATTCAAGTTATGGTTCTTTTTCCCTCAACAATATCTTCAACTTACCATTCTGCTCTCACATTTTACTATAAGCAACAAAAAGAAACCAGGTTGTGCTTTCAATACTTTTCTTAGAAATCTCCTTAGTTAAATATCCATGACCATCACTACAATTTCAGCTTTCCATAAGACACTACAACGCAATTTGGTCAACTTACTTTCTACGTTATAACAGAGACCACCTTTTTTCCTATTTCAAATGTTATTGGATATGTTCTTCATTTTGATCTGAGATCTCAGGATAATCACCTTTAATGTCCATATTCCTGCCAACAGTCTTTTCAAGACAATCTAGGCTTTTTGTATCATGCACCTCAAAGCTCTTCCAGCTTCTACCCATAATCCAGTTCCAAAGTAACTTCTACATTTTTTAAGTATTTGTTATGATAGCACCTCATTTAATTGCACCAAAATTTGTATTATTTTGATAGAGTTGCCATAACAAAATACCATAAAGTGAGTAATAAATTAACACAAATTTATTTTCTCACAGTTCTGGAGGCTAGAAGTCCATGATCAAGGTATTCACAGGCTTAGTTTCTTCCCTTCCTTTTGGAATCTTTTATTATTATTATTATTATTATTATTATTATTATTATTATTGCTACAGTTTTTATTTAAATTTTTGTTACAAAAATTTAAATTATAAATTTAATTTAATTTAAAAGTGTTATATTAGCTTTTATATTCTTTTATTATATTTTTATTATTATTATTTTTTTTAATTTTATAATAGTTTATTTTCAAATTGGTTTACATATAACACCCAGTGTTCATCCCAACATGTGCCCTTTTTAATGCCCATCACCCCCTCTCCCCCCTCCCTCATCCCCCTCACCCTCAGTTTTTTCTTAGTCTTTGAGAGTCTCTTATGTTTTATCTCCCTCCCTCTCTGTGTCTTTTTTTCCTTTCCCCTCTTCCCCTGCCCCTGGTTTTTGCTTCATCTCGCAAAGTCCACCTATTCGTGGAAACATATGGTATCTGTCTTTTTCTGACTGACTTATTTCACTTAACATAATACCCTCCAGTTCCATCCATGTTGCTACACATGGCCAGATTTCATTTTTTCTCATTGCCACATAGTAGTCCATTGTATATAAGTTCCATAACTTCTTTATCCATTCGTCAATTGATGGGCACTCGGTCTCTTTCCATGATTTGGCTATTGTTGAAAGTGCTGCTATGAACATTGGGGTACACGTGCTCCTATGCATCAGCATTCCTGTGTCTCTTGGGTAGATTCCTAGCAGTGCTATTGCTGGATCATAGGGTAGCTCTATTTTCATTTTTTTGAGGAACCTCCACACCGTTTTCCAGAGTGGCTGCACCAGTTTGCATTCCCACCAACAGTGTAGGAGGGTGCCTACTTCTCCACATCCTCGCCAGCGTCTATAGTTTCCTGATTTGTTCATTTTAGCCACTCTGACTGGTGCGAGGTGGTATCTCAGTGTGGTTTTGATTTGTTTATTAGCAAAAAATTTAATTTATAAGTGTTATATTAGCTTCAGGTGTACAATTTAGTGATTCAACACTTCCATACAACACCTGGTGCTCATCACAATAAGTGCCCTCCTTAATACCCATCACCTATTTAACCCATCCCCCCCACATGCCTCCACTTTATTAACCATCAGTTTGTTCTCTATAGTTAAAACTCTCTTGTTTTGCCTCTCTCTATTTCCCTATGTTCATTTGTTTTGTTTCTTAAATTCCACATATGATTCAAATCATATGATATTTGTCTTTGTCTGACTGACTTATTTAACTTAGGATAATACTCTCTAGCTTCATCCACATCACTGCAAATGGCAAGATTTATGGCTGAGTAGTATTCCATTGTATACATATATATATATATATACATACATACATATATATATATATATATATATATATATATATATATATATATATACTACTTCTTCTTTGTCCTTTCAACAGTTGGTGGACACTTGGGCTCTTTCCATGATTTGGCTATTGTAAATAATACTGCTATAAATATCAAGTACATGTATCCCTTTGAATTACTTCTTGTATCTTTGGGTAAATACCTAGGACTACAATTACTGAATCAAAGGGTAGTTCTATTTTTAACTTCTCAAGGAACCTTCATACTGTGTCCAGAATAGATGCATCCGTTTGCATTCCCACCAACAGTGTAAGGGGGTTCCCCTTTCTCCACATCCTCATCAATATCTGTTTTTTCCTGAGTTTTAATTTTAGCTTTTCTGACTTCTGTGAGGTGATATCTCATTAAAGTTTTGATTTGCATTTCCCTGATGGTGAGTGATGTTGAGCATCTTTTCATGTGTCTGTTAGCCATTTGTATATTTTCTTTGGAAAATGTCTCTTCATGTCTTCTGCACATTTTTAAACTTGATTGTTTGTTTTTCGGGTGTTAAGTTCTTTATATATTTTGGGAACTAACCCTTTATCAGATATGTCACCTGCAAATATTTTCTCCCATTCCGTAGGTTGCCTTTTAGTTTTGTTGACTATTTCCTTCACTGTACAGAAGCTTTTTATTTTGAAGAAGTCCCAAGAGTTTATTTTTGTTTTTGTTTCCCTTACCTCAGGAGACATATTTTGTAAAAAGCTGCTATGGCTGATGTCAAAGAGGTTACTGCCTGTGTTCTTCACTAGGATATTTATAGTTTCAGGTTTCACATTTAGGTCTTTCATCCGCTTTTTTTTTTTAATAATTTATTGTCAAATTGGTTTCCATACAACACCCAGTGCTCATCCACTTTGAGTTTACTTTTGGATAAGGTGTAAGAAAGTAGTTTAGTTTCATTCTTTTTGCATGTTTCTATCCAGTGTTCCCAACAGCATTTGCTGAAGAGACTGTCTTTTTTCCATTGGATATTTTTCCTGCTTCATTGAAGATTAATTGACCATACACTTGTGGGTTTATTTCTGGCTTTTTTAAAATATTTTTTTAACATTTATTTATTTTTGAGAGACATAGAGACAGAGTATGAGCAGGGGAAGGGCAGAGAGAGAGGGAGATACAGAATCCGAAGCAGGCTCCAGGCTCTGAGCCGTCAGCACAGAGCCTGACGCGGGGCTCAAACTCATAGACCGTGAGATCATGACCTGAGCCGAAGTTGGCCGCTTAACCAACTGAGCCACCCAGGCGCCCCTATTTCTGGCTTTTCTATTCTGTTTCATTGACCTATGCATCTGTTTTTGTGCCAGTACCATAATGTCTTTATCACTGCAGCTGTGTGATATGACTTGAAGTTCAGAATTGTGATGCCTCCAGCTTTCATTTTATTTTTAAGATTGCTTTGGTTATTCGGAGTCATTTGTGGTTCCATACAATTTTAGGATTGTTTGTTCTAGCTCTGTAAAAACTGCTGATGTTATTTTGATAAGGATTGGATTAAATATGTGGATTGCTTTGGGTAGTATAGACATTTTAACAATATTTGTTCTTCCAATCCATAACCACAGGAAGTCTTTCCATTTCTTTGTATCATTTCAATTTATTTCATCAGTGTTTTATAGTTTTCAGAGTATAGGTCTTTCGCCACTTTGATTAGGTTTATTTCCAAGTATCTTATGTTTTTTGTGCCATTCTATATGAGATTTATTCCTTAATTTCTCTTTCTGCTGCTTCTTTAAGGTGTATAGAAATGAAATAGATCTCTGTACATTGATTTTGTATCCTGTAATTTTACTGAATTCATGTATCAGTTCTAGCAATATTTTGGTGGAATTTTTTGTGTTTTCTATATAGAATACCATGTCATCTGCAAATAGTAAAATCCACAGCTAATATCATCCTCAATGGCGAAAAAACTGAGTGCTTTTCTTCTGTGGTCAGGAACAAGACAGCGATGTCCACTATCATCAGTGTTTTTTAAGACAATATTGGAAGTCCTAACCACAGCAGACAACAAAAAGTAATAAAAGGCATCCAAGTCAGCAAGGAAGAGGCTTGGTTTCTTTTGAGAACTCTCTGCTTTGCTTGCAGATGGTCACCTACTTACTATGATCTCACAAGACCATTTTTCTGTGTGTACACTTCCTGGTGTCTTTTATGTACCCAAATAGCCTCTTCTAACATGGATACCAGTCATATTGGATTAGGGGCCATCCATATTACTTAATTTAACCCTAATTGCATATTTTAAAGCTATATGCAAATAAAGTGACATTTTTAATATAATTTATTGTCAAATTGGCTTCCATACAACACCCAGTGCTCATCCCAACAAGTGCCCTCCTCAATACCCATCACCAACTTTTCCCTCTCCCCCATCCACCATCAAACATCAGTTTGTTCTCTGTATTTAAGAGTCCCTTATGGTTTGCCTCCCTGCCTCTCTGTTTGTAATTATTTTTCCCCTCCCCCTCCCCCATGGTCTTCTGTTAAGTTTCTCAAGATCCACATGAGTGAAAACATATTGTATCTGCCTTTCTCTGACTGACCGATTTCACTTACCATAATACCCTCTGGTTCCATCCGCATTGCTGCAAATGGCCAGATTTCATTCTTTCTCAATACCAAGTAGTATTCCATTGTATATATAAACCATATCTTCTTTATCCATTCATCATTTGATGGACATTTAGTCTCTTTCCATGATTTGGCTATTGTTGAAAGCACTGCTATAAACATTGGGGTACATGTGCCCCTATACATCAGCACTCCTGTATCCCTTGGGTAATTTCCTAGCAGTGCTATTGCTGGGTCATAGAGTAGTTCTGTTTTTAATTTTTTGAGGAAACTCCACTGTTTTCCAGAGTGGCTGCACCAGTTTGCAATCCCACCAACAATGCAAGAGGGTTCTCATTTCTCCATATCCTAGCTATAGTGTATAGTCTCCTGATTTGTTCATTTAGCCACTCTGACCAGCGTGAGGTAACATCTCAGTGTGGCTTTGATTCGTATTTCCCTGATGATGAGTGATGTTGAGCATTATTTCATGCGTCTGTTGGCCATCTGGATGTCTTCTTTGGAAAAGTGTCTATTCATGTCTTCTGGCCATTTCTTCACTGATTATTTGTTTTTTGGGTGTGAAGTTTGGTGAGTTCTTTATAAATTTTGGATACTAGCCCTTTATCCGGTATGTCGTTTGCAGTTATCTTTTCCCATTCTGTCAGTTGCCTATTAGTTTCGTTGATTGTTTCCTTTGCAGTGAAAAAGACTTTTATCTTGATGAAGTACCAATAGTTCATTTTTTCTTTTAATTCCCTTGCCTTTGGAGATGTGTCAATTAAGAAATTGCTGTGGCTGAGGTCGAAGGGGTTGTTGGCTGCTTTCTCTTCTAAGGTTTTTATGGTTTCCTGTCGCACATTCAGGTCTTTCATCCCTTTGAGTTTATTTTTGTGCATGGTGTAAGAAAGTGGTCTAGTTTCATTCTTTGCATGTTGATGTCCAGTTCTCCCAGCACCATTTGTTAAAGAGACTGTCTTTTTTTTCATTGGATACTCTTTCATGCTTTGTCAAAGATTAGTTGGCCATACATTTGTGGGTCCAGTTCTGGGTTCTCTATTTTATTCCATTGGTCTATGTGTCTGTTTTTGTGCCAATACCATACTGTCTTGATGAGTATAGCTTTGTAATAGAGGCTAAAGTCTGGGATTGCAAAGCCTCCCATATTGGTTTTCTTCTTCAATATTATTTTGGCTATTTTGGGGTCTTCTGTGTTCCACACACATTTTAGGTTTGTTCTAGCCTTGAGAAGAATGCTAGTACAATTTTTATTGGGATTGCATTGAATGTGTAGATTGCTTTGGGTAGTATTGACATTTTAACAATAGCTGTTCTTCCAATCCATGAGCATGGAATGTTTTCCCATTTCTTTGTGTCTTCTTCAATTTCCTTCGTAAGCTTTCTATAGTTTTCAGCATACATATCTTTTACATCTTTGGTTAGGTTTATTCCTATGTATTTAATGGTTGTTGGTGGAATTATAAATGGGATCAGTTTCTTTATTTCTCTTTCTGTTGTTTCATTATTGGTGTATAAAAATGCAATTGATTTCTGTACATGGATTTTGTACCCTGCGAGTTTGCTGACGTCATGTATCAGTACTAGCAGGCTTTTGGGGGAGTCTGTCCGGTTTTGCATGTAGAGTATCATGTCATCTACAAATGTGAAAGTTTGACATCTTCTTTGCCAATTTTGATGCTTATTATTTCATTTTGTTGTCTGATTCCTGATGTTAGGACTTTCAATATGATGCTAAACAACAGTGGTGAGACTTGACATCCCTGTTCTATTCCTGATCTCAGGGGGAAAGCTCTCAGTTTTTCCCCATTGAGGATGATATTAGCCGTGGACTTTTCATAAATAGATTTTATGATGTTTAAGTATGTTCCTTCTATCCCGACTTTCTCGCAGGTTTTTATTAAGAAAGGATGTTGTTTTTGTCAAATGCTCTTTCTGCATCTGTTAACAGGGTCATATCATTCTTACCTTTCTTTCATTAATGTGATGTATCACATTGATTGATCTGCAAATATTGAACCAGCCCTGCAGCCTAGGAATGAATTCAATTAATCATGATGAATAATTCTTTTTATATGCTGTTAGATTCGATTTGCTAGTAACTGTTGAGAATTTTTGAATCTGTATTCATCAGGGATATTTGCCTGTAGTTCTCTTTTTTGCTGTGTCTCTGTCTGGTTTGGGGATCAAAGAAACCCTGGGTTCATAGAATGAGTCCAGAAGTTTTCCGTCCATTTCTATTTTTTGGAAGAGCTTGAGAAGGATAGGTATTAACTCTGTTTTAAATGTCTGGTAGAATTCTCCAGGGAATTCGTCTGGTCCAGGACTTTTATTTGTAGGGAAGTTTTTTTTTTTAATTTTATAATAGTTTATTTTCAAATTGGTTTACATATAACACCGAGTGTTCATCCCAACATGTGCCCTTTTTAATTCCCATCACCCCCTCTCCCCCCTCCCTCATCCCCCTCACCCACAGTTTTTTCTTAGTCTTTGAGAGTCTCTTATGTTTTATCTCCCTCCCTCTCTGTGTCTTTTTTTCCTTTCCCCTCTTCCCCTGCCCCTGGTTTTTGCTTCATCTCGCAAAGTCCACCTATTCGTGGAAATATATGGTATCTGTCTTTTTCTGACTGACTTATTTCACTTAACATAATACCCTCCAGTTCCATCCATGTTGCTACACATGGCCAGATTTCATTTTTTCTCATTGCCACGTAGTAGTCCATTGTATATAAGTACCACATCTTCTTTATCCATTCGTCAGTTGATGGGCACTCGGTCTCTTTCCATGATTTGGCTATTGTCGAAAGTGCTGCTATGAACATTGGGGTACATGTGCTCCTATGCATCAGCATTCCTGTGTCTCTTGGGTAGATTCCTAGCAGTGCTATTGCTGGATCATAGGGTAGCTCCATTTTCATTTCTTTGAGGAACCTCCACACCGTGGAGTGGCAGAGTGGCTGCACCAGTTTGCATTCCCACCAACAGTGTAGGAGGGTGCCTACTTCACGTCCTCGCCAGCATCTATAGTTTCCTGATTTGTTTATTTTAGCCACTCTGACTAATGTGAGGTGGTATCGCAGTGTGGTTTTGATTTGTATTTCCCTGATGATGAGTGACATTGAGCATCGTTTCATGTGTCTGTTGGCCATCTGAATGTCCTCTTGGAGAAGTGTCTATTCATATCTTCCGCCCATTTCTTCACTGGGTTGTTTGTTTTTCGGCTGTGGAGTTTGGTGAGTTCTTTATAAATTTTAGATATTAGTCCTTTATCTGATATGTCGTTTGCGATGATCTTTTCCCATTCCGTTGGTTGCCTATTTGTTTTGTTGGTTGTTTCTTTTGCTGTGCAGAAGCTTTTTATCTTGATGAGGTCCCAATAGTTCATCTTTGCTTTTAATTCCCTTGCCTTTGGAGACGTGTCGAGTAAGAAATTGGTGCGTCTTAGGTCAAAGAGTCTTTTTCCTGCTTTCTCCTCTAGGATTTTGACGGTTTCCTGTCTCACATTCAGATCTTTTATCCATTTAGAATTTATTTTTGTGAGTGGTGTAAGAAAGTGGTCTAGTTTCATTCTTTTGCATGTTGCTGTCCAGTTCTCCCAGCACCATTTGTTAAAGAGGCTGTCTTTTTTCCATTGGATAAATTTTCCCGCTTTGCCAAAGATTAGTTGGCCATATACTTGCGGGTCCATTTCTGAGTTTTCTATTCTATTCCATTGGTCTATGTGTCTGTTTCTGTGCCAATACCATACAGTAATGATGACTACCGCTTTGTAGTAGAGGTTAAAGTCTGGGATTGTGATGCCTCCCGCCTTGGTTTTATTCTTCAGTATTATTTGGCTATTCGAGGTCTTTTGTGGTTCCATACAAATTTTAGGATTGTTTGCTCTAGCTTTGAGAAGAATGCTGGTGCAATTTTGATTGGGATTGCATTGAATGTGTAGATTGCTTTGGGTAGTATTGCCATTTTAACGATATTTATTTTTCCAATCCATGAGCATGGAATGTTTTTCCATTTCCTTGTGTCTTCCTCAATTTCCTTCATAAGTTTTTTATAGTTTTCAGTGTAGAGGTCTTTCACATCTTTGGTTAGGTTTATTCCTAAGTATTTGATGGTTTTTGGTGCAATTGTGAAAGGGATTAGCTTCTTTATTTCTCTTTCTGCTACTTCATTGTTGGTGTATAGAAATGCCACCGATTTCTGTACATTGATTTTGTATCCTGCAACTTTGCTGAACTCATGGATCAGTTCTAGTAGGCTTTTGGTGGATTCCGTCTGGTTTTCCATGTAAAGTATCATGTCATCTGCAAAAAGTGAAAGTTTGACTTCCTCCTTGCCTATCTTGATGCCTTTTATTTTGTTTTGTTGTCTGATTGCTGATGCTAAGACTTCCAGCACTATGTTAAATAGCAGTGGCGAGAGTGGACACCCTGTCGTGTTCCTATTCTCAGGGGGAAGGCTTTCAACTTTTCCCCATTGAGGATGATATTAGCTGTGGGCTTTTCATATATGACTTTTATAATGTTTAAGTATGTTCCTTCTATCCCGACTTTCTCGAGAGTTTTTATTAAGAAAGGATGCTGTATTTTGTCGAATGCTTTTTCTGCATCTATTGACAGGATCATATGGTTCTTATCTTTTCTTTTGTTGATGTGATGTATCACGTTGATTGATTTGCGAATACTGAACCAGCCCTGCAACCCAGGGATGAATCCTACTTGATCATGGTGGATAATTCTCTTTATATGCTGTTGGATTCGATTTGCTAGTATCTTGTTGAAAATTTTTGCATCCATATTCATCAGGGATTTTGGTCTGTAATTTTCTTTCTTTGCTGGGTCTCTATCTGGTTTGGGCATCAAAGTGATGCTGGCTTCATAGAATGAGTCGGGAGTTTTCCTTCCGTTTCAATTTTTTGGAACAGCTTGAGGAGGATAGGAATTAACTCTGTTTTAAATGTCTGGTAAAATTCCGCGGGAAAGCCATCTGGTCCAGGGCTTTTATTTGCTGGGAGGTTTTTAATAACTAATTCTGTTTCTTCACTAGTTATGGGTCTGTTCAAATTTCCTATTTCTTCCTGTTTGAGTTTTGGTAGCGTGTGGCTATTTAGGAAGCTGTCCATTTCTTCCAGATTGCCAAGTTTGGTGGCATACAATTTTTCATAGTATTCTCTGGTGATTGCTTGTATATCTGAGGGCTTGGTTGTAATTTCTCCTTTTCATTCACGATTTTATCTATTTGAGTTCTCTCTCTTTTCTTTTTGAGAAGCCTGGCTAGAGGTTTGTCTATTTTGTTTATTTTTTCAAAGAACCAGCTTTTGGTTTCATTGATCTGTTCCACTACTGTTTCTGTCTCCATATGGTTAATTTGAGCTCTGATCTTTGTTATTTCTCTCTTTCTGCTGGGCTTGGGTTGATTTAGTTGTTCTGCTTCTAGTTCCTTTAGGCGTGCTGTTGGAATTTGTTATTGATTTTTCTTGTTTCTTGAGATGGGCCTGGATTGCAATATATTTCCCTCTCAGGACTGCCTTTGCTGCGTCCCAGAGTGTTTGGATTGTTGTATTTTCATTTTCATTTGTTTCCATGTATTTTTTAATTTCTTCTCTGATGGCTTGGTTGACCCAGTCATCTTTTAGTAGGTTATTTCTTAGCCGCCGTGTTCTTGGATATTTTCCAGGCTTTCTCCTGTGGTTGATTTCAAGTTTCAAAGCATTGTGGTCTGACAGTGTACACGGTATGATCTCAATTCTTTTATATTTATTCAGAGCTTCCCTGTGCCCCAGAATGTGATCTATCTTGGAAAATGTACCGTGTGCAGTTGAGAAGAACGTAAATTCCTTTGCTTCTGGATGAAGGCCCATCTGTTCTAATGTGTCGTTCAGGGCTATTGTTTCTGTGGAGATTTTCTGATTTGTGGATCTATCCAATGCTGAGAGTGGAGTGTTGAGATCCCCTACTATTAGGACATTTTTATCGATGAGGTTGCTAATGTTTGTAATTAGTTGTTTTACAAATTTGGGTGCCCCCGAATTCGGTGCATAGATATTTACAATTGTTAGCTCTTCCTGCTGGATGGTCCCTGAGACTATTATATAATGTCCTTCTTCATCTCTTATTACATCGTTCATTTTAAAGTCTAATTTGTCTGATATAAGTGTGGCTACTCCGGCTTTCTTCTGCCTTCCAGTAGCATGGTAGATAGTTCTCCATCCCCTCACTTTCAATCTGAAGGTGTCTTCAGGTTTAAGATGAGTTTCTTGAAGACAGCAAATAGATGGGTCTTGTTTTTTAATCCATTCTGTTATCCTGTGTCTTTTGATTGGCGCATTTAGTCCATTTACATTCAGTGTTAATATTGAAAAATATGGGCTTACAGTCACTGTATTATCTGTAAGTTTCATGTTTGTAAGGCTGTCCCTGGCAGTTTGTGTTCTTTGCAACCTTGCCTTCATAGAATGCCCCTCAGGATCTCTTGCAGTGCTGGGTTATTTGTGATAAATTCTTTCAGTTTTTGTTTGTTGGGAAAAATCTTGATCTCTCCTTCTATTCTGAATGACAGGCTAGGTGGATACAGAATTCTTGGTTGCATGTCCTTCTTGCTCATCACATTGAAGATATCCTGCCATTCCTTTCTGGCTTGCCAAGTTTCTGTAGATAAGTCTGCTACTACCTTTATATGTCTCCCTTTGTATGTTAGGGTTCTTTTGTCCCTATCTGCTTTCAGGATTCTCTCCCTATCTTTGTATTTTGCCAGCTTCACTATGATGTGCCGTGCAGAAGGTCTATTCAAGTTACGTCTGAGGGGAGTTCTCTGTGCCTCTTGGATTTCCATGCCCATTTCCTTCCTCATGTTGGGGAAGTTCTCAGCAATGATTTGTTCAAGAACCCCTTCGACTCCTTTCTCTCTCTCTTCTTCCTCTGGAACTCCTATGATACGGATATTGTTTCTTTTGAGTGCATCGCTCAGTTCTCGAATTCTCCTTTCCTGTTCCTGGATCAGCTTCTCTCTCTGTTTATCTGCTTCCTCTTTTTCAATGATTTTGTCTTCTAATGCACTAACTCTACGTCTTCAATCCGTGCTGTGGCTGCTTCCAGTTCCCCCTGTATTTCTTCCAATGTCTTCTTTAATTCTTCCTGACCGTTTTTAAGGTCCTTGAACTCTGCCGCGCGGGACCCCTTGCATTCATCTAAGCTTTTTTCAAGGCCAGAGATTAGTTTTATGATTATCATTCTATATTCATGTTCTGTTATGTTGCTTATATCTGTTTTCATTAATTCTTGAGCTGTCACTGCTTCTTGTAGATTCTTTTGAGGAGAATTCTTCCGTCTCGTCATTTTGGCTGAATGTGTTTTGGGTTGTTTCTTGAAGTTGCCCTGGAAAGAAAAACAGACTGACAGACACACAGAACACAGAAATACTCAAACATACCGACAAATGGTCCAGACAAGCAGTTCACAACAGAAAAAAGAATAACAAGTGCCTCTCTGAGGGCAATGTCCTGAAGTAACAGCTACACGTTAAGGATAGGGTATGTAGTGTGCTGGTGGCAGAGTATATATAGACAGAATAATGACTGGTGCAGGGAGAAGAAGGAAATGGACTTTGCCCTGGTAGAGCGACTAAAGGGTTTAATCCAGACTGATAGAAATCAGAATAAGGACAGGTGCAAGGGAAAAGGAATAAAGATCGATGTCGTCTAGATGAACTTATACGGCCTGGTGATTCCAGAAAAAGGGCTAGGGAAGTAAAGAAGAGATTGTAGGACATGTCCTCAAAGAGTGGGTTAAAAAAAAAATGTTTAAGTCAGTCAGTACACTGGATAACCAGCTCAGGGATGGGGATCGGTAGGAATGAGAAAGGGAGGGATAAATTTAAAAAGAAGAAATGACTGGAGTTACTCCAGGCAGCAATCCCCACTTGGCATCAGTCGCTCCTGCTGATAGGTTGGGAGGGGCGTGGTTTGGTGTAGGCGGGTCCTGCCTCCACTGCTGCAAGGATTGCTTTTGGGGTGACTTCCTGGCTTGTGAGACAACAATGGCGTCTCTCCAGACCCACGCCACCAGTCCTGGAGGCTTTATTTGCCCCTTTATTTCTGTTCTCTCTCCACCGCCAACGCTGACCTAGTGTGGTTCACTGGACGGTGACCCGGCCGTGTCCCACAGGAGCCGCCGCCTGGGGCTGCCTGGGTCCCTGCTGCCAGTCCCTGCGGCGTGCGCACCCCGGAGGCGCTGGGCGAGGGTGGCGCGGTGACGCGGCCGTCTGCTACTCCCAATTTCATTATAATTGTGCCGGGGTTAGAGGTGCTCGGCTGGTGGTGCCGCCTGGGTCCCCGCTGCCAGTCCCGGTGGCGCGCGCGTCCCCAAGGCTCGGGGCTGGGTTGGTGCAGTCCCGGCAGCGCGCAGGTAGTGCTACTGTTTGCCACTGAACTTCTCTTCAAAAGCCCTGCATTTAGGGGCTGGATGGTAGTGGTCTCACCCGCTCTGGCCCTCTCGTTCAGATGTTGTTCGATCGGCACTTTCCCAGCTATCTCTGAAGACGCTCACCCTCCCCTCAGCTCAACTTCCCGAGTTTGAGTTCGTATTATCCCACCCAGATTAAACTCACGGTTTAGCTGGGCCGTGTCTGTTTTTGCCTTCGTTCCTTGTTAGCTGTAGTACCTTTTCCCCCCGATTTTTGGAGTTGAGAGAGACTATGGTTTCAGTCATCCCCGTTTAAAGGGCAAGCGAAATACTGGAGCCCCCTACTCCTCTGCCATGTTGCCAGGCTATGACCCAGGATCATTGGGTTCTTATCTTTTCTTTTGTTAATATGATGTGTCACATTGACTGATTTGCGAATATTGAACCAGCCCTGAAACCCAGGGATGAATCCCACTTGATCATGGTGAATAATTCTTTTTATATGGTGTTGAATTCTTTTTTAAAATAATTTATTGTCAAATTGGTTTCCATACAACACCCAGTGCTCATCCCAACAAGTGTCCTTCTCTGTGCCCATCACCCACTCTCCCCCCCTCACACAACCCTGTTTCTCCTCAGTTTGTTCTTAGTCTTTGAGAGTCTCTTATGTTATGTCTTCCTCCCTCTCTGTATTCGATTTGCTAGTATCTTGTTGAGAATTTTTGCATCCATAAATATACTTCTTAACCCCACTTCCCATGACCACATGATGTTCATGTGCCATTATTGTGTAAATGTTCCTTAGAGTCATGCTCAGGGTATGTCATCAAGATTAGGACCTCTGGTTACAAGGTGGAAAAAAGAGGCATGCTGAGAAAAAGGCACAAAATTTCCAAGGAGAGCCACCATCTCTCCTCCCCTACTTTTTATGCTTTCCATTGCCAAGAGAGAGAGATGCCACTGAAGGCCTTATGTAGGGAAACTGACAATGTTCTTACTCATTTTCAGACACTGAACCTGCCCCCAAAAGTGATATAATCAACCAGGTTCTGGAGGAAGGGATTTAGGAAAGAATGATAAAACTGAGCTTCATTTACCTATTTTGCTGGAGGCCAAGCAAGGCATTAAACATCCCTGCGAAGCTTTCTAAATGGAGAAATATATTCATAGGCAAAACAAATCTCAAACTCAGACCTCATTGAGTTATGTATATTAACATAAAAGTTGTTAGACTTGGTCAATGTGCAGTTTCTCTAATGGGAATGTAGATAATCTCTGATTGTGACTTAATCAAAAGTCACTCATAATTGAATAAAATGAGCTTCTGGTGCCTTTAGCTTAAGGATTATCCAGCCCAGTTTACCTATAAGACTGAACATTAAAACAGGGTGCATTTGTGATGAACAAATACAGTATATGGGGAATGCACTCCATGCTATGTAGCAGTGGATCCTTAGCTTCTAGATGGAATGGCGGTGATGAAGGATACGCTGTTTCCTCTGCTATGATCTGTGCCTCTTCATGATCTCCAAATATAATTATTTTGTTGGATAAGTGTGTACCAGAATAAAAGTGGGAAACCTATGTTCATAGTTCTAGGAAGGGAATTTAGAAAGCTATTTAGCATGCTCATTGCAGTGGACACAATGATTGGTGTAGGGATAGGCATATAACACTAGCATACCATTTGTCCTCTTCACTGGGATTTTTTTTTTCAATATCATTAGGGAAGAAACTCTTTCTCCTGGGGTAAAATATGGGTTACTGGTAGCCATCCTACATACAACTGGGGGGGGGGGGTGGGAAACTAAGGGATAAAGTTCTGAGGGCCTCATAAGAGTACTTCATGCAGCTGTTCCATAGTGCAAGGTATATTTTTTTAATTGAAGCAAAATTGACAGATCATAAAGTACCCATAGTTAATACTGGGAACACTCATCACTACTAAATTTTTTTCAACTTTTTTCTTCCACTAAGTTTTCTCTTCCCTCTGCTTCCAAGAAAACCACTGACTTACTTTCTGTCTCTATATATTAAGATAGAATATTATATAATTGGAATCACACAGTGTGTTCTATCATCTGTCTATCTGTCTATCTATCTATCTACCTATCATCTATCTGAGTTCCAGTATAGTTCACATGTAGTGTTATATTAGTTTCAGGAGTACTATATAGAGATTCAACAATTCCATAGATCACCCAGTGCTCATCATGACAAGTGCACTCAATCCCCATTACCTATTATGCCCATCCAACCTCCCTCTGGTACCATCAGTTTGTTCTCTATAGTTAAGAGTCTGTTTCTTGGTTTTCTCTCTCTCTCTGTCCCTTTTTCCTTCACATATTTGTTTAATTTCTTAAATTACACCTATTAATGAAACCATAAGGTATTTGTCTTTCTCTGACTGGCTTATTTCACTTAGCATTATACTCTCAAGCTTCATCCATGTCATTGAAAACAGCAAGATTTCGTTTCTTTTTATGACTTAATGCTATAAATGTTGCCCTAATTATTGCCCTGGTGACATCCAACACACTTTTTTATGTTTGTTTTTATTTTCATTTATTTCAAAATTCATCCTTATTTAAGTTTTGCTGTGTGTGTGTGTGTGTGTGGTAATTAATTTCAAATATCGATGGTTTTCCAGAAAATTTTCCATTATTGATATCTAATTTAATTCCATTTTGGCCTGGGAACATGCTTTGACCTGAGTGTCATTTTTTAGTACTGCAGTAAAATTCACATTAACATAAAATTAACCAACTTAGAATGTATAATTCGGTGGCATTTTGTATATTCACAATATTTTGCAACATTGTCTCTATCTAGTTCCCAAATATTTTTATCACTCCAAAAGAAAACCCCATAACCATTAAACAGACAATCCTCATTCCTCTTTCTCACAGCACATGACAACCAGTAATCTGCTTTCTGTCTCGTAGATTTGCCAATTCAGGCTATTTCACAGAAATGCAATAATATAAAATGGCCTTTTGTATATGGCTTTTTTCATGTTGCATAATGTTTTCAAGGTTCATTCATATTGCAGCATGTATTCATACTTCATTCCTTTTCATGATGAATATCACCTTTATGGATATATCATGTTTTGTTTAACCATTCATAATTGATAAACATTCAGTTTTTTTCTATAGTTTGACTATTGGGAATAGTGCTGCTATAAACACTGGTTTACAAGTTCTTGCTTGAATACTTCAATGCTTTTGTGTATATATGTATTATAGGAAATGTTGGGTCATATGTTAATTCTATATTTAGTTTATTTAAGAACTGCCAAACTGCTTTCCACAGTGACTGCATCATTTTACATTCCCACTCATAATGGATGAGGGTTTCAATTTCTCCACATCTTCACCAACAATATTTGTTAATTCTCATTTTTCGATTATAGCCATTTTGTGGGTGTGAAGTGGAATATTGTGGTCTTGATTTTCATTCCCCTAGTGAATAAAGACGGTGAGCATTTATTCATGTGGCTATTGACCATTTGTAAGCCTTGTTTGGAGAAATGTCTATTTAAGTACTTTTGTTATTAGTTGAGTTATCTTTATTGCAGAATGATTAAAAGTTCTTTAGATATTCTGAATAGACATTTTTATATTTGTGCATTTACCTTTACCAGAGATCTTTTATCTTCATACAACTTTGAAATACTGTCTTGTGTCCTTCTATTTCAACTTAACAGACTCTTTTAAGCAGTTATTGTAGGACAAGTTTAGTGAAAATAAAATCCCTCAGCTTTGTTTATTTGGGAATGCCTTAATTTTTCCACTTTTAAAGGGCAGTTTTGCTAGTTACAGAAATATCAGTTGACATATTTTTTTCTTTCAAACTTATAAATATGTCATCCCACTGCCATCTAGTTACCAAGATTTTGTTGAAAGAATTCAGTTTATAATGTCACTGAAGATCCCTTGTATATGATAAGTTGCTTCTTTCTTGCTGCTTTCAAAATTCTGTCTGCCTTTTGACAGATTATAATGTGCCTTGATGTGGGTCTCTTTCTTTGGATGTCTCTTGCTTAGAATTTGTTGAAATATTGGATCTTACACATTCATGTCTTTCAACAACTTTCGATAATTTTCAGACATTATTTTTAAAATGATATTTCCCTTCTCCATCTGGGATCTCCATCTGGGATGCGTATATTCATTTACATGATAATGGCTCATAAGTTCTTTAGGCTGTGTTCACTTTTTTTCAATATTTTTCTCTCAGCTTGATCATTTAACTTGTCCTGTCTTCAGTTTTTCTAATTTATTTTTCTGCTTGTTCAAATCTGCTATTGAATCCCCTAGTAAAAATTTTAATTCATTTATTGTATTTTTCATCTCCAGAATTGCTGTTTAGTTCCTCTTTATAATTTCTCTCTCTGTTGATATTCTCAATTTGTTCATATATAATGTTCCTGATTTGTTTTTGTTTTTTAATGTTTATTTTTGAGAGAGAGACAGAGTATAAGCGGTAGAAGTGCAGAGAGAGAAGGAGACACAGAATCTGAAGCAGGCTCCATGCTCTGAGCTGTCAGCACAGAGCCCAACACTGGGCTGCAACTCAAGAGCCACAAGATCATGATCTGAGCCAAAGTCAGATGCTTTACTGACTGAGTCACCCAGGCGCCGCTCCTGATTTCTTTTATTTGTTTATTTTTTGGTATTTCCCCTGAACTATTTGAACATATTTAAGATAACTCTTTTAAAATATTTATTTAGTATGTCCAATATCTGTGCTACTTCAGAGATAGTTTCTGCCAAATTTACTTTCTTCTGTTCAATTGTCTATGTTTTACAGTTTCTTTGTATGTATGTCTTGTGATTTTCTTGTTGTTGAAAACTGGCAATTGCAAAAGCAGTCAGCATTCTCAGTCTTTGTTTCCCAGACTGTTTCTGTGTCAGAGAATTCATCCACTGATTACCTGTAGATGTTCTGAGTTTAGGGGTCAGTTGAGGTAAAGCTTAAGATCTTTCCAGAGCATGTTTCTTGACTCTACTGTGTGTGACCAAATGAAGCTAAAGCAGCAGAAGAGGGGAAATTATAACATTAGAGCAGAAATAAATTATATAGACACAAACAAACAGTAGAACAGATCAATGAAACTAAGAGCTGATTCCTTGAAATAATTAATATAATTGATAAACATCTAGCCAGACTTATCAAAAAGAAAAGAGAAAGGATCCAAATAAATAAAATCACAAATGAAAGAGGAGAGATCACAACCAACACCACAGAAATAAAAACAATTATAAGAGAATATTATGAAAAATTATATGCTAACAAACTGGGCAATCTGGAAGAAATGGAAAAATTCCTAGAAATATGTAAACGTCCAACACTGAAACAGGAAGACATAGATAATTGGAACAGATTCATAACCACCAAAGAAATTGAATAAGTAATTAAAAATCTCCCAACAAACCAAAGTCCAGCGCCAGATGGCTTCCCAGGGGAATTCTGCCAGACATTTAAAGGAAAGTTAATATCTATTCTTCTCAAACGGTTCCAAAAAATAGCAATGGAAGGAAAACTTCAAAAATCGCTCTAGGAGGGCAGCATTACCTTGATTTCAAAACCAAAGAAAGATCCCACCAAAAAGGAGAATTACAGGCAAATATCCCTGGTGAACATGGATGCAAAAATTCTCAACAAGATATTAGCAAATCGAATCCCACAATACATTAAAAGAATTATTTACCATGATTGAGTGGGATTTATTCCTAGGCAGCAAAGGTGGCTCAGTATTCACAGATCAATCAACATGATACAACACATTAGTAAAAGAAAGGATAAGAACAACATGATCCTGTCGATAGAGCAAAAGAAGCATTATATACCATACATTCTTGATATACCATACATTGACAAAATATACCATACATTCTTGATTAAAAAAAAAAAAACCTGGG
This sequence comes from Paguma larvata, assembly GCA_030068075.1. Taxonomy (NCBI): domain Eukaryota; kingdom Metazoa; phylum Chordata; class Mammalia; order Carnivora; family Viverridae; genus Paguma; species Paguma larvata. The sequence goes on from CM057827.1 coordinate 116,764,451, forward strand.
GCGCCTGGTTGGCTCAGTCAGATGAGCGTCCGACTTCAGCTCAGGTCATGATTTCATGGTCTGTGAGTTTGAGCCCCGCGTCGGGCTCTGTGCTGACAGCTCAGAGCCTGGAGCCTGCTTCAGATTCTGTGTCTCCCTCTCTCTCTGCCCCTCCCCCACTCATGCTCTGTCTCTCTCTGTCTCAAAAATAAATACATATTAAAAAAAAACACCTTGAGAAAGTAGGAATAGATGGAACATATCTCACACACCATAAAGGCCATATATGAATGACCCACAGTTAGTATCATCCTCAATGGAAAAAAAATGAAAGCTTTTCCTCTATGGTCTGGAACAAGACAGAGATGTCCACTCTCATCATTACTATTTAACATAGTCCTGGAAGTCCTAGCCTCAGCAATCAGACAACAAAAGGAAATAAAAGACATCCAAATCAGTAATAAAAAAGTCAAAATTACACTATTTGCATATGACATGACACTCTAGAAAACCCAAAGAATACCACAAAAAAATTGATAGAACTATACATGAATTCAGCAAAGTCGCAGGATATGAAAATCAATGTACAGAAATCTGTTGCATTTCTATACCCCGATAATGAAGCAGCAGAAAAAGAAATCAAGGAATCAATCCCATTTACAATTGTACCAAGATACCCAGAAATAAACCTAACCAAAAAGGTAAAAGATCACTACTCTGAAAACTATAAAACAACGATGAAAGAAATTGAAGCTGGCACAAAAAAATGAAAAAACAGTCAATTCTCCTGGACTGGAAGAACAAATATTGTTAAAATGTCTATACTACCCAAAGGAATCTACACATTTAATGCAATACCACCAGCTTTTCACAGAGCTAGAACAAACAATCCTAAAACTTGTATGGAACCACAAAAGACCCTAAATAGCCAAAGCATTCCTGAGAATGAAAAGTAAATCTGGAGGCATTACAATTCTGGAATTGAGCTATATTACAAAACTGTAGTCATTAAGACAGTATAGTACTGATACAAAAAACAGATACATAGATCAATGGAACAAAATTAAAAACCCAGAAATGGACCCACACGTATATAGCCAACTCATCTTCAACAATGGAAGTAAGAACATCCAATGGAAATAATACAGTCTCTTCAACAAATGGTGCTGAGAAAACTGGACTACAACATGTGGGAGAATGAAGCTGGATCACTGTCTTATTCCATACATAAAATTTAATTCAAAATAGATGAAATACCTAAATGTGATACAGAAAACTATCAAAATCCTAGAGAAGAACACAGATGGTAACTTCTTTGACATTGGCCATAGCAATTTGCTACTAGATCTCTCCTGAGGCAAGGGAAACAAAATAAAAAATGAACTATGTGTATTCTGCTGCCGCTGTATGGAGTGTTTTAGAAATTTAACTTAAGTAAATGTGATTAATATTATTTTTCAGTTGCTGATTTTATGCCCATTTATTTTATCAATTATTGAAAGAGATTTATTGAAATCTCTGACTTTAATTGTGGATTTGTATTTTTCCTTGCATTTCTATCAATTTTCACTTCAAGTATTTTGAAGATCAGTTAGGTAAAAAAACACTTCAGATTATTAGGCCACATGTTAAATTGGTTCTTTTATAATTCCAAGGTAAATTTTATTATCTTTACTGATGCTTTTTGCTCTGAAACATACTTTGTGGGTATTAAAATAGTCATTCCAGATTTCTTTGATTGGTGTTAAGCATGGTACATCTGTTTCCATCTTTTTACTTTTAACCAATTTGTGTCTTTAGATTTAAAGTTCATTTCCTGTTGAATGCATATGGTTGTTTGGGTGTTTTTTTTTTTTTGTAATCTAATCTTATATTCTCTGCCTCTTCATTTCAGCCTTTATATGATTTATATTTAATATGATTATTGTTATGTCTAATATTAAATAAATCATCCCGTTATTTGGTTTCCACTTGTCTCATCAGGTTCTTTCCCCCTTTACCACTTACTTTTGGATTGTTTATTAGTTTTCTAGAGCTGTCGTAACAAAATACTACAAACAGAACAGCTTAAAACAATAGAAATCCATTCTCATAGTTTTGGAGGCTAGTAATATGAAATAAAAATGTCAGTAAAGCCATGTTCTGTCTGAAATCTATAGGAGAGAATCTTTCCTTCTCTTCTAGCTTCTGATGTTTTCCAGGAATCCCTGGCATTCTTCAGCTTTTAGATGCATTTCTCCAATCTCTGCCTTCATCATTACATGGCCATCTTCTCATTGTGTGTGTCTGTTTTCTTCTTCTAACAAAGACGCCACTCATATTGAATTCAGTTCCAAGTTAATGAATCTCACCTTAAGTTGATTACATCTGCAAAGATCTTATTTCCCTAAAAGGCCACTTTCACAATTATCAGGGATTAAGACTTCAACATATCCTTTTGCAAAATACAATTCAACCTGTAATAAATGATTTATACAACTCTATTTTATGTCCTTTGTTGGCTTATTAGTTCCAACTCTGTTTTGTTAATTTAATGGTTGCTTTAGGGTTTATAGTACATCTTTATCACAGACAGTATGGTTTAAGAATGTGTATAGTTTAAGAACCTTATAATACTATATTCCATTTCTTCTGTCCAGCCTTTAGTCTATAATTTGGATAATTTGATTTACACCTGTGTTATAAACCCCACAATACATCAGTTATTTTTGAAAAGTCAGTTATCATTTAAAGAGATTTAAACAAGAAAAAATCTTATATATTTACTCAAGTAGTTACCAGTTTTGATGCTCTTCATTCTGTTGTATATTCATATTCCCACCTGATATGTACTCCTTCTGACTGAAAGCTATGTGTAAGATTTTTTTTTCTCTTTATCACTGTTTTTGAGCCATTTCATTATTATGTGTTTTGGTATTATTTCCTTCCTTTACGTAGAGTTCACTGATATTTTTGATCCTGTGAATTTAGGGCTTTTTAAAAATCAGATTTGGAAATCCCTGGCTATTATTTCTTTAAATATTTTTTCTTTTCCCTTTGCCTTTTCTGTCCTTAGGGAACTCTAATTCAAATTTATCCATATTAGGCTAATTGAAGTTATTCCACAGTTCTTTTTTTTTTTCTTTCTGTGTTTCATTTTGGATAATTTCTACTGCTACAACTTCAAATTTATTATTTTATTTTGCAATATCTAATATGCTATATTAATCATATTCAGTGGATTTTTCATTTCAAACATTATTGTTTTAATCTTTAAAAGTTTCAAGTTCTTTAAAAATATCTTCCATGTCTTTACTTTTGAACATATGAAATGCAGTTATAACTGTTTTTAATGACCTTGTGTGCTAATTTTTACATCACTTTTTTATACTAATGAAAAATAAGTACATAAAAAGATGCTTGACATTGTTAGGCATCTGGGAAATTCAAATTGAAGCCATGAGATACCACTTGACTCTTACTATCACCAAAAAGACAGATAATAACAAGTGTTGGTGAGGATGTATGTGGAGAAATCAGATATTCATATACCACTGGTGGGACTCTAAAATGGGGCAGCACTTTGGAAAACATGTTTTACAACTTCAGTAAGGTTGTACATAGTTACCATGTGTCATATAATCCACTCCTAGGCATACTCCAGAGAAATGAAATCATACGTCCACCCAAAACTTAAATAGTATTATTCATAATAGCAAAATAGTAGAAAATACCCAAATGTTCATTTGAATAAGCAAATTGTGGTATAGCCACACAATGGAATATTTATTCAGTAATAAAAATAAGTATGGATACATGCTACATGAATAAACCTTGAAACTAAATGAAAGACGACTAACACAAAAGGCCACATGTTATGATTCCGTTTATATGAAATGTCCAGAATAAGCATATCAATAGAGACAAAAAATAGATTATTGGTTGCCTAGGGCTAAGAGTTTTGAAAGCTAATGTGAAGTGTCAGCTAATAGGTAAAGAGTTTCTTTCTGAGGTAATAAAAATGTTCCAAAAGTGATGTGGCAATGGATGTAAAACTCTGAACATACTAAAAATCACTGTGCATTTTAAATGGGTGAATTGTATGGTATACTAATTATATATATCTTAATAAAGCTGTTATAAAAAGTACTATAGCATAAAAAGTTCAATACTGTCTGTATTTCTGTTGGCCTTATACCCCAAGTGCTGCTAGTATTCACCCAGAAACTTATTCCCAGGTGGTCAGCTGACCATATGTTCAAGGGCAGTGCTTCACAAGAAGCAACTACACATGCTTCAGTGATTATATATCCAACGTGCACTAGAATCTTTGCCAGTGCCATAGTAAATCTTAGAAACATGTTTTTACTGCTTGCCAAAAAAATGGTATTTTGCTAAATAGTGTGATTTAAAAAAATAGTAAATAGTAAAAAACTGGCTTGCAGTGGTAAAAATGAGATTATTTAAGATATGTATCCTAGCTAAAAATAGATTAGAGACTCTCTCCATGGGTCAGAAGTTATCTGCTTTGTCTGATGTTAGTGGTAAGGTGGTAAAGCCTGTCTCTGAATCATTTACAATTGATTCACATAAACTTTTCGTCTAAGTTGAAAGGTTGCAAATCTTGAAAGCATGAAGAGCTTACAGTAACTCTTGTGTGAATAGTCCTGTGTTTGTTTGCTTAAAAAAATGTGTTTTAATTAATGCCTATGGCACAATTTTATCTGACATTGGGTTGTTGTTTGTTTTGTTTTTTATAACCTGCTAACAAAGTTGTGGGGCACTGCTAAATCTTACCTACTTTCCTTGCCAAATAGGAACCGACTATTATCTACCAAAGTACCTAATCGCTGTACATAATAAATATGCCAGTTAGGTCAAAGCACATTGAAAGCAGAACTCGGTGTGAGAAAATAAATAACATCACATAGTATCTCTATCACCAGAATGGGTATAAATTTTTCAGAACTCGATAGATATCCAGGGTTACTTGAGTTTTAGAGATGGGTGGTGATTCCCAGCCTGTGTGAAAGGCTATTATATCCTCAAAGATTTTTTGAGGTTAGCTGGAATTTGAGCATGGTTGTTATGCCACTCAGGGATTCAAAGGAAAAATAACTGCTGCTAGGAAGAGATGCCTAGGGGCATTGAGCAGAATGGATGTAGTTTTCCTAACTCAGGTCACAACTTTGTGGGAAGCCCACACTGTATCTTGTGAGAAGAAAGCCCCATAAGCAATGACCCTTCTGTCTTGGCCTGTGTATTGCTGCAGGTCCCATTTGGAGCCTCAGACCCAGGACTTGCCTGTGTCTTTGAAATGGTTTTCAAACAATGTTTGATTTGGTTTATGCTCTAAAAGGGGCTTGAAAGCAAGGACTCTACTTCTCCATCAAGAGAAGGGTAGCAGGGGAGAAACCCACTCCTTTCTACAGCAGGCAGCACCTGTGAAGATGGTGAAAGAGAAACATCATGTCCATTCAGCTTGAATGAAGGGGACATGAAAGCTCTCTGCTGCTGTGTCCGCAAAGCACACTCCTCAGCCTTACCCTTTGTTACCTATCTCCCCAGTAAGGTTATAAGCAGAGGCAACCCAGTGTAGTACAAAGAGTCCAGGACTGGGAGGCTGGTGTCCCAGATTTGATCCCTAGGTCTAGCTCTCTATGAAAACTTGACAAGTCCCATATCCTCTCTGGCCTTCAGATCCCTCATCATTTGAGCTGTATAACACCTGGAAGCCTTTCCTATTTTTATATTCTGTAATCTCAGAAGCTGAATAAAGTAAAGATTAACACACAAGGAAGTTCTCAGCTTTTATGGGATCAGAATTCACATTAAACACACCATAGACTGAAGAAGCTACAGTATAAAGGAGTGAGTCAGACCCTAGTGGCTGATGCCATCAGGTATTACTAACTCAAAGTACCAGTTCCTTATAAGAATATATTCCCTGCTCTGATGGGCTATGTTCTTCATAGGTATGTCCTCTTGGTCATTGGCTTCTCCAGGGCTAGACTTTTTTGGTCTTTCTGTAGAGATTTCTGAGACTGTTCAATTCTTTTAATTGATACAAGCTTTAACAGAAGGGTCAAGGTATTGTGTCAGGTTATAGGCCTGAGAATCCTGCCTTGTTAAGGTAAAAAGTTTTTTGAGAGAGGGAAAGAGGGTGCAAGTGAGCAAGGGGTGGGGGGGGCTCACCCAAAGTGGGGCTCGTGTTCACCTGAAGTGGGGCTCGAGCTCACCTGATGCAGGGCTCAAGCTCATGAACTGTGAGATTATGACCTGAGCCAAAGTCAGATGCTTAACTGAATGAGCCACTCAGGAACCCCTTGTTAAGGTAATCTTACTTCCATATTTCCAAATTCTACAGGGAGGTGAAATGTCAAGGGCGGTCTTACTGTGGCACTCAGATCCTAGGTCCCAGAAGCAAGATAGGGTCAAAAACCCTCTTAGTCTATGTGAGAGATAACTAGAGTAGTGGCCAAAGAGAAGAAATTATGTGAAGACCATTCCTGAAATGATATATATGTATAAGACTTGGAGGACAACTAGAGAGGGAGAGTCAGAAACAAAGAGTGGAGATGTCTTTGAGGTTCCCAACATGGGTAATGTTTCTTAACGTTATTTAAGAAACATCAACATGAGATTAAGGTACAGTCTGTAGTCACTGAACTAAACTGTAATTTCATAGTGTATACTTCATGGACCTCAAGGGTACAGTGATCTGATTATCTGAGCTAACAATACTATGACTTTAGGAAAAAATAACATAGATTGGTATGCTGTGTCAATGGTAAGTGTAAATGTTACTACCATTATCATAGTGGGGCAGTACTATTGGTTATTCATCTAGAACTTGGTGCAGTTTCATATTTTGCTGGTGCTAACCTCCATGAAGCGCTTTTTGGCCCTTTCCTCTCTTTTCCAAAATTGGTAAATCATTGCAGAGTGAATCCTCATATAAAAGTATGTTGAACTAATCTCTTAGATGCCTTACAGTGGTAAAGTTGTTCTGTTATATGCATACCTCTATAATGAAAGCAGGGTTTCAGATGCAGATGGGTTTTCTGCTGCTATGGTTGTTTACATCTAGCATCTATTCCAGTTTGTTGATGTCACATTGTCAAATTTTGGAGATTATCCTTGGATGTTTTAAAGTGCAGTGCTAGGCTCTATTGACTGTAAAATGAACTAGCATTTCTGACATGACCTGTAGGGGCTCAGACTAAGAGAAACCACCATGAGGAGGGAGGGGAAGATGTAACTGGGTAAATTCAGCCCCTTTACCAGTTATAATATGGACAACCAAACTGCCTAATCCATTGTGATAGTTATCCTATTTAAGGTTCATGGGGTCAAAGAGGGATCCTCCTGTACAGTGTGCAGGGATCAAAAGAAGTTTCACAAAGTCACTTCCCCCTTCAAAGGAATTCTGATACTTTGCTAATAAGTACAATTTTCTTATGTCAGTTACAGGAATTTATCAGTGAAGATACTGTTAGCTGACGACATCTGGGATGATTTGATGATATGGATCAACCATGTGATTTAAAATCTGGGTTCTGTCCCTCCACACAGCCATCCATGAGTCAGCATTATACCAAGGCTGGATATCCTTGGTGGTAGGAAGGCTGACAATAGAAACTGGAGACAAGAGCAACTAGAGCAACAAGTTTCCTTATTTAGGTAGAGTGTTGTTTCCCAAAACTTATGTAAGAGCATGCATACTTTCCCCCAAGTCATAGTAAACATCCTGTCATATCTTACAGCCTCACAGTGATTTTGGCCAGCCCAGACTCAAATCAATCATTGTGGCAAAGCAGGTTTTGCATTTACTTTATTAGGCTTAGATAAATCTCCCTATCCTTGGGTCTGGACACAGTTTTGGGGCCAGCCCACCAAACTGCATGTAGCCATTCAGTGGAGACAGGTGGCATGTTGTTTGGGGGCAATCTGGATTTAGGGAATCTCATTTAGACTTATATAATATTTTCTAATTTAGAAGCCACTTTTATACATTTCATTTTACTAATATAAATACCACTTTTATTCTAAATGTAAGCAAAAGATAAGGTCCAAGTGTGTGAGAGAGCTATCAAAGCTTTGTGTTTTTACACAGTAGGGTTTGGCAAAGCAGTAACTGTTAAAGAAGGAGAACAAACATAGGAGAGTTTAAGATTGCAAGAAGGTTGGGGCAGCTGGGTGGTTCAGTTGGTTAAGTGTCTGACTTTGGCTCAGGTCATGATCTTGCAGTCTGTGAGTTTGAGCCCTGTGTCGGGTTCTGTGCTGTCAGCTCAGAGCCTGGAGCCTGCTTCGGATTCTGTGTCACCCTCTCTCTCTGCCTCTCCCCAATTCATGCTCTGTCTCTCTCTCTGTCTCAAAAATGAATAAACGTTAAATTTTTTTTAAAAAAAATGATTGCAAGAAAGTTTCGTAGACTAAAGGAAGACTCCGTGCTATTTCAGGAATACAGTGTTTAGAAAAAAAACATTGAGGGCCAGGTTTTTAAAAAACTTTAAATAATAAAAGTTTTTATTAATTTTGAGGGGGTGTGCAGAGAGAGAGGGAGAGAGACAGAATCCCAAGCAGGCTCTGCACTGTCAATGTGGGACCCAATGTGGGATTCAAACCCATGAACTGTGAGATCATGACCTGAGCCAAAATCAAGAGTTGGATGCTTAACTGACTGAACCACTGGGCACCTCAGGGTCTGATTTCTTGAGGAGAGTTGAGAATGGCCTGGAAAACAGGAGTAAAAGAGATAGGAATAAAAGGAAGGGGATGGATAAAATTATCCATACTATATGGGTGACAATTAGATGATTTAAGGAGAGGATGATTATCATTATTAAAAGGTCAGTCATTAAAAAGAAGGAAGGAAGGAAGGAAGGAAGGAAGGAAGGAAGGAAGGAAGGAAGGAAGGAAGGAAGGAGGGAAGGAAGGAGGAAGGAAACCTTCACAAGTAACAGTCTTGAGTTGCAAAGTGGCTGGGCGTCACAAACACACTAAATTCCTGGTAGAACAAATGTAGTAGCTTATCTGAAGGTGCTTATGTAAAGGGGGCTATGGTTTGAGGGGTAAGAGCTGGGATTAAAAATTTAAGGCTTCTGCAAGCTGGCACCGGCACTCTCTAGGGGATTCTGTGGCCCACCCTGCTGTCACCCTGTCTGAAGCTATCTAGAGAAGGTCCAACATCAAGGTAGGGCCACATCTCATGAGCTCAGCATCCAGGGACAGATTGTTAATAGTTGATGTGCCTTCAAGAAGAGTATCCTCATTTATATCTCCTCTTCTTCCTTCTCCACCTCTCCCATATCCCCCTTCCTTTTTTTTTTTTTTTTTTGGCTGTTGGGAGGTCTCATCTTTGAAAAAATTCTTATATATCACAATTAATGAAGCAGTCCAACTTCAACCAACTGACCGATTCCATCTTGAGAGGTTCACATAATACTATATAAAGTATCTTTTAATTCACTTACATAATCATTCTCTATTGGACTATTTAGACTTCTAAATCTCCTATCTCTGTTAATAATCTTATTAAAAACTTCCCTACCTGCCATTCCCTACCTGCTGGAGAGATAGAGGGAACTAAATTAAAAAAAAATCTCTAACAGCTTTAAGTTACTAAAAAGTAAACACATGGACCATTCAGCCCTGCCCCTGACAATTCAGTCCAATCAGACAGAGACAGAGTAGATGGCCTTCAAGCCTCCTACCCGGAGAAATGGAACAATTCTTAGGTGGAGCATTGACCACCGGATTGGGTGCCCTGATGACCCACGGAGTTCTTAATAACAAACACTGAAACCCAGAATAGAACTCTTTGATCATAGTGCCCATATGTCACTAAGCACTCTCATAGGTCTGCTGACAGAATACTGGTTGCCAGGTCCCCAATGGGCAGAGAAATGTTTTATCCCCAGGTCCAACTGGGTATCTTATGGAGAAACCACCAGCAGAGTGACCGTCAGAACTTGTTTGACAGCATCAGCAATCAGGGGAACAAACGCTTTTCCACATGTGGAGAGAACATTAAGCTTATAGAAACAGAGAAGTCCTACTCAATTCTGTCTTTCAACGGGAAAGAAGAGAATTTGTTGAAAAAGAAACTCAGTTTTCTGGAGTCCATGAAGAAATATGAAGCTAATGCCTGGCTAATGGAGCAGAAAGCCTTTTATAAACAATGCCATTTGAAGTTCCAAAGGTCAGAGCTGGCACATGCCCGGTTGCTAGGCAACAAGGACCTGGTCAAACAGCTCACCTCTAAGAACATGTTATCCAACTATACCTCTACCTTGATGGATGAGAGTGAGGCAGCAGTGAAGGCAATAGTCCAGAATAGGAGAGGGTGGGAGAAGAACAAGATGCTCTTCAGACTCGGCCTGGACAAGGACAGACTCTACCCTCCCCTCAGCAGTAGTCTGCTGAAGAAGATGGAGGCCCGGCCAGCTTCCAAGGTGACTTTCAAGGCAGACTCCAAGAAAGAGAGTGTAAGGGCAACTGTAAAAATCAGTAGGTTTCCTTCCAGAAAGGAGGGCAAGCCAGCTCTGGTTTTATCTTTAGAGTCTCTGGGTAGCCCACAGCAAGAAGCACAGCAAAGAAAGCTTCCCTTAGACAGCAGGCCACCACTGAAGGGGGAAGGAATGACGAAGGACTTCTCCAGCAGGCCATCAAGCATCGTGCAGAGTAATCTCCAAGATCCACCCAATGGCAGGAAATCAAAAGGCAAGCTTCTTAAATACATAGTGTATGGAGATAGAAGTGTGGAGCACCCCAAAAAGAAAATGCCAAGACAACCGTCATGGTCCAGAAGATGGGCAAACGGACCCAGCACTGCTGACCCAGATCCAAACTCTCTTAAGGCAAGAGTTTCTCATGAATGAAAGAGCTAAGTCTCTGGAGAACAAAATCCAAGGTCTGTTGCAGCTGACACATTTTCTTTTTCAAGATTACTCTTCTAGCAGTCCCTTGGAAAAAGGAAGTGAGGGAGCACTGCATGATACAGTAATTAGAATGCATGGTGCAGGAAGAGAGCAGAAAATCATTCTTGAAGAGATCAGAAAACAAATTGGAAGCAATTCCCTCATTAAGAACAAAATTTTTTTTCCTAAGGTATCTTTCCCCTTTCTACCCATTCATCATTCAGCAACAACTTTTTAATACTTAACAAAAATCTTATCCCTGACCTCAAACTGCTTCTGAACTCAGAGAGAAAATGCTTTTCCTCTTCTATAAAACCATGACATCAAGACAAGATTTAACAGTAAGAAAGTAGACCTGGGTCATGACTGGCCCTTGTAGCCCTTGAATTGGAGACACAGAGAGAAGCATAGACCACAGGCGGCAAATGAAGGGCAGGCTGCACTGGGACCAGGGCATCTTGAACTTTCCACATGAGCCTTCATCTCTACACAAAACAACGCTTTTCAATAAGTAATATCTAAGAGGAACATGATTCTGGGAAACTTTTTGCCAATATTGCTTTTTCTGTAAAAAAAAGAGTGAAAGACAATAATTTGGGGAATGTTAGCAAATTTGTTCCTTCAGTGAGTGGCATAGTGAGGGAGTGGGAATGGAAACTTCACTCTAATTTCTGACCTGTATACAATAAAAACAAACAAATGAAAACTAGTTGACTTGAAAACTAGGAGAGATCTTTCTCTTATGGGGAGAGATCTCTTTTGGGGAGCCTCCTTACATAGTTAAACAAAGACAGTACTGACTGAAGCAAGTTGAAGTTAACTGGCTTGGTAATGTGGAAAGTGCAGTGTGGGAGGCAGAAACTCTGGTTTCTACCTTTATTTACATGAATGCAATGGCCAGAGTAACATTGGGCAAAGTGCTTCAGAGTTTGACACCTGTTTCCTCATCTGTAAAATGAGGGTTAGGGAATATGGTCTTTTAGGTCATTTTAACCCCTAAACTTCCACAATACAATTACTTTGATTTCTCACAAAAACAGATTCTGGATGACTGTCCTTGAGCAAAATAAAATATCTTTTGTCCCTCCGGTGGGCTCTCCAGTGGTCAGTTAGTATTTCAGACTTTTTTCTGAGGTAACATAAGGCAGTTAAAAGTTTTTAATAATCAATTAGATAGTAACAGGATAAATACATAGTGGGAATTTTACATTAATTTTTTTTTCCTTTTGTAACACCCAATTCTCATTCTAACAAGTGGTCTCCTTAATGCCCATCACCCATTTAGCCCATACCCTGCCCACCACTCCTCCACCAACCTTGTTTGTTCTCTGTGTTTAAGAGTCTCTTATGATTTGTCTCCCTCTCTGTTTTTATCTTATTTTTCCTTCCCTTCCCTGTGTTCATATGTTCTTTCTTAAATGTCATAATCGTAATAAGGCTCTATTTAAATGTTATTTCTGTGTGTTTCCTAAATATTTAAGTCCCATGATGACAGCAAAAGTAATCTAAGAAATTGGACTTCATGTGATAAAGCATATGACTAATTAATCAAAGGTTTAGTGTCACCTGTGAAATCAGATGGCTGAAATGAGGCCCGTTTGCTGGCAGAGGCTACTCTTTGTCACACATTGCGATAGTCTACACTGTCCCAAATGACTGTTTCCACTTCATGTGGGTACAATATGAATTTTAATAATTTCTTCCATGGGTTACTGAGTAGAAGCATTGAAAACACACAGATGGTTATCATGAGAAACAAAAAGACATCCTAAAATAAATGATTAGAAGACTGAATTTAGAATGGGGAGGCGAGATGAAAAACTGGGATAGAGAGGAATAAAGAAGCTCTCTGAAAAGTAAAGTCACTTAGGAAAATATTATCTATTTACTCACCACCTTCTTAGAAATATATGGAAAATGAACTGGTTTTCTTCTTACTGCTTTTCCAAACCAGCTACATTCATAAGGATTGTGCTGTCCTTGAACAGTGGAAAGGAAGTGTGAGGAGCACCTGAATGCCAGAAAAGCTCCAAGATCCTTCTACACATCCAGGAACAATTCTTATACTACCTCTTACTGGTAGTTTCTGTAGAGATCTGGAAGACCAGTTGATAAATCAGGCCCTTTTACTTTGCAAATATAATTTCATTCATACACTCCTTCAACACTTTTGTACTGGACATTGAGGTAAAGAAAAACAGACATTGTAAGTCCTGGAGCTTACAATTTGAGGATGGAGTTAGGCAGTAATGAAGCAAACAAAATAATACATTGTGATAAGCACTATGGAATGATACTGAACATTTTGGAGAACACAATTTAAACTTGAAAAATATGTCAGTCCTATTAACAATACATATTGAAGGCAAATGGCATTTTCAGCAGGTTGGGTGCCGAATGCAAACATGCTGGAGGCTATTTTGAAATGTATTTTTAGGTAAGAAGAGAACTTCCATTTGACAGGCCCAAGTATACACTGTTGAGTTGTGGCAAGCTGGGATTTCCTTACTCAGTCTCAGCTTGAATTACTTGAAGACTATCTTCCTGTGCTTGGTGTTATCTCTGGGGCAAGGTTGCCTTCTTATTTGCCTCAAGTAACAGATTTGATCTCACTACAGTGCCCTTTTGGGCCTACTGAGAAGTAGATCAAACCTAGCAGTGCTAGGCAATGATGGGTCCCAAAATCAGTTACATCACATTTCAAAAGTTTTGAAATATTTTCACTTAGTTGATTTATCTGTAAGAAGAGTGGTGACCGAGGGATGGATGTTGGCCAGTGGTGTGCAAAGGTAGAGCAGGGAGGATGAAAAGGAATTTCTGAGACACTCTGGTTGGTATGTAGCTCCATAAATCATGTTTACATTCTGCTACTGGCATGGGGGGGGGGGGAGGGTACAGCCATGAATAAGACAAAGTCCCTAACTTCATAGGACTTGGTTTCTAGTAGAGCACAGATAACAAGCAAACTAATAATAATGACAATTTTCCTTTACTGAAAGTTCCATGTGTAGCTCAAATGCTACCATTTCCCATGGACTGACCATGTTCTTCCCTCCTTTTATTCCCTTTTCCTGGTTCCTACCTATGGGTTCTGCGATGACCTATATGAACTATAATCTTAAAAATCAACATTTTTAACTTTTTTCTAGACCCATATATTTTTAAAATTCTCTCTGAACAGCTCCACTTGCATATCTTTCAGACACTTCAACTAAAATAATTAAACCCAACTGTACTAGCTTTCCCTCCAAAACCTGCTCTTGTTTGGACCCAACAGTCCCACTATCTACCCAGTCACCTAAACCAGAAATGTGGTAGTTCTTTAGAATGCAAAATGGATTATCTCTGCTACTCATCAGTCTGCAAAATAAAGTCCAAAGTCCTTGGTATGGTTTACAAGGCCCTCCATGATCTGACTTATCATTGTCCTTTCTAATCCCACCTTGACCCTCTTATTCCTCACATTCAGGAATATTGAACATCCTCTACTTATCTGTCTGGTATATATTTACTCATCTGTTAAGATTGTGCTAGACCCTTATCTCCTATCTGAAAAAGTTTTAGATCTGAATTCTCTGGTCAGATTATATTTTTTACATACTCCAAAACCTGTAGTGATTTGCATATATCTGGTCTATTGTCTCCTTGTAATAGACTCTTTGAGCAAAGCAGTTTTGAGTCAATCTAACACTTCAACAAACCTGCAACATGGCAAGCATTCAACTGATATTTGGTAAATGTTAATGAAAGGAAAAAACTTCATACTTCAGTTGGAATAGCATAAGGGGCAGGTTTTGAAATCTCCTGCAGTGATCTCTCCTTGTCATAATTATTATCATCATCCTACGTGTTCCAATTTCTTTCCATAGGTCTGATTTACTAAATAATGAGGGCTGTATTTGAGTATAGGGGAGGGGAGAATGGAACAGAAACCTGCTCTCTGGCTCTGAAATGTTTTGTGTTTGTTTTTTTCATGGATGAAACCTTAGGTCTGGTAGCTTTTCTGGTCACTTTCAGATAAGAAACAAGGCATCTACATTTCTAGGTATTAAGTCCACACCAGTGAAACTCTCTTAACTGAAAACATAATTCTTACTTAGGTCTTCCTCTAGGTGGGAAGCCTGAAGATACGTGTATAAAGCAACCAGTTTCTCTCTTCCTCTCCTTACCGTTTTTCTTACAGCTGTTTCTAGCTCTTCTGGAAGGGAAGGAATTAGAGAAAAGCATTCTGCCTTATCCATTTTGTGCAGCTATAATAGGGTACAGAAGAGGTGGGCGTTAACGGCTTTTCTTCATGAAGTGTTTCCTACTGGGAACCCCAACTGAGAATCTCGGTTTGGCTGGCAGCTTCCCATTTCTCCTCCCCTCCCAACTTCTGTATTTGATGGTACTCAGATGTGGGGTACCTGGCCCCATGCAAGAAGCCAACATGTGTACGGTAATTTCCAAGATGGCTCATCTCTTATAACCACATGTGGCAAATAGGAAACATACACTTCAGCCCCATTATTTGTGAATGTGCCTTTTTTTGGTTTATTTATTTTTGAGAGGGAGTGTGAGCAAATGAGTGGGGGAGGGGCAGGGAGAGAAGGCAATAGAGGATCCAAAGCGGGCTCTGGGATGACAAGAGAGAGCCAGACGCGAGGCTCAAACTCATTAACTGTTAGATCACGATTAACTGAAGTTGGATGCTTAACCGACTGAGCCACCCAGGTATCCCACTGTGCCCTTTATTCAGTTGTTAAAGGTCCCTTCAAGCCACATCTTACCCAAGGGCCCTTTCCAGGAAGAATCAAGGACCATCCTTGTGTTCCCTAAAATCTAAAGATCACAGGGTCAAGGCCTCCGAGCAGTTCATTTGAACTATATTTGAACAAGTATTGCCCTGGTATCAAAACCAGGCAAGGATATAACAAGAAAACTACAAATCAGTATTTCTTATTAACAAAGATAAAATATTCTAAAACATACCAGCAAAACAAATCCAGGATCGTATAATAAGGTTTGTGCACCATGGACAAGTATAATTATTTCATGAATGCAAGGCTGGTTCAACACACTAAAATCCATCAATTTAATATACCCTATTAGATGCAAAAGCAGCATCTGACAAAATCCAGTATCTTTTCTTGATAAAAGCACTCAACAAACTAGGAATAGAAGAAAATTTCACCAATCTGAAGCATCGTTGAAAAACTCACAGCTAACCTCATACTCAATGGTGAAAGACTGAGTGCTTTCCTCCTAAAATCAATAATAAGACAAAGATACCTGTTCTTGACACTTCCAGTCAATATTATTCTAAAAGTGCTAGCCAGGGTACTTAGGCATGAAAAACAAGCAAAAAGAATCCAAAGCGGAAAGGAAGAAGTAAAACCATTTCAATTCACAGATGTATGCTGTTCTATGAACAAACTCCTAAGGAATAAAATAAATACAGAAAAGCTATAGAATACAAGATAAATATACAAAAATATTTCACATACTAGCAATGAACAATCCAAAAATAAAATTTAGAAAACAATTCTATTTATAGTAATAGCACCAAAAGTAACAACTTAAGAAGATATCTAACTGAAATCTACAAAACATCAGTGAAAAATATTAAAGAGCTGAACAAATGGAGAGACATCCCATGTTCATGGACTGGAAAACTTTATATTATTAAAATAGTACTATTCTTTATAAAACACAGCACAATCCCTATCAAAATTCCAGCTCTGTGTTTTGTTGATTTTAAAATTCATGTGGAACTGCAAGGGACCTCAAATAAAATGATCTTGAAAAAGAACAAAGTTGGGGGACTCACATCTCAAATTCAAAACCTAGCTAATCAAGCTGTAATAATCAAGACAGTGTGACACTGGCATAAGCACAATGCAAGTCCAAAAAATACAGTCTTATCTTTATGGTCAATTATTTCTCAATAACGGTGCCAAGAGTATCATAGGGAAACAAGTCTTTTCAACAACTGTGCTTGGACAACTGGACATCCACAGCCAAAGAATGAAGCTGGACTCCTGCAATGCACATTATGCAAAAATGGGTCAAAGACCTAAAACTATAAGACACCTAATAGAAATTCCACAAGTGTAAATCCTCATGACTTGGATTAGGTAATTTTTTTCAGATATGACACCGAAAGCACAAGCCCCAAAAGAAAAAAAAGAGAATTTGGACATCACCAAAATTGAAAACTTTTCTGCTTTTCAAAGAGCACCATCGAGAAAGTGAAAATATTATCCAAAGAATGGGTGACAATAATTGCATGTAATTTATCTGGGTAGGGACTTGCATCCAGAATAAAGAACTCAGCAATAAAAAGAACCCAATTAAAAAACGGGCAAAAGATCTGAAGAAACATTTCTCCAAAGATGAACAAATGGCCAAAAAGCACATGAAAAGATGCTCAACATTATTAGTGATTATGGAAATGTAAACTGAAACCATGAAATACTTCACTCCCACTAGGATGGTTAGAACCAAAGTGTCAATAATAAGTGTTGGTCAGGATGTAGAGAAATTGGAACTCACACAGTTGGTGGAAACAGTAACAGCCACTTTGGAAAAGTTTGATACTTCCTTGAAAGGAGTAGGCATATGACTCAGCAATTCACTGCTATGTACATAACCAAGAGAAATAAAACTTATGTCCACATAAAAACCTGTACACAAACGTTCATAATAGTATTTATAATAGCCAAAAAGCAGAAAAAACACAAATCTCCATCAAATGAACAAAAATATGTTATATCAATATCAATACAATGAAATATTATTCAACCATAGAAAGAAATGAAGTACTGATACATGCTACAACATAGATGCACCTTGAAAACATTGTTCTAAGTGAAAAAAAAGTCAGATACAAATGGCCACATATTGCACGATTCCATTGACATGAAGATGTCCCAAGTAGGCAAATCTATAGATAGAAAGATTTGTGGTTACCAGGGATTTGGTGGGGGGAATTGGGGAAGTAGTGAGGGGAGAAAAAATGGTCACTCCTAATGGGTACAGGATTTTTGTTTTACAGTGATAAATATGCTTTGTATAAAATGGTGATAGTTGCACAATTTTGTGATTCTAAAAGCAATTAATTGCACACATTAAAAGGGTTAATTTTGTTGGATGAGGGAGGGCCAATTCTTGCCCAAGAAATCACTATAATTATCTTCGACCTCTCCATGGACTCTGCTCTTAACTGGCAAATACTGAGAGTCTCTCTCAGTGTCTCAGGATGTTTTGCCTAAGGCTGTCTAGCATTTATTATCAACTTTGCTGAATCCTGATAACCAGCAATGAAGTAAGCTTGGATATCATAATCCAAGCTGAGGGAAGGACAGGACCAGGACTGAGAACCAGTCACTGGACTCTGAAAGCTGCACCCTCAACAGCTGTGTACCTTACCAGACACATGCTTATCCCATTTTCTATGGTTTCCTAAAGACCAGAAGATAGCTAGGATAATTATTTAAGATCCTGTTCAAATGCACCTAAGAATCCTGATTTGACGGTTGGTTTGTAGTAATGGCTATGAGGTTCTGGGAAAACAGGCATACATCGTGGTGAATACTATTCACTAAATTTGTATTTAGTACAAATGCATAGTATTTGGCAGACTGCTCCTTGATAGACACGAGGGGCTGGCAAACAGTGGCATGGTGTGATGCCTGCCTCTTTCTCCACTGGGAGAGGAGTGAGGCCACAGATAGCATGGCTGCAGAGGCTCCTAGTTGTCAGAGCACATCCGAAGTGCAGGGCTGGGGAAGTCCGAGAGTCTTGCTCTCAAGGAATCTGTCCTTTTCATCCTCTCCCTCTTACTAAATTATCTTTCCACAAGTTGAAACACAGCCAATGATTCTGGGGAGACACTTCTCTAAAGAGCAAGTCCTTCAGTCACAAAACATTCAAATATTTAAAAATAAAACAAACAAACAAACACCTTTTTTGGGGAGAAGTGTGAGGAGACAAGGAGACAGAGGCCATCTTTAGTGAAAAAAACAGGAAGCTTCATGGAACATTCTATGTGCTGAATTGTTTTCAATCATTCAAGTAGTGACAAGCTGGTAAAGAGATTAAAAAAAAACAAAAAAACCAAAACCCACAGCCTTTACCATGAATTGGCTCACATTCTAGGTAATGGTTATGGGGGGGGGTGGGGAATTTCCATTCACTCCTCACTGTTCAAATAAGAAATGTGCTCCACCACACTGTGCTACCTACCATGGGAGCGTGGGTTGCTGTGAGGTCACATGGGCACTTTGGGGGTTGATCCAGTTTTTACAAGGTGAAGTGCATTTGAAATTTTGGTTTTGAAAGGTATCTGAGAAATATGAAATAATTAGGCACAAGTGTAGATGCTGGGTGGGGATGCAGGGAGATAAGTGCCCATAATAGAAGGAAAAGTGGAAAAGTATGTGAGGTCCAGTATATGGAGGGCTTTGGATGCCAAGCTTGAAGAATATTTCTAAACGGAACAAATTTTGAGGCAGAGGATATTTAAATGAGCAAAACTGCATTTTAGAAGAATGAAATATTGGACGAGGAGGTAACAGGGTGGTTAGGAAGCTATTAAGAGCAACCAGGTGATTCAATGGACCAGGACCTGAAAGGAAGTATGATGGGGGAGTAATGAACAACTGGGAAGACTGGTAGGACAAGCTGTGACAACTGAGGGATGAAAGATTTCGGCGACTGGGTTGAAAGTGACCCTTTTAAGGGAGAAACAAGAACAGTTATTAAAGATGCAAGATGAGGGTTTGGTATTGACTTTGAGGTACCAGAAAGATATTCTGGGGATAGGGTCTGGACAGAAAATATGGATTTAGGTAAGAATCTTAAGGAGTGGTTGAGGTTGACGAGAGGGATTTGGGCAAGTAAAGACAAGATGAACAAGTATTCATCCAAGATCTGGACCGTATACAACCAACCAAAAAAAGGAACCGAATAACAGGTAAATTAAGTTCAAGCTGTTGGCAAGATTAGAATTCTAACTGGCAATTGAGGAGGTTATAAGCATTCTTCAGGAGAGCATTTTCAGTGCAACATAAATGGATTAGCAGCATTTCTCACAGTGAAGACATTTGGATCAAAACCTTCCAGTAGTTTTTTAACAAAAGCCAACCAACTGGATTTGAACAGGAAAGAGGAAAAAGCTTTGGGACTCTGCATTTCTAACACTCTGTCCTCCCCAGGAAATTCTTTATAGACTAATAACACTTGAGTAGAGGAAGAAAAGAAAGGGAGTAAAATAGAAGCTTGACTTTGAATTCTTTGGTGGCTCAAGGAAGGGGTGGTTGGGGTAGAGATGGTCCTTAAGAAGCTTGTGGAAGGCAAAAAAAAAAAAAATCTGTATCTTTATAGATGACTGATAGATTTATGACCAAGGGGATCAAGACTACACATACAGTAGCGTCGGGAAAACAATCCTTCCTGTAACAAACTGGATGAAATATTTGAGAAAAACCCCCAAAGGGGGTTGTGTTCTTATGGGAAAGGGGAGTGATATTGCTGGGTCACAACTATGAATGAGTAACAGCAGTTCAGTTTGAGGCCTCATTTTCAAGTTGTTTTTTGTTTGTTTGGATATTTATCTCCCTACACAAGTATGTATCCCCAAATGAGGCTATGGAAATTGCCTTTTATCATACAATTAACCAAATCCAAGAAAGTAGTATATAGTATAGGGTCAGGAAATCCAACTC
Organism: Paguma larvata; assembly: GCA_030068075.1. NCBI lineage: Eukaryota > Metazoa > Chordata > Mammalia > Carnivora > Viverridae > Paguma > Paguma larvata. The sequence continues at coordinate 116,785,038 of CM057827.1, forward strand.
ATTTGCTGAAGGTGCCAGGATCCAGGAAAGTTTGGCTGCAAGTTGTATTTTTATGTTGCATGTTTGGAATTTTCTAAAAGAATATATAAAAAAAAGTTTCTATTTCATTTGGAAGGCTAATTATTTTAGTTTATGGTTCATTTTTTCCCAAGAGTTTCCTGGAGACTGTGGGCTGATTGACAGATAACCAAAATATGTAAGAGTGTCCAGGCAAAAATGTACTTTAGTAATACGACATTTGGGGTAGAAGAAGTAGTCATTATAGTCAAAATTTCTGTTTTCCTCTTCCTTAAGATATTGTTCAGTGGCATTGTGGTAAACAATAGTGAACAGGAGGTAATGATAAGATAAGTGGTAACATGCCCAGGATAATTAAGCAAGTGAGAGCAGCTAGTATGGACAACCAATGACTTTTTCTCTTAAAATATTTTTAAGGGTAGGTTTATTTTGAACTATTTGTTAAAAGTCTATTTGATGTGAATTCTATATCTGATAACCTATACTCGATTACCATTCACAAACTTCATACACATATGTTAATACAATTGTAGAACTTCAATACTGTGATAATAGAACTTGAGAACTGAAGAGCACACATTTCTTCACGAATTTATTATAAAATGCCCCCAGAGTATTTGATTTCTCTCCTCACTTTCATTATACACAAGCACATGGATGAGACACTCTTTAAGATAACTGTAGTAGCATGAGAGTCCCTTGCATCAAGGTAGTGTACATACCTTAACAGTGTTCTAAAGGTTGGCCCAGAAAAATCAAAAACAAAAAAGCGTTACCTTATCACAAGATGGAAAGCATTACTTTCTTTTTCCACTAAATTATGATGAAAAATGTCACTGTTTTATTTAGCAATATGGTACATAACAGATGTGTCTCAATTACTAAAATAATTAAATAATCCTCAAAGACATCCTTTTTCCCCTCCAGTGATTTGAAAAGCTGTATTGTTCCTGCCAATTTCAAACAAATCATCAGTTGATCGTAATCTGTTAAAACAATCATCAAAGAACAAGCTCAGCACATTAGCTGTATGTAGCTTGTAGTAAAAGGATATATCAATATGTCTCTCCTTAGTTAAAAATACATAATCCTTTTATTTTATATTGCAATAAAACAAATTAACACCACAGACACAGAAGACTAGAAAGGGGGAAACTACTTACTTCTGAAAGTCCGGTAATTTAAACCTATTTGTACTTTTCCATAGTACACGAAAGTAATATTTAACACTTACTTTTTTGAAGTAAAACTTAATCTTTGGGGATATACAATGTAAATAGGATTTAAGAGTAATAGTTCCATTCATTTCCAGGTCTGCTTAATGTATGATTAGGTAAAACAAGGCACAATAGCCATCCTTTCCATTATGTTGCAACACTGATCATGTGCCTTGATAAAATGGCTGATTAGACAAGATGATGGCAACATGAAGGGAAGACTTTGGATTGTCTATTTAAAATGCAGGTAATAAGTAATTAATAAAAAATTTATTTTAAGTGCACTTTCACATGCTTTGAGTTTATAATAAACAACAAACTTCCTAACTTTCTTGCAACAGGCTTGACTACCATTTCTTTTGGCCAAATGCACTTTTCCCCAGTAAACTTAAAACAACAACAATAACAACAACAATAACAACAACAATAACAACAACAACAAAATAATCCCTGTCCTTCCATATACTAAGAAAGAGGATTGGCTACTGAAACAGTTCATTGCAAGACACATGAAGACGACATACTGTGGCATGAGTTGTTTTTAATTTGTTGTGCTGTTACTAAAGTAAAGTTCTGAGGGCTGCAGTTAAAACATTCCAAGTTCTCCCTTCCATCTTTATTGATTTCAAGATTTTGCACAGAAAACTCTTTGGGGACTAGAACAGCAGCAATTGCATCACACTGTTTTCAAGACTTCAAGTTTCAAAGCAAATTGTTTAAAAAAAAGCACAGTTCCTGATTTGAGTTAGATACAGGGACAAAATAGCACATACTTGAAGGTTACACAGTCTACAAATGGTGGTAATATTTTCCTTGGGAGAGTAGTTTTGTTGGTATATATTTTTTAAATACTCAAAAAGGCTCAACCTCAAGCAGTAATAAACACAAGCAAAAGTGATTTAACCCTTAAAATAAATATTCAGAAAAACCTCTCTGTACATACAAGTGAAAGAATAAGTAACACTTTCACGCCAAAAAAAAAAAATAATAATAAAGGATTTGTTCATATAAGTAGCTGAAATCTGCTGTTCCAGCCCATATATCCCCAATAAAGAAGGGAGGCACAAACATAGGTGACTACTGTGGTTCACTATCTTACAGCCTTTTTGTACTGGGACACTATCACCACCAATTTTATCCCTCTTGTTATATGTATTAAAATTTTAAATTTTTTTCCTTTTTTTTCCTTTTTTTTCTTTTTTTTTTTTTTTCCTTTCTTTCTTTCTTTCTTTTTTTTTTACAGCATGCCAAACCCTTTGGCATAAGTGATGGCCTTCAACAATCTTTCTTTAAGTTTTTCTTTGCTTGAATATTCCGGCAGTAAAAGGACATTAAAGCAAGTATGAGATGTAGGTAACCTAAAGAGAGAGGAGGGGAAAAGTTAGGAAAATAAATCATGTGGAATATGCCCAGTATTAAATAATCCTACTTTTAGATGGTATATATAGTATATATAGTTCAGATGGTTTGCAATGCAAACTATACATTAATGCAACTCACAAAGATTAACTTCTTGCTTTTCCTATGCAACTGCCAAGTGTCAGTTTATCTTTTATACATATTCAATACTAATGCTGATGATGGTGACTGATGATAACACTGCATCCACTGAGTTATTATGACATTCCAGACATTGTTTTAGGTACTTAGCTGTTAGATCTAGTTTAACTAAATCTTCTCACAATAAACCTACGGAGGAAGTATCATTATCCCCACTACAGAGCTGATGTCACTGAGAAGTTATTCTAAAATGGAGATAATATTCAAACACGGTTTTCAAGATTTCAAAGCCTGTGGTTCTTTAATGCTAATTAGAAATATTCTCGGCAATATGACCATATAAATGACTGTTACAAATATAAATAACGTTAAAGCCATTATGCATCAAATAATGTGGAGTACTAACAGAAATGTTTCTATAAGTTTAAACCCTTAAGTAGGTTATGGTTCGTGTATGATCCTTATTCAAAAAAAAGGTTAACTTATATAATGAAGAGAGAATAAAATTAAATGTCAAGATTATGAAATTGGATTCAAATGACAGTATTAAGAAATCTAGTGTCGAAAATTTTCTGAGCCTCAATTTAACCATTCTAAATAGATTACATGATATAGCATTCGACAAAAAAACTGTGAAACAAAACCTGAATGAATCATATCAATATGCAAAATTCCAAATCAAGTGAGCCCTGTAATTTTAAAATAGGCCACTGTTTTAAAAATTTCCTCAAACTTATTCTCTGAACTTATGTTTCATGTGATTTGGAGAGTTTTATATAAAATTGTAAAAGTGCTCAGAAGTTACTGGACAGTTCAGATGTGTTATATGGAACGTAAGGTTTCCGGTATATAGTCACAATTTAATAATTACCTTTCTGTGTCTGGGCCATTTTTGGCTATAATCATCTTTAATTTTCCTAGTCCACCCACAGGTGCTCTGTCTGTGCCTGTTGTAAACTGCAAGAAGAGTCTTTTCTGTTCATCTGTAAATGAATGAACAATTTCCCAGAACTCCCTAAGGAGAAAAGACAGAATACGGATTTTAGTTTGACATTCATTTACAACTAACACTAATATGAGTTTATGATTTATTAAAACCAAATTAGGGAGTCAACTTGGAAGTTAATGTCAGAAACCCTAAACATTCACTCTTGGTGATTTAGGATCTGTGAATTACTTATGCAAATTTATCTTAAGGAACAGTTTTAAAATCATAAAAGTGTAGTTCATTACATTATTTATAACACTAAAACTGGCAAACCCAAGTGTCCAATATTAGGAAGTAATTATGTAAACTATGGTATACTCACAGTATATAATCAATAATCAGTAAAGACAAAATCCAAAACCCAAATCCTGTGAATTGAAAGTAAGTGAAAAGAAATATTCTAAAAAATTAACTACAGATGTTTTTAGGTATATATATTTTACTTACTGCCCCCCACCCCTGACTTATTTTCTTTGTCTATCATTACCTTACTTAATTTTGGGGGTGGGGGGTGGGAAAGGTGATAGAGACTAAGGACAAAATAAAAAGAAATACACACACACTCTAATAGTAGTAATACAAAACCATACTTTTATATAAACTATTTTGACTTTATGTGCTATGGAATGGGGATGAAGGAAGATTCTTTTTTTTAATTTTCAAAAAATATTTATTTTTGATACAGAGAGAGGGAGAAGGGCAGAGAGAGAGAGAGAGAGACACACACACAGAATCTGAAGCAAGCTCCAGGCTCTAAGCTGCCAGCACAGAGCCCTATGTGAGGCTCGAACTAACGAACCATGAGATCATGACCAGAGCTGAAGTTGGACACAAAACTGACTGAGCCACCCAAGTGCCCCTGGAGGATCCTTCTTATATGCGATTATTTTAAGAGAATGATTTAGTCCCTGGCATTCCTAAAACCTATGTGATAAAAGTCATTATGTTATAATGATGCTTGTTATAATCCCTCTAAAAAAATGTAGCTCATTAAGAGCAATCTTGGCATGCTTGTCTGAATAATGAGATATCCATAAATTTAACATATATACTAACTCTTGGTTAAAAAAATTTCAAGGTTTTTAAAAAAAATTAAAAATGTTTTTAATTGGTCAGAGTACATTTTAATATTTATTTGAAAGGCTCTCTCCAGAATCTTGGCAGAAACATCACACTTCCTGCATGTGTAATTATAATTCTAGTTTTTTATATTTCAGTATAAAATTTCTACTAATGAAATGCTGGCACTTTTGCTGGTGCAATGCCAATCTTCTGACACAGGTTAGCAGCTTTATTAGACTTCTTGGCTCTCTTCAAAGTCTTCCTACTTCTTTTCCCTGAGACTCTAATATCCTCCCCACCCCTCAGTTCCTATAAACCTCCCACTCCCCTAAAGAAAACAATAAAGTACTACATCATAACAACAGGAAATTAGACATGGAACTTGCAGGTGCATCTTTCAGGAACAGCTAAAAACATTCCACAGTTTAGATCATCCCTTCTGGGTGGCTGACAAGAAAAAATAAGTAGCCTATAAGAGCTGTCAGGGCAGAACAGCTGTCCTCTACACTATTAAGAGTGCTCTGACGTTTAACTGAACCAGCCATACCTGAAAAGGCAGGTACAAAGTATCCTGATCAGTATATTTATATTTATTTACTTAATTGGTTCTTTCTAAAAAATTAAAATTTAAAATATTGAGTTACCATCAGTTTATATAATGAAGACACTTATTGACAAAATAATTCTCTTCTTAGTGCTATGTTCTATACTAAAACTCTGATTAGGAATGCCATTTAGAAAACCAAACATGAAAAAAAGGAGCTTCTGCATTTTAAGTGGTGGTTGCATGGATCACATCCTGTTTACATCTCCTAAAACCTATGCAGATCAAAAAGGAGAGAAAATCTGATAAAAAACACTCATAGCCTATGTTTAGATTAAAACTAGGAAAACAGAGCGGCAAGTTCCCAACTGACATGTAAGTTAGGGTATAAGCACCTGAGCCCAAACTAGCAGAGTCCAGCGGGAGCAGTATGGAAGACGGGGGTGTGCAGAAGAATAACAGGTTACACTTCACCCCAGAAGGGCGGAGCCTCACTCCAAGAGTGAACTAACAAGGACAGGTTAAGAACACTGGCAACAGGATGGCTAAAAGGAAGGGTCTTGGAAAAGTATGACAGGTAAGGCATGCTTCCTGGAAGGGAAGGGGAGCACCCTGGGAGGAACAGGTATCCCTTGAAAGTAGCTTCTGGCTACAAAGGTATGGAGGTAGCTAATGAAACAGGTCCTAATTAAACAAGATGGAACTGAAGAATCAGAAGGAGCTAGGCCACATAACCATATATTAAAGAAACTGCTGTTACTATAACAACAAAAGAGGGGACCATTCGATCAAAAGTCTACTAAAGCCACCCCAACTTCTCCCTACTCCCCCTTTCTACTAATAGGTAAGAAAATTCCAACCAATAGAAACATAAATGGGAAAAACATTATGAAACAAGTCCAACAAATAAATAAGAAGCTGAATTTCCCAGCAGAAAAAAAACGTTTTCTTGAAAAATAGAGTTGTGAAGAATGGAAACTGTATAATTCCCACATTCCAATATGAAGACAGAAAAGAACACCAGTAATCAGAAATACAAAGCTCAAAAATGAACTAATCTGAAACAGAAATAAGAATACTCAAACATATTCAAGAAATATGCAACATAAATTTGGAAACAGAAGGTTAATATATAAGGTGACCAAAGAAGAAACAGTATGAACAAAATTTTTACTAGAGACACAGAGATCAGAAACAAAACAAAAAAATGAATTTAAAAAACTAAATATAAAAAAAAAACCTAAAGAAATATGCACCAAAGCAGAATAAAGATAAAGATTAGTATTTTTAACTACATAAACATAAAAGCTTTCACTTGGCGAAAAACAAAAAACCTGTAAGAAAAGTCAAAAGATAAACCAGTAAAAATATATTTGCAAATTTATTAGGGTTAGACAGCTAATCTAACATATAAAGTTTCTAAAAATGAAGAAAATAACCAATAACTGAGCAGGAAAATGACTAAGACTCTAAAGAACACAAACAGCTCTTCAGTACAAGAAAAGATGCCCATTCTCATACATAATGTGGAAAACAGAAATTACTATTTTTTAACTGGCAGATAGGTAAACATCAGAGTTGAACACCACGCTGGATTTGGGAAATTGTAGGAAAAGAGATACTCATATACTGCCAGTGGGAGTACAAAATATTACAATTACTGTGAAGGAGAATTTGGCATTACCTAGCAAAGAAATACATGTATCTACCATTTGATACAACAATCCCATTTTTAGCAACTTAATGATACCCATACATACATATGGATGAATCCATGTATGAGATGGTTCACTGTGACATTATTTCTAACAGCAAAAGGTTAGAAATAAGCACTATGTCCTACTAACCTATACTGCTTTTACACAATGACAGTATTCAGCCATATAAAAGAATGTGGAAGATACCTCTACATTGATATAGGGTGATTTCCCAGGAAATATTGAAAAAAATGTCCTAGGTCTGTCCCCTGGTAAAGGTCTGCATGCACTAACTTTTAATAGCAAAGGTTGTATCTTGTACCCCAAAATGACTTTTTAAAATTCCATTCCCCAATAATTTCTTATAAAATGGCTTATTTCAGACCTAGAGTTAAGAATGCTTAAGGATGACCTTGGGCGCCTGGGTGGCTCAATCGGTTGAGCAGCTGACTTCGGCTCAGGTCATCATCTCGCGGTCTGTGAGTTCGAGCCCCGCATCGGGCTCTGTGCTGACAGCTCAGAGCCTGGAGCCTGCTTCAGATTCTGTGTCTCCCTCTCTCTCTGCCCTTCTCCTGCTCACTCTATGTCTCAAAAATAAATAAATGTTAAAAAAAAAAATTTTTTTTTAAAAAAAGGAATGCTTAAGGATGACCTAAAAATTTCAAAATGTAATGAGATATGTTAAAAGCGTACCAAGACTAAGCAGTTTGAATATTAAGAATAATGAATGTGAAACACACTCAACATATAAAAAATCCATGAGTTCATAACAATATTCAGAAAAAAGGCAAAAAACCAAAACAAACAAAAAAAATCCCACAACTAAAATCCAAACTCATTTGTCATTACTGAAATGATTTTATCAACTCCTTACTCTAAAATATTTAATTACATTTTATTATGCCTTTTCAATAGAACTATTTCTCAAGATAATCAAATAGCAATCACTGATGAGGAGAAAGAATGGCAGATATATATGTAGAATGAACAGAAGAAAATTTTTTTCCCAAATCACCATTTCGCAATCCCCAGTGAAACAATGGATTCAGGCAAGGATATAGATACTAAAAATTAGAAGAAAGATAGATAAGAGGTTTTGGGACAATGATGGTGGTGGTGACACAGTTATTTTGTTTTTGTTTTTCCTTCCAATCTTCCTAATCTTAATCTCTCCTTGGATGAAAAAAAAGAAGACCTACAGATAACACCTATAAAACTAGGTGACAAGATATCCCCCGTAAATTCTTGTGTGTAAGTTAAAAGGAACACCACTAACCTGGCTGGCATCAGCGTCAGTGGATGAAGAAGTAGAACCAACTAAATCAAATAGAATATTTCAGAAGAAGAAGAAAAGATTTTGGAAGATATGTCAGAACTAGGAAATAACTGGATATAAAGGAAAAAAAATATCTCAAATTGAGGAAAGTAAAACTAAACTAGAAAAACCACAGGATAAACAATGATACTATAGAAACAGAAGATAAAAAATCTTAAATTGATTCAAGAAAAAAAGAAGCCATCCCTGAGATTCTCCTTGTCAACGCAAACAAGTTGGTAATGGATTTTTGCCACAATTGGTCCTGGCCTGGGAAGTGCTTCTCTTCTTGCAGAGCCTCAGAGTCCCTCTTAGCCCAGAGACACCGAATGACCAGCAACACCAGCAAGGAGGATTCTACCACAATAGGTGCAAAGCCCAGGAAGAGCTCTCCAGGCCCATGGGCCTAAGACACCATGCAACTCGGCCTGAAGAAGCAGCTCATTTCAGCCCCCTCAAACAACACCATCATGGATTAGTGGGAGCTACTGCCATAATGTCTCTGGAAAACTATATTTGTCACTGGAACCACAACCCACAAAATGTTTCATTTGTGAAACAAAAGAAAAATCTCAGGAAAGAAATAGAAGTTGTAAGAATAATAAAAACAAAGTTAAATGTAAATTGCAGAACTGAAAAATACAATAGGAGGAAAAATACTAGATGGGCTCAATAGTAAAGATGACAGAGAATAATAAACTGAATACGAGAGAAAAGAGAGAAGAAAGAACAACAGAGTCTCAGGAGCATATGGAATAATATTAAATTATTAGAGGCCCAAAAAGAAAAGAGAGTGGGGCTGAAAAAGTATTTGAAGAAATAATGGTCAAAACCTTTCCATGTTGGGCAAAAGACACAAACCTACAAATTCAAGAAGCTGAGCAAATTTCAAAAAGCATAAACAAAACTATTCTTTAGGAATAAAGGGGAAATAAAGACATCCCCAAAGGAAAACTAAAAGAATTTCTCATCAGTAGACCTGTCTTTGAAGAATGACTGAAAACAGTGATAAAAGACGGACTCTTGAAGCAAATGGAAAGAAAAATGGAAATGGCAGAAACACAGTACACACGACAGACTACCATTCTCATGAGTTTTGTAAATCAAATGATTACTGATACAAAAATTATAACAGCATTAACAGTCAAGACAATTTTTAAAAGTGGGGAAAGAAACCTAAATGGAAGCAAGGTTTCCATACTTCACTGGAAGTGATTACCACAGCAACCAGGAAGAACACTATATTAAACAATACACCTCCCAAAACACTAAAGGTAAATCAAGAGGAAATCCTAAAATATGCTCAAGTAACTGAATAATCCAGGGAAGGCAAAAAGATAGAAACAAGCACTCACAAAGAGAGAAACAGAAAACAAAATTGTAATGGTAAGATGTAAGCCCTAAACCTATCAGTAATTACCTTAAATATAAATTGTCTAAATATACCAATTATAAGGCAAACTGACAGAGTGGATTAAAAAAAAAAAAGACTCAACTTTTATACAATTTCTAAGAAATGCATTTCAAATTCAGCAACTGTTTGAAAGTAAAATGATGGAAAAAGATATCATGCAAACATTAAAAAAAAATAGGAATCGTTATATTCATAATAGATTTAGAGCAGAGAAAATTGCAGGACATAAAGAGGGAACTTCTATACTGATAAAAAGACCAGTCCACCAATAAGAAACAATGATTCTAAATGAGTATGTACAAAAAAAATTTTAATTTCAGAGCCTCAAAATACATGAAGCAAAACAAAACCAAAAAATACAAAACAAAAAAGGTAAAAGAAAGGAATACCTGAAAGAGACCTACAGAAATATGCTCACTGATTTTTTACATATGTGAAAAAGTAACCCACTGGAGGAAAGATAAAGTAGTAAATCTAGAATACGCACTGAACTCTCAAACTGAACAGTAAAAAAAAAAACAATCAAGTGCCCTCGGCATTTATTAGAGAAATGAAAATTTATGTTTACCTAGAACGAGAAGAGCAAACTAAACCAAAACAAGGAAGGAGCTAATAAAGAGCAGAAACCAATGAAACTGAAAGCAGGAAAACAACAAAGAAATAAAAGTTGGCTTTTCAATATAATCAATAAATTCAACAAACCTCTCAAGCAAGACTAACAAGTTAAAAAGAGAAAAACACGCAAATTACAACTATGAGGAATAAAAACAGGTATGAACAGTTCAGATCTGCAGACACCTAAAGGATAAAAAGGGAATATTATGAATTCTGCACACGTAAATTTGATAATTTAAATAAATGGATCAATTCCTTGAATAACACAAACTATCACAACCCACCTAATATGAAAGAGAACTTTCAGTTCTATAAACATTAAACAAACTGAATTTGAAATGAAAACACTCCCCAAAAAGAATATTTCCAAGCCAAGATGGTCTCATTGGAGAATTCTACCAAACATTTAAGAAATAATTAGTACAACTTGGAACACAATCCTCTCCTAGAAAGCAGAACACTTCCCAACTCATTCATGAGGCAAGAATTAACCCTGATATTAAAACCACACCAAGACAACATAACACAAAAACTACAGACCGATATCTCTCATGAACTTAGACACAAAAATCACCAACCAATTAGCAAGTCCAATTTGACAATGGACTAAATGGAAATGACTCCGATATGCAATGCTGGTTCAATAATGGAAAATACAGTAATGTAATGTGCCATATCAAAGAGAGGATAAAGAAAAATCATGATTATACCAACTGATGCAGAAAAAGTATCTGACAAAACCCAAAAGCCTATACAAAATTAAACTCAGCAAGCAAGGTACAGAAGGGAGTGTCCTTGAATTTGCAGAGCACTTGCTACACTAATATAAAGCTTAATAAAGATAAATGCTTTCTCCTAAATTTAAGGCAAGGTTTTCATCACTTTTATTACTGCTATTTGGCATTGTGTTAAAAGTTCTAGGCCGCATAATAAGGCAGGAAAAAAGGAATAAAAGGCAAACAAATTTAAAAAGAAGAAACACAAACTATCCATATTTACAGATGGCATGACTATCTACACAGAAGGCCAAGTGGTCTCAATAAAGAAACAAAACAAAAAACCTTCTAAAGTAAGTGAATTCAGCAAGATCAAAAGATATATGATCAACATGTAAAAACTCAATCACATTTGTATATACTAGCAACATATGGAAACAAAAATTAAAGATACACCACCATTAAAAAAACAAAATAAAAATACAATACCATTTACAATCATTACAATGAAAATCACATACTTAGGATAAATCAAACAAAACGTGTATAGAAAGTGTATGCTAAAAATTATAAAATGCTGATGAAAGGAATAAAAAAAAACCTAAACAAATGGGGAGCTATACTGTAGCTGAAGATTCAACAGAATAAAAATGTCCTTTCTCCCCAATTTAATCTCAGTGTTAACTCCTATCGAAATCTCATCAAGGTTTTTCGTAGGCACAAAGTGAATACAAAATTTATAGGGAAAAGCAAAACGTAGCTAACATATGGAAAAGGCAAGAAATCTTTCACTTAAAATTGGAGTAAGCTCTCTATAAATAGTAATGACCACTATTTACCTATACTAATAAAAACAGCGTAGTATTGACAGAAGAATGGATAGGCACACAGGTCAAGGCAGAATATAGAGAATTCAGAAACAGATTCAGACATACATTACAAACTGATTTTTGACGAAGATGCAAAAACAATTCTTCAGTAAACAAAGGATAGCCTTTTTAATAAATTGTATGGGAACAAACAGGCATCTATACGCAAAAAAAGAATCTTGACTTGAATCTTACATATCATATAAAAATCAACTAAAAACAGACCACAGATTTCAATACGATATGTAAAACTTTAAAAAGAAAAAGAGAAAATCTTCAGGACCTAAGGCTGGCCAAGAGTTTTAGATCTGATTTTACAAAAAGTATGGTCCATAAAATGAAAAATCAAAGCTCATCAAAATTAAATACTTCTGCTATGCATAAGATCATCTAAAGATAAAAAGATTAGCTACAAGAGTAGGACAAAGTATTTGAAAACTACGTACCTCAAAAAGGACTAGAATATATGAAGAACTCAAAATTCAGCAATAAAAATAACCAAACATTTCATCAAAAGTAATATTGGATGGCAAAGTATATGAAAAGATATTCCATATCACTGTCATCTAGGGTAAGTCAAATTACACCACGAGATAGCACAATACACCTACTAGAATGAACAAAATGACAACTTTGATACCACCAAAATGCAGGCAATAATATAGAGAAACTGGATTACTTGTATACTGCCCTGGGAAATGTAAAATGGTATAACAACTCTGGAAAAAAGTTTGGCAGTTTATTGTATAACCCAGGATTGCACTCCTGGCATCTATAAAAGAGAAATGAAAACTTCTGTTCATGTAAAAATCTGCACCTAAATGTTTAGTAGCTTTATTCCAAACAGCCAAATACTGACGCCACGCCACGTGTCCTTTAATAACAGTTGAGTGGTTAAACCAAATGTGAAACATCTATGCCATGGAATACTATGCAGGAATAAAAAGAATAAGCTGTTGATATATGTAACAACTTTGATGGATCTGAAGGGAATCATGCTGAGGGGTAGGAATACGCCTACAAAGGGACAGCAAGAAGGACACTTCTCATGATGAAAAAGTTGCGCACTATGATTATGATAGTGGTTATGGACATCTATACAATGTGATAAAAAAAGCACACAAAACTATACATACATATAAAAAAGTACCTGAAAAACCGAGATCTGAATATGATCTGTAGATTGAACCAATATCAATTTCCTGATTTCGATACTGCTACAGTTATACAAAATGTTACCACTATGGGATGGAGGGTATGCAGGACCAACTCATAGTTTAAAAGAAAATTCCAATAAATCTATAGTTATTTCAAAACAAAATTTAAAAAAATTCCAAAAAACAAAAAACCTTCCAACAAAGAAAGGGGGTCTCGCTGGTGAATTTAAACAAGTTTATTTAAGAGAAAAAAATAAGAATCTTACACAAGTATTTCTGAAAATAAAGAATAATACTCTTTTCAACTCACTATGTGAGGGTAACAAATCCGGATAAATGTGTACAAAAAAGGGAAATTATAGGTCAATATTCCTCATGAATACAGACCAAAAAATCTTAACAAAAGATTAGTAAAATAAACAGAGCACCATATTTATAAACTAACAGACCAGAGCTAAGTTAGGCTTATCTAGACACAAAGGCTGATAAAATATCGAAGAATTCAATGAAATGAATCACATGAACTGTGGGGAGAGGATAATCAATCTGAATCTGATCAAGCCTTTGAAACGGAAACTATCAATTAAAAACAAACCGCAGGGGCGCCTGGATGGTTCAGTTGGTTAAGCGTCTAATTTCGGCTCAGATCATGATCTCAGAGTTTGAGTTTGAGCCCCACATCCAGCTCTGTGCTGACAGCTCGGAGTCTGGGGCCTGCTTCGGATTCTGTGTCTCCCCCTAACTCTGTCCCTCCCATTCTCATGCTCTGTCTCTCAATAATAAATGTTAAAAAGAAAAAAAAAAAAGGAAACCTCAGCCCCCACCTTTCACCTCACCCGAAACAGTAAAAAGGGGCATTTAAAAAGATATCTCTAAGTCTCTTAGTAGTCAAATGAAATTAGGGAGAGTCTTACCAGCAGCTGAAAAACATAAACACAAAAACTTGCTTGTTAATCAACATTTTTACTTTATTTTTATTAATGCTATATTATTTTAAACTTATTTTTTAATGCTTATTTATTTTTAAAAGAGAGACAGAGTGTGAGTGGGGGAAGGGCAGAGAGTGAGGGAGACACAGAATCCGAAGCTGTCAGCGCAGAGCCCGACGCGGGGCTCCAACTCACGAACCACGAGATCATGACCTGAGCCGAAGTCAGACACTTAACCAACTGAGCCACACAGGTGTCCCAATGCTATACTTATAAATGTTCATGTTTTATATATACTTATTTTTTGAATAATTTATTTTCATTAACCTTTTTATTTGTAAAAGTTGTAGAATTATATTTTAATGTTAAAACTTAAAATATTTCTATTGCTATTTTATATTACACCAAATGTTTGCCACAAAATTTTAGTTGAAATGATACTTTAAAAGATTTTTTTAAAAGTTTAGTGATTTTGAGGGGTACCTGTGTGGCTCAGTCGGTTAAGCATCTGACTTCAGCTTAAGTCGTGATGATCTCGTGCAAGCCCCACGTCACACTGTGTCCCCCTCTCTCTTTCTGCCCCTCCCTGGCTCATGCTCTCACTCTCAAAAATAAACACACATTAAAAAAAATTTTTTTAAATGCAGTTTATTAATTTTGAGAGACATAGACAGTGCAAGTGGGGGAGGGGCAAAGAGAGAGGGAGAGGGAGAATCTTAAGCAGACTCCGCGCTGGCAGCAAAGAGCCCCGATGCAGGGCTCAAACTCAGGAACTGAGAGATCATGACCTGAGCCAAAACCAAGGGTTGGAGGCTTAACTGATGGAGTTACCCAGGGGCCCAGTTTCAAAGCTTTTTATTCATTTCACTTCAATGAGTTAATATTTTAAATGAAATAAATACCAACCAAGATACTAATATTTCCAATGTTTTCCTAGTATTATCATTACTATTTATTTATTTATTTTTTTGAGAAAGAGAGAACGTGTGCACCAGTGGGGTGGAGGGAAAGATGGGGAGAGAGAAGGAATTCCAAGCAGGCTCCACACTCAACATGGAGCCTGATGCAGGGCTTGATTTCACAACGCTGGAATCATGACTTGAGCTGAAATCAAGAATCAGACGCCTAACCAAGTTAGCCACCCAGTTGCTCCTGTCATTACTATTGTAAGTCTTCAACTTCCTACTAGTTGCTTTAATGAATTAATATTCTCATATTTGTGTTGACAAAATAAGAAAATGAATTTTATTTAAAGATATTTAGAATACCATTAACTGTGAGAATGATTTGGAACCTGTTGTCTTTTCACTTGCCTTTCAAATCATACATTAACTTATGACCTTAAGATATATATCAAGGAGGAATTATGTTATTATAGAAGCTAGGAATCAAATTAAAACCTTAATTTAAAAAAATAATTTCTCCATAAAGAACATACAAGATATTTTCGACTATTCTCAGAGAAACACTAGGTTACAAAATCCTATCTGTGATCACTATCACTAACAGAGATACTACTGTGAATTCCTTGTGACTCCTAAGTGTCATTTTATCACCTTATCTCAAACCTTTCATGTGTCAATTTTGAAACTTCAAGTAGGAGAACAATGGTTAGAGTATAGAAGTTCAAGATTGCTGCTAGAAATGACTTAAGGTGTACTTAAAAGAGGAAATACCAGTAGCCTTCTTCACACCAGATGAACAAAATAACAGAAGAAATAATTTAACATAATATAACATAACATATTATTTATTTCTAATTATAGTTGATACTCATTCTGGTGTTCACGTACTGGAGTCTTAGAGCAATAACCTTTAGAGACAACCTCCAAGAAGTTATGTTTCCATTCCTTCTCACCTTACCCCACCCCAAAGATGCACCACAAAAGCATCTTTGTGATCTTCTAATAATTCCTGTGACGAAGAAAGAATGCTATGCCTTTTAAGACTGAATAGTGTAGTAAAGAAAAGGAGATTAATTACAGTAGCAGTTGCTTGATTGGAAGCAGAAAATATTAGGAATCTCCGCCTCTTTCTGTGAAAATTTGGAGTTCAGTTTCTTCAGATGTAGAACAAATATTAATATATATCTTGGCATATTATCGTAAAGATTAACTAAAAGAACATAACATGTCACATAACAGGTGCTTCATTTAGGGTAGGGAAGTAACAGTTTACAAGCAGGGAGTTCAAAAGAAAAGAGAAACATTCAGAGATGGTAGCTCTATTTTCATTATTTTCTAACCAGCAGTAAGCACATGCTAATCAGAATCAATAGGAATATTAGAAAATTTATATTCCACATACAGAAGAAAACATGTGACTTACATAAAACACAAGAAATAAATCCTACGATTAACAATGAAAACTAGTGATTATATTATAAATACACTTTAAATATTATAGATTGAGTATTTGTGAGTTTGCTTATTTGGGAAGTAATAGCTAGAGATGAAGATTTAAAAGCATAAAGCACACACCCCTCTGATGAATTAATAAATCTTCTTTTTAAGAATTAAGCACCTCACCTAATCAGAACAGAGTCCCTGGTATAGCCACCATCATATTCTGTAGTTTCTTCTAGTGCTTGGAAGTCTAGATTCTGAAAATTCAAGAAAATATGTCTTAATATACATACCACTTCATTACAAACAATAAATCAATATGATATTTTTGCAGACGCTTTTTGCTTTCTTACCCGGCTTCCACATATAAGCAATTCAATTTCCTCTGGTCTGAATAAATATTTTAAGGGAGATTCATTGGTCACCATATGAAAACCTCTCCGAAAAGCCTTAAACTGTTTTTCTACTGATTTATTGAGAATGTAGTCAGAATAGAGATTGACAAATTCCTGCAGAAAACATTAACCACAAGAACTTCTTATAATATGCTGTACAAACAAAACATAACAAGCTACTGGGCTGCATAGCTTTTTGTTTTGTTTTCATTTTCCCAAAGAAAGAACAAACACTCAAGAATATTTTTAAAGATTCAAACTTATACATATAAAGGAAAATACAGGCATTCCTCAAAGATATTGTGGGTCCAGTTTAGGTCCATTGCAATGAAGTGAACATTGCAATAAAAATGAATTTTTTGGTTTCCCAGTTCATAAAAGTTATGTTTACACTATACTGTAGTCTATTAAGATTGTAGTAACAGTATGCCTAAAAGAAAACAAGGTATATACCTTAATTTTAAAAATATTTTATTACTAAAAAATGCTAACCATCATTTGAGCTGTCAGCAAGTCATAATCCCTGATCACATATCACTTTAACAAATATAATAATGATGAAAAAGCTTGAAATAAAGTGAGAATTAACCACATGTGACACAGGGTGAGCAAATGCTGTTCGAAAATTGGTGCTGACAGACTTGCTTGACACAAGGTCAACCACAAACCATCGATTTGTAAAAAAAATGCAGCATCTGCAAAATGCAATAAAATGAAGCGCAATAAAATGAGGTATGCCTGTACCTTTAACAATTTCCCAACTGTCTGCAATAGTCAATACCGAAGTATAAAAAGGCCATGTAAACTAATTATATACATAAGTGTCAATTTTGATATAGTATTAAACGAGACAGAACATAAAAGCTGGGCCTCAATGCAATTGAGATTCCCTCAAGCAAGTGCACAAACACAGAGACATTTAAACCATGTATACATCCATTTACAAATGCTAACAATTGCAATGTACCGGATTTGAGCAAACCAGGAAGACTCATGTAGTCTGTGCTAGAATATTTAGGAAACTGCCTACTGTATCCAGTTCAGCAAAAATGTTGGTGTTTTACTAAGATACATAAGCTATTATACCAAATTATAAAAGGTAAATGAATCCTAACTTAGAGATTATAATATTTTATCAAAAGTTACATTATTATAAAATGTTTTTTAAAGGCTTACTATATATTGAATTTTTCTTTTATGTTCTGGGTTATTCTCCTCTGTTTCCAGATGCATTCAGAAAGCATGTATCTGGGGGCGCCTGGGTGGTTCTGTCAGTTAAGTGACCAACTTCAGCTCAGGCCACGATCTCACGGTTCGTGAGTTCGAGCCCTGTGTCGGGCTCTGCGCTAACAGCTCAAAGCCTGGAGCCTATTTCTGATTCTGTGTCTCCCTTTCTCTCAGTCTCTTCCCCTCTCACCCTCGCTCGTCTCTTTCCTTCAAAAATAAACATAAGAAAAAAAAATTAAAACAAAAAACACGTATCTGACTTAAAGAACACTTTTCACTAGTATATTTAAGTCACATATATGACAAGGATCTTATTCATGAGGTCCCCATTTCCCTCCCCTGTATAGCCTAATCTCAGAAATACCCTGTTTCTTGCTTTTTATTATAGCCACGATGTGTCACTCACTATCTCCTATTCCTGTCCCCTTTCTTGAAAAGGGGTTTAGTACTCAACTATGTGCACTCATACCAGCTTATATCCAAGATTTAGAAAACTGTGGCTATTTCATTTAAAAGAATTGATTACTTGATTTCATGAGTTTTTGTATGGGCTATTTTAGATACTTCTTTTACATTCACAAGCATATATGCTTTAAAACTCTGTTAATAAAGAGACAAAGACAATGATGATATAAAAACACGTATTACCTTTCTGTTTTCATTTGTAATTGGAATTTTATCACCATTTTCCTTTAGATCATACATCATTGGATTACCAAAGAGGTCTGTCTGAGATATCTGGAAAGTGATCATCATGTCATCTTCTACATTCCCTTCATATTCCAATAAATCTTTTAAACTCTGATATAGGACCTAACAACCAGAAATGAAAAATTAGGTTACCACAAAGCTATAAAATACAAGATAGTATCATTCTTCTTGGGGGAAAAAAAATGACAATAAAGACTAAAGAATAGAAAGTAGAAAGTATCCTTCCTGTCCCCAAATGGTTTACTATAAAGAAAGGCTGTCAGTCACAGATATGTCCCATCCAGGGCTGAGAAAACCACAGCATCAATTTAGCAATGGATTTCATGCTATGCTCTTTAAGTGAACCTCAGAGGTGTCACATAGTGAGGGAGAGACTGGGGACAGAAACAACATACTAACTGTAGCCACCAAGCCCCTTATCCAGAACAGCTCTGATTTCACCTGGCAATCTCATGTGGTTTAAAAAAACAAATAAGATGATTAAAAACCTTTTATACAGAATTAATCTTAAAAAACCTGCTTGCTAAAAGTAATATATAATAAATTTACCGAGGTTTTAAGTGTTCATGGTACTGTAACAGGTTAAAACAACTTTAACATATTATGTATAAATATTAACAAATGAAACTGATTCCAAATGAAAACTGTAAATTTTTTTTACATAAATTAAACGACAGTTTTGCTTTTAAATGAAGCTAAACAATCAAATAAAAAATGACAGACTTACAGGGTGAGAGTCTCCCAGATCACGAAAAGTTCCTTTTTTCCCCATTAGCTTCCTGTAGACAACCATGGGAAAATGTACATCCAGTATACAGTTATTGTAAATAGCCAGACCCAGCACTATACCAATCAGAGTGAACTGACCCTCAGTTTCAAAAGAGGATGGGTTAAACCAAAACAATTTTGTAGATTCATCATATGTGAACATACCTATAAAAAATAATTTAAAAAAATACATTACTTTTCTATTTTATTAAAAAGGATGAACAATACAAACAAAATAGTTACACACATAAACTTATACATAGCAGGCATACAAAAATTGCTTTCTCTATTACATTAGCATTTGAGAGACCTCAGTAGAAATATATGTGTTTGTTATAAATTGTGGCAAATGGTAGTATATTATTTTAAGAAGCCAAGGAAACAAGTAAAAGGCAATTTTGGTTGCATTTTTCAAAAAGGGAAAATGTTCATTAAATTCAAGTTTTCTAATCTACTAATACAAAAAATTAATTTACAATATCCCCTGGTTGACTGAAAAATAAATGTAAAACAAAGGGAAAAAAGCTACCATATTTTTAAAATGTTTCACTTATAAAAACATATTTAACCTACATGTGCTGTTTTCAAAAAACAATTTTAAATTTCATTTAAGAAAAGTTTTTGTTTTATCAAAACTACACAATGATCCCATGAGGTTTTTCTAGCTCCTAACAAAGGTAGATGAAGCCAAGTCCATAAACTTGAATAAATTTGATAAAGGTAGATTGTGTCCAAAACCCAAGGCTATTTAATATACATAGACATTAATTGTGAGCCAGTAAGTAAAACAAAAGTAGTTTGTATTTGTAGCCTTCTTTCAATTTCATTTGGTCTTCACTACTCAAAACCCAAGCTTGGAGATCTTTTTTGTATCATTTTTTAAAAGTAGGAATGTTTCATTTTACCTATCTGAATACCATTACTAAGGCAGAATTATCTTCTTCCCTTTAGACAAACAATATCTAAGGAAAGGTTATATGATATTTTAATGAATTTATGACTTTTCTTACTTTACTAAAATGTTTTTCAGTTGCTACTGTGCAACTGAATGAAAATATTTAAGAATTAGGTTTGAAAAAGGGCAATTTCCAATAGAACAAACTTTAGAAATCAATTTGGTACACAAATATATCAATTTAATTGATTTTTGAAAGCTTTAAAAATATTTATTTTCACAGTTACTTAAATACAAAGGAACAAAGGAACAAAGGAACAAAGGAAATGTCTCCTGGATCATAAGAGTATAAAGTAAGCTAGGACGTTTTCCTAATGAAAGTTATAGTTCACAAAATAACAGTCTGAAAATGATCCAATTCTTATCTGAATTTCACAGTTTAGATCTAAACTCTTTTTTACAAGCCTAAGTGACAAGATTCATTGAAGTAAAAACTTCACTTAGCTATAAATATGGTATTTGAAGAACAGTTGAAAACAAATACCATTAATAAATTTGATGAAATCTCACAAATGTATGTCCTTGGTCCAAAGAGCGATAAACTAAATTAATCAGAATATAACTTACACAGGTCATTACTCTCATCTCTGTGTATGAAATTAAAAATAGTAATTTTAAGGTTCAAAGTGATTCTATTTTGGGCACATTTTTGCCAGGTCCCTGGAAGAAATGCACCATAAGAGGTAGTTCTTATAAACTATTCCATTTTGGCATTTTTCGCTATCATTTCAATTACTTTCCTATCAAGTGGAACTGTTTACTTTCTTTTCTAAAAGTATTTCTGCATAAGTTATATTTTACTTACAGCTAATGTTTAACATGTCGAGATATAAAGGAACCCAGAGCAAAGGTTTACCAAACGTATGAAGCTCATAATTTAATTTCCTATCACAAAAAACACACGGTTTTATGTATCTTCTGATTACTAAACATTAGCTAAAATATAGTCTTAGTTTAACTATATGTCACGAAATCAAAATGTCTACATCCATTTACACATGTGTGTATACACACACACATACATACATGATCAACTAAGAACGATGACAGAAAAGTCAATTCAATGTACATACTGACAATCAACAGGCTGTAAGAGTTCAATTCTCAAAGCTTAAAGGAAATGATCTGCATTATTCTATGTCATATTCTTCCATATTCCATATTCCAACAGTGCCTTTAGCGGAATCACTTTTCCTACAATTCTCACGCATTGTTTTTAAAAGTAAGCAAACCTGGTAACCAAGTAAGTGGTCACATTCTATAAACTGAATCGGTTCAGAATTATCCAGTTAAGAATACTATCCAAGAAGCTGTTGTCTTTTACCGCTTCCACTGTGCCTACTTGTCTATCAGTAAAATTCAAATCCTTCAACTTTCAGACTGAGATATGTAGTTCAGTTTTTCTCAAACTGTTTAATGAAAAAACACTTCTGGGAGGCAAATGTTATTAAATGGCTTCTGAAGTTCAAAAAGCTTGGGAAAGCATATTATTAAGCCCCATGAAATCCTGTAGCAAATAAATCTAATTAATTCATACCAGTCGGGTTTCCAAACTTTGAACATGATACACTTGTGAGATATTCTCAACATTTTTCATACAACTGTTGTATGAAACTGTCATTTCAGAAATGCTGTGAGTCTGAAGAATGTTTTAAAATAAAAAGAGCAATGAAATTCTTCAATTATTCTAATGTACCATTCTAAAGGGTTTTCAATTTCATTTACCCAAGAGATTATTTCCTACAGTAAAATATTTGCCTAAGTAATCTAAATAAGAACTTGAATAAATAAGTGATGCACATCAGTCCCCCAAACCCATAAATTCAGTCATTTTCTGTGATTCTAGGAAATTCATACTGAAACCTCCTGTTACTCTTTGTAACTAAGAATATTTAATAGACCTAGGTAAACAAATCCTTAACTCAAAAAGATGACATATGATCACATCACTAAAATATTTACCAATATCTGGATTGAAGATTTCCTCCACAACCAGCTGAAAAAATTCTTTGGAAACACCTCCCTCATCAACTCCTTGTTCTCCTTCAAATTCCACATACAATTGTTTCTTCAAGTCTGCAGGATTTTCCATAGCAATCATCTCTAGCTAGTGAGTGAAAAGAGAGTGAAAAGAAGATGACTGCCATTTTAAGGATGAAAGCAAAATAAAAATAAGGAGAAAAAATAAAAACAAGGATTCGCGCTATGGAGCAAATAAAAGATACTGACTTTTGGTTTGTTTTAAATGGGAACAGGAAGCAAACCAGTAAAAAGCCAGTAAAGGCAAAGATTCAGTCTCACAGATAATGGAAAAACAGGACAGAAAAGAAATTGGCATAGAATTATAAAAGAGTTACTTTCTAACTATTGACTTGTTATGAAATTAACATATAGTAGAAAATTAAAATTAGATTGTCTGTTACTTCTGTATAACAAACCTGGGCTGTAAGGTTAATAAGACATGGAAAGAAGTCAACATAGCCAAATACATAAGTGACTACTCAAACTAAATTATTTCGGCAAAAACAATAGAGTATAGAAGTTTGACTTCAAATTTGTTTGCTTGTAATTTTTTAAATTTAATAGAATAGAAACTAAGGAATTACATTTTGTTATATATTAAGCCATAAATAAATAATTTCAATTAAGAGAAGAAACATATTGGATAAACAGGGAAGCAGCTTATAGTCTCTCTTATAGCACTTAGTACAAATTGCCACTTCTTGATCAATCAGAAGACATCTCATATACACTTTTTTTTGAAAGCAGATGAGACATACGCTTGCTCATATCCTTACTCTTAATTTCTCATTAACAGTTATTAAACTCTAGTATCTAGCATTTTTCTCAACTGTAAGTCTTTACCAGAGACTTTTTTGAATCTATAGAACAATTTAACATAGTAAGTGATCTCAGTCATTAAAAGATTAATCAGAAAAGACACACTAAATTCTAATATGAACTATTTATACTTCAATTTTCAATGTATTTGAAATTTACCAATAGCATGCCTGATTGATCACCCACTTTATTTGCTAACCAGACTTAAAATGCCTTCTGGCTGTTAAAAAGTTTCAAATTTGTCAAAACAGAGTATTTATGAGTGTTCAAGTTATTCCAACCATTCCAATTAGAATTTTAAAAATGGTTTTGAGCAATGCAAACATCATTAAAAAAACTGTACTACAGTCCTTAAGTAATTTACTTTAGGTAACAGCACTGGTTTGGACATTCTAGTATATAGTATGTCTATAAAAAATAAAATCTCAAATTCATGAATCAGGCCAGTTGTCCTAGATCAATGTTTTTCAAGTTGCCAACTGCCACTCATTAGTGAGAAGCCCAAATTCATTTAGTGGTTTAAACCAACAATGGGAGGAAAAAGAACGTGTTCCACATAGTAATGGCATCTACCATTTTGTGAAACTTTGGTTCCAACTCTATGTACAGACAGATATACGTACATGTATGTATCTATGTCATGTAAAATAATCTCTAGCCTATAACACAGGCTGAAATGATCCAGATATCTTCAACTTTTGGAGTCTGTGAATTTAGAATCTTTAGCTTTAAGAAATGTCCTGTATAACAGTGGTCTCTAATATTTTCCAAAAATATTTAATGCCAAGTTGTAAAAAATAATTTATTTTTGTGACTCTGTAGTAGTTCCGACTATCACTTAACTTTTAAACTTTAAATTTTAGCAAGCAACTCAGGTAAGCCTGTTTCCTCATCTGCAAAGAAAAAAAAGGGATAGTACTCTTCATACTGCAAAGATGTGAAGGCTTAATAAAAATATATGGAAAAGAGTTCTAGAGCAGGCAATATTATTAAGATAACACATCATGTTGCAACCTTTTAAAAGAACTTTGAGCTTTGAACAAAAGATTCACAATTTGATTTTATAGCCTAGTCCCAAGTTTGAAAAGAACCTTGGGGAAAAATAGTTCCAGTTGGAAACCTGTTTCAAGCCACAGAAAACAAAAGAATGCTGAGAACTAAATTAGAATTATCAGCTCCAATGTGGTTTACCCATCACGCCAACATCCCATATTGCCATGGAACGCATTCCTAGTTTCCTTCTTCCAGTTCCCACCTGCCTAGGTGTCAAAGGAATATAAGTCAATGTTTATATATATGCCCTTATAACACAAAGACAAATCTGCTTATATCAAAAGTATAATGCATTCCAAGGTGAAAAAAATGATTATCTGATATTTAAATTATATTTCCTATAGTTCCTCCTCATTAACATTCACAAATGAGAGCTGACTCCATTATCAATGTGACTGGTATCTTTTAAAGTATCTGGTGTCGATTCTACAGGATTCAGAGGCCATGTGTTTAGCTCCACCTGAGACACTTCATAGACACTGAAACAAATTTATCTTCATTCTTTTTTTTTTTTTTAAAGATATTCCTGGTACTTTTTTTTTTTTTTTTCTAGAGAGAAAGAGAACATGTGAGCAGGGGAGAGGGGCGCATGGAGGGAGAGAGAGTCTTAAGAAGACTCCACACACAGCAAAGTGTGCAACATGGGGCTTGATCCCACAACCTTGGGATCATGACCTGAGCTGAAATCAAGAGTCAAATGCTTAACCAACTGAGCCACCCAGGAGCCCCTAACTTCATTCTTATTAAGTATTAAATGCCTGTCTGTCTCCACCAATCTCCACACTGCTCTCCACCCTGAGTCCCAATATAATTCAATGCAATATTCTATAATTATAACTGTAAACATAGAGTTTTATCTTTCTTTGCTTTAGTTTCATCTATAAAATGAAAATGATATATTAAGAAAAAATTAATGTATGTGAAGCACTAGATGAACTCCCTGTACAACTATGCCTTGTTAATGTTACTTTTATTTGTACTAAAAATTCTTTCAAGGATGCCTGAAAATCTAACAACCCAGATTTTATAGAACAAAAATATTTCAGTAACAATACAAGAATCATATACAGCACTTATGTGCCAGGACAATATTCTCAGCACTTTACATATATCAATTCACTGCATTTTCACAACCTTATGAGGCCAGTAATATTATCAATCCCATTTTATAGATGAAGACTCCAAAGTAATGAGAGGTTCCAAAGCTTGCTTTTAGTGTTAGTAAATGGTAGAACAGAGATTCTAATACAGGAGGAAGCCTTCCTGCCTCTCCTCAATTAACTATCAATAATCTTTTTGGAAATTATAAGTGGCTTTTATTTTCTTTATGTTTGCTATATTTTCAATTAGTTTTTACAATAAACATATTTTAGAATGAGGATGTAGTCAAATGTAAATATATAAAAAGAATGATTTGAAAAACAGGTGGCAACTGAACTCTGCAGGCAAAATTTCCCATTATTACCTATGTTAGATTATCATTCCCAGGTATATATTAAGTGGTTCTGTAAAATACTTTATCATTTATGTATACATGGGAAGCCTACCCTTAAAAACAATTTTTACTTTTAATTATAACATAAAATTTACCAGTTATCATTTGACAAAGGCCATTAAGGGGCTGCATTTATTTTTATTTTTCTTAAACACAACCACTTCTGACCCATTGTTCAATTAGAGAATGATTTCAGAACTGAATCATAAAGGTATGCCACTTTCTGTAATAAATACATTATTATTTAAAATGGAATTATGAAAATCAAAAGCTGTCTTGAATACAGTAGGATATTTGGAAACTGAAAGACCAGGTCAGTGAATATTCTGAAAAGGAGAATTTGTATGCATCCTTGAATTGAAATCATTCAGTATACAGACCTGTATTTTTATATACAGGTTTTCTCAAAGTAGGGTATATTTTATATAAATTTAATATTAAGACTGGCAAAAGGCAGATTACTAGGTTAAAATAAACAATAACAGACTGGATGTAATAGCATCTACCTCTTCCTTATATGACTTCCTCTTCTTACTAAGACTCTTGATTTCATCAATTGTTGGACAAAACGATTTTCAATTTCTGAACTTTTAATTGGCCATGATGATGAAATCCTAGAGAGATCATTTTTTAAAAAATTGATCTGGTATCAAAGCATTCCCAGAATACCTAGGTAGGATGACATCTTAATATAAAAATATCACACTTGCCAGACTTAAAGCATTAAAAGGAAAACCCTATCCTTTAAAATCATTTAGTATTCTGGGCTATTATTACTCATGACAAAGTCATCTTTTTCCAGGGCTCAAAAAAATTCCTTAATGATATGGATATTTAAGTAGTATTCAAATAAAATAGACCTAATACTTAAGAAAGCTTACGGTCTCTAAGAATGGCTGGCTTAAACAACTTTAGTCAACTTATTAGACTCTATGTTTAGCTAAACACTTTGTTTACACCTTTAAGCTACTGAGTAGAAGATCTTTAGATTATCCGAGTATATTTAATTTTTTATTTCTCTATAAATAAAGTTTATTTTTATATTTTACATATAAAGTTTAGATATTTGGGTGATAGCCAAATCATATAATCATATCTGCTTGTGAAACCAGGAACTCTGAGTTCTAACAGTTCCGATTCTGCCATTAATTTTCACAGGCCAGAATGAGATTCATTTTTCTCACATGTAAAAGAAAGGAGTTTGACAAATTTAATTGTTTTAGATTATTATATGATGCTGAGAATCTATGTAGATCTGCTTAATTTTCCTAATCTCCTTTGAGGACATAAATCAGGCATGAAGTTCTTCACCACTTCCTTTAGAATAAATCGTAAGAAACAATAAGCATCATTGCATTAAGCACAATATAGTGAATGTACAAGATAAAATTAATCATACTGAGAACTGACCAAGATAATCTAATTTCTTAAAGCACTGTAGGTCAATTGTTAAAAGAATCAGGTTTTATTTCAGTGACTAAGGGTGTTTGTCAAGGAAAATATTGGGAGCTGGGTCAGACAGTACTGTTAGAGCCTAGAAAAAATAAATAATTTTTTTAGAGGGAACTGAGCAGAACTAATTGGTAGTAGGAGGCTTTCCATTTGTGCTTATCATCTTTATCTGTTCCAGTTCACAGTTTTGGATTTTTCTATCCAGTTCTACTCAGCCATTCCTCTCAGTCTTTAGATCCCCTCTTAAAATTCTAGGATTTTCAGAACAAGAATCTAATCTGAACCAAGTCTCACACCACTGTCAATCCCTATTCTACACCTGCTATTTTCATCACCCTCTCAAAGACTGCCAGTTTCCCAAGTATGTACTTGTATACAAAAACAGCCAAAATAATTATGTATATATAAACTATACAAGTTGCCATCTTTCCAAATACTGGTCTACAGACTGGCTTTACTGGAGTATTTGCAGACATGACCAGAAATATAGATTCCTAGGCTCCACACCAGAGTTCCTAATCTGAATCTCTAGACGGTAGAACCTTGAATTTTTTTTTTTTTTAAATAAATTTCCCATTCAGATGTGAAGGCATTTTGGGGTATGTCATAGATGGCAATACTGTCTTCCATGATACTCATACTCTCCTAACATAATCTTCTAAAATAAAAAGTATGAATAAAATTTTATACTCTTTTCCTTTGGGAATGCTTGGTCTAAGAAAAATAACCACGTATATACTTTTAAAAGAATACACAAATAGAAAAGTGTTATTAGTAAAATGCTGTAAAAGCCTTATCATATTAGGACTGTTTTAATTCAAATAAGCTCATGAGTATCACTGTACTATTTTCTCAGAAACAACAAAAAATAGTGAAAGTAAGTCCCGGGGGAAACATTCCAGTTACTTACAGATATGGGAGTAGTTCTTAAATGATTCTGAGTTACTACTTGTGAAAAGGCAATTAATATTTTACCGTATTTCATTGATTCTAAAATTCATTTTTCTGCTTTTACATTTTAACATCTCTGAAATCAGGATATACCATACAACTGGTAGCATCTCACGACTAATTGGCAGTCTTTTTTTCTATTTTAGTTGTAACAGTGTGTGTCTATAATCAATAGCATTTAAGGTTCAATAAAATACTGTAAACATTAATTCAGCTATCATCAAAGACAGTTCCTCTAGAAAAACTCCAGTTAGGAAATAATATGCTAGCCTGGTTTGAATTACATGGTATGAGAAAGTGGCGAACATGTTTTTTATAAAAAAAACTGTAATTATTAACTGAAGGTACTACCCCTCCCTTTTTCTCCATGCCAGTCAGCCTTACGATTAACTGAAAAATGAGACCTAACAGAAAACATACTCAAGACTGTCATATATGTAGTCACTATTTTCTGGGTCTCATTTGTAAACAAAGGAGTAGATGAACTCCAAGGCTCTTATTAGCTCTTAAAGTCTATGATCCTGTAACCTTAATTATTTAATTATTAATATTGAGCTTACCACAAAGTTTCTCATTTCCTCTTCTCTTCCTGACCCTAAATTAGTTGGCCATAAGGAGGTGGTCAATAGGTTTATTTTGTTTGCAAACTGATATAGAATAATGAGGCTTTAAAAAAGCAAAGTAGATCCTTGAGGAATAAGATGTTGAAACCCATCAGTACTTTTGAGAGTTCAGCTAAGAGGATGACCTTAACTTAAACTACTTTTTGTTGTAAACCTTCTACTTTTTGTTACTAAAATACTATGATTTTATCATAATCACGCCTTCTGTGAATATTTTTAAAAAACAGAGGATCAACTTGACTGACTCATGAGGGCTATTTTGATTTTATTTTTCTGGCCTTTCATATTGTTATTAAAAAAGAGAGAAAGAAAAAAGGGAAGAAAATTAAAATTTGCCTAGTATGAGCATTTAGAGCCCCTAAGAAGCTTCTCAGTGGTCATGATTCATCTTTACATCTTTACTGCTTAGCAAAGTGCTTCACAAATAAGATTTCCATATAGAACTGCTTTTGTGTACTGGTAGTATTTAAGTACAGCTCTTATCTAGTGAATCCTGATTTACAACTGGTCAAATTATAATATTCAAGTTTGATATAATGAAGCAGAACTCACTAAAAAACCCCGATTTCTTAGCATAATTAAAAAGTTCAGTTAATTTTACCCTAACATCTGCTTTAAAAAAGGCTTTATAAACCAAAATGATTGTTTCCTCAAAGTTCTAGATGATAGAATAAAGTAAACAACAAGTACTTAAACTTTTGTTGCTTCTTAGCCTTGCTTTACTAAGGGGATTGTGGTGGGAAAGGCGGCGGGAGAATCTGAGTAGATTTCTTAGCAGAAGGCCAACAAGGAAAGTGGACAACTTTTAAAAAAAATTCTGGATTGAATCTTATATAGAGTGATTTCACTGCTTTTTAAAAGCCAGGAATAGCTTTTGCTGGAAATAGATGAAAGGATCCCAACCCAAGAAGCCAAACATAAAATGTGCTGTTTTGGGATCTGCGGTTCTGCTCTAACAATTGAAATTCATAGACAGACCTCGATGTGCTTTTCACAAAACATCACTCATGTTCTTATGAGATACTCTACCATTCTGCTAAACTATGTAAAGTTGCTGACTGCCTGATGAGTTAAGTATATTAATTATTTATGTAGCTCAAAACTACAGAAGTAAAATAAAAACCATCAGAAAGCAAGCAACAGTAATTACTCCAAACAATTAATGCCTCTTTCTGCCTCGGTTGAAAAACTGCTTGAGTTGCTTAAATAATGTAGAACCTTTCTTCAACACTAGATTTATATATGATGTTTTTAAAAACCAGTTAACAAAGAGGCATAAAAATCTCTGAAACTTTTTTAAGTTTCTGAGCTGTTGAACAACTTTTTCCACTGGTTTAGTTTTACGACTATTCAGATTTAGACAAATCCATTCTAAAACTAAAATATACTTTAAAATAAATACCACTATTTCCTAACTGTGTCATGGTTTATCTTTTACTAGTATGGAAGGTTGACTGTATCTTATTTTAGCTGACATCAAATCTTATTTGAAGTGGTTAAAAACAAGAACTAGTAATGATGGGTGTATCTAATATTCTGAATACAATAGAACCCTGTAACAAAGCACCCTATGGCAAATGTAAATTTGGGTACATGATAGGCAATTGGTTTCTGTCTTCTGAACAGGCCTGCATTCTTAAATGGGGGCACTAAAATTCTTATTTCCTGCTGAGGGAAGTAATGAACAAAAGGCAACCAATCTAGAGATATAGGAAGGTAGAAGGTGGGTACTTGTGTTCCCAATATTCTCCTATCTCAATCTCCCTGGATTGGGTTGATGATACAAGACACCATTAATTTCAAGATTCCTGGAATAGCTGCTGTTTTCCCAGAAGTTTCAACAAACTCCAAGACCCAGAATAGTTCATATGGATATTTAAGTGATTTAAAAAAAATATCACAATCAGGCAGTGCCATACAGGGACATTATGAGTGACCCAGCAGGAACTCTTACTAGCAACACACACTGAAGTGTCTAGATCACTTCAATTTCACAATAACCCAACTCTAAAGTTTATGTCATGTAATTTTTGGATACAATTTGTTATTCTATGGTATGATTTTATTGTACCACTCTTCCCAGTTAAGGCTTGACATTCATACTTATTATTGAATATCTCCATATTCCCCTTGTTCCTGTGTTCTAGTCTTTTCCCAACACCCACTTGTCTTCTGAATAGAGAAAAAACGTTGGGTTGGTTGCTGATATTTAGAAAATCTGTTCTTTTTCAAAGAGAGAGTGAACATTATTTAAGACAACCAATAATGGTTTGTGGAACACATTTATAAATTTGGACAGGAACAAAATTATAATATTTACATTTATAGTACAAAATGTCCATGTGTTCCTAAACCATATAAGACATTATTTTTTCCAAGTCATTTAAAAAATGAATTCACTGAACTCTATTACAATCTTCCCAACATTAGGTACGTATTCTAGTACTAATTTTTAAACATTAGCCCAACTTACCCGGACAAGAGCATCATCTATGATATGGTCACGTCTGACTTTGAGTCTCAAATATGGATTCAACTGCTGTCCTTGAACTAAGCTGTAGAGAACAGTGATTCTTCGTTCACTGTACATGCGAATTCTATTGTCATAATATAATCCCAAATTCTTTGTGACAGCATTCAATATAAAGGGACATGTCATGAAAGAGAATTTGTTCTCTGTTTCTACTTTGAAAAAAGTATAATCTTTATCCATTTCTAGAACATCATTCAGTGGTTCATTAATAAACTCTTCAAAAGGGATAAGTGGTTTTCGACAGTCCAGAGTTTTAACACCAAGTTCAGTTTCCAGTGGGTCCACTCGAGGACCTTTCTTGTTTCTTCTTTCCTCTCCCAAAAGCTCCTGAAGTGTCAATTCACTGGACTCAGGGATGGGTTCTTCATCATCTTCTTCATTATGATTTGTGTCCACTTCCCCACCCACTACATTTGCATAGTAAACCATTTTCAAGCACTTTGAAGCAGCAACAATAGCATCATCATCATTCACTAGATTGCGACTGTTAAATTCATTGCTTATGACTTTGTACGTAATAAGTTGCTGAAATGTTTCCATCATTCTGCGAATTTGGTCTGCACTGTATTTAGACCACAGTCTAACCAATTTTCCTTGGGCTGCGAGGGGTAGCTTACTCATTGCTTTGCAAAATAATGGCAAAGCCATTTCCAGATATTCAGGACTGTGGAGATTTCTATTCTCCATTACAATAATGAATAAATTCAGATAATTAGGATCTCGAGAGTATACATTGTGATATGTCAAGTCACATTCCACATTAGGTGACAAATACACAAGTGCATTGAGAAAAGCAGTTTCTATTTTTTCATTAGAGAGTAATCTGGTATAGACCCTTCTAATGGCCTCAATATCCACAGACACATCATCCGGGCCTAATTTTTGTAAGTTGTTATCTCCTTGTGAACTATCACTGATCCTTGAAGAAGATGCTTCTGAATCTTCTTCCATAGCAGCAGCAGAACATGCAGCTTTTTCCTTTTCATCCTCATCTTTGTCTTCATCTTTTCCTTGAAGAGATTTCAGTTCTTCCTTGGTGTGTTGTTTGACTTTCCGAAAGCTCTGTACCAATGCCTCAGCACTAGAAAAAACTCTTCCAATAACACGGATTAAAGGG
Organism: Paguma larvata; assembly: GCA_030068075.1. Classification (NCBI taxonomy): domain Eukaryota; kingdom Metazoa; phylum Chordata; class Mammalia; order Carnivora; family Viverridae; genus Paguma; species Paguma larvata. The sequence continues at coordinate 116,817,545 of CM057827.1, forward strand.
GAATAATCCTCTCTCTCTCTACATAATTCAAGAATTTCATATACCGTCTCTTCTGTCAGGTAAGTCACATCTAGAAAATTAGACAAAAAGGAGAACATTTACTTTCTAAGTATGTTTACTTTGTCTTAAGTTCCAGTGAAAAGTAAAACAGACCAACATTTTGTACTCAAAACCATTTATGAAGTACAGCTCTTTTAAAATGTATCTAATACTTAGATTTGACAAAATATATTTGCCTATTTCTTTCAATGAACTAATAACAACTTCACACATTCTTTTACATTCTTTCATTAGTACACAGCATTTAAAAAGTTCAAACTCTTTTTATAATCACAGTAGACTGAAGCTTTAATTTGTAAATATGTGAACCAAGCTATCATGCATTGATTTGATTCATCACACCTCTTAAAACCTGACTTTAGAGAAGAAACACTACTGTTCTTCTGAGAGGTTTCTTCTTTATTTCACTACTCTGTTCTCAAAAGACTAAGAAGGCAAGAAAGGTTCTTTCAGCGTCCTCTTAGACAAAGAGCCCTTGTCTTACTTTTGTATATGTCAAAATCAAACTGATTTCTTTGGAGTCTTCATTTTTAGTTTTTTCCAGAGTGGTTATTCCGTGGGTGATTGAGAGGAATACACCAGTTCTCATAAAACCTGAAGCTGACAAACACTGCCATCTGCAGCCAGGAATCAGGTTGGAATAAACCTTACACAGTAACAGGAAATAGTTACAGAGTAATAAAAAAACAGTGTGGTAAGAAGGCAATTTATAAGCAGACAAGTGAAAAGACTAGTATTCGGTCACCAAAATCTTTTCCTTCTTTCTGGGTAGATTTGGACCACATCTCTTAGCCTTCCCAGGTATTTGAGGTTAAGTGCTACTTTCAGGCCAAGGCTTTTCCTTCTGGCTAATGGGATGATGCTCCCAGAATGCTCCGGAAGCCATGTGTTAAAGATATAACAATGTCACTACAGCTGCATTTCTGAATGACTGTGTGAAACAGAACTTCGCCAGCCTAGAATATCATGGCTGTCACAGATGACCTACAAATAAATTTCTACTTTGTTTAATAAGCTAGTGCTCTTTCTGGTATCTACTTAATACTATAGTCTAGCTGATTCTTACTAATACAGAAAGAAGCTTTTCACCTTTTTCCATCTTGCCTTCAGAGTCTTTCAAACACCAGTAATGACTGTCCCTCTAAATTAAGCTTAATCTTTCTTGGTACTTTTCTTGTATATAAATATAAATTTTATAAGTAAGATAAGCTGTTTTTGCACTTAATTACCATCGTTTTGCTGTCAGTAGTATTTAAATCCAAGGGAGTTTTAGTATGTTTTTGTATTATATCCATTCTCCCCCATTAAGAAATAATCCTATAAGAGGCAAAAATGACAGGACGCAATGAAAAGCCAGGCCAAATATCAATTTATTACACGTTTTCAGAGTTACGGTAAGGTTAACAAGTTGAAATTCTAACGAAATCACAGAAGAAACAAAAAGAAGAGAACATTTCAAGGATTTTGGAGATAAAAATCTCTAGAAACAGGGACTACTACAGTGGTGAGAGGCTACAGCAGTTTGCTGGCATGCATCTTACTTCCTCTCACATTTGTCTCTAAATATAACTTAGACCTCCATTATTACCTTTTCAAATATTTTTATATTTGCTGTTTTTATATTTGCCATTATTCTCTTTCAGACAAAACTAGATAAACATATGGCTCTCCTTTTATTCATCAACAAAATTTAAATCTATACATATATCCCCTTGAGAGGAATAAAGAATTAAGTTTGGAAGTTATGGAATGTATAAGCTTCATTAAAGGGGAACCCCAATGGATGAAACACATCAGAACGACAAAGAATAACTCCATGTGTGTTCCCTGTCTTATGCTTTGCTTACTCAAATACACAAAAAAGAATATTAACATGATGTTTTCTAAAACTCCGAGTTATCATCTTCTACTCAAATGTTAATTTATTTCATGCAGTTTAATCTGATCTTTCATAAAGCTTGATTTTTTCACAGAAAGCACTGAGTACAGTGACTGAAGAGGAAACCATGTAAAACATTTCTTTCAACTCAAAGAATAGTAAATCCAATGCTTGGGGATATCATATTCAATTGACAACTCGCAGATTCAGCACATCAAGTAATAAAGCTCCCTGGTACTTACCATGAATTTCAATTTAAAAAAAGAAATAAAATGTTTTTTAACTAAAAATAGCTTAACTATAAATATACTCAACTCTCATGATCTACTATCAAAACAAAAGCAAAAAACTGACCCTTCGTTTTCTCAATTCATAATCTGAGATAAGCTAAATAATCACAAATTTTCACCTTACCAAAACTGAGAAATCTACCTTGACAACACTATTTTTTCCTCTTACGACTTGCATGAATATCAGGTTAAGTGGGGATAACAATAAATTGTTTTTTAAAAGTCAAACAAGAACACAAATGATTGTATTTCAAATGAAAATAAGGAAATAGGGGTCCCTGGGTGGCTCAGTCGGTTAAGCGGCCGATTTCGGCTCAGGTCATGATCTCACAGTCTGTGGGTTTGAGCCCCATGTCGGGCTCTGTACGGATGGCTCATCAGAGCCTGGAGCCTGCTTCGGATTCTGCGTCTCCCTCTCTCTCTGCCCTTCCCCTGCTCACGCTCTGTCCCTATGTCTCTCAAAAGTAAATAAACGTTAAAGCAAAAAAAATTAAAAAAAAAAAAAAGAAAATAAGGAAATAAAAATATTCTGATCCTACAAACAACTTCATTAATAAAAGAAGTGGAAATATCCTTTAAACATTATATAACCACATTTCATTTTAAAAATCAACTCTATGACCTGTTGTAAAAGCTAGGGGAAGAATGAACTTCTGGGCAAAGATAACTCAAAAGCTAAGGCTTCATGTTATCTGTGTGTATAAATGTGTGTTTTTGTGATCCCTAATGACTATCACATGTCTGGTATTATTTAAAGTACTCAAATGTTGGTAGACAGTAAAAGGATATGAAACCATTAATGACCGACTAGCATACATCATTCTCAACTGATATAAAGATGTCATTCAATGCTGGTCGTACCCACCCCAAGAGTTTTGTGTCCTGAGTTGTACTAGTTTAGTTTACATGAATATGTCAACTTAAATTTTCTACTGAGATTTTTTCTAATTCCAAATTAGAATTATTAATCATTCTGTATCTAAAAAGTGATTTTCTGAAACTGTGATCCACTCTAACATGCTTTCATAACAGAAACTATAAAAACTAAACACTTAGTATTCCAATCCTCACTTGTACATGGAGAATTGTATATGACACAGGTCTGCCAATACCTAAGTGGAAGTCTGCTGGTGAACTTCTGATGGCTAATTATCCTGATAAATAGGGGTAGCTATGATTAACTCACACTGTGAGTATGGACAAAAATCTTCTAATTTTTATTAGTAGATATACTAAAACACCTATAGTTTCCTTTACGGGTTTCAACTCTTTGAGTTAATTCTCAGGTCTGTTCTAGCATATATAGGACTGCTTTTCAAAAGTTACCATTAGGCTACTTCGTTTATACTAAGAAAGTTAAAAAGCCCTCCCCACACCCCGCCAAAAAAAAAAAAAAAAAAAAAAAAAAAAAGGTTTAGTGTTTGTTTCACAGCAAGCCATGATAGAGGCAGCATACATTCTGAGCAGTAAGAGTGGCACTGCCAAGCTCCTTCTCCAGGAACTACATTCAGCATCTCAGATTTAAGCTGCTCTAGCTTTGAATTGTGTCTGTGAGCATCTGTGTTTATCTGGATTCATTCTGTGCATCCGTTAGCAAGATGTGTCCTAAGGTATCAGAAAAGCCTGATGGGTTATCTTTTGGGTAAGAAATAAAAATTTTTTCTATAGAAATTAATGATGATCGCTTATTATATGCCATTTTGGCCCACAAAAGGTTTCAGAGAAATGCTCTATTTTCAAATATTTCAAATGGGGGGATTCTACTTAACATCAGTAATCTCTTCCTGAAAAGTGTGAAACTACTAACTGGAAGCTTATTTCCAGTATTTTCATTGGAAAAAATATTAACACCTTCTTACACGACAATCCAAAACCCCCATCTAGTTTCCTAAAATGTAACCAAAAACAGAATAAATATCTATTATAAGTACCTATCTAGTAAGGACATAAAAACTCTGCTTCTTAGTCATCAAGTCATAAACTTATTATTATTAACAAAGAGTTGCTTTGGGTGCAGTAACATGAACTATCTATCTTAAGGGACAGCAACATTCTAGACCCACACACCCTTTTTGTTGACATGCTGTTCGGAACACCTTTAAGTGATTCTGACATTCTACTAATTCTATATAAAATGGACCAATACTTTTCCCTAGAGTTTTGTTTAAAATGTTGAACTGAGGGGATGCATGGGTGGCTCAGGCGGTTAAGCATCGACTTTTCACCTCAGATCATGATTTTGTGGTCCCTAGGTTCAAGCCCCTCATCGGGCTCTGTGCTGACAGCTCAATGCCTGGAGCCTGCTTCATATTCTGTGCCTCCCTCCCTCTCTCCCTCCACTGCTTGCACTCTCTCTTTCTCTCTCTCTTAAAAATAAACATTAAAAAAATTAAAAATTTTAAATGAACTGTTCTTCAGACATAAATTAGTTTAAAAGACATTGTAATTAGAGATATAAGCATTCACAATGTTTATCAATAAAAAGAGATGTTCTACTAAGAAAATGTTAAATGAAAGAACATTCTCGTAGGGTATACCTGTATATTTTGTAATATATACGTGTTCCTGAAAATACACTTATTTTGTAAAATTTTATACTTAAGAAAAGTTTTATGCAAAAACAGTTCAGGGAAAACTATTTAATATGTTATAGAACTTTATAACTAGAACTAAAAAATATAATTAACAATGTAGTTAATACATTTGTAATTCCTAGTAGAAAAAATATTATAGGAAAAACAGAAAGTTGCAGAAAAACAGGAGAAGCAGCACAGTGAGTAACATATTGGAAGAAAGCACAAGGAAGTGATAAATTACACAGACTTGAGCAAAAACAGGAAACCAAGATTGGGGATAAACATTCGATAAGCACCTATAATGAAGCACATAGCCAAAAGGAAGATGTGCCCATCTATCTTGTACTATATAATTCCCATGCCTAGCTGTATTCAGCTGCACAAGCACATTATGCATTTAGTAACTGTGACTCTGTGGTGCACACTTAATGGGGAAATGGGTATAATGGAGTCAATGCAACTTCCGCATTGTACATACTGACAACACTCACCTACTCAATCACACTGTATGAGCTAATTCATGTAACAGAACCATGCATTTAGCAACAAGTTGACAAAGTTATGAGATTAGCTATACTATGAAATTAGAATAAAAGGTATAATACAGTTCCATTATCAACAATTATGCTTGCATTCAAATCATATTACTGAAAACTTAGGAGGTGTTCTCCAACTTACGCGTCTTAAACAAAAAGCTTCCTTTTTAAAAATATCTCTGGTAGGTATTTGTGTGCCCTGCCAATTATTCAGAAATTCAACTACTTTGTTACTAACATTGATTGTCTTCACTGAAGAAAGAGAGCTTGATTTGAAGATTAAAAAAATTTTTTCTGTAAACAATTTTTGAATACAGGACCATTTAGAAAACAAAGGCTTGGGTGAAGACTGCCATTAACAAATAGGTGATGATTCTTGGCAGGGTGAGTGTACCAAATGCCTAGAGGAAGCTGAGCAGGATATGGGAAGAATATTAGAAAGAAAAATTGAATTATTTCTCAAGTAACAGCTACAAAATTTTGCTTTGCCCTCAGAAATGAAAAGACTGCCACCATTTCTTCTGCTTCTTTCACCTCATAGTGCTCAGGTTCCACAACTCACTCTAGATATTTGGTCCAGCTATTCGATAATTTCATCAGATTCTGTAGCCTAGTTTACGAGATTACCACTTAATGCGTTTTTCCTAGTGGAAAATGTTCAAAAGTTCCAATCAAGCTATTAAAGAAAGGAACTTTTGGAATTTAATCTGCTTCTAATTAGAGATCATTAGAACTGTAAAATGTAGTTAAAGAATTAGTTTAATTATTGGTTCTGTCCTTTGCCACAATAAATAAGTATATACAGAGGCAAATAATTACGACTATACTAATAGGTCTTAATGTCACACAATCAGACAAAACAAACAAGAACCTCACAAATTATTTAAATCTCCAACCTGGTTTTTCAGTCAAAAGTTCTCAATTAAAAACACATCTTACCTCTAAAATCTTCTCTTGCTCCTTGTCCTTCCTTCTTGTTCATTTTTATGTCAGAGCAGGAGTTGTTAGGGGCACCTTTTGAGTTTTCAAGGTAAGCTGAGCTTGCTCCTTTCTTGGAGGGATGAGGATCACAGAGTTTTGCATTAATCTTATAAAGCTCGAGGGCTTTAATAGCTGCTGCATTGTTATCCATACGAAGAAAAGTTGGACAGGAAGCACAAAACTCATTCGTGCAGGCCTCATTTCCACAGCCCTCAGTTAACTGGTGGTAGTAGCGTTCTATTAGATGCTTTGCAGCTGCTCGCTTCCTGTAGCAAACATTCAAACAATAAGCACAGTGATTAAGATTAGTACAGCTCTCATGTAAAAAGCTCAACAGATCATAAGGTGAGGCGAGTTAGTCAAGCACTAAAGTAAAAAACTGATGTATTAAGATGAGATGTAGAAAATGGAGATCCACTGTTTATATAAATAAAACTTTTAACTAAATAAATGGTATTTAAGATTCTATGATAAAGACGAGCAATATTTATCAAAATGATTGTTTTAATAAAATATGTTTCTTTGGCTTAAGAAAGGGGGGGAGTTTATTTGATGGTATATGTGCTTAAACAGTTTAGCACAACAAATGAAAATCAGAAGGTTTACGGCCAGAAGTTTTAGTATTTTATCACTTTAAAAAACTGACACTAAGAAAATAAGAGTCCAGTTAAAAGTATCAATCCAGCTTTCCTTTATATAATTACCATTTTAATAGTTTGTAAATACTTGATTTATAGTTAACAGAGAACTTCTATCTGGAACAAAAAAGTTTTTTTCCTCCAATTATCTACCATATGAGGGATTTAAAAGTAACCTATAAATGAAAAATCCAAATCTGTGTTATACTGCAAGAAAATGATCCTGAGCATACAATCTTGAACCCAAAACATGTCCTTAAACTTGCTCATTAATGCCATGTCATAGGAACCTAGAATATTTTAAGTTCCCTTAGGGCAAAATCTTATGTTTCATTTACTTGTGAACTTAAAGCATGTAGATTAATGTTCTTAATTGGCTGTTCCAGTAGAGCTTCCAAAGATACTGAGGAAGAGATTATTTCATCCAGCAAGAAGCTGGACTACAATATCTCTATGGTTTATTTAACTCTAAGATCTATACTTCTACACTGATGATGTGAGATTATGATAATTTAAGGAAAGTGGTCTAGATCCAAAGAAACATAAATTCATAGCTATTCCTTTTGGTCTCAAATTCACATGCATGGGAATAAAAACTGCAAGTAATCAAAACTATAAAAATAGAATTTACCTAATCTCAAAATGTTCCTACAATTAATTACCTTACTAACATATAAGACTAAATGGCAAAAGACAGTAGTAGAGTTCACAACTTGTTAATTGTGAGATACATCTTGTTAATCATGAGAAACTGAAGAGGAAGACAAATGAGCAATAGATAAGGGGCATACTAATTAAGTCCAATTCTGTCTCAAAAGTAGGACTTTGTCATTAAGTGACAAAGACTAACACAATTAACCCTTGAACAATATTGGCATTAAGGGTGCAAACACTTTGCACAGTTGAAAATCTGCAAATAACTTTAGATGCTCTCATAACTACGAATAGCCTACTATTGACCAGAAGCCTTACCAATAAAGTGATTAACACACATTTCATATATGTATTATATATTCTTATATTAATGTAAGCTAGAGAAAAGAAAATATTAGGAAAATCGTAAGGCAATACATTTACAGTTCTATACTAGATTTATCAACACGTAAGTTTATATATTTAAAAAAACCTTCATGTAAATGGACGCAGTTCAAACCTATACTGTTCAAGGGTCAACTGTAATTCAAAAACATTCATTACGATGCATCTATCTTTTAAATGTGCCATGCAAATTCATGCATACAGAGAAAAAAAAAACCTAAAAAACACACTTAAAAATGTCATGGGCATTACTTAGTTATTTTATATGTAGCTCCAAACAATCCAACTTTTGAAAATTAAAAGATTATTCCAGATATGTCACTATGCAAAATATTAAAGAGACATGTAAAGAAAGAGAAATATAGACTTTAGAAGATTTATACCATCATCTCCCAAAATACAGTACACTAGCTTTCCCTAGTGAAAATGTAATTAGGTATGTATTTCTAATTCTGGAGGAAAATTATGAATACATATCAAAAGTCTTAAAAATGTAACATCAGAAATCAAGTGAAATTAATTGGACAATTGTGCAAAAATACATTGTTTCTATGAAATTTGGAAAAAGTGACATGCCCGTTTATATACTATGGGATTACATAAATGAACTGATAACAATTCACATAATAGAATAAGTGAAAATACCGAGATCTGAATTTGGCAAGGAATAGTCTTCCTCACTCATCACTAATTGACAAAAGTAAGTTACAAAGTTGTAAGTTTAAGATGAGGCCACTTTTATTTCAAAGTGTTAAGAGTCATTTTCTCTAACTGATGTTGACTGAACGGGTTTTTTGAATTCTTCCATATTTTGCTTCCAATTTATTTTCTCTATAATAAACATGCTACTTGTATATTAAGAATAAATACAAATGAGGAAATGTTAACAGCTTTATTACATCATATATAGGATTTAAAGAGCCTCAAGATTTACTAAATTGTCCCTATTTTAAATGATTGTCAAAATGCAAAATACCAAACACTCTAGTTATTTTTCTTAATAAGAATATCAGGTTTTGTCCTAAGAAAAATCCCCCCAAAACCCAGCCATATTACATAATGCTTCTGTATGTAATGCATAAAGGAGTGTGAACAGTAAAAACAGGAAAAGACAGAGAAATAAAAAGACCTACATTAAATGATAGCTTCTTCTGCCTCTAATTACCTATACAGTCCTGAATGAGCAGTTCTCTGGGCCTCAGTTCTCCCATCTTAAGATTCCTTTCAGTTCTAAGGTTTAGGTTATTCTATGTAATAGGTAGGTGAACAAGGTACTAGTATTTGATGTGTGTCTGATAACATTACAAGATATATCGCTAGGCACTTTGGTTGGTATAGGTTATCTCATTTAAATCCCATTACTTTGAGAATTATCTTCAGCTGACAACTAAAAGAACTGGAACGGAAAGGGTAAAATCATCTACCCAAGATCACACAAAGGAAAATGTAGAATCAGGACAAAAACAGGAGTCAGGGGTCTTCTGGCTCATTTCCACTATACTGCCTCACAGAAAGTGATTCACTTCAAAACAATTCTTTTTTTTTTTTTTAATGTTTATTTATTTTTGAGAGACATAGAGACAGAGTGTGAGCAGGGGAAGGGCAGAGAGAGAGGGAGATACAGAATCCAGGCTCTGATGATTCCAAAACAATTCTTAACAATAGTACTACTAACGACTCTTTCGGGGGGAAAGAATCCCAGAAATAACATGTAATTAAAAAAAGCAATAAACTTGAAAAATCAAAATTTGAATCTCATATTTATGCATATCTGCTATCTCACAAGTACACTAAGTTTTTGAAGAGATACCAAAACATTCTGTCAAGTTAATGTATCTATAATTTCTTGAGAACCTATTTGCTACAGATGTTCTCACTTTAGAAGGCAGTAAACCCTAGCAGTTAAGAGATTGCACTATGAAGCCAGACTGCCCAAGTTCACATGTTGGCTCTGCCTTGAATGAGTTACTTAACATTTCTGTGTCTCAGATTCCTCATCATTAAAATGATGGTATACAATTACCATGGCTGTGAGAGAATTAAATAAGTTAATGTATATAGTTAGAACACTGCCTGGGATATAGTAAGCACTGTGTGTTAGCTTCTATTATTGTTATGACTATTACTAAGATCCTCATAAGCCTATGAATTGGCTAGATAAATCATCATTCTGTTGATGCTCAGAGCAGTTACATCACAAGTCACAAATCTGATAAGAGATTTGAACCCATACATGCCTCAAAAACTTGGGTTTTTAATATCACTAAGGGAAGATTTAATACCAGACAGGAGAACGTAGGCCTCTCTATTCAGTCTGCTTCTCTGCCCAAGCCACAGAAATAGCAGCTACACAGCTGAAACAGGACTGAAAGGAGGTCATGTCAGAACCTCCATGTTATCAGTGGACTCAACCATATTAAGCATTTTTCTTCTTTCCTCACACCAATTACACCCTGAATTATCTCTGTCCAATTCTGTATCCCCATCTAATCTACAGTATTAAAAAAGGCTTCTACGGTAGCAATATGTACATTAATAATGACATTTTTTTAATAAATAACTTATACAAGGTTAATCCCTATACAGTAGGGTTCATCCAATCATAGCTTGTGGGCCAAATCTTGCCTTCCATAAAAAAAAAAAAGAAAACAAAATGAACAAAATACCCATGAAGTCTTATTAAAACATAGCTAAGCTCAATCATTTTTATATTGTTTATGGCTGCTTTTACACTACAACAGCAGAGTTGAGTAGTTTTAAAAAGAGATTGTATGGCTTGTAAATCCTAAAATAAATACCACCTGGCCCTTTACAGAAAAAATTTCCCAACTCTTAATTTAGAGTCTGCATTCCTTGCTCTCCAGTGACATTTCCATCTAACCACATGGTCGGCTCACTCTTTCCCCTCAACAAACCAATGCAGCAAAATGTGTACTTTTCCCCAACTATGATTAAAGAAAAGGAGAGAAAGAAAGAAAGAAAAAGGAAGGAGAAGAAGAGAAAAAAAGAAGAAAAAGAGCAAAAAGTAAAGAAATGAAGAGAGACCCTTCCCTAACCAGATCCCTTTAGTGACACCATATCTGCCACTCATAACCAAAACTACAAGAGGGGCTATGGCTTATTTTTTTTAAGTTTTTATTGAAATTCATTAGTTCACATGCAGTGTAGTATTAGTTTCAAGTGTACAATGTAAGGATTCAAGACTTCCATACAACACCTGGTGCTCATCACAAGTGCACTTGTAAATCCCCACCACCTATCCCTCTATCCACCTCCCCTCTGGTAACCATCAGTTTGCTCTCTATAATTAAGAGTCTGTTTCTTGGTTTTCCTCTCTTCCAACCCTGCCGCCAATGTTTGTTTTGTTTCTTAAATTCTACATGAGTGAAATTATGGTATTTTGTCTTTCTCTGGCTGACTTACTTCACTTAGTATAATACTCTCTAGTTCCATCAATGTTGCTGCAAATGGCAAGATTCCATTCTTTTTTATGGGTGAGTAATATTCCATTGTGTATATATGCCACATCTTCCTTATCCATTCATCAGTTGTTGGGTACCTGGGCTATTTCCAAATTTTGCTTTTGTAGATAATGCTGCTATAAACATCAGGGTGTCATGGATCCCTCTGAACTAGTGTTTTTGAATTCTCTGGTTAAATACCAGTAACGCAATTGAAACTATAAAAATCCTATTGGAGAACACACTTTGACATTGGCCACAGTAACTTCTTTCTAGATCTGTCTCCTGAGGCAAGGGAACAAAAGCAAAAATAAACTATTTGGACTTCAACAAAATAAAAGCTTCTGCATGGCGAAGGAAACGATCAACAAAACTAAATGGCAACCTACAGAATGGCAGAAGTTTATTTCCAAATGGCATATCTGATAAAGGGTTAGTATCCAAAATATATAAAGAACTTATAAAACACCCAAAAACCCAATAATCCAATTCAAAAATGACAGAAGACATGAATAGATATTTTCCCAAGGAAGACATCTAGGTGGCCCACAGACATAAGAAAAAGATTCTCAACATTTATCATCATCAGGGAAATACAAATCAAAACTATAATGTGGCATTGCCTCACATGTGCTAAAGAAAGGGTAAAATCTTGTGGTACAAGAAACAACAGGTGTTGATGAGGATGTGGAAAAAGAGGAATCCTCTTGCACTGCTGGTGGAAATGCAAACTTGTACAGCCACTCTGGAAAACAGTGTGGGGGTTTCTCAAAAAGTTAAAAATATGGCTTACTTTCTATAATCTATATTTTCTTCACATCTCATGGACTTTTCTTATTGAACCAATAATGGAGGAGGGCCAAATGAGATCTTCTGATGAGAAAGCTCTCAAAGCAGACAACTGAAAATATGCATCTAAAACATACAACATTGAGGCACCTGGGTGGCTCAATCAGTTAAGCGTACGACTTCTGCTTAGCTCATGATTTCATGGTCCATAGGTTCGAGCCCTACATCGGGCTCTGTGCTGACAGCTCAGAGCCTGGAGCCGATTTCAGATTCTGGGTCTCCTCTCTTTCTGCCCCTCCCCCCGTGCTCTGTGTGTCTCTCTCAAAAATAATAAATAAATAACACACACAACATTTTCTATTTACTTATTTTAGTTCCATGGCTCAGTAAGACAGTTCTACAAACAAATGTCCAATGGAATAAATTACATGTACAGGGCCAGAGTTACTCTAGAAAACTTGACAGAAATCTTTTAAAAATTAATTTTACCCTTAGGGGGAAGGGCACTGAGGTTAGCAATTAACTTTGAAATGCATAAAAAAATAAAGATGGAATGATAGACAAAAGAATGGGTATGTGATAAATACAAGGTAAGTATTAATAGTAAAATCTAGATGGTAGGCATATTGTGTCAACTGCAGAACACTTTCAAATTTGCCCCATGCTTGTAAGTTTCAAAATAAAACACTGGGGGAAAATACTGTTACCATACATACTATAATTTCTGAGAGGTCAAATGGCAGAGGAAATGATTTCAGCCATTGGTGGCCAAAAAAAGAAAACCAACGTGTCATCAATGGCACTAATACCACGTTTTCTGACTTTAAAGCTAGTTTTGAATCAATCCAGTACTTAAAAACAAACACAAACCCCTATAATAATAATGATAAAAAGAAAAGTTGTAAGATGACCATAACTATGTATAGCAACTTAATTTACTTGTCAAAGATATGAATACTAGGGAAGTATTTTTAATATTCCTATACCAATAGCAAAGCACTGGGGGTTAGGATCACTGAAATGACTGCCAACAATAAAGAAGGTGAAAGTTGAAAAAAAATGTTAGACAGGTAGTTGGAAAATAAATAATGAATATTGGAACAAAACAGATGAAGCCACAAAACCTGCTGTCAGAAAGTGAAGATGTGTTAATGAACAATGAGCAAACAGGATTGGAATCATAATTAAAAACAACAGAACATAAAAGAATAGTAACTGTGACATGCAACATAAAAACTAATGGTAGCTAAGGGCACCTGGATGGCTCAGATGGTTAAGCATCCGACTCCTGATTTCGGCTCAGGTCATAAGCCCAGGTTCGTGGGATTAAGCCCAGCAGTGCGATCTACATGCTGAGTGTGGAACCTGCTTGAGATTCTCTCTCCCTCTCTGCCCCTTCTCCCCGCTTATGTGCTCTCTCTAAAAATAAAAAAATTAATAAAAAAGCTAATGGTAAAGTACGAAATAATAAAAGAAGATAAAAAGGCAAAGATAAAAAAAAGTCAATATAAGCGGAGTGACTTTAACTGAAAATGAAGTTAAAGGAAGATGTGAGGAATCAAGAAGCCAGAGATAAAAAGGCTTGTATGCTCAATCTATAAAGCTAATAAACCCCTGCTTACTGATTTCTCAAAGTAAGTAATACGTCTTTTTGTTCCTTCTGGTATGTTGCCTTTGTAAACACTCCATCCTCTCCCCTAAAGTTACATTTAACATAAAAATTTTGGAAGGGTGAACAATGATGTCCTAAATGGATGACATAAGACATCTGTAACATAGATGTTAGGTTTAAGGTTGGGTCTGTTAGAATGAAATCGCATGAAATATTAGATTATTTCAAGACTGAACTTACAATTGTGAAGTCATTATTACACTATATCCTACTAATAATCCATTAACTATAGAATAAGATATATTTTCAGTGGAAAAATATAAATATAAATCAGTATTTTTTACTGTAAAACACTCATCATAATAATAATCATGAACAATTACTTTATTGAGCTTTATAATCTCAATGCCCAGAGTCCTTCTTATATGTTAAACATGAAGTAAAATGTAGAGCTAAATATTTACATGAAAGTATTTATCTTTAACCTGTTTTTTTAAAGTATCACATTTTATGGTGAAGTTATAATGAACAAAAAACAAACTGTATCCATCTGCCTCCCTCTAAGTTCCTAAAAGGACAGAACATGAAAACAAAATACTTGTTGCCATTAGTATAGGGTATCTATCAATTCTCTGTGGTAATCATGAAATATAGTCTTTGATTTTTTTCTTTATGATTCAAATATAATCAAGACAGAAATTTATTACTTTATTAATTACATACTTATGTGTCTACCATGGAGCAGGAAATATGTTATAAATTTTGTGATAAAGATATGGCTAATGGATTATTTTACATTCTAAATGTTTGAATCTCTCTTCCAAAATCATCTTATTTAGGGGTTTAGGGAGCAGACTAAACCTTCGGAGTTATTACAAACACAGCTTTTATAGATACTGTTGAGAAACAAGTAGAGTTCTTTCAGCACTGTTAAAATAAAAAAATCCTTAAACAGTTCTTTGAGCTTATCTAAAGATTATTTACTCTACGTCAAAGTTTGCTTTGTGTAGGTAATGAATCTTCTGGCATGAATTGAAGAAATACTAAATTTATCTGAACAAGATAAAAAGCCAACCAGGAGAGATGTCAGCAAGATGGAGGAAAAAGCTCCACAACTTAATTCCCTCACAGAAACATTAACTTACACACATGGTCCAAAAACCCTTTATGAGACCTCTAGAAACCAGTTTGAAAGTTGCAGTACCCCAACCTAGCTCAAAGCCAAAAAGAGCCAGAAAAGTGTAAGAAAAACTGTTTCATTTCAACTGTGCCTCCCCAAGCCGGCACAGTTCACACTCATGATGAAAAGCTCAACCTGCAGCTTCACCCATTGGAATTATGTCCAACATTCCTGCTTTTTGGAGTGAAAGGAGCTGTCGAAGGGACTAGTTTTTGTCTGGCCAGACTTGGAGCACTGATGGAACCAGCATATACTGGATGCCTAGAGGGTACAGAAAACACTAGCTTGTTGCAGGACTAGAGTATTTGAAGCTCTTGTAAAAGAAACCAATGAAGTCTTTAATTGGGAAATTACAAGCATAAATCCAAAAAAGATACACCCCAATAAAAGGTATTAGAGGTACCAAGAATCTCTAATGAAGGTCTTCCCCTCAATGAAGCCAATTCATAGAGACTAGAAGAGGTGGTTGTTTTTATCAGAGGCAAAATCGACACAAAAAAATTAAAAGGCATATTAAAAACTACAAAACACCGCCTCCCCAAACCAGGAAATTACAATCCAATTCCAGTCAAAGGAATAAAATCAAACTCTATAAATGACCTTAAAGCAGAGATTTATGAATTATCTGACAAAAATGCAACATACCTGTCTTAGGGAAACTCAATTTGCTACAAGAGAACACACGGAGACAACTAGATAAAATCCCCATGCGTTAACAAAAAAAAGAATTCATCAACGAAAAACAAAAAAGAACCAATCAAAGATTCTAGAAATAAAAAATTCAGAAATAACTGATTCCAAAATTCATGAGGGGATCAACAGCAGACTTAATCAAGCACAAGAAAGAAAATAAACCCAAAGGTAGGCCATTTGAAATTACTGAGTCAGAGAAAATTTTTAAAAACGAAGAAAAGCAAAGTAAGCCCAAGACACAGGACACCACCAAACCTACTAATATATGCAATTAGGGGAATCCCATGAGAACAAAGGTAGCAGACAGCTTATTTGAAAAAGTAATGGCCAAACACTTCCCAAATTTAAGGAAGCAAATGGGTATCTAATTTTAAGAGGTTTTGAAGGACTCCAACAACAATGAACCCAAAGAGGTCGATACTAAAACACACTATAATCACTGTCAGAAGTCAGAGACAGAGAGAATCTAGAAAGCAGCAAAAGAAAAATGACTAGTCATATACATAGGCAGCTATCAGCACGTTTCTCAGCAGAAGCCTTGCAGAAAGGCCAGAAATAAGTGGGATAATATATTCAATGTGCTGAAAAAAAGTGCCAACCAAAAATACTTATCTGACAAAAATGACTTTCTAAATGAAAAATAAAGACACCAAGGATAAACAAAAGCTGACAGTTCATAGCTACAATACCTGACTTAAAAAAAAATGCAAAAGGAAGTCCTTCAACTTAGGGGGGAAAAATGGGCTATAAATATAAAATCATGTAAAAATATAAAACTGGTGAAGGTAAATATATAAACAAATACAGAATCCTTTAATACTGTAATAGTAAATCTATCTATCTAAGTAAATCTATCAGGTAGATGTGAAAGATGACATTTTTTAAAACTATAAATGTATATTGATTGATACAAAACATAAAAAGATGTAATTTATATCTTGGCTAAGAAAAGGGGGGAAAGACGTAAAGAGTAGAGTTTTTGTATGCAACTGAAATTGCTAGCAGTTTTAAACAGATTACAACTATAAGATGTCTTACATAATTCCCAGAAAGAAAATGCCTAAAGAAGATACACAAAAGAAAATGAGAAAGGAATCAAAGCATGTCACTACCAAAAAAAAAAAAAAAAAAAAATCAATGAAACCCAAAGGAAGACCTCATGGAGAAAAAGGAAAAAAATAACTACAAGACATACAAAAAACATAAAAATGGCAATAGTAAGTCTTCGCTATCAGCAATTACTTTAAAGGTATGTGGATTAAACTCCCTACTCGAAAGACACAGATTGGCTGAATGGATTAAAAAAAAAAAAAGCCAAGACACAGCTATGTTACTTTAAGAGACTCACATTAGATAGAAGGATATACATACTGAAAGTAAAATGATAGAAAGAAACATCCTCTGCAAATAATAACCAAAAGAGAGAAGGAATGGTTATATATATATATACTATAAATGGATATATATATATATATATATACACATACACACACACACACATATAGAAAAAAAGAAACGAGTGACACATTATATAAGAGTTAATTCATGAGAAATATATATTATAAATATATATGCACCTAACAGAAGAGCACCCAGTTATATCAAAGCAAACAATGACAAAGAACTAAAGAGAAAAAAAGATAGTGACACAGTAATAATAGGAGATTTCCATATCCCACTTTCAATAATGGGAAAGAAAACTGATTAGGAAACAGAGGACCTGAACAACATTAGACCAAATGGACCTAAAGACACATACATGACATTACACCCAACAACAGAATACATTTTTTCTCAGTTGTACATGAGGCATTTTCCACAGATCACATGCTATACAACAAAGTAAGTTTTAACAAATTTAAGAAGACTGAAATCATACTAAGTACAATGGAATGAAGCTAGACATCAAAAGCAAAAGAAAAACCTGAACATCTACAAAATATGTGAACATCAAACCGCTTAGTCTTGAATAACAAATATGTCAAAAGAAGAAATCAGAAGGGAAGACAGAAAATATCTGGAGACAAATGACAATAAAATACAACATACCAAAATATATGGAATGCCACAAAAGCAGTATGAAAAGGGAGGTCCATAATAGTAAATGCCTATATTAAAAAACAAAGACCAGAAATCAACAACCTAACTTTAAACTTCAAGAAATTAGAAAAACTAACTCAAAGTTCGTCAAAGGAGGGAATAATAAAGATTTCAGCAAAATTAAATGAAATAGAGATAGAAAAATAAAAATTCAACAATTTAGTTTTGGTTTTTGGAGACTATTAAGAATATCAACAAATCATTAATGAGACCAAGAGAAAATGCCCCAAAAAAACAAAAATAAAAAATAAAAAAGACATTATAATGCATGCCATAAAAATAAAAAGGATCATAAGAAACTGCTGTTGACAACATATGCCAAAAAATTGGATAACCTAGAAGAATATATTTCTAGAAACATATAACCTGGCAGAACAGAATCATGAAGAAATAGAAAATCTGAAGTAACCTATAACTAGTAAAAAATTACAAATCTAGTACAAAATCTCCCAACAAAGGAAAACTCAGGACCAGACAGTTTCAATGGAGAATTCTACCAATGATTTAAAAAAAGAAAAAAAAATTAATAAGAATCCTTCTCTAACTCCTCCAAAAACCTGAAGACAACACTTTCGAGCTCATCCCTTGAGGCCAACATTACCCTGATATCAAAATAAGACAAAGAATAAGAGAAATATAGGCAAATATCCCTGATGATTAACGATGCAAAAATCCTCAATAAAATACTAGGAAAGTAGAATTCAACAATACATTAAGAGAGTTATATCATCGCCAAGTGAAATTTATTCCTGAAATGTAAGGATGCTTCACCATACAAAAATCAATCAATCCAACACGATGAATTACCAAAATTACAAAAATAACATGGTCACCTCCACTGACATAGAAAAAAAGCATTTGACAAATATCAAGATCCTTTTGGAATAAAAACATTCAACAAACTAGACAAAGAAGGAAATTACTTTAACATAATAAAAGCCACATATGAAAAGCACAAGAGCTAAGATTATACCTAGTGGTGTAAAACTGAAAGCTTTCCTTCTAAAATCAGTAACAAGGCAAGGATGCCCACTCTTATCATTTTTCAAACAGTACTAGAAATCCCAGCCAGAGAAATCAGGCATCCAAATTGGAAAGGAAGAAACAAAATTATCTCTGTTTACAGATGACATGATCTTATGTGTAGAAAACTCTAAATTTAGACCCTGTAAAAAAACTATTAGAACTAATAAACTTAGTAAAATTGCAGGCCACAAAAGTCGACCAATGCAAAATCCAGTTGTGTTTCTATAAACAGTGAACAAAAGGAATTAAAAAAATATTCCCATTTACAAGAGCATCAAAGAGAACAAAATACTTTACCAAGAAACTTAACCAAGAAGGTAGAAGACTTATATAACAGCCTCCCCTTATTTGTGGGGAATACATTCCAATGACTCCAAAGGATGTCTGAAACCACAATCATACCAAAACCTGTATTTGATACTTTTTCCTATTGATACTTTGGATAAAGTTTAATTTATAAATTAAGCACAGTTAAGAGAGTAATAACTAATAATGAAATATAACAATTACAATATATTACAATAAAAATTACGTGAATATGGTCTCTCTGAAAGTATCTTATTGTACTGTACTCAACCTTCTTATGATGTGAGATAATAAAATGCCTATGTGATGAAATGAAATAAGGTGAATGAAAGAGGCACTGTGATGCAGTGTTAGGCTCCTAATGACCAAATTCTAACAATATTGAACAAGAAAGAATTATCTGCTCTCAGACTGCAGCTGACCACGGGTAACTGAAAATACTAAAAGGGAAACCATAGATAAAGAGGGACTATTGCACAATGAATACTATGAAATACTGCTGAAAGAAACTAAAGACACAAACGTAAAGATGCTGTGTTTATTGTAAGAATATTGTTAAATATCCATTCTACCTAAAACAATCTACATATTCAATTCAATCCCTACTGAAATGCCAACAACATGTTTTAATTAAAAAAAAAAACAAAACTAAAATTCATATGGAATCTCAAAAGAACCCAAACAACAAAAACAATCTTGAGAAAGAAAAAGTCAGTCTCATACTTCCTGACTTAAAACATCTTACAAAGCTACAGAAACCAAAACAGTATGGTACTGGCATAAAGACAAGATATAGACCAATGGAACACATCAGAGAAGCCAAAAATAAACTCACATATATGGTCAAATAAACTTTGGCATAGCTGCCAAGGTAATCCAATGGGGAACAAGAGTCTCTTCCACAAATGGTGCTGAGAAAATTGGACATACAAATGCAAAAGAATGAATATGGACCCTTTTATCCTACATTACATTAAAAAAAAAAAGTTAACCAAAATGGATCGAAAAACTAAACAAATGGAGGCCTGGGTGGATGAGCATCCGACTCTTGATTTTAGCCTGGATCGTGATCTCACAGTTCATGTAACTGAGCCCCATGTGGGGCTCTGTGTTTACAGGGCAGATCCTGTTGGGATTCTCTCTCTCTCTCAAAATAAATAAATAAACAAACATTAAAACAGATAGGTGCACCTAGATGGCTCAGCCAGGTGAGCATCTGACTTGGGCTCAGGTCATGATCTCAGAGTTTATAAGTTTGAGCCCTAATCGAGCATTCTGCTGTCAGCATAGAGCCCACTTCAGATCTTCTGTCCTCCTCTCTCAGTCCTCCCCCCGCTAATGCAAACACACACTCTCTCTCTCTCTCAAAAATAAACATAAAAAAAACTAAAAAAGAAAAAAAAATAATAATAAAGACCTAAACATAAAACCTGACATAATCTCAAAATAAACATAGGGAAACAGCTTCATGACACTGGATTGGGCAATGTTAACACCAAAAGCACAACCAAAACCACATAAAACAAAAGCAAAAATAGACAAATGAGACTACAGTGAACTTCTGCACAAAGGGAACAATCAACCCAGCGAAAAGGCAACATATATAATATGATTATTCAATCTCCTGGGTGTGACTAAACACTCCACATCAGAAGTAGAAGAGCCAGAAAGTTGAGACTGGAAGACAGTAGAAGGGCTACAGGACACCTCTAAAGACAGGAAAAACAGAAGTAGAGGAAGCAAGTAAAGCATACAAAGACTACAACCTGAGGTGGGTGTTTTAATTAACATTAAACAGTAATCATTAGCATCCCCATGGGAATGGAAAGGAGCAGCAAAACAAGGTGAAGATTATTGAAGATAAAATGGTTGGGAATTGAGATGCTAGGGAGTTAGAATTTAAACTACATGAGGATGTCCAGGGATCTGGGGTAGAGTGGAAGAGAATGAGTTCTTCAAAAACTGAGAAGTGACTAACCATAAAAATGACATAACCAGAATGCACAGCCTGAAAGGAGCAAGAATTTTTATGCTGAGAGAACAACAGTGCAGAAACATCAGTGGATAACAAGAACAACAGTGTGTGGGAAAGGAACAGGTCAAGGTTTACTGCACCTATAACCTAGCTTCTGTATCTAATGATACAGAAACTATTCTTGACAGTCATCACTTTAACCTTGCTGAGAAATGCAGACCTGTAAATTTATTGTGGGCTTTCAGGACACATTTCCTGATTTCCTCTTTTATCTCTGGCTATTCTTCAAAGACTTCCCTTCCTAATCTGGAAATGTTTATACTCCCCAAGGATCAGCCATTAGGCACTTTCCATTTTAAATTTCTCTTTGGACAGTTTTCATCCTTTTCAAGGCAATACCTGATGACTTCCAAATGTCTCCTTCAGCACAGTTTAAAACTCTGCTTGAGAATCTAGTACTATTCCAAGTTCTCCAGCTATTTTCATATTGTCTCTTTCTTCAAGAAATTTACTGCTGAAAGGAGATGAACACCAGATGATTTAAATATCATAGGAAATAAAGAGGTACGGTAATATAAAGAAAGACAACTTAGCCAAGGTAAGTCACAAAGGATAACTAGGAGATGATGACACAAAAAAAATACAAGGAATGTTTCAGGTAAGAAGGGATGAGTAAAGGCACAAGGTCCTGAGAACATTTTATGACAATTTCAAGTTTAACAGACAAAGTTAAAAACAGGACTCAAAAATACGAAGCAGCAAGGAGAGATTATGAGAGACTTTGTAAGAAATAAAGAATTCTGATTTTAGTCTGCAGAGAAGTAATCTAATAAAAGTGAATGACTTTCTCCTCATAAAAATGCACATATACTCCATCTTGCAAAAAAATTCCAGAAGATTCACATACTATTTATAAATCACTAGGTAAGAATACATGCAATGCAAGTCACTAAAGAGTTTAAGCAGGTCAATGATTAAGCCAAATTTGCCTTTACGATAATTCCATTTTGTAAACTGGGATCAAAGCTGGCAATCAAGCTGGGATCAAGAAATCCAGTTAGGTGATGACTACTCTAATACACCAGGGAAAGAAAGCAGTAGTAGCAGGAATGAAGAGAAGGAAACTAATGCAAGAAATATTTAAAAGATGTAGCATGTAGGGGGTAGATGAGTGGAAAGAGCTGAATGCCTAGTTTTCTGTCATGGGCAACTGGGTAGAAGGTAGCACTACAAGCTGAAATGATAATAAAAACAACCACCATTCATTAACCTACAGGGATGATTTTTGTATGCTGTGTCCTTTAAGCCTTACAATTATGTTAGGAAGGAGATTGCAGAAGCCAATAAAGGACCTAGTAAATCAGAAAGTCCTGCTTTTAAATAATTTAGGGGGAATAGCATCCTTTTTATTTTCACTACATCTTTTAACTTTGAATCCCATTTATAGTTAGCAAGTTCTATGTTATAAAATATACCATCCCCAGTAATGTTTCTTAAAGCCTTTTTAGGGACACATAAGATATAATGAATAAAATTCAAAATTCACACTGATTCTAAAAACCATTTTATTAGAGTACTGAACAAAACCAGCCAGGCTTTGCTCATTCTACTTTCTGAGAAGACTCAGCCAGAGGCAGCTCATTTATTCATCCATTCTTACTATTAACCAGAAGCACAACACTTTCTATTTAAGATAGAATGTATAAGTTTATATGATGCTTCTTTTGATAGAAAAGAAGACCAACTACAATTCAGGCCACTTCTATGCCTAACACTTTTCATTAGCTCCTATGTCTATCAGGAGAAAACTCAGAACTTTTCAGTAACGTCAAAGCTTTTGACTACTTCACTTTGACGTTCCTTTCTGCTTCCAGCTACATTTTTCAGTACAACTCCTCTCATCCCCTAAATCGACATTCCAGCAATATTGAACTTCCTACAGTTCAAAGGATTTGTTCTGCTGTCTTCTTTGGTTCCAGAGGTTAGAAAAGTTTTCTTCCTCCAGAATACTATGATCCCTACTTTTACCAAGTAATTCTCAAAGACTCGGATTGGATATCATTTCCAACATGATTACATATCCTTTCTCTGATCCCACAGCAACCTGTACCTACCTCTCTAAATACACCTTATTATAACTGCCTATTATTTAGACGGTAGGCTCCCTGAGACACATGACCGAATAGCTTCTTTACAGTTATATCCTCAGAACCTAGTAAATTATGAAACTTTAATAAAGATCCTTCATTTTCTCTTCTGATATTATCTAAATAACAGTATTAATTAACCCTATCTTTCTGTAATATTTAACCATAAAGGGAAATTTCTGTCAGAATACTTCCCATTTCAGAAAAAGGAACCCTTGGGCACTGTAGGAATGCAAACTATGTTCCCACTGTGGAAAATAGTATGGAGGTTCCTCAAAAAATTTAAAATCGAATTACCATATGATCCAGTAATTCCACTACAGAGTATTTACCCAAAGAAGATGAGCACAGTAATTCAAAAAGATAAATGCATTCTATGGTTATTGCAGTATTATTTACAATAGCAAAGATATGGAAGCAATCCAGGTGTCGATCAACAGATCAAAGGATTAAAAATATGGTGTATATATAATGGAATATTATTCACCATAATAAAAATGAAAATAAAAATTTTCATAAAAATGAAATCTTGCCATTTGCAGCAACATGGATGGATCTACAGAGCATAATGCTAAGTGAAATAAGTCAGTCAGAGAGAAACAAATACAATATAATTTCACTTATATACAGAATTTAGGAACCAAAACAAAGAAAGAGGAGACAAAAAAAGCCAAACTCTTAACTATAGATAACAGGCTGCTGGATGCCGGAGTGGGGGGTGGGGTGGGGAATAGGTGAAATAGGTAAAGGGGATTAAGAGTATACTTACGATGACCAATTACTAATACATAGAACTGTTGAATCACTATACTGTACATATGAAACTAATATAACACTGTATGTTAATTATACTAGAACTTAAAATGGAACAAAAAACTATATGAGTATTTTTTTGAACAAAAAAAACACCTCCCAGTTTCATAGGTTGTATCAAAAGCATAAAAATATGCAAAGGCTCAAGCTGGAGAAGAACGCAGTATTAGAACCTTTGGAGAGAATACTGAAAAAAGCAAATCTCTATTTGATTAAAGAGAATTTTTTTTCAAATATTTAAATTCAGGTTAGTTAACATACAGTACAATACTAGTTTCAGGAGTAAATTCAGTGATTCATCACTTACATACAACTCCCAGTGCTCATCACAACAGGTGCCCTCCTCAACACCCATCTAGCCCATCTCCCACCCACCTCCCTTCATCAACCTTCAGTTTGTTCTCTATTTTTGAGTCTCTAAAGGTTTGTTTTCCTCTTTTTCCCCACTCCTATATGTTCATTTGTTTTGTTTCTTAAATTCCACACAAGCAAAATCCTATGATATTTGTTGATAAAAAGAGATTTGTATCTTTACTTTGGAATGTACTTCCAGATGCTATTTAATCCATAAATGCTATTATACACATTAAGTATATCTAAGTTGGAAGTCACGCAGAATTTTCTCCCGTTCCATATTTCTATATGGAAGGCATCCAAGCTAAATTTCAATTTCTGACTTCTGGTTCCACGTGTAAAGAGTTTGAAAACTGCTACTCCAATCAAACAAGTAAAAATCTGAACGGACTAAAACATTAATAACTCTTCTTGGGTTACTGGGAGAGGAACACAGGACAAACTGCTGCTCCAAAGACTGGAGAGAAAGGCATCCATGCAGCCATGGATTACTGAAGCGGAGAGCAGAAAACCATCAGAGGAATCTGTGATGTGAGAGGAAAATCTAAACCGCAATTGACAAACTCCTGGAGGCTCACCACAGAAAAGTCTAATAGTTAAAAACTCCCAAGAGAACCTAGTCACAGCAGAGCCCCCACAATTTTGTGATATTTACTTCAAAAAGCTTGACCAGGCTTTCACAGCAAATGCTGGAGAAAAAGCCCCTCATGCTTCTACAAGAGGAGGAAAAAGGAAACATTTGAAATACATCAGAGCATTTTGTTCTAACAAGGCCTATCCTCAGGGGAAACTAGTTAACCGGAGCCTAATCTGCCAGGTATTATCAGAGCCTAACTGGCCTGTATAAGGGAAACATCCAACTCCAGCCCACTCTAGTCATCTTGTTCCACTTAAGAGGGGAGGCAAAAATGAGAAAGTTCACAATCCAGAGGCACAGGCAAGCTCACTAGAAGACTAAGACCTAAACAAAGGACTAGAGAATGCTTCCCTTCTCCCTACACCGCAATACCATATTATTACAGCAATTCCTTTTACCTGGAAAATCACATCCAGCTATCTAGAAAAATTACGAGGCATACTAAAGCCAATAAAACACTGACAGCTGGCACAGAAACTAAATATAGCAGGGATGCTGGAATTATCACACCAGAAATTTAAAACAACTATGATTAATATGCTAAGGACTCTAACAGATAAAATAGAGAGCATGAAAGAACAGCAGAGCTATGCAAGCAGAGAAAAAACAAAGACCCAAAATTTCAAAGCCAGAGTTCAAAAACACTATAACAGAAATGAAAACCGTCTTTGATGACCTTAATAGTGAACTAGAAACAACCAAAGAAAGAAACCCTGAACGTGAAGATATACCCAAAGAAACCAAACTGAAAAGCAAAGAGAACAAAGATGGACAAAAACAATATGCAGGGGTGCCTGGGTGGCTCAGTCGGTTAAGCGGCTGACATCGGCTCGAGTCATGATCTCACAGTTTGTGAGTTTGAGCCCCGCATTGGGCTCTGTGGTGACAGCTCAGAGCTTGGAGCCTCCTTCAGATTCTGTGTCCCCCCTCTCTGGCCCTCTCATGCTCATGTTCTGTCGCTCAATAATGAATAAAAACATTAACAAAAACAACAACAACAAAAAAAAAACAATATGCAAAGACTGTGGGACAACTACAAAAAGTATAACATACACATAGTGGGAATATCAGAAGAAGAAAGTGATAGAATCAGAACTGAAACAACAATGACTGAGAAGGTCCCCAAATTAATATCAGACATCAAACCACAGATCTAGGAAACTCAGAAAACACCAAAAAAGGATAAATGTTAAAACAAACAAAAAACACCCACCAAAAAAAAACAAAAAACAAACAAAAACAAAAATCACACACACCAAAACCAAATAACTATACTTGGCATATCATTTTCAAACTACAAATAATCAAAGATAAAGAAAAAATTTTGAAAGTCAGGAGGAAAACAGCTACAGAAGAACAAAAATAAAAATTACATCTGACTTCTCAGAAATGATGCAAGCACGCGAGTGGAATGAAAACCTGTCAAAGAAAAAAAACCCACCAACCTAAGAATTCTGCACCTTGTGAAATTACTCTTCAAGAGTAGGAAAGAAACAGACTCTCAGACAAGCAAAATTTGGGGGAATCTGTTGTCAGTACACTTGCCTTGCAAGAAATATCAAAGCACTTCTTTAGACACAAAGAAAATTATATAGATCAGAAACTCCTATCTACATAAGGAAAGATCACTGAGAAAGGAATATGTGGAAATAACTTATTTTTTCTTAATCTTAATTGATCTAAAAGATAAGATTGTTCAAAATAATAACACCAACAATTTATTCAGTTATGAGTACTTATGTATGTATAATTTTAAATATATATATGTTTATATATATTATACATAAACAAACATTTATATATATACAAGTGAAATGACAGCCATGATACAAGGACAGAAGCAAGGAATATTATTAAGGTACTCGCATTCCCTGTGATATGTATAGTGTTATCTGAAAGTAGACTAGGTTAAGATATAAATGTATATTGCAAACTCTAGGACAACCCCAAAAAAGAGAAGTTAAAATGAAGAGTAACTAACTGATCTACTTACAATGAGAGAAAATAAAACAATATACTATGTTCAAGTAAAACCACAAAAGGAAGAAAGAGTGTAGAACACAAAAACGGAAAAAAAGAACTAGAACAACAAACAGAAAACAGTAACAAAAATGTTAGGTATTAATTCAACTATATCAATAATCACTTTTAAACATCAGTGGTCTAAATGAATCAACTGAAAGATACAGGTTGCCAGAGTGGATCAAAAAATAACATCCAGGGGCGCCTTGGTGGCTCAGTCGGTAAAGCGTCCAACTTCGGCTCAGCCCATGGTCTCATGGTCCATGGGTCCGAGCCCTGTGTCAGGCTCTGTGCTGATGACTCAGAGCCTGGAGCCTATTTCAGATTCTGTCCCCCTCTCTCTCTGCCCCTCCCCTGCTTGTTCTCTCTCTCTCTCTCTCAAAAATAAACATTAAAAAAATTTTTTAAATACGATGCACCTATATACTGTCTACACTTCAATCAAATATAAAGATACGCATTAAAAACAAAGAAAAAAATGTACCACGCTAACAATAATGAAAAGAAGGCTGAAGTAGCTACATTAATTTCAGACAGGGCAGACTTCAAAAGCAAAGTAAGTCATCAGAATTAAAGAGGGGCACAAAATAATGATAAAAAGTTCAATTCTCCAAGAAGACAGAACAATCCTTTAATGTGTGTGCACCTAACAAGGCATCAAACTACATAAGGCAAAAACTGATGGAACTACAAGAAAAAAATAGATAAATCCATTATCACAATTGCAGACTTCCACACCCCTCTATCAGAAATGGACAGATCTACCGATCAGTAGAAACATAGTTGAACTCACTATCAATCAATTAGATATAATCGACATCTCCAGACTTCATCCAACAACAGCAGACTACACATTTTTCTCAAGCTCACACAGAAAATTCATCAAGGTATATCACATTCTGGGCCATATGATATACTTTTAACAAATTTAAAATAATAGATATCATACAATGTCTACTCTTACACTACAACAGAATTAAGCCAGAATCAGTATCAGAAAGATAACTAGAATATCTCAAAACACATGGAGATTAAACAAGTCAACAGAGAAACAGCAACAGAAACTATAAACTCTTTTGAATAAAAATGAAAACACGATTTATCAAAATTGTGGAATGCAGTGAAAATAGAGCTTAGAGGGAAATTTATTAACACTGGATGCATGTATTAGAAAAAAAAAGATCAAAAACTAATCAGTTATATTCCCACCTTAATAAACTAAAAAAAGAGCAAATTAAATCCAAAGTAAACAAAAGAAAAGTAATAATATTTTAACAGAAATCCATGAAATTGAAAAATGGAAACCGACAGAGAAAAATTAACATCAATAGTTAGTTCTTTGAAAAGATTAATAAAATCAATACTCCTTTACCCAGGCTAACTAAGGAAAAAATAGAGGACATGAATTACTAGTGTCACAGATGAAATAGG
Organism: Paguma larvata; assembly: GCA_030068075.1. Classification (NCBI taxonomy): domain Eukaryota; kingdom Metazoa; phylum Chordata; class Mammalia; order Carnivora; family Viverridae; genus Paguma; species Paguma larvata. Next base: position 116,846,089 of record CM057827.1, read on the forward strand.
GGACATTGCAAAGATCCCATGAACATTAAAAGGATAAAAGATATACTATGAATAACTCTATACCCACAAATTAGATGTAATTAACCAATTCCTTAGAAGACCCATACTGCCAAAACTCAATAGAAATACACAATATGATAGGCCTATATCTGACATGAAAACTGAATAAGTAACCTTCCAAAACAGAAAAAGTGCTAGAACCAAATGAATTCACTGATGAATTTTACCAAAAATTTTAAGAAATTGTACCAGTTCTTTACAATCTCTATCAGAAGAAACACGCTGTATCTCCATAGTCTAATCTGATTAAAAGGCTCAGCTTTAAACACAACGACAACAAAATCTTGCCACCTAAGACAATATTGATGGATCTGGAAGGTATAATGCTAAGTGAAGAGAAAGACAAACACCATATCTCACTTACATGCGGAATCTAATACAAAATAAAAACAAAAAATAAAACAAATGAACACAAAAACAAACAAAAAAGCAGAAAAAGATCCCTAAATACAGAGAACAAACTGGTGGCTGCCAGAGGCGTGGGTAATTGGGATGGGCAAAATGGGTGAAGGAGAGTGGGAGGTACAGGCTTCCAGTTACAGAGTAAGTAAGTCACAGGGATGAAAAGGTACAATGTAAGACTATAGTCAATAGTACTGTAATAGTGTTGTATGGTGACAGATGGTAGCTATACTTGTGGTGAGCATGGCATAATGTAGAGCTGCTGAATCACTATGTTGTATACCTGAATCGAATGTATTGCTATGTGTCAACTATATGTCAAAAAATAAATAAAATGCAAATTTACAAAATTAAACTCTACACATTTAAAAAAATACATAAAATAATATTTTGGTTATTGTTTGTGTTTTTAAAAAGCTCACCTTTCCTATCAAATGATAGAATGCAAGTGGAGTACTGAGTACAGGTGGTTCATCATATGGTAAGTGATAAAGATGTCAGGTGCTACTACGTAAATTCTATGGGTTGTATATAAATGTATATCAGTTATTTCTGCATAAACTGATCCCAGAAAATTCTTCCTACACTTCTGCAAGGGAATTAAAATGGCAGAAATAAATATTTTGCATTAATTTAGTAATTTCACTTTTTCATATATTAAGTATTTACTGATTACCTAGTGTAGGCCAGGCACTCATTAGGCTTCCATACTAGTATTAAATAAGCCAGACAACAAAGAAATCAGTAAGTCAAATGCCATTAAATCTTATGATGATAAATATAACAGGGTAAGGGGTAAAAGAGAACAAAGAACATGACCATTCTTTGATAAAGTTGGTCAAGGAAGGTCCCTCTGATAAGGCATCATTTGAGCACAGATCTCTGGGGCAAGTGAAAGGAAGCCATGTGGATATCACAGAGAAAGGTCACAAATAGGCAGAAGTCTCGAGAACATTAAAATATTAAGGGCAAGATCATAAAACCAGTGTAGATAAAGATAAGGAAGAGAAATAGAAAGGCCACACAAGTGAAAGAGATCTCATATAGGGTCTTGGAGATCTTCAGATTTTATCCTGAGACATACAGGAAGCCCCTGAAAAGTTTTGAGCGTAAATAACATGGTTAACTCCGATTTCAAAAAGATTACTCTGGCTGCCACACAGAAAATACAACGAAAGGGCAAGGATGGAAACAGCAAGACTACCAGAAAACAATTTCATTCTTCTGGCACAGATAGTGGCTTTAATCGGAGTGACAGATGTGGAAATGGTGTAAATAAACAAGTGGTACAATTTTATGGTGTTTTAAAGGTGGAGCCAACATGATCTGCTGATAACTTGAGTGAGACAAAGAGAAATTAAAGATGCTTCCAAAGTTTTGGATAGCTGGAAGGAAAAAAAAAGACTTGCCACTAATTGAGATGGCAAAAAGATTACAATACAAGTGGTTTTGAGAGGATGAAAATCAAGACCTATTGTGGACTTGTTAAGTTTGAGAATCAGACATTCAATTATTGGATATATGAGTTTACAATCCAGTGGGTAAGTCAGAGTTGGAGATGGAAATATGAACTCTTATCCAGAGAGAAAAGATAATGATGGCCTGAGACCTGGGTCCTGGGTCTTACCAACATTTACAGAAAACTAAGTATTTATTTATATAGCCTTGATATATACAGAACCATAAATCACTTGATACGTTTACCCTTGTTCCATTTACTTAGTCATACACCTGAAAACACAGCCTAAGCATTGTAGACAGGGTTGGAGAGTAACTACCAAAGGATGAGAAATATGAAGTTGCCAGAAATTGCTTTGAAATCATTAAAAAATTAAAGACTCTAAATTAATACACACAAAAAGATTACACTGTGTGGTATATATAATTTTTTTTTAAATACAGGGAGAATATCCACACAATTGTATAAAAAGACCTGGGTTATTGTGTTAGTTCTACTTCTAGGCTATTTTTACTTGCATGGCATGCAACTGTTAAAGATTTTTATTATTTTTCTGCACCCTAGACAACACTAAGAATTCCTAAAAATAGGTATATTCTTTAAGTTTATATAATTACCATTTAGAATGTACCCAAGATGTTCCCTAAAGGATGGCAAATGCAAATGTGTTTCTGAGTGCCCCCCCAAAAAGTCATACTTCAATAAATGTTAAGATGTTGCCATTATTCAAAGATCTTAGAATAATTCTTAGGTAAAACCAAGAATCCTTCATTATCTATTTTGTACATCAAAACTCATAAAATTATGGTAGAATAAACCTGGGCCTACTCACCTTACTTAACTACTGCCTATTTATGGCTTCCACAGGTATAGGAATTTATGAAATAGACATGAAGACTTAGAGCTGTATTACAACGATTATGTCTGGAACCTTAGATGCCGTTATCAAGACATCATGGTAGGTCTAATTTCCTGCTATTCTACCTTAACATGATCAAGTTAAACACTATGACAGCTTGCTGAATTCAACCAGAACTTAGTATCAGAGTTTCATCCGCATATCCTATCATGTCTCACATTCTTGCCATCCTTCATTTTTACTACAAAATGCCAAGCTTCATCTACTCTTTTCTATTCTTTACTATTGATTCATCCCACGAATCTACTAAGATCTCTAGAAAAACAATTATAATACAGGTTGTCCCTAATCTTCAACTGCTTTATATAATGGTTCCTCAAACTCTTAGCTTTCACTAAAGCCTGGCTTTACCCCAAAAGGCACTGCTTATCTTGCATCTCTTTTATGTGAGGGTTTCATAGACAACTAAAACCTGTAAGTCCACTATTATTCTTCTAATTTCTTGTATTTAAAACAATGTCCATTGAAACAAAATAAGACACAACACAAACACAACTTACACTTCGGAAATCATACTATCTACCGGAATATCTTTCTCCTCTTCTGGTAAATTATACCCATATACTAAAGGCTCTATTTTGCCCCCAGTTATATCACTGGCATGTTGACTTCAAGGTCTGTGTCCACAGTCTATCCCGACACTTTAGCTCCCTCTCACCCAAAATACTTACTTGACTTTCTTCGGAAACCTTCACCTCCTCTCTATGCCAGCCAATCACTACTGTAGGCATATTAAACACCCAACCCCTGATCATTACCATCTATCTTTATAAAAATTTCACTTGCACTAAACTATCTCTCTGACCTATCAAGGCTTTTTATAACCAGCCTAACACCTCTGTCTGGCACCACAACATATCTAATCACGGCCATCACCAATGACTTATAAATTCAACTTACTTCAGTGTTAACAACCTATGCACATGCCACTAGTAGTTTTGTCCCATCTGCTCTGCTAATACCCAAACTTGAATATCTGCCTCTTTTCTGGCTATTAAAAAAATTCTTTATTAAAGAATTCTCCAAGTGTGATAAGTTTCCTAACCTCAACTAACCACTCAGCAGCATGAGACTCCATAATATTTGGTCTCCTTCTTTACCCATTCCCTCCAATTCCCAATTTTTGTGGTCTTCTGAAATTCCCTAATCAGGGGCACCTGGGTGGCTCAGTCAGTTAAGCGGCCAACTTCAGCTCAGGTCATGATCTCACAGTCTTGTGAGTTCGAGCCCCACGTCAGGCTCTGTGCTGATGGCTCATGAGAGCCTGGAGCCTGCTTCAGATTCTGTATCTCCCTCTCTCTCTGCCCTTCCCCTGCTCTCGCTCTGTCTCTATGTCTCTCAAAAATAAATAAACGTTAAAAAAAAATAAATACATAAAATAAAAAAATTCCCTAATCAAACTCTGTGTTCCACAAAACCCTATTAAAACAAGTTTCTTAAAAAGTTACATGCTCACAAAACTAGAATAAAAAAAATCACTGCATTAGGATGGCAATTATCAAAATCAGATAATTACAAGTATTGACAAGAAAACGAAAAAAAGCATAAAGGTTCCTCAAAAACTTAAATAAAGAATTACTATATGATCCGGCAAGCCAACTTCTGGATATATGCCCAAAGAACTGAAAGTCGGGTCTCAAAGAGATATTTGTGCTGCCATGAACATGTCATGAAAGTAACGCAAGTGTCCATCAATGGGTGAAAAGATAAACAAATGTGTTATATATACATAAAACAATATTTTTCAGCCTTAAAAAGGAAGAAAATTTTGACATATGCCACAACATGGATGAACCTCGAGAACATTATGCTAAGTGAAATAAGCCATCACAAAAAGACAAATATAAATGATTCCACTTATATGAAACAGAGCAGCCAAAATAATAGAAAGTAGAATGACGGTTGCCAGGGGGTGGGGAGAAGGGGAAACTGGGAGTTATTGTTTAAAGGATATAGTTTCAGTATTGCAAGATAAACAGAGCTGTGGTGAATCTACACAATAATAATGTACTTAATAGCACTGAATCCCACACTTAAAAATAATAAAGATGTTACATGTATTTTACCACAAAAAAAATATGGAGGAAGAAGAAGGTTACATGGGCACATAAATTTGAGAAATACATTTTTACAATCCCTTCTTGAAGATTCACAATGTATATCAGCACTTTAAAGTAATTCCACTATTTTCAGTAAAGAAACCTGTTCAATTTTGCAGTTCCCAAATTTATTCAAAAATTGAACCTCCTTTTCAAGAAGTGTCTAATATCATCTCAAAGGAGAAAGAAACAGTAGTGTAGCAGACCTATACAAATTTACTGAGAAAATACTCCAGGTAAAAATGACCTAGGACTGGGGCACCTGGGTGGCTCAGTCAGTTAAGCATGTGACCCTTGAGTCTGGTTCACGTCATGATCTCACAGTTCATGGGACACAGCCCCATGTCAGGCTCCACACTGTCAGTGGCCTCTGCTTGGTATTCTCTCTCCCTTCTCCTCCCTCCCTCTCTCAAAATAAATAAACTTAAAAAAAAAAAAAAAAAAAAAACCTCAACTTCCCCCATTCTCATCTGCAAACACATTTAACATCACATATTCATTTTTACCTCCTTCTTCTAGTTTCAGAAGATAGGTGTCTTTGCTCTAATTCAAAAGCAATCCCTAACCTATAATTCTTCATTTCAACCCTTACTACCTCAAAAACCTTGCTTGGATTAATTACCACCTTCCTATTACCTTACCTTAAACCTTAAATTCTTACAACTAGTCCCTTAGGTCTTAACTATTTCACTTTCTAAATATTTTTCTTAAATCCAGAGAACGTTATCTTGAATTCCTATTATATCATTGTCCTTCTTAAGGCTGTCATAGACTGAACTGCTGACGCCCTGGTCACCCTGCCACCAGCCTTCTCTTCAATTCTGTTTCTCTGATGCCAAAACTATTAAAAACCTATGTCTAACAAGGTTACTACCCCTTCCTTAGCAAAATCTTTATTGACTCCCAGATACTTAGAAACAGGCCAAGGCCCTTCACATAGCATGCAAGGCTCTTGCTATCAAATGTTATTTTTCACTTTCCTGCTTATGATCTAAAAATAAAAATCCTCAACTGCCTACTATTCCCTACACTCACTATGCAGCTTTATAACTTTACCCATGCTTCTGGCTACCTAACTTCCAGTTACACTTCAAGATTTAATTTGGGATTCCCTGAACACCCCTATTTCCCTGCCACCTGGATTAGGTTCCTTTTGAATACCTAGGAAACTGGGTTTCTTTTATGTTCCTATTGTATCCTCAGTATACTTCTACCACAAAGATGATTTCCTTCTGTGTCTTTCACATTGAGTAGACTATAAAATTATTTGAGTTAGAGACTAATTATTATGCATCTTTGTAGTCACAAGACATCGCCAGCTGCTTTATACATAGTGAGTATTTAATAAATGATTGTTAACCTGAACTCTTTCCCCTCTCTATTTCTCCACAACGCCTAGGTGACCAAAAAGACATTAGAATCCAGAAGTGCACAATTTATCCACTTAGAAGTAGAAATCCAGTGATGTGTTACCGAAGTGTAAAGGTATTTGGTAGGAAAAATAGTAGGCACATTCCTCTCTCCCATTTTTTTAATGTATATATGTTAACTGGAAATTATTTTCAAATAATGTGATACCTTTAAAGCAATCAAGAGTAACTTAAAAGACACCATAGCCTCAACCAAGTTACACTTACATTCGGCTAGCTTCGATGTCGTCAGACTGAGGTTCTCTTGGCGATCTGTAAAATGCAATTGAGGAAAGTTAAGCAAAATATTCCATATTCCAAATACGGCAGACATGTTATTTTAGAAGACAAATTTGAAAACCAGATTTAATTGTTAACAGTTTTAAAAGAAATTAAAGATTTCAACAGAAGAAAAAAAGTGATCAAGTCAGACTGCCATTCAACACGTTTATTATAAAAGCTGGACTAATAAAAAAGTCAGCACATGGTTTTTAAGGAAAATTGTAAACACTATATTTAGATACCAACATACAAAGCAGTATATAATAAATCATAATTATTCACAAAGTCAAATTTTATAATAAAACATACAACTATGAAACTTTCTAGAGCCAACTACTGGTTATCCACAGCACCAAAAGTATTCACTGGTATTCCCAGTCCCAAACTATATTTAGATTAGGGGTCAGCAAACTATTTCCTCAGACAACAAACTAAGGCCCGGGTCAGACGCCTATTGTTGTAAAGTTTTATTGGAATACAGCCACACTCATTCATTTACATACTGTCTATGGCTGCTTTCAAAACACTACAAGAGCAGAGCTGAGAAACTCTGACAAGGATATATGGCCCACAAAGCCTAAAGTATTTATTATCTGGCCCATAAAGAAAAGGTTTGCCAACTTCTGCTCTAGATAATTCAAATTCAAATCTAATAGTCTTGGTGAATTCTGAGACACTCTAAGTCATATTTAACATTCTAATTATGATTATTTTGGTTCAACAATGAAATTAACTTTTCCTGAAAATAGACTGGAAAGATGCCCTACCTACCAAAAGTGTACCAACCTGGGATAGTAAAATTCTACTATAGATAACTGTGAACTGACTTCAGTTATAAATAGCTGCCAGTTACACTAAAGTCTTTAATTTTCATTTTGAGATATGAATCAATTTTGCCTATTCTTACCATGCTGTTAAAAAAATACCTGTTATCCTATTCAGTTTCATAAACAATACTGGTCAATATATACTAATGTGAATCAATATAATATTGATTTGTAACACTCAAATTCTCAAAATTTTTAGAGACCAAAAGCTAAATTTCCAAAATGACATTATACAGACTTGATTTGTGAATTTATCACTGGCTTGAAATTTCTAATTTTGAACTTTAACAAAAGAATCTTAAAATCAGAGCCACCAGCCAAAAACAAGAAAAGAAAAAGAAAGAAAGAAAAAGAAAAAACAAAAACGAACAGTTTTTCACATTTCTTAGCTTTTAAAAATCTCACATCTTTACCAGACTTTCAAAATTACCCCTCACTGCAGTTCATTCAGAGTCCAAGGACAAGAATGCCAAAAAAAAAAAAAAAAAAAAAACCTAAAAAACAAAAAAAACAAAACAAAGAAAAAACTCCAGCAGCTCAAATATTTTAGCTCCTCTTTGTAGTATATTTACATTTTCGATTTTGCACAAAGTTATATTAGAACTAAAAATTGGGGCATGCTGGAGGTGGCAGTGACTTGGCACTGACACAAATGCAAAAATTTCACTCCACCCTCTCCCCCAGGGAGCAAGCAAATCACCTTTGTGACACACCTGGTCTCCACCAGCCTTGTGGGTAAGTACCCCAAGATTGCTTCCAAACTTGTTTGTATGTCTCAGACAGAAGAGCTAAAAACTGATGATAACCCCATGTACCAGCTGACTCATTTTTGAAAGTGCGACCCTCCAGCATCAGATGTCATACTGTAAGGAGGCAGAGCAGGCTTGCAAAACAAAAAATAAACCTGCTGGCACTAAGGGAAGAGAGGCAGATTAGAAGCTTTCAAACACGTAGGCGGCAAAACTTTCAAAATTAACACAGAAAGAGAAAGAGAGAGGGAAAAAAACGAGTACACAATGACAGGAAAATTAAAATACTACTGCAAAAAGGTAAGACACAGCAAGAAGGAAAACAAATCCAAGTCTTTGAAGCACAATATATAACTGTTACAAAGTTTTGAGAAATGAGATAGAAGTTAAATACATCATCAAATGGTAACTATGCTGTTTTCCAATCTCTGTTCCCTAAAGAAGAGAATTTGTAAACATTAGCATCAAACTGCCAGCAAATTATTAGTTAATATTAACATATATTCAAGTGAGCTACTAAAAACCATTTATAAGTCAAACCAAGTAATTTAAATCAATTCAGTCTAACAGAAGGACAAAAGAATAAGAAACGATTGAAAGTATTACCCTAAATCAGATCTATCCTCAGTCTCTTAAACATGGTTAGCCCAAGTTGTTTTCTACTCAAAATGGGAATGGTTTTTTAATTAAGAGAAGAGTGAATATACACAGAACTAGCAAACACTTTTCTTGCAATGAGTAATAAGTAATAGTATATGTTTGAACAAACTTCTAGTCATTCCGCTTCTATTTCTGTAATATTCTAAATAATTTACCAACAAATTTCCTAAAATTATGACTCTGACTCTCAAAACTATGAAATATCTAACATCTAGCATTAGTTTCCAAGCTGTACTTTAACAAACCAGAAAAGACATTTTAAAATAAATAATAAGCAACATTAGAAAATAAAAAATAAACCTCAGAAGGGTCTCAATTTTAGGTCTTGATTTGAATCACAGAAAACTGATCATGAAATGCCTACTAATCTAGATACTGCTGCATGAGCTGGAACATTCAAATGGAGGCTCACTTCCAATAAAAATGGGTGCAGTCTGTCCAGTCTGCAAGCCACTCCTTTAACCTCCACGATAACTCTCTAAGAGAGGAAATTATACCAGTTTTATTGAAGCTGTAAAAATTTCTAGAGAAGTATTTTAGTTAAAACTCTCACCACGTAAAAGGCACATTTTAAAATTCACACTGAGAATTTTTTTATAGTTTTTATAATGTTCATAACAACATGTTTATTTAAAAACTTGAAATTTTTGAGAAATACTTTCTTATTTAATTTTACTGATAGATCTGGGGGGGTGAGCATAAAATATTCTGGGACGGATATTTAAATGGAGAAGCACATTAACACTTAGCTCTACTATTTGTACTATTCCTGCCAACTATACATTTTCTTCATTTCTTACAGCACATATTTTACTTTACAATAACAGCCTTTTAAAGGCTGTAAAATAACATTCAAAATTACCTTTTACAAGCTGTGGCCATTCGGTGACATCAGGGTGATCACAGCTTTGAGTCACTGATTAAAAACAGGTTGTCACACCAGTCTAGCTGCTAACTTGATCTGAGCGTAGGTTTAATAACTCTAATAAATTAAACAAATCTTTAGTTAGAACACTTTAATATATAAATCCAATTCATTGTTCAAAAAATAATCCTCAAAGCTTCAAATCAGGTGTCAATGCAACATTCATCAGAAGAGTAATTACAGAAATGCTTTTAAAGACTATTTTCCAGCATTATTTTTTCCCTTTAATGATCTTTTCACTTGAGAAAGTGTGGTGATAATCTCTTGTACTTTTATGGAGTGTTACAGTTTACACAGCACTTTGGTTAACAGTATCTTGTTTGAGTCTCATGACAACTTTGGCTCTACCTAATCAGGGCAGATATTACAGTATAAATTTAAGAAAAAACAAAAACAAATTAAGTAGACTTAGAGTGATTAATTGACTTGCCCAAGATTTTAGAATTAGTGTTGAAGTAAGGATTAAAACTCAGATCTACTGACTTTCTATCCAGGGTTAGAATTTTTGGTTTGATTTAGTTTTTACTATACAGAGTTTCGTAACTTCAGTATATGCAAAGATTTAGAATACGGATTGAGATTCCAGTTTTATGGCAACTGTTTAAATGAGACTAACAGTCATAGAATTTTCCAAGTAGCCAAGTGCTTAATGGATGGTTACACACACACACACACACACACACACACACACACCCCAAAGTCTAGTCCTACTTACTTTACATTAAGTAGGGTAATCTAACAGCCCAATCCCCTTGGGTACTCCACGAAAATGCATTCTATTCTTTCTCAGCCATAAATCCGCTAATATTCAATTCCATGAAAGAGACTGGCAAAATATAAAAACATGTTCTCCTCCCTCAACCTAGTGTCTTTTGATCCCCTTACTTTGCCTTAGCTCAACTTTTTGATTGTCATGGTTCAAATTTATCAGGTATCCTGATATAGCACTGGCAAAGTCAGGACTATACAGTTCTGGCAAAGACATACGTCTGAAATATCCCAGTATTGAGAACTCTTTTTGTGCAAATAGTTTTCCTCTGATTTCTCTACCAAACTGTATATCCAGGCCAAATCCAAAAAGTGAACTAAGGAAAAATGAGAAAATTAAGAGGGAAAAAAAAATACCCTTCATAGTTAACACCTCTCCAAAGTGACAACAGACAACCACAGAAGGCGGTTACCAGCATGGACCCAGAACCCAATATAAAATACTACGGTATCTGAGAATATCGAGAGAAGAGGTGAAATATCAATGCTTGAGTCCACACCTCTACTGCAGCCTATGAACTTGGGCTTCAAATTCAGATAAGGGTGAGGGTTGGCCTTAGTATACACAAGTAACTTTATGGGACTCCAATATATGGTACTTATATTCTCTGGAAAAAATAATCCAATTTCCCAGATTTCCCTATCATAGGTACCTGTCTCCTAATGAGAGCCTAGAACATTCCTGAGGTCACATGAGAAAGAGGCAATGGCATCCCTGAAATGAACAGTGTTCCTTCTTGTGTTCCCTCGGATTTAGAACACCCAAAGAAGTCTAACTTTCCAACCTGTAAACATAATAATGAGAAAGTTAAAATACCTCTTGAGTGATCAACTGAGGTAAATTAATTCATTAAAGAGCTATGTGTATTTTGAAAATTACTGAGTCAAGTTCTCTCTACTGGTCTCCATTTATATGAGGTCCAGTGCTCCACAGAGCACAAACTGGCTCCAGAGTCAATATAGATTCAAGTCCTTGTTTGATCACTTACTAGATGGCAACTCTTGGGCAAGTTCCTTAACCATTCTGAGCCTCATTTCATTCATAGGGAAAACTAAGACAATTGTAGTGTCTATTTCAGAGGGCTGTCCTGAGGATGAATCAACATATTAAACTGCTCAGAACAGTGCCTGGCACAAAGTAAGACCTTAAAAAATGGAAGCTATTATTAACTCATAACCTAACAGCCAAACCTGCCCCCTTCAATGCATAAGATTTCACTTCTCACAGCATACTAACCTCTTCTAGTTTTTTCAGAATCTACTTATGTCCCTTACAGTCTACCTAGTAGCATAGACATTTAGCACCTAGCTCAATGCTTTAAAAATGGCAGGCACTCAAATCTGCTGAACATGTTTGTCCTTATTCTAACTATGACATTAAGATACGCATGCAATTTCGAATTCCAAAAAATAAAACAGAAACATACCATATTTCGCCAAACTTCTGAGGAGCTGGTGAATTCTAAAATCAGGTTCTTACAGATTTTTAACCTAAAACATAAAACACCTCACTCAATTCTTTTCACACACACAACTGAACTAAAAAAAAAAAAAAATTCCCCAAAATTCATTTTTTGTAATATTTATGAATATCCAAAAACATACTAAGAGACAAGTGTCCTTAATGCTATTGCCAGGATGCATGTAAGGATGGTTAGACAGGCCCTGTTACCTAAGTATTTTCAGCTGGCAGAGCCATGTTTCCCATATTCATCCACAGAGCTTAGAGCATGCCATTTCTTTACTCTTCACTCCCTCCAAAAGGGCTGAAAATACACGAAAAGTGTTTGACTATATGCCTCTAATTCCTTCAGATACCTATAGCAGTTTAGCTATAGGTAAATGTACCTAACCTAGCAGATGCTCATAATATGTAGCATAATAATATAATGAGCATAATATGAGCATCTGCTAGGATAGGTATATTTATGAGCAACTGTCCACTATCCCCTAGATTTTCAGACTTGGGCAGGTTCTTTCATATCAGAGTCTCAAGTCAGGTTGTTGTGAGTTTTAGAGAAAATGTTTTTTATGTAGGACAATGCTACCTGGTACAATAAAGGAGCTCAGTACATGGTATCAATGATGATTTCTTAAATCAAACATGTAACATGTCTATCAAAACTTAACTCATCAAAAAAAAGAAAAAAAAAACAGAACAAAAATAACCTTAACCCATCAAAAAACAAATTCTGAGCTTAAAACAGGCACGCAAATAATCACTGTAAACTCTTAACTCATTTGCATTTCTCAGTGGAATAAGAACTGCAGTCTTTTAAATCATTTCCTTTGATCATGTATGAAGAAACCAACTCCCAAAGATTAGGAAACTCACGTGGGGGGGGGCGGGGAGAGTGGGGCAGGCCAGGTGACTCATTTAGTTCATCATCCAATGATTTTTGGCTAAGGTCATGATCTCACAGTTTGTGGGATCAAGTCCCACATGGGGCTCCTTGATGTCAGTGCAGGGCCTCATTGGGATTCCCTCTCCCTCTCACTTGCTCCTCCCCTGCTCACTTGTGTTCTCCCTCTCTCAAAATAAAATATACTTAAGAAAAAAAACCTCCCCTCCCATACTCACTTGTGTTCTCTCTCTCTCTCAAAATAAAATATACTTAAAAACAAAAACACACCAAGTGTTATAGGTTGATAGTAGAAAATGAATACACGGCATATAAATAGATTTTTTAAATTAACCGAGTTTTAAGACCTTAGAGAACCAAGTCTCAATCTATTCAATAATAGAATCCATTGGGGAAATCTGTAAAAAAATGAATATTTGATCTTTATTTTCAGACTATGATTCAGTACATAAAGTGGGAGTGCACGAATCTGTATTTTTAACATACATTTCAGGTGATACAGATCTCAATCTGAAAAACCGTGCTTTAGAAGATTGGGAACACATAATCATAGGGAAATATACCAAATCTAAAGTGATACAGGATAAGAGATACAGGATATAGTCTCTTTGCAAATTTAACCATTAGCACCCTAATACCAGAACTAGTGCCTTTAAAATTATTTCATTTGTATCTGTGTCCCTCTCCAACAGAAAGCCCAGCCTAATAATTTAATAAAAACATAACCTACCCTTTATTTATCTACATTTAGCTGCCTTTCTAACATTTTTATTTATTCCTAAAATGGTCCATCTGTTAATTTTCACACTCTATATATGAAGAACACACATATACAATGGCCTATATATTATTACTACATTTGTTATGTCCTTAATCTCCTCTTTAATAACCTATTTCCTTCACTTCTTTCTAACCTAGGTCAAAACTTAATTTCACAGACTATCTTTTCTATAATTTTTTTGTTGTGTTCCCTCAGCACTTCTCTTCTCCTTTGAACCATGGTTATATGCCTTAAATTTACGGGTAAAGCTACTTGTTGAGATTCTTAAGTTTTGTGAATTTATAAATTTCACAACTGACTAAAGACTGTCCTCATCCATTCTGTTATTAGAGTAAAACGTTTAAATACTGCTTTCATATACTACTCTCCACATAATCCCCTCAACTCCATTAACCTCTGAGTACGGTTCCTTATTTTCCTCATTTTAACTGCTGGAAAGACCTGAAAACCATTATTACCTTAGCTGCTTACATAAAAATTCTACCTAATGACATTTTTCTTATAGAAGTCATCATCGTTCCTGTGTATTCTAAATTTTGTGGCCTCTAATCATACTTTATTTCTGCAGTTCTTCACACTAGTACTCCTCACCTCCCCTGGCTTCCGTAATGCTGTACCCACCTATGTTCTTCTACCTGTGACAGCAACTAGGTCTTCTACTAGTTCATCTTCCTACCCCTCATTCTTGGCTATTCCTCAAGTTTCTTGCACTAGCCCCTTTTCTTAACCTAAATTAATTCTCTGTGCAATGCCATCCATTTCTATAGCACCTCTGTACTTAGGATCCCTAACTCTTCATCTCTCAAGTGGTAAGCCTGCTACTCTCAATTACCACTGATACACATACACTCCAAAGTATCATTAGCATAAAATCAAACTCCGTTATTTCCCATAAACTCACTCCGACGTGCCTAATTGTGCTGTCCTTCTAGCTACAGAATGAAAAAATTGCTGCCATTCTTTATTTTCTCCCTCTCATTTTTATTTAGCCTAACCACTGTGTGGGTTGACACTTGTTAACTTTCAAATTCTTAATCATTCACTTAAAAAGTGCCTATTAGCTGAAACTAATACAGTGTTATGCATCAATTATATCTCAATAAAAAGAATGTACTAAATTTTGAGTGCATATCAAGTGGGTGAAGACACAGTGGTAAAGAAACTAGACATAATCTCTTGTCTTCATGTGACGGGCAAAATTGGCACAAATAATAAAAACCACAATCAATAATGTAATTGCAATGCATAATTGTGTTGTAAAGAAGAAACACAGGATATAGTTAAGTGCATATAGAGTTCTGACAATCTGGGAAAACAGGGAAGGCATTCTTCATGAAGTGACATATAAACTAAGCTCTGAGGCATGAGCAAGATTTATCACACATATTAAGAAAACCCTGTGAGGTAAAAGTGGCTCTATCAGCTCAGTCACCCAAGTTGGAAATTTGAGTTATATTTTATTTTATTATTACTTTTTAATGTTTATTCTTGAGAGAGAGAGTGAGCAGGGGAGGGAAACACAGAATCCCAAGCAGGCTCCAGGCTCGGAGATATTAGCACAGAGCCTGACGTGGGGCTTGAACTCACAAACCATGAGATCATGACCTGAGCCAAAGTCAGACACTTAACTTACTGAGCCACCCAGGCGCCCCTGAGTCATATTTTAAAGATAACTTTAGAATATGGCCCCTTCTTTCCTGGTACAGCAAACTGCTCACCCAATGCTACTAATTCTACCTCAGAAATCCCCTGTATTACAACACTACCCTAATTCTTCCTTTATTGGCTTTTAGTTGCTTTCAGAATAAAGCCAAATCTCCCAAACATTTTCAATCAGACTATACACAATATGACCCAAATCTGCCAGTCCAGACTCTTGATCATTCAGTTTTATACTCTTAGTGCTTGAAAGATGCTCCCAGAATAAACATCTTACAAAAGAGGAAGTTTTTTCATAGGGGACTTGCTTTAGGTCCTTTAACTAGTAAATAAAAGGTTGTGACAGAAAACCAAGTTGTCTCATTCTAAAGACAATGCTCATTATAATTTATACACAAATTCTATGAACTCTATCTTTGAAATATCTTACTTTCTTTTTTGCCACATGCATACCAAAGAGTACAGACCCTCATTACTTCATCCCATTTGCCTTCATCCTTTACCCCCTCTGCTAGAATATCTTGCTAAAACCCTGACTTTGGCTATCTTCCTCTGAAGCTCAAATTATTCTATGCTTTCCCAAAGCCTATAGTACAAATTTCAAACTCTGTCTATCATGAGGTCCTTGTCACTGACCCTACCCATTCATACAACACTTACTGCCCATTATATAACATGATTACCAGGTACTTGATGATCTAGTCCCATCATTGGATTACTGGTTATTAAATATTGGCCATCTGTATTTCTGACTTCAATGTTTTTATTTCTCAGGACACTTCGCTCAGAAATACTTCCCTATCATGTGCTAACTCCATCCCCCAACAATCTACCATACCCTGTTAAAAACTCTATTCACTCTAAAGGTTGTATCTCACAGGGTTCTCTAAGCTCTTCTGTAAATAACCACTGTCTTTGGGTCTTACTATATGTTCCTAATACCATTAAGTAACTTACTAATTTCTACCCTATATTCTTTATTTTCTACCTTATATCATAGCTATATACATTTGTCAGCACCTCTACTTTTAAACTTGCTCATGGTAGGGCTCATCTTATCCATATTTTCATTCATATAGTAATGGAGAGAGACTATGTTCTCTTGACACCACATCTCCATTCTAAAAAAAAGGAATCAGGATCTATGGCCTAAGGAAGGATTTTGCTCTAGTTCCAAATGGAATTCATGTATAAACAAACAAGGGTATCATTTCTTCTCAATCAACACAAATTTAATTCAATGTCAATCCAATAAAAATGTTGAAGACCAAACATACCTGAATAACCAAGAAAATTCCCATTTTCTAATAGAAGAACGTCTCTTTTCCCCAAGAAATTTGTTCTACCAGAGATTAAACCATAGAATAATAATTAAAATCAGTACGACTTTTAAAAAAGTCGGACTGTTTACTAAAACTAAATATATGCATACTCTATGACTTAAAAATTCTCCTCCTCAGTATACAAACAGAAATGAGCATGTATTTAGTGGAATGTTTAGAGTTGCATTATTCTTAGTAGTCCCAAACTAAAACTGATCTGTCCATCAACAGCAAGATGAATAAACCGTGACATATTCCTAAAGTGAAATACTACACACAACTATTATCAACTACCAATGACTACATTGAGCAATGTGGATGAATGCCAAAAATATGTTAAGTGAGAGAAGCCAGACACAACTAAATGTGATGGATTCTAATTATATAAAGTATAAAAACAGGCAAATCTAGTCTATTCTATTCTAAGTCAAGATAGTGGTTACTCCTGGGGGAGGAAATAGTAACAAAAAGTATAAAGGATTTCAAAGTAGCTGCTGATGTCATTTCTTGATCTGAATGCTGGCTAAACATGTGCTCAGAGTGTGAAAGGTCAACAAACTATGTGTACGTTTTATGTGCACTCTTCTGTATGTATATTATATTTTAAACAAAAGTTTATTTTCGGGGCACCTGGGTGGCTCATTCAGTTAAGTGTCTAACTCTTGGTTTCAGCTTAGGTCATGATTCCCAGTTTGTAAGATCAAGCCCTGCGTGGAGCCTTTTTTAAGTTTATTTTAAAAAACCCAGTAAGGTATGGGCATTAGGTAAACAGGTAAGTGGAACAGAAGGTAAGCCCAGAGAAAGATCCAAAAGTATGTTAACAGTTGCTTCTTGTCAAAAAACAAAACAAACAAACAAACAAAAAAACGCAGACAACATATATGAAACAGCTCTTTCCAGGCAAGACTGTGATCTATGAGAGGACAAAAAGAAATGAAATGAGCCCCCCAATGCTCAAATTTCTGCCTGGAGGCACCAATTTGCTGAGAATGAAGGGGAAATCTAATCAGAGGACAACAGTGTCCCTAAAGTGAAAACCAAGCACTAAGGAGTTCCAGAGGCTGAAGAGGGTAGAATTTATAAGACAGAATGCCACAGAGGACGGCAACTATGCAGAGAAAAGGTTCCAGAAACCTACCACTTGGCAGTCTTTAAGTCTGCTCCTAAACGGTAAGACTCCTTGAATCTGAAGAAAGAGAAGCAGTGTGCTGAAATATACCCAGTGCACATATAAGACTGGGAGATCCCTAAATTCCCCCCAACCAGAGTGAGGAGAATATACTGACATTGGGGACATTTTGTAGAGCACTAGCCTTAAATAAATCTTTCTGTAGACAACACTCTAATATAGCCTTGAGAAGACCAGCAAGTTACTTATTAGCTGGCTACCAAAACAGAATTTAACAGTCCAAAGACAACAAAAGCGGCATCTGAGTGGCTCAGTTGGTTAAGTGTCTGACTTCAGCTCAGGTCATGATCTCATCGTTTGTGAGTTCCAGCCCCGCGTAGGGCTCCGTGCTGACAGCTGAGAGCCTGGAGCCTGCTTCGGATTCTGTGTCTCCCTCTCTCTCAGCCCCTCTTCTGGTTGCACTCTGTATCTCTCTCTCTCTCTCTCTCTCTCACTCAAAAGTAAACATAAAAAAAAATTTAAATAAAATCAAAATCCAGTTGCTCAACAGATTACAATGTCCAGCATCCAATAAGAAATTACTAAATATGCAACAGGAAAATATGACCTAGAACCCACAGAAAAACCAATCAATGGACCCTGAAATGAAAGAACTGATGGAACCAGTAGGTAAGAACTCTCAAATACTATTATAGATAGGCTCGAAAATTCAAAGGCTACATGAATAATGGTATGGAAAACACAAAAACAGATCAAATGGAAATTTCAGAAACTAAAATATCTGACCTGAAAATAATATCAAACAGGTCTAACACACCTGTAACTGGAATCCCAGGAAAAGAGGAAGAGAAGTGATTTTAAAAATACAAAGGGGGCGTCTGGGTGGCTTAGTCGGTTAAACATCTGACTCTTGATTTCGGCTCAGGTCATGATCTCACAGTTCACAGAATCGAGCCCCACACTGGGCTTCACAATCACAATACAGAGCCTGCTTGGGAATCTCTCTCTCCCTCTCTCAAAATAAATAAACTTAAGAAATAATAATAAATAAATAATAAAAATACAAAGAAGAAATAATAGCTGACAATTTTTTCAAATATGATGAAAACATAAATGCACAGATCAAAAAAAAAAAAAAAAAGCTCTGAAAAACTCAACAAATCCCAAGCAAGATAATCACAAAGGAAACCAGTGATAAAAAGAAAATCTTAAAAAGGGGCCAGAGAGAAAAGACTTTAAGTACAGAGGAAGGAAGAAGTATAACTACAGACTTCTCATCAGAAACAAAGGCTGAAAGAGAAACATGTCAATCTAGAATTATGTATTGTGAAAATATGCTTCAAAATATGAAGGAAAACTACTAAACATCCACCAGAATGGCTATATCGAAAGGACTAACAGCCATAAATGTTGACAAGACATAGGGTAATGGGAAATCTCATACACTGTTGGTAAGAGTGTAAAACAAAACAAACCGATTTGGCGGAAAGATCTGGTATTATAACTACCCTATAACCCAATAATCAGATTCCTAGGCATTTACCCAAGAAAAAGATACATATATCCACACAAAATCTCACATAATTGTTCAATGAAGCTTTATTCATAACAGCTAGGAACTGAAAACGGTACAAGAATGAAGTTACAAACTCATACATGGAGCAATATGGATGAATCTCAAAAACATTATGCTGAGTAAAAGAAACCTCACACAAAAAAATACTACGATACTATTCATATGAAATCCTAAAGACAGCTCAACTAATCTAGGATGGAAGTAATCAGAACAATGGTTGATATGGAGGAGTGACGTGGGGACAGGCACTGACTAGGAACAGTATAGGTTTTGTAACTGGATAGAACTTTGTGTTGCAAAGGTGTATGTACACATTTGTCAAAATTCATAGAATGGTATACATGGCAGATTTTATTTTCCAAAGATTGCCACCACGATATAACCCATCATACATGCTCTTATAAGGTAACACTAGCATTCTACCAGCAGGTGGTGGGATGTCGGTCCCTTCTTGAATTTGAGTGACCTCTGTGATTCTTTCAATCAAGAGAGTATAATGTTCTGTGTCTTTTAAGGCTAAGTAATAAAAATGCCATGTACTTCTGCCTTGCTCTTTTGAGATACTCTCAGAATTTAGCCACGATATATTGAGTAAGTCAGCCATTTGGCAAGGAAACCTAGCAAACACATACAAAGGTGACATGTTAAGTATTCTAGACCTGAGCTCTAGATGAAGTCCTGACAGCCAGCATCAATCTCAGATGTATTAGCAATCTTTCAGATGATTCCAGCCTCCAGTTAAGAAGTTACCCCAGTCATTAAGCCATTCCAACCAACATGCTTGAAGCCAAGACAAGCTATGCTTGCCAGTCTCTGCCCAAGTACAGATTTATAAGTAAACTAAACACTGATGTTTACAGGTGATTTGTTACATAGAACTAGGTAACTGGAGGGGTCCCTGGGTGGCTCCATTGGTTAAGCATCCAACTCCTGGTTTCAGCTCAGGTCATGATCTCACAGTTTGTGAGTTTGAACTCTGCATCAGGCTCCATGCTGCCAGTGGAGAACCTGCTTGGTATTCTCTCTCCTTTTCTCTCTGCCCCTCCCTTCCTGGCACACGTGCGCTCTCTCTCTCTCCCCCCAAAATAAACAAACAAACAAACAACTTTAAAAGCTTAAAAAGATAACTGGAACAATATACTAAATTCAGCTAAATTCAATCTACTAAATTTAGTTAATACTAAATTACTAAGTTTTAGTTGACAATATACATGCTGAAGTTAAGGATGAGGAATACAAATTACTGCAACTTACTTTGAAAAGCATCAAAAAATAAGACAAATTAACAGATGGATAGATACGACACAAAGCAAAATGTTAATTGTGGAATTACATTCTATAATTATTTCACATCTGTGTGAGTTTAAATATTTTCCTAATAAAATTATAAAAGTGAAATAGAAGCATTTTCAAACAAATAGAAGCTAAAAGATTTTCTTGGCCAAAAGACCTGCACTTCAAAAAATTTTAAATTCTTTAAGTATAAAGAATATAACCCAAGATAGAAACCTGGGTCTACGTAAAGAAATCTACACAAAGAAAAATGAAAATGGTAAAAATGAGTATAAACATGAAAAAATGTTGATAAAATTGGTTTAATAACTTGGCTTTTAAATTTAAGCTTAAATTTAAAATTTAAAAATTCTTTACAAAACAACTGGCTGTTTAAAAAATAAGTACAAATAAGACTGTGGACTTAATAAATTGTATAGAAGTAAAATTTGTATACTTTATTGCATATAAATTATACTTCAATAAAATTTATTTTTTGTTTATTAAAACACAATATGTAAAAGATGGCATTTTAAATCATTGAAGAAAGTCTCCGTTAACTGATCTAGAGAATTGTCTACCCGAGTGGAAAAAATAAAAGGTAAATATTTGTACACAATATCCAAGAACATGCCAAATGCAATCCAGATCTAAATCTAAACAAAATCATATGCAAAAAATTAACTCAAAACAGATGGCAGACTTAAATATAGAGCTAAAACTATAAAACTCTTAGAAAAAAATAGGCATAAATCTTTATAACCTTTAGATTAAGCAATGGTTTCTTAAATAACACCAAAGACAACAAAGTAAAAATTCATAAATCACTAAATCACTAAAATTTAAAACTTGGGTGGTTGCAACAATCATGAAAGTGAAAAGAAAACCTACAGAATGTGGAAAAATATTTGAAAATCATGTATCTCATAAGAGACTTGTATCCAGAACATATAAAGAATGCTTAAAACCTAACAGTGGAAAGGGGCGCCTGGGTGGCTCAGCCAATTAAGCTGCTGACTCTTGATTTCAGCTCAGGTCCTATCTCACATTTCGTGAGATTGAGCCCCACATGGGAGTCTGAGTTTAACAGCAGGAAGCCTGTTTGGGATTATCCCTCTTCTTCTCTCTGCCAGCCCCCCACTCTCATACACAGAAGCTTTCTCAAAAAAAAACACAAAAACAAAGTTCCAATTAAAAAATAGCAAAGGATTTGTGTAGATCCTCTCCAAAGAGGGCCAATCAGCACATGAAATGTTTCTATCATCATTAGTCATTAAGCAAATGTATATCAAAACCACAGAGATACCTTCACAACCATAAAAATTACTAAAGAGACAATGAACTTTGGCATGGAAGAGGTGCTATCAGAAAGAACCTGCATTCACTGATGATTCAACTGTAAAATGGCGCATCCACTTTGGAGGATTTTGCAGCTTCAAATGTTAAACACAGACACCCTACAACCCAGCAGTTTCACTTCTAGATATATACAGAAGAGAGCTGAATATATATGGCCACACAAAAACTTGTATTATGAATGTTCATGGCAACTAGATTCATAATAACCAAAAAGTGGAAACAATACAAATAACTGAATAAACAGTGTATATATTCATAGCATATTATTCAGCCATAAAAAAAGGATGAAGTGCTGTTATACGCTACATGAGTGACCCCTGAAAAAACAATACTATGTAAAAGAAGCCATACACTAAAGGGCACATATTTTATGATTCCATATATATGTCTAGAACAGGCAAATCCATATAGAAAGAAAGCAGATTAGTGGTTGCCAGAGGCTGGAGGACAGGAGAAAGAAGAATGACTACTAACAAGTGGAGTTTCTTTTTGGGATAATAAAAAGGTTCTAAAATTAGTGCTGATGGTTGTACAACTGATATGCTAAAACCCAAATATACTAAATACAATTATTACTAAAACTGAATTATATGCTTTAAAATGGTGAAATGCATAGTATGTGAATTACATATCAATAAAGTTGGAAATTATAAAAAAATATGGTATGATTTTTAAGAAACCTCTCAAAAAAGGAAAAAAGCTACATGTATCTATAATTATACAGGTATATTTGGTATTTGCCAGGCAATTTTAAATTTTTCTACACTTACATTTAACAGCTGTTATGTTTTAGAATAAGTTAAGAAAAGAAGAAACTTCACTTATTTTTAACTTAAAACAATACATTTATCTACCTGCATATGCTCACTATCAAAAATAATTCTATGCACCAATATTTAAGGGGGGATGGGACAACCAACCTGGAAATATAAGAGGCTCTCTAGAAATACAGAAATGTTAGAATTCTTTGTTTTATGATTTATGAGAATAACCTAACCCAATATTTGAAACTGAGACTATGCTGCAAGTCTAGGTTGTACAGTTAGTTACATTTAGGAGTAGGTATGAGTAGAACTCTGGGATCACAATCATGGAGTACTGGAAAAGAACTGAACTCTCTGAAAATGGCATTTAACCTTCCTCTCCCTCTGGGTTCGTGAACAGTTCAGATATTAAATAAGCTATTAAATAAGCTATGCTTATTTACCTACCTGAATAACTACAAAATGTACATTCATGATTGGCCAATATTAATGCTATTTTCCCCCTAATAAGGTACCTTTACTTAAGTGTTTTGTTATGTGAGTTAAGAGTAGATCAAGTGTCATCTATGGAAATCTTTTAGAAATTCTAAATTACCAGATTTATCTCAATTTCCTGGCTTTAAATATAAATCACATATTCTGGTCAACAATTCTATGATCTGAAAATAGAAGCAAATGTGCCACACAGTCCCAATGACTTAGTATTGTGAAATTTTCCTCCAGGTTCTTTCTTGTGCTATAGTTCATTTGAGTTCAATCTTACATAGTGTCTAATCTAAAATTAAACCTAGAATTATGCTAGCTTTCAGCTTGTTTTATGCACACACACACAAAATGACGTATAGTACAAGATACTGAAATAACTAAAGGTAGGTGGGTTTTCCTTGAAATAATCATGAACATATACTTTCACATTTATCATATTTCACATGCCTATCAAATGTAGCACCTAAACTCATAAATACCTGGGGTGCCTGGGTGGCTTAGTCCGTTAAGCATGCAACTCTTGATTTCAGCTCAAATCGCGATCTCACAGTTCATGAGACCGAGCCTTCGATGTTGGGATTCTCTCTCTCACTCTCTCTACCCCTCCTCTGCTTGCACAAGCTCGCTCTCTCTCTCTCAAAATACAATAAACTCGAAAAAACATAAACTCATAAAATCTGATTCAACGATAACAAAAGACCACTGGTTTCTAATTTAACTTCAAAATGCTTTTAAGAACACTTACCACATATAATTTTAACTGAACTACACTAAATCTGTTTAAAGATAGAAAACTGTTGTTCTGAAGACTATATTTGAAGGACATAGAAAGTAAAATTTTGAGATATTTAATTTTCTACTAATATCCAGTAAAATACATCAAAGTGGCCTAATATTCTTTTGAGCTGTTACCAACAGGAGTAATATTTTTAGATCAATCAGTACATGAACATTCATTCATTCACCCAGCAAAAATGCCTGAAACTATACATTAAAAAAAATAGGGGGGGGGGGCATTTGGCTGGCTCAGTTGGTGGAGCATGTGACTCTATCCCAGGGTCGTAAATTTGAGCCCCACTGTTGGGTGTAGAGATTACTTACCAAAAAAAATCTTTAAATACAATTAATTAATTAAAATTAAATAGAGCAAGAATCATTTACTTTCCTCATAGAATCATCAAGAGTAAAGAACTTATTTAGTTATAGTTGAGATTATGTACTTGCTCAGGAAAAGCAGGATTCAAAAACAGCATAACACAAGAAAACATTAAAACCAATGAGTGCAAGGAGAGTCTCAGGGAAGGCTTTTACTAATATTCAGGAATATTTAGCAATATTCCCTGAGACCTAAAGGACAGTTTAAATTTGTTGGCTGTATTCCAGGAAAATTGAAATGCACTGGCAAAGAATTTGACACTAGAATGAGGTTAGACAGTTCAAAAAACTCTAAAGGCCAGTACTGTTAGACGGCTCTGAACAATGCAGAGGGCAGAGAAAGTCAAGGCTGAGGAGGAGAAGAATCTAGATTATGCAGGACTTCAGAGACCAATAAAGGATTCTGAATTTATTCTAAAAGTAATGGGAAGCCAAAGAATTTTAAATAGAAAGTAAGAAGGCTAGACTTACATTTTTAAACAATCACTTGAAAAGACAGAACTGTTATTTGTTCACAATAATCCAAAAGAATTACAAACTATTAGAAATGATGGAGTTCATCCAAGTTGATGGTTACAAAATCAATACCAGCAATGATCAAATGAAATAAAAAAAGATGTTATTTACAATGTAAGAAAATTTAATCAAATACCTAGGAATAAATTTAATATAGTATGTGTAAAAGGCCTTTATGAAAACTGCAAAATACAGAAGAATCAAATAAATAGCAAGATGAACCATGTCAATTCTCAGCTTATATATTCAATGCAATTCCAAATAATATACCCGAAGGAATGTGATAAAATAGTTTTAAGTTATGAAAGAATGGAAGTTAAAAGTCAAGATAGTTTTGAAAATTAATAAAGAAGAGGCCTGGACTTCTAGATTTCAAAGCTTAATACAGAGATATGTGAAATAAAACAATGTAATACTGATGTTTAAAAAAAAAGGAGAAGATTAAATTAAAAAAAAAACTAAAATCGAACTCAAGGACAAACAGGACAAACAGGACAAATGACAATAGAAAAATAATGAAGGAAGAATCAATACTAATATTGGAATGATTAACTTATATGAAAAAAACTGATTCCTAACTTCCTCCCACATGGACCTAAATGCAAAAAAAACCAAACAATAATATAAACCTCTCAACTATTAGCAGACAACATTAAAGATGGTTTCTTGAATAAAAAATACAAATCATAAAGGAAAAGGCTTATGATTTTGACATCAAAAGTTGAGATTCTATATATATCGGAAAAAAACAAAGAATCACATAAGAGAATATCACAATGGGCTAGAAGTAGTAATTTTATTCTTATTCTGATAACTTTCATGGCTGCACTGTAAAGTAAGAAGACTGAGATGATCATCAAGGTCCTTTACAATATAAACGCTGTATGATAATGTCTCATTCTTTTTAAAACATTTAATTCATAAAACATTTAAAACATACCCAAAATAATAAAGTTCATATCCATTTACCCATAATCCAGAATAATCAAGAAAATGCAAATTAAAGTGAAGTCTCATCTCACTTCCATCAAATTTGTAAAAATTTTAAAATGTGACAATCCCATGTATGGGCTAAGATCCTGGAAAATGAACTGCACATATACTGCTGGTAACATATACATTGGTGTAACGATTTTAAAGAAGAATTAGTAATATCCAGTAAAGTTAAAGTTATTCACAACCTATTCCAGGCAATTTCATTTTAATGAAATCTTCCCAAACACCTACGCCTAAAAAAATGTGTAAAATCAATTACTCCAGCATTATTTATATCAGAAAAGGAAATAACTCAAAATATCCATCAATAGTGAAATACATACATTTTATTCATACAATGGAGTACCAAACAGCAAACTGAATAAACGAGACCTACATGAACCAACATACAGATTTCAAAAAATGGTATTGTTTTAAAAGGAAGCTGATGAAAGATTATGTACAATACAGTACCATTTCATAAAAATTTGAAACATAAAACACTGTATATACCACTTATGGATACATGTACATAGATACAGAAGTATATACAAGAATATGAAGCATACTCAAGAACCTCGGGATAGTTATTACCTTAAGTACAGAGAGGGTAATAGAACTGGGAAAGATTGGGAGGATATTGCCTGTAAGTGAATACATAAGACTCCATTTACTTCCCAAAGAATCAAAAGTGGTAGAATTTATAGTTCTGGATGGTGTGTGAAAAAGTATTTGCCATATTATTTACTGTAAATTTTAAATACTTTATAAACTGAACATTACCTTGGAGATAATCTAACCTAACCTAACCTACTTACTTTATAAAAGGAAAAATATCAGAATATAAAATAAATACTACTGTAGTCACAGCAATTTTAAACATGTCTAAAATAGCACTTTGGGGAATTAAATCTTGATCACTTAAGAGAAAGAAACTTGAAGGCTACAGTCATCAGCCTTAATTTCTCAACATTTGATGTCAGCTAGAAATATGGAGAACATAAACACATCCCTCCTAGGAAACCCTGACAGGCATCAGCAGTAAAGTGGGACCATAGTATAGACAGGTCTTTGGTCCACTGTGCAGGCTGATCCCTAATCTTCCTATCTCTACTTAAAATCATTTAAAGTTCTGAAGCCTAGAGGATTTTGTTCCTGATTATACTTAGTTCATCAGTCCACAGTCGATATCCAAAAGTAGTTCTAAACTAAAGAGAAAGCAGTTCACTCATCAAGCACTTACAAATACACAAAACTGCATGTTTTAAAATGTTTATTGTTCTCATAGAATCTTTAATCCAAGAGCAAAGAAATGATTTAATTTCAGTTGAGATAACTGAATAGTGACTAGTCAGATAATAGTGACTTACCTATTCTCCAGTTGAGATCCATCTATTTTAAGTTCACCCCTCCTTGCCTTTCATCTAGCCCAAAAGACGGAAAAGGAATTTTAGGGTGAGTGAACTGATTCCCTACTGAGATAAATGAGACTATAAGGCCTTCCTTTTACATTTTGAAGATAATCTGAAATATAGTACACTGGGCAATAATGAAATTTAAAGAAATATACAGTAATACCTGAAATGCAGAAATCTAGTTTTATGTGTATATAAGACTAAAGTTAGCTCAGTTTTTTTTTTAACATAGTCTACTAAGAGTTCTCATTTCAACACTATAGTCAACTTTTAAGCACGTCCACTGTCAAGCATAGTATATACCTACCATAGCTACCAAACCTTATCCATTTAATTTTCTATCTTCCTTTTTTGTTCCTTAAACATGTTTAATGTGTCCTAGTCTATTTTGGGCTGCTAAAACAAGATACTACAGACTTGGTGGCTTGTAAACAGAAATTTCTCACATTTCTGGAGTCTTAAGAAACCCAATATCAAGGTGCTGGCAGATTCGATGCCTGGCAAGAACTAGATTCCTGATTCACAGACAGCTGTCTTCTGGCTGGGTCCTCGTATGGAAGAAAAAGCAAGGGAATTCCTTGAAATCTTTTATAAGGTACCCCATTAGTGAGGGCTCTACTCTCTAATCACCTCCAGAAGACCCCAGCTCCTAATACCATTAAATTGGGTGTTACAATTCCAACATATGAATTTTGGGAAGACATAAACATTTAGTCTATAGCAATATGTCGCAGACATAACAAAATGTGTAAAAAATTGAATATAAATGAAGCAGCCTAAGTAGGAAACTTTTCATTTTAAAGAAGCTCTAAATTTAGAGTATCTTCAACAGTGTAGTTTCTATAACCAACATTCAATATGATGCACTATCAGCTCATTTCAGGAAATTAGAAGAGAAATGTTACCCAATTACTCTTTGTGTGAAATGGGATTTATCAATTAGTATACATGTCACATGAAACAGGTGCTCAAAAGACATGTATTTCTTTAATTCCAGAAACAAAAAATTTAAATATTTAGCAAAGGTAAATATTTAATATCCTTATTTATGGCACACTATAAGGTTATCAGTATTGGCACATATACACACACAGAGGCACGATAAATAGAATCCTTAAGAAAAAAAAAAACTAAAGTAATTAATAAGCTGGAAATACCCATATGTCTCCCTATGACCCATTAGCTTTATGTAGAAAAAAACCGCTGGGCATTTCATCCTTTCCCTTTCAAAGAACAGGATTATGCTTTTCATCTGATAAGAGAAAGAATTTGTTAGTAAGTAGTGTGAAGAAATTCCTGTAGTGGTATCTGCAGTGCTAGAAGTATCATCTGAGAAGAAAATAACACCGGTTTTAAAGATGAGGCAAAGAAATGACAAAATGTGACCTTTATTCAATTTGAATGGTACATACGTGATTGTTATACTATTCTCTGTACTGTCCATATATTTAGTTGGGGGGGAGAATTCAGAATTTACACAAGAATCACAAAGAATATGAAAGTAAATGGGTTAGGACAGTGGTTACAGTGCACAAAAGAAATGCTAACAATACCTTCTCTCATTCAAGAGTAGAACTCTATTAGAAGCTTGAAATGGAGAAGGTATCCCTTTTGATGCAAGGAGACGGAAGTCATCACATTAAGAACAAAGAGCTACAAGCCTGCATACCACAAAGAAACAGGTCAAAATTTTTTTCATGTTTTATTTATGTAATATAAAAGGATCTGTGCTTGACTAACCTCAACTGACCTCAGAAGGGTACTGTTCCCAACACACTAGACTGTTAAGAGTTATCACATTAAGCTCCATTCTACCCACCCAAGAGTTTCATTTAAAGAACATTTTATCCTACTTGTATCCTAAGTGTTCAGGGCTCATATGCTACCTTCATTCTTTTATTTACAGCATAGATGCTGACTTTAATAAAGTCTTACATTGGATTCTTTTCCATGAATCACATGTGATGCCTTACAGATTCCACAGACTTCCTAGGATTGAACTCAAACAATCTTATCCAGTAAGAATCTATGTCTCCAAAACCTCTTTTCATTTGAGGTCGACCTTATGACTCACTTGCCATTTGTCAAATTAACAGGAGAGGTCAAAAGTAAAGCAAATTACAGAAGGTGTTTGACTATGGATTAATAATACTAAATAGTACATCACTAATTAATAAGATTTATAGTTTATTTTAAATATAGTCAACAAATTTAAAGTAAATTCAGACACTATTTTCCAAAATAATACTTCTATAAAAAGGTTAAAAATGTTAATAGAGAAAAGCATGAAAATATACCAAGGTTCCAATCACCTATTTAATACTAACTTGTTTTTTAGGTCAAGTCACTAGATCACAAAAGGTCACTTTATTATTCCACTTTTTCAAGAATGATCACATCTGAAAAACAATCCTTTGAAACAGACAAAGCAAGTATCACCTTCACTTGAAAGAAGTTAACAGAACAAAAGCTTTAAAAGATAAACGACCTGCTAGGAAGCTAGATGGGAAGGATGAACCCAAGGTCTTCTGACACCAGTTAGTGATTCTTCCTCCACATGAGTGAGTCTTAGTGGCTTTTGTTCACTGACCCTGCTGAAACTCTGGAACACTTAAAATTTTATATATAATTTTAGGGAGTTCACAGTCATGAAGCTTAGAGTCAAACAGTTAACTGTCAGCTAAATCTATATGCAAACAGCAATATTCTAAAAAAAGGTACTAGCTTTATTTCATCCTCAGATTGGCCTTACAGTTAATAATCTTTTTGACTTATTATCCACAATGATATCTACTTGCTAAACATAATTTAGACCAAAGCACACTATATGTAACATTTCTCAGGTTAAATGAAAATGAAAGGTTGCAAAGACTTATTATGTATTGTTATTTCATTAAAAAAATTACACATCTTTAAGCATTTTAAACATGTTTAAGGCATAGAATATGTTTACAGAATAATACTATTTTTATTTACTGTAATTTTACTTGACTTCCTTTATTAGAAGAAAAAGCTCCATTTACTACACAGTTAAGGTCAGAAAAGGCCCACTGATGGCATCTTGTGAAGTCTGCCTTCTAATAATAGTGTAGAAAACACTCAAGTAGAAGGTAAGTGGGTACTCACAAACTACTCCTCCCAACAGGTAGGAAAAGAACATGTGCCACAGGGTACAAAGAGTCCTGAACTCTAGTCCAGAGACTCAGACTATGGTTCTGGCGCTGCCACCTGGGTTACTTTAAGAAAATCTCTTTAAAGCTTTGCACTTCAGTTTCTTCAGGTGTAAAATTAATGGAGAAATTGACCTCAAGAATAGTCCTACTCAGGTTTAAAACTTCTATAAATCTAGTAGACAGAATGATAATCACCCCACAAAAATACTGAAGTACTTATAGGAATCTGTCAAAGTAAAAAAAAAAATTTTTTTTAAATACATATCCATTCACACAAATACAAACACACTATGTGCCAGATCTTGGGTGATGGAGTAGGACCAAGGTATAAAGATATGAAGTATCTCACTTTGCCAAATAGTTGTAGAAAGAGGTAAAAATAATATTCTTCAGAATAGCAGCTGCAGGTGGAAAGTGTTGAGTCCAACAGAACTGTCCTAAGATTAGAAGAGCACCAAAGAATGAGGCTCTGTTATGTGATTGGGTTTCACAAGAAATGGTGTTATATGGACAAAGCAAATAGACTATACGCTTCCAAAAGACAGAGACATGATTTTTGTCTTTGTATCCCTTACCCTAACCAAGCTCATCATAGCAGGAACCCAATTAACATTAGCTGACTATTTACTAACTCATAACTAATTTATCCATACTCAAAGTATGGATAGTAAACTTTCTGGCAACTTTCTGGTAAACACTAGTAGGAGTCCTTGCCCTTAAAGAGTGAGTTCACAGGTAGTGAGAAAGAAAACAATGTAAAGGAATAACACACTAAAGTCCACTGTATGTAAGGTGCTTTGAGACCAGTCAGAGAAACTGGGTAGGAAGACTTCAAATGATAATACTTATTAAGAGCCTATGTGTTAGACATTTCACAAGCTTTAATCCTCATTAACAACTGAGTTAGTTTCACCATCCC
This sequence comes from Paguma larvata, assembly GCA_030068075.1. Lineage (NCBI taxonomy): Eukaryota > Metazoa > Chordata > Mammalia > Carnivora > Viverridae > Paguma > Paguma larvata. Next base: position 116,877,512 of record CM057827.1, read on the forward strand.
ATTTTACAGATGACAAAACTGCAGTTCACCAAGACTAAGTAACTTGCTAAGATCAGACAACTAGGGTGAGCCCTGAAATAAAAATGGTATCTAATTCCAAAGCTGTTTCCACTGTACATAGTGTAATGTCTTTGAATTTACTTTATCGTTACATTTGCATGGGGGGGGGGGAGGGACTGTCAAAATCCACCAAAACTCTTGTTTTCCTGAATTATCATAAAAAGAGAAAATTTGTCTTCATTCATAAAAATGAAAAAACTAATTTTTTAACAGCTATATGTATACTTAATGTAAACTGTCTCTACATTCTGACCAATACAAGTTTAGGTCTATACAAAAAAGTGCAACATGACTGAAGAACATAACCAGTAATCATTTCAGAAAATAAGCATTTGTAAATATCATTTCAAGTGCTTGCGTTGAAAAATTTTGGTATGATTCATAGTTTTGGATTATTCCACTGACTGCTTATTCAAACCAGCAAATTATTTCAGATTTGTGGGGGAGAGGTTTGGAGGTGAGAGAAAAGGGATAATTTAAAAAATGACCTAAAGTTTAAAAAATACACTGTATGTAAATGTCAAAGACACTGTAAGTAACCAATTAATCTTGTTAAATGAACTGGACAAGTGGGACGAGAATGTGTCTTCCTCGCAATTAAGTATACTTAAAATATTTAAGTCATGAAAAAAATGTACAATTTAGAAGAGATAAATCAAAAACACCTTACAAAACCTCTGAAAAGGAATCAAAACACTGTAATTTTTATCTCTCTGTGAAGTTAAACACCTCAGGAACTAAGCAATGTCTAGACAATTATGTACATAATACTTAGCACACTAATGCTAGTTAATATTGACACAATAAGACTTTCTTAATTTCCAATTTTAATTTTGTAAATATGGTCATTACTTCTTGAATTTATTTTTTACTTTTGTGGTCATGATTACTAGTTTCTTTAGAGTGCCATCACTAATACTGTATTCATTTCATTAAAAATGTGACTAAATAGCTCAGATTTACAAGCAAGATTAAATTCCAAAATTACTTCCACTATAATACCAAGACAAAATTTTATTTTTATCTTTCTAAATTCTCAACTTTTTTACATGGTTTACACGATAATATTCCAAATAAGAATACTTCTCATTCCTCTTGTCATTCACTCAAAATTTACTGGGTATCTACAGTGACTTTGACAGGTAATTTTTGACAGCTGTACTTATAAACTTTAGATTATTTCCATTTCAGGCCCTCTTCCTTCCCCTAGAATATTCTGGAATAGTTTCCTGCTTCTTTCAATATTGCAAGCAGTGGAATACTCCAAAATTATAGGTCATATCCATATTCTCTCATAATTTATGGAAGGTAACTCTGGACTGTAAATCCCATATTACTATTCGTCTACATTTTCAACAGCACCCTAGCCACTTAATATAATGCCAGACAGACTTAGCAATGTTTCTATTTTAATATGCCCATAGGACGTTTTAAAAAATTCAGAGACTAAATTATCTTTGAAGAATAAACTCAACGAGTATTTATGTTAAAATTATTTCTAACAATTTTATGGACTAAAGCATTGGCCATTCAATTCTGACTTTACCAACAAAACCTCCACGCCATGACGAAGAGTCCTTTTCATTTTCTCAACTGAAAAGGGAAAATAAAAAATGCCAACCGTTTGTAGGTTTGCATTTAACAGAATCACTGGCAAACCCAGTAACTCACATTTAATTTGAAAAACCCAATAATTTGTGAACACAACCCCTGAGCTTGATTTCCCTTTTCATTCGCCCTCCCCGCCAGTCCAACCCCCAAATCCGGACCCCCCAAAGCACACGTCTAAACATTTTTCACAAAAAGGGCAAGATCCTCGAAAAAAGAGCTCCCCTTGAAAGGAAAAGGCCAGTCCTATCCAGCCTGGGCCCCAGGCCTGCTCCTTAAGCTTGGCTCCAAGGAGGGCCAACTCTCGACGCCCTGAACGCCCCGCCCCGGGCCCTCCCGCGTCCCCTAAGGCGACAAAACCCTCCCTCAGGCCCTTAGCCAGGACTGACAGTTACGAGTGTAGCAGCGGCTAATACCTACCAGAGGCCTACTTCTGGCACAGACCCCTCAAAACCACGCGCCCCCAACACTTGCCGCGGCGCAGTTTGGGAGCGTCCCTACCTTTGCCGAAGCCAGCCCCGCAGGGTGGCTTGGCGACAGAAAACGAAGGGAAACGCGGCCCGGCCTCCCCGGCCCAGGCCCCGTCCTCGGCCACACTGACCTGTTGTCGCCCCCGCGCCTGGGCTGTGGCCCTCGCAGCAGCGGCCGCCTCACTGGTCGTAGTCGCCCTCGCTCGCCGCCTCCGCCCGCCACCGCCTCGTTCCCTTTCGCTGCCGCCACCGCCGGGGCTCATGCGGGACCCGCGCTTCCTTCTCCGGAGACTAAGGCCGGGAAAAGGGGCACCGGGGCCGCAGAAAACCCTACGCTCGTCGCCCGCCGCCGCTCCGCCGCTGCCTGTCCCCACTAAGGAGCTGCGGGGCCCGCCGAGCCGGGGCTAGACTGTAAGCTGCTCCGAGCACGACCCCAATGAGGAGCCGAAGGAGGCGCCGCTGTCCGCGGCCGTAATCGCTAGGTCCGCAGAGATGAAGCTCAAGTAGGAGGCAGCAGCGAAAGGCGAGTGTCTGGTCCGGCGGATGGCTAAGTGGTAGTGAGGTGCGCAAGCGAGAGGAAGGCGGTGTGTCGAGATTCTGGCGAAAGGGATTCAGGCACTGTCGTCTCCTGCAGTCACCCCGAACCCAGCGCCACCATCTTGAGAAAAACGCGGATCTCGCGGCCGCAGCGCAAGCCGGGAGGACTAGCTGGGCGGGCCGAGTATCCCAGCAGGCAGCGCGCGCCGCCCGGCCGGGCGAAGGCTCCGAGCCGGGACGCAGGGACGTGGGGGCGGGGCCGGGCTGCGCGCGGGAGGACGCAGCGTTGTGCCCCGCCCCCTCTTGCCGCCTACGCCCCCTTCCTGCTTGCCGTCGTCGGCAGCGCAAGGGCTCTTGGGAAGGGGAAGTTGCTTGCGGCTCCCTGGAGTCATACCAGGGTCGGTCGCCATCTTAGGACGAGGTAGAGAAGGCGATATTTTTTTTGAGCCACCGCTGTTTGTGGTTACACGCCGGAAAACCCTTGGCGCCCCCAGAGGTGTTGGAGAGCCCCCTGGTCTACCAGGTCGAGAAACGTGCGAGGACTTGGACGCTCTTGATTTTGGTGGGGGACAAATCGGCTCTGAAAATCCGCCGGAGAGTTGGGGGGAGGGGGAGCTTTGATATCTTCCAGCCCCTCCGCAGAGATGAAGCCTTCGACCCCAACCCCTTTCTGTCCAGAACTGCCTTTGTAAATATTGCAGAGATAGCCCGAGAGGAGAGTGTGAGCCAGCATTCAGGGGACCAAGGTCATCTATTTAGGTCTCTCGGCGACACTTTGTCACTAGTTTACCAGAAGGTGAAAGCCCGTCTCACGGTTTTGACATTCGGTAGGTTGTTGATAAAGAGAATGTGGCCTCTTGGTAGACATCAGCTGGATGGATGCTAATTTTGACCCATATGACAACACTTTAAAGCCGTGCGTCTTGATTTTTAGTACCAAGGTCACCATTCTATTTAAAAGGGCTTTTTTATGGCCCGCGACGCTTAAACTAGCAAAGCTATAATGGAAATCACTAACAATTCAGTCTTAACGGCTTACAACTTTGCTAACCCCATAAAATACTATGAGATCCCATTCATCTAGTATTCAAAGGATTTTTTTAATCAATAATCTTACATAGCCCTTTATTTAGCTGTCATTCTTAGAACATTTTTTCTATATAGTGATATATATAGATAATATATAGATATATACTGCTTCGTGACTATAAACAACTATAAAAAGTAAGCTACTGAAATTTAAATTATCCCAGGACAATTAATGATAGATGACAGTATTAAATAATGTCCAATTTTTAACTCAGTTCCTTATTTTTTCATTTTCCTCCATTTCAAGTCTTCATTTGGAAACAATTTGCAGTTATATTTTATAGAAGAAGCAATTTAAAATCATAGTCTTTTCAGGATTTTTTTTTTGCATATTATCAAAATAAGCAAATGAGAATGAAAATCTTCGAAGAATTTTGTTAGAATAATCAAAGCAAAATGTTACTGCAGTATCTAGCATGTGAAGATACTTGTAACTATTTTACTTAAGTATAAATTGCCTGAATAAACGAAATGTAGTTTTATACAACCTGGTGCATCAAAATGGGGCAAAAATTCCTGAATAGCAAAAAAAATTAAAGATTGACAAGAAATAAATCTGTTCGTAGTTAAATGTCACACTGACTATCCTGTTCTTTACCAAAATCAAGGAGGATCCCAGATCCTTCTTTCAATATGGAGAAATTACACATAGGCCTTTTACCTTATTATTAGGTATTCATTGGTGTCAGACCTGGTTCAAGAACCCACTCTGCTCTTTGTCTTATATATTTCAAATTTTATGGTGTTTGCTGATAAAAGTTACTAGTACATTGACTGGCATATGGTAAGTGCTGAGTAAACGTTAGAGCTTAGTAATAGTAGTAGTATTATCCATATTATTGTTTAGCATTGTACACTTCATGAACTCCTTCACACCTCTACCCTTATTTCTACAGATCTATGTAAATTTTCACTCCCTCGATCTCCTGTCTTAAAGTATGAGCCATTATTCCATTTTACAACTTTTTTTTTTTGGTAAGTGTATGAAGGGGTAGAGATCTCAAAACTCTTAGTCCCTTGGTTGTTCCCTTTTTTGTTCATGAATTCTCCTTCTACTAATTTTGTCCCTTCTATTTAGAAGAGCTATCTATACCCGGATCATCATTTGTTTCTGTCCCTCTTCAACTGTTGAAATTTTGCATTTGCCCCCATTTTAATACACTGCTTGTGTTAATGTCAGTAATAGCACAGTGGCTAAATCTAAAAGTTGCTTCTCAATTTTCATGGTGGCTGACCTTTTCGTAGGCTTCCATACTGCTTACCACTGCCTCCGGGAAACTGTTCCCTTGGTTCCATCACCCTGCAGTCTCCATCCTCCCTTCTTGTGTCTTGGGCCCTCTTCAACTTGTCTTTGCATAATACTCTTCCTCCCCATCACCGATTCCCTTTGCCTGCTGTGATATACGGTCTCTGAAATTACCATATACATATACTCTCTGTTTATCAACAAATGTGATAAGTGTTAAGGAGAAATACAAAACAAGATGAAGAGAATAGAGAATGCTACAGGAGTGGAATCATTAAGTGTGGTCAGAGAGGTGTCATTGAAAAGACATTTAAGCCAGGCCAGGTAGCATAGCAGGTAGCTCATGACCTGAGCCGAAGTCAGATTCTCAACCTACTGAGCCACCTAGGTACCTCAAATCTGTCACTGGTTCTCATAGCTTTCTGGATGATGTCCAAACTCCAAGACCAAAGTCTGTTGGATGTGGGCCCCACTTACTTTCCAGCCCCAATTCCTTCCACTACCCACATAAATCCATTGCTGGAGCAGTACTTACTCTAAAAAGTCACTTGGAGGGGCACCTGAGAGGCTCAGTTGGTTAAGTGTCCAACTTCAGTTAAGGTCATGATCTCACAGTTCATGAATTTGAGCCCCTCGTTGGGCTCTGTGCTGACAGCTCATAGCCTGGAGTTGGCTTCAGATTCTGTGTTTCCCTCTCTCTTTCTGCCCCTTCCTCACTCATATTCTTCTCTCTCTCTCTCTGTCTCTTTCTCTCGAAAATAAGCATTTTTTTTTAAAGTCGTTTGGAGCCCTTTTGCATGCAATTTCAGGGTTTTTTTTTCATTTTCTAATTCCAGTGCAGTTAGGATGCAGTATGAATTAGTTTCAGGTGTACAGTATAGTGATTCAATAATTCCATGTCTTAGTGCTCAGTAAGAGAAGTGCACTCTTAATCTCCTTCACCAACAAAACTAAAGACAAGACTATTGAATGGAAGAAGATAATTACAAATGATATCTGAGAAAGGATTAGTGCCCAAAATATATAAAGAACTTGTACAACTCAATACCAAAAAATAATCCAATAAACAAATAGGCAGAAGACATGAACAGACATTTCTCCAAAGAAGACATACACATGACCAACAAACACCAAAAAGATACTCAACTTCACTCCTTATCAGGGAAATGCGAATCAAAACCACAATGAGATAAGCATTTCACATTTGTCATAATGGCTAAAATCAACAACACAAGAAAAAACAAGTGTTGGTAAGAATGTGGAGGTAAAGAAACACTCCTGCACTGCTGGTGGGAATGCAAACTTGTGCAGCCCCTGTGAAAAACAGTATGGAGTTTCCTTAAAAAGTTGAAAATAGAACTACCCTATGATCCAGCAATCTCACTACTAGGTATTTACCCAAAAAATAGGAAAACACAAATTCAAAAGGGTACATGCACCCCTATATTTATTCTAGCATTATTTACAATAGCCAAATTATGGAAGCAACCCAAAATTCCAATGATAGATTGATGGACGAAGATGTGGTGTGTGTGTGTATGTGTGTGCATGCGTGTGTGTATGTGTATGATGGAATATTATTCATCCATAAAAAAGAATGAAATCTTGTCATTTGTAACAACATAGATGGACCTAGAGAGTATAATGCTAAGCAAAATACGTCAGAGAGAGAGAACTAACATGATTTCACTCATGAGGCAAACCAAGAAACAGGCTCAACTACTGAGAACAAACTGAAGTTTACCAGATGGGAGATTGGTGGGCATATGGGTGAAATAGATGATGGGGATTAAGGAGGGCACTTGAGATGAGCACTGGGTGATGCATGGAATTATTGAATCACTATATTGTACACCCGAAACTAATATAGCACTGTATGTTAACTATATTGGAGTTAAAAAATAAAAGTCATTGCTCTGGGTGTGCACTGCTTCTATTATGGCCTGCTGCAAAACAAATGCTGATCACTATTTTCACTTTATACCTTTTTTTTTTTTTTGGTAAAAGCAAAAATCTTCTTTGAATTTCTTTCAGTCAGTGAAAATAGGTATGTGCTAAAGTGAGTCTTTCACAGGAGCAAAGTGGTGGACCATGAACTTTATACCAGAAACTAAGCCTGGTATACATGAATCTGTATACCAGAACAATATTCCCAACTTATTACCCCCAAAGAAAGCTTCTTTTCCATAATGTTCATTTCAAAACTCAGATTCTGCAGGCTTCAGCCAGGCTGATCTGCCACCACTCCATTCCAGCCCTCAGTCCCATTTCGTGATGTTGGACCACCTGTTTATCTTCTTTAGGCATTAATTTCTTTAGGTATTAAAGGGGATGATATGAATAATGATTAAAGAGACCATGTGTTGCTAAGGACCTGACTCAATACTTAGTACATGATAAATGCTAAGTAAATGTAATGTATGAATGAATGAATTGGTAAGTAGATGGGTTGGCTTAATTTGGGTTTCCCAAAAACAGATTTGAGATAATTTGAGTACAAGTATTTTATTTGAAAGGTGATCCTAAAAACTTTGGTAGGGAAGCAAGGAAGTGTGCCAAGGAAGAAAGACAACAAGTAAAGTGGGCATTATCAATCAAGTATCCACTGTGGGTAACCAGCGGTTAATTCTGCTGAGAAACTCTGGAGGAAAGTGTAGAACACTCACTTAACAGTTATTCTGTCAGTAGAAAGAGGGAACTTTTATTATACACTGATTATCCCAGTGACTACTCACACTGTTGGCTTACTGTAGTAAGGGTATGGCAACTCCAGCTGGTCAGAAAATGCCCAAAGCAAAAAAAAAAAAAAAAATGCAGATGCTGGCAATTAGAGCTAGTACTGGCATGTATTACATGATAAGACTTAGGTTGCCAAGAGCATCTGCTATGTGAATGAATGCACAAATAAACAAAGGGACAAATGAGCCAAATTTGATGCATGTACCACAGTTCACATGGCCCTCACAGTTGCAGGCTTAGAAACCTATTAGAGCAGCCCATCAAACAAATTAACATTAACCAAGCTCAAGAGTTGAAATTTTAAAATCAGAATGCCAGTTTATTTCTTTTCATTTGTTTTTCATAAGTAGAAGTGTTTCATCACTTACATGCAACACCCAGTGCTCATCTCAACAGGTGACCTACTCTTTTTTTTGAATAATTTATTGTCAATTTGGTTTCCATATGACACCCAGTGCTCAGCCCAACAAGTGCCCTCCTCTGTGCCCGTCACCCACTCTCCTCCCTCCCACACCCCCCTCTCCCCTCAGTTTGTTCTTAGTCTTTGAGAGTCTCTTATGTTATGTCTTGCTTCCTCTCTGTGGCTTTTCTTTTTCTTTCCTTCCCCTCTACCACTCCCCCCTGGTTTTCTCTTAGGTCTCCCAAAGCCTACCTATGCATGGGAACATATGGCATATGTCTTTCTCTGTCTCACTTATTTCACTCAGCATAATATCCTCCGGTTCCATCCATGTTGCCACACATGGCCAGATTTCATTCTTTCTCATTGCTGCATAGTATTCCATTGTATATATATATACCACTTCTTCCTTACCCATTCATCAGTTGATGGACACTTAGTCTCTTTCCATGATTTGGCTATGGTCAAAAGTGCTGCTATGAACATCAGGGTATGCGTGCCCCTATGCATCAGCAGTCCTGTATCTCTTGAGTAGATTCCTAACAGTGCTATTGCTGGGTGATAGGGTAAATCTATTTTCATTTTTTTGAGGAACCTCCACACAGTTCTCCAGAGTGGCTGCACCAGTTTGCATTCCCACCAACAGTGCAAGAGGCTGCCTATTTCTCCACATCCTCGCCAGCATCTATAGTTTCCTGATTTGTTCATTTTAGCCACTCTGGCTGGTGTGAGGTGGTATCTCAGTGTGGTTTTGATTTGTATTTCCCTGATAATGAGTGACATTGAGCATCCTTTCATGTGTCTGTTTGCCATTTGGATGTCTTCTTCGGAGAAGTGTCTATTCATATCTTCCGCCCATTTCGTCACTGGATTATTCGTTTTTCAGGTGTGGAGTTTGGTAAGTTCTTTATAGATTTTAGATACTAGTCCTTTATCCGATATGTCCTTTGAGATTATCTTTTCCCATTCCATTGGTTGCCTATCAGTTTTGTTGGTCGTTTATTTTGTCGTGCAGAAGTTTTTTTATCTTGATGAGGTCCCAGTAGTTCATCTTTGCTTTTAATTCCCTTGCCCTTGAAGATATGTCGAGTAAGAAATTGGTGCGTCTTAGGTCAAAGAGTCTTTTTCCTGCTTTCTTCTCTAGGATTTTGATGGTTTCCTGTCTCACATTCAGATCTTTAATCCATTTAGAGTTTAATTTTGTGTATGGTGTAAGAAAGTGGTCTAGTTTCATTCTTTTGCATGTTGCTGTCCAGTTCTCCCAGCACCATTTATAAAGAGGCTATCTTTATTCCATTGGATATTCATTCCCGGTTTGTCAAAGATTAGTTGGCCATATACTTGTAGGTCCATTTCTGAGTTTTCTATTCTATTCCATTGGTCTATGAGTCTGTTTTTGTGCCAATACTATACTGTCTTGATGACTACCGCTTTGTAGTAGAGGTTAAAGTCTGAAATTGTGATGCCTCCCGCCTTGGTTTTATCCTTCAGTATTACTTTGGCTATTCGGGGTCTTTTCTGGTTCCATACAAATTTTAGGATTGTTTGCTCTAGCTTTGGGAAGAATGCTGGTGCAATTTTGATTGGGATTGCATTGAATGTGTAGATTGCTTTGGGTAGTATTGCCATTTTGACGATATTTATTCTTCCAATCCATGAGCAGGGGATGTTTTTCCGTTTCCTTGTGTCTTCCTCAATTTCCTTCATAAGTTTTTTTTATAGTTTTCAGCGTAGATGTCTTTTACATCTTTGGTTAGGTTTATTCCTAAGTATTTTATGGGTTTTGGTGCAATTGTGAAAGGGATTAGCTTCTTTATTTCTCTTTCTGCTGTTTCATTGTTGGTGTATAGAAATGCCACCGATTTCTGTACATTGATTTTGTACCCTGCAACTTTTCTGAATTCATGGATCAGTTCTAGTAGGCTTTTGGTGGATTCTGTCCAGTTTTCCATGTAAAGTATCATGTCATCTGAGAAAAGTGAAAGGTTGACTTCCTCTTTGTCAATCTTGATGCCTTTTATTTTGTTTTGTTGTCTGATTGGTGATGCTAGGACTTCCAACACTATGTTAAATAGGAGTGGCAAGAGTGGACACCCCTGTCATGTTCCTGATCTTAGGGGAAGGCTCTCAATTTTTCCCCATTGAGGATGATATTAGCTGTGGGATTTTCATATATGTCTTTTATGATGTTTAAGTATGTTCCTTCTATCCAGACTTTCTCGAGAGTTTTTATTAGGAAAGGGTGCTGTATTTTGTCAAATGCTTTTTCTGCATCTATTGACAGGATCATATGGTTCTTATCTTTTCTTTTGTTAATGTGATTTATCACGTTGATTGATTTGCGAATATTGAACCAGCCCTGCAACCCAGGGATGAATCCTACTTGATCATGGTGAATAATTCTTTTTATATGCTGTTGGATTCAATTTGCTAGTATCTCGTAGAGAAAGTTTTCATCCATGTTCATCAGGGATATTGGCCTGTAATTCTCTTTCTTTGCTGGGTCTCTATCCGGTTTGGGAATCAAAGTGATGCTGGCTTTGTAGAATGAGTCCGGGGGTTTTCCTTCCATTTCAATTTTTTGGAATAGCTTGAGGAGAATAGGAATGAACTCTGTTTTAAATGTCTGGTAACGCATAGGTAGGCTTTGGAAGACCTAGCAGAGAACCAGGGGGGAGGGGAAGAAGGGAAGGGGGGAAAAAAAACAACAAAAAGCCACATAGAGGAAGGAAGACATGACATGAGAGACTCTCAAAGAATAAGAAAGAACTGAGGGGAGAGATGGGTGTGGGAGGGGGGAGAGTGGGTTTTGGGCATAGAGGAGGGCGCTCGTTGGATTGAGCACTGGATGTTGTATAGAAACCAATTTGACAATAAACTATTAAAAAAATAAAAAATAAATAAAAAAATTTAAAAAAATAAATGTCTGGTAAAATTCCACAAGGAAGCCATCTGGTCTAGGGCTTTTATTCGATGGGAGATTTTTGATAACTGATTCAATTTCTTCACTAGTTATGGGTCTGATCAAATTTTCTATTTCTTCCCGTTTGAGTTTTGGTAGCATGTGGCTATTTAGAATTTGTGCATTTCTTCCAGGTTGTCGAGTTTGGTGGCATATAATTTTTTGTAGTATTCTCTAACGATTGCTTGTATTTCTGAGGGATTGGTTGTAATTACTCCCTTTTCATTCATGATTTTATCTATTTGAGTTCTCTCTCTTTTCTTTTTGAGAAGCCTGGCTAGAGGTTTGTCTATTTTGTTTATTTTTTCAAAGAACCAGCTCTTGGTTTCATTGATCTGTTCCCCTACTTTTTCTGTTTCCATATGATTAATTTGTGCCCTGATCTTTGTTATTTCTCTCTTTCTGCTGGGCTTGGGTTGTTTTAGTTGTTCTGCTTCTAGTTATTTTAGGCGTGCTGTTAGAATTTGTGTTAGCGATTTTTCTTGTTTCTTGAGGTGGGCCTGGATTGCAATATATTTCCCTCTCGAGACTGCCTTTGATGCATCCCAGAACGTTTGGATTGTTGTTTTTCATTTCATTTGTTTCCATGTATTTTTTAACTTCTTCTCTGATTGCTTGGTTGACCCACTCGTCTTTTAGTAGGTTATTCCTTAACCTCCATGTGTTTGGATATTTTCCAGGCTTTTTCCTGTGGTTGATTTCAAGTTTCAAAGCATTGTGGTCTGACACTGTGCACGGTATGATCTCAATTCTTTTATATCTATTCTGAGCTTCCCTGTGCCCCAGGATGTGGTCTATCTTGGAAAATGTACCGTGTGCAGTTGAGAAGAATGTAAATTCCTTTGCTTCTGGGTGAAGGACCCTGAATATGTCTGTGAGGCCCATCTGTTCTAATGTGTCGTTCAGGGCCATTGTTTCTGTGGTGATTTTCTGTTTTGTGGATTTGTCCAATGCTGAGAGTGGAGTGTTAAGGTCCTCTACTATTAGGACATTTTTATCGATAAGGTTGCTTATGTTTGTAATTAGTTGTTTTACAAATTTGGGTGCCCCCGAATTCGGCGTGTAGGTATTTATAATTGTTAGCTCTTCCTGCTGGATGTTTCTTGTGACAATTATATAATGCCCTTCTTCATCTCTTATTACATTGTTCATTTTAAAGTCTAGTTTGTCTGATATAAGTATGGCTACTCCAGCTTTCTTCTGACTTCCCGTAGTGTTGTAGATAGTTCTCCATCCCCTCACTCAATCGGAGGGTGTCCTCAGGTTTAAGATGAGTTTCTTGAAGACAGCAAATAGACAGGTCTTGTTTTTTAATCCATTCTGTTACCCTGTGTCTTTTGATTGGCACATTTAGTCCATTTACATTCAGTGTTAATATTGAAAAATATGGGCTTATAGTCACTGTATTATCTGTAGGTTTCATGCTTGTAGGCTGTCTCTGGTAGTTTTTGTTCTTTGCAACCTTTCCTTCATAGAGTGGCCCTCAGGATCTCTTGTAATGCTGGCTTATTTGTGATGAATTCTTTCAGTTTTTGTTTGTTGGGGAAAACCTTGATCTCTCCTTCTATTCTGAATGACAGGTTGGCCGGATACAGGATTCTTGGTTGCATATCCTTCCTGCTCATCACATTGAAGATATGCTGCCATTCCTTTCTGGCTTGCCAAGTTTCTGTAGGTAAGTCTGCTACAACCCTTATGTGTCTGCTTTTGTATGTTAAGTCCCTTTTTTTCCCTAGCTGCTTTCAGGATTCTCTCCCTGTCTTTATATTTTGCCAATTTCACTATGATGTGTCATGCAGAAGGTCTCTTCAAGTTCCGTCTGAGGCCACTTGGATTTCCATGCCCGTTTCTTTCCTCACGTTGGGGAAGTTCTCAGCAATAGTATGTTCAAATACCCCTTCAACTCCTTTCTGTCTCTCTTCTTCTTCTGGGATTCCTATGATACGGATATTGTTTCGTTTGAGTGCATCGCTCAGCTCTCGAAGTCTCCTTTCCTGTTCCTGGGTCAGCTTCTCTCTCTTTTTTTCTGCTTCCTCTTTTTCCATAATTTTATCTTCTAATTCACTTACCCTCTCTTCTGCCTCTTCAATCCGTGCTGTGGCTGCTTCCAATGTGCTTTGTACTTCATTCAAGGCCTTTTTTAATTCTTTCTGACCGTTTTTAATGTCTTCGAACTCTGCCACGCGGGACCCCTTGCATTCATCTTTGCTTTTTTCAAGCCCAGCGATTATTTATGATTATCATTCCGTATTTTATCATGTACTGTTATGTTGCTTATATCTGTTTTCATCAATTCTTGAGCTGTCACTACTTCCTGTAGATTCTTTTGAGGAGAATTCTTCCGTTTCATCATTTTGGCTAGGTGTGTTTTGGATGGTTTCTTGAAGTTGCCCTGGAAAGGAAAACTGACTGACAGACAAATAGAAAACAGAAATACTCAAACATCCTGACAAATGATACAGACAAGCAGTTCTCAACAGAAAAAAGAATAACAAATGACTCTCTGAGGGCAATGTCCTGAAGTACCAGCTACACATTAAGGACAGCGTATGCAGTGTGCTGGTGGCAGATCATATACAGAGAGAATAATGACAGGTGTGGGGAGTAGAAGAAAATGGACTTTGCCCAGGTAGAGCGATTAAAGGGCTTAATCCAGACTGAGAGAAATCAGAATAAGGATGGGTGCAAGGTAAAAGGAATGAAGTTAGATGTTGCCCAGATGAACTTATGTGGCCTGGTTATCCCAGAGAGAGCGATAGGGAAGTACAGAAGGAGGTGTAGAACATGTCTTGAGAGAGTGAGTTAAAAGAATATTTAAGCCAGCCAGTACTCTCGATAGCCAGCTCAGGGGTGGAGATCGGTAAGAAAGAAAAAGTGGGGGATATATTTAAGAAAGAAGAAATGACCTGGAGTTACCCCAGGCAGCAGTCTGAACTTGGCATCCGTAGCTCCCGTTGAAATGTGTCACTGCTGTGAGGAGGGGCGTGGTTTGGTGTAGGCGGTCCTGCCTCCACCTCCACTGGGATGTCTTTTGGGGTGACCTCCCAGCTTGTGAGACAACAATGGCGTCCCTCCAGTCCCTCACCACCAGTCCTGGAGTCTCTATTCGCCCCTTTATTTCTGTCTTCACTCCACCACGGGCGCCGGCATAGTGTGGTTTACTAGGCGGTGGCGCTCCCCCCTGTTACACCCAATTTTGCTGTAAGCATGCCTGGGTTAGACGTGCTCCGCAGGCGGTGGCACCTAGGGCTGCTGGGTCCCCGTTGCCAGTCCCGGCGGTGTGGTCCCGGTGGCGTGGTCCCGGCGGCGCAGTCCTGGTGGCGCGTTCCCGGCAGCGCGGTCCCGGCTGTGCGAGGGGAGTGCTGCTGTTACCCATCGAACTTCTCTTCAAAAGCCCTGCATTTAGGGTCGGATGGTGGTGGTCTCCCCCTCTCTGACCCTTCGTTCAGATGTTGCCTGATCGGCCCTTTCCCAGCTGTCTCCAAATACGGCTTGCCTTCCCCTCAGCTCAGCTTCCCGAGTTCGTTTTATCCGTCCCAGATTAAACTCACGGTTTCTGGGGCGTTTTCTGGGGCGTTTTCTGGTTTCGCTTTCCGTTACTTGTAGACTGCAACACCTTTGCCCCCCGATTCTTGGAGATGAGAGTCTTTTGGTTTCAGTTGTTCCCAGTTTAAAAGACAAGGAAAATACTGGGTGCCCCTACTCCTCCGCCATGTTGATTCCTTCTCAACTGGTGCCCTTCTTAATACCTATCACCCATCTAGCACATATCCCACTGGCTTTCCTCTTTTAACCCTCAGTTTATTCTCTATCATTAAGAGTCTCTTGTTAGTTTCCTTCTCTTCTCTTCCCCCTCCTGCCCCTGTGTTCATAGATTTTGTTTCTTTAATTCCACATAGGACTGAAATTGTATAGTGTTTGTCTTTCTCCGATTGACTTATTTCACCTAGCATAATGTATTCTGGCTCCATCCACTTTGTTTGCAAATGGCAAGGTTTCATTCTTTTTGATGTGTGAGTAGTATTCCTCTCTCTCTCTCTCTCTTTCTCTCTCTCTCTCTCTCTCTCTGTGTGTGTGTGTGTGTGTGTGTGTGTGTACCCATATATAAGACATCTTCTTTATCCATTCATCAGTCAATTGACATGGACATATGGCCTGTCTTCATAGATCAGCTATTATTGATAATCCTGCTACAAACATTAGGGTGCATGTACCCTTTCAAATCTGTATTTTTGAATCCTTTGAGTAAAAGTGCAATTTCTGGATCATAGAGTTGTTTTATTTTTAGCTTTTTGAGGAAATTCTGTAGTGTTCTCCATAGTGTCTGCATCAGTTTGCATTACCACCAATAGTGCAAGAGCGTTCCTCTTTCTCCATATCCTTGCAATACCTGTTGTTTTTTGTGTTGTTAAGTCTAACCATTGTGACAGGTGTGAGGTGGTATCTCATTGTGGTTTTCATTTGTATTTCCCTAATGATGAGTGATGCTGAGCATCTTTTCATGTGTCTGTTAAACATCTGGATGTCTTTAGAAAAATATCTTTTCATGTGCTCTGCCCATTTCTTTTTTATTTTTTTTATTTTTTTTATAATAGTTTATTTTCAAATTGGTTTACATATAACATCCAGTGTTCATCCCAACATGTGCCCTTTTTAATGCCCATCACCCCCTCTCCCCCCTCCCTCATCCCCCTTACCCTCAGTTTTTTTCTTAGTCTTTGAGAGTCTCTTATGTTTTATCTCCCTCCCTCTCTGTGTCTTTTTTTCCTTTCCCCTCTTCCCCTCCCCCTGGTTTTTGCTTAGTCTCACAAAGTCCACCTATTCGTGGAAACATATGGTATCTGTCTTTTTCTGACTGACTTATTTCACTTAACATAATACCCTCCAGTTCCATCCATCTGGCTACACATGGCCAGATTTCATTTTTTCTCATTGCCACGTAGTAGTCCATTGTATATAAGTACCATAACTTCTTTATCCATTCGTCAGTTGATGGGCACTTGGTCTCTTTCCATGATTTGGCTATTGTCGAAAGTGCTGCTATGAACATTGGGGTACACGTGCTGGGTAGTTTGTTTTGGGGTGTTGATTTTGATAAATTCTTTATAAATTTTGGATACTAATTCTTTATCAGATATGTCATTTGCAATTATCTTCTCCCATTCTATAGGCTGCCTTTTATTTTTGTTGATTGTTTCCTTTGTGGGCAGAAACTTTTTATCTTGATGAAGGCCCAATAGTTTGCTTTTGTTTCCCTTGCCTCCAGCCACGTGTCTAGTAAGGGGTCACTATGGCTGAAGTCAGAGAAGTTGCTGCCTGTGTTCTCCTCTAGGATTTTGATGGTTTCCTATACCATTTAGGTTTTTCATCCAATTTGAATTTATTTTTGTGTACAGTCTAAGAAATTGGTCCATATTCATTCTTCTGCATATCACCATCCAGTTTTCCCAACACCATTTGTTGAAGATACTGTCTTTTTTCCATTGGATATTCTTTCCTGCTTTGTCATATATTAGATGACCATATAGTTGTGAGTCCATTTCTGGGTTTTCTATTCTGTTGCATTGATCTCTGTATCTGTTTTTATGACAGTATCATCCTCTCTTTATGACTTAAGCTTTGTAGTATAGCTTGAAATCCAGAATTGTTATGCCTCTAGTTCTGTTTTTCTTTGTTAGGATTGCTTTGGCTATTATGTGTCTTTTGTGGTTCCATATAAATTTTAGGATTGTTTTTACTAGCTCTGCAAAAAAATACTGGTGGTATTTAGATAGGGATTGCATTAAATGTGTAGATTGAGTTGGATAGTTTAAACATTTTAACAATGTTTGTTCTTCCAATCCATGAGCATGGAATGTTTTTCCATTTCTTTGTGTTGTCTTCAATTTCTTTCATAAGCAGAATGCCAGTTTATTGATTTAAATTGAGAAATAACTATTTCAGGGGCTGGAATGGTGGCACTGCATATGATCAGAGCATTATTTCCCTGTAAGAAGATATACAGATCCCTCAATAACAGAAAGTTGCTTGTGAAACCTGAGGTCTAGACAAAGGGAGTTGGAGTAAGTGAATTTTGATGACAATAAGTTAAATACCTGATATATTCAACTTCCATTACGGATCATTTTGAGGAGATAAGATGGCAGAGTAACATGGGAACCCTGAGCTTGTCTCATCCCTGAAACACAGCTGGATCAGCATCAAACCATTTTGAACATCTAAGAAACCGATCTAAGGATTAATGAAACAATCTGCATAATTGAATCCAGAGAACTTGCTGGGTGCATGGTGCAGAGAGGTGAAATGTGGGAGAGAACAACCATGGATCCTCAGAGGGTAGGGAGCCATTTTCCTGCAGAGAGGACAGAGGAAGAAAGAGAAAGGGAGAGAATGGAGCATATCAGAATCAAACAAGAAAAGCAGTCCCCCTGAAAGTAGCTGGAGAAAAAGAGAGAGACAAAGAGTGAAAACATTTGCATGGGACTGGACAAAATATTTGTTCAACAAACCATTGACAAGGAGACAGGAGAGGAGTTCAACACCACCACGATTCTATAACCTGTGGAGTGCAGAGGCTGCAGTTTCAGAGCTCAGTGCCTAGAGGTACTTTGGTGGGGAAGTAGTGTGAATCCTCATGAGCAGGGAGCACACTCGGCGAGGGGGGGGGGTGTCTGTGTGCCTTACCGGGAGAAGTGGTTCCCCTGATAGGAGTGCATTTGGTAGAGGCCATATGGCCTCCATGAAGGCAAAAGTCTTGGTGAGCCCCCTCACTCTCCCAAGGGTGTTTACTGATATTGGAATAAAGAAGCCCGAGGACAGCAAAACCTGGCACCAGCTATATTTTGTGATTTGCCATAAACTCTGGGCCTCTGCCACTGCAAGACTGAGTGAACTTTTTTGGGGACAAACCAGTACCCAGCCACTGCTTGGCAAGACCATCCCCTAGAGAGTCATTGTGGGTCCAAGTTGTGGGACTATCTCAAGTATGGGGTTTTGAAACAGCCCCATCTGAGATAAAACTTGGAGAGAGGCTCCACCTGGCAGGCAGACAGCTTAGACACAGGCAGAATAGGGGCAGGGAGCAGGCAGAGGCCTGAGACAAATGAGGGGCACTTGATCACGGATCAGTGAGACCACAGGGTTCCTGTACCAGAGACTAGGGAGCTGGGTGAAGCCATTTTCACTTCTAGCATGCACACACATGGATCACCCCAGTAAGCCAGCAGTACCAGCAAGTGGAGAACAGAGCCGTTACACCAAGCCTTGCCCACGTACACCCTCTAGGCATATCCCTCAGAGACCAGCATATATCCTTTCTACCGGCTCATTAGTCTACAGACTATAGCATGCTGCAAAGTTTAAGTTCTAGGGGACACTGGGTGTAACTTCATTTGGATTTCATTCTGTTTGCTGGTTTGCTTATTTGTTTGTTTTCTTTGCTTCTGTTTTTCCTTAGATTGTTTTCTTTGTTCTTTCTTTTCTTTCTCTTTCTTGCATACAGAAAGATCAAATTCTTACTTACTTATTTATTTATTTATTTTATTTTTTAATTCTATTATATTTTCTTTACATAATTTTATTATTTAAAAATTTTAAAAAAGTATTTTCCTTTCTCTATTCTATCAAGCTTCTCTCAACAAGCAGACCAAAACACACCTAGGATCTAGCTTTCAATATCTGATTTTTTTAGTTTAGTTTTTATTTTTTTAACTTTTATTTCTTATTTGATTAATTTTTTCTTCCTTCAAAGTGACAAGACAGAGGAATTCACCCCAAAGGAGAACAGGAAGAAATTATGGCCAGGGATTTAATCGACACAGGTAGAAATAAGATGTCTAAATTAGAATTTAAAACTACGGTTATAAGAATACTATCTGGGCTTGAAAAAAGCATAGAAGATACCAAGAATCCTTTTCTGTGGAGATAAAAGAAGTAAAATCTAGTCAGGCCAAAATGAAAAAAGCTATAGCCAAGTTGCAATTGTAAAAGGATGCCATAATGGCAAGGATGATGAAGTAGAGCAGCGAACCAGTGAGATAGAAGATAAAATTATGTAAAATAAAGAAACAGAAAAAGAAAAACAGTAACCAAAGGAAGAAACTCGTGATACAAGACTTAGAGAACTCAGTGACATATTAAAAAGGAATAACATTTGAATCATAGGAGTCCCGGAAGATGAAGAGAGATAAAAAGGGGAAGGAGGTTTATGTGAGCAAATTAAATCTGAAAACTTTCCCAGTCTAGGGAAGGACACGAACATCAAAATCCAAGAAGTACAGAAATCTTCCATTAGATTCAACAAAAACCAACCATCACCAAGGCATATCAGAGTCAAATTCACAAAATACACAGACAAGGATAGAATTATAAAAGCAGCAAGAGAAAAAAGTCCTTAACCTATAAGGGAAGAAAGATCAGGTTTGCAGCAGATCTGTCCACAGAACTTTCTGGCAGGCCAGATAGGAATGGCAGGATATATTCAATGTTCCGAATCAGAAAATAGGCAGCCAATAATTTTTTATCCATCAAGGCTGTCATTCAAAATAGAAGAAGCAATGAAGAGTTTCCCAGACAAACAAAAACTAAAGGAGTTCGTGACCACTAAACCAGCCCTACAAGAAATTTTAAGGGATATTCTTTGAGTGGAGAAAAACAAAACAAAAAAGACCAAAAGCAACAAAGACTAGAAAGGACCAGAGAACATCACCAGAAATACCAACTCTACAGGCAACACAGTGGCACTGAATTCGTACCTTTCAATAATCACTCTAAATGTAAATGGACTAAATGCTCCAATTGAAAGTCATGGGTATCAGAATGAAAAAAATATATCCATTTATATACTGCCTACAAGAGACTCATTTTAGACCTAAAGACACCTGCAGGTTGAAAGTAAGGGAATGGAGAACAATCTATCATGCTAATGGATCTCAAGAGAAAACCATAATGGCCATACTTATATCAGACAAAATAGATTTTAAAATGACTGTAATAAGAGAAAAGCAGGGCATGACATCATAATTAAGAAGCCTATCTGCCAAGAAACTCTAACGATTGTAAATATGCCCCCAACTTGAAAGCACCCAAATATATAAATCAATTAATCACAAACATAAACTCGTTTATAATAATAACTTAACAGTAGGGTACTTCAACACCCCACTTACAGTAAAGGACAAATCTAAGCAGAAAACCAACAAGGAAACAATGGCTATAATAACACACTGGACTGGATGGATTTAACAGATATATTCAAAACATTTCATTTGAAAGCAGCAGAATATACATTCTTCTTGAATTCACATGGAACTTTCTCCAGAAAGGATCACATACTGTGTCACAAATCAGCTCTCAACAAGTACAAAATGATCGATATCATACCATGCATATTTTCAGACCACAATGCTATAAAACCTGAAATCAATCACAAGAAAAACTTTGGAAAGACCACAAATACTTGGAGATTAAAGAATATCTTACTAAAGAATGAATGGGTTAACTATGAAATTAAAGAGGAAATTAAAAAGTACATGGAAGTCAATGAAAATGAAAACACAACAGTCAAAAATATCTGGGATGCAGCAAAGGCGATCACAATAGGGAAGTATATAGCAATCCAGGCCTTCCTAAAGAAGAAAGAAATATCTCAAATACATAAGCTAACCTTATACCTAAAGGAGCTGAAAAAAGAACAGCTAATAAAGCCCAAAATCTGTGGAAGAAGGGAAATAATAAAGATTAGAGCAGAAATCAATGATATCGAAATACAAAAAACAAACAAACAAAACCAACAAAACCCCCAGTAAAACAGATCAACAAAATTAGAAGCTGGTTTTTGAAAGAACTAACAAAATTAATAACCCCCTAGCCGTATTTATTAAAAAGAAAAAGGAAAGGACCCAAAGAAAGTCACAAATGAGAGAGATCACAACCTATACCACGGAAATAAAAACAATAATAAGAGAATATTATGAGCAAATATTTGCCAACAAATTGGGAAGGAAACTGAAACAGGAAGAAGTAGAAAATTTGAATAGATCCATAACCACTAAAGAAATTGAATCAGTAATTAAAAAAAAAGAAGAGGGGTGCTGGTATAGCTCAGTCAGTTGAGCATCTGACTTTGGCTCAGTTATGATCTCACGGCTGTGAGCCCCATGTCAGACTCTGTGCTGACAGGTCAGAGCTTGGAGCCTGCTTCAGATTCTGTGTCTCCCTCTCTCTCTGCCCCTCTTCTTCCCCCCCCTTCAAAAATAAATAAACATTAAAAAAAAGAAATTGAATCAGTAATAAAAATCTCCCAACGAACAAGAGTCCAGGGCCAGATGTCTTCCGAGAGGAATTCTACCAAACATTTAAAGAAGAGTTAATACCTATTCTTTTGAAGCTGTTAAAAAAAATAGAAATGGAAGGAAAAGTTCCAAACTCACTCTATGAGGCCAGCCTTACCTTGTTTCTGAAAGCAGAAACAGATCCCAATAAAAAGGAGAGTTACAGACCAATATCCCTGATGAACATGGATGCAGAAGTTCTCAACAGGATACCAGCAAACCAAATCCAACAATACATTAAAAGAAATATTCACTATGATCAAGTGGGATTTATTCCTGGTCTGCAGAGCAAGTTCAATATCTACAAATCAATCAATGTGATACATCACATTAAGAAAAGAAAGGACAAAAACCACATGATCTTCTCAATATATACAGGAAAAGCATTTGACAAAATACAACATCCCTTCTTGAAAAAAAACTCTCAAGAGAGTAGGGTTAGAAAGAACATACCTCAAGCTCATAAAGACCATATATGAAAAACCCACAGCTAATATCATCCTCAATGGGAAAAAACTGAAAGCTTTTCCCCTAAGGTCAGGAACACAACAGGAATGTCCACTCTCATAACTGTTGTTCAACATAGTGTTGGAGTAAACAAAAAGATTGGGCGCATGGATGGCTCAGTCAGTTGAGCGACCCACTTTGGCTCAGGTCATAATCTCGCAGTTTGTGGGTTCGAGCCCCGCGTCAGGCCCTATGCTGACAGCTCAGAGCCTGGAGCCTGCTTCAGATTCTGTGTCTCCCTCTCTCTCTGCCCCTCCCCTGCTCATGCTCTGTCTGTTTAACTCTCTCAAAAAATAAATAATAAAACATTAAAAGAAATTTTAAGAAAGAAAAAGAAAACAAAAAGAAATAAAAGGCATCTAAATGGGCAAGGAAGAAGTCAGACTTTCAGTATTTGCAAATGACATGATACTCTATGTGGAAAACCTGAAAAAATGCACCAAGAACAGCTGGAACTGATACATGAATTCAGCAAAGTTGCAGGTTATAAAATCGACATACAGAAATCAGTTGCATTTTTTAAAAATGTTTGTTTATTTCTGAGAGAGGGAGACACAGAATCTGAAGCAGGCTCCAAGCTCTGAGCTGTCAGCACAGAGCCCGATGTGGGGCTTGAACTCACAAACCGTGAGATTAAGACCTGAGCCGAAGTCAGATGCTCAATCGACTGTGCCACGCAGGCGCCCCATCAGTGGCATTTCTATACACCAATAATGAAGCAGCAAAAAGAAATATCAAGGAACCGATCCCATTTACAATTGCACCAAAAATGATAAAATACCTAGGAATAAACCTAACCAAAGAGGTGAAAAATCTATACACTGAAAACTCTAGAAAGCTTATGAAAGAAATTGAAGAAGACACGAAGAAATGAAAAAACATTCTATGCTCTTGGATTGAAAGAACAAATTATTGTTAAAACGTTGATACTACCCTAAGCAATCTACACATTCAATGCAATCCCTATCAAAAAACTCTTACATATCTCAGCATATTTTCCCTAAGAACTAAAGCATTCTTGGGGCTTCTGCATGGCTCAGTTGGTTGAGCATCTGACTTTGGCTCAGGACATGATCTCACAGCTCGTGGGTTCAAGCCCCACGTTGGGCTCTGGACTGACAGCTTAGAGCCTAGACCCTACTTTGAATTCTGTGTCTCCATCTCTCTCTGCCCACCCCCCGCTCATGCTCTGTCTGTCTCTCTTTCTTTCTCTCAAGAATACATAAACATTAAAAAAAAGATAAGGAACATGAACATTCTTACATATTACCACAATACCATATAATATTTAACATTGACTCAATAATGTTGTCTAACACACAATTCATATTCAAGTTTCCCTAATTTTTCCAATAATATAGCTTACAGTTTTTAATATTTTCAAGTATAGTTAATATACAGTGTTCTATTAGTTTCTGGTGTACAACATATAGATTCAACAATTCTGTACATTATTCAGTGTTCATCATGAGTATACTTTTAATCCCTTTCATATGTTTCACTAATCCTTACACCCACCTTCCCTCTGGTAATCACCAGTTTGTTCTCAGTTAAGTCGTTTTTTATTTTTTATTTTTGTCTGTTTTTTTGTCTCCATTTTTTTCTTTGATAATTTGTTTTATTTCTTAAATTCCACATATGAGTGAAACTATATGGCATCTGTCTTTCTCTGAGTAAGACCCAATTAAGTAACAGACACCATTAGTTTTCATGAATTTTTAGTCTTTATTTATCTAGAAACCATCCCATAACATTTTTTTCTTTTATGGCCTTGATTCTTTGAATATATCAGTGTAGTTGTTTTATAGGAGTCCTCATGATCTGATTCATCTGATTGTTTCCTCGTGATTAGATTCATAGTATATATTTTTAGAATTGATACTTAGGTGATGTTACATACTCTTTGCATCACCAAAGCAGGAATACATAGTAGTTTGTTGCATTATTGGTGATCCTTTTATTACTTGGGTAAAGTGAGGTCTTTTAGATTTCTCCATTATAAATTTTTGTTATAATTTATAAGAAATTTGTGTAATGATACTTTGAAAGTTGAGTATATATTTCAATATTTTACCTACTAGTATTTGTATCCAGGTATGATTATTATCTGAAGCAACCTTATACTGATGATTATATAATAATAATTCTCCCTCAATTCCTTTTACATCTATCAACTGTGTATTTTAGAAAAGAAGAGCTTTTCCTCCTACCCACCATTTTTTTTAGTATCAATTCGGATTCGTGGATTTCCTTTTTACTCAATATGACAAAATACATTACATCATTATTCTTTTTAGTGCTCAAATTGTCCCAGATTTGGCCAGTCGAGCCCCCTGAAACCAATTTTATGTCTTTTTGACTTAATCCTAACAATCTGAATATTTCTTTGCACAATAAGATATTCAGGCTTATTCTACTCAAGATCTGGACTCAGTGACTCAGCTGTTTCTCAGACACCTTGTGGGTTTTTGTTTGTTTTGTTTTGTCTTAATAAATCTAGGCACAAGTCATTGCATTAATGGCCATATTTATGGAATCCATCCATCTATCTATCTATCTATCTAAATTTTTAAATTATGTATTCATAATGATTTATTACACCCAATACTTCTGGGTTCTTCTGCATCTTCTCGCATTCCATATTTACTTTTCCCTTCTCCCACAGTGAGAACCTAATATATTTATTATATGCTCTATCTTACAATACACACAAATTACCGATACAACTATCAACAACAAAGATTCAAGATTTCTTTGCAGATTTCTAGTCCTTAAACTAATCCCTCCTAGAGGTTATCAGAGTATTGCATTCAGATATTTCTTAGTTTAATTCTTACTAGTTTGATACATAGTTAGGTTTATTTTTTTTTCTGTCTATAGGAATTTGGAGGCTTGATTCTTTCATCTTCATAAGTTTAATTTTGGCTTTGAGTTTGTAAAATATTTTGATGCTTCAAATATCCAAACCCTCAAGTTCCTATCCATCCAACCCCCTTCCTACTCACTCCATGTAAAAAGCCATGTTTATATTTTAGGTGACTTTTCCTTACATTTTTAAATGAAAATTTTATTTTCAATAAAAATAACTCTCACACACTTTGTTCATATCTTTATGTGTGTATATAATGTATATCATTATTTTGTCCTCTCTTCTTTATATTTACTGAATTTTTTTCTTTTGGTATTTAAGAAATGTAAATTAGTACAGAAAAAATTTACTCTAATACTTTATATAATCTTCTCAGTCTCCTTTATTTAGATTTTGACTATTTTATTTAATAATATTCAATAAAATTTGAATTCTACCTATTGCCTAGCAACAAACAATTATACTCCCCATTACCTCTCCATTCTCTTATTTTTAAAATGGTGTAGATAGAGGAGGGGGCCAACACGACGGAAGAGTAGGGGAACCCAGTATTCCCCCTGTCTTTCAACTAAGAAGGACTGAAACCAAAGGACTCTCAACCCCAAGACTCCAGGAGGAAAGGTGTTGTAGTCTACAAGGAACAGAAAGCAAAATCCAGAAAATGCCCCAGGAAATGTGAGTGTAATCTGGGGCGGATAAAACGAACTGCAGGGTACGGGCCTGAGGGGAGGGAGAGCCTTCATCGGAGAAGTACAGGAAAGTGCGGAGCGGGCCACATCCGAACAAGAGAAATAACGGACAGAGAGGGAGAGACCACCATCCAGTCCCTAAATGCAGGACTTTTGAAGAGAAATTCCGTTGCTAACAGCAGAACTCTCAGCAGAACTCTCCTTGTACTGGGGCCAGCAGCGGTGGCCCAGTCAGCCCAAGTCATGTAGAGGCACAAAGCCACCTGCAACACCATCTAAACCATGGACACAATTTAATGGGAAACTTGGTGTAGCAGGTGAAGACTGTGTGGGGCGCATGACTGCCCAACAAACCGCACTACACTGGCACCCTTCGCAGAGCAAGGACAGATATAAAGGGGCAATTTGAGACTCTGCAACTGGGAAGAAGGGACTTGGGGGACGCCATTATTGTCTCCCAAGCCCACAAAAACCTGCTGCAGGAAGCCATCCCCACGGTAGTGGAGGCGGGACCCATCTACACCAAACCACGCCCCTCCTCACAGGAGAGACATCTTTCAGTGGGAGCGAAAGATGCAGAGTTCAGACTGCTGCCTGGAGTACCTCCAGGGTAATCTCAAGAAACGATCCAAAACACACCTAGCCAAAATGAAGAAAAGGAAGAATTCTCCTCAAAAGGAACTATAGGAAGTAGTGAGAGCTCAAGAATTAATGAAAACAAATATAGCAACATAACAGAACATGAATATAGAGTGATAAACACTTGGTTTGAAAAAAGATTAGAAGAATGAAAGGGATCCCTTGCAGCAGAGATCGAGGACCTTAAAAATGGTCAGGAAGAATAAAAAATGCATTAAACGATGTGCAAAACAAATCGGAGGTGGTCACAGCGTGGATTAAAGAGGCAGAAGAGAGAATAGGTGAATTAGAAGATAAAATTATCAAAAAAGAAGAAGCAGAGAAAAAGAGAGAGAACATGATTCAGGAACAGGAAAGGAGAATTCGAGAGCCGAGTGATGCAATCAAATGAAACAATATCCGTATCATAGGAATTCCAGAGGAAGAAAAGAGAGAGAAAGGAGTCAAAGGTGTACATGAACAAATTATTGCTGAGGACTTCCCCAACATGAGGAAGGAAACGGGCATGGAAATCCTAGAGGCGCAGAGAACTCCCCTCAGACGTAACTAGAATAGACCTTCTGCATGACACATCATAGTGAAATTGGCAAAATATAAGGATAGAGAGAGAATTCTGAAACCAGCTAGGGAAAACGGGCCTTAACATACAAAAGCAGACACATAAGGGTTGTAGCAGACTTACCTACAGAAACTTGGCAAGCCAGAAAGGAATGGCAGCATATCTTCAATGTGATGAGCAGGAAGGATATGCAACCAAGAATCCTGTATCCGGCCAGCCTGTCATTCAGAATAGAAGGAGAGATCAAGGTTTTCCCCAACAAACAAAAGCTGAAAGAATTCATCACAAATAAGCCAACATTATAAGAGATCCTAAGGGGCACTCTATGAAGGAAAGGTTGCAAAGAACACAAACTACCAGAGACAGCCTTATAAGCATGAAACCTAAGGATAACACAGTGACACTAAACCCATATTTTTCAATATTAACATTGAATGTAAATGGACCCAATGTCCAATCAAAAGACATAGGGTAACCAAATGGAATAAACAAGACCCATCTATTTGCTGTCTTCAAGAGACGCATTTTAGACCTGAAGACACCTTCATATTTAAAATGAGGGGATGGAGAACTATCTACCACACTGCTGGAAGTCAGAAGAAAGTTGGAGTAGCCATGCTTATATCAGAAAAACTAGACTTTAAAATAAACGATGTAATAAGAGATGAAGAAGGACATTATGTGATAATCACAGGGACCATACAGCAGGAAGAGCTAACAATTATAAATATCTACGTACAGAATTTGGGGGCACCCAAATTTGTAAAACAATTAACTAGAAACTTAAGCAACCTTATCAATAAAAATGTCCAAATTGTAGAGGACCTTAACACTCCACTCTCAGCATTGGACAAATCCACTAAACAGGAAATCAATACACAAACAATGGCCCTGAATGACACATTGGAACAGATGGGCCTAACTGACATCTTCAGGGTCCTTCACCCAGAAGCAAAGGAATTTACATTCTTCTCAACTTCACACAGTACTTTTTCCAAGATAGAACACATTCCGGGGCACAGGGAAGCTCTGAATAAATATAAAATAATAGAGATCATACCATGCACACTTTAAGAGCACAATGCTTCGAAACTTGAAATTAACCACAGGAAAAAGGCTGGAAAATCCCCCAAAACATGGAGGCTAAAGAACAACCTACTAAAAGACGAGTGGATCAACCAAGCAATCACAGAAGAAGTTAAAAAATACATGGAAACAAGTGAGAATGAAAATACAACAATCCAAACGATTTGGGATGCGGCAAAGGCAGTCCTGAGAGGGAAATATATTGCAATCCTGGCCCATCTCAAGAAACAAGAAAAATCACTAACACAAATTCTAACGGCATGCCTAAAGGAACTAGAAGCAGAACAGCTAAGACAACCAAAATCCAGCAGAAAGAGAGAAATAACAAAGATCAGGGCACAAATTAATCATATGGAAACAGAAAATGTAGTGGAACAGATCAATGAAACCAAGAGCTGGTTCTTTGAAAAAATAAACAAAAAAGAGAAACCTCTAGCCAGGCTTCTCAAAAAGAGAGAGAGAGAGAGAGAGAGAGAACCCAAGTTGAAACAATCACAAACAAAAAGGGAGTGATTACAACCAATCCCTCAGAAATACAAGCAGTTGTCAGAGAATATTATGAAAAACTATATGCCGTTAAATTGGACAACCTGGAAGAAATGGACAAATTCGTAAACAGCAACACCCTACAAAAATTCAAACGGGAAGAAATAGAAAGCTGGAACAGACCCATAACTAGTGAAGAAATTGAATCAGTTATCAAAAATTTCCCATCGAATAAAAGCCCTGGACCAGATGGCGTCTCTGGGGAATTTTACCAGACATTTAAAACAGAGTTAATTCCTATCCTCCTCAAGCTATTCCAAAAAATTGAGACAGATGGAAAATTCCCGGACTCATTCTATGAACCCAGCCTCACTTTGATTCCCAAACCGGATAGAGACCCAGCAAAGAAAGACAATTACAGGCCAATATCGCTGATGAATATGGATGCAAAAATTCTCAACAAGATATTAGCCAATCGAATCCAAAAGCATATAAAAAGAATTATTCACCATGATCAAGTAGGATTCATCCCTGGGTTGCAGGGCTGGTTCAATATTCACAAATCAACAACATGATACATCACATTAACAACAGAAAAGATAAGAATCATATGATCTTGTCAATAGGTGCAGAAAAAGCATTTGACAAAATATAGCACCCTTTCCTAATAAAAACCCTCAAGAAAGTCTGGATAGAAGGAACATACTTAAACATCATTAAAGACATATATGAAAAGCCCACAGCTAATATCATCCTCGATGGGGAAAAAATGAGAGCCTTCCCCCTAAGATCAGGAACATGACAGGGGTGTCCACTCTCACCACTCCTATTTAACATAGTGTTGGAAGTCCTAGCATCACCAATCAGACAACAAAACAAAATAAAAGTCATCAAGAAAGGCAAGTAGGAAGTCAAACTTTCACTTTTCGCAGATGACATGATACTTTACATGGAAAACCCGACAGAATACACCAAAAGCCTACTAGAACTGATTCACGAATTCAGAAAAGTTGCAGGGTATAAAATCAATATATAGAAATCGGTGGCATTTCTATACACCAACAATGAAGTAGCAGAAAGAGAAATAAAGAAGCTAATCTCTTTCACAATTGCACCAAAAACCATAAAATACTTAGGAATAAACCTAACCAAAGATGTAAGAGACATCTACGCTGAAAACTATATAAAAAACTTATGAAGGAAATTGAGGAAGACACAAGGAAACGGAAAAACATCCCCTGCTCATGGATTGGAAGAATAAATTTTGTTAAAATGGCAATACTACCCAAAGCAATCTACACATTCAATGCAATCCCAATCAAAATTGCACCAACATTCTTCTCAAAGCTAGAGCAAACAATCCTAAAATTTGTATGGAACCAGAAAAGACCTCGAATAGCCAAAGTAATACTGAAGAATAAAACCAAGGCGGGAGGCATCCCAATCCCAGACTTTAACCTCTGCAACAAAGCGGTAGTCATCAAGACAGTATGGTATTGGCACAAAAACAGACTCATAGACCAATGGAATAGAATAGAAAATTCAGAAATGGACCTACAAGTATATGGCCACCTAATCTTTGACAAAGTGGGAAAGAGTATCCGATGGAAAAAAGACAGCCTCTTTAATAAATGGTGCTGGGAGAATTGGACAGCAACATGCAAAAGAATGAAACTAGACCACTTCCTTACACCACTCACAAAAATAAACTCTAAGTGGTTAAAGGATCCATTTTCCTGTGAGACAGGAAACCATCAAAATCCTAGAGGAGAAAGCAGGAAAAAACCTCTTTGACCTAAGAGGCACTAATTTCTTACTCGACACATCTCCAAAAGTGAGGGAATTAAAAGCAAAAATGAACTACTGGGACCTCATCAAGATAAAAAACTTCTGCATGGCAAAAGAAACAACCAACAAAACTAATAGGCAACCAACGGAATGGGAAAAGATAATCGCAAATGACATATCGGATAAAGGACTAATACCTAAAATCTATGAAGAACTTACCAAACTCCACACCTGAAAAATGAATAATCCAGTGAAGAAATGGGTGGAAGATGTGAATAGACACTTCTCCAAAGAAGACATCCAAATGGCAAACAGACACATGAAACGATGCTCAATGTCACTCATTATCAGGGAAATACAAATCAAAACCACACTGAGATACCACCTCACACCAGCCAGAGTGGCTAAAATGAACAAATTAGGAAACTATAGATGCTGGCGAGGATGTGGAGAAACAGGCAGCCTCTTGCACTGTTGGTGGGAATGCAAACTGGTGCAGCTGCTCTGGAGAACTGTGTGGAGGTTCCTCAAAAAAATGAAAATAGATTTACCCTATGACCCAGCAATAGCACCGTTAGGAATCTACCCAAGAGATTCAGGAGCGCTGATGCATAGGGACACATGTACCCCGATGTTTATAGTAGCTCTTTGAACAATAGCCAAATCATGGAAAGAGACTAAATGTCCATCAACTGATGAATAGGTAAAGAAGAAGTGTATATATATACAATGGAATACTATGGGGCAATGAGAAAGAAAGATATCTGGCTATGTGTGGCAACATAGATGGAACTGGAGGGTATTATGCTGATTGAAATAAGTAAGGCAGAGAAAGACAGATGCCATATGTTACCACTCATAGGTGGACTTTGCAAGACTTAACAGAAAACTAGGTGGGAGGGGAAGTGGGGAAGGAAAAAAGCCACAGAGAGGGAGGGAGACAAAACATAAGAGACTCTTGAATACTAAGAACAAACTAATGGGTGAGAGGGGTGTGGGAGGGGAAAAGTGGGTGATGGGCACTGAGCAGGGCATGGGTTGGGATGAGCACTGGGTGTTCTTGTATGAAAACCAATCTGACAATAAAAAATTATAAAAAAATTAAAAAATAAGTAAAATTTAAAAAATAAAGTAAAATGATTCTACTTAGTAATAACATAATTTTTACATACTATTCTTTATAGCAATTTGTTTTAGGGTTAGGGCTATAAGTAAATACATTCAAAGCTTATAACCAGTCCTTTTACTGATGTTTCTTCAGTTATATCTTGATTTGATAAAAGTCGTCTTTCAGTATATTCCTCAGAAAGAGGTTAGATATACAGTATTTCCTGAGTTTTGTTTATATTTTAAACTAGTTTCCTATATCCTTGATATTCAAAGGATGCTTAATTGACTTAATACATTTGGTTTACATATTCTCTTTGATCTTTATGTATATGTTGTTCCACTGTTTCTGTTGCTTTTAAGAAATCTGATGGGAACTAGATTTTCTGCCCTTTATAAGAAACCTTGTCTGTTAACACAGAGCCATATTTTTAAGAATCATAACTTTTAATAGTTTTACTAGGATATAATTTGGAGGTGATCATTTAGAGGTGATTTTCCAAGTTCACAATGAGGCGTTTTTCCAAATATAGATTCAGATCTTCTTTTATTTCCATAAATATTTTTAGCATGTAGTTATAAGCTAGGTAGAACCAGCATAAATTCATCAGAAGAGTGGAAGTGACTCATTCAAAATCAGGCTTGAGCAAATCTAAACATCACAAGTAAGCTGAAATAACAGCTGTCTCTCACCTCCATATTATTTACTATTGTTGCACTGTTGTCTCTCCCGTCACTCATACCGTTGACCCAATGGAGTACTTCTTATGACCAGCTGACAAAGAAGAAAAAAAAATATTTGAACTTGTTTTACAATGGGTCAATGTATGTTTTTGGCATGACCAGAAAATTAAAAACAAAAACAAAAAGCAGTAGTGTTGCATAGTGGAAATCCTCTCAACGGGTAGAGCTTTGGATGATACATCATCTGTTTTATGTGGAGAGAAAATATGGGTACACATGGACTTGTGGGAAATAGCAAGTGACTTAGCTAATTGGTCAGGAGCTATAGATAAAATTTCCTACATGGTGAAAGACTAGGATTATTCCTTCAAGGTTGGAACTAAAACAAAGATTTTCACCCTCATTATTTCTGTTCAATATTATCCTGGAGATCCTAGCCAGTGAAATTAAGCAAGACAAAAACTAGAAACCATACAAATTAGAAGAGAAGAAATAAAATTATCATTATTTGTAGATGAAAAAATGTTATACCCTACTACTATATAAAGAGAATCCAAATGAATCTGTAAGTAACTTTTAAAACTTAAGATTGTCGGAAACAAAGTCTGTATATAAGAATCAATGTTATTTTTATGTATTAGCATCAAGAAACTAGAAAATGAAATTTTAAAACAATGATGTTTATTATAATATTGAAAAAAACAAATATTTGGTTATAAATATAATAAATGATATAATAGTCCTCAACATTGAAAACTACAAAAAATTGCTGGGTAGGATTAAAGCTCTAAATATACAGTTATTCCATCATTATATACTGGTTGATTCAATATTTTTAAGTTGTCAATTGTCTTTAAATCAATATACAGTTCAATGCAACAATAAAAATCTCATCATTCCTTTGTGGAAATTAACAAGATGATTTTTAAAGCTCACATCAGATAAAATATTTTTTTTAATTTATTTTTGAGAGACACAGAGACAGAGCATGAGTCAGGGAGGGGTAGAGAGAGAGGGAGATACAGAATCTGAAGCAGGCTCCAGGCTCTGAGCCATCAGCACAGAGCCCGATGCGGGGCTCGAACTCACAGACCGTGAGATCACAACCTGAGCCGAAGTCGGCCGTCCAACCAACTGAGCCACCCAGGCTCCCCTTAAAATACATTTAATAAAAGGAGTGCAAGATTTCACACTGAAAACTACAAAGCATTCCTAAAAGAAATTAAGAAGAGAGATGTACTGTGTTCATGGATTTGAAGATTTAACATTTAAAAAAATTTTTTTAACGTTTTTATTTATTATTGAGAGACAGAACATGAGCATGGGAGGGGCAGAGAGAGGGGGAGACACAGAATCCGAGGAAGCGTCTAGGCTCTGAGCTGTCAGCACAGATCCCAACACGGGGTTTGAAGTCACAAACTGCGAGATCATAACCTAAGCTGAAGTCAGATGCTTAACCGACTGAGCCACCAAGGAGTCCCTGGAAGAGTCAATATTTTTGTTAATGTTTATTTTTAAGGAGTGGGGGGTTTATAATATAACTTGAAGTCTGAAAGTGGTACTTTCAGCTTTGATTTTCTTTTTCAAAAATTCTTTGGCAATTTGTGGTCTTTTGTGGTTCCATATAAATTTTAAGATTTCTTGTTTTAATCTGTGGGAAATGCTGCTGGTATTTGATAGGGATTGCATTGTATCTGTAGATTGCTTTGGGTAGAACAGACATTTTAACAATATTTGTTCTTCCAATACATGAGTATGAGATGTCTTTCCATTTCTTTGTGTCATCTTTAATTTCTTTCATCTATGTTTTATAGTTTTTGGAATACAGATCTTTCACATCTTTTGTTAGGTTTATTTTTATATATCTTATTATTTTTTTGGTGCAGTTGAAAATGGGATTATTTTCTTAATTCTCTTTCTGTTGCTTTACTGTTAGTGTATTTAAGTGCAAAAGACTTCTGAACGTTGACTTTGTATCCTGGAACTGTACTGAATTCATTTATCAGTTCTAGCAGTTTTTTTTGGTGGAGTCTTTCAGGTTTTCTATATATAGTATCATGTTATCTGCAAATGCCTTTTGTTGCTTTTTGTTGTCTGATCGCTGTCAGTAGGATTTCAAGTACTATTTTAAATAAAAGAGGTGAGAAGAGACATCCTTGTCTTGTTTCTGACTTTAGGAGGAAGCTCACCAATTTGGATGCCTTTTATTACTTTTTGTTGTCTGATTGCTGTGTGTAAGAATTCAAGTACTATGTTAAGTAAAAGTAGTGAGAAGAGACATCCTTGTTTCTTTTTTTTAACGTGTTTTTTTTTTAATTTTTTAAGTTTTTTGAGAGACACAGGGACAGAGCATGAGCAAGGGAAAGGCAGAGAGAGAGGGAGTCACAGAATCTGATGCGGGGCTCGAACTCACAGACCGTGAGATCATGACCTGAGCTGAAGTCGGCCGCTTAACCGACTGAGCCACCCAGGCGCCCCCCTTGTCTTGTTTCTGACCTTAGGGGGAACCTCTCCATTTTTCCCTGTTGAGGATGATATTGGTTGTGGGTTTTTCATTTAAGCTTTATTATGTTGAGATGTGTTTCCTCTAAACCTACTTTGTTGAGTTTTT
This sequence comes from Paguma larvata, assembly GCA_030068075.1. Taxonomy (NCBI): domain Eukaryota; kingdom Metazoa; phylum Chordata; class Mammalia; order Carnivora; family Viverridae; genus Paguma; species Paguma larvata. The sequence continues at coordinate 116,911,979 of CM057827.1, forward strand.
TTTTTAAATCATGAATTGATGTTTTACTTTGTCAAATACTTTTTCTGCACCTATTAAGATAATCATATGAGAGTATTAAGGAGGCCACTTGTTATGATGAGCACTGGATGTTGTATGTAAATGATGAATCACTGAATTCTGCTCCTAAAACCAATATTGCACTGTGTGTCAACTAACTAGAATTTAAATAAAAAATTGAAAAGAAAGAAATATAGTCATATTGGTTTTTACCTTTCTCTTATTTTTAAAAAATATTTTAAGTTTATGTGTTTATTTTTGAGATGGACAGAGAAGAGCCGTGAGAGAGGAAGAGAGAATCAGAAGCAGGCCTTGTGCTTTCAGCACAGGGCTCGATGTACCAAACCATGTGATCATGACCTGAGCTGAAATCCAGAGTTAGACACTTAACTGAATGAGCCACCCAAGCATCCTTAACCTTTCTATTATTGGTGTGATGTATCACGTTGATTGATTTGTGAATATTGGATCACTCTTGCATCCTGGGAATAAATCCTACTTGAATATGGTCAATGATGTTTTAAAATGTATTCTTACATTCATCTTGATAATATTTTGTTGAGGATTTTTGCATTGATGTTCATCAAAGATGTTGGCCTATAGTTTTCTTTTTTTGTAGTGTCTTTATCTGGTTTTGGTATCAGAGTAATGCTGGTTGGTAGAACGAATTTGGAAGTTTTTCTTCCTTTTCTATTTTTTGGAATAGTTTTAGAATAATATGTACTAACTCTTCTTTAAATGTTTGGTAGAATTCACCTGTGAAGTCATCTGGTCTTGGACTTTTGTTCTTTATGGATTTTCTGATTATTGATTCAATCTCCTTGCTGGTAATTGATATGTTTAAGTTTCCTATTTCTTTCTGCCTCAGTTTTGGTAGGTTATGTGTTTCTAGGAATATATCTGTTTCTTCTAGGTTGTCCAATTTGTTGGCATATTGTTTTTTATAATATTCTCTTACAAGTGTTTGTATTTCTGTGGTGTCGATTGTTATTTCTCCTCTTTCATTTGTGATTTTATTTATTTCAGTCATTTCTCTTTGTTTTTCGATAAGTCAGGCTAAAGTTTATTAATTCTATTGCTCTTTTCAAAGAACCAGCTCCTGGTTCAATTGATATGTTCTACTATTTTTTTTTCTTAAGTTCTATATCATTTATTTTTGCCCTGATCTTTATTATTTCCTCCTTCCTCCTCCTTCTATTTTTGGGTTTTGTTTGTTGTTCTTTTTTATCTCCTGTAGGTGTAACATTAAGTTGTTTATTTGAGATTTTTCTTTATTCTTGAAGTAGACCTGTATTGCTATAAACTTCCTTCTTATAACCATTTTTTTTTTTTTTTTTTTGCTGTATCTCAAAGGTTTTGTACTGTTCTGTTTTCATTTTCACCTGTTTCCGGGTACTTTTGGATTTCTTTGATTTCTTGGTTAACCCATTTATTGTTCATAGCATATTATTTAACCTCCAGGTATTTGTAGTCTTTCCAGGTTTTTTTTTATGTTAATTTCTAGTTTCATAGTGTTGTGGTCAGAAAAGTGCATGGTATGACTTTGATCTTTTTTAATTTGTCAAGACTTGTTTTGTGGCCTACTATGTGATATCTTCTGGAGAATGTTCCACGTGCACTTGAAAAGAATGTGTATTCTGCTGTTATAAGTTGGAATATTCTAAGTATATTTATTAAATCTATCCAGTCCAATGTGTCATCCAAAGCCATGATTTCCTTGTTGATTTTCTATTTGGATGTTCTGTCCATTGATGTAAATGGGACATTGAAGTTCCCTATTATTATTGTATTACTATCAATTCATTTCTTTATGTTAGTTATTAACTGTTTTTTGTATTTCCATACTTATAATTGTTGTATCTTCTTGTTGTATTGTCCTCTTTATTATTATATGGTGACTTTCTTTCTCTCTTGTTACACTCTTTGCTTTAAAGTCTATGTTATATGATATCGGTATATCTACTCTGGCTTTCTTTTGCCATCCATTTGCATGATCGATGTTTCTCCATTTCCTCATTTTCAATCTCTAGGTGTCTTTAGGTCTAAAATGAGTGTCTTGTAGGCAGCATATATATTGGGTCTTGTTTTTTTTTTTTTTTACCTACTCTGTAACCCTCTGTCTTTTGGTTATAGCATTTAGACCATTTACATTCAAATAATTGTGATAGATATACATTTATTGCCATTTTGTTTCTTGTTTTATGGTTGTTTCTGAGGTTTTTCTCTGATACTTTCTTCTCTTGCCATCTTTCATAGTTTGCTGGTTATCTTTAGTGATATATTTGGGTTTATTTTTCTTTATTCTTTGCATACCTATTAGTGGTTTTTGATTTTTGGTTACCATTAGGTTTGTATATAACATCTTCTGCTTAAGCAGTCTATATTAAGTTGATGGTCATTTGAGTTTGAGCTCATTCTTTACTCATATCCTCTCCATGTTTGAGTATATGATGCCATATTTTACATCAATTTATTCTGTGAGTTCCTTGACTGAGTTTTTACAGAAATATTCCTTTTTTTTTTTTTCACCGCTTTTAAACTTCCAGCTTTCATAGTGTCACTTTTGGTCTTTCCTGTCCACTCAAAGTGTCCCCTGTAATAATACTTGCAGGGCTGGTTTCGTGGTCATGAAGTTCTTTATCTTTCTTTCTATTCTGAATGATAGCCTGCTGAATAGAGTATTCCTAGCTGCCCATTTTTCCTATTTGACACTTTGAGTATATCATGTCACTCCCTTCTGGCTTGCAAAATTTCTGCTTAAAATCTTCTGATAGCCTTATGGGTCTTCCCTTGTATGTAACTATATTCTTTTGTCTTGCTGCTTTAAAATTTTTCTTTATCACTACATTTTGCCAGTTTAATTACAATATGATTTTGTGTGGATCTGCTTTTGTTGATTTCATTGGGGTTTCTCAGAGCCTCCTGGATCTGGATATCTGTTTCCTTCCCCAGATTCAGGAAGTTTTCAGCTATTATTTCTGCCCACTTTCTTCTTTCTTCTTCTGGGGCTTCTATAATACAACTGTTATTTCTTTTGATGGAGTTTCTAAGTTCCCAAAGACTATTTTCATTTTGCATAATTCTTTTCTCTCTTTTATGTTCAGGTTGATTAATTTCCATTACTCTTACTTCTAGGTCATTATCTCATTCCTCTACTTTTTCAAGCCTGCTATTCATTTCATCAAGTGTTTCTCATTTTATTTATTGGACCCTTTATCTGTGCTATGTTATTCTTTTTTTTTTAATTTAAAATAGTTTATTTTCAAATTGGTTTACATAAAACACCCAGTGTTCATCCCAACATGTGCCCTTTTTTAATGCCCATCACCCCCTCTCCCCCCCCATCTCCCTCACCCTCAGTTTATTCTTAGTCTTTGAGAGTCTCTTATGTTTTATCTCCCTCCCTCTCTGTGTCTTTTTTTTCTTTCCCCTCTTCCCCTCCCCCTGGTTTTTGCTTAGTTTCACCAAGTCCACCTATTCGTGGAAACATATGGTATCTGTCTTTTTCTGACTGACTTATTTCACTTAACATAATACCCTCCAGTTCCATGCATGTTGCTACGCATGGCCAGATTTCATTTTTTCTCATTGCCATGTAGTAGTCCATTGTATATATGTACCACATCTTCTTTATCCACTCGTCAGTTGATGGGCACTTAGTTTCTTTCCATGTTTTGGCTATTGTCGAAAGTGCTGCTATGAACATTGGGGTACACGTGCTCCTATGCATCAGCAATCCTGTGTCTCTTGGGTAGATTCCTAGCAGGGCTATTGCTGGATCATAGGGGAGCTCTATTTTCATTTTTTTGAGGAACCTCCACACCGTTTTCCAGAGTGGCTGCACCAGTTTGCATTCCCACCAACAATGTAGGAGGGTGCCTACTTCTCCACATCCTCGCCAGCATCTATAGTTTCCTGATTTGTTTATTTTAGCCACTCTGACTGGTGTGAGGTGGTATCGCAGTGTGGTTTTGATTTGTATTTCCCTAATGATGAGTGACATTGAACATCGTTTCAAGTGTCTATTTGCCATCTGAATGTCCTCTTTGGAGAAGTGTCTATTCATATCTTCCGCCCATTTCTTCACTGGGTTGTTTGTTTTTCGGGTTTGGAGTTTGGTAAGTTCTTTATAGATTTTAGATATTAGTTCTTTATCCGATATGTCATTTGCGATGATCTTTTCCCATTCCGTTGGTTGCCTATTCGTTTTGTTGGTTGTTTCTTTTGCTGTGCAGAAGCTTTTTATCTTGATGAAGTCCCAATAGTTCATCTTTGCTTTTAATTCTCTTGCCTTTGGAGACGTGTCGAGTAAGAAATTGGTGCGTCTTAGGTCAAAGAGGCTTTTTCCTGTTTTCTCCTCTAGGATTTTGACGGTTTCCTGTCTCACATTCAGATCTTTTATCCATTTAGAATTTATTTTTGTGAGTGGTGTAAGAAAGTGGTCTAGTTTCATTCTTTTGCAAGTAGCTGTCCAATTCTCCCAGCACCATTTATTAAAGAGGCTGTCTTTTTTCCATTGAATACATTTTCCCGCTTTATCAAAGATTAGTTGGCCATATACTTGCGGGTCCATTTCTGAGTTTTCTATTCTATTCCATTGGTCTATGTGTCTGTTTTTGTGCCAATACCATACTGTCTTGATGACCACGGCTTTGTAGTAGAGGTTAAAGTCTGGGATTGGGATGCCTCCCGCCTTGGTTTTATTCTTCAGTATTACTTTGGCTATTCGAGGTCTTTTGTGGTTCCATACAAATTTTATGATTGTTTGCTCTAGCTTTGAGACGAATGCTGGTGCAATTTTGATTGGGATTGCATTGAATGTGTAGATTGCTTTGGGTAGTATTGCCATTTTAACGATATTTATTCTTCCAATCCATGAGCAGGGGATGTTTTTCCATTTCCTTGTGTCTTCCTCAATTTCCTTCATAAGTTTTTTATAGTTTTCAGTGTAGAGGTCTTTCACATCTTTGGTTAGGTTTATTCCTAGGTATTTTATGGTTTTTGGTGCAATTGTGAAAGGGATTACCTTCTTTATTTCTCTTTCTGCTGCTTCATTGTTGGTGTATAGAAATGCCACCGATTTCTGTACATTGATTTTGTATCCTGCAACTTTGCTGAAATCACGGATCAGTTCTAGTAGGCTTTTGGTAGATTCCGTCGGATTTTCCATGTAAAGTATCATGTCATCTGCAAAAAGTGAAAGTTTGACTTCCTCCTTGCCTATCTTGATGCCTTTTATTTTGTTTTGTTGTCTGATTGCTGATGCTAAGACTTCCAGCACTATGTTAAATAGCAGTGGCGAGAGTGGACACCCCTGTCGTGTTCCTGATCTCAGGGGGAAGGCTTTCAATTTTTCCCCTTTGAGGATGATATTAGCTGTGGGCTTTTCATATATGTCTTTAATGATGTTTAAGTATGTTCCTTCTATCCGACTTTCTCGAGAGTTTTTATTAAGAACGGGTGCTGTATTTTGTCAAATGCCTTTTCTGCATCTATTGACAGGATCATATGGTTCTTATCTTTTCTTTTGTTGATGTGATGTATCACGTTGTTTGATTTGCGAATATTGAACCAGCCCTGCAACCCAGGGATGAATCCTACTTGATCATGGTGGATAATTCTCTTTATGTGTTGTTGGATTCAATTTGCTAGTATTATTGAAAATTTTTGCATCCATATTCATCAGGGATATTGGTCTGTAATTCTCCTTCTTTGCTGGATCTCTATCTGGTTTGGGAATCAAAGTGATGCTGGCTTCATAGAATGAGTCCGGGAGTTTTCCTTCCGTTTCAATTTTTTGGAATAGCTTGAGGAGGATAGGAATTAACTCTGTTTTAAATGTCTGGTAAAATTCCGCAGGAAAGCCGTCTGGTCCAGGGCTTTTATTTGTTGGGAGATTTTTGATAACTGATTCTATTTCTTCACTAGTTATGGGTCTGTTCAATTTTTCTATTTCTTCCCGTTTGAGTTTTGGTAGCGTGTGGCTATTTAGGAAGCTGTCCATTTCTTCCAGATTGCCAAGTTTGGTGGCATATAATTTTTCATAGTATTCTCTGATGATTGTTTGTATCTCTGAGGGATTGGTTGTAATTTCTCCCATTTCATTCACGATGTTTTCTATTTGAGTTCTCTCTCTTTTCTTTTTGAGAAGCCTGGCTAGAGGTTTGTCTATTTTGTTTATTTTTTCAAAGAACCAGCTTTTGGTTTCATTGATCTGTTCCACTACCTTTTCTGTCTCCATATGGTTAATTTGTGCTCTGATCTTTGTTATTTCTCTCTTTCTGCTGGGCTTGGGTTGTTTTATTTGTTCTGCTTCTAGTTCCTTTAGGCGCGCTGTTAGAATTTGTGTTATTGATTTATCTTGTTTCTTGAGATGGGCCTGGATTGCAATATATTTCCCTCTCAGGACTGCTTTTGCTGCGTCCCAGAGTGTTTGGATTGTTGTATTTTCATTTTCATTTGTTTCCATGTATTTTTTAATTTATTCTCTGATGGCTTGGTTGACCCAGTCATCTTTTAGTAGGTTATTTCTTAGCCGCCGTGTTCTTGGATATTTTCCAGGCTTTCTCCTGTGGTTGATTTCAAGTTTCAAAGCATTGTGGTCTGACAGTGTACACGGTATGATCTCAATTCTTTTATATTTATTCAGAGCTTCCCTGTGCCCCAGAATGTGATCTATCTTGGAAAATGTACCGTGTGCAGTTGAGAAGAACGTAAATTCCTTTGCTTCTGGATGAAGGACCCTAAAGATGTCTGTGAGGCCCATCTGTTCTAATGTGTCATTCAGGGCTATTGTTTCTGTGGAGATTTTCTGATTTGTGGATCTATCCAATGCTGAGAGTGGAGTGTTGAGATCCCCTACTATTAGGACATTTTATCGATGAGGTTGCTAATGTTTGTAATTAGTTGTTTTACAAATTTGGGTGCCCCCAAATTCGGTGCGTAGATATTTACAATTGTTAGCTCTTCCTGCTGGATGGTCCCTGAGACTATTATATAATGTCCTTCTTCATCTCTTATTACATCGTTCATTTTAAAGTCTAATTTGTCTGATATAAGTGTGACTACTCCGGCTTTCTTCTGACTTCCAGTAGCATGGTAGATAGTTTTCCATCCCCTCACTTTCAATCTGAAGGTGTCTTCAGGTTTAAGATGAGTTTCTTGAAGACAGCAAATAGATGGGTCTTGTTTTTTAATCCATTCTGTTATCCTGTGTCTTTTGATTGGCGCATTTTGTCCATTTACATTCAGTGTTAATATTGAAAAATATGGGCTTACAGTCACTGTATTATCTGTAGGTTTCATGTTTGTAAGGCTGTCCCTGGCAGTTTGTGTTCTTTGCAGGTTTGCCTTCATAGAATGCCCCTCAGGATCTCTTGCAGTGCTGGCTTATTTGTGATAAATTCTTTCATTTTTTGTTTGTTGGGAAAAACCTTGATCTCTCCTTCTATTTTGAATGACAGGCTAGCCGGATACAGAATTCTTGGTTGCAGGTCTTTCTTGGTCATCACATTGAATATATCCTGCCATTCCTTTCTGGCTTGCCAAGTTTCTGTAGATAAGTCTGCTACTACCCTTATAGGTCCCTTTGTATGTTAGGGTTCTTTTGTCCCTAGCTGCTTTCAGGATTCTCTCCCTATCTTTGTATTTTGCCAGCTTCACTATGATGTGCCGTGCAGAAGGTCTATTCAAGTTACGTCTGAGGGGAGTTCTCTGTGCCTCTTGGATTTCCATGCCCGTTTCCTTCCTCATGTTGGTGAAGTTCTCAGCAATGATTTGTTCAAGAACCCCTTCGACTCCTTTCTCTCTCTCTTCTTCCTCTGGGACTCCTATGATACAGATATTGTTTCTTTTGAGTGCATCGCTTAGCTCTCGAATTCTCCTTTCCTGTTCCTGGATCAGCTTCTCTCTCTTTTTATCTGCTTCCTCTTTTTCAATGATTTTGTCTTCTAAGGCACTAACTCTTTCCTCTACCTCTTCAATCCGTGCTGTGGCTGCTTCCAGTTTCCCCTGTATTTCTTCTAATTTCTTCTTTAATTCTTCCTGCCCGTTTTTAAGGTCCTTGAACTCTGCCGCGCGGGACCCCTTGCATTCTTCTAAGCTTTTTTCAAGGCCAGCGATTAATTTTATGATTGTCATTCTATATTCATGTTCTGTTATGTTGCTTATATCTGTTTTCATTAATTCTTGAGCTGTCACTGCTTCTCGTGGATTCTTTTGAGGAGAATTCTTCCGTCCCGTCATTTTGGCTGGATGTGTTTTGGGTTGTTTCTTGAAGTTGCCCTGGAAAGGAAAACAGACTGACAGACAAACAGAAAACAGAAATACTCAAACGTACTAACAAATGATACAGACAAGCGGTTCACAACAGCAAAAAGAATAACAAATGACACTCTGAGGACAATGTCCTGAAATACCGGCTACACGGTAAGGACAGGGTGTGTACTGTGCTGGTGGCAGAGCGTCTACAGAGAGAATAATGACAGTTCCGGGGGAAAGGAGGAAATGGTCTTTGCCCAGGTAGAGTGGCTAAAAAGCTTAATCCAGACTGAGAGAAATCAGAATAAGGACAGTTACAAGGAAAAAGGAATGAAGACAGAAATTGCTCGGGTGAGATTATGTGGCCTGGTTATTCCAGAGAGAGAATAAGGGAAGTACAGAAGGAGATGAAAAACATGCCTTTAGAGAGTGGAATAAGATTTTGTTTAAGTCAGCCAGGCCTCTGGATAGTCAGCTCAGGAGTGGGGATCAGTAAGAAGAATAACGGGGAGCATCTATTTTAAAAAGAAATGACCTGGAGTTACTCCAGGCAGCGGTCTGGACTTGGCCTCTGTAGCTCCCGAGGAGAAGTGTCACTCCTGCGCAGATGGGCGTGGTTTAGTGTAGGCGGGAGTTCTCCACTGAGGCAGGGATGGCTCTGGGAGTGACTTCCTGGGGCTGGTGCTTGTGGGCCCGTAAGACAACAATGGCGTCCCTTCCGTCCTTTGTTCCCAGTCCCAGGGCTTCCACTCGTCCCCTTGTTTGTGTCCTTACTCCGCTATGGGCACCGGCGCAGTGCGGTCCACTGGAAGGTGGGCGCCTGCCTGCTTGCCACCCCCCAACCTTCTGCAAATGTGTCAGGGTTAGAGGTGCTCCACAGGCGACTGAGGGCACCCCCGGCAGCCGGTCGCGCTGAGGGCTCCCCGCTCGCCTGGCCGGGGCGACTTGTGTGCACTCCCCACTCAGGCGACCGCGGTAGCGGCAGTCCCAGCGTTTGATCGCACCCCACAGGGCCCTCCGCGGCGACTAGCGCCTGATCCGGGCTCCGGCGGGCAGCGGCAATGGTCCCCGGTCACCGGCTCTCCAGGGGATGGTGGCGCGACTGGCGCACAATCCCTGTTGAGGTGGTCCCAGCGATGCAGCGGTCCCAGCAGTTTTTCGCTTTCCACCGGGCGCCCCAGCGGCGACTAGCGCGCACTCCCTGTTCCGCCAGCAGCAGCGTGGCGGTCCAGCGGTTTTTTGCTCCCCACCGAGTGCGGCGGCGACTAGCGCGCACTCCCAGCTCCGACGGCAGCCGCGTGTCTGTCCCAGCGGTTTTTCGCTCTCCACGGGGTGCAGCAGTGACTAGCGCGCACTCCCCGTTCTGCCGGCAGCAGCCCGTGATCCTGCGGTTGTTCGCTCAGGGGGCCGGAGGCGGCAGCGGTGCCTGGCGCGCACTCCCCGCTCCAGCGATAGCAGCGGCAGAGGTCCCGCTATTGCTCCCTCCTCACGCTGCTGGCGGCTAAGCAACTCTGGGCCGGGCGGGCTGACTGTGCCTCCGTCCGCGGTCCAGCACAAGGAGAGTTCTGCTGGGTTCTGCTGTTAGACACAGAGCTTCTCCTCCTAAGCCCTGTCTTTAGGGGCTGGATGTTGGTGGACTCCCCCTCTCTGTAGCTCTCCTTCGGATGTTGGGGACTTTCCCCGCTGTCCCCGGCTCACCCTCCCCCCAGCTCAGTTTCCCGAGTTCGTTTTGTCCGTTCTCGGTTAGACTCACGGTCTTAGGGCGTTGTCTATGTTTCTTGCGTTCCTTGTAAGCTGCTACACCTTTTCTGCCAGGTTCTTGGAGTTGAGAATCTCTCTGTTTCGGTCCCTCTCAATTCAAAAAAACAAGGGAAACTTTGGTCCTCCCTACTCCTCCGCCATCTTGTACACATACCTGTGCTATGTTATTCTTTATCTGTGTTCAAGGTCTCACTAATATTAGCCTTCAACTCTTTTCTCGAGTACAGTAAGTATCTTTATTACCGTTACTTTAAATTCTTTCATTCTTTCTCAGGCATGCTACTTATATTTCTTTCACTTAGATCTCTTATTGTGGCTTTGTCATCTTCTTTCGTTTGGGACGAATTCCTCTGTCTCCTCATTTTATCTATGTCTCTGTGTCTGTTTCTCTGTGTTAGGAATGTCATCTCTGTTTCCTGTCCTTAAGGGTAATGGCCTTATGAAGAAGAGCTCCCATAGTGCCCCACTGTATAGTGTCACCTGTTCCCTAGGGACTGATGCTTCAGAGAATGGCTCCATCATGTGCTGTATATATGTCCCAGCCACTTTATCCTTCAGGCAAGTCATCTGAAGAGACTCTCTTTGCCTATTGTGGGCAATATCTGGTCCCTGGCCTGAATGTAGCAAGTCGTAACTAGGTGTGCTCTGGTCTGCTTGTGAAATGAGACTTGTTGCTACTGCTACTAGCACCAAGGCCCCACAAAACTCCCTGCTTGGAAGATGCAGTGTTAGCAGGGTTTTGGTTTGGGCTTCTCGGGGAGGAAGTCGCTGGGGTGAGGCTGAGGTAAGCATGACTGGGAAGAGCAGTTTCACCAGAGCATGGCAGATATGGTGCACTGGTGTAAGCAAGTTAGGTAATGATCATTGCTATGCTGGTTCCCGTAGTTGGCCTTGTGCTTATGCTGAGTGGTAGAGGAGAGAAATGGCACTCACCAGTTCCTTTGTTCCTGAAAGTCCTCTCCTTGAACACTGCCTCTCTGGGACATGCTGCGACATGAGAAAATGACCGCTCCACTCTTCGGATTGCTGTTTCTGCTGTGTATCTGTGAACTGTTTGCCCTGGTTTCTCTCAGAGAGCAACCCCAATGCCCTTCATGCCCAGTCCCAGTCACACTCCCTGAAATGTGAAACTCTAGAGTTCTGTTGATTGCAAGAACTCTTTTAATTCAGCTCCTTTTGCTGTAGGGATTTGTCTTTCCTGTGTAGGCTCCTCTGTGTGCTAATCTGTCTCTCACCTTTCTCTGTGACCATGGCTCCCTCCCCACTGCAGCAGCCACTGTCCGTTTCTCTCCTAATCTGCATCTCCATACTTTCTACATTCTTCAGTATGGCCTATTCTCCACTTTTAGTAGTGAAGTTTATTCTGCCAGTCTTTAGGTTGGTTTATGATACTTATCTAGTTGTATTCACGAAAGGAGGTGAACCTAGGGTTTTCCTACTCCACTGCCACCTTCCTGAATTTCATACTTTGTAAATTGTACTTCAGGAAAGAGACATGACCACAATAAAATATTTATGACAGTCTCTGGATTATATATATTTTTACTAGTAGTCAGGATCATTGTATGCTAAACTCATTTCTCTCCCTCTTTTTTTCTCTCTCTCATTTCATATGCCAAGGTGTATAAGTTCATTTGGAGATCTTCTTGGGTCCCAGATATCTCATTCTGCATATCTTTGCTTATACCTCACCAAATGGTCATAAGAATTTAAATATAATTGACGGTAGAAAGGAATTTAAATATAAAGCACACCTCATGCTTTAACATGGCATTTGTTAGAAACTACACTGAGAGTTAGTAGGAATATGCAATACATCATATGTATTAGATGTGCTAATAAAGAAGCTATTTCGACTGGAATTGATTATATTTCAACTGGAATTCCATGGTTGACTACAACAGTAGGAAGGTAGTTTTTAGGTAAGGGAGGTTGGTAGGGCAGGATTTGTGCATGCCTGGGTCCCTAAGAGAAATACCATCTAAACACCACCTAAATATTTTTCTTTATTAAAAAATTTTTATTCTATTTATTTATTGTGAGAGATACAGGGAGGAAGAGGGAGAGAGAGAATCCCAAGCAGGCTCCACACTGTCAGTGCAGAGCCCAAAGCAGGGCTCGATTTCACAAACCATGAGATCATGACCTGAGCAGAAATCAAGAGTCAGACACTTAATTGACTGAGCCACCCATGTGACCCACCCAAACATTATTAACCCCAATATTTGGTTGAGAAGATACATGCCTTGCAAATAACATTTGGAAACAAGTGCCATGAGGAGAAGTTGAAGCTGCAACTGCCATCAGCGTCTATACAATTAGGCTTGGGTTAGTTAGAAAGAAACTTCATTTTGAGAGTAGAATGAGATTGTACCTCAACTCTTCAGGACCTCAGCCTAGCTCTCTCATAGTCTGGTATAAACATTTTTTCTTATGATTTCCAAGAAGCTTGCTTGAAGACCTCAGATTGCATAGCTGGTATCACATCTCTTGGGTAGATATCTTTGAGCAGGCTTATAAACATGTCTATAAAAACTTTGCCTGTTTTTAAGAAAGTTATATCCACTTAAGAGATGTGATGCTAATTCTTCAATCTGTAGAGTGATTAGTTCTTAGTAGGGCCATAAATGACCCCCTTTAAATCAGGTAAATGTTTGATAGACATTTTGATTCTTCTATTTTAGCTATGTCAAAAACAGGAGGGTTAGTTACAGAAGAAAGATAATCTATGGAAAGAGATTTTGTTGTTTTTATAGTAGTAGTGAAGGCTTATCAAAATTTGGGAAATAAAAAATAAAAGAAAAGTTTGGGGGAAATTATTCGTGAGGAATTTGAGGATACAGGCTTGGTGAATGCCGGCAGCAGAATTTCAGAATTGAAAACGTTGGCTTCTGCAGGATTAGGGGAAAAACCACATAACAGCTCAAGTTACCTTTTCATAGAATTTGTTCCCAATAGAATTATGGAGGTTGTAGGCATTGGCCAATAATAACCTGGCTGAAGCATATAAGTAAAACTGAAATCAAATTTTCTTCTAATGTATTCTTTCTCTCCATTTTTTACCCAAGTGCCTTGAAGTATTTTCTGGAGGCTTCTCTTGTTAACTGTCATGTAGGTCTAAATTGTGTTGTATATAACTCTGGGTCTAATTGTGTTCTCAGGGCAGCATATTGCTTGAGATAGACTGTTGAAGTAACTGGGGTAATTTTAACGATATTTCCCATAATTTTTTGGCATAGAATTACTGCTATGGTGTTATTTTATGTTGTATGAACTCTTTGAAATGTTGAAAAATAGGCTTACCCCATATCGAAAAGCAATCTAATTAAAAAAAAATGGGCAGCGTACCCGAATAGACATTCTTCCAGGAAGACATACAGATGGCTATAGACACATGAAATGATTCTCAAGGAGGGGCCAAGACGGTGGAGCATCGTGGAAGTTTTTTGCATCTCTCATCCATGAAATGCAAGTAGATCAACACCAAACCATCTTGCACAGCTAGAAAATTGATCTGAGGATTAACTCAACCATCTGCAAAACTTGAACCACATACTCAGCAGGCACATGATGCAGAGAGGTGAACTGGGAGAGAGAGAAGCCATGGAAGGTGTGGAGCTGTTTTTCCTTGCAGAAGGAGGATGGAGACGGGGGAATAGTACAAGAAAGGCACTCTCCCCCGTCCCCTGAAAGTAGCTGGAAAGAAAGAGAAAGAGTGGAAATACCTTTAAGGGAATTAAGAAGAAAGAGAGAAAGCAGAGGTTTTGAATACCATTAAGACTCTATGAATAGAGGAGCACAGAGTCTGAAACTCCACAGCTTGATGCCTGACATAGCTCTGGTGGAAAGGGCAAATACCCAGGAGCAGACAGTGAGGTCTGAGGGATCTTCAGGCCACACAGGGAGATGCAGTTCCCCTACCAAGAGGCCATTTGGTAGAGTCTGTGTGACCTACCCACAGGCAAAAGTCCCAGTCGACCCTGGAGAACAGCCACATTTGCTGGTGTGGGAACAAGGACATTAAGAGGTAGTGAAGTGTGTATCATGATTTACCATAATCCCTGAAACACTGCTGCTACCTGATCAGGGAAAACTTTTTCTGGGGCAGGATGGCACCTGGCCACAGTCTCTGGGCTTCTACAGTGGCACGATTGTGGTACAAAGCCACAGGGCCCTCAGAAGTTAGGGGTTTGGAAACACAGCTCCATCTGAAATATAACTTGGGAGGGAGGTGCCACCTGGCAGGCTGACAAGTTGGTTGCAGACAGGGTAGAACTGGAGAGTAGATGGAGGTGGGAGACAAAGGAGGAGTGCTTGATTGCGGGTGCACGGAGTTCTGATACCAGAGACTGGGTAGTTAGGTGAGGCCACTTTCACCTCTACTGTGCATGCACATACACGCATACAGATGCCACGACTATCCACCCCAGTAACCTAAGCAGTGCCATCTACTGGAGAACAGAGCTGTTACACCAAGCCCTGTCCAACGTGCTGTGTTCCAGAGGAACACAGTTTCTCTGCCTGCTTAGTTTACGAATTATAAACTGCTTTATAGTTTGACTTCTAGGGGAAACTGGATGTAATTTCAAGCGTATTCCATTCCCTTTGCCAGTTGATCTATTCATTTTGTTTTCTTTTTCTTTTCTTGAATGCAGAAAGGGAAAAAAATTTTATTATTCGTTTTTGTAAAAAAGATTTTTCTTTAATATTTTTCTACTTTATTTTTTTACTGTTTTGAAAAAAAATATTCTATTCTACTTTCAACGTTTCATTTTATTCTATTTTATTATGGCCATTTTTAAATTTTCAAACGTTTTCCTTTTTTCCATCTTTTCTTTTCTTTTACTTTCCCTCTATTCTATCAAGCTTCTTTCAACAACCAGACAAAAACACACTTAGAATCTAGCATCCTTTGTTTGATTTTTTGTGTTGTTTCGATTTTAAGTTTTACTTTTTTTTACTTTATTAATTCCTTTTCTTCCTTCAAAATGATGAAAGGAAGGAATTCACCCTAAAAGAAAGAACAGGAAGAAGTGACAGTTAGGAACTGAATCAACACAAATACAAGCAAGATGTCTGAACTATAATTTAGAATCATGATAATAATAATACTAGCTGAGTTTGAAAATAGATTAGAATCTCTTTATGAGAAGGTGAAAGAAGTAAAAGCCAATCAGGATGAAATAAAAAATGCTGTCACTGAGCTGCAATCTCAAATGGATGCAATGGCAGCAAGGATGGATGAAGCTGAGCAACAAATCAGCAATATAGAGAAGGAATTTATGGAGAATTATGAAGCAGAAAAGAGGGAGACTAAGGCAAAAGAACAGGATATACGAATTAGATAACTCAATGACTCATTAAAAAGGAATAACATCAGAATCATAGGGGTCCCAGAAAATGAAGAGAGAGAAAAAGAGGTAGAAGGTTTATGTGAACAAATCATAGTGGGAAACTTTACTAACCTGGGGAAAGACACAGGCATCAAAATCCAGGAAGCTCAGAGAACTCCCATTAGATTCAACAAAAACTGACCATCAATAAGGCATATTATAATCAAATTCATAAAATACACAGACAAGAAAAGAATCATGAAAACAGCAAGGGAAAAAATGTTCTTAACCTACAAGGGAAGACAGATCATGTTTGCAGCAGACCTATCCACAGAAACTTGGAAGGCCAGAAAAGGGTGGCAGAATGTATTCAATGTGCTGAATCAGAAAAAATGAAGCCAAGAATTCTTTATCCATCAAGACTGTCATTCAAAATAGGAGGGATAAAAAGTTTCCCAGACAAACTAAAACTAAAGGAGTTTGTGACCACTAAACCAGCCCTGCAAGAGAGTTTAAGAGGAACTCTCTGAGGGGAGAAAGATTAAATAAGACAAACAAACAAACAAACAAAAAAGACCAAAAGCAACAAATACTAGAAAGGACCAGAGAACAACAGAAACTCCAACTCTATAGGCAACACAATGACAATAAATTCATCTTTCAGTACTCACTCTAAATGTCAATGGACTAAAAATGCTCCTATCGAAAGACATAGGGTAAATGAATGGATGAGACAAGATCCATCTATATATTGTTTACAAAGACCCATTTTATTTATTTTTTAATATAATTTATTGTCAAATTGGTTTCCATACAACACTGAGAGCTCATCCCAGCAAGAGCCCTCCACCATACCCATCACCCACTCTCCCCTTTCCTACACCCTCCATCAACCCTCAGTTTGTTCTCTGTATTTAAGAATCTCTTATGTTTTGCCTCCCTCCCTCTCTGTAACTTTTTTTCCCACCTCTTCCCCTCCCCCATGGTCCTCTGCTAATTCTCTCAAAATCCATCTTTGCATGGAAACATATGGTATCTGTCTTTCTCTGACTGACTTATTTCATTTAGCATAATACCCTCCAGTTCCATCCACATTGCTACAAATGGCCAGATTTCATTCTTTCTCATTGTCAAGTACTATTCCATTGTATATATAAACCATATCTTTATCCATTCATCAGTTCATGGACACTTAGTCTCTTTCCATGATTTGACTATTGTTGAAAGTGCTGCTATAAACATCGGGGTACACGTGTCTCTATGCATCAGCACTCCTATATCTCTGGGGTAAATTCCTAGCAGTGCTATTTCTGGGTCATAGGGTAGCTCTATTTTTAATTTTGTGAGGAACCTCCACACTGTTTTTCAGAGCGGTTAACCAGTTTTCATTCCCGCCAACAGTGCTAGAGGGTTCCCGTTTCTTCACATCCTTGCCAGCACTCTGACTGCCGTGAGTTGGCATCTCAGTGTGGCTTTGATTTGTATTTCCCTGATGATGAGTGACGTTGAGCATCGTTTCATGTGTCTGTTGGCCATCTGGATGTCTTCTTTGGAAAAGTGTCTATTCATATATTTTGCCCATTTCTTCACTGGATTATTTGTTTTTTGGATGCAGAGTTTGGTGAGTTCTTTAAAGATTTTGGATACTAGCCCTTTATCCAATATGTTATTTGCAACTATCTTTTCCCATTCCATCAATTGCCTATTCCTTTTGTTGATTTTTTCTTTTGTAGTGCAGAAGCTTTTTATCTTGATGAGGTCCCAATAGTTCATTTTTTCTTTTGATTCCCTTGCCTTTGGAGATGTGTTGAGTAAGAAATTGCTGTGACTGAGGTCAAAAAGGTTTTCTCGAGGGTTTTGATGGTTTCCCATCTCACATTTAGGTACTTCATTCATTTTGAGTTTATTTTTGTGTATGGTGTGAGAAAAGTGGTCTAGTTTCATTCTTCTGCATGTTGCTGTCCAGTTCTCCCAGCATCGTTTGTTAAAGAGACTATCTTTTATCCATTGGATACTCTTTCCTGTTTTGTCAAAGATTAGTTGGCCATATGCTTGTGGGTCCATTTCTGGGTTCTCTATTCTATTCCATTGGTCTATGTGTCTGTTTTTGTGCCAAAAGCATACTGTCTTGATGATTACCACTTTGTAGTAGAGGCTAGAGTCTGGGATTGTGATGCCTCCAGTTTGGGTTTTCTTCTTCAATATTACTTTGGCCATTCAGGGTCAAAAGACCCATTTTAGACCTAAAGACACCTTCTATTGAAAATAAGGGGATGGTCACAAAAAGAAAGCTGGAGTAGCCATACTTATATGAGGCAACCTGGATTTTAAAATAAAGACTGTAACAAGAGATGAAGAAGGACATTATATCATAATGAAGCGGTCTATTCACCAAGAAAACCTAAAAATTGTAAACATCTATGCCCCCAACAAGAAGACACCCAAAATATATAAATCAATTAAGCACAAACATAAAGAAACTCATTGATAATAATACCATGATAGTAGGAGACTTCAATACCCCACTTACAGCAATGGATAGATTATCTAAACAGAAAATCAACAAGGAAACTGTTTTTGAATGCTGCACTGGACCAGATGAACTTAAAAGATGTATTCAGAACATTTCTTCCTAAAGCTGCAGAATGCACATTCTTCTCAAGTGTACACAGAACATTCTCCAGAATAGATCACATACTGGGACACGAATAAGGCCTCAACAAGTACAAAAAAATCGAGATCATATCATGCATATTCTCAGACCACAACACTATGAAACTCAAAACCAACCACAAGAAAAAATTTGGAAAGACAACAAATACTTGGAGACTAAAGAACAACCTACTAAAGAATGAATGGGCTAACCAAGAAGTTAAAGAGGAAGTTAAAAAGTACAAGAGCCTGGGTGGCTCAGTCCATTAAGTGTTCAAATTCAGCTCAGGTCATGATCTCATGGTTCATATGTTTGAGCCCCATGTCAAGCTCTGTGCTGACATCTTGGAGCCTGGAACTTGCGTCAGATTCTGTGTCTCCTTATACCTCTGTCCCTCTCCCGCTCATGCTCTCTGTCTCTCTCTCTCTCAAAAATAAATAAACATTAAAAACTAAAAAGATAAAAATAAGAAGTACATGGAAGCTAAGGAAAATGATAACACCACAGCACCAAACATCTGGTTTGGGATGCAGCAAAGGTGGTCATCTGAGGGAAGTATATAGCAAACTAGGCCTTCCTAAAGAAGGAAGAAGTCTCAGATACACAACCTAACCTTACACCTTAAAGAGTTGGAAAAAGGACAGTAAATAAAACCCCATAATAGCAGAAGACAGGAAATAATAAAGATTAGAGCAGAAATCAATGCTATCGAAAGAATAATTTTAAAAAATATGGAACAGATCAACAAAACCAGGACCTGGTTCATGGAAAGAATTAACAAAATTATAAACCCTTAGCCAGTTTGATCAAAAAGAAAAAGGGTAGCACCCAAATAAATAAAATCAAGAATGAAAGAGGAGAGATCGCAACCAACACTGCGGAAATACAAACAATAATAAGAATATTATGAGCAATTATATGCCAATAAATTGGGCAATCTGGATAAAAGGGACAAATTCCTGGAAATATATAAACTATCAAAACTGAAACAAGAATAAGTAGAAAATTTGAACAGACCCATAGCAGGTAAAGAAATCAAATTAGTAATAAAAAATCGCACAAAAAAGAAGAGTCCAGGGCCAGATGGCTTTCCAGGGGAATTCTACCAAACATTTAAGGAAGAGTTAACACCTAGTCTTTTGAATCTGCTACAAAAAATACAAATGAAAGGGAGACTTCCAAACTCATTTTATGAAGCCAGCATTACCTTGATTCCAAAACCAGAAAAAAACTCCACTAAAAAGGAGAACTACAGACTCATTTCCCTGATGAACGTAGATGCAAAAATCCTCAACAAGATACTGGCCAAATGGATCTAACAATACATTAAAAGAATTATTCACCATGACGAAGTGGGATTTATACCTGGGATGCAGGGCTGGTTCAATAGCCACAGAATAATCAGTGTAATACATCACATCAATAAAAGAATAAGAACCACATGATCCTCTCAATAGATGCAGGGAAAGCATTGCACAAAATACATCATCCTTTCTTGATAAAAACCCTTAAGACAGTAGGGACAGAAGGCTCATACTTCAAGATAATAAAAGCCATATATAAAAGACCCGCTGCTAATATCATCCTGAATGGGGTAAAACGGAGAGGTTTCCCCCTAAGGTCAGGAAGACGACAGGCTTGTCCACTCTCACCACTGTTATTCAACTTAGTATTGGAAGTTTTAGCCTCAGCAATCAGAGAACACAAAGGAATAAAAGGCATCCAAATTGACAAGGAGAATGCCAAATCTTCATTCTTCACAGACGATATGGTATTCTACACGGAAAACCAAAAGATTACACACACACACACACACACACACACACACACACACACACACACAAACCCGATAAAATGGATCCATAAATTCAGCAAAGTCGGAGTATAAAATTAAAGCATAGAAATTGGTTGCATTTCTATACACTAACAATGAAGCAAGAAAAAGGGAAATCAAGAAATCGATCCCATATAAATTTGCACCAAAAAAATAAGATACCTAGGAATAAAGCTAACCAAAGGTGTGAAAAATCTATACAATTGAAACTATAGAAAACTTATGGAAGAAATTGAAGAAGACATACAAAAAATGGAAAAATATTTCATGATCCTGGACCAGAAGAACAAATGTTGTTAAAATGTCGATACTATCCAAAGCAATCTACATATTCAGTGCAATCTCTATCAAAATAACATCATTATTCTTCTTCACAGAGCTAGAACAAACAATCCTAAAATTCGTACGGAGCCAGAAAGGACCCCAAATAGCCAAAGCAATCCTGAAGTTGGAGGCATCACAATCCGGGACTTCAAGATGTATTACAAAGCTGTAATCATCAAGACGGTATGGTACTGGCACAAAAACAGACATATAGATGAATGGAACATAATAGAGAACCCAGAAATGGACCCACAAATGTATGGCCAACTAATCTTTGACAAAGAAGGAATATCCAATGGAATAAAGACAGTCTCTTCAACAAATGGTGTTGGGAAAACTGGACAACAACAAACAGAATAACGAACCTGGACCACTGTCTTACACCATACACAAAAATAAACTCAAAATAGATGAAAGACCTAAACGTGAGACAGGAAGCCATTGAAATCCTAGAGAAGAAAGCAGGCAAAAACCTCTTTGACCTCACCTGCAGCAACTTCTTTACACATCTCTGGAGGCAAGGGAAACAAAAGAAAAAATGAACTGTTTGGACCTCATCAAGATAAAAAGCTTCTGAACTGCAAAGGAAACAATCAACAAAACTAAAAGGCAACTGACAGAATGGGAGAAGATATTTGCAAATCACATATCAGATAAAGGGTTAGTATCTAACATTTATAAAGAACTTATAAAACTCAACACCCAAACGACCAAATAATCCAGTGAAGAAATGGGCAAAAGATATGTATAGACACTTTTCTAAAGAAGATATCCAGATGGCTAACAGAAACATGAAAAACTTCTCAACATCACTCATCATGAGGGAAATACAAATCAAAACCACAATGAGTTACCACCTCATACCAGTCAAAATGGCTAAAGATAATAAGTCCGGCAACACCGGGTGTTGACAAGGATGGGGAGAAAGGGGATCTCTTTTGCACTGTTGGTGGGAATGCAAACTGGTACAGTCACTCTGGAAAACAGTATGGAGGTTCCTCAAAAAGTTAAAAATAGATCTACCCTATGACTCAGCAATTGCACTACTAGGTATTTATCCAAAGGATACAGGTGCGTTGTATTAAAGGGGCACACTCACCCTGATTTTATAGCAGTACTATTGGCAACAGCCAAAGTATGAAAAGAGCTCTACTGTCCATCAATAGAGGAATGGATAAAGAATATGTTGTATATATATGTACATATATGTACATATATATATGAAGAAGTGTTACTTGGCAATCAAAAAGTGAAATCTTGCCATTTGCAAGAACGTGGATGGAACTAGAGGGTATTATGTTAAGTGAAATTAGTCAGAGAAAGACAAATATCATATGACTTCACTCATATGAGGGACTTAAGATACAAAAGAGATGAACATATGGGAAGGGAAGCAAAAAGAACATAAAAACAGGAAGGGGGAAAAATGTAAGAGACTTAAATACAGAGAATAAACTGAGGGTTGATGGAAGGGCTGTGGGTGATAGGAACCCTTGTACAAAGGAACCATTGTACACAGCTGGAGGGAATGTAGGTTGTTACAGCCATTATGGAAAATAGTATGAAGGTTCCTCAAAAAGTTAAAAATGGAAGTAAAATATAATCCTATAATTGCATTGTTGGGTGTTTACCCAAAGAAAATGAAAACACTAATTTGAAAAAATATTTACACCCCAATGTAACATTGCAACATTATTTAAAATAACCAAGATATGGCAGCAACCTAAGTGTCCATCATCAGATGAATGGATAAACAAGATGTGGTACACACACACACACACACACACACACACACACACACACACACAGAGTAATATTACACAGCCATAAAAAAGATGAGATCATGTCATTTGAGACAACATTGATGGACCTAAAGTATTATTATACTGAGTGAAGTAAGTAAGTCTGGGAAAGACAAATACCCTAAGATTTCACTCATAAGTGGAATATAAAAAAATGAATAAACAAACAAAAAGCAGAATCAGACCTATAAATACTGAGAACAAGCTGATGGTTGCTAATGAGGAAGGCAGTGAGGAGCTGGGCAAAATGGGTGAGGTGTAGTGAGAGACACAGTCTTCCAGTTATGGAATAAACAACTCACAGCATAAAAAATATAGTCTCAATGATATTGTAATAGCAATATATGGGAATAGTTGGGGTTCACTTGTGAATATAGCATAGTATTTAAACTTATGAAATCACTATATTGTACACCTAAAACTAATGTAAAATTTGTGTCATTATACTAAAAAAAAAAAAGAAGAAACAAAAGAAGATTAAGATCACTTTGTAGGTGCCAAAAGAGTTGGATCCATTCCAACGGAAATTAGTGCAGTTTGGACCCCAAAATGTATTCACACCCTTCTGCAAGAGGTCAAATTGAATCAGAAACTGAAGTGGACAAAAATTTGAGCTTTATTTTTTTTTCTCAATCGCAGATATAATCTATTTGTATTTGTATTTCACTATTTCTGTAACAAATTACTACATATTTAGCGGCTTAGCGTAGCACAAATTTATTCTCTCACAGTTCTGTTGGCAGAAGTCTGACATGGCCTCGTTGGACTAAAATCAAGATATAAACACGACTTTTATACCTTTCTGGAGATTCTTCGAAGAAGAATATGTCCTTTGTCCTTTCCAGCCTCTGGAATCCACCTGTATTCCTTGGATCATAGCTTCTTTGCTTCAGTTTCAAAGTCAGAAACAGCAGTCCAAGTCCCTCACATGTTGCTATCTCTCTGTTTCTCTGCAGCTGGGAAATATTTCAGCTTTAAAAGACTCATGGGATTAGAGTGGGCCTATCTGGATAATCCAGAAAAATTTACCAGTCTAAAGGTCTTTAAATTTAATCGCATCTACAGAGCCCAGTTTTCCATGTAAGGTAACATACCCACAGGTTATAGGAATTAAGGTGTAGACATCTTTTGGGGGGCATTATTCTCCTACTACATTAGGTAATTTAAGCAAAAGAGATTTCATATATAATAAGGAATAACTTATAGAATCATTACGAGGGCTGATGTAACAGACTTTAAGTTGGGCTTTCTGGAAGGACTTCCAAAGCACACTGTGTTCCCTCTGTATAGTTAGACATTCACTGCAATGGAGAAACTTTCCTTACAAAAATGACATTCTACTACAGCAGGGCCCCAAGATGCTGCCCTTGTTATGATTCACACCCAGAAAATGTATATACCACATGTTGCTTCTCAACATCCCCTAAAACCAATGTCTGAATAGTGGGACCTCTGCTAATCCAACCACAGGAAATCCAAACATCTCCAAAATTTTATCTGCCAGCAATGGTGTGACCTGTGCTATACTGTCACCACTTAAGAATATCTCACTAGCCAAATCTAAATCACTTCTGGAAATTTAGCTACATAAGGGTCCTAAAAATGCAGTTTTCTGTTCTCTGGCCCCGGCTCACTAGGTAGGCATAGAATTAAGGTATGAATGGATTTGAGGGCCAGTTTACTGTACCTTCTCATTTCAATTCCCATACACATCCATTTTCCCATTTAAAAAAAAATTTTTTTTAACGTTTTTATTTTTGAGAGACATAGAGACAGAGCATGAGTAGGGGAAGGGCAGAGAGAGGGAGACACAGAATCTGAAGCAGGTTCCAGACTCTGAGCTGTCAGCACAGAGCCCAATGCGGGGCTCGAACTCACAGAGCGTGAGATCATGACCTGAGCCGAAGTCGGCCGCTTAACCAACTGAGCCACCCAGGCACCCCCATTTTCCAATTTTTAAACTTACATGCAACATCAACATCTTCCTGCTGAACATTAAGTAAACATTCATCTCCCCTAAGTACATAAAATATGTTTATCCTTTCCTTAAAAGTGGAGGCATAGTAATCACAAAACAAATGCTGACCACTTCTTTAAATTTTCACCTCTTACTATGCTGTAGTTAAAACACTAGGGAAAAAGAAGAACAGAGAAAAATGATTAAAATGTAAATATTTTTAACAGAATGAAGAAGAAAGTATGAGAAAGATGAATAGTAGGAATTCTTGGCAGTTATTCTTTTTGAGAAAAATTTTTAAAATGTTTACTTATTTTTGAAAGAGACAGAGCATGAGCGGGAGATGGGCAGAGAGAGAGAGGAGACAAAGAATTAGAAGCAAGCTCCAGGCTCTGAGCTGTCAGCATGGATCCTGACACAGGATTCAAACTCACAAGCAGTGAGATCATGATCTGAGCCACAGTCAGACGCCCAACCAACTGAACCTCCCAGGCACCTTCCTTGGTAGTTATTCTTGAATGTAGTGGTATAGTTTTCCATTAACTCTGTCAACTGAACATGGAAGTGCTAAGAAGCACCAAGAACATCTTGTGAGTTTCTGATATACTCTTATACTCTCATTTTATAGCAATAGTACCACATGTCCTTAGTAATAAGGCTCAAGT
The DNA here is from genome assembly GCA_030068075.1 of Paguma larvata. Lineage (NCBI taxonomy): Eukaryota > Metazoa > Chordata > Mammalia > Carnivora > Viverridae > Paguma > Paguma larvata. Next base: position 116,936,585 of record CM057827.1, read on the forward strand.
ACCCTAGAAGAGTAAATTGTTTTTTTGTTTTGTTTTGTTTTGTTTTTGTCACATAGCCCGTTAGCTTGATGAACTCCAAATAACTGGTTGTTTTTTGAAATTCAGTTCTAAGAAACCATAGTTGTAGCTCTCCTGCATAAGCATTCTTTAGGTACCAAGACTTCTGTATCAGCAGAACTTGAAGTAGCAGAGACAGAAAGCAAAATGTTGCAAGCAGGTTGTTAAGCAGAGAAAAACCCCACTTATATCCCTTGGGTTCTGGGTTTATGCATTCTGTCTATGAGAGAAGGAACATCATACAATTGTTGTTATATTTTGTGAAATTAAACCTCCACTTCACAAAGATGGTTCCAGTTGTATTAACTGAGTCTTCGATAGGCCTTTCCATTATTCTACAAGGCCACTTGCTTCTGATGATGTTAAGATCAACGAGTCCCTTGGGTATCAATCCATTGCTTTACTTCTGTTGCTGTATACTCAGTTATTTGGTCAGAACTGTTGTTGGGTGAGAGATATAGTCAATGAATAAGATATTTAGTAGTCAATGGATGGTGGTACTTGCAGAAACATGATAGATGAAGACAAATATTAAAAAGAATTATTGATTTCAACGAAGACAAATTGATATCCCTTCCAAGACAGCAGAGGTCCACGATAATCAACATACAATATATAACCAGTTGTTTTGTGTTGTGTCATAATTGCTGGAATATTTGTCACTCAACAAAGGCAATAGCTAGAGCAACATTGGTGAAGAAATGTCCATATTGAATTTTCCCATTATCTACTACCTTGATCATTTTTTTCATAAGACCATCAGCAAACAAGGAGGTAAATAGCACAAGAAACACGCCACAAAATTGGCATCCTGTCCACCTGATTAATAGGCACCTTTTCTGTAGTGAGTGCCCTTTGGTGGACATTCACATGGCGCATAAATAGTCTCACACTTTTGGCCCAGGCTGAAAGTCTAGCCATGTAGTTCCCCCCAGATATCCATAACACAAGCCCAGTTTTTATTTCTCCAAGTTTATGATCATCCAGGCAAACCACTACCCATTGCCCATGAATCAGTCATAGATCCATATTCCTTATGAACTCTCCTTCCAGGAAAAGGGAACAACTAATCTATACCATCCAAAGTTATACTCACTTGGTAGTATTATGTCTTCCTCCTGGTCTTTTAGGGCTACATTCAAGAAGACTATAAAGCCGTATTGATCCTCTTCTGGCTAATGTCAGAACTGTCTATAATCTAGGCTCTATGTTTTCTCTTTCAGCCATCTGGTCATAGGAAATGTCTCATATGTGGCTTGAAAAGACAATGGCACATCATGAATAATTCAAGAAACTTGATCATAAAAATTAAGTGTACCTACAAAGTATACTCTGTCTTATATATCTAAAGTGCCTCTCCTATAAGCAGCATATAATTGGGTCCTGTTTATTTTTTAAAAACTTTATTCTAATCATCTCTGCCTTTTAATTTAATTTTAATGTAGTTATTGATAACATTGGGTTAAGGTGTACCATTTTATCATTCGTTTTCTCTTTATCCTCTTTACTGTTTCTCTATTTTTTTCTTTTTTAAATGAAAGTAATTTTTAAGTTTATTTATTGATTTTGAAGGAGAGACAGCATGAGCAGGGGAGGGGCAGAGGGAGAATGAGAGAGAGAATCCCAAGCAGGTTCTGTGCTGCCAGCACAGAGTTTGACATGGGGCTTGACCCGGAAACTGTGAAATCATAACAAACCAAGTCTGATGCTAAACCACCTGAGCTACCCAGGCACCCCTCTATTTCCTCCTTTTTATATTATTTTCATATTTTATTTTAGATTTCATTTAAATTGATTTAAATTTCATATGCGTTTTTAGTTTAGTCATCTGTCTTTTCATTTTGTTTGGTAGTTACTCTAGAAATTATAACATATTACCTTAACTTTTCACAATATTGATTTTGAGTTAATATTGAACAACTTCACATGAAATGTAAAAATTTTGCATTTGTATAGATCCATTTACTCCCCTGCTATTACAATGGTCATATGTATTACATATGCTTACATGAAAAACCCCACAAGAAGATGCTATTTTTTTGCTTTAAAATAACATGTCATTTTTAAAAGAAATTAAGAGAAAAACAATTTGTTACAGTTATCCATACATTTACCATTCTGATGTCTTCTTTTTATTACAGATGATTCAAGTTCCTTCTGGCATCATTTCTTTTTGGCTTGAAATGCTTCCTTTACCAGTTCTTATCGTGTAATCTTGTAATAATAAATTCCCTTAGTTTTCCTTTACCTGAAAGTGGCTTTATGTTACCTTCATTATTAAAGAATATTTTTTACCAGATATAAATTATAGATTGAAAGTTATTTTTTTCTTATAGCACCTTAAAGATGTTTCCCTGCTTTCTGGACTTCATGGTTTTGAGAGAGAATTGTCAGTCATTTGAATCATTGTCCCTAGGTACATATTTCTTTACATTTATCTTTTTGGAATTCATAGAACTTTGTCAATGTTTAATTTATTTCTTCCACCATATTTGAGAAGTTTTCTGCCACTACTTCTTTAAATATTTTTCTGTTCCTCTATGTCTCCTCACCTTCTGGGACTCCAAATAACCTATGTAGTGCCTTTTGAAGTTGTTGTTCAGTCTTTGAAGCTCTATCTATCCGTTTTTCAATTTCTTTCATCTCTTTTCTCCATATTAGATAATTTATATTGAGTTATCTTCAGGTTCACTGACTCTTTACTCCATCATCCCTACTCAGATATTATATCCATGCAGTGATTTATTTCAATTTTCTACTTTTCAGTTCTAAAGTTTTCATTTTTTAAATATTCAACAAAGTTTTTCCATTCACTGCAAGTGTGTTTTACTTTACCTCACTGAGCATAGGTACAATAGCTATAGCAATCCTTGTCCAATAATATATGTCATCTCTGTTTGGCATCTGTCAATTGCCTTTCCCTTGAGACTAAGTCATATTTTCCTTCATAGATCCAATAGTTTTGTATTGTATACTGGATATCAGGAAGACTTATGCTGTGGAGACTGATTTATCTTCCATTGTTCTGAATAGTGCTGCTGTTTTTGTCTTAGGGAATTAATTTGTTTAGACTCAAACTGAAAGCTGTCATACCTGATGTGGGCAGCATGTGCATACTTTTTAAAGTTTGCTTTATCTATGCTTATATCAGGAAGCAGCAGGAAACTTTGGCTGAGTTCAGACATGAAATTTGGGGTTCATCTTCTCTTTCACCTTTATGAGGTTCCTCCTCATTCTTTGGTTACCCTGTTTGTTTTGGTCTCCTTCCCTTGGTTCTTCTGACTTCCCTTGGTTCCTGTGACTAAAAGATGGCAAACTTTCTATCAGATATTACCTGCCCCATATTGCTATTTCTCTGACTATGGTTACCCTCAGGGCAAAGCTGCAAAAAAAAAAAAAAATGGAACTCTCTCCCCTCAAGTAACTTGTTCCCAATTCCAGCTCTCTCCAAAATCAACATATCTTTGTTCAGTCTTCAAAGTCATCAAGCTCTGTTGCTGTTGTCGTTGTTCAGAGTTCATAGCTATTGTCTGCAGGAAGATTTGTCAGGCTTCTGATCTTATATAAACTGCTTCCAATTTATGATGGAGTGCTGCTGAGCACGACCAACCTTCTGGCTTGGTAGATAAGTTATCAAATAATTGTTCACAATGGACATTTCATTTCATGAAATTATCTGATGTCCTATTATCAGGTTTTAGTCTCTTTCAAAGTCAAGTAACAAGCCAAAAGCAAATTTAGAGAACGATAAAAATTATTTGCTGCCTACTCAAGATTCACCATGACTTACAGTTTCTGACTGACTTACCTTTCGTAGGTAATAAATCTTGGGGAAGGCCTTTTTTTTTAAATGAAATCTCATTTGTCTACTCTAATTTACATACAAATGTTTCAGCTAGGAACTGGGAGGAGGATGAGATGGAGGCAAAGAGGAGGCATTTCTATATATGCTTAAAATAAATTTAAACCGTAAGAAGTTACACTCAATGCATTATTTGCTTACAGCAGATTATGGAATATGACTTCTGCTGTGGATCAGCTAGGCAGCCTTCCCTTGTTTTTATCCCCAGTCAGAGAAGTATGAAGCATTATGTCTCTTTCTTAGTGTGATAGGAGGTACAAGGCACAAAAACCCTTCTTTCATTTTATAACAAATATTCAGAAATGCCCCAAATACCGACCCCCAGAAAACTTCACTGAGGTGTGAGGCCTTTAAGTTTAGGTGGATTATTTTCTTTTATTTCTATTATCTCTGCGCCTTACCTGGGAATCTTGGGTATCTGCCATTCCCAGGCTTCCACTATCTACCAGTAAAATGTCATTAATGCAGTAGACAAGGGTGATTTCCTATAGGATGACAAGATATCAAATCTTTTGTGGTCTGTGATGGCATAGAGTTGTGGAGGTTAAGTAGCCCTGAAGTAAGAGAAACAAGGAGGCTCATAGTTTCTGCCAGACACAATAAATTCATTCAGATGTTTTCTGATAATTAGAGCAGATAAAATGGCATCTTCCAGATCAGTCACCATGTTCCAATAACCAAGAACTGTGTTTATTTGCTCTGGCAAGGAAATTACCTGGAGCAGCATCTGAAATTGTAATTACTGTTTGATTGACCTCATATTAATTCACTGTTACTCTCCAATACCTATCAATTTTCTGTACAAACCAATAGGAGAGTCAGATGGAAATATGATAGGAATCACCAAGCCTTTGAATTGGATAAAATCTCTGAAATTTTCACAGGGATGTGATTTTATGTTTTGTTAGAGAGTTCCATGGCTTCTCCTTTGTCCATTATCGAATAATATCCTTTATTATTTACTAGGGAGCCAATGGAGGATTATACCAGTTACGAATTATCTGACCATACTCTTGAGATTTAAAAAAGTTACTCTAGCTTGTGTTCATGAACCACTGAGAATTAGATACAGGCTCAAATCCTTTGTTTGTTTATTTTTCAATCTTCATAGATCCCTACCTGTTTAGTTGACCACAGGATTATTACCGAGTCAGTATCCACAAAAATCCACTGGCTTTTTCCCTTTCTCCAGTGCATAATTATCCTCATAAGTGTCTCCTTCTCGGACTGGGACATGTTAGGAGGACCTTTTTTACTTGTGATATTGACAGGAGTTGCTTACTCAGGAGTCTCTGCTTTATTCAAGGAGTACTGGGTTTGTGAACTAACTACAGAGTGGGACTCAAAGAAAGATATTGAATCTTCATGGTGATAACTCAAGTCAGGTATTTGTTCACCAGCCCTAGAGTTACCTTTGACATACAGATTAAGTTAAATTGCTTTGTGAATTCCTCTTATATATTTCTCTTATATACTCTATAATCAATTGGCCAGCACACACCAAAGAATCCCTGCAGGGTAAGACTTGTAATTATCATTCTCGTCCTGGTGCATTTTATATCCCCACAACCACTTTATCTCTAGCAGTGAATTGTTGCTATTCTACCTCTGCTTTATTTTTGCTATGATTAGTATATGGGTGAAAGCAGAGAATTTATGAATTCAGAAATCATTGTAGTACCAGACTAACAAGGAACTTACAGAAATATTTTTGGGTGCCTTTAACACATAGACTGGGATTTAGTAGGTCTTAGATAAATCTCAGGAACCTGAATTCTTACGAAATGTTTTAGGTAATTATTCAGACAACCCCATTTCTCACCTCCACCATCACCATAAACTACTTAATTTTTTTTAATTCCAGGGTAATTTACATACAGACTTATCTTAGTTTCAGGTGAACCATAACCCACTTTAGAGAACATTTGTTGTCAATCATTAATAGCTGCACCAAATTCTTTTTGAACACCCTACCTTCACTTTGATACATGGCCACATTTTGAATCCTACCTCCTCATTGTGGAATTAAAACGATCTTAAATTTGTCAGCCTTCTATCTCTCTGCACAGGCTGACTTAGACTCCATCTGTCGTGTGGTAGCCTTCCATTTGCAGCAAAAATAATCTTGTCTTGGTTAGCAGGGACAGCATCTCCATTACCAAGCTAGTTCTATGATATGGTTCAGGAAAATGTTCTCAGAAACATAATCTAGAGTCTGTCCCTTCATCTCTTTTGATTATACTGTGATATCTCCAATAGTTCTTTATAAAAATGTTCTCACTTAGCAAGAAAGGGCAAACTTAGTAGGCCTGGGTTGTTTAAACTCTGTATATTCCAAAGAAAAGACTGTTTTCTTTTTCTTTTTTTAAATAATTTATTGTCAAATTGGTTCCCATACAACACCCAGTGCTCATCCCAAAAGTGCCTTCCTCTGTGCCCATCACCCACTTTTCCCCCTCCCACCCCCCCTCCCCTCAGCTTGCTCTTAGTCTTTGAGAGTCTCTTATGTTTTTGTCTTTCTCCCTCTCTGCGGTTTTTTTCCTTCCCTTCTTCCACTCCCCTCTGGGTTTCTGTTAAGTTTCGCAAAGCTCACCTATGCATGGATACATATGGCATCTGTCTTTCTCTGCCTGACTTATTTCACTCAGCATAATACCCTCCATTCCATCCATGTTGCCACACATGGCCAGATTTCATTTTTTCTCATTGCTGTGTAGTATTCCATTGTGTATATGTATATATACATGTATATATTTCTGTGAGACAAGAAACCATCAAAATCCTAGAGGAGAAAGCAGGAAAAAACCTCTTTGACCTAAGATGCACCAATTTCTTACTTGACACATCTCCAAAGGCAAGGGAATTAAAAGTGATATATATATACCACTTCTTTATCCATTCATCAGTTGATGGACACTTAGTCTCTTTCCATGATTTGGCTATTGTCAAAAGTGTTGCCATGAACATCGGGGTATATGCGCCTGTATGCATTAGCACTCCTGTATCTCTTGAGTAGATTCCTAACAGTGCTATTGCTGGGTCATAGGGTAGTTCCAATTTCATTTTTTTGATGAACTTCCACACAGTTCTCCAGAGTGGCCACACCAGTTTGCATTCCCACCAACAGTGCAAGAGGGTACCTGTTTCTCCACATCCTCACCAGCATCTATAGTTTCCTGATTTGTTCATTTTAGCCACTCTGGCTGGTGTGAGGTGGTATCTCAGTGTGGTTTTGATTTGTATTTCCCTGATAATGAGTGACATTGAGCATCGTTTCATGTGTCTGTTTCCCATTTGGATGTCTTCTTTGGAGAAGTATCTATTCATATCTTCTGCTCATTTCTTCACTGAATTATTCATTTTTTGGGTGTGGAGTTTGGTAAGTTCTTTATAGATTTCAGATACTAAACCTCTATCCGATATTTCATTTGCAATTTTAGATACTAGTCCTTTATCCGATGTGTCATTTGCAATTATCCTTTCCCATTCCGTTGGTTGCCTATTAGCTTTGTCGGTTGTTTCTTTTGCTGTGCAGAAGTTTTTATCTTGATGAGGTCCCAGTAGTTCATTTTTGCTTTTAATATCCTTGCCTTTGGAGATGTGTCAAGTAAGAAATTGGTGCATCTTAGGTCAAAGAGGTTTTTTCCTGCTTTCTCCTCTAGGATTTTGATGGTTTCCTGTCTCACATTCAGGTCCTTCCTCCATTTAGAGTTTATTTTTGTGAGTGGTGTAAGGAAGTGGTCTAGGTTTCATTCTTTTGCATGTTGCTGGAAAAGACTGTTTTCAAGACTAGCCCCTGACTGGGACTTGGGAGATCATCTCTGAGCCCTCATAACACTTTGTCCCAGAAGAATATTTTATATGCCTGAAGTCTTGGGCCATGATGTACCAGTTTGGCCAGATAAGCTCATCGTAACAATGATATATGGTGAATTCCCAGTTACAGGGGGTGGGGAAGAGGTTTTGGAGTATAAATCATACAGGAACCGCATGTCTACATGACTGACCCCCAATAAAAACTGCGCACAAAAGCTTGAGTGAACTTCTCTGGTTGGTAATATTTAGTATATATTGTCACACATCATTGCTGGGAAAATTAAATTCATCCTTATGTGACTATACTGGAGAGTATCCTGTGTGTATAGAACTTGTGCCTGGTTTCTCCTGGACTTTGTTCCATGAACCTTTTTATTTTGCTGGTTTTAATCTGTATTATTCTGTTTCAATAAACTGTATCTATGAGTACATCCATGAGCTTTTCTGAGTCCTGTGAGTCTTTCTGGCAAATCATTGAGCCTGAGGATGGTCTAGGGAACCCCTGAAAAAACTGTCTAAAATAGTTACAGTGGTTTCTGTTATCTCCAACCAAGAACTATTGACACAGAATTGACATCAAAAGATTTCTAAGAAATAGAAAGTATCTCAATAGTGTTAAATAATGGGACATTATTATTATTGAGATACTGTCTAATGGCAGTAAGTATCTCAATAGTGTTAAATAATGGGACATTAGTCTATAGCAAATAGTGACCAAATAGTTATTTAAATGATCTTTTATAGTCAACTGGACTAAAGTGAGAATTGATAGAAAGTCTTTGATGAACAAAGTGATTGTTGGCCTATCATTAAGAAGGCTCCTGAAGGCCATTACATAGTAAATGTAGTCCAACATAGGAGAAGTTTTACAAAGAAAAGGTAGAGTAGCGATCCGATTGGTTTGGCCTAGATAGACCTTTAACAGAGGCTAATTTGTCAGAAAGTACCAAGGACTGAAATAGGCATGCAGTCCACTATGTCTCTTTTGATCAGTACAGCTGGTTCTGTTTGGCTCTGGCTAACCAAAACTTGACACACACCATCTCAATGAAGATTCACAGTCACCCACCAAGTCCCAAACCTGAGTTACATGGTGATTCACAGAATATAGAGTAACTTGAATGAAGAAGAGTCTGGGTATATATGAGATAATACCACACATTCATACTATTTTCCTTCTACCTTTCCTGAAAGGATAATATTACTATGTAGCAGTGTCACCATTCACTGAGGGAAAGAAAATATCCAGACCTTTCAGGGACTAATAGAAACTGGTTCTGAGATGACACACTGACTCAAGAACAGAGAGACACCCTGATCCTTCAGTTGGAGTGGAGGCTTGTGAGCCTCAGTTGCATCATTTCTCAGTGGATCCAGTAGGTCCTTAAGTCATCCCATGGTTAATTCTATATATTCTGAATGTGAATTATAATAGCTTTGCTTGTATCTGGCAAGATCTTCACATTGGCTTCCTGATTCATGGAGTGAGGGCCTAACATGGTACAAAGTTGTGAACCTACCCTATATTAAAAAAACACAAAACCAAAAACAAAAGTAATACCATTTCACAATGGGAATATTAGCGATTAGTGCTACATCACCAAAAACTTGAAAGATACACGGCCGTTGATTTCTACCACCTCTCTCACTTAATTTTCCTGATTGGCCTATGCAAAAATCAAATAGGTATTGGAGAATAACAGTGTAATTTATCATGGTCCAATTAGGTAGTGATTCCAATTGCAGCTGATGTTCTGGTTATTTATTATTTCTCTCTCTCTCTTTCTCTCTCTCACACACATAGACATACAAACACACACTCACTTTATCCTTTCTCACCTTGTTTTTCTCCTCTATTTCTTCTCCCTCTTTTTAAAAATTTAAATTATGAAATATATCATACCTACAGAGAATTGTATAAAATCTATATGTACTGTTTCGTCAATGATAAATAGTGTATCCCATGTAAACACTACTCAAGGCAACATGTGAACCAGAAGTTCCCTGCATGCCCTTCTGTACTCATACACCTTCCCTCTATCCTAGAGGGAATCATTATGCTGAATTTAGTGACAATCACACCTTTGCTTTTTCTCTATGGGTTGGTTATATATATGTGTGCCTCCGGGTAACATAGTATTTTGAACTTTATATAAGTGAAATCATATATTTTCCTTTATGATATCTTTATTTAAATGTACCATCATTTTTTAAATTATTTTTTAAATAATTTATTGTCAAATTGGTTTCCAAACAACACCCAGTGTTCAAGCCAACAAGTGCCCTCCTCTGTGCCCATCACCCACTCTCCCTCTCCCCCCCTTCGGTTTGTTCTTAATCTTTCAGAGTCTCTTATGTCATGTCTTCCTTCTTCTCTGTGGCTTTTTTTTTTCTTCCTTCCTATCATAACTTTTTATTGCATTGTAACTCATTACCACAAATTAAGTGACTTAAAAACACATTTTTAAAAAATCTCACAGTTTCCATTGATCACATAGTTTGAGTTATATGAGTCATCTGCTCAGGGTTTCACCAGGCTGAAATGCAGGTGTTGACTAAGGCTGTAATCTCTTCTGAATCTCAGGGTTCTCTTTCAAGCTTACTAGGTATTGACAGAACCCAATTTCTTGCAGTCATGGTACTGAAGTTCCCATTTTCTTACCAGCTGTCAACTGGGGACCACTCTCAGCCATCTTTAGATACCTACCATATGGGTTCAACCTCTCACAACATGGCAGCTCATTTCTTCAAGGCCAGCAGGATAGTTTCTCACAAGTCTGCTAAAATTGAGTTTTATCATATAACATAATATAGGAAATGACTATCCCGTCATATTCACAGGTCCCACCCACACTCAAATGGAAGGGATTCTTGTATGTACACCCGGGGAAGTGGAATCTTGGAAACCATCTTAGAATTCCACTTGCTACACTAAACATGATATTTATACTTAATTTAACTTAAATGATATATGTTATTCAATGTATCTATACTATTCATTTATCTCTTTTCTCTTGAATTACATTTGTGTTATTGTCTAGATTTTTATTAGAACAAGCTACAAGGAACATTTTTGTACATATGTCTTCTTGTACATGTACAAGAGCTTCTCTATGATATGCAATGAGGAGTAGAATTGCTTGTTTAATGGATTGTGTATGTGGGGGTGCTAGGGTGGCTCAGTTGGTTAAGCGTCCAACTCTTTTTTTTGGCTCAGATCATGCTCTCACAGTTCATGAGTTCAAGCCCCATGTCAGGCTCTGCAAATAGTCTCCTAACTGGAAGGGCTGAGATGAAAGAGTGATTTTGGGGCTTTTTTTGGGTTTTGGATCCAACAAATGCTCCATTTGGCCATGGAGTTCTAAACTTTATGGGGAAACCCATTAGGCTGCCAGCTCTGAGTATATCTTGAGCAAAAGAAGGTTCTCCTGTTGGAGCGGACTGCAACCTGCTACCTTGCCCTTAGAAGCCAATGGATCTAGTCAAACTTGAAGGGCTTGTGATTGACTAGATACTACATGGTGTGTGTGGCAAGTCACAATAAGATAAATATGGCAAAGACTCCAGGGTTTCGGAGAAAATATAAATCCCTTTGGTAAATATTTGCCCTTTGAGAAATAATTCTTCTCTTGCAATTGAACTTAGGTGAGAAATACCAAAAGTATATGCATCCTGAGTTGCCTTCATGTACTGGGTGTTGTTTGGACTGACTGAGCAACAAAGTTCAACAAAGTAGGTGGTCTATAAAACGCTAGGTTCTGAGGGTTAGGCAAGTTGCTTGAGCAGCTGACTCATATTCCTAGTAGACCAGTTTTGATGCCTTTCAACCCTTACCTGTAGACTTATGGAGATTTTTATAGCACTACCAGTTGATTTGAGTGTAGTACACAGTGGGCCCACATGAGATTCTCTTATCAGCCAGAAATGATTGCTACGGTGTTTTTCTCTTTACTTAAGAGAATCCTTGAAGTTTAGTATGGGAAATAAAACTTTCAGGTGAGAAGAAGTTTGACTGGTTTGATGAGGTTTTCATTGATTTATGGAACCAGTGGCTAAGGATTAGCTTGATGGGCAGGGACTGGTAAAGAACAACACAGAGAGGCTCCTGGGTGGCTGAGTTGGTTAAGTATCTGACTTTGGCTCAGGTCATGATCTCGTGGCTCATGAGTTCAAGCCCCACATCAGGCTCTGTGCTGACAGCTCAGAGCCTGGAGCTTGCTTAAGATTCTGCATCTCCCTCTTTCCCTCTGCCTATCCCCTCACTCGTGCTGTCTCTCTTTCTCAAAAATAAATAAAACATTTTAAAAAAAGAACAACCCAGAAACACTGGAGGCAAAATGGTTTGGTATGAGGATGGAACTTTCAAAATTACAGTACACTGTGAAAGAATTCGTGTCCCTTGTGAATGCCACCAAAGAGATATACTTATGTGGTATGTCAGTCAGTGTTCCATAAGGACAGAACCCACACAGTAATCTGAATAGGCAAAATTTAGTGTGAAGAATTATTAACTACATAGGGGACTGAAGAAATGAGGGATTTGCTAATTAAAAGTAAAGAGAAAAGTAAAAAAAAGCACGGACAGCAGATAAAAGGAGAGTCTGCTGTCTCTGGGCTGAAGAAGAATCTCCCAGGGAGATTAATTGTTCCAATCACCTGGTTGGAGATGTCATGGCCATGGTTCCTTGGATGACAGAGAAGCTGCTGTGGTACTGTGCTGATGGAACTTTCTGCTGTTTAGCAAAGGTATTTCACCAGAGATACCACACAATGAAGAATGATGCAGGTGGACGCTGACCACAGTTTACTGCAGGAAGTGGGCAGTGGAAAAGTTGCCCACATTGCAAGAGCCTTCCTATCAGCATCCTAGAACCAAAAAGTTAAACCCTCTCCTCCTGCAACATTCTTTGGCCCTCTCTACTGACAAAGCTTAACATTGTGCCATCTGGCAAAAAAAAAATAAATAAATATAAAAATTAAAATTAAAATTAAAAATTAAAAGACCCATACCTATTTTTACAGACCAGGCAAAAAGAGTAAATTTGGAGCTGAAAGAAATAAATCAACAAGTAGCACAGTAGGAAAGGCTCTCAACAATCTGATAAAGACAATGACCGTTCCTATAGATGTCAATAATCCTCTTTCTTCAGCCACTTCAGTGCTTGCACAATGGACTCAAACAATAAGTCGATGTTTCAAGCATGGTGGTTATGCATGGATTCAAAACACAAAATTACTTATCAGGGCTAGTGTAGCTATCATTAGTAACGAATGCCTAATATGTCAACAGGAAAGAACAATTTTGATATCTACAAAAGGTATAAACCGCATGATTGCAGTAAAATATATCTGTCCCATACCATCATGGAAAAGAAAATGAATATTCGATTAGATATCTATTTTTTAAAAGGAAGTTGGAGGCCTTTATCCTGCTTCTAGTTTGAAAAATTGCAGAAAATGTCTGATTATCTAAGTTAGATCACAAACCCATATATTGATTTAATCTCTGGGTTCTGTGAGATACCTTGGTTGGCCTATATCATGCCTTATGTCTGTAATTAAGAGGATAGAATCCCTATGAAAATGGAAGCTGACATTTAGACCATGTGGATAGTGTCATGGGATTGGATGTTAGTTTCTTAGGCCTGTCATAAAAAAGTACCACAGACTAAGTGGCTTAAACAACACAAATGTTGTCTCACAGTAATGGAGCCTAGAAGTCCAAGATCAAGGTATCAGCAGGTTTGGTTTCTCCTGAGGCCTGTCTTTGGTTTGCAGATGGCCATCTTGCTGTGTCCTCATAATGTCTTTCCTCTACGAATTGCGCTCCTTGGTGAATCTCTGTACGAATTTCTTCTTCTTATGAGGACAGTGATCATAAAGATTAGTACCTCATTTTAACATAAACACGCTTTTTTAAACTTATTTATTTATTTAAAAAATTTTAAATCAATTTATTGTCTAATTGGTTCCCATACAACACCCAGTGCTCATCCCAACAAGTGCCCTCCTCTGTTCCTGTCACCCTCTCTCTCCCCTCTCATATCCCCCTCAACCCTCAGTTTGTTCTTAGTACTTAAGAGTCTCTTATGTTTTGCCTCCCTCCCTGTCTGTGGCTTTTTTCCCCCCTCTTTCCCTCCCCCATGGTTTTCTGCTAGGTATCTCAAAATCCACCTATGCTTGGAAACATATGGTATCTGTCTTCCTCTTACTGACTTATTTCATTTAACATAATACCCTCCAGTTCCATCCATGTTGCCACACATGGCCAGATTTCATTCTTTCTCATTTCTGCTTAGTATTCCGTTGTATATATATATATATATATATATATATATACTGTTGGGCTAGGGCAGAGGGAAGGCTCCACACAATGGAAACCGACCCAAGATGGCCGACATTCCCGCCAAAAACCCTGAAGAAAAGACCCAAGATGGCCGACATTCCTGCCAAAACCCTGAAGAAGGGACCCAAGATGGCCGACATTCCCACCACAACCACAAAGGAGGTACACGTCACTCTCAGAAATCTGATAACTAACAGGGACCTAAACCTCCACCCCAAACTCCGACAGACCAATAGGACCTTGGCAAGCAGACAGAATCTCCAAAAAAAAGGAAAAATTATGTAGCCCACTTCAGCGTCATCCCCAAACCCCTTAAAAACCCCTAATCCCAATCTCGGGGGCGACTTCCCCCACTCCTCTCTTGCGAGTCGCGGAACCTCGCCCAAGGGTGCTTGCAATAAAGTGTACTCTCAGACCTCACTTTGCCTTGGCAGTCTTACTTTTATCCATCAGCAACTTGTAACCTTACATTTGGTGCCGAAACCCGGGAGGAGATTTGAGCCCCTACTTAGGTATGTAGGTTCTCTCCTCCACCTCCGGACTGGGACCCGGCCGCCTCTCCATTCAACTCCTGGTCTCCTGGTCTCCTGACTTCCAGCGGTGAGTGTTCCCTGGTTCCCACCTCACTCCTCCAGGTGCCCTGCCGAAACCGTGGCCACATCAGGGTAAACCCCCTTCCGCTACCAGGTAGCTCCGTAGTTCCGGGAATTAGGAGACGTCCTTATTCCACGGTAACTACTCTCTGAACCTCTAACTCACCTCACGGACGAGGGGACGCCCTCCTCCGTGTTCTGGGTTAATCGGGGTAGGGAGCTATGGGAACCTCTCAGTCTAAATTCGATCCTAAGATGCCTCTGGGCTGTCTCCTGGCTAACTTCCGTACCTTGGAGCTGGAGCAGGACCTACGAAGGCGGCACCTCATATTCTATTGTACCGTCGCTTGGCCCCAGTACCAACTAGATAACCAGTCAAAATGGCCCCCTGAGGGCACCTTCGACTATCAGGTGCTTACGGATCTTGACAATCTCTGTAGACGCCAGGGTAAATGGTCTGAGGTACCATATGTCCAAACTTTCTGGACCTTGCGCTCCAGACCCTCGCTCTGCTCCCATTGTTCTACTTCCCAAGTACTCCTGGCTCGCTCTCCTCCTCCGACTCTTCCGCTGACTGCTCCAAAGGACTCCGATCTCTCTCCCCTCTCTGAACCCCCTGAAAACCTCTCTGGACCCCCAACGAGGGCCTCCCCATCCTTCTTCTCCTCCTTCCCCTCCATCAGCCAGCCACTCAGCAACAGACTTTAGATGTGGCTACCCCACTGGCTTCTGTACTCCCTGCTCCTGAACATTCATCACCCCCCAGCCCTCTCCCTTCTCCTCCTATCTCCGCTAGAACCCGGTCTCATGATCAGCCCTCACATATAGTCTGTCCATTAAGAGAAGTGGCTGGGGCTGAAGGAGTTGTTCGAGTTCATGCGCCTTTTTCCTTATAAGATCTTTCCCAAATAGAAAAGCATCTAGGATCTTTCTCGGCTAATCCTAATAATTTCATCAAAGAATTCCAATATCTGGCCCAGGCCTATGACCTCACCTGGCATGATTTACATGTAGTTCAGACCACAATCCTTACCTCAGAGGAGAGGGGACGCATCCAGGCTGCTGCCCGAGAACAGGCAGGTTAGGTTCACCCTACTGACGCCACAATGCCAGTGGGCACTCAGGCGGTTCCAGCTGTAGAGCCAGGATGGGATTACCAGCATGGCCAAGATGGCCGCCGGCGCCGCGACCGCATGGTGCAGTGCCTCATTGTCGGTATGCGGGCGGTCTCCCACAAGGCTGTTAACTATGATAAGATTAGGGAGATTATCCAGGCTCCCGACGAAAATCCGGTCATGTTTCTCAATTGGCTAACTGAGGCATTAACCCAATATACCCGCCTGGACCCGGCTTCTCCTGCAGGGGCCACGGTCTTAGCTACACATTTTATTTCTCAGTCAACCTCCGACATTTGTAAGAAATTAAAAAGGGCCGAGGAGGGCCCCCAGACTCCCATTTCTGATTTGGTGAATATGGCCTTTAAAGTCTTTAATTCCCGTGAGGAAGCAGCTGAGCAGAGGCGACAGGCCCAGCTCCAGCAAACGGTTCAACTACAAACCCAGGCCTTGGTAGCAGCCCTGCAGCCAGCCGGCTCCGGGAGCCACCATAAAAGAGGAACTAGTCACACACCTCCGGGGGCCTGCTTCAAATGCGGAGTCGAGGGACACTGGGCCCGTCATTGTCCCAACCCAAAGGCACCAACTCGACCTTGCCCTTAATGTCATTTGATGGGCCATTGGAAATCTGACTGCCCAAGCCTCTGGATGCCCTCAACGCCTCAACATGGGAGGAACCTCGAAACGGTAAGTCCGGCATTTCAGCTGCTTGGTCTGGAAGAGGACTGACGGAGCCCAGACTCGGCGACCCCCCTCACCCAAGCTGAGCCCAGGGTTACGCTCCAGGTAGCAGGTAAGTCCATCTCCTTTTTGCTGGACACGGGGGCTACCTATTCTGTTCTCCCTTCCTATTCGGGATTAACTCAAACCTCTCCAATTTCAGTTATGGGTATCGATGGGACCTCCTCCACTCCTAGGATGACCCCTCCCCTCACCTGCAGCCTGGATGGGCACCCTTTCTCCCACACATTCCTAGTAATCCCCTCCTGTCCTGTTCCCTTACTAAGGAGGGCTCTCCTCCAAAAGCTAGGGGCAACCATCCGTCTCTCTCCTTCCCCCTCCCCTTCTGCCTCAACTCATCTTATCATGCATCTCTCTTCCCCCTCAACCCCCACTCCAAATAACCTACCTGCCGTAGATCCTCAAGTGTGGGATCCCTCAAAACCCATTATCGCCTCCCATCACACCCCAGTTAAAATCCAGCTTAAAGATAGCTCCAAGTTCCCTTCACGGGCCCAGTTTCCCATCTCCCTCACTCACCGCAGGGGCCTAAAGCCCATCATAGAGCGGTTAAAACAGCAGGGACTCCTTATCTCTACTAATTCCCCATGTAATACTCCCATTCTACCTGTTCGCAAGCCTTCCGGAGCATACCGACTAGTACAAGACCTCAGACTCATTAATGAGGCTGTAGTCCCTCTCCACCCCGTTGTCCCCAATCCATATACCTTACTGTCCCATGTCCCCTCCAGTACTTCCCACTTCACGGTACTGGATCTCACTGGTGCTTTTTTTACGGTCCCCTTACATCCTGAGTCGTCTTTCCTTTTTGCTTTTACTTGGGAGGACCCTGACACTCATGTCTCTAGACAACTCACTTGGATGGTCCTACCCCAAGGGTTTAGGGATAGTCTTCATATCTTTGGCCAGGCCCTGGCTACTGACCTACTGCAATGCACCCTTAAGACCAGTACTTTATTGCAGTATGTGGATGACCTTCTCCTCAGCAGTCCTTCTCTTTCCGCTTCCGAAGATGACACTTCGATCCTGCTTAACTTTCTGGGGACTAAGGGATACCGGGTCACTCCCTCAAAGGCCCAGCTGTGCACCCCTTCGGTTACCTATTTGGGTATACTCCTAACCCCTACCTCAAAATCTCTAACTGCGGACCGCATACGCCTCCTCCAGGACCTTCAACCACCTCAAACTGCGGGGCAGATACTCTCCTTTCTTGGATTAGTTGGGTTCTTTAGACATTGGATACCAAACTTCTCTATTCTGGCTCGCCCTCTATACCAGGCAGCTAAAGATACTCCCCAAGGCCCCCTAACTGATCCCACCTCAATCCGCCACTCGTTCTCACAGCTAAAAAACTGCCTCACTACAGGGCCAGTCCTAACACTACCCGATCTCTCTAAACCCTTCCACCTTTACACCGATGAGCGCTCCGGCTCGGCCACTGGGCTCCTAGCACAGCCAGTGGGACCCACACATAGGGCCGTGGCTATTACCACTCAGGGGTGGCAGCCCTGCCTCAGGGCCCTGGCGGCAGCTGCTACTCTCACAAAAGAGGCCATCAAACTCACTCTAGGTCAACACATCACAGTTTACTCTTCTCATCGTCTCGCCGACCTCCTTTGGCATCAATCCCTGGCACACCTTACCCCTTCTCGTCTCCAGCTATTTCACTTACTGTTCATTGAGAACCCTCAAGTATCTCTCTGTTTTTCCCCTCGCTTAAATCCTGCAACTTTGTTGTCTACACCCTCGTCTGCCCCCGAACCCACACACTCATGCCCACAACTTCTGGAAAATCTTGTTCCTCCTCACCCAGGTCTCTCCGACCAACCGTTGTCTGATCCTGACCGAGTGCTCTTCATGGATGGGAGTTCTTTCTTAGCCTCAGATGGCCAACGACGCACTGCTTACGCTGTGATCACCACTGATAAAGTGCTAGAGACAGCCCCCCTCCCAACCGGGACCACCTCTCAAAAGGCTGAACTCGTTGCCCTTACAAGGGCTCTACACCTGTCTGAAGGACTACGAGTCACCATTTACACTGACTCCAAATATGCCTACCTCATTGCCCACACTCACTCTGTTCTTTGGCAGGAAAGGAGATTCCTTACTACTAAGGGCACCCCTATAGTTAATGGGCCCCTTATAGCCAAATTACTCAAGGCTCTTAGCCTGCCTACTCAAGTGGCAATTGTCCATTGCCGTAGCCATCAGACTTCTGATGATCCGATCTCCCTGGGAAACAATAAGGCTGACTCAGTGGCCAGACAAACAGCCTTACACAACTCTGTAGCTCCTATCCTCTATCTTAACACTCCCCACCAGCCTTCTTACTCGGCCAAAGAAAGGCAGGCTCTCCAAAGCCTAGGAGGTAAGGTGGGAGATAAGGGATGGATCTACATACAGGACAAGATTGCTCTGCCAGAAAATCTGGCCCACACCCTGGTCGCTGAAATCCACCAATCTCTACATATTGGTCCAAAGGCTCTGTACCAGTTTCGTCAACCCTTGTTCCACCACCCTTCATTATTCAGAGTAATCGAAACTGTTCACAGGGCCTGCACGACATGCTCAACTGTAAATACACAAGGAGGGATCCGCAGACCAGGACCTAACCACCAACTCAGGGGACATCAGCCAGGGGAGGACTGGCAGCTGGACTTTACCCACATGCCCCGACATAAGACTTTCCATTATCTGTTAACTTTGGTTGATACCTTCACAGGCTGGATCGAGGCCTACCCCACAGCCCGAGAGACTGCGGATGTGGTGGCTGCAATCCTCATCGAACACATCATCCCACGATTTGGACTGCCTCGAACCCTCCAGTCAGACAACGGACCGGCATTCATCTCCAGGGAAACCCAACAGGTAGCCGAAAGCCTCAACATCACCTGGAAACTTCATACCCTGTATCATCCACAATCATCGGGTAAAGTAGAAAAGGCCAATGGGCTACTTAAAGCCCAACTTACCAAACTTACTCTAGAAACCCACCTCTCCTGGCCAATCCTCTTACCTTTGGCCCTCACCAGACTTCAGGCTACACCTCGTGGGCCGTCAGGATTAAGCCCATTCGAGCTACTATACTGCCACCCTTTCCTTATAAATCACAATCTTCCAGCTATTCCTCCGCCCCTCCTATCTTACCTGCCCTATCTCACCCTCCTTCCTGCTCTCCTGCGGGCCCATGCTGACGCTGTTATACCAGCCCCGACCATGTCCCCAGAGAAACACTACAAACCCTGTCTCTGGGAGACCAAGTCCTCCTTAAAAACTTATGGCCGGACTCCCTTCAAGCTCGGTGGACGGGGCCTCACACTGTCATCCTTACTACCCCAACTGCTGCCAAGCTTCTGGGGAACCCTACGTGGGTACACATCAACAACTTCAAGCGGGTACCCGCGGAGGATAAATGGACCTCTCAGATGGTGGGCCCCACCAAACTCCGCTTGGCTAGGGTTCCTCCTCATGCTCCTCCTAAACGTCCCTATCCGAGCATGAAGACCTGGGGTTCCTCACGGTACTTCTCTTCTTATCCTGACATGCCCACTGAATGTTACAGAGGTACAACACCAACTACCTGTACTTCT
This sequence comes from Paguma larvata, assembly GCA_030068075.1. Taxonomy (NCBI): domain Eukaryota; kingdom Metazoa; phylum Chordata; class Mammalia; order Carnivora; family Viverridae; genus Paguma; species Paguma larvata. The sequence goes on from CM057827.1 coordinate 116,956,705, forward strand.
ATCCACGCCCTGGGAAAAATCTTCTGGACAGCACCCCTTACTCGATACTCGAGCACTTGTTCACAATACTTCAAGATCGGGGTGAGGAAGGTCTGCTGGGACACAACAGAAAAACCCAAAGCCTGGGAGACTTATTTTGCAAAAAAAAGGGCCCAACAGTTAATCAAACAACTTCGGCCCCCAACGCCACCCCCTTATAAAGGGATCAAGCTTGGTCACATTAAAAGGGCCCCGCCTCCTGAACAGCTAACGGTAACCCTTTTAAATACTAGCTATAACTTGTGGGTGGATATCTCAAACAGTACCGACTGTTGGATCTGTTTTCCTTTCTCCACCTCAAAAAATATTTTAGGGATACCCCTCCCTACCGGTTGGCCACTCCCTAACTTCACCACCAGCAATGTGACTGTCCTTATTGGGCCCATCGGGGGTTCCCTACCACTCCGTAACCTTTCCTCAGACCGATATCTTACCCCAGCGGCTATTAACATCACCAAATCTTCCCTCCCATATTGCCCCCCATCCAGGGTCTTCCTCTTGTGCCCACAAGGGATCTACCGCTGTCTAACTGAAAATGACACTCTGGGCTGTACATTTATCCTGCTTTCCCCCTCCTCTAGTGTCTACTCACCTTCTCAGCTCTTTGCCATTCTGTTCCCTCAACCCCGCGAGAGGGGGGCCACCTTCCTCCCCTTCCTAATAGGGGCTGGAATTACAGCCGGGGTGGCGACTGGAACCGCAGGAATAGGAACATCTGTTAGTTTTTATTACAAACTCTCCCAAGCCCTAAATGACGATATGGATAGAATTGCCGATTCCCTAACAGCTTTACAGACACAGGTCACCAGCCTGGCTGCGGTAGCCCTACAAAACCGGTGGGCCTTGGATCTGCTAACCGCCAAAAAAGGGGGAACATGTCTGTACCTAAATGAAGAATGTTGTTACTATGTCAACCAATCAGGTATAGTCACGTCCAAGGTAAAAGAACTTAAAGATCGGGTCCAAGCTCGGAGGCGGGATGGATCCCTTTGGGACCTCACCTCCAGCACTTGGGTAACCTGGTTACTCCCTCTGGTAGGGCCCTTGTGCATAATCCTTATTCTAATCTCAATTGCTCCCTGTCTTTTGCATTACTTCCAGGAGCGCTTACAGGAACTTACTAGGATCTCAGTTAACCAGCTTCTTCTTCAGCCTTACTCTCCTCTACCCACTACCGACCACTCCTTTGGCAACGCCCATCCGTCAGCAGGAAGTAGCCAGAATTGAGTCGGCGCACCTGTTACCAATATATATAACAAAAGGTCAGAATGTTGGGCTAGGGCAGAGGGAAGGCTCCACACAATGGAAACCGACCCAAGATGGCCGACATTCCCGCAAAAACCCTGAAGAAGGGACCCCAAGATGGCTGACATTCCCGCCAAAACTACAAAGGAGACAATGGAGACCGACCCAAGATGGCCGAGATTCCCGCCACAACCACAAAGGAGGTACATGTCACTCTCAGAAATCTGATAACTAACAGGGACCTAAACCTCCACCCCAAACTCCGACAGACCAATAGGACCTTGGCAAGCAGACAGAATCTCCAAAAAAAAGGAAAAATTATGTAGCCCACTTCAGCGTCATCCCCAAACCCCTTAAAAACCCCTAACCCCAATCTCAGGGGTGACTTCCCCGACTCTTCTCTTGTGAGTCGCGGAACCTTGCCCAAGGGTGCTTGCAATAAAGTGTACTCTCAGACCTCACTTTGCCTTGGCAGTCTTACTTTTATCCATAAGCGACTTGTAACCTTACATATACCACATCTTCTTTATCCATTCATCAGTTGATGGACACTTAATCTCTTTCCATGATTTGGCTATTGTCGAAAGTGCTGCTATGAACATCGGGGTACACATGCCTCTTTGTATCAGCACTCCTGTACCTCTTGGGTAGATTCCCAGCAGTGCTATTTGTTCTATTTCCATTTATTTTGAGGAACCTCCACACCGTTCTCCAGAGTGGCTGCACCAGTTTACATTCCCACCAACAGTGCAAGAGGGTGCCAGTTTCTCCACATCCTCGCCAGCATCTATAGTTTCCTGATTTGTTCATTTAGCAACTCTGACTGGTGTGAGGTGATATCTCAGTATGGTTTTGATTTGTATTTCCCTGATGATGAGTGACTTTGAGCATCATTTCATGTGTGTGTTGGCCATCCGGATGTCTTCTTTGGAGAAGTGTCTATTCATATCTTCTGCCCATTTCTTCAATGGATTATTCATTTTTCGGGTGTGGAGTTTGGCAAGTTCTTTATAGATTTTAGATACTAGCCCTTTATCTGATATGTTATTTGCAATTATCTTTTCCCATTCCATTGATCGCCTATTAGTTTTGTTGGTTGTTTCCTTTGTTGTGCAGAAGCTTTTTATCTTGATGAGGTCCCAATAGTTCATTTTTGTTTTTTTTTAATGTTTATTTATTTTTGAAACAGAGAGAGACAGAGCATGAGCGGGGGAGGGGCAGAGAGAGAGGGAGACACAGAATCTGAAGCAGGCTCGAGGCTCTGACCTGTCAGCACAGAGCCCGACGCGGGGCTCGAACTCACAGACTGCGAGATCATGACCTGAGCTGAAGTCGGACGCTCAACCGACTGAGCCACCCAGGTGCACCCATTTTTGCTTTTAATTCCCTTGCCTTTGGAGATGTGTCATGTAGGAAATTGCTGCAGATCAGGTCAAAAAGGTTTTTTCCTGCTTTCTCCTCTAGGATTTTGATGGTTTCCTGTCTCACATTCAGGCCCTTCATCCATTTTGATATAAACACTATTTTAAAGGGTCTATTTCTAAATAAAGCCATATTCTGAGGTACTGAGTGTTAGGGCTTCAAAGTGCAAATATTGAGGAGACACAGTCAGTCCATAACAGAAGAATGATTTCCCAAAGAGGGAGGTGTATAGATTATTTGTGACCATTTGAAAAATTATTATGAGGCTTCCTTAAATGCAATGTGGTAGGGGCACAACAACTTGGAAGTACACACAACCAGAAGCTCAAGTGTCACTGGACTCTGTAGTTTACCTGCTTCTTTGTGTAGGCTGACTTCAAAATTTTCTACGAAAATTGTTTGCTTCACATAGCTATGACATTCTAGAAGCAGGCAACATATTTTTATTTCTCTCTCTCCTTAAATTTTTAAATGTAGATTTGGTTCCTACCTTGTTCTTGGTTGAAATTTATGGAAGACTCAATGACTTTTTTGATCCTTTGTAGGTAAGAAAATATTCTTTGATTACTCCAGTCCACAAATTTCAGTTCAATAATTAAACTATCTGATCTAAGGTGATAATTCAAAATGTCTAACTTTAATGTGGAGGTATATTTTCCAGCTCCTCCAGCTTAGATATATTGTAGATGGGCTAATGGAAGTGGGAAAAGGGGTGTGTTTTTCATCTTCTATCTTTATCTTCTTGAGCTTCCTTCAATCTCTCAAATTCCAGCTTTTCTTTCTCTAGAAGAAAATAAGCAGGAAATTCTTACATGACTAATACTGTTCTGAGATGATCTGAGTGTTTCCTGCAATATGTGGATGTTTAAAACTGACTATCTCAGGGTACTTGAGTGGATTTCCTTGTGACCCCTTATCCACATCATTGAGGATCTCTCTCCTGTAGTTCCACTGATAAAGGCAAATGCAGCTTTTGTGACCAATGTTTTTTTTTTTTTTTTTTTTTAGCATTCCTTTAGCTTCTGAGATTTTGGAATTTTGCCCTGCTGTTGAGTTCCCCTCACATATTGGTGGCTCTCCTGGGATAGGGTCTAAGATAACTCCTTCCAGGTGTAACCAATCTCTAATCCCTGGGAAATGTTCATTCATTCATTTTCCCGATTAATATGGACCTTAAAGTTGTCCAACCTGCTCACACTTCCTTGTATCACTCACAAAGTGCTAGCTGACCAGTTTCCCTTTTAGGAATTTTAGGTACGAATTGATGTATCAGTTTTCTAGAACTATCACAACAAGGTATCACAAACCGAGTGGCTTAAAACAACAGAAATTTATTATCTCATGGTTCTGGAGCTTAGAAGTCTGACATCAAGTTGTTAGCTGAGCTGTCCTCTATCTGAGGCCTTCAGGATCTTTTCTTACTCTTTGAGTCTCTGATAACCCCAGGTGTTCCTTGGTTTGTGGAAGCATAATTCAGTATTTTCCCTCTATCTTTACATGGCATTCCCTTCTGTGTTTCTGTCTTCTGTTGGTTGTCTTCTTATAAGGACAGTAGTCACATTGGTCAGGGGATTACTCTATTCTAGTATAGCTTCATTCTAACAAACTTATCTGAAATGAACCTATTTTCACATAAGATTACATAATGAGGTACTATTGTTAGGGCTACAATATATCTTTTTTGTGGGGAACATAACTCAACCCATAAAAATCAGCTACCAGTTTACTCCATGAGACTTCAAAGACACACATTAAGCTCTTCAAATAATTGCCTGAAATTTCATCTCTTGATCTGGGGTGAAGTGGGAAGCAACCCTCCCCTCGGCCAACCAGGGGAGACCCTCTCTCAAAATTTCTCTAATAATTTCCCGCACTTTTTCACAGCCTGCCCAAATGATTTTATAGTGGAGAAATGTATTCTTGAAGGCCTTAGAGGGCTGATAAATATCTGAGAAAAGACAGAAATCTAAAGAGAGAAAATTGGTATATGGAACTTCTTATTACCAAGGAGCCTTTCATGAATGCCAGAAGTGGTTAAAAATTAGCAGCAGTTGTGACAAACTTGTAAGCCTGGGAGACAAAGTTAGATTCCAGAGCCTATCTTGGTTGGGGTCACTGAGAATTTAAAGGGTGGAATCTTACAAATACAGGCAAACATAAGTAAATCAAGACATCCTATAAAATTTCAGGCTTGAAATTAAATTAATGTGACTAAAGATTACTAGTACACTCGGGAAATAAACACAATGCAAATGGCAATTCTAAGTGGATGATGAATAAATAAATAATATTTAGTGGGCTTTAAAAATACGTGTAAAATTGAAATACATAACAATAATACCTATATATTTGGAGAGAGTAATGAAGTTAAACTATTCCATATCGCTGTATAGTCAAGAAAGACGACAAAGATAAAGATATCTTACGAGGCAAGGATAATGTCTAGCTTGACTACTCATAGAAGATTACATTTTTTTTTCAAAATCGCAAAGTGGCAAATTCAACAATAAAACTAATCAATGAAATAGAAGGAAAAAAGAGAAAACAAACAGAGAAGATGGCAAAATAAAAATTTGGGGAACAAAAGGTATTTTGTGTGTAAATACATTAAATGAAAATGGATTAAATGTTTCAGATAAGGAAATAGTGGTCAGAATGAATAAAATAAAACCCAACTATATGCTGTTATTTTAAATATAAGAATACAAAGAAGTAAAAGTAAAAAAAAAGTTAAAGGATAGAAAATTATAAACAAAATAGGTAGTATCACATATTATTACCAGATAAACATTAAGGCAAAAGTCTAACTAGAGATAAGCAGAAATACATCATAACAATAAAAGTTTCAAGTCACCCAGAAGATAGAATTGCTCTAAAAATATGTATATAATAATATAGTTTCAAAATATATAGCTAAAAATAAATTAATAAATCTATAATAAGAGTGGAACATGTTAATATACTTCTCCAGTGATTGACAAAACAAGCAGATCAGAAATCGGTAAGTATATGGAAGATTTAAATAACACAATTAAGAAATTAAACCTACTTAACACATATGCCAGTTTTCCTCACAAGGCAGTGTTGATTTCTGAGGCAGTATGTGGGGCTGAAAACCTGAGTCTAAAAGACAGAGTGAAATCTCCCTGGGTCTCACTGTGCTAAATTCCAGTTAGAGAGTGGGCCCTGCAAAAAACATATGATTCGTGTCCTCCCAGAACGCCAGATTTTGAACCTCATGGGGTAAAATAATAGCTAAGTTCAAAACCTACAAGGATCAAAATTTTCATTTGAGGAGATAGTTTACAGTTTATAAATCAGAAGCCTGGAAGGCCCATCTATAATTAATGTGTTTTTTTAAATATAGAAGATTAAAAGGCCAACTAAATTCATTAAACCTGGAGATTTTCAACAGCAAATTGAAATTTTATAAAAGGAAAAATTTCCACAGAGGCCAGGAACTCTAAAATACAATTACTTTTTGTTGTTGTTGTTTTTTTGCTTCCAAGATTTTATTTAAATACAAGAAATTTTTCATATAGTGTAGTATTGGTTTCAGGAGTAGAATTTAGTGATTCTTTAGTGATCCCTTGATTTCCCTTTCTGCTGCTTCATTATTCATGTATAGAAAGGCAACCAGTTTTTGGCATTAATTTCTTTTTTTTAAATTTTATAATAGTTTATTTTCAAATTGGTTTACATATAACACCCAGTGTTCATCCCAACATGTGCCCTTTTTAATGCCCATCACCCCCTCTCCCCCCTCCCTCATCCCCCTCACCCTCAGCTTTTTCTTAGTCTTTGAGAGTCTCTTATGTTTTATCTCCCTCCCTCTCTGTGTCTTTTTTTCCTTTCCCCTATTCCCCTCCCCCTGGTTTTTGCTTAGTCTCACAAAGTCCACCTATTCGTGGAAACATACGGTATCTGTCTTTTTCTGACTGACTTATTTCACTTAACATAATACCCTCCGGTTCCATCCATCTGGCTACACATGGTCAGATTTCATTTTTTCTCATTGCCACATAGTAGTCCATTGTATATAAGTACCATAACTTCTTTATCCATTCGTCAGTTGATGGGCACTTGGTCTCTTTCCATGATTTGGCTATTGTCGAAAGTGCTGCTATGAACATTGGGGTACACGTGCTCCTATGCATCAGCATTCCTGTGTCTCTTGGGTAGATTCCTAGCAGGGCTATTGCTGGATCATAGGGTAGCTCTATTTCATTTTTTTGAGGAACCTCCACACCGTTTTCCAGAGTGGCTGCACCAGTTTGCATTCCCACCAACAGTGTAGGAGGGTGCCTACTTCTCCACATCCTCGCCAGCATTTATAGTTTCCTAATTTGTTCATTTTAGCCACTCTGACTGGTGTGAGGTGGTATCGCAGTGTGGTTTTGATTTGTATTTCCCTGATGATGAGTGACATTGAGCATCGTTTCATGTGTCTGTTGGCCATCTGAATGTCCTCTTGGAGAAGTGTCTATTCATATCTTCCGCCCATTTCTTCACTGGGTTGTTTGTTTTTCGGGTGTGGAGTTTGGTAAGTTCTTTATAGATTTTAGATATTAGTCCTTTATCCGATATGTCATTTGCGATGATCTTTTCCCATTCCGTTGGTTGCCTATTCGTTTTGTTGGTTGTTTCTTTTGCTGTGCAGAAGCTTTTTATCTTGATGAGGTCCCAATAGTTCATCTTTGCTTTTAATTCCCTTGCCTTTGGAGACGTGTCGAGTAAGAAATTGGTGCGTCTTAGGTCAAAGAGGCTTTTTCCTGCTTTCTCCTCTAGGATTTTGACGGTTTCCTGTCTCACATTCAGATCTTTTATCCATTTAGAATTTATTTTTGTGAGTGGTGTAAGAAAGTGGTCTAGTTTCATTCTTTTGCATGTTGCTGTCCTGTTCTTCCAGCACCATTTGTTAAAGGGGCTGTCTTTTTTCCATTGGATACATTTTCCCGCTTTGTCAAAGATTAGTTGGCCTGGCATTAATTTCTTATCCTGCGACTTTGCTGAATTCATGTATCAGTTCTAGCAATTTTTCAGTGGAATCTTACGGGTTTTCTACTCTATAGAGTATTATGTCATCTGTAAAGAGTTAAAGTTTGAGTTTTTTCCTGCCAATTTGGATGCCTTTATTTCTTTTTGTTGTCTAATTGCTGAGGCTCAGACTTCCAGTACTATGTTGAACAAGAGTGGGGAGAGTGGCCATCCCTGTCATGTTCCTGACTTTAGGGAAAAGATCTCTACTTTTCCCCCGTTAAAGGTGATATTAGCTGTTGGTCTTTTGTATATGGCCTTTATTAATGTATTGTTGGATTCAATTTGTAAGTATCATGTGGAGAAGTTTTTGCATCCACATTCATCACGGATATTGGTCTATAATTCTTCTTATAGTGGAATCTTTAGTGGAATCTTTGTCTGGTTTTGGAATCAAGGTAATGCTTGCCTCATAGAATGAGTTTAGACAGTTTCCTTCCATTTCTATTTTTTGGAACAGTTTGAGAGAACAGGTATTAACTATTCTTTAAATGTTTGGTAGAATTCCTCTAGGAAGCCATCTAGCCCTGGACTCTAGTGTTTTGGGAGATTTTTGATTACTGATTCAATTTCTTTACTGGTCATGGGCCTATTCTAATTTTCTATTTCTTCCTGTATCAGTTTTGATAGTTTATGTTTTTAAGAATTTACCTATTTCTTCCAGATTGCCCAATTTGTTGGCATATAATTGCTCATAATATTCTCTTATAATTGTTTGTATTTCTGTGGTGTTGGTTGTGATCTCTTCTTTCATTTGTGATTTTGATACAGATATTATTACACTTTGTGGAATTGCTGAGTTTCCTAAGTCTGTATTCACGGTCTAATAGTTTTCTTTTCCTCTTTTTTTTTCAGTTTCAATGCTTTCCATAACTTTATCTTCTACGTCACCTATTTCTAACTCTGCTTCTTCCATCCTCATTCTGATTACGTCCAGTCCATTTTGCATCTCAGTTATAGCATTTTTCATTTTGTCCTGACTAGTGTTTAGGTCTTTTATCTCTGTTCCAAGGGTTTCTCTGATGTCTTCTACACTTTTGTCAACCCCAGATAATATTCTTAGGACTCTTGCTATAAATTGTTGTTCAGATATATTGTTTATATCTGTTTCGAGTAAATCCTTGGCTGTGATTTCTTGATCTTTCTTTTGGGGATAATTCATTCATATTGTCATTTTCTCTAGGTTTCTGTCTTTTATGTGTCATGAAATATTGTTATGTTTCCTGCTCCTGAGAGTAACTTTATATTAAGTAGAGGTCATATACTCTCCAGTTGTTTGTTATGTGCACTCTACTGTTGTGATTTGGCTTCTCTTTCCCACAGGTCAGTCCTTTGCAGAGTTCCTCCTTGCTTGCAGTGGGAAGTGTTTGGACCTTTAACCAGGTGTGCACTGATTTGTGCATTAAAATCAGCCTGATTAAAAAAAAGACTAATCCAGAAAAAGAGAAAGGGAAAAGAAAAAATCAATAAACAAAAAAAACTATAAGCCTGATTCCAAAGAAAAAGAAATAAAAAATCCTGATCCAAAAAACAAGAAAAGGAAATGAAAACAACAACAAACAAAAACATTTTTTTCCAAAGAGAAAGAGAGAGAAAGAAAGAGAGAAAACCTGGTCCGATTTCCACTAGAACCTGAAACTTTAGAGCACTCTATGGTCAGTAGATCTGGGGCATGTTGGGGTGCCTGTGTTCACCATCTGGGGGAGAGATGGTGGCTCAGAGTCAGACCTACCCTAATAAAGACGGCCTTGAAGGGTACAGGCAGGAGGGCATAGTGTAAGCATCTCCAGTCTCCACTGGGGGCGCCATGTCGCTCACTGAGGTCTGACTGTTCTGATGGGTAGGAGGGATGGGGGCGAGGAAGATGGCATCAATTCACTCTCACGTTCCCAGGGTGGGGATCATATACCCCAATGCTGTTCAGGAATCCCTCACAGAAAAGCAAACAATATCCCCTCTTGTGTCCCAGGATTCCATCAGATCCCTGCCCTCAACCCATTTGTGCCTGGGCAATTGGCATGCCTAGGGCCAAATTTTTCTTGTGTTTTATCTCTGGCTTGTGGCTGGGATTCAAAACTTCAAATCTTAAGGGACCCCGTAATTCCCTCTTCCAGAGGAGAGACTTGCGGTGCTGTGACTGGTGTTGTTTTGTCAGAGAAAAGCTGTCTCATGGCTGTACAGGTGCTTGGAATTTATGGTAAAGCATAGTGTAAAGCTGCAACCAGATTATCTGACCTCTACATGAACTTCTGTCCTTTGCTGTTGAATGTCTTCTCAATGGTACCCACTGGGTTTTTTGTCCTAGGAGAGCCAATATACCCTCTTCCAAATGTCCTTCAGGAAGGGGAACGTTCTCTCCCAGTGCAACCCAGAGGATCGCTACACCATGCTATCTTCTCCCTGGCCTCTACCTTCCTTCTCTCCAGAAGCACCACTGCCCCCTTGGCTTGACTCTGGTGAATGACAAGGACTTCTAAAACCTCAGAATTTGAACTCCACTGTTTGTAAAAACTTGCAGTATTCAGTTCCTCTTTATTCCCCAGTCAATGGTTTTGAGGGAGTGTTTTTCTTGTGCAAACCCTTTCTCTGTTTCTCTCTCTGCCTTCTCACAAAGAAAAGGGGTCTCTCTCTTCTGCAGCACTGTGGCTTTTCTCTCCCCCAATTCACATTTCTGCACATTACACCTGCAATCTTCTCTTCCTTTAATTGTTCAGATTGTTCTCCTAATCCTCAGATCTGTTTCCTAGGTTTTCAAAATGATTTGATATTGATATAGCTGTGTTTGAGGGATGAGGCAAGCCCTGGATCCCCCTATTACTCTTCCATCGTAACTCTCCTCTAAAATATAATTAAATGGATATTCTGAAAACGAAAAATACAACGTATAAAATTAAGAACTCATTAGAGGGATTTAACAGAAGCTAAGGCATAGCGAAGACAGAAGTCATGCAGTTGAAAACAGATCAATAAAAAATATTCAAACAAAAGCACACGGAGAAAAGAATGGCAATAAAAATGGGAGGATGAAAGATATGTGAAACAAGTAATCAAATAGTCAAAATAGTCAAATAACCTACTATATATTTAATGTGAATTTCAGCAGAAGAGAAAAAATGAGGCAGAAAGAATATTTGAAAATAGAATAACAATAATTTCCTTAACTTGTTGAAAGCTATCAATTTACAGAGTAAAAAATTGGTGAGCCTCAGGCAGAATAAATACAAAGAAAATATTACTGAAGAACATTGGAGTCAAACTGCTGAAAAGCAAAGATAATGAGATAATATTAAAGTAGAGAGATACAAACCTCTAAAGGACGAACAATAAGACTTACAGCTAACTTTTTATCAAAATTATGAATGCTATAAGACAGTGGAATAATATCTTCAAAGGAATAAAAGAAACAACCACAACCAGCAAGTCTAGAATTCTATACTCAGAAAAAAATATCCTTTATAAAAAGTGTAAGATAAAAATATTTCAGGGGAGCCTAGGTGACTCACTTGGTTGAGTGTTTGACTTCAGGTCAGGTCATGACATTGTGGTTTGTGAGTTTGAGCCCCACATTGAGCTTGCTGCTGTCAGCACAGAGCCCACTTCAGGTCTTCTGTCCCCTTCTCACTGCCTCTCCTCCACTTTTGCTCTCTCAAAAATAAATAAAACATTTTAAAAATGTTTTAAACAAAAAAGTTGAAAATATTTATAGATAGCAGGTCTTTTCTAAAAGAGATTTGAAAATAAATTCTTTAAACTGAAAGAAAATCATCCCAAATGTAAGCATAGAACTGCAAGAGGGAATAAAGAGTACTAGAAGGAGGGGCAGTTGGGTGGCTCAGTCAGTTAAGCATCCGACTTTGACTCAGGTCATGATCTCACATCTCATGAGTTTGACCCCTACGTGGGGCTCCGTGCTGACAGCTTGGAGCCTGGAGCCTGCTTTGGATTCTGTGTCTCCCTCTCTCCCTGCCCCTCCCCTTCTTGTGCTCTGTTTCTCTCTCTCTCAAAAATAAACATTAAAAAAATGTAAAAAGAGTACTGGAAAGGGTAAATTTGTGTGGAAAATATAAACGGATATAACTAGTAGAAATAATGTATTGTGAGATTTACTACATATAGAAATAAAAACACATGACAGCAATAGCACAAAGAATGAGGATAATAAATGAGTTAAAAATGTGATGTTTTTGCATCACTCAGGAAGTGATAAAAATAACTAACTTAAAGTAGATTGTAGTAAGTGAGTGATTCTTATTAGATCTCTAGGTAACTATTAAAATATTCAAGAACACTTAATAAAGGTGAAAAATAGAATAATAAAAATATTGATTAATACAAAGAAAGATTTCTTAGAAAAAAATATGAGACAAAGAATAAACAAGATGAACAGGAAATAAATAGTAATGTTGGAGATGTAAATCCATCTATTTTATTAGTTACATTATATATGGATACCTCAACATTTCAATTAAAGATAAAAATTGTCACACTGAATACAAGAACAAGACTTGAGTATGTGTTATTTATAAGAGTATCAGCTTAAATATGAGGACGCAGTTAAATGGAAAGTAAAAGAACAGAAAGAAATTAAACCATGCAAGCATTAGGCAAAATTAGGCAAACTAGTTACTATGGTTTAATATATATATAATATGGTGTAATATATATAATATGGTTTAATAGACTTTAAGACAAGAAAAAAAACCCACCAATTAAATAATTAATAATCCTAACATTTTCTGCATATAATGTTTTACATATGTGTATCTAATAGGTTCAAAATATATAATGCAAAATTTAACAGAACTAAAAGGAACTGGTTTAAAGTCATACAATAATATTGGAAATATTAACACATATCTCTTAGTAAGTACTATAACGTCAGTAAAAAACTTAACAAGGATATAAAATTTTTGGACAACATGTTTAATAAAATTAATCTATGTGAAACCACCACACCTAACAGTTGCACATCAGATTTTCTTTTTATGTACACATGGAACAGTTACCAAATATAATATATCCTGGTCCCTTAATCAAGTCTTAAATTAAAAAGATTTCAGATTTAATTTTTTTCAGATTAAAAAGGTTTCTCGCCACTTTGGTTTTAAATTAGAAATAAAGAACACAAAGTAAATAGACAAATCCTTAATAGTTTAGCGATTAAACAACTCACGTCTAGATAGTCCATGAGTACATGGGTAAAGTATAGTGAATGTTAAAAAATAGTTTGAACTGGACAAATAGAATTTAGAAATGGTGGGGAAGAGTTAAGATGGAAGAGTAGTAAGGGGACACAGGGTTTATATCATCCCTCAAACACAGCTAGATCAACATCAAACCATTTTTAACACCGAAGAAATAGATCTGAGGATTAAAAGAACAATCTGCATAATTTGAGGAAGAGAACACAGCAGGTACATGGTGCAGAGAGGTGAATTGGGTGAGATAAAACTCTAGAGGGAGGTGCTTCCAAGTAGGCAGGCAGCTTGGACACAGACAGGGTGAAGGTAGGGAGTTTACAGAAGTAGGAGACAGAGGAGGGGTGATTGATCGCACATCTATATGAGCACAAACTTATTAGTCCAGATACTAGAGAGCAGGGAAAAGCCATTTTCATCAGTAATGCAACACGGATCAACCAGTGAGATAAACAGTGCTACCAAATGAAGAATGGAGCTATTACACCAAACCCACTCCATGCACCCTCCAGGCACATCTTCACTAGGGCAAGTTGAATTGAGAATCAGAGCAGCAGGCTCTACCCTCAGAAAACTAGCACAAATTTCTGCCACCAATTTTGTCTACTGACTGTAGACTGCTATAGAGCTTTAGCCCTAGGGGAAGCTGGAGCTATCTTCATTTGAGTTTGTTTGCTTGTTCCTTTATTCATTTTTGTCGTTGCTTCTGTTTCCCGTTTTTTTTTGTGTTGATTTTTTTTTTTGCTGATTTTTTTTCCTTTTGTTTCTTAGATACAGAAAGAGCAAAATTATTTTATTTTATCTTATTTTTATTTTTTATTTTAATTTTTTCTCTTTTCCTTTTTCTCTATCAAGCTTCTCTTTATAAGGAGATGAAAATACACATTTATTTGATTCATTTAAGTTTTTAAATGTTTATTTTATTCTTCTTCTTATTATTGCCATTTCTTCCTCTAAAATGACAAGACAGAGGAATTCTTCTCAAAAGAAAGAACAGGAAGAAATGACAGCCAGAGATATAATCAATGCAGAAATGCATATATAAGATGTCTGAAATAGAATTTAAAACAATGATCATAATGAGACTAGCTGAGTTTAGCAAAAAAGCATAGAACACATCAATAAATCCCTTTCTGCAGAGATAAAAGAACTAAAATCTAGTCAGACCAAATTAAAAATACTATAATCAAGATGCAAACCCAAACGGAGATCATAAAAATGAGAATGGATGAGGTAGAGAAGCAAATTAGTGATATAGAATATAAAATTCTGGAAAACGATGATGCTGAAAAGAAGAGGAAAACAAAGATCAGGGATCACGAAGGCAGATTTAGGAACTCAGTGATTTATTGAAATGTTATTTATTAATAACTTTCATATTATAGGAGTCTCAGAAGGTAAAGAGACAGAAAAAGGGGAAAAAGGTTTATGCAAGCAAATTATAGCTGAAAACTTCCATAATCTGGGGAAGGACACAGACAGAAACATCCAGGAAGCACAGAGAACTCCCATTAAATTCAATAAATCCATCTATAGCCAAGATATATCATAGTTAAATTTACAAAGTACACAGAGAAGGAAAAAATCCTGAAAGCAGAAAAGGGAAAAAAAATCCTTAACCTACAAGGAGACAGATTAGGTTCACAGAAGATCTGTCCACAAAAACTTGGCAGACCAGAAAAGAATGGCAAGATATATTCGATATGCTGAATGGAATGGGAAAAAATATGCAAGCAAGAATACTCTATCTAGAAAGGCTGTCATTCAGAATAAAAGGAGAGATAAAGAGTTTCCCGGACAAACAAAAACTAAAGAAGTTTGTAACCACTCAATCAGCCATACAAGAAATTTTAAGGGGGACTCTTTAAGTGGAGAAAAAGAGACTAAAAGCAACAAAGACTAGAAAGGAACAGAGAGCATCACCAGAAATACCAATTTTGCATGTAATACACTTACACTAAATTCTTATCTTTCAATGATAACGTTGAATAAAATGGACTAAATGCTCCAATAAAAAGACATAGAGTATCATAATGGGAAAAAAAGAGATCCATCTATATGCTGCCTACAAGAGACTCATTTTAGATCTAAAGACACCTGTAGATTGAAAGTGAGGGGATGGAGAACGATCAAACAAGCTAATAGACATCAAAATAAAGCCAGAGTAGCCATACCAACTATCAGACCAACTAGATTTTAAAAAAAGACCAGTAGCCAGACTGGACATGTTCTGCCACCAGATCAGGGACTGCTGTCAATGAGAGAGGCGTCGTTAAATACCTCTCGGTCTCTCTCCTTCCCTTTATCCTTGGCAAAAGAAACAAAGTAGCACCCCCGACACCCTGCTCCAGGCTTGGACATTCAAAGTGGGTCAGGACTCGACTGAGCATGCTCAGAACAGTGCCAGATTGCTGCACATGGCTGCATCTTGTTGCCCAAAGTTGATATAGCCACGCTTGCTAGTCACATCGAAGAAGAGAACACTGGCATGCAGAGGGTTACAGGTAAGATATTTTCTAGGCTTGTGGTGAATAAACTCAAGACTCCAGAGAGAGCCTTACACTGAGCCCAGGCAGGGTGACCTCAGGAATTAAACCAAAACACACCTAGCCAAAATGACGAAACGGAAGAATTCTCCTCAAAAGAAATTACACGAACTAATGACTGTTCAAGAATTGATGAAAACAGATATAAGCAACATAACAGAACATGAATATAGAATGATAAACATAAAACTAATTGCTGAGCTTGAAAAAAGCATAGAAAAATGCAGGGGGTCCCTCAAGGACCTTAAATCGATCAGGAGGAATTAAAAATCCTTTAAATGAGGTGCAAAATAAATTGGAGGCGGCCACAATGCGGATTGAAGAGGCAGAAGAGAGAATAGGTGAATTAGATGATAAAATTATGGAACTAGAGGAAGCAGAGAAAAAGAGAGAGAACCTGATTCAGAAACAGGAAAGGAGAATTCAAGAGCTGAGCGACGCAATCAAATGAAACAATATCCGTATCATAGGAATTCCAGAGTAAGAAAAGAGAGATAAAGGAGTCAAAGATGTACTTGAAGAAATCATTGCTGAGAATTTCCCCAACATGAGGAAGGAAAAGGGCATGGGAATCCAAGAGGCATAGAAAACTCCCCTCAGACGTAACTTGAAAAACCTTCTGCATGACACATTATAGTGAAACTGGGAAAATACAATGACAAAGAGAAAATTCTGAAAGCAGCTAGGGAAAAACAGGCCTTAACGTACAAACGTAGACATATAAAGGTAGTAGCAGACTTGTCTACAGAAACTTAGCAGGCCAGAAAGGAATGGCAGGATATCTTCAATGTGATGAACAGAAAGGATATTCAACCAAGAATCCTGTATCCGGCCAGCCTGTCATTCGGAATTGAAGCAGAGATAAAGGTTTTCCCAAACAAGCAAAAACTGAAGGAATTCACAAATAAACCAGCCTTACAAGAGAGCCTAAGGGGGACTATATGAAGGAAATGTTGCAAAGAACACAAACTACCATGACATCCTTACAAGCATGAAGCTTACAGATAACACAGTGACACTAAACTCATATTTTTCAATATGAACACTGAATGTAAATGGACTCAATGCTCCAATCAAAAGACATAGAGTAACAGAATGGATTAAAAAACAAGACCCATCTATTTGCTGTCTTCAAGAGACCCATTTTAGACCTGAGGACACCTTCAGATTGAAAGTGAGGTGTCCATCTCCACACTACTGGAAGACAGAAGAAAGCTGTGTAGCCACACTTATATCAGACAAACTAGACTTTAAAGTAAACAATGTAATAAGAGATAAAGAAGGATAATATATATTAATCACAGGGACTGTCCATCAGGAAGAGCTAACAATTATAAATATCTATGCGCTGAATTCGAGGGCACGCAAATTTGTAAAACAACTAATTACAAACATAAGCAACCCTATTGATAAAAATGTCCAAATTGTAGGGGATCTTAACACTTCACTCTCAGCATTGGATAGATCCACTAAACAGAAAATAGATACAGAAACAATGGCCCTGAATGACACATTGGAACAGATGGGCCTAACTGACATCTTCAGGGTCCTTCATCCAGAAGCAAAGGAATTTACATTCTTCTCAACTGCACATGGTATGTTTTCCAAGATAGACCACATTCTGGGACACAGGGAAGGTCTAAATAAATATAAAAGAATAGAGATCATACCATGCACACTTTCAGAGCACAATGCTTTGAAACGTGAAATCAACCACGGGAAAAAGGCTGGAAAATCCACAAAAACATGGAGGATAAAGAATAACCTACTAAAAGATGAGTGGGTCAACCTAGCAATCAGAGAAGAAATTAAGAAATACATGGAAACAAATGAGAATGAAAACACAACAATCCAAATGCTTTGGGATGTGGCAAAGGCAGTCCTGAGAGGGAAATACATTGCAATCCACGCTCATCTCAAGAAACAAGAAAAATCATTAACACAAATTCTAACAGCACGCCTAAAGGAACTAGAAGCAGAATAGCTAAGACAACCCAAACCCCGCAGAAAGAGAGAAATAACAAAGATCAGGGAAGAAATTAATCATATGGAAACAGAAAAAGTAGGAGAACAGATCAATGAAACCAAGAGCTGGTTCTTTTGAAAAAATAAACAAAGTTGGTAAACCTCTAGGCAGCCTTCTCAAAAAGAAAAGAAAGAGAACTCAAACAGATAAAATCACGAAAGAAAAGGGAATGATTACAACCAATCCCTCAGAAATACAAGCAGTTGTCAGAGAATACTATGAAAAATTATATGCATTGAATTCGATAGCCTGGAAGAAATGGAAAAATTCCTAAACAGCCAAATGCTACCAAAACTCAAATGGGAAGAAATAGAAAACTTGAACAGACCCATAACTGGTGAAGAAATTGAATCAGTTATCAAAAATCTCCCAACAAATAAAAGCCCTGGACCAGATGGCGTCCCTGCGGAATTTTACCAGACATTTAAAACAGAATTAATACCTGTCCTCCTCAAGCTGTTCCAAAAAATTGAAACAGAAGGAAAACTCCCGGACTCATTCTATGAAGCCAGCCTCACTTTGATTCCCAAACTGGATAGAGACCCAGCAAAAAAAGAGAATTACAGGCCAATATCCCTGATGAATATGTATGCAAAAATTCTCAACAAGATACTAGCAAACCGAATCCAACAGCATATAAAAAGAATTATTCACCATGATCAAGTGGGATTCATTCCTGGGTTGCAGGGCTGGTTTAATATTCGCAAATCAAACAATGTGACACATCATTTTAACAAAATAAAAGATAAGAACCATATGATCCTGTCAAAAGATGCAGACAAAGCATTTGACAAAATACAGCACCTTTGACTGATAAAAACTCTCGAGAAAGTTGAGATAGAAGGAACATACTTAAACACCATAAAAGTCGTTTATGAAAAGCTGACAGCTAATATCATCCTCAATGGGGAAAAAATGAGAGCCTTCCCCCTGAGATCAGGAACACCACACGGATGTCCACTCTTATCACTGCTATTTAACATAGTGTTGGAGGTCTTAGGGTCATCAATAAGACAACAAAACAAAATAAAAGGCATCAAGATTGGCAAGGAGGAAGTCAAACTTTCACTTTTCGCAGATGATATGATACTTTACATGGAAAACCCTACAGAATCCACCAAAAGCCTACTAGAACTGATCCATGAGTTCAGCAAAGTTGCAGGGTACAAAATCAATGTACAGAAATCGGTGGTATTTCTTTCTTTTTATTTACTTCTTTCTTTCTTTCTTTCTTTCTTTCTTTCTTTCTTTCTTTCTTTCTTTCTTTCTTTCTTTCTTTCTTTCTTTCTTTCTTTCTTTCTTTTTAAAATAATTTATTGTTAAATTAATTTCCACACAATACCCAGTGCTCATTCCAACAAGTGCCCTCCTCTGTGCCCGTCACCCACTCTCCCCTCTGTCACACCTCCTGATCCCTCAGTTTGTTCTTAGTCTTTAAGAGTCTCTTATGTTTTGTCTCCTTCGCTCTCTGTGCCTTTCTTCCCCCTCTTCCCCTCCGCCATGGTTTTCTGCCAAGTCACTTAAAATAGAAATTGGTGGCATTCCGATACACCAACAATGAAGCAACAGGAAGAGAAATAAAGAAGCTAATCTCATTTACAATTGCACCAAAAATCATAAAATACCTAGGAATAAACCTAACTAAGGATGTAAAAGACCTCTACGCTGAAAACTATAAAAATCTTATAAAGGAAATTGAGGAAGACACAAGGGAATAGAAAAACATTCCATGTTCATGCACTGGAAGAATAAATATTGTTAAAATGGCAATAGTACTCAAAACAATCTACACATTCAATGCAATCCCAATCAAAATTGCACCAGCATTCTTCTCAAAGCTTGAGCAAACAATCCTAAAAAGACCACAAAAGACCTCGAATAGCCAAAGTAATATTGAAGAAGAAAACCAAGGCTGGAGGCATCGCAATCCCAGACTTTAACCTCTACTACAAAGCGGTAGTCATCCAGACAGTATGGCATTGGCACAAAAACAGACACAGACCAATGGAATGGAATAGAGAATCCGGAAATGGACCCACAAGCATATGGCCAACTAATAGTTGACAAAGCAGGAAAGAGTATCCAATGGAAAAAAGAGAGCCTCTTTAATAAATGGTGCTGGGAGAACTGGACAGCAATATGCAGAAGAATGAAACTAGACCACTTCCTTACACCACTCACAAAAATAAACTCAAAACGGATGAAGGATCTGAATGTGAGACAGGAAACCATGAAAATCCTAGAGGAGAAAGCAGGAAAAAACCTTTTTGACCTGAGCCACAGCAATTTCTTACTTGACAAATCTCCAAAGGCAAGGGAATTAAAAGCAAAAATGAACTATTGGGACCTCATCAAGATAAAAAGCTTATGTGCTGCAAAGGAAACAACCAATAAAACTGATAGGTAATCAATGAATGGAAAAGATAATTGCAAATGACATATCAGATAAAGGACTAGTATCTAAAATCTATAAAGAACTTACCCAACTCCACACCCAAAAAACGAATAATCCAGTGAAGAAATGACTGGAAGATATGAATAGACACTTTTCCAAAGAAGACATCCAGATGGCCGACACACACATGAAATGATGCTCAATGTCACTCATCATCAGGGAAATACAAATCAAAACCACATCGAGATACCACCTCACACCAGTCAGAGTAGCTAAAATGAACAAATCAGGAAACTATAGATGCTGGCGAGGATGTGGAGAAACAGGCACCCTCTTGCACTGTTGGTGGGAATGCAAACTGGTGCAGCCGCTGTGTAGAACTGTGTGGAAGTTCATAAAAAAAATGGAAATAGAACTGTCCTATGACCCAGCAATAGCACTGCTGTGAATCTACCCAAGAGACAAAGAAGTGCTGATGCATAAGGGCACGTGTACCCTGATGTTTATAGCAGCACTTTGAACAATTGCCATATCATGGAAAGAAACTAAGTGTTAAAGGATAAAGAAGAAGTGGTATATATATACAATGGAATACTACGTGGCAATGAGAATGAATGAAATCTGGCCATGTGTGGCAACATGGATGGATCTTGAGGTTATTATGCTGAGTGAAATAAGTCAGGCAGAGAAAGACAGATGTCATATGTTTCCACACAGAGGTGGGATGGACTTTGTGGGGCTTAACAGAAAACTAGGGGGGAGGGGAAGAGGGGAAAGAAAAAAGCCACAGAGAGGGAGGGAGACAAAACATAAGAGACTCTTAAATACTAACATCAAACCAAGGGTTGAGGGAGATATGGGAGAGGGGAGAGTGGGTGATGGGTGCTGAACAGGGCATGGTTGGGATGAGCACTGGGTGTTGTATTGAAACCAATTTGACAATAAAATGTTTAAAAAAAAAAACGAAGACCGTAACAAGAGATGAATAAGAGCATTATGTCATAATTATTTAACCTATCTCCCCACCTCTTCTCCTCTGGTAAACATCAAATTGTTATCTGTAGTTGAGTCTTTTTTTTTTCTTTTTCAAATTTTTATTAAATTTTGTTAGTAAACATAGAGTGTAATATTAGTTTAAGGTGTAGAATGTAGTGATTCATCTCTCACATACAACACCCAGTGCCCATTACAACAATTGCACTCCTTAATACCACTCAGCTGTTTAAACCATCCACCCTGCCAACCTCCCCTCCGGGAACCCTCAGTTTGTTCTATATAGTTAAGAGTTTGCTTCCTGGTTTGCCTCTCTTTTTCTCCCCTACATTCATCTGTTTCATTTCTTTTTTCTCTAATTTTTATTAATTTTTTAATGTTTATTTATTTTTGAGACAGAAACAGAGTGAAAGTGGGGAAGGGGCAGAGAGAAAGGGAGACACAGAATCAGAAGCAAGCTCCAGGCTCCAAGCTTTCAACATAGAGCCCAACATGGGGCTCAAACCCACGAACTGAGAGATCATGACCTGAGCAGAAGTTGGATGCTTAACCAAACAAGCCACACAGGCATCCCTCTTTTTTTTAATTTTTAATGTTTATTTTTGAGAAAGAAAGAGTGTGAGTGGGGGAGGGGCAGAGAGAAAGAAGCAGATACAGAATCTGAAGCAGGCTCCAGGCTCTGAGCTGATAGCACAGAGCCTGAAATGGGGCTTGAACCCATGAACCATTAGATTATGACCTGAGTCAAAGTTAGATGCTTAACACACTGAGCCACCCAGGTGCTCCAATCTGTTTTGTTTCTTAAATTCACATATGAGTGAATTTATATGGTAATTTTCTTTCTCTGATTGACTTAGTTCACTCAATATAATACTCTCTACCTCCATCCATATCATTGCAAATGGTAAGATTTCATTCTTTTTGATGGCTGAATAATATTTCATTGTGTGTATATATACCACATTTTCTTAATCCATTCATCCATTGATAGACACTAGGTTGTTTCCATAGTTTGGCTGTTGTAGATAATGCTGCTATGTATGTATCACTTTGAGTTACAATTTTTGTACTCTCTGGGTAAATACCTAGTAATGTAATTGCTTGGTCACAGGGTAATTTTATTTTTAATTTTTTGAGGAACCCACACACAGTTGTCCAGGGTGACTACAGCATTTTGTATGCCCACCAACAGTGTAGGAGGGAAAGAGAAAGGGAATACCCCCTTTCACCACATCCTCACCAATACCTATTGTTTCTTGTGTTATTGGTATTAGCCATTCTGACATGTGTGAAGTGATATCTCATTGTAGTTTTGATTTGTATTTCCCTGATGGTGAGTGATGTTGAGCATCATTTCATGTGTCATTTGTATTTATTCTATAAAAAATGTCTATTCATGTCTTTGCCCATTTTTTAATTGCATTATTTGTTTTTTGGGTGTTGTGTTTGATAAGTTCTTTATAGATTTGTGTACTTGGCCTTTTTCCTATATGTCATTTGCAAATATCTTCTCCCATTCCATAGGCTGTCTTTTACTTTTGTCGATTGTTTCCTTTGATGTGCAGAAGATCTTTATTTTGCTGTAGCCCCAATAATTTATTTTTGCTTTTGTTTCCCTTGCAGCAGAAAAATATCTAGTAAGAAGTTGCTATGGCTGATGTCAAAGAGGTTACCACCTGTATTCTCCTCTAGAATTTTAATGGTCTCCTGTCTCACATTTAGGTCTTTAATCCATTTTGAATTTGTTTCTGTGTATGGTATAACAAAGTGGTCCAGTTTCATTCTTTTGCATATAGCTCATCAGTTTTCCCAACACCGTTTTCTTTTTCAAGTTTTTATTTAAATGCCACTTTGTTAATATATCCAGTGATATTGGTTTAAGGTATAGAATGTAGTGATCCATCACTTACATACAACACCGGTGCTCATCCCAAAAAGCGCCCTTCTTTTTTTTTTTAATTTTATAATAGTTTATTTTCAAATTGGTTTACATATAACACCCAGTGTTCATCCCAACATGTGCCCTTTTTAATGCCCATCACCCCCTCTCCCCCCTCCCTCATCCCCCTCACCCTCAGCTTTTTCTTAGTCTTTGAGAGTCTCTTATGTTTTATCTCCCTCCCTCTCTGTGTCTTTTTTTCCTTTCCCCTCTTCCCCTCCCCCTGGTTTTTGCTTAGTCTCACAAAATCCACCTATTCGTGGAAACATATGGTATCTGTCTTTAAATCATGGAAAGAGACCAAGTGCCCATCAACTGACGAATGGATAAAGAAGTTATGGTACTTATATACAATGGACTACTACGTGGCAATGAGAAAAAATGAAATCTGCCATGTGTAGCAACATGGATGGAACTGGAGGGTATTATGTTAAGTGAAATAAGTCAGTCAGAAAAAGTGCCCTTCTTAATGCCCATCACCCATCTAACCCATCCTCCACCCTCCTCTCCATCAACCCTGTTTGTTCTCTATAGTTAAGAGTCTGTTTTATGATTTACCTCTTTCTCTTCCTCCACCCCATGTTCATCTATTTTGCTTCTTAAATTCTACATATGAGTGAAATCACACAGTGTTTGTCTTTCTTTGACTTATTTCGCTGAGCATAATACACTCTACTTCCATCCATGTTGTTGAAAATGGCATTTTTGACTGCTGAGCAGTATTCCATTGTGTATATATGCCACGTCTTATTTATCCTTTCATCAGTCGATGGACACTGGGGTTCTTTGCATAATTTAGCTATTGTTGATAGCACTGCTATAAACATTGGGGTGCATATGCCCCTTCGAATCTGGAGTTTTGTATCTTTTTGGTAAATACCTAGTAGTGCAATTGCCAGGTCATAGGATAGTTCTACTTTTAACTTTCTGAGGAACCTCCATACAATTTACTGAAAGGTTTTGGGGGTATTGTTCATTTTGTTGTTATTGTTGTTGTTTTGCTGACTGGGACCAGTTATCTGCTTCAGACCAGAGGATTTCATCTCTCTCCACCTAACCTCCTGGCATTCTCAGCCCAGCTCCATCTTCTCAGGTGGCTACTTCTGCCTTACTCAGGTTGCTAGTACCATCTGCCCTCTGTTAGCAGCTCTGAAGCTTACCCAGATGGCCTCAGTAAAATATTAATAAATAATGATTATGACGTATTTACTCTATGACACTTGTATATTTCTTTTTCACTTCTTTTTGTTAAATATAATTTATTGTCAAGTTGGCTAACATACAGTGTATACAGCGTACTCTAGGATTTGGGAGTACATTTCTGTGATTCATCGCTTATACACAACACCCAGTACTCTTCTCAACAAGTGCCCTCCTCTATCCGATATGTCATTTGCGATGATCTTTTCCCATTCCGTTGGTTGTCTATTCGTTTTGTTGGTTGTTTCTTTTGCCGTGCAGAAGCTTTTTATCTTGATGAGGTCCCAATAGTTCATCTTTGCTTTTAATTCTCTTGCCTTTGGAGACGTGTCGAGTAAGAAATTTGTGCATCTTAGGTCAAAGAGGCTTTTTCCTGTTTTCTCCTCTAGGATTTTGACGGTTTCCTGTCTCACATTCAGATCTTTTATCCATTTAGAATTTATTTTTGTGAGTGGTGTAAGAAAGTGGTCTAGTTTCATTCTTTTGCATGTTGCTGTCCAATTCTCCCAGCACCATTTGTTAAAAAGGCTGTCTTTTTTCCATTGGATACATTTTCCCGCTTTGTCAAAGATTAGTTGGCCATATACTTGCGGGTCCATTTCTGAGTTTTCTATTCTATTCCATTGGTCTATGCGTCTGTTTTTGTGCCAATACCATACAGTCTTGATGACCACCGCTTTGTAGTAGAGGTTAAAGTCTGGGATTGTGATGCCTCCCACCTTGGTTTTATTCTTCAGTATTACTTTGGCTATTCGAGGTCTTTTGTGGTTCCATACAAATTTTAGGATTGTTTGCTCTAGCTTTGAGAAGAATGCTGGTGCAATTTTGATTGGGATTGCATTGAATGTGTAGATTCCTCAATGCCAATCACCCCATTCCCCCCCATCAACTCTCAGTTTTTTCTCTGTATTTAAGAGTATCTTATGGTTTGCCTCTCTCCCTTCTGTTTGTAACTAATTTTCCCCCTTCCCTTCACCCATGGTCTTCTGTTAAGTTTCTCAAGTTCCACATGTGAGTGAAAACATATATCTATCTTTCTCTGACTGACTTATTTCACTTACCATAATACCCTTCAATTCCATCCATGTTGCTGCAGAGGACACGATTTTGTTCTTTCTCATTGCCAAGTAGTAGTAGTATTCCACTGTATATATAAACCACATCTTCTTTATCCATTCATTGGTTGATGGACATTTAGACTCTTTCCATAATTTGGCTATTGTTGAAAGTGCTGATATAAACTTTGGGGTACATGTGCCCCTATAAATCAGCACTACTGTATCCTTTGGATAAATTCCTAGTAGCGCTATTGCTGGATCATAGGGTAGTTCTATTTTAAATTTTTTGAGGAACCTCTACACTGTTTTCCAGAGTGGTTGCCCCAGTTTGCATTCCCACCAACAGTGCAAGAGGGTTCGCATTTCTCCACATCCTCTCCAGCATCTGTTGCAGGCTGAGTTGTTAATTTTAACGACTCTGACTGGTGTGAGGTGGTATTTCAATGTGGTTTTGATTTGTATTTCCCTGATGAATGATGTTGAGAATCTTTTCATGTGTCTGTTGAGGATCTGGATGTCTTCTTTGGAAAAGTGTCTATTCATGCCTTCTGTCCATTTATTCACTGGATTATTTGTTTTTTGGGTGTTGGGTTCGGTAAGTTCTTATAAATTTTGGATACTAGCCCTTTATCAGATATGTCATTTGCAATTATCTTTTCCCATTCTGTTGGTTCCCTTTTAGTTTTGTTGATTGTTTCTTTTGCAGTGCAGATTTTTATCTTGATGAGGTCCCAATAGTTCATTTTTGCTTTTATTTTCCTTGCCTTGGGAGACGTGTCGAGTAAGAAATTGCTGTGGCTGAGGTCAAAGAGGTTGTCGTATGTTTTATTTTCTAGGATTTTGATGGTTTCCTGTCTCACGTTTAGGTCTTTTATCCATTTTAAGTTTATTTTTGTGTGTCGTGTATGAGTTTATTTTTGTGTATGTTGTAAGAAAGTGGTTCAGTTTCATTCTTCTTCATGTTGCTGCCCAGTTCTCCCAGCACCATTTGCTCAAAAGACTGTCTTTTTTTCTATTGGATGCTCTTTTCTGCTTTGTCAAAGATTAGTTGGTCATACATTTGCGGGTCCAATTCTGGGTTCTCTATTCTATTCCATTTGTCTTGGTTCTTGTGCCAGTACCATACCGTCTTGATGATTACAGCCTTGTAGTAGAGGCTAAAGTCTAGGATTGTGATGCCTCTTGCTTTGGTTTTCTTTTTCAACATTACTTTGGCTATTCAGGGTCTTGTGCAGCTCCATGCAAATTTAGGGTTGTTTGTTCTAGCTTCGAGAAGAACGCTGGTACAATTTTGATTGGGATTGCATTGAATGTGTAGATTGTTTTGTGTGATATTGATATTTTAACAATATTTATTTTTCCAACCCATGAATATGAAATGTTTTCCAATTAATTGTGTCTTCTTCAATTTCCTTTATATTTTCTATTGTTTTCAGCATACAGATCTTTTACATCTTTGGTTAAGTTTATTTCTAGGTATTTTATGGTTCCTGGTCCAATTGTAAATGGGATCGATTTCTTGATTTCTTTTCTATTGTTTCATTAATGGTGTACAGAAAGGCACTTGATTTCTGTACATAATCTTGTATCCTGTGACTGCTGAACTCATGTATCAGTTCTAGCAGTGTTTTGGTGGAGTCTAGGGTTTTCTATATAGAATATCATGTCATCTGTGAAAAGCGAAAGTTTGACTTCTTTGCCAGTTTGGATGCATTTATTTCATTTCGTTGTCTGATTGCTGAGACTAGGACTTCCAACACTATGTTAAACAACAGAGGTGAGAGTGGACATCTCTGTCCCCTTGACACGTCTCCAGAGGCAAGGAAAATGAAAACAAGAAAATCGTTCTCGATCTCAGGGGGAAAGCTCTCAGGTTTTCTCCATTGAGGATGATATTAACTGTTGGCTTTTCATATATGGCTTTTATGATACTAGGGTATATTCCTTGTATTCCAACTTTCTTGAGGGTTTTTATTAAGAAAGAATGATGTATTTTGTAAAATGTTTTTATTCATCTATCAACAGGATCATATAGTTCTTATCCTTTCTTTTATTAATATGATGTATCACATTGATTGATTTGCAAATATTGAACCAACCCTGCAGCCCGGGAATGAATCCCACTTGATCATGGTGAATAATTATTTTTATATGCTGTTGAATTAGATTTGCTAGGATCTTGTTGAGAATTTTTGCATCTGTGTTCATCAGGGATATTGGCCTGTAATTCTCCTTGTTTTGTGGGGTCTCTACCTGGTTTGGATCAAAGTAATGCAGGCTTCATAGAATTAGTACAGAAGCTTTCTTTCCATTTCTATTTTTTTTGGAGCAGCTTGAGCTGGATAGATGTTAACTCTGCTTTAAATGTCTGGTAGAATTCCCTTTGGAAGCCATCTGGTCCCAGACTGTTATTTGTTGGGAAACTTTTGATAACAGATTCAAATCCTTCGCTACTTATGGGTCTTTTCAAATTTTCTGTTTTCCCATTCGAGTTTTGATTGTGTGTGGGTGTCTCAGAATTTGTCCATTTATTCCAGGTTGTCTAGTTTGTTGGCATAAATTTTTTCATAGTATTTTCTGATAATTGCTTGTATTTCTGAAGGAGTGGTTGTGATAAGTCCATTTTCATTTGTGATATTATCTATTTGGGTCCTCTCTCTTTTCTTTTTGAGAAGCCTGGCTAGAGGTTTAACAATTTTGTTTATTTTTTTTAAAAAAAACCCAAAAAACAAAAAACAACTCTTAGATTCATTGATCTGTTCTGTTTCTCTTTTTTTTTGAATACATATATTTAATTTCTAATCTAATCTTTATTATTTCTCTTCTTCTGTTGGGTTTGGGGTTTCTTTGTTGTTCTGCTTCTAGTTCCTTTAGGTGTGCTGTTAGATTTTGTATTTGGGATTTTTCTTGTTTCTTGAGATAGGCTTGGATTGCAATGTATTTTCCTCTTAGGACCACCTTTGCCGCATCTCGAAGGATTTGGACTGTCATGTTTTCATTTTCATTTGCTTCCATATACTTTTTAATTTCCTCTTTTGAAAAATTTTTTAATGTTTATTCATTTTTGAGAGACAGAGAGAGACAGAGCATGAGCAGGGGAGGGGCAGAGAGAGAGATGCAGACACAGAATCCAAAGCAGCCTCCAGGCTCTCAGCTGTCTGTACAGAGCCCGATGCGGGACGCGAGCTCATGAATCGTGAGATCCTGACCTGAGCTGAAATCAGATGCTTAACCAACTGAGCCACCCAGGCGCCCCTAATTTCTTCTTTAATTGCTTGCTTTACCCCTTCGTTATTTAGTAAGATATTCTTTGACTTCCATGCATTTGGAGGGTTTCCACATTTTTTCTTGTGGTTGATTTCAAGTTTCAAAGCATTGTGATCTGAAATACACATGGTATGATCTCAATTATTTATATTTCTTGAAAGCTGTTTTGTGACCCAGTATGTGATCTATCTTGGAGAATGTTCCATGTGCACTCGAGAAGAATGTGTATTCTGCTGCTTTGGGATGAAAACAAACTGAGGGAAGAGTTGAGTGTGGAAGGGGGGAGAGTGGGTGATGGGCACGGAGGAGGGCACTTGCTGGGATGAGCACTGGGTGTTGTATGGAAACCAGTTTGACAATAAATTATTAAAAAAATAATGATGAAACTAAGCTAAAACATCTGGTCAATTAAAAAATACAATGCATAACTTGTAAGTATACATTTATTCATTAAACCCTTTCTTCAAACAAAAAAGAAAGAGAAAAGTTTCTGAATATATCTGTTGAGTCCATCTGGTCCAGTGTATCATTCATGGCCATTGTTCCTTTATTGATTTTCTGCCTAGGTTTCATGCTTGGGGGTGATGTCCCTGGTCTTTGCTGTCTTTTTTTTTTTTTTTTTTTTTACAGTTTATTTATTTATTTATTTATTTTTTTATTTTTTTGTTGTTGTTATAATAGTTTATTTTCAAATTGGTTTACATAAAACACCCAGTGTTCATCCCAACATGCTGTCTTTATAACACTCCGTTACAGAGTCCTTTTTAGATTTCTTACAGGGCTGGTTTAGTGGTCATGTACTCCATCAGTTTTTCTTTGTCTGGGAAAGCCTTCATTTCTTCTTCTATTCTGAATGATAGCCTTGTTAGATAAAGGATTATTGGCTGCATATTTTTCATATTCACCACATTGAACATTGCCTGCCACTTCCTTATGGCCTACCAAGTTTCAGTGGACAGGTCTGCTACTACCCTTATGTGCCTTAATTTACCCTTGTAAATTAAGGCCCATTTGTCCTTATCTGCTTTCAGAATTCTCTTTATCTTTTTATTTTGCCAGTTGGACTGTGATATTCTGTGGATAAGACCTATTCTTGTTAAATCTGAAGGGATTTGTCTGTGCCTCCTGG
Source organism: Paguma larvata (assembly GCA_030068075.1). Classification (NCBI taxonomy): domain Eukaryota; kingdom Metazoa; phylum Chordata; class Mammalia; order Carnivora; family Viverridae; genus Paguma; species Paguma larvata. The sequence continues at coordinate 116,986,199 of CM057827.1, forward strand.
ATTTGGATATCTGCTTCCTTCCCCAGATTAGGAAAGTTCTCAGCTATAATTTATTCAAGTGAACCTTCTGCCCCTTTCTCTCTCTTTTCTCCTCCTCCTCCTCCTCCTTCTTCTCCTTCCTTCCTTGTTCCTTCCTTCCTTGTTCCTTCCTTCTTCCTTCTTTCTTCTTCCTTCCTTTCTTTCTTTCTTTTCTTTCTTTCTTTCTTTCTTTCTTTCTTTCTTTCTTTCTCTCTCTCTCTCTCTCTCTCTCTCTCTTTCTTTCTTTCTTTCTTTCTTTCTTTCTTCTTCTTCTTCTTCTTCTTCTTCTTCTTCTTCTTCTTCTTCTTCTTCTTCTTCTGGAACTCATATGGTATGGATATTATTACATTTCATTGACTCACTTAATTCCTTAATTCTTCCCTCATTGTCTCATATTTTCTTATCTCTATTTTTCTTGGCTTCACCATTTTCTATAATTTTATCTTCTGTTTCACTTATTCTCCCTTCTGCTTCCTCCATCCTTGCTGTCTCTGCATCTAGTTTATTTTGCACCTCATTTACAGCATTTATTAATTCACTGTGACTATTTCTTAATTCTCTGATCGCTGCAGCAATAGATTCTCTGCTGTCCTCTATGCTTTTCTCAAGCCCAGCTCTTAATATATGACTAATATTCAAATTCTTGATCAGATATATTGTTTGTATCTTTTTTGAGCAATTCTCTAAGGGTCATTTCTTCCTTGAAGTTTTTTTAGGAGTATTCTTCTAGTTCATCAGTTTTGCTAGTTTTCTAGACCTTACATGTTTTACTAGGTTGTTGTGTGTCCTGTAACACGAACACTACTATATTATAGAGGGGTCATACACTATTCAGGGTCTGGCACTTCAGGTTTTTTGGAGTGTGTTTTGTGCTATCTGTTGCTGTGACTGGCTGCTTTATCTTTCTACTCATAGTAGTGGTTTGGACCTTCCATCAGATGTGCTTTGATTTGTTTGTCGAAGTAACCCTGGAAAAATATTTTTTTAAAAGAGTGCCATGGTGGAAGAAGTCTTATACCATACAAAGAGAAACGACAGGGGTGAGGAAAAAGAAAAGAAAAAAATGACAAGGCAGAGAATCAGGGAAACTATATGACTTAATCAAGAGAGAGAGAGAGAGGGAGGAGAAAATAATGAAAAATTTTGGTAGGTTTAAGAAACTGTACAAGAATTAGCCATTTATAAGCAAATAGAATCTTCCTATTCTTATTACAAATTAATCCTGAAGAAAGCTGGACAATTCTTAGACAATTTACATATCAATCTCTTAAAGTTTTCTTTCTCTTTAAGGGCATACTCACCAACTATTAAGATGTTTCAACAGATTGCAGCTTATAAACCCCCTGCCGGATGGTATTACATATAATAAGAATTGACCAATCATCAAATCAGAAAATGCAAAACACTAGAAATGATTCTATCACTCTGTAACCCAGATTCCTGGAATTCCAGGTCTTCTGGCCTCCATACTGCTGTATTTGAGGGTTGAAGGAGCTTTGGATCCCCCTACTTCTCTGCCATGTTAACGCCTCAAGTCTACAATTTTAAAAGTCTGCAGGGTTGGCTCTGGGAAAGCTCAGAAGGTGTTAGGAAGCTGAGTCCACACTCACAAAGAGACTGGATGACAAAAAGCCAGTGGAGATACAGCATAGAAGCAGCTGTTTGAAAAATGCCTGTAGCATAGGGGAGAGACAGTTATGTACTCATCTCAGAACCTGTCACAAAAAGGCAGGGATCACAGGAGCTGGTAGGTACCACTTTCCTCCTCAGTCCCAGCATAAACATTCAGCTATCTGTGGAAACTAGCACTGTGCCGATCCTCATTATTTAACTTGCTTGCACCAAGCCCCACCCCTGCAATTCAGTAAATCTTCCCTTTTCACCCATAGTTGACTCAGTCCTTGAACAGTGGGTGCCCTCGTCCAGGAGACCAGAGGAAATTGCACCAAGACTGAGTCCCTCAACATGGGGCTTTGGATCTTACAGTGGCAGTAATAGGTCTCATTTCACAAGCAACCAGTGCACAACTTCTTAAAATGGACCCCACCTGACCAGGGAACAAACTGCCCCCAACAGGCACAGAGTCCCTCTGCAGAATACTGGGCTGAAGGAAAAAGTGACCAAGACACAACATCAGAGCACATTCAACACACATAAGAGAAACTCTCTGAAGCACTAGGTACTGGGGAAGAGGGGACACTGCACTGCAGGGCACTAAAGAAATTCTTCATTACCTTCAAGAGCAGGAGATATAGCTGATTTTCCTACACTTAGAACAGACACAGAAAGTTAGACAAGCGAGGAGACAAAAGAATATGTCCCAAATGAAAGAACAGGATTAAATCATAGCAAGAAAGTTAAGCAAAACTTATATAAGTGATATACCTGATAGAGAATTTAAAGTAATGATCTTAAAGACATCAGTGAAACTCTTTACAAATAGATTAAAAATCAATCAGAATTGAACACTGTAAATGAAATAAATATATACTTTATGAAATAAATGGACTAGAGGAATCAGAAGAATGAATTAAGAAGAAGAATCAAAAGAAAGAGTAATAGAAAATAATCGAGCTGAAATATGAGAGAAAAGGAAATAATCCAAAATGATAATCAGTGGGGAAATCAGTGACTTCATCAAGTGGAACAACATTCACATTATAGAGATCTCAGAAAAAAGAGAGAGAAAAGGAGGCAGAAAATTTATTCGAAGCTGAAAACATCCATAACTTGTGAAAGAAGCATTTCTAGATGCAGGAGGAACACAGTTCCCCCAAAGAGGTCCATACCAATACACATAGTAATTAAAATGTATAAAAGTAGTGATAAAGAAAAAAAAATTAGAGCATCTAGAAGAAAGAAGACAGTTACATTTAAGGGAAACCTTATAAGGCTATCAGTAAATTCTTCAGTAGAAACTTTGCAAGACAGAAGGAGTGAAATGATATATTCAAAATACTTAAAGGGAAAAATACGCAGCCAAGAATACTCTATCTAGTAAAGCTATTATTCAGAATAGAAGGAGATATAAAGAGTTTCTCAGAGAAACAAAAACTAAAGAGAGTTCATGACGACCGAAGCAACACTATAAGAAACTCTAAAGGGGAATCTTTGAGTAGAAAGGAAAGACCACAAGTGAGAGTATTAAAAATGGGAAACAAAAAAGCAATAAAATAAGAATATCTGTAAAAATTGCTAAAAAATTCTAAACTAAAATGATTTAAAATATGACACTATATTCCTAAAGTGTGGATGAGAGAGAAATAAAGAATAGTTTTGAACTTAAGCAACCAACAACTTAATATATATTGATATGTGCAGAAGAGGTTCTATACAAACTTAATGCTAGTCACTAATTAAAAAACCAGTAATATATGCAAAGAATAAAGAGAAAGGAATCTAAGAAATTCCAACCAAAAAAAAGAAAGAGAACAAGAGAAGAAAGGATCAGAGAAAAATTACAAAAACAACACAGAACAAGTAACAAATTGGCAATGAATACATATCTATCAACAATTACTTTGAATGTAAATGGACCAAATGCTACAATAAAAAATATAGGGGAGGTTAAGATAGAGGGTGGTAAGTGTACCTTATGCTTGCCTCTTCCCTTGAACACAGTCAGATAAATATCAAATCATTCTGAACACCCAAGATATCGACTTGAGGACTGAGAAAACAAACTGCACATCCAGAGGGAGAAAAACAGCCACATTGTGGAAGGTAGGAGCTGTAGACAGTTGATTTGGGGGAGAAAAGAATTGTGAATTCTGTGGAGAGGAGGGAGCCCAGATCATTTAGAGAGGACTTAGAGAGATAGAGATACAGAGAGAAAGAGAGAGACAGAGAGAGAGAGAGAGAGAGAGAGAGAGAGAGAGAGAGAAAGCAAGAGAGAGAGAGAGCAGTAGAGCAGTGTGCAGGGCATTGCACAAGAAAAACTCTTCCCTAAAACCATTGACTGGGAAAAGGAGGGGGGTTGAATAAGGAGTGGAGCTCAAAGTCTGAAGTTTTATAAGTCCACGTCATCACTGGGGTAGTGTCTAATGGACTTAGCAGTGCTCCTGGGAAGAAGGAGAACAGAGTGTGGGAGTACACACTGTGGTCTGAGGAACCCCTGGTTCACACCAGGAAAGACTGTTTCCTTTCTTAGAGTGTATTTGAGAGAGGTGGCAGTGCCTCTCAGGGGGCAAAAGAGAAGCGGGGAGTCATTAAGACGCCCCATTAATTAACATGACAGCAGAATCACCTGTTGAAGGCAGCTAACCTGGAAGCCAGATTTTGACTATGCTTTACCATAAACTTCTAGGCCCACACCAGTCGTGTGACTGATTTTTTGGGACAAACCAGCATCAGCCACCGCATGGTGAGACCCTTCCCAAGATGATCAGTGTGGTTCTATGCCATTCTGGGCCCCTAAAATTTGGAACTTTGAAACCCGACCATGTGCCTGAGATAAAACACAGGAGCACTGTGGAGCCAGGAAGACTTGGAGACAGAAAGGGTGAAGGCAGGGTTCTGACAAAAGCCTGGGACACAAGAGGGGAAATTGTTTTCTCTTCTTTGAAGGTTTCCTGAGCAGCAGTAGGTACAAACTTCCCTCTCCAGGGATGAGAGAGAGGGGTGATGCCATTTTCTCCCTGCGCGTTGGCATGGACAGACTTCAGTGAGCAATACAGCACCCCTGGTGGAAGATGGGTGGTTTACACCAAGCCCCACCCAACAGCATCCTGCAGGTACACCTTTACAAGGGCAAGTCTCCCTGAGAACCAGCACAGCCGATCCCGCCCCCAGAAGACCAGAACGACCCCTCCACAATCACCAAGTCTACTGTTCATAGATTTCTTCAAAGCTTCAGCTCTAGGGTAAATAAGATCTAGCCTTTTCTAACAAGCAGACAAAAATACACCTAGTTAAAACTCCCCACACACTGGAACAAATCCAAAAATTCTACATTGCAGGCAAGGAGAAACTCTGGAATACTGATCTGAGGGAAAAAGCCCCAAACCCCAACAGCAGAGTACACACAACATACACCAAAAAACTTCCTGAAGTGCCAGGTCCCGGACAGTGTATGACCTCTACTTAATATAGTCATTACTCTCAGATTAGGAAATGTAACATAAAGTAGAGAAGTCCAGGCAAAATGCCAAGATGAAGGAATTTATCCCAAAAGAACAAGAGGTCATGGTCAAGGATCTAATCAGAACAGAAATAGATAATATGTCTGAACCAGAATTTAAAACAACAATCATAAGGATACAGATGGGCTTGAGAAAAGCATAGAACACATTAGAGAATCCCTTTCTCACAAGAGATAAAAGAAATAAAAACTAATCAGGCTGTAATTAAAAATGCTTTAAGCAAGGTGCAAAACCGACTAGCTGTAATGACAAAGAGGATGAATGAAGCAAAAGAACAAATCAGTGATATAGAAGATAAAATCATAGAAAGTAATAAAGCTGAAAAGAAGAGGGGAAGAAAAGTATTGGATCACGAAGGAGACTTAGGGAACTCAGCGACTTCATAAAGCATAACATTTGTATCATAGGAGTCCCAGAAGAAGGAGAGAGGGGAAAGAGAGAAGGATTATTTGAGCAAATTATAGCTGAAAACTTCCTAATCTGGGTAAGGAAACAGTCATCCAAATCCAGGAAGCACAGAAAACTCCCATCAAATTCAACAAAAGCCAGGCAACACCAAGACATATTGTAGTACAACTTGCAAAATATAGAATAAGGAAAGAATCCTGGAAAAAATTAGGGAAAAGAAATTGCTAACCTACAAGGGAAGACAAATCAAGTTAGCATTAGACTCTCCACAGAAACCTGGCAGGCCAGAAGGGAGTGGCAAGATATATTCAACATGCAAAAGGGGGAAAATATGCAGCCAAGAATAATTTATCCAGCAAGGGCGTAATTTATAATAAAGGGAGTTAAAGAGCTTTCCAGACAAAAAAGAACCAAAGTAGTTTGTGACCATAAACCCGTCATGCAATAAATGTTAAGGGGCCCCTAAGTGGGAAAGAAAGACCAAAGCCATAAAAACTAGAAAGGAACAGAAAATCTCCAAGAACAGTGACTTCACAGGTAATACAATGGCACCAAATTCTCATTGATCGGTAACTACTATGAATGTAAAGAGACTAAATGCTCCAATAAAAATATATAGGGTATCAGAAGGGATTAAAAAAATAACACAACAAGACTGATTGTCTTGAGGCCTAAAGACTCATTTTTTACCTAAAGACACCTCGTGATTGAAATTCAAGGGTTAGAGAGCCATCTATAATATCATATCATATTAATGGACATCAAAAAAAGCCAGAGTAGCCATACTATATCAGAACTGTATCGCGAGATGAAGAAAGGCACTATATCATAATTAAGGGTCTAACCAATATGAAGATGAAAAAAATTGTAAATATTTATGCCCCCAACTTGAATTACCCAAAGATATAAACCAATTAGTAACAAACATAAAGAAACTCATTGGTAATAATATAATAATAGTAGGAGACATCAACACTCCACTTACAGCAATGGATAGATCATCTAAGTAGAAAACCAACAAGAAAACAGTGGCTTCATGGACCATATGGACTTAACAGATATATTCAGAACATTTCACCCTAAAGCAACAGAATATACATTCTTCTCTAGTGCACAAGGAACATTCTCTAGAATAGACCACATGCTGGGTTACAAAACAGCCCTCAATAGGTAGAAAAAGATGAAGATCATAACATGTATATTTTCAGACCACAATGCTGTAAAACGTGAAGTCAACCAGAAGAAGAAATGTGGAAAGACCACATACACGGATGTTAAAGAACATCCAACTAAAGAATGTATTGGTTAATCAGGAAATTAAAGAAATAAAAATTACATGGAAGTCAATTAAAATGAAAATGTGACAGTCCAAAACCATTGGTATAGTGCAAAAACGATATTAAGAGGAAAATATATAGCAATCGAGGCCTTCCTAAAGAAGAAAGAAATGTCTCAAATACACAACCTAACTCTACACATATAGGCGCTGGAAAAAGAACAGCTAATAAACCCAAAAACGGCAGAGTAAAGGATAGAAAAAAAAATAGAGCAGAAATCATTGATATAGAAATTGAAAAAAAAAAAGGAAACAGATCAATGAAACTAGGAGCTAGTTCTTTGAGAGGATTAGCAAAATTGATAAGCCCCTAGCCAGACTCATCAAAAAAGAAAAAAAGGAAAGAACCTAAATAAATAAAGTCACAAATGAAAGAAGAGAGATCACAACCAACACCACAGACACACAAAGAATTATAAAAGAATATTAAGAAAAATTATATGTCAACAAATTGGGCAATCTGGAAGAAATGGGTAAATTCCTAGAAACATAAACTACCAAAACCAAAACAGGAAGAAATAGAAATTTAGAACAGGCTCATGACCAGTAAAGAAATTGAATGAATAATCAAAAATCTCCCAACAAACAAGAGTGCAGGGATGGATGGCTTCCCAGGGCAATATTACTAAATGTTTAAAGAAGAATTAATACCTATTCTTTTGAAACAGTTCCAAAATAATAATAAATAATAAATAATAATAATAATAATAATAATAATAATTATGATGATGATGGTGATGATGATGATGATGTAAGGAAAGCTTCCAAACTCATCCTATGAGGCCAGCCTTACCTTGATTCCAAAACCAGATCCCACTAAAAAGAGAATTACAAGACAATTTCCCTGATTAACATGTATGCAAAAATTCTCAAAAAGATACTAGCAAATCGAATTCAACAATACATTCAAAGGATATTGACCATTATCAAGTGGAATTTATTCCTGGGATGGAGGAGTGGCTCAATATCTACAAATCAATCAACATGATCCACCACACTAATAAAAGAAAGGAAGGGGCATCTTGGTGGCTCAGTTGGTAAAGCATCCAAATTTGACTCAGATCCTGATCTCACAGTTTGTGGGGAAAGCCTTGTGTTGGGCTTTGTACTGAAGTTGCAGAGCTTGGAGCCCACTTCAAGCTCTGTGTCTTCCTTTCTCTCTGGCTCTCCCCTGCTCATGCTCTGTCTCTGTCTCTCTCATAAACATTTAAAAACATTAAATGTTTATTAAAAATAAGTATACATTTAAAAGGGGGGGGAGAAGGGATAAGAATCACATGATCCCCTCAAAAGATTCAGAAAAAGCATTTGACAAAATACAGCATAATTTCTGGATAAAAGCCCTCAAGAAAGTAGGGACAGAAGGAACATATCTTAATATCATAAAGGACATGCATGAAAAACCCAGAGCTAATATCATTCTCAATGGGAACAAGCTGAAAACTTTCCCTCTAAGGTCAGGAACATGACAGGTATGTCCACTCTTGCCACTGTTGTTCAACATAGTACTAGAAATTCTAGCCTCAGCAATCAGACAACAACAACAAAAAATAAAAGACATCCATACTGGCAGTGAATAAGTCAAATTTTCACTATTTGCTGATGACATGATACTCTACGTGGAAAACCCAAAGACTCCACCAAAAATTGTTAAAACTGATATTTGAATTCTACAGTCACAGGGTATTAAATCAGCATACAGTAATTTGTTGCATTTTACCAGAAAGAGAAAATCAAGGAATTGATACCATTTACAATTGCACCAAAAACCATAAGATACCTAGGAACAAATCTAACCGAAGAGGTAAAAGAGTTATAGGCTGAAAACTATAGAATGCTTATGAAAGTTATTGAAGAGGATACAAGGAAATGAAAGAACATCCCATGCTCATGTATCAGAAGAACAGATACTGTTAAAATGTCGATACTACTCAAAGCAATCTACATTCAATGCAACCCCTATCAAAACACCAGCATTCTTTTTTTAAATAATTTATTGTCAGATTGGTTTCCATACAACATCCAGTGCTCATCCCAACAAGTGCCCTCCTCTGTGCCCATCACCCACTCTCCCCCCTCCCACAGCCCCCTCTCCCCTCAATTTGTGCTTAGTCTTTGAGAGTCTCTTATGTTATGTCTTCCTCCCTCTCTGTGACTTTTTTTTTTCATTCCCCTCTTCCCCTCCCCCCTGGTTTTCTATTAAGTCTCACAAAGCCTACCTATGCGTGGAAACATATGGCATCTGTCTTTCTCTGCCTGACTTATTTCACTCAGCGTAATACCCTCCAGTTCCATCCATGTTGCCACACATGACCAGATTTCATTCTTTCTCATTGCTGCATAGTATTCCATTGTGTGTGTGTGTGTGTGTGTGTGTGTGTGTGTGTGTGTGTGTATACCACTTCTTCTTTACCCATTCATCAGTTGTTGGACACAGTCTATTTCCATGATTTGGCTATTGTTGAAAGTGCTGTTATGAACATCAGTGTATACGTGCCCCTATGCATCAGCACTCCTGTATCTCTTGGGTAGATCCCTCACAGTGCTATTGCTGAGTCATAGGGTAGTTCCCCTTTCATTTTTTTGATGAACTTCCACACAGTTCTTCAGAGTGGCTGCACCAGTTTGCATTTACACCAACAGTGCAAGAGGGTGCCAGTTTCTCCACATCCTCGCCAGCATCTATAGTTTCCTGATTTGTTCATTTTAGCCACTGTGACTGGAAAACACCAGCATTCTTTAAGGAGCCTGAAAAAAAAAACCAATAAAAAAGTTGCATGGAACCAGATTAGACACCAAATAGCCAAAGTAAAGTTGAAAAAGAAATCCAAAGCTGGAAGCATCACGATTACAGACTTTAAGCTGTATTACAAAGATATAATCATCAAGACAATATGGTACTGGCACAAAAACAGACACATAGATCAATGGAACAGAATAGAGAATCCAGAAATGAACCTACAAACATATGGACAACTAATATCCGACAAAGCAAGAAGAGAAATATCCAATATCCAATGGAAAGAAGGCAGTCTCCTCAGCAAATGATGTTGGGAAACCTGGACAAAAATATGCAGAAAAATGAACCTGGGCCACTTACTCACATTATATACAAAAATAAATTAAAAATGGACTAAAGACATAAATCTGATACAGGACACCATCAAAATCCTAGAGGAGAAAACCAACAGAAATCTCTTAGACCTCACTCACAGCAATCTCTTACTAGACATGTTTCTGGGATCAAAGGTAACAAAGAAAAAGTGAACTATTGGGATTTCATCAAGATAAAAATCTTCTGTACAGTGAACAATCAACAAAATTAAAAGGCAACTGATGAGTGGGAGAAGATATTTGCAAATGACACATCAGATAAAGGGTTATTATACAAAATCTATAAAGAACTTATCAAACTCAATACCCAAAAAAACAAATAATCCACTGAAGAAATGGGCAAAAGACATGAATAGACACTTCTCCAAAGGTGACATCCAGATGGCTAACACATGAAAAGATACTCAACGTTACTCATCAGGAAAATCAAATCAAAAGCACAATGAGATACCACCTCACACCTGGCAGAGTGGCTGAAATTAACAACTCAGGAAACAACAGATATTGACGAGGATGCGGAACAAGGGTAACTTTCCCTTGTATTGTTTCCGGAATACAAACTGGTAGAGCCACTGTGGAAAACAGTATGCATCAGTTTGAACTATACCACAACCCATCAATTGTAATCCAAAGGATACAAAAATGGTGACGTGAAGGGGTACATACACGCCAATGTCTATAGCAGCACTATCAAAAATAGCCAAATTATGGAAAGAATCCAATGTCCATCAACTGATAAATGGATAAAGAAGATGTGGTATATTTATACAATGTATTGCTATTCGGCGATAAAAAAAGAATGAAATCTTATTTGCAACAACGTGGATGGAACTAGAGTGTCTTATGCTAAGCAAAATAATTCAATCAGCAAAAGACAAAATTGTGATTTCACTCATATGTGTAATTTAAGAAACATAACAGATGAAATTAGGGGAAGGAAAGGAAAAATAAAATGGGATAAAAACAGAGGTTAGCAAACAATAAGAGACTCTTAAACATAGGGAAAAAACTGAGGGTTAATGGAAGAGTCGTGGGCTGGGAGATGGGATAAACGGGTGATGGGCATTAAAGAGGGCACTTGTTGGGATGAGCACTGGGTGTTTCATGTAAGTGATGAATCACTAAACCCTACACCTGAAACCAATTTTACTATGTGTGTTATCTAATATTATTTTTACTTTTTTTAATGTTTATTTATTTTTGGGAGAGACAGAGACAGAGCATGAGTAGGGGAGACAGAACATGAGACATGGAAACAGAGAATCTGAAGCAGGCTCCAGGCCCCAGGCTCCAAGCTGTCAGCACAGAGCCCAACGCGGAGCTTGAACCCACAAACTGTGAGATCATGACCTGAGCCGAAGTCAGACGCATAACCGACTGAGCCACCCAGGTGACCCTAATTTTTTTAAAAAAAAACCTTGAAATAAATATATAAATAGGGTTACAGGTGAATTGAAAAAACAAGAACCACATATAGCTGCCTGCAGGAGATTAATTTTAGACCTAAAGTCACCTGCAGATTGAAAGTGAGAGAATGGAGAAACATTTATAACAGAAAGTCAAAAGAAAGTTAGAGAAGAAATATATATATATCAAACAAAGTAGAGTTTAAAACAAAGACTGTAACAGGAGACAATGAAGGACACTATATAATAATAAAGGGGACAATCTAACAATAAGATACAATTATAAATATTTATGCATCCAACATAGGAGAATCAAAATACATAAAACAGTAACAAATATAAAGGAACTAATCAATAGTAATACAATAATAATAGGAAACTTTAATGCCCCACTTACATCAATGGACAGATAATATAAACAGAAAATCAACAAGAAAACAGTGGCTTTGAATCACACACTGGACCAGGTGTATTTAACAGATATTCAGAATAATCCATCTTAAAACAGCAGAATACACATTTTTTTTCAAGTGCATATGGAACACTTGCCAGAAAAGTACACATAGGTCACAATATGAACCTCAACAAATTAAAAAAGACTGAAGTCATACCATACATCTTTTCCTATCACAATGCTTTAAAACTAGAAATTAACCACAAGAAAAATCGAGAAAGATCATAAACACGAGGGGGTATAAATAAGGTGCTACCAAAAAATGTATGGTTCGATCAGGAAATCAAAGAAGATATATGAGGGACACCTGGGCGGCTCAGTCAGTTAAGCTCTGACTTCGGCTCAGGTCATATCTCACGCTCGTGGGTTCGAGCCCTGCATCGGGCTCTGTGCTGACAGCTCAGAGCCTGGAACCTGCTTCGGCTCTCCCTCTCTCTCCCTGCCCCTTCCTCCCTCTCTCTCTCTCTCTCTCTCTCTCTCTCTCTCCCTCCCTCCCTCCCTCTCCTTCAAAAATAAATAAATATTTGAAAAATAAAAGAAGATATATGAAAGTAAATGAAAACCAACAAACAAAATGTACAGGGAAACAAACAACATTCTAAAACCTTTGGAATTCAGGAAACGTGGTTCTAAGAGGGGAGTTTATAGCAATACAGGTCTACCTCAAGAAGCAAAAAAAATCTCAAATAAGCAACCTAATCTTACACTTAAAGGAGCTAGTAAAAGAACAACAAACAACACCTAAAGCTAGCAGAAGGAAATATTAAAGATTAGAGAAGAAATAAATGATATAGAAAAAAACAACAATAACAACAGAACAGATAAATGAAACCAGGAGCTGATTCTCTCAAAAGTTCAATAGAACTTATAAACTTCTAGCCAGACTCATCCAAGAGAGAGAGACAGAGACAGAGAGACAGAGAGACAGAGAAACTCAAACAATCACAAATGAAAGAGGAGAAATAACAACCAACATGCTAGAAATACAATTGTAAGAGAATATTATTCAAAACTCTATGCCAACAATGTAGACAACCTAGAAGAAATAGTAGATGAATTCGTAGAAACATACAACTTTTTGACACTGAATCAGAAAGAAACAGAAAATTTGAATAGACCAATTATCAGCAATGAAATTAAATCAGTAATCAAAAACTTCCAACAAACAAAACTCCAGGACCAGATACTTTGACAGGTGAATTCTAGCAAACATTTCTTTTATTACTTCTCAATATTTTTTTTGTTTTCTTCTCCCAAGTTTTCATTTAAATTCCAGCTCCCTTATATACATTGTAATATTAGTTTCAGGTATAGAATTTAGTGATTCACCACTTACATACAAAACTCAGTGCTCATCACAACTGCCCTCCTGAATACCCATCACCTGTTTAATCCACTCCTCGCCCACCTCCCCTCCACATTTCCCCCATAGTTAAGAGTCTATTTCTTGGTTTTCCTCTCTTCTCCCTCTCCATGTTCATTTGTTTATTTCTTAAATTCCACGTAAGGGTGAAGTTATATGGTATTTGTCTTTCTCTGAGAAACTGATTTCACTAATCATAATACTCTCTAGCTCTATCCATGTCTACAAAGAAGAGTTAATACATATTCTTCTCAAACTTTTCCAAAAAATGAAAAAGGAAAACTTTCAAATTCATTGTATGAGGTCAGTATCACCCTGATATCAAATCCAGATAAAGACACAACAAAAAACTACAGGGTAATATCTCTGATGCAAAAATTCTAAACAAAATACCACAATCCAACAATAAATTTAAAAAGTAATACACCATGATCAAATGGGATTCATTCCTAGGATGCAAGGGTGGTTAAATATTCAAAAATCAATCAACATGGTACAACACATCAATAAGAGAATGGATTAAAATATACAATCATTTCAATAGATGCAGAAGCATTTACAAAGTACAACATCCATTCATGATAAAAACTCTCAAAAAGGCACGAAACGTATCTCAACATAAGAAAGGCCTTGGAGGGAGAAGTTAAGATGGTGGAGAAGTACAGACACCTTGGGCTTTCCTCATCCCTCAAACACAGCTGCATTGATGTCAGATTACTTGGAACACCCAAGAAATTGATCTGCAGAGTGGCAGAAGAATCTCTACAGTTGGAGGGAGACAGCTTGGCAGGTGCAAGACACATGAATATGAACTGGGAGAGAGAAAAACGGTGATGCCACAGAGGGGAGGGAACAATTTCAATGGAGAGAGAAAGGGAAGAGAAAGAGAGAAGGATTGAGATAGTGCATCAATCAAGGTAGCAGAAGAGCAAAACCTCTATGGACCAAGGACGGGGAGTGAGAAGTACTGAGTGTCCCAATTCTTTTTTGCAAACAGATTTTGGAGCTTAAACCCTGAGGTTTTGAAGTGCACAAATTTCTCCAGAGCAGAGCTGTAGCATGCACTCTTTGGAAGGAAGGAGCCGACCACAGAATTCATAGTATGGTGTAGAGATCTCTGGGGTGCACTGGGAGAGAATAGTCCCCTTACTGTTGTACTTTTCGAAGAGGGTTTATTGGCTCCTCAAAGACAAAATATCTTGCAGGTGCCAGCCAAAGGCCCTTCGTCAGCAGAGTGAAGCTCTACTCCAGAGCAGGGGAGTGGATTTGTATGATGTTGGGTCCTTTAAGACTTCGGGTTTTGAATACCAACCATATGCCAAAAAAGAAAATGAAGGGTTGTGGTGCAGGACAAGCTGACTGCAGTCACTATTCTGTGAGGGCTGCCTGAACAGCAGGGTTGAGATCTCCAATCTGGGGACAAGAGATTAGGGTCGTGCCCTAATCATAACAAAATTTCCCCCTCCTACAGCAACATGGTGAGACTTCAGAGAGCAACACTGCAGCTCTCATTGGAGACAGGACCATCTTTCATGAAATCCTGCCCCTCCATTCCTGGCAACTGCTTATTTAATGGGAAAAGAATGACTCTGAGACAATGTGGCCACCTGAGAAGTCTAGGCTCTAGACCAGCACAAGCGGCAACCTCCATGCACCAACAGAAAGCTCTTTATCCTTCCTTCATTTTTTCTTTTGGAATCAGGCTCATAGATCCTTGCCTGTTCTTTTTCACTTTCTTTTCTCTTTTTCTTAGATAAGGATTTTTTCCTTATTTTCTCTTTTATTATTTTCCCCCTCTTTTTACCTATTTTTCTTTGGAATCAGCCTTATATTTTTTCGTTTCTCTGTTTGTCTGTTTGTTTTTAGTTCCCATTCCGTTTCTCTTTTTTGGGGGGGATCAGGCTTTCCCCTCTTTTTTTCCAAGGTTACTTCAACAAACAAATCAGAACACACCAGCTAAAGGTCCAAACACTCCAAGCAAGGAGGATCTCTGCAGAGGACTGACCAGTGGGATAGAACAGCTAAAACACGATAGCAGACTGAACATAAGCATACATTAGAAAAACATCCTTAAGTGCCAGACCCTGGACAGTGTGTGACCTGTTTTTAAAATAGCAGTACTCTCAGATGAAGAAAACATAACAAGATTTTACAACATACAAAAGACAGAAACTCAGTCAAAATGACAAAACAGAGGAATTCTCCCCAAAAGAATGGTCAAGAAGAAATCATATCTAGAAACTTGGTTAAAACAGATATAAGCAATATATATGAATAAGAACATAGAACAATAGTCATAAGACTACTAGCTGGGCTTGAAAAAAGCATAGAAAACACCATAGAAATCTTGCTGCAAAGATAAAAGACCAAGAACTAGTCAGTATGAATTTTAAAATTACTATAACTGAGATGCAAAACAAACTGGATACAGTGACTACACTACATTGAAGAAGCAGAGGAGAGAATAGTTGAAATAGAAGATAAAATTATGGAAAATAATGAAACTGAAAAGAAGAGGAAAAGGAAATTACTAGACCATGAGGGGAGAATCAGAGAGCTAAGTGATTCCATGAAATGAAATAATATCTGTATCATAGGAGTTCCAGAAGAAGAGCAAGAGAAAGGGGCAGACATAGAAAACTAAATTATTCCATGAAATGAAACAATATCTGTATTATAGGAGTCCAAGAGGAGAAGAGTGGGGAAAAGGGGCAGAAGGTTTATTTGAACAAATTATAGCTGATAAATTCCCTAATCTGGGGAAGGAAATAGGAATCCAAGTCCCAGAGGCAGAGAATTCCCTTCAAAATTAACAAAAACAGATCAACACCATGACATATCAAAGCTAAACTTGCAATATACAAAGCTAAAGAGATAATTCTGAAAGCATCTAGAGACAAAAGGTCCTTAAACTACAAGGGTAGACACATAAGGTTAATAGCAGAGCTAATCACAGAAACTTGACAGGCCGGAAGTTAATGGAAGGAAATATTCAGTGTGCTCAATGGGAAAAATATGAATCCAGAGTCCTTTATCCAGCAAAGTTGTCATTCAGAATAGAAGGAAAGATAAGGAGTTTACCAGACAAACAAAAACTGAAGGAGTTCATGGCCACTAAGGCGGTTCTGCAAGTAATTTTAAGGGGGACTTTCTGAAAGGATAAGAGAAGGGAAGAAGAAGAAGAAGAAGAAGAAGAAGAAGAAGAAGAAGAAGAAGAAGGAGGAGGAGGAGGAGGAGGAGGAGGAGGAGGAGGAGGAGGAGGAGGAGGAGGAGGAGGAGGAGGAGGAGGAGGAGGGGAAGGAGGAGGAGGAGGAGGAGGAGGAGGAGGAGGAGGAGGAGGAGGAGGAGGAGGGGAGGAGGAGAGGGAGGAGGGGAAGGGGGAGGGGGAGGGGGAGGGGGAGGATGACGATGATGACGACGACGACGAGGATGAGGAGAACGGGGAAGATGAGGAGGAGGAGGAGACCAAAGCAACAAAGACTACAAAAGACCAGAGAACATCACCAGAAACACCAACTCTGCATGTAATACAATGGCACTAAATTAATATCTTACAATAATCACTCTGAATGTAAATGGAGTAAATGCTCCAATTAAAAGACATGGTATCAGAATGGGTAAAAAATAGATCCATCTATATGATGCCTTCAGGAGACTCATTTTAGACCTAAAGACATCTGCATATTGAACATGAGTGAATGGAGAACCATCTATAATGCTAACGGATGTCAAAAGAAATCCAGAGTACTGATACTTATAGCAGATCAGCTAGATTTTTAAAATAAAAACATAACGAGAGATGAAGAAGGGCATTATATCATAATTAAGGGGTCTATCCATCAAGAAATTTTAACAATTGTAAATATTTATGTAGCCAACTTGAGACACCCAAATATAGAAATCAATTAATCACAAACATAAAAACAGTCGTTGATAATAATTATACAATAATAGTAGGGGACTTTAACACCTTGCTTATAGCAATGGACAGATAATCTAAGCAGAATACCAACAAAGGAATAGTGGATTTGAATGACACACTGGACCAGGTGGAATTAACGGATATATTCAGAACCTTTCACCCTAAAGCAGCAGAATACACATTAGTTTCTAGTGTAAATAAATCATACTACGTAGCAAATCAGCCCTCAACAAGAACAAAAAGATCGAGATCATACCATGCATATTTTCAGATTACACTGCTATGAAACTTGAAATCAACCACAAGAAAAAATTTGGAAAGCCCTCACATATGTGGAGGGTAAAGAACATCCTACTAAGGAATGAATTGTTTAACTAGGAAATTAAAGAAGAAATGAAAAAATACATGGAAGAAATGAAATTGGAAAGATGATAGTCCAAACCCTCTGGGATGCAGCAAATCCAGTCTTAAAAGGAAAGTACATTGTCTATCTCAAGAAGCAAGAAGTGTCCTAAATACACATCCTAAATTTACACTTAAAGTAGCTATAAAAGGAGCAGCAAATAGACCCTAAACCCAGCATAAGAAGGGAAATATTAAAGATTAGAAAAGATTAGAACATAGATAAATAGTAAAGAAGCAAGCAAACAAACAAACAAAACCAGTAGAACAGATCAACAAAACTAAGAGCTGGTTCTTTGAAAGAGTTAACAAAATTGATAATCCTCTAGGCAGATTTACCAAAAGAAAAGAGAGAGGACTAAAATAGATAAAAATCATAAATGAAAGAGGAGAGAACACAACCAGAACCACAGAAATGTAAATAATTATGAGACTACTATGAAAAATTACATGTCAATAAATTGGGCAATCTGGAAGTAAAGGAAAAATTCCTAGAGACCCATACACTAGCAAAACTGCTACAGGAAGAAATAGAAAATTTTGGGAGGTCCACAAGAAGCAAATAAGTTGAATCAGTTATCAAAGAACTCTCAAGAAACAAGAGTCCTAAGCCAGATGGCTTCGCAGGGGAATTCTACCAGACATTTAAAGCAGAGTTAATACCTATCCTTCTCAAACTGTTCCAAAAATAGAAATGGAAGGAAAGCTTCCAAATTCATTCTATGAAGCCAGCATTACCTTCATTTCAAAATTAAAGACCCCACTACAAAGAAGAAAGAATCACAGTCCAATATCTCCGATGAATCTGGATGAAAAAATTTTCAACAAGATACTATCAAATTGAATTAAACAGTACATTAAAAAATTATTCACCATAACCAAGTGAGATTTATTCCTGGACTGCAGGGCTGATTCAATATTCACAAATCAATCAATGTGGTACACCACATTAATAATAATAATAATAAAGGATAAGAACAATATGATCCTCTCAGTAGATGCAGAAAAATCATTTGACAAAATACAGTATCTTTTCTTTATAATAACCCTCAAGAAAGTAGGGATATAAGGAATATACCTCAATATCATAAAAGACATATATGAAAGACCCACAGCTAATATCATCCTCAATGAGGAAAAGCTGAGAGCTTTCCCCTTAAGGTTAGGGACACGACAGAGATGTCCACTCTTACCACTGTTGTTCAACATAGTTCTTGAAGTCCTAGGCACAGCAATCAGAGGACAAGAAAAAAAAGTCATCCGACTTGGTGAGGAAGAAGGAATTTCTATTAATTAATTAATTAATTAAAAGTTTTATTTATTTATTTTGAATAAGAGAAAGAGTTGAGAGCACAAGTGGGGAAGTAGGAGAGAGAGAGAAAGAGAGAGAATCCCAAGCAGGCTCTGCAGTGTCAACACAGAGCCTGCTGTGGGGCTCAAAGCCCAAACCATGAGATTAGGACTTGAGCTGAAATCAAGCCACCTAGGCACCCAGACTTTAACTATTTTTATATTACATGATATAATATATATAAAACCCAAAAGACCCCACCAAAAAACAGTTGAAATTAATAAATGAATTCAGTAAAGTTGCTGGATACAAAACCAACGTACAGAAATCTGTTGCATTTCTATACACCAATAATGAAGTAGCAGAAAGAGAAATTAATAAAACAATCTCATTTACAATTAAGCCAAAAATAATAAGATACCTAAGAATTAACCTAATCAAACACATGAAAGACCTGTACTCTGAAAACTATAAAACACTGATGAAAGAAATTATGATGACAGAAAGAAATGGAAAAGGATTCCATGCTCATGGATTGGGAGAACAAATATCGTTAAATGTCTATATCATCCAAAGCAGCCTATACATTTAATGAAATCCATCCTAAAATGCCAACAGCATTTTTCACCAAACTAGAACAAATAATTTTAATATTTGTATGGTTCCAAATGACTTCCAAAAGACTCCAAATAGCTAAAGTAATCTTGAAGAAGAAAAACAAAACTGGAGGTATCCACCAATTCCAGGACTCAAGTTATATTACAAAGCCTATAGAAATAAAAATAAACGAATAGGCAACCAACGGAATGGGAAAAGATCATCGCAAATGACATATCGGATAAAGGACTAATATCTAAAATCTATAAAGAACTTACCAAACTCCACAGCCGAAAAACAAACAACCCAGTGAAGAAATGGGCGGAAGATATGAATAGACACTTCTCCAAAGAGGACATTCAGATGGCAAATAGACACTTGAAACGATGTTCAATGTCACTCATCATCAGGGAAATACAAATCAAAACCACACTGCGATACCACCTCACACCTGTCAGAGTGGCTAAAATAAACAAATCAGGAAACTATAGATGCTGGCGAGGATGTGGAGAAGTAGGCACCCTCCTACACTGTTGGTGGGAATGCAAACTGGTGCAGCCACTCTGGAAAACGGTGTGGAGGTTCCTCAAAAAAATGAAAATAGAGCTACCCTATGATCCAGCAATAGCCCTGCTAGGAATCTACCCAAGAGACACAGGATTGCTGATGCATAGGAGCACGTGTACCCCAATGTTCATAGCAGCACTTTCGACAATAGCCAAAACATGGAAAGAAACTAAGTGCCCATCAACTGACGAGTGGATAAAGAAGATGTGGTACATATATACAATGGACTACTACATGGCAATGAGAAAAAATGAAATCTGGCCATGTGTAGCAACATGGATGGAACTGGAGGGTATTATGTTAAGTGAAATAAGTCAGTCAGAAAAAGGCAGATACCATATGTTTCCACGAATAGGTGGACTTGGTGAGACTAAGCAAAAACCAGGGGGAGGGGAAGAGGGGAAAGAAAAAAAAGACACAGAGAGGGAGGGAGATAAAACATAAGAGACTCTCAAAGACTAAGAATAAACTGAGGGTGAGGGAGATGGGGGGGGGAGAGGGGGTGATGGGCATTAAAAAAGGGCACATGTTGGGATGAACACTGGGTGTTTTATGTAAACCAATTTGAAAATAAACTATTTTAAATTAAAAAAAAAGAAATGCAAAAAAAAAGTGAATTCATTATGAAAGAAAATATTAAAGAACATTTGCAGAGCAAGAATTAAAAAAAAAAAGAAATAAAAATAGTATGAGACTGGCACAAAAATAGGCACATAGTTCATTGGAAGAGAATAGAAAAGCCACAAATGAACCCACAGTTATGTGGTCAATTAATCTTCCACAAAGCAGTAAATATATGCAATGAGAAAAAGATGGTCTCTTCAACAAATGGTGTTTGGAAAAACCGGACAGAAACATGCCAAAGAATGAAGTTGCACCACTTTATTATACTACAGACAAAAATAAATTCAAAATGGATGAAAAACTTAAATGTGATACCTGAAACCATAATAATTCTAGAAGAGCACACAGGAAGTAATTTCTTCAATACCCATGCAATATTTTTCTAGATATGTCTCCTGGGGCAAGGGAAACAAAACCAAAAATGTACAATTAGGACCCTATCAAAATAAAAAGCTTCTGCATAATGAACAAAACAATCAACAAAACTAAAAGGCAACCTACAAAATAGGAGAATATATTTGCAAATGACTGATAAATGGTTAGTCTCCAAAATATATAAAGAACTTATAAAACTCAGCAACCAAAAAACCAATAATCCAACAGAAAAATAGGCAGAAGACATGAATAGACACTTTCCCAAAGAAGACATAAATAAGGCCAACAGACACATGAAAGGATACTCCACATCAGTCAACACAAGAAATGGTACACACACACACACACACACACACATGCACACGCGTGCATGCACACACACAATGGAATATTGCTCATCTATAAAAAATAATGAAATCTTGCCATTTGAAATTACATGGATGGAACTTGAGAGTATTATGCTAAGTGAAATTAGTCAGTATGAAAGACAAATACCATAATGATTTCACTCATATATGGAATATAAGAAACAAACGAGGATAGGAGAAAAAGAGAGAGAGAGGCAAACCAGGAAACAATCTTAACTATAGAGAACAAACTGATGGTTACAAGAGAGGAGGTGGTTTGGGGGAAGGGTAAATAGGTGATAAGGAATAAGGAGAGGATTTGTGATGAGCAGTGGGTGTTTTATGGAAGTGTTGAATCCCTAAATTCTACACCTGAAACTAATATTAAATTTGTTAACTAACTGGAAATTACATAAAAACTTACAAAAAAGATAACACTGTATGTGAACTATTATGGAATTAAAATTAAAATCTTAATAAAAAATATATTTACCATTCAGTCAATGCAGATTGACTTTACATTGGCCTGACACCATTTGGCTTCTCACACAGAGGTGGCGATCCTGATCCCAGGTGTGATGAGGAATCTGTATGCCCTGGGTTGTGCATCCTGTGTGAGACCCTAGAGTGGTCACCAGTGTTCCTCCAAGTGTGTGCTCACCTCCACCAGTCCCTGGATTATTGCGGAGATAGATCCTGTCAGACAACTGTGACTGGCAGGATCTGGTGCCCATTGGACCTTCACAATGGGTCCTGAGAAGTCCTCAGATTAAGAAGTCTTTAAATCTATTTACCTGGATATTTTAAAATACTTTCAGGTATTTGATGAGAGTTTTTTTGTTTTTGTTTTTCCCTGGAAACACCTCATAGCATGGGACACTCTGCTTTCTGGTGGGAATTCTAAGTAGCTCTTTCCCATTGTTTTCTGGGACACTCCTTGTCGTTTTCTTCTGGAAACTAACAGATTGTAATTATTTCTTTTTATCTTTACATGATGTGATTGTCCTTTGGAATGTGGGTAGGGTTAATTGATCAGTGTTTTATTGCAACACCTTGGACAGGGATCAGCCAATAACCACCATAGTAGGAAGTCACCTCTTCAAGGCTGAGTGCCTGCTTGCAAGACAGCCTGACTCAGAGATAGGGTTGGCCCCACAGATGGGCTCTTGGCCTTGAACTTTCTGAGGGTAGGAATGGGCATTTCTCTTTCTAGCTGCTAAACTGTAAGGCCAATGGCAAATAATAACTACTACATGATTTTCTGGTAGCTAAGCTGTTTTTAAGGGTTCATATTGATGGATGGAAAACTTCTGCCCTAGGAACTCCCTTCCTCTGTTACAGAGTTATGCATCAAGCATGGAGATTTGAGGTGTCATACGGGGCTTTTGTTTCAGGGTTTAGTCTCTTGCTGTTGATAAACAGGAACTGAATGGAAAGGCAGCTGCTGGGGAAAGAGCACCCTACACATTACTCTGTCTTTAATCAGCTAGACAAACTGAAAATTGGGGGGGAAATAAGAAAATTCACCTTTTTCTAAGGTTTGGTAGTTTTAAATTGCCCTTAATTTTATTTTTGAGGTTTTTGAAATTTTATGTATTTATTTAAATTTTAATTTTTTTTGTATTTTTAAAATAATGGTAGAATTATAGGAAGCTGTATTACAGAGAGGTCACCTTACTTAGTTTCCCCCAATGGTAAAATGTTGTGTGAATATAGTACAAAACCAGAATCAAGATTAAATGGTGATGTTCCCTGACTCTTTCCTGATGTTGGTAACCTGTACCCTCTGTTTTCTTTATCTTTGTCAGTCTTGCTAGAGGTGTGTCAATTCTACTGAAGTGTTCAAAGAACTAGCGTTTTACTTTGTTTATTTTGTCTGTTAATTTTTCGTTTTCAATTTCATTGATTTTATATTTCTAAATTATTGTTTGCTTTAGGTTTATTGTTTTTCATTTTCTAATTTCTTAAGGTGGGATCTTATATTGTTGATTAGAAATTTTTTCTGATGATAGCATTTAGTGCTTTATTTTTTAATTACTTTATTATTATTAGTTTTTAATTAATTAATTATGTTTTAAAATTACATCCAAGTTAGTTAGCGCAACAATGATTTCAGGAGTAGATCCGGTGATTCGTCCCCTATGTATAACTCCCAGTCTTCATCCCAACAAATGTCTTCTTTAATGCCCCTTTACCCATTTAGCCTATACCCCCTCCCTAACACCTCCAGCAACCCTCTGTTTGTTAACTATATTTGTCTCTTATGTTTTGTCACATTGCCTGTTTTCATATTATTTTGACTTCCCATCCCTTATGTTCATCTGTTTTGTATCTTAAATTCCTATATGAGTGAAGACGTATGAGATCTGTCTTTCTCTGACTGACTAATTTCGCTTAGGATAATACCCTCTAGTTCCATCCACATAGTTGCAAATCGCAAGATTTCATTCTTTTTGACTGCTGATTAATACGCCATTGTATATCTATAACATCTTCTTCATCCTTTCATCCAACAACGGAATTTGCGCTCTTTCCATACTTTGGCTGTTGTCAATAGTGCAGCTATAAACATTGGGGTGCATGTTCCCTTTTGAAACAGCTCACCTGTATCCCATGGATAAATATCTAGTAGTGCAATTGCTGGGTCATAGGGTAGTTCTAATTTTAATTTTTTGAGGAACTTCTGTACTGTTTTCCAGAGCCAATGCATCAGTTTGCATTCCCACCAGCAGTGCAAAAGAGATCCTCTTCTCTGCATCATCGCCAACATCTGTTGTTGCCTGAATTGTTAATTTTAACCATTCTGACTGGTGCGAGGTGACATCACATTGTGGTTTTTATTTCTATTTCCTTGATGATGAGTGATGTTAAGTATCTTTTCATGTGTCTATTAGCCATCTGGATATCTCCTTTGGAGAAGTCTCTATACATGTCTTTTGCCCATTTCTTCATTGGATTATTTGTTTTTTGGCTGTTGAGTTTTATAAGTTCTTTATAGATTTTAGATATTAACCCTTTATCTGATATGTGATTTGCACATATCTTCTCCCATTCTGTTGGTTGCCTTTTAGTTTTGTTGATTGTTTCCTTTGCTGTGCAAAACCTTTTCATTTTGAGGTACCAATAGTTCATTTTTGCTTTTGTTTCCCTTGCCTCTGGAGATGTGTTGAGTAAAAAGTTGCTGCAACCGATGTCAAAGAGGTTTTTGCCTGCTTTCTAATCTAGAATTTTGATGGCTTCTTGCCTTATGTTTAGGTCTTTCATCCATTTTGAGTTTATTTTTGTGTATGGTGTAAGAAAGTGGTCCAGGTTCATTTTTCTGTATGTCATTGTACACTTTTCCCAGCACCATTTTCTGAAGAGACTGTCTTTATTCCATTGGATATCCTTTTGTGCTTTGTCAAAGATTAGTTGTCTATACATTTGTGGGTCCATTTCTGAGTTTTCTATTCTGTTCCATTGATTTGAGTGTCTGTTTTTGTGCCAGTACCATACTGTCTTGTTGATTACAGCTTTGTAGTACATCTTGAAGTCTGGAATTGTGATGCTTCCAGCTTTAGTTTTCTTTTTCAGGATTGCTTTGGCTATTTGGAGTCTTTTCTGGTTCCATACAACTTTTAGCATTGTTTGTTCCAGCTCTGTGAAGAATGCTGATGTTACTTTGATAGGGATTGCATTGAATATGTAGATTGCTTTGGGTAGTATCAACATTTTAACAACATTTGTTCTTATAATCCATGAGCATGGAATATTTTCCATTTTTTCATGTCTTCTTCAATTTCATTCATAAGATTTCTAAAGTTTCACGTGAGTAGATTTTTCACTTCATTGGTTAGGTTTATTCCTAGGTATTATATGGTTATTGGTGCAATTGTAATTGGGATCGATTCCTTGATTTCTCTTTCTGTTGCTTCCTTATTGGTATATAGGAATGCAATGGATTTCTATGCATTAACTTTATATCATGCGATTATGCTGAATTCATGAATCAGTTCTAGAAGTTTTTTTGGTGGAATCTTTTGGGTTTTCCATATAGAGTAACTCCATCTTTTTTGCACTCCAATTGTGAAGAGTGGAAGTTTGACTTCCCTCTTGCCAATGTGGGTGCCTTTGATTCCTTTGTGTTGTCTGACTGCTGAGGCTAAGACTTCTAATACTATGTTGAATAACAGTGGCGAGAGTGGACATCCCTGTTGTGTTCCTAACCTTATGGGAAAAGCTCTCAATTTTTCCCCATCGAGGATGATATTAACAGTGGGTTTTTTATATATGGCTTTTATGATCTCGAGGTACAATCCATCTATCTCTATTGAGAGTTTTATCAAGAAAGGATGTTGTATTTTGTCGAATGCTCTCTCTGCATCTATGGAGAGGGTCATGTGGTTCTTGTCCTTTCTTTTATTGACGTGATATATCACATTGATTGTTTTACAGATATTGTACCAGCCCTGCCTCTCAGGTATAAATCCCACTTGGTTGTGGTGGATAATTATTTTAATGTATTGCTGGATCTGGCTGGCTAGTATCTGGTTGAGGTATCCAGTGTCTTTTGCATCCATGTTCATCAGGAAAATTGGTCTGTACTTCTCATTTTTAGTGGGGGTCTTTGGTTTTTGAATCAACATAATGCTGGCTTCATAGAATGAGTTTGGAAGTTTTCCTTTCATTTGTATTTTTTGTAGCAGCTTCAAAAGAATAGGTGTTAACTCTTCTTTAAATGTTTGGTACAATTCCCCTGGAAAGTCATCTGGCCCTGGACTCTAGTTTTTAGGGAGATTTTTTTTTATTACTAATTCGATTTCTTTACTGGCTATGGATCTGTTCAAATTTTATATTTATTTTTGTTTCAATTTTGGTAGTTTATATGTTTCCAGGAATTTGTCTATTTCTTCCAGATTGCTCATTTTATTGGCATACAATTATTCATAATGTTCTCTTATTATTGTTTGTATTTCTGTTGTGTTGCTTTTAATCTCTCCTCTTTCATTTTTTAATTTTAATTTATTTGGGCCCTTTCATTTTTCTTTTTGACCAAACTGTCTAGGGGTTCATCAATTTTGTTAATTTTTTCCAAGAACCATCTCCTGCTTTCATTTATCTGTTCCACTTTTTAAAAATATTGTTTCGATAGCATTGATTTCTGCTCTAATCTTTATTATTTCCTGTCTTCTGATGTTTTGGGTTTTATTTACTGTTCTTTTTCCAACTCTTTAAGGTGTAAGGTTAGGTTCTGTACCTGAGACCTTTTCCCCTTCTTTAGGAAAGCCCGAATTGCTATATAATTCCCTTTTATGACCAATTTTGCTGTGTCCTAGAGATTTTGGGCTGTGGTGTTATCATTTTCATTGGTTTCCATGTACTTTTTAGTTTCCTCTTTAACTTCTTGGTTAGTCCATTAATTCTTTAGTAGGATGTTCTTTAGTCGCCAAGTATTTGTTTTCTTTCCAAATTTTTTCTTGTGGTTGATTTCGAGTTTCATAGCATTGTGCTCTGAAAAAATGCATGGTATTATCTTGATCTTTTTGCACTTGTTCAGGGCTGATTTTTGTCTCATTATGTGATCATCCTGGAGAATGTTCCATGTGCACTTGAGAAGAATGTACATTCTGCTGCTTTAGAATGAAATGTTCTGAATATATCTGTTAAGTCCATCCAGTCCAATGTGTCATTCAAAGAATTGTTTCCTTGTTGATTTTCTGCTTAGATGATTCTGTCCATTGCTGTAAGTGGGGGTGTTCAAGTCCCCTACCATTATGGTATTATTATCAATGAGTTTCTGTATGTTTGTGATGAATGACCTATATATTTAGGTACTATCACATTTGGAGCATAAATGTTTACAATTGTTAGATCTTCTTGTTGGATAGACCCTTTAATTATGATATAATGCTCTTTTTCATCTTTTGTTAGTCTTTATTTCAAAATCTAGATTGTCTTAAATAAGTATGGCCACTCCAGTAGCGACCAGTAGCATGATAGATGTTTCTCTATCCCTTACTTTCAATCTGAAAATGACTTTGAGTCTAAAATGGGTATCTTGTAAACACCATATAGATGGATCTTGTTTTCTTATCCATTCTGTTACCCTATGTCTTTTGATTGGAGCGTTTATTTCATTGATGTTTAGAGTGAATACTGAAAGATATGAGTTTATTGCCATAATGTTTCCTGTAGAGTTGGAGTTTCTGATAATGTTCTCTGGTCCTTTCTAATCTTTGTTCGTTTAGTTTTTTTTCCCATCTTTTCTCCCCACAGAGAGTTCCACTTAAAATGTCTTGCAGGACTGGTTTAGTGGTCATGAACTCCTTTAGTTTTTGTTTGCCTGGGCAACTTTTTATCTCTCCTTCTATTTTGAATGACAGACTTGCTGGATAAAGAACTTTTGGCTGCATATTTTTCTGATTCATTACATTGAATGTAACCTGCCACTCCTTTCTGGCCAGCCAAGTTTCTGTGGATAGGTCTGCTGCAAACCTGATATGTCTTCCCTTGTAGGGAACTTCTTTTCTCTTGCTGCTTTTATGACTCTTTCTTTGCCTGAGTATTTTATGAATTTGACTATGATATGCCGTGTTGATGGTTGCTTTTTGTTGAATCTCATGGAAGTTCTCTGTGCTTCCTGGATTTTGATGTCTGTGTCTTTTCCCAGGTTAGGAAACTTTTCTGCTATGACTTGCTCACATAAACCTTCTACCCCTTTCTCTCTCTCTTCATCTTCGGGGAGCCCTATGATTCTGATGTTTTTCCTTTTTAATGAGTCACTGAGTTCTCTAATTCTTATGTTGTGCTCTTTTGTCTAGTCTCCATCTTTTATTCTGCTTCATTATTCTCCAAAGTTTGTCCTCTATATCGCCGATTCACTGTTCTGCTTCATTTATCCTTGCTTCCTTGAGATTGAAGCTCAGTAATAGCATTTTTAATTTCATACTGACTAGCTTTTACTTCTTTTATCTCCACAAAAAAGGGATTCTAATCTATTTTCAACTCCAACTAGCATTCTTATTATCGTGATTCTAAATTCTGGTTCAGACGTCTTGCTTGTATTTGTGTTGATTAAGTCCCTAGCTGTCACTTCTTCCTGTTCTTACTTTTAGGGTGACTTCCTTCATTTCATCATTTTGAAGGAAGAAAAGGAATTAATAAATTAAAGACAGTAAAAATTAAAAAATTAAAACAACACAAAAAATCAAATAATGGATGCTAGATCCTAGGTGTGTTTTGGTCTGGTTGTTGAATGAAGCTTCATAGAATAGAGAAAAAACAAGAAAAAAAGGGGGGAAAGAAAGCATTTGAAAATTTGAAAAGAAATGGATACAATAAAATAGAAATAAAATGACATGATGAAAGTAAAATTGAATTTAAAACATTTACAAAAAGTAAAAATCTATAGTAGAAAAAAGTTAACTCAAAGTCTTTTGGTAAAAACTGAAAATAAAAATAATTTTTTTCTCTTTCTGTATTCGGGAATGAGAAAAGAATAAGAAAAACGTTGAACAGATAGACCAGTGAACAGAATGAAATATGATTGAAATTACAGCCATTTCCCCTAGAAGTCAAACTATGAAGCACTTCGTAGTTTGTAAACAAAGCATGTGGAGAGACTTGTGGGATTCCTCAAGAATGTGGTTGCCCCAGTTGGGTGGTGCTTAGTGTAACAGCTCCACTCTTCACTAGATGGCATCGCTTAGCTCACTGGGGTGGATTGTTGTGATGCATGTACGCGCATGTGTGGGAGGGGTGAAAATGGCTTCACCCAGCTACCCAGTCTCTAGCATCAGAACTCTGTGCTCTCGGCCACTGGCAGTCAAGAACCCCTCCTTTGTCTCCAGCTTCTGTTCACTCCCTGCTTCTCCACTGTCTGTGACCAAGCTATCAGGCTGCCAGGCAGCACCTCTCTCCTGAGTTTTATCTCAGATGGGGTTGTGTTTCCCAACTCCTCACTTCTGAGGGACTGTCACTTTGACCCACTCAGACCCTCTGGGGGAGTAACTCGCTGAGCAATGGCAGAGTGCTGGCCTGCACCTCAGGAATGTTCGTGTCACTGTGCTGTTGTTGATGCCCAAACAGTGTGGGTTGGTGCCAGCCTGCCCCGGAAAAAGTTCGTATGATTGTGTAGCAGCGGTGTTTCAGGGATTATGGTATATCACAACATACCTTGAGTGCCAGGCTTTATCCTTAATGTCCTTGTTCCATCACCAGCAAACATGGCTGTACCCCAGGGCCCACTAGGACCTTTGCCTGTGGGAAGGTCGCACCTCTACCAAATGCAGGGGAACTGCCTCTCCCCATTTGGCTCGAGGACTCCTCGGACCTTGCTATCTGCTTCTGGGCATTTGCCCTTCCCACCAAAGCACTGCCAGGTATTGAGCTATGGAGTTTCAGTCTCTTTACTCCCTCTCTTCATAGAGTCTGAATGGAATTTAAACCCTCTCCTTTCTCCCTTTTTTTTTTTAACGTTTATTTATTTTTGAGAGACATAGAGACAGAGTATGAGCAGGGGAAGGACAGAGAGAGAGGGAGATACAGAATCTGAAGCAGGCTCCAGGCTCTGAGCCACCAGCACAGAGCCCGACGCGGGGCTCGAACTCACAGACCATGAGATCATGACCTGAGCCGAAGTCAGCTGCTTAACTGACTGAGCCACCCAGGCGCCCCTCCTTTCTCCCTTTTTTGTTCAGTCCCTTGCAGCTGTTTCCGTTCTTCCTCTTTCTCTCCAGGCAGTCTTGCTTTTCCCATATTTTCCCCACTCCTCCACCCCCATCTCCATCCTCTCTCTGAAAGTAAAAACAGCTTCTTGCCCACCATGGGTTCTCTCTTTCCCAGTTCACCTCTCTGCAGCATGTACCTGCCAATTTCTGTGGTTCAAGTTGTGCAGAGTGTTGTGTTAATCCTCAAATCAGTTTTCTAGGTGTGCAGGATACTTTGGTGTTGATCTGGCTGCATTTTAGGGATGAGAGACACAAAAAAAATTTCCATGCTTTTCCACCATCTTGGCCCCTTCAGCATTTAGTGTTTTAAATTGCTTTCAGCATAACCATAGTTGTGTCTCACAAATTTTGATATGTTGTATTTCCATTTCCATTCAGTACTATGCAGTTTTTAAATGTTTTTTATTTATTTATTTTTGAGAGAGAGAGAGAGAGTTGCACACGCAAGTGGGGGGAGAGCAGAGACAGTGGGAAAGAAAGAATCCCAAGCAGGCTCTGTGCTGTCAGCACAGAGACAGAGACGGGGCTCAATCTTATGAGCTACAAGATCATGACTGGAGCTGAAAGCAGGAGTCAGAAGTTCAACCAACTGAACCACCCAGGTGCCTCCATCCTCTGTATTTTTTAATTTCCATTGAGTCTTTCACTTCCATTCATGGATTATTTAGAAGTGTGTTTTTAAATTTCCAAATGTTGGGAGATTTTCTTTGTATCTTTCTGTTATTGACTTCTAGTTTGATTTCTTTAAGTCAGAAAAAAACACGGCATAATTTTAATTTTTAAAAATTTTTTCAAAGTTGTTTTATGACCCAAAATATAAATTATCTTAGTACATGTTCATAGGTTTTAAAGAAAAAAGTGCACTATGCTGTTTTTAATTGTTTTTTTAAATTTTATAATAGTTTAATTTCAAATTGGTTTACATATAACACCCAGTGTACATCCCAACATGTGCCCTTTTTAATGCCCATCACCCCCTCTCCCCCTTCCACACTCCCCTCACCCCTTCGTTTGTTCTTAGTCTTTGAGAGTCTCTTATGTTTTGTCTCCCTCCGTCTTGCGTCTTTTTTCTTTTCCCCTCGTCCCCTCCCCCTGGTTTTTGCTTAGTCTCACAAAGTCCACCTATTCGTGGAAACATATGGTATCTGTCTTTTTCTGACTGACTTATTTCACTTAACATAATACCCTCCAGTTCCATCCATGTTGCTACACATGGCCAGATTTCATTTTTTCTCATTGCCATGTAGTAGTCCATTGTATATAAGTACCATAACTTCTTTATCCATTCGTCAGTTGGTGGGCACTTGGTCTCTTTCCATGATTTGGCTATTGTCGAAAGTGCTGTTATGAACATTGGGGTACACGTGCTCCTATGCATCAGCATTTCTGTGTCTCTTGGGTAGATTCCTAGCAGGGCTATTGCTGGATCATAGGGTAGCTCTATTTCATTTTTTTGAGGAACCTCCACACCGTTTTCCAGAGTGGCTGCACCAGTTTGCATTCCCACCAACAGTGTAGGAGGGTGCCTACTTCTCCACATCCTCGCCAGCATCTATAGTTTCCTGATTTGTTCATTTTAGCCACTCTGACTGGTGTGAGGTGGTATCTCAGTGTGGTTTTGATTTGTATTTCCCTGATGATGAGTGACATTGAGCATCGTTTCATGTGTCTGTTGGCCATCTGAATGTCCTCTTTGGAGAAGTGTCTATTCATATCTTCCGCCCATTTCTTCACTGGGTTGTTTGTTTTTCGGCTGTGGAGTTTGGTAAGTTCTTTATAAATTTTAGATATTAGTCCTTTATCCGATATGTCATTTGCGATGATCTTTTCCCATTCCGTTGGTTGCCTATTCGTTTTGTTGGTTGTTTCTTTTGCTGTGCAGAAGCTTTTTATCTTGATGAGGTCCCAATAGTTCATCTTTGCTTTTAATTCCCTTGCCTTTGGAGACGTGTCGAGTAAGAAATTGGTGTGTCTTAGGTCAAAGAGGCTTTTTCCTGCTTTCTCCTCTAGGATTTTGACGGTTTCCTGTCTCACATTCAGATCTTTTATCCATTTAGAATTTATTTTTGTGAGTGGTGTAAGAAAGTGGTCTAGTTTCATTCTTTTGCATGTTGCTGTCCAATTCTCCCAGCACCATTTGTTAAAGAGGCTGTCTTTTTTCCATTGGATACATTTTCCCGCTTTGTCAAAGATTAGTTGGCCATATACTTGTGGGTCTATTTCTGAGTTTTCTATTCTATTCCATTGGTCTATGTGTCTGTTTTTGTGCCAATACCATACAGTCTTGATGACTACCGCTTTGTAGTAGAGGTTAAAGTCTGGGATTGTGATGCCTCCTGCCTTGGTTTATTCTTCAGTATTATTTTGGCTATTCGAGGTCTTTTGTGGTTCCATACAAATTTTAGGATTGTTTGCTCTAGCTTTGAGAAGAATGCTGGTGCAATTTTGATTGGGATTGCATTGAATGTGTAGATTGCTTTGGGTAGTATTGCCATTTTGACGATATTTATTCTTCCAATCCATGAGCATGGGATGTTTTTCCATTTCCTTGTGTCTTCCTCAATTTCCTTCATAAGTTTTTTATAGTTTTCAGTGTAGAGGTCTTTCACATCTTTGGTTAGGTTTATTCCTAAGTATTTTATGGGTTTTGGTGCAATTGTGAAAGGGATTAGCTTCTTTATTTCTCTTTCTGCTGCTTCATTGTTGGTGTATAGAAATGCCACCGATTTCTGTACATTGATTTTGTACCCTGCAACTTTGCTGAACTCATGGATCAGTTCTAGTAGGCTTTTGGTGGATTCCGTCTGGTTTTCCATGTAAAGTATCATGTCATCTGCAAAAAGTGAAACTTTGACTTCCTCCTTGCCTATCTTGATGCCTTTTATTTTGTTTTGTTGTCTGATTGCTGATGCTAAGACTTCCAACACTATGTTAAATAGCAGTGGCGAGAGTGGACACCCCTGTCGTGTTCCTGATCTCAGGGGGAAGGCTTTCAATTTTTCCCCATTGAGGATGATATTAGCTGTGGGCTTTTCATATATGGCTTTTATGATGTTTAAGTATGTTCCTTCTATCCCGACTTTCTCGAGAGTTTTTATTAAGAAAGGATGCTGTATTTTGTCAATGCTTTTTCTGCATCTATTGACAGGATCATATGGTTCTTATCTTTTCTTTTGTTGATGTGATGTATCACGTTGATTGATTTGCGAATATTGAACCAGCCCTGCAACCCAGGGATGAATCCGACTTGATCATGGTGGATAATTCTCTTTATATGCTGTTGGATTCGATTTGCTAGTATCTTATTGAGAATTTTTGCATCCATATTCATCAGCGATATTGGCCTGTGATTTTCTTTCTTTGCTGGGTCTCTATCTGGTTTGGGAATCAAAGTGATGCTGGCTTCATAGAATGAGTCCGGGAGTTTTCCTTCCGTTTCAATTTTTTGGAACAGCTTGAGGAGGATAGGAATTAACTCTGTTTTAAATGTCTGGTAAAATTCCGCAGGAACGCCATCTGGTCCAGGGCTTTTATTTGCTGGGAGGTTTTTAATAACTGATTCTATTTCTTCACTAGTTATGGGTCTGTTCAAATTTTCTATTTCTTCCCGTTTGAGTTTTGGTAGCGTGTGGCTATTTAGGAAGCTGTCCATTTCTTCCAGATTGCCAAGTTTGGTAGCATGTTATTTTTCATAGTATTCTCTGATGATTGCTTGTGTCTCTGAGGGATTGGTTGTAATTTCTCCCTTTTCATTCACGATTTTATCTATTTGAGTTCTCTCTCTTTTCTTTTTGAGAAGCCTGGCTAGAGGTTTGTCTATTTTGTTTATTTTTTCAAAGAACCAGCTTTTGGTTTCATTGACTGTTCCACTACCTTTTCTGTCTCCATATGGTTAATTTGAGCTCTGATCTTTGTTATTTCTCTCTTTCTGCTGGGCTTGGGTTGTTTTAGTTGATCTGCTTCTAGTTCCTTTAGGCGTGCTGTTAGAATTTGTGTTATTGATTTTTCTTGTTTCTTGAGATGGGCCTGGATTGCAATATATTTCCCTCTCAGGACTGCCTTTGCTGCGTCCCAGAACGTTTGGAATGTTGTATTTTCATTTTCATTTGTTCCATGTATTTTTTAATTTCTTCTCTGATGGCTTGGTTGACCCAGTCATCTTTTAGTAGGTTATTTCTTAGCCGCCATGATTTTGGATATTTTCCAGGCTTTCTCCTGTGGTTGATTTCAAGTTTCAAAGCATTGTGGTCTGACAGTGTACACGGTATGATCTCAATTCTTTTATATTTATTCAGAGCTTCCCTGTGCCCCAGAATGTGGTCTATCTTAGAAAATGTACCGTGTGCAGTTGAGAAGAACGTAAATTCCTTTGCTTCTGGATGAAGGACCCTAAAGATGTCTGTGAGGCCCATCTGTTCTAATGTGTCTTTCAGGGCTATTGTTTCTGCGGAGATTTTCTGTTTTGTGGATCTATCCAATGCTGAGAGTGGAGTGTTGAGATCCCCTACTATTAGGACATTTTTATCGATGAGGTTGCTAATGTTTGTAATTAGTTGTTTTACAAATTTGGGTGCCCCCGAATTTGGTGCGTAGATATTTACAATTGTTAGCTCTTCCTGCTGGATGGTCCCTGAGACTATTATAGAATGTCCTTCTTCATCTCTTATTACATCGTTCATTTTAAAGTCTAATTTGTCTGATATAAGTGTGGCTACTCTGGCTTTTTTCTTACTTCCAGTAGCATGGTAGATAGTTCTCCATCCCCTCACTTTCAATCTGAAGGTGTCTTCAGGTTTAAGATGAGTTTCTTGAAGACAGCAAATAGATGGGTCTTGTTTTTTAATCCATTCTGTTATCCTGTGTCTTTTGATTGGCGTATTTAGTCCATTTACATTCAGTGTTAATATTGAAAAATATGGGCTTACAGTCACTGTATTATCTGTAAGTTTCATGTTTGTAAGACTGTCCCTGGCAGTTTGTGTTCTTTGCAACCTTGTCTTCATAGAATGCCCCTCAGGATCCCTTGCAGTGCTGGCTTATTTGTGATAAATTCTTTCAGTTTTTGTTTGTTGGGAAAAACCTTGATCTCTCCTTCTATTCTGAATGACAGGCTAGCCGGATACAGAATTCTTGGTTGCATGTCCTTCTTGCTCATCACATTGAAGTTATCCTGCCATTCCTTTCTGACTTGCCAAGTTTCTATAGATAAGTCTGCTACTACCCTTATATGTCTCCCTTTGTATGTTAGGGTTCTTTTGTCCCTAGCTGCTTTCAGGATTCTCTCCCTATCTTTGTATTTTGCCATCTTCACTATGATGTGCCGTGCAGAAGGTCTATTCAAGTTACGTCTGAGGGGAGTTCTCTGTGCCTCTTGGATTTCCATGCCCGTTTCCTTCCTCATGTTGGTGAAGTTCTCAGCAATGATTTGTTCAAGAACCCCTTCGACTCCTTTCTCTCTCTCTTCTTCCTCTGGAACTCCTATGATACAGATATTGTTTCTTTTGAGTGCATCGCTCAGTTCTCGAATTCTCCTTTCCTGTTCCTGGATCAGCTTCTCTCTCTTTTTATCTGCTTCCTCTTTTTCAATGATTTTGTCTTCCAATGCATTAACTCTTTCCTCTACGTCTTCAGTCCGTGCTGTGGCTGCTTCCAGTTTCCCCTGTATTTCTTCCAATGTCTTCTTTAATTCTTCCTGACCGTTTTTAAGGTCCTTGAACTCTGCCGCGCGGGACCCCTTGCATTCATCTAAGCTTTTTTCAAGGCCAGCGATTAGTTTTATGATTGTCATTCTATATTCATGTTCTGTTATGTTGCTTATATCTGTTTTCATTAATTCTTGAGCTGTCACTGCTTCTTGTAGATTCTTTTGAGGAGAATTCTTCCGTCTCGTCATTTTGGTTGGATGTATTTTGGGTTGTTTCTTGAAGTTGCCCTGGAGTTACTCCACGCAGCAATCTGAACTTGGCCTATGTAGCTCCCGCTGAGAGGTGTCACTCCTGAGCGGATGGGCGTGGTTTAGTGTAGGCGGGTGATCTCCACTGAGGCAGGGATGGCTTTGGGAGTGACTTCCTGGGGCTGGTGCTTATGGGCCCATAAGACAACAATGGCGTCCCTTCAGTCCTTTGTTCCCAGTTCCCGGGGCTTCCACTCACCCTCTTGTTTTTGTCCTTACTCCGCTATGGGCACCGATGCAGTGCGGTCCACTGGATGGTGGGCGCCTGCCTGCCTGCCAGCCGCCAACCTTCTGCAAATGTGTCAGGGTTAGAGGTGCTCCGTGGGTGACTAGGGGCCCCCCCCCGCAGTCGGTCGCCTGGTCGGGGCAACTTGTGCGCACTCCCCACGCGGGCAACAGCGGTGGCGGCAGTCCCAGCGATTGTTCACACCCACGGGGCCCTCTGCGGAGACTAGTGCCCAATCCTGGCTCAGTCAGGCAGCGGCAATGGTCCCAGGTCACCGGCTCCCCACAGGATGGCTGTGCTCCTGACGCACAATCCTTGTTCAAGTGGCAGCGTGGCGGTCCCAGCGGTTTTTTGCTCCCCACTGGGCGCGGCGGCGACTAGCGCGCACTCCCCGCTCCCACCGGCAGCAGCGTGGCGGTCCCAGCGGTTTTTTTGCTCCCCACGGGGTTCCGGGGCGACTAGCGCGCACTCCTCGCTCTGGCAGGCAGCGGCGGTGGCGGTCTTGCGGTTGTTCGCTCCGGGTGCCGGAGGCGGCAACGGCACCTGGCACGCACTCCCCGCTGGGCGATAGCAGTGACTGCAGTCCCGCGGACTGTTGCTCCCCACGCTGCTGGAAGCTGAGCGACTCTGGGCCGGGTGGGCTGACTGTGCCTCGGTCCGCGGTCCCGCACAAGGAGAGTTCTGCTGGGTTCTGCTGTTAGACACAGAGCTTCTCCTCCTAAGCCCTGTCTTTAGGGGCTGGATGGTGGTGGTCTCCCCCTCTCTGGCCCTCTCCTTCGGATGTTGGGCACTTTCCCCGCTGTCCCCGGCTCACCCTCCCCTCAGCTCAGTTTCCCGAGATTGTTTTGTCCGTTCTCGGTTAGACTCACGGTCCTAGAGTGTTGTCTATGTTTCT
Organism: Paguma larvata; assembly: GCA_030068075.1. Lineage (NCBI taxonomy): Eukaryota > Metazoa > Chordata > Mammalia > Carnivora > Viverridae > Paguma > Paguma larvata. The sequence goes on from CM057827.1 coordinate 117,023,346, forward strand.
TGCATTCCTTGTGAGCTGCTACACCTTTTCTGCCAGGTTCTTGGAATTGAGAATCTCTCTGTTTCGGTCCCTCTCAATTCAAAAAACAAGGGAAATTTTGGGTCTCCCTACTCTTCCATCATCTTGGTCTCCTCCTCCTTAATTGTTATATTATTACTGATTATTATGTTTTATAGATATTTATTAGGTCCTATTTGTTGATGGTGTTTTTCAGTTCTTCTAGATCCCTGACAATTTTCTGTGTGGTAGTTCTGTTCTTAAGGTTATTCTAACCTTTTGGTGATGTTTTCTTTTACAACTACTTTTGATATTCCATTTAACTTGATTTTTACCATACAGAAATTTTGTGTAGGGCCAGAGCAGCATATTAGAATTACCTGGGAACTTTAAAAGACACTGATACCTGGATCACATTCCAGATCAATTAAATCATAATCTTTAGTGTCATATCCTGGGCATCTGTTATTTTGAAAAGCTTTCCATTGACTCTATATTGGAGCTAAGGTTGAGGATTTCTGGGTTGAGCCTCCATAATCTGACCCAATTCAAGCCTCCTAGGTAACTCACCTCAGTAGAACCACAAGGCCAAATCTCGTTTCAGGAGAGGCACTTTCCAGTCCAGCGGTCTGAGATGATGAATATGATCTATCTCTGTACTGTCTAATATAATATCATTAGCCACACATGGCTACTGAGCACTTGAAATGTGGTACAGGAGACTGAAGACGGAATTTTTATTCACAAAAGTTCAAAGTTCAATTTTTATTTTGAAAAAAGTTCAAAGCTCTTTTCCGATTACAGAATTGCACTGATATGAAATATTTGTAAATTATGTTGCTAAGAAATAACCTTGGTCCTAGAAAATAAACTTACATTCTCTTTCAAATATACATGTTACCTCTTGCTTTTAAAACTGACTCTGAATACTCCAGCGTATACTGCCCATTTCTTCACTTATTAAGGTTTGTAGTTCCTAGGAGCACAACTGTAACAGAAAAAAAGTTCAAACCCAAATGTGTTGGACTGAAAGAATGCTTGCAATCATCCTATAAGCTATAATCAAGATGCTGTGGAAAAATGCACTAATATTGGCTTTTCAGTGTTTGCAGAATGACTGAGAGTGAACTGACCCATGAATTCTATACTAGGAAATAATTCCTTAGACAGTGAGTTATCATAGCTAGGCTGGGAAAAACTGCTTGCTGATAAATCCAAAACATAGATATTTTACATGCCAAATATGAGGTAACAGAAAAATGACCTATTCTTTACTTTGAGGTATTTATTCATTCCTGGTTCTTTTTTAATTTAAATTTTAGAGTTAGTTAACACAGTGCAACATTGGCTTCAGGAGTAGAATTCAGTGATTTATCATTTATATACTACACTCAGTGCTCATCACAATGCCCTTATTAATACCCATCCCCTATATAACTCATCTCTCACCCACTTCCCTCCATCAGCCCTCTGTTTGTTCTCTATTGTTAAGGGTGTCTTGTGATGTGTTTACCTTCCTTCTCTTTTTCCCTCTCTTCCCATATGTTCATCTGTTTTGTTTCTTAGATTCCATATTTAGACGAAATCATATGGTATTTGTCTTTCTCTGATTGACTTATTTCACTTAGAATAATAACTTCTAGCTCCATCCACATCATTGCAAATATCAAGATTTTATTCGTTTTGGTGGCTGACTAATATTCCGTGTGTGTGTGTGTGTGTGTGTGTGTGTGTGTATATATAACCTCCTCTTTATTCATTATTTAGTCAATGGACATTTGGACTCTCTCCATAATTTTTCTACTGTTGATAATGCTTCTATAAACATTGGGGTGCATGTACCCCTTTGAATCTGTATTTTTGTATCCTTTGGGTAAATAGCTAACCGTGCAATTGCTGGATCATCTCTGAATATTTTTAAATGCTACCTTTTAGTTATTGAATAAAACTAGGAAGAGAAGGAGTGGTATAATAAGTTTATCAAGAAAAGAGGCTAACCAATTTTCAGTTATGCAAGATAAAGATCCTTTGGAGATCCACTGTAAAGCATAGTGCCTATAGCTAACAATATTCTATTGAATACTTAAAATTTTCTATGAAAGTAGATCTTATGTTAAATGTCATTACCACAAAAAATTATAATAATAATAATAAAGGGGTGGGAGGAGACATTGAGAGATGACGGATATGTTTATGGCCTTGATGATGATGGTTTCACAGGTGTACACCTATTGCCAAGTACATTGAGTTGAGTACATTGAGTACAATAAATATTTACACTTTTTACATGTCTATTATACCTCAATAAAGTGGTTTAAACACAAAAAAATAAAATTATCAAAAAAGCACTATTATAGTAAAATCATTTCAGTTCTTTCTAAAAACATTTCTGAGATTTTTTTGAAAATCTTTAATTTTTTTAAATAAATAAAAAAGTAAAACATTTCTGAAAATCTGAAATATAGTATATCTTCTCAGCATGAGAATTGGTTAAAATTTTTCCATATTTTGTCAATAAAAAACCACTAACAATACATGTAAACTTGGCAGAAAATGTTGAATAAAGTTCTTAATGACAAATTATGAATTCTTATTTTCTATAGTTGCTTTTAGTTCTAAGGACTGAGAGGTTTAATTTTTTACTTAGGCCTGTCCAAGACCTGAGAAAACCTTTACCAATGTTAAGCAGGCTCTTCGCTAGTTGGCTAAGTATGGAATCAGTCTGTGACCAAAAGAGATTGATGTATGTATGCATGAGAGAAGTGCCCAGACAGGTGGGGAGAGAAGCCCTGAGTCTATTCACTTACCAAGTTCTAGTTTTCTTTTATTTCAGTGTTCCTTAAGTATTTAAGTAATAGGATCTTTTGAAAATAAAAAAATATGGACTGTGTCCCCGGAAAAATACACATATATCCCCAATTTTACTTACCTTTCTAGGACCTCCAAAGTCTATCTGTGAGCTGGAAGTTAAGGACCTTATTAGTGGGCCTTAGGTCCTGGTTAGCATGTCAGTTCTCCTAAGCTTTGGCTGCTGGCCTGAGGGCCATGCAACTTACTTGATTTTTGCCACCTTTCATCCCTCCTCCCACAACTGCAGTTCGTCAAGGTGCAGAAAAGTCCAGTTCCAAACCCTGAGCTGGCTACAGAACCCAATTCTTTTCTAATCCTTATTATTTACTTTCTTCTGCTGGTTTTAGGCACCATTTTTTGTTCTTTTTCCAGGCCCTTTAGATATAAGGTTAGGTTCTTTATTTGAAATTTTAAAAAACTGAAAGAATTTATCACAAATAAGCCAGCACTGCAAGAGATCCTGAGGGGCATTCTATGAAAACAAGGAGGCAAAGAACACAAACTACCAGAGACAGACTTACAAACATGAAACTTACAGATAATACAGTGACTGTAAGCCCATATTTTTCAATATTAACACTGAATGTAAATGGACTAAATGCGCCAATCAAAAGACACAGGATAACAGAATGGATTAAAAAACAAGACCCATCTATTTGCTGTCTTCAAGAAACTCATCTTAAACCTGAAGACACCTTCAGATTGAAAGTGAGGGGATGGAGAACTATCTACCATGCTACTGGAAGTCAGAAGAAAGCCGGAGTAGCCACACTTATATCAGACAAATTAGACTTTAAAATGAACGATGTAATAAGAGATGAAGAAGGACATTATATAATAGTCTCAGGGACCATCCAGCAGGAAGAGCTAACAATTGTAAATATCTACGCACCGAATTCGGGGGCACCCAAATTTGTAAAACAACTAATTACAAACATTAGCAACCTCATCGATAAAAATGTCCTAATAGTAGGAGATCTCAACACTCCACTCTCAGCATTGGATAGATCAACAAAACAGAAAATCTCCGCAGAAACAATAGCCCTGAATGACACATTAGGACAGATGGGCCTCACAGACATCTTTAGGGTCCTTCATCCAGAAGCTAAGGAATTTACGTTCTTCTCATCTGCACACGGTACATTTTCCAAGATAGACCACATTCTGGGGCACAGGGAAGCTCTGAATAAATATAAAAGAATTGAGATCATACCGTGTACAGTGTCAGACCACAATGCTTTGAAACTTGAAATCAACCACAGGAGAAAGCCTGGAAAATATCCAAGAACATGGCGGCTAAGAAATAACCTACTAAAAGATGACTGGGTCAACCAAGCCATCAGAGAAGAAATTAAAAAATACATGGAAACAAATGAAAATGAAAATACAACAATCCAAACGCTCTGGGATGCAGCAAAGGCAGTCCTGAGAGGGAAATATATTGCAATCCAGGCCCATCTCAAGAAACAAGAAAAATCAATAACACAAATTCTAACAGCACGCCTAAAGGAACTAGAAGCAGATCAACTAAAACAACCCAAGCCCAGCAGAAAGAGAGAAATAACAAAGATCAGAGCTCAAATTAACCATATGGAGACAGAAAAGGTAGTGGAACAGTCAATGAAACCAAAAGCTGGTTCTTTGAAAAAATAAACAAAATAGACAAACCTCTAGCCAGGCTTCTCAAAAAGAAAAGAGAGAGAACTCAAATAGATAAAATCGTGAATGAAAAGGGAGAAATTACAACCAATCCCTCAGAGACACAAGCAATCATCAGAGAATACTATGAAAAATAACATGCTACCAAACTTGGCAATCTGGAAGAAATGGACAGCTTCCTAAATAGCCACACGCTACCAAAACTCAAACGGGAAGAAATAGAAAATTTGAACAGACCCATAACTAGTGAAGAAATAGAATCCGTTATTAAAAACCTCCCAGCAAATAAAAGCCCTGGACCAGATGGCTTTCCTGCGGAATTTTACCAGACATTTAAAACAGAGTTAATACCTATCCTCCTCAAGCTGTTCCAAAAAATTGAAACGGAAGGAAAACTCCCGGACTCATTCTATGAAGCCAGCATCACTTTGATTCCCAAACCAGATAGAGACCCAGCAAAGAAAGAAAATTACAGGCCAATATCCCTGATGAATATGGATGCAAAAATTCTCAACAAGATACTAGCAAATCGAATCCAACAGCATATAAAGAGAATTATCCACCATGATCAAGTAGGATTCATCCCTGGGTTGCAGGGCTGGTTCAATATTCGCAAATCAATCAACGTGATACATCACATCAACAAAAGAAAAGATAAGAACCATATGATCCTGTCAATAGATGCAGAAAAAGCATTTGACAAAATACAGCATCCTTTCTTAATAAAAACTTGCTTCTTGATGTAGGCCTGTATTATTATTTACTTCCCTCTTAGGATTGTTTCTGCTGCATCCCAAAAGTTTTCGACTGTCATTTTTTCATTTTCACTTGTTTCTATGTATTTTTAAAAATTTCTTCTTGATTTCCTGGTTGACTCATTCATTGTCTAATAGCATGTTGTTTAATTTCCTTGTATTTGTTGTCTTTCTCAATTTTTTCTTGTGATTGACTTCAAGTCATGGTCTTGTGGTCAGAAAATATGCATAGTATGATCTCAATCTTTCTGTACTTGAGAAGACCTGATTTATGACCTAGTTTATGATCTATTCTGGAGAATGTCTAAGGTGCACTTGAAAGGAATGTGTAGTTCGCTGCTTTAGGATGAAATGTTCTGAATATATCTATTAAGTCCATCTGGTCCAGTGTGTCATTCCAAGCCATTGTTTCCTTGTTGATTTTCTGCTTAGATGATCTGTCCTTTGACATTAAGTGGGGTGTTAAAGTCCCCTACTACTGTATTATCGTCAATGAATGACTTCATGTTTTTTATTAATTGTTTTATATATTGGGTTCTTTCATGTTGGAAGCATAAGTATTTACAATTGTTAAATCTTTTGGATTGTCTCCTTTATTGTGATATAGTGCCCTTCCACATCTTTTGTTATAGTCTTTAGTTTAAAATCTAGTTTGTCTGATATGAGTATTGCTACTCCAGCTTTCTTTTGACATGCATTCGCATCATAAATTGTTCTCCATCCTATCACTTTCAATCTGCAGGTGACTTTAGGTCTCAAATGAGTTTCTTTTAGGAAGCATACAGATGGGTCTTGTTTTTTTATACATTCTGACACCCTAGTGTTTTCATTGGAATTTAGTCCATTTACATTCACATCAATTATTGATAAATATGAATTTAGTGTCATTTCATTACTTGTTTTGTTATCATTTCTGGAAGTTGTCTCTTTTCCTTTTTTTTTAATGTTTATTTTTGAGAGAGAGAGACACAGAATGTGAGCAAGGGAGGGGCAGAGAGGGAGACACAGAATCTGAAGCAGGCCCCAGGCTCTGAGCTGTCAGCACAGAGCCCAGTGCGGGGCTCGAACCCACAAACCATGAGATCATGATCTGAGCTGAAGCTGGACGCTCAACTGCCTGAGCCACCCAGGCGCCCCTGTCTTTGTTCCTGTCTAGTCTTTGTCGCTTTTGGTCTTTCTTTCCTCTCAAAGAATCCTCTTTAATATTTCTTCCTAGGTTGGTTTAGTGGTCACAAACTGCTGTATGTATGTATGTATATATGTATGTATGTATGTATGTTTTTTTTTGTCAGGGAAAGTCTATCCTTGATGGACAGATAGTCTTGGCTGCAAATTTTTCGCTTTCAGCATGTTGAATATATCATGCCACTCCCTTCTAGCTAGTCACGTTTCTGTTGAGAGATCTGAAACTTGACTTATGGGTCTTCCCTTATAAGTTAAAGACTTCTTTTGTCTTGCTGCTTGTAGGATATTTTCTTATTACTATATTTTGGAAAATTAATTACTATATGTTTTGGTGTTTGCCTGCCTGCTTTTGTTGATTTTGATGAGAGTTCTCTGTGCCTCCTGGATTTGAACGTCTGTTTCCTACCCTAGATTAGGGAAGTTTTCAGCTACCAATTCCCCAAATAAACCTTCTGCTCCCTCTTCTCTCTCTTCTTCTTCTGGGACTCCAACGATACAAATGTTACTACATTTTATGGAGTCACTGAGTTCTCTAAGTCTATTCTTATGAAGCATAATCCCACTTTCTCTCTTTTTTCACCTTCTTTATATTCTTTTATCCTTTATGCCACTTATTCATTCCTCTGTTTATTCTATCCTTGTGTTCATTACACCTAGCCTGTTTCAAATCTCAGTTATTGAATTAATTTCTGACTGATTGTTTTCTAACTTTTTTTCTCTGTGATCAGGGTCTCTCTGTTGTCTTCAATGCTTTTCTCAAAACAAGTTAGTATCCTTATGATTGTTGCTTTAAGTTATCCATCAGGCATAGAAGTTACATCTGTTTTGATTAGATCTCTGGCCATGACCCTTTCTTGTTCTTTCTTTTGAAATAAATTCCTTCATCTTGTCATTTTGTCTACATCTCTGTCTTCTCTGTGATACAAAAGCCTATTATGTTTCTTGCTCCTGAGAGTAGTGGCTTTATGAAAAACAGGTCGTATTGTGTCCAGAGCTTGGTGCTTTAGGGAGTGTCTCTGGTGTGTGCTGCAAGCACTCTGCTGTTGTGTTTTGGCTGCTTTCTCCTTCAGTCCAGTCATCCTCAGAGATTCATCTTGCCTACAGTGGGTAGTGTTTAGGTCTTGACCAGACTTTGGTGAGTCTTAACTAGGTATACTCTGGCTTCTTTGTTAAATGAGACTTGATGCTACTTCCACTAGAACTGAAGCCTTGCAAAACTCTATAGTTGGTAACATGGTTTTGCAGGGAGTTCTCCTGGTCTTCTGGGGATTGTGCCCCCTTTGCTGGGCCTTAGGCACACTTGCCTGAGAAAAGCAGTACCAGCAGAGCACAGGGGGTTGGACTTGGTGTAAACACATTAGGCAGTCAGTGTTGGCACTGTCCTGTTTACTGAAGTTGGTTTATTCTGAGGGGCAAGAGAGTGAAATGGTGACAGCCATTTCCTTTGTGTCCAGAACAGGAACTCCATGCTTGCTGCTCTCAGGAAAGCACTACCAAAAGAGCAAAGAATTTCCCCTTTGTGCATTCCAGGTGTTTTTCAGGTCACTACTTTCATACTTTCATTCTCTCCAGGTTATTCGTCTGCCTGGAGCAGCACAGTGCACTTTGGGATCTATTTCTGCCAAGCAAGCCTGCTGACTTTTAAATATTTTTTTAATGCTTATTTATTTTTTGACAGAGAGTATATGTGAGCAGGAGAGGATCAGAGAGAAAGGGGGCTAGAGGATCTGAAGTGGGCTCTGCATTGACAGTAGACAGCTCACTGCAAGGCTTGAACTCATGAACCATGAGATCATGCCCTGAGCCTAAGTTGAACACTTAACTGACTGATCCACCCAGGCGCCCTAAGCCTGCTGACTTTTAAAACTCTAAACCTTAGGGATGTGCTGTGGTGGATGCGTGCACTGTTCTGGGGGAAGATCTCACTGCACTGGGTCATATGCAGATTTGACCAAAAAAGGCAGTGCACCAGGGCATGGAGGCATGGGATTTGGAGCAAAGCAGGCTAAACAGTCAGTGTCTGTCCAGGCTAGCCACCCTCAGCAGGTATCTTTGCACCTATGCTGAAGGGCAGGGAGGGAAATGTCACCTATTGACTCTTTTGTCACCAGAGAAGCATCTCTGTGAACACCATCTCTCACAGAAGTACTCCAAGAAGAGTGTACAGTTTCTCCCTGTGTGTCTTGGGCAATAATCAAATGGTGATATCTGTCCCCACGTTGCTTGCCTGTCTTCAATCTAGGAATAGGGAATGTGCCCTGAGGGCTCTATTCCAGCCAAGCCCACCAACCTTTAAAACTCCAGGTTATGAAACTTTAAAACTCATGAAAATTAGCCCCTCTCATTTTTCCAGCCAATGGCTTTGGGGAAGTGTTTTGTGCACATGCTTGTGTGCTCCACATTCTCTCACTTTCTCTATGACCAGGGCTCATTCTCCTCTGCAGCACCCACGAGCTGTTTCTCCCCCAGACCATGTCTCCATACTTCCTACCTTCCTCAATGTGGCCTCTTATCTCCCTCCAGTTGTGCAGTTTGTTCTGTCAGTCCTCAGGTCAATTTCTTGGGTATTCAGAATGATTTGACTTTATCTAGTTATGTTTGAGGGATGAGATAAGCCTAGCATTCTCCTACCATGCTCTTATCTTAGCTCCTCCTCCATTTTAGAGTTTTTAAAACATAAACTCTTTAGTATAGTCTTCACCTATACTAAATCTGAATCTCCAGTCCATATCTCTCTTTAGCTCTTATTATGTATTTGCAACTTCCTTTTGTGCTTCAAGGCATACCCAAATTTACTACTCTTCCATTCAAGTATATTTTCTGTTTCATATTCCCAAAGTCGATTATTGAATCCATCATCAATCCTGCCATCCACTTTAGAGACTTTCGAGTAGTTCATGACTTTTGTTTCTTTATCACTCTCATCAAATTCATTGGATGTTATGATGTTGCCCAGAAATTTTTATTTTATTTTTTAATTAATAAATTAATAAACTAATTAATTTTGAGTGAGAGAGAGTGTGCACACATGCATGAGTAGGGGAGAGGCAAAGGAAGAGAGAATCTTAAGCAGGCTCCATGCCCAGCGTGGACCTCAATGCGAGGCTCAATCTCAGAACCCTGGGACCATGACCTGAGTCTAAATCAAGAATCAGCAGCTTAGCTGCCTGAACCACTTAGCTGACTAACACCCCTCCATGTATGCTGAAATTATCCCCACTAGAAAGAGAATTCTCCCTAAACCTCTTTATTCTGTATTATTTTATAGCCAAGATCTCCTGAAGAAATAAACCCATATTGGTTGTCTATTTCCTTACTCTCATTCACTTTTCATTTATTTGCAACATAGTGTTCTGTTCCACTACTCCCAATATACTTTTATAACTCTTCAAACAAGACCCATCAACAAATCCAAACCCTAATTCTCTAATGAAGCCCATAGAGCCATGTGTGGCTCAGTGTCTACCACCTCTCCTTATGCTGTCTATCTCATTTGCTACCCTACATTCCTTAGATTTCTTATAGTTTCTCGATATCCAAAACTCTTTCCTGTATCAGGGCATTTGCACTGCTGCCACTTGGAACCTGATACACTCCCCTTGCTTCCTCCTCATAGCTTGTCATTTGGTTACCAGAGAGAGGTCTTGCATCCTCACCTGATTTAAAGAAAGCTTCCCTATTATTCTCTTTTTTATAATTCCTCTTCTTTTCCTTGAAGGTATATTTCCTAACTTATGTATATATTTTTCATTGTTTATCTATACTTTCCCTTTCAAGATTATGAACTTCAAAGAATAGGGGCTGCCTTAATGTAGATTATCCCTATATCAAGCCCAGATACTGAACACCATAGTTGTCTTACTTGTAGAAGTGAATGAATGGAGGTAACTGAGTGGCTCAGTTGGTTAAGCATAAGACTCAATTTTGGCTCAGGTCATGATTTCTTGGTTCATGAGATCGAGGTCCGCATTGGACTCTGTGCTGACAGCATAGAGCCTGCTTGGGATGCTCTCTCTCTCTCCCTCTTTCTCTCTCTTTCCCTCTCTCTCCCCCAGCCTTGCTCATGCTCTCTCTTTATAAAAATAAATAAATAGGGGCACCTGGGTGGCTCAGTCGGTTGAGCATCTCACTGGCTCAGATCATGATCTTGCGGTTCATGGTTTCAAGCCCTGCGTCAGGCTCAGAGCCTGGAGGCTGCTTCAGATTCTGTATCTCCCTCACTCTCTGTCTCTCCCCTGTTTGTGCTCTGTCTCTCTCAAAAATAAATAAACATTAATGAAATTTAAAAAATAAAAATAAATAAATAAATATTAAAAAAAAGAAAAAGTGATGAATGAAGGTATGTTGTCAGAGGTCACCAATAACCCCTTCACTTCCACCTTTTTTGTCTGGATGCATAAATGAGCTGGGAGAAAATCCTTAACTTCCCACCCATCCACCCATCACCCCAAGGTATTCTGAGTTCCCTTAGGAACAAAGCCCTACACCTGACAATTTTTGTTGCTGTGTCTGATCAATGTGCTGGAAAGGCCTTGAGGACCTTTGTTTTTTTTTTTTAATTTTTTTAATGTTTATTTATTTTTGAGACAGAGCATGAGCGGGGGAGGGGCAGAGAGAGAGGGAGACACGGAATGTGAAGCAGGCTCCAGGCTCTGAGCCGTCAGCACAGAGCCCGACGCGGGGCTCGAACTCACAGACTGCGAGATCATGACCTGAGCCGAAGTCGGACGCTCAACCGACTGAGCCACCCAGGAGCCCCTGTTTGTTTGTTTTTTTTTTTTTTTTTAACAATTTCACTCCAAAGAAAACCAGAAGTCTAATTCTTCCCCTGTACAGAAAGATAGTACTGCTGGTGTTACTCTGTTATTACAGGGTAATGTCAACAAATAGACTTCTGGTTTGCTTGTTTTTGCAGAATGAATGAACTCTAGGGAGAATTACAGTATCCACCAGATGCTATCTTCCTGTGTAGTGCTGTGACTTTCAGGGTTCCCTTAGAAATGAAAGTTTAAAGAATTTGAAGGCTTTGACTTTCAGCATTCCTGCACATGCTACCTTGGCTCCTGAGTTTAGTGCCTAATAGAAGTTCCCATTTTGGCTGCATTTCACTTTCCTTATGGGGGGGTATAAATTTGCTAGCAATAAAAATACCCAACTGGTTAATAATGCATACAATGTACATTGTCAGTGTTCCTAACAGCTGTTAAATGGCACTGAGACTTAACTGCTATTTTGAACAGTCTTAAAAAAAAAAAAAAGCTACTGCCTATCTAGATACCTAAAGTGTGTGTGTGCACACACACACAAACCCACAGATACATGCAATCACATAATGGAAACTTCAATAAATCATTGTATCTTCCTTCAAGATGTTTTCTTAGCAGATGAGATACTGAGAGGTTGGGCACGTTGTTTTCTCTTGTTATTTAACAATGCTTTGAAATGGAATAAAATGAAATAGAAAAATATGTATAGCTGTTCAAAAGAGGAAAGTGTCACCATTTCTAAATAATAAGACTAAAACTCCATGAAAATCACTTGTCTAGAATTTGTTTAGGAGAGTGGCTACAAAGGAAATACATATTTAAAACAAGTATAAAATGGCTTACCATATGCTTACTTGTACATACTTTACACACAAAATCCTAAACAGATAAAGGAGCTTGGGGTCACACAAATCAATTCTTAGTATGTCTTTGCAAATCCTTACAATTTTCAGTGTCACTGACAACTTAATCCACATCCTTTACATAGTTTATTTGAATTATTGGGAGTGAATTTTTCTCACTGCTAGGACTTAATAGCTGATCAGATGACAACCAAAGGTCATTCATAAGTGCATTAACCATCTATACTCTGTGTTAGCCTTTGTGCTAGATGCCTAAGCTAGTGTGATGAAGACCCAGTGCTACCTAAAAGATACACAGAGAAATTTGTGCCGAATCTCTTAGATTTGGTAATGGGGACAGAAAAATATTTACAAAGATGAGTGAGCTTGAAGGAAAGGTGGTGAGCTCTGATTTGGACACTAATGGCTTGCATTTCCAAAGCACTATCTAGAGAGTGATGTCCAATAAACAACCAGGAGCATATACCTGGAGCAAAAGTAGAATGTGGAGTCTGAGATGGACTCCAGAGCCAGGCCCAAAGCAGTCACTGAAGTCCTACTAGGTGATGTATCTGCTAAGAAAATTCACAAAGAAATGAGGAAGTTGCTGAGAATATAAGCTTGAAGAGGACTCATGAACTTGGGGTGTGCAGTAAGAAATAAAATAGTAGGGAGCTAAGGCAGCAAAGTCAGAAAAAAGCTTTGATTTCGGAATGAGTGATGCTAGGGATAATTGTTCCTCAGAACAATGAAGATGAAAACTATCTGCAAAGGCTATGGAATCAAGGGATGTGAGGAGTGGATGCTGTAAAGGCGCCTGATCTCGGGGATGTGGGTGGCCAAGGGAAGGAGAAAATGTGGGAAAAAGAGAGAGACTGATAATTCTGGGAATCAGTAGATGGATCTCCAAATGGAGTTGCCTAAAGAGGATAGCAACTAGAGAAGAGGAAAGCTAAGAAGACATGAGGTGAGGTAGAAAGAAGAGAAAGTGGAGAAAGTTTTACAAAACTGAGAGGAGAAATAATTTGATAAAAATTATAGAGGGGCACAGATGTTATTGGAGGTTATAAGGGGGTGACACATGCTTAGAGCAATCACTTTATATAATGCACAAAAGTTAAGACAAGATTAACTTAAAAAGGCTGAGTACTGGGCAGTCCCTCTGAGGACCAAATTATAGTTAGCACACATTTTAAGTATTAAAATAGCACACACAGTTTTGTTTTCCTCCATAAATTCTTGGACAAGAAAAAGGTGATAGGTTGGAAAAGAAGAAATTCTAAGATCCTAAAAATTCGATGACTTCAGATGACTGACCATGGAGTCCATCCTGGGTAGACATGAAAATGATGGCCAAATGAGAAGAAAAGCTAGGAGAACATGAAAGGTTTTAAAGACGGGAGACTGTGTATTCCCTCAGAAGGAGATATTCCATTTCGAGGCCAAGTGATGTCCTCTTTCTCCCCATATCTGCTTTCTCCCTCCTCACAGATGATGATGAGTGGTAGCCAGAGTCATTTGAGAGAAGCCCATCTTTCTGGTGGTGGCTTCCCTAGGTCTCCCTTAATTTTATGACAATGTCTACACTGCAGGAGAGGATGTTGCCCTAATTAAAGGCTTGGGATTGAATAAACCATATCCACATGTTTGTCAATGTTAACAAACTACCAAGTCCATAAAGATGATTAATAATAATAGTCTCCTGATAGTAATACAATCTCACACTGTAGTTACATATAATAAGTCATTGATCTAACCTATTAGAGTCCTGGAAGATTTAAGCAGTCTTAAAGGAAATCTGTGCCTTTTGCATACCATGAAAGGCATATGTAAACCCTGCTTCCTACCTTTCAGTACAGAAGGAATTAATCACAGATAAGTGGCTGAATGCAGTGTGTTCCTTCCGTTGTTTTCTGCTGTCACGAAGAAAACAGCAACTCCTAAAAGACCTGTAAAAGAAGCTCTCTTGCCATGTGAAGCATTGGCTTTAAATCCCGTTATTCAACCCTGCCTCCCTGCCATCTTGGCTTTCCTTTTCTATTCTTTCTTTCTCTTTTGGGTTGCCAAATTTGGGTTTAGTTAGTGCTGTGATGTTAACACTGCAGCTCATAATGAGTCAAGTCATGCTGACTCAGAACCAAAGAGCCGGATTTGCACCCTACCTAGAACCAAGAACAAAAGCAGAAGGCAAGAAGCTTGGACCAGATGTGTTTCCTGGAGTGTCTCTTTGTTTGAATTCCTATGAATGACTGAAGGGAGAAGGCAGGGACAATCTGAGAAGAGATGAACTCCCAAGAGGAAGATAATATTTCAGTATGAAAGAAAAATTGTAAGCTTTAATCGTGTGTGTATGTGTGTGTGTGTGTGTGCATACACGTGTGTTTTAAAATGACTCTGAACATGCATATTACATTTTATTGAAAGTTTTACTGACATATTTATAGTTTCACATGAAATTATTGGAAATAATACAGATAGATCCTATATTTACTTTCCCAGTTTTCTCCAATGGTAATATTTTGCAAACTTATAGTATAATATCACAACCAGGGTACTGACATTGACACAATGCATATTTCAAATTGCATATTTCTGTTTTACGCGTGTGTGTGTGCGTGTGTGTGTGTATTTAGTTCTATACAATTTGATCACAGGTATAGGTTTGTATATTCTCCACCACAATCAGGATAGTGAAAGTTTTACCATCCCTAGAAACCCCCATTTTGCTCTTTTATAACCACATCCACCTTCCCTCACCCCTTTCCCTATCTCCATCCTTGCCTCTAAGCACTGGCAATTTTGTTCTGCATTTTGAAAATTTTGTTGTTTCAAAACTGTTTGGTAAAGAGAATCATAGAGCATGTAACACATAGGATTGTCTTTTTCACTCAGCATAATTATTTTGAGATCCATTCAAGTTATTGTGTGTATCCATAATTTGTTTCTTTAATTGCTGAGAAGTATTTCATGGTTATGGATGAAACAGTTGAACTATTCCCCATTGAACTTACCTATATTGTTATAATTGAAGAGAGTCTCTTCTAGATAGCATTAAAAATGTTATGTTATTTTCATCTGGTTTGTCAATCTTTGTCTTTTTATTGCTATATTAAACCATTTATACTGAGGGTAAATATTTATGTGTTGACACTCAAGTCTCACTTTTTATTGTTAGTTTTTATCTGGTTCTTGTTCCTTTGTTTCTACTTTCTTGCCTTCTTTGGGTTCTTTGAGCTATTTTTTGGACTCCATCTTGATTTGTTTATAGTGTTCTTAAGTATATTTCTTTGTATGGTTTCTTTTTTAGGAGTTGTGCTGGATATTACAATATAAATATGTGACTTATTACAGTCTGCTAATGACATTTTACTACTTTGTGTTAAGTGTGAAGTTTTACTTCTACCTAGATCTCTTTACTTTCTCCTCTTTAAAATTTCATTGGCTTGAGTATAAGATGGTGTTAACATTTTTGTTTCAATCATCAAACACAAATGATGATTTATGAAACCCATGAAAAGGATAGTCCATTGTATGTACCCACATTCCTGTTATTTCTGTTGTTCCTTCTTTTCTGATGCTCCAAGACTTATTTTCATCATTCCCTTTCTATTTGACAAATTACTTTAGCCAGTCCTTAAGGATAGGTCTGCTAACAACAAATTCTTTTAGTTTTTTTTTTTTTATCTGAAAATGTCTTTATTTTATTTTTATTCCTGAAGGGCAGTGTTCCCAGTCATAATTTTTTTCCCTTTAAAATGCTTGAAAATGATACATTGGTTTCTTCTGTTCCTGTGGTTCTAGGTGAAAAATCTATTCACATTTGAACATTTTTCCACTACAAGTAATATATCATTTCTGTATGGTTTCTTTCAAGATACTTTTGTCTTTGGCATAAATTTGTTTTGGTTTATCCTGTCTGAGATCCCTTAGCTTCTTGAATTTATAGTTTGTGTATGTTACCGAATTTGGTAAGTTTTCAATTATTCTTTCTTCAAGTACTCATTCATCCCCATTCTCTTTTCTTTTTCTGGAGCTCCAATGACAGAAATGTTTATTTTTTTTAATAGTCACTTAGGTCCTTTAGACTCTGTTTATTTTTTAAAGTTTATTTCTCTCTGTTTAGATTTTCTGTCCAAACTGGGAAAATTATATCCTAAAGTTCACTGATTCTATCCTCTGTCTTCATCATTCTACTATTAAGGATAGCCAGTGAGTTTTTTTTAAAAAAATAGTATTGTATTTATTAGTTCTTTAGCTTCCATTTGGGCCTATATCTTATTTTACTTCCCTGATGAGATTTTGTAATTGTTTTAATTTGCTCTAAGAGAATTTCTTATTGATTTTTGAAACATTTGGTAACAGCTGTTTTAAAATTCTTATCAGATGGGGCACCTGGGTGACTCAGTCAGTTAGACGTCTGACTCTTGATTTTGGTTCAGGTCATGGTCTCACAGTTTCATGGGTTCGAACCCTGTGTTGGGCTCTGTGCTGACAGCACGGGGCCTGCTTGAGATTCACCTTTTCTCTCTCTCTCTGTCCCTCTCCCAATCATAGTCACTCTGTCTCTCTCGAAATAAATAAATTTTTTAATTTAAAAAATAAAAATAAAACCCTTATAAGATAATTTCAACATCTTTTTATCTCAGTGTTAATGTCAGTTGGTTGTCTTTTCTCATTCCAGTTGTGTTCTTAGCTCTTGGCATGGCAGGCAATTTTTTTTTTTATTGTGAACACTTTGTCTATTGAGTTAGGTGACTCTGGGTCTTATTTATATCTTTAATTTTGGGGCACCTGGTGGCTCAGTCAATTAAGTATCCAACTTCAGCTCAGGTCATGATCTCATGGTTCATGGGTTCAAGCTCCGTGTCAAGCTCTGTGCTGATAGCTCAGAGCCTAGACCCTGCTTCAGATCTGTGACTCCATCTCTCTCTGCCCTCCCCCGCTCATGCTCTCTCTCTCTCTTTTTCTCTCAAGAATTATTAAATATTAAAAAAAAACTTAAAATCTTTAACAGGCAGTTACCCTGTTTAGGTTTAGTACTCAGGTGCTGGTTTGTTTTTCCAGACTGTGATTTCAAATCAGTTGTATCTCAGAGCCTTTGGTATTCTTGATTTATCTAATGGTGCTGGGACTTCCACTCACTCTTAGTGCTGTCTGAGGCAGTGGAACTAGTTTTCCTAGAATGGACTACCAAGTGTCTTAGAGGACGAAGGGAGTCTCAGGCCCACGGGGACAAAGAAGCATCCAGAGCTAGGTCACTTGTCATGGTGGCATCTCTTTGTTGGTTCTGCCCATCCACCAACTATGTCAGGGAATCTCAACATAGTGGAGTCTCTTGTTTGTATTTTCCCTAGACTGTAAACTTACGTAGGGAAAACCAAAGTCTGGCAGGCAGAAGTTGTGCAGCTGTAACTACAGCGAGTGGCACAGGATAGATGGTATAAAAGGGTGCGTT
Organism: Paguma larvata; assembly: GCA_030068075.1. NCBI lineage: Eukaryota > Metazoa > Chordata > Mammalia > Carnivora > Viverridae > Paguma > Paguma larvata. The sequence continues at coordinate 117,040,855 of CM057827.1, forward strand.
TGGTGGGCTGGTTGTGCTATTGTTCTCCAACACCCAGGGTCTCTTTGAAATTCAACTTATCCATGTGACTCACCTGGCTAATAAAACGCAAGCAGGAATGATGAGTGTCACCTACAGGTAAAAGCTTTGAGAGCCAGGAGGATCTTTACTTTTTATTCTTACCTCTGTCACAGTCACTGATGATGTTTTAGATGGTGTCTGTTCCATCAACCCACATCCCAGAGTGGGACTGATGACAGCTTAGAGCAGAGCCCCCGCAGATCAGGGAAAGCACGTTGATATGAGTGATGTAAATGAACAAGAACCTTTGTGTGAATCGTGAAGATTTGAGGTGTTGTTTGTCACCATGGTATCACTTAGCCTATTTTGCAGTGAATTTTGCTTAAAGGAAAATTTGAGTGAAGAGGTAAAACTTCATAACCCTGGAGGGTACTAGAAATGCACAAAAACCACATATCTTAAAAATTACATAAACTAAACACTTCATTATTCAGCTTATGTTCCCTAATTAAACATAATTAAACATAACATAAACTTTATTCCTTAAATAAACATAAACATTGTAAGGAAATTAAAATCCATAATTTTGGTTTGGCAGCATCTTTCTATATTAGAGTATCTGAGTAGTCTATAAAAACAGTGTATTTCCAGTAGGAGAATGGAGGAATTTTCAGAGAAAGCTTTAGTTCTGTCTCTACCTTCTGTGGTCTGAATATATACCTCTAAAAATTCATTTGTTGAGTTCTAAAGCTCAATATAATGGTATTAAGAGGTGGGGGTCCTTGAGAGATGATTAGGTCATGAGGACGCTGCATATTAATTATGAGATTAATGCCCTTATAAAAGTAGCCCAAAAGAACTCCTTTCTTTATTACCATGTGAGAAAATAGCAAGAAGTTGGCATCTGCAGCCCCAAAGAGGGCTCTTACCAGATGCTGACTAAGCTAGTACCCTTATCTTGACCTTCCAGCTTCCAGAACTGTAAGAAATAAATGTTTGGTGTTTATAAGCCGCCCAGTCTCTGGTATTTTACTATAGCAAACAGAATGGACTAAGATGCCCCCCTCCTAGAATAGACTCCAGCATGAGGATTATTGACTTCATGGCTTTTTTTTTTTTTTTAATTTTTTTATTTATTTTTTTATTTTATTTTATTTTATTTTATTTTATTTTTAATTTAAAATAGTTTATTTTCAAATTGGTTTACATAAAACACCCAGTGTTCATCCCAACATGTGCCCTTTTTTGATGCCCATCACCCCCTTTCCCCCCCCATCTCCCTCACCCTCAGTTTGTTCTTAGTCTTTGAGAGTCTCTTATGTTTTATCTCCCTCCCTGTGTCTTTTTTTCTTTCCCCTCTTCCCCTCCCCCTGGTTTTTGCTTAGTCTCACCAAGTCCACCTATTCGTGGAAACATATGGTATCTGTCTTTTTCTGACTGACTTATTTCACTTAACATAATACCCTCCAGTTCCATCCATGTTGCTACGCATGGCCAGATTTCATTTTTTCTCATTGCCACATAGTAGTCCATTGTATATATGTACCACATCTTCTTTATCCACTCGTCAGTTGATGAGAAGTAGGCACCCTCCTACATTGTTGGTGGGAATGCAAACTGGTGCAGCCACTCTGGAAAACGGTGTGGAGGTTCTTCATGGCTTTTTGATTCTTCCTCAATTTTTGCTACCTACAGCATTTGGATTTTTTTGTCAGATTTCTGCAAATTTCTGTCTGCATCTTACAGCCTTGTTTTGAGATCTCCACAGGTTAGTAATGGAATGGTTCAGATTGTACCAGACCACAAGTACAGCCTCCAGATATGAACAAGACCATAGTTAGGGAAACTGAATACCATTCTAGAGGAAAGAAATCAATTTTACTCTGGGAACTCTTAAGAAACTCCCAACACTTATATTATTACCATATGATGTTTACTAGATTAAGATAGTCTGACACATTTTCCAAAGCTTCTAATATAATTTGTACTGAGGAAAAGATATCCTGATCTTGTTATGAGGATGAAATATTTTAGTCAAATTGTTAGAAAGAAATCTGTACTATTTTGCAATATTGAATGTGTGAAAATAGAATTACTTTAAAATGAAATTAGGATGACACATGCACCTCTGAAATAGGGAACAGCAAGAACATTTTGCCACTTAAGCCCCCTTGGCCAAAGTCCGATGCTGCCCCTAAGTACCATTTTCTATTGAAGACATCTGCGACATCTAGCCCATTATTTTCTCACTTTTATATCTTTATTCTACAGCTGCTACCACCTACTCTTTATTCTTGAGGTTTCTGTTTCACTTCGGTCTAGCAAGGGAATAAATTCATTTTTCTGCATCTACTGGTCTTTTTCTGCTGTTCTTATCAAGGCATATTTTAGACTTCTTCATTTTAAGAATTTTTATTATCCTCTAGGTAGAAATAAAGATAAATAAAGCAAAAAATGTGACAATTTGGGCTAATGTCAACATGTAAGTAGTCTCACAATGTCGCTATAGTTATTCTCTGGCTTGGAAAAAAATGTAAGTGGAAGTGGATGTGTCAGCACCTCTACTTCATTCCCTGGCCAAGCTCCCCCCTTCAGTCCTTAAGGAAAAGCCTTGGTTCCTTTCTCAGTTCACTTATTCCTATACATGTGTTTGTTTCCTTTGTGAAACAAAGTCCTTTTTGAGACTAAATGCTATTTCTTTCCCACATTTAGATCTCTGGGACCTAGTCCAGTGTCCAGAAAGTACTAATTGCTCAACAAATATTTATTAACTATAATGCATTCTTTTTGTAGGTCCATTCTATCATAACTTAACTGTAATTAAATATTTACAACTGGAATGGGAGACTGGGGAGCTCCATAAATCCACCTCCCCATACGAACAATGAACACGCTGGCAAAACCTATTAAAATCAACTTTAATAAAGAACTCTTGAAATTAACCAAAGTCTCTCATGGATCTGAAGAGAATTTATTCAGGAAAAACTGATGAAAATGGGTAATAACAGCAAGGTTTGTGGCATTGTACTGTGATTTAAACCTGTCTTCCTCCTTGCAGCTAGATAGTAAATTTGAAAACAGATAACCTTACATTCATAGTAGCTATCAAAACCTGTAGCCTAGTGGTCACTGTAGGAGGAAGAGCAAGTTTGGGACTCCTTAAAAAGTCTCATCTTCAGAGTACTGTCACTATTTGATCTTTCAGTTCCCCTAAAAAGCCTCATTTTTCAGGGTTTTATTGTTATTTGACCTGACTTGAACCTGTGCTCCATGAGAAAGTTATTATTCCCAAGGCATTTGTCAAAAACAAATAGTAACAATTATTTTAACATTGCAACTTCCTAACACTACAAGTCGAGACAAAAAAAAAAAGAGCTTGTTCAAAACTTAAAATAAAGATCAAGGTCAGAAAGATGAAGATGTCATGCGTTTTTGAAAAAGCTCTGTTCTTAGGGATCTAGTGCACACATGTAGTAGGCTGTGTGCACAATCAGAAAGACCTTTGAGGCTTTTACTGAGGCTAAGAAAAAATTGTAAACTGCCAGGAACATTTAAGGAAGGCAAGTGCACACCCACACCCCCCACCCCACACAACACCTATATATATCGTATTTAAACTTGAAAGACAAATCATTTTGGAGTCAGAAGAATATGATTAATCAGTTACATATAATCCTCAAAAAGATTAATAACTGCTTTTCCATAAGGAACTATGGAGATGAGAAGACACTGAGATGACATATTCAAAGTGCTGAGAGAAAAATAGCATCAATCAAGAATTCTATATACACCAAAACTGTCCATTAAAAATGAAGGACTGGGCACCTGGGTGGCTCAGTCAGTTAAGTGTCTGACTTAGGCTCAGGTCATAATTCAGCAGTTCATGAGTTCAAGTCCCGAGTCAGTCTCTATGCTGGCAGCTCGAAGTCAAGAGCCTGCTTCAGGTTCTGTGTCTCCCTTTCTCTCTGCCCCTCCCTGTTCATTCTGTCTCTCTCGTGTGCAAAAATAATAAACAATAAAAACATGAAGGAGAGATTAAGGCTTCCATAGATAATAACTGAAAGTCCATCACTAATAGATCTGCCCTACAAGAAACAATAAAGGAAGTCTTTCGGGCTAAAATTATGGGACACTTGATAGTAACTTGAATCCATGTAAGTGTACCTTCTATTATTTGATTTAAAAGGCAACTCCAAAAAGCAATTCTTGTACAATTGTGTTGATGAGATTATAATGTGTGAATATATCATTTTTATGATAACAGTGCACAAAGAAAGGGAGAATGGAGCTAAAATGGAGCAAGTTTTTGCATACTATTGAAGTTAAGTTGGTATTACTGAGTGAGAGTGTTTTAAGTTATCAGGTTATTAACCACTCAAAAATAATTCAAAAATACACAGTAAAAGGAACAAAATAAATTAAAAGGACATTGTACAAAATATATAGTAATATAAAAGAAAGCAGCAATGAAAGAGTAAAAGAAAAAAACACATAGAAAGCAAAATAGCAAAAAGGCAGACATAAACCTTACATCATTAGTAATTACATTAAATGTAAATTAATGAAATGGTCTCCAAGCAAAAGACAGACTTTGGCAGAAGAAACATGAAATAAAATCTAAATCTACTCTGTTTACAGGAGATACACTTCAGATTAAAAAGCCTAACAGATTGAAACATACAAGGATGCAGAGATAGATAATGTAAGCTGTAATCAAAATAGAACTAGGCTATATGTACCAGCATTAGACAAAACAGACTTTAAAACAAAACTTGTTACTAAAGAGAAAGATTTTTATCTGACAAAGTGGCAGTACCTCAAGAAGACAATAATAGAACTATATATGGAAATATATCACAAACCACAATAACAAAACCTGAAAATGAATGAACCAAAACTTACAGAGTAAAGAAACAGAGAATTCAATAAGAATAGTTGGAGATTTCTTTCAGTCTCTATTTTCAATAATGGATAGAACAACTAGGCAGAAGATTAACAAGGGAATGGGACACTTGAACAATACTATAAAACGTAGAGACCTAATTGACAAACCATTAGCTAGACTGAGTAAGGTAAAAGGAAGAAGACTCAACTTTTTAAATTAGAAAAACAGATTCACAGAAATAAAAAACACTATAAGGAAATGCTATGAAAATTATATGTCAACAAATTAGATAACCTAGATGAAATGGACAAATTCCTAGAAAGACTCAAACTATCGACACTGACTCAGGAAGAAATAAAAAATGTGAATAGGCCTATTTTTTCAATATTATTTATTTTTGAGAGACCGATAAACAGAGAGAGACAGAGTGAGAGTTGGAGGGGCAGAGAGAGAGAGAGAGACACACACACACACACACACACACACACACACACAGAATCTGAAACAGTAAACACAGAAATTGGTTTACTAGCAATTTGGATCTGTCAATACACAATCTGAAGCAGGCTCCAGGCTCTGAACTGTTAGCACAGAGTTCAATGCAGGGCTGAACCCACAAACCATGAGATCATGATCTGAGTTGAAGTCGGATGCTTAACCAACTGAGCGACCCAGGAGCCCCTGAATAGACCCATATTTAAAAGTAAAGAGATTGAATTTAAAAACTTCCCACAAGGAAAATTCCAGGCCTAGAATACTTCACTGGTGAATTCTACCAAATAGTAAAAGATAATACTTATCACAAACATTCTTCCAAGAAAAATAAAATAAAAAAGGAGGGACTTTTCCCACTCATTCTACAGATACAATTATTACACTTATATTAAAAGCAAAGATGTCACAAGAATATTGACCAAATAATGTTCAATAAATTACTAGCAATTTGGATCTGTCAATACACAAAAATCACTGGAAACCAATTTCTGTGTTTACTCTTCACAAGGAGGTGAAAGTCAATTGGGAGAGACTGACTTTCTCTGAAGCAGTTCCTATGGTGGAGAATCTGACTTGCTAAGTTTAATCAGTGCCCACCCTGTATGTGGGCTGGGCTGCCTAAAGGCTACTTCTGCACAAATAAAATGATCTGAAGCAGAAGAGATTTATAAGCTGAGTCAATCTTCATTAGATTGCTTTTATGAGAGAAAGACAAAATTTAAAAGAGAACATGAGACTCCTAGTTTTCTTTCCAGCATGCTAGAGGTTAAGAATTCACCAACCCAATCTAACAATAAGAAAAGAGCTGAACACACTGGAAAATCAGCAACTCTTTTTAGATGCACCAGAGATGTGAGGTCACCAACCTAGAATTTTGTCCCATGACAAATTATCCTTCAAAAGTACAGGAGAGATACTTTTTCAGAGAAACAAAAATTGAAGGAATTTGTTGCCAATAGATATTACTTACAAGAAATGTTGAAGTAAGTTTTTCAGAGAGAAGGAAAATGACACAGATCACAAGCCTTGATCTACATAAAAAAAAAGCATGAAAGAAACAATAAGGAAAGATTTAAAAAAATCTTTACTTTTCTTATTCTTAATCTAAAAGATAATAGTTGCTATATATATAAATTACTTTAAAATTTATATATATAACATACATAGCAACTGTTACATATATTCTAGTATATTATTGCTATTGCATATAGCTTATTATAAGCATATATACATGTTTATATATGCTTACATATACTATTATATATATATCTTATATAGACATATGCTTGTATAGCCTTATGCCTGTATAAAAAGAATGACAGAAATGAGAAATTATACAAGAGATGGAAGGAATTAATTATGATTATTTTGTTATTATAGGGTAGTTACACTACCTGTGAAATGGTATAGTGTTATTTGAAAGTGAACTTGGATTAGTTGCAAGTGTATATTTCAAACTTTAGTGTAACACATAAAAAAGAGTAGAAAAGAAGTATAATTGATATGGAAAGAAAGGAGAGAAAATGGAATCAGATAAGAAGCTTAATTAAAACCACAAAAGGCAGAAGTGTGGAAGAGAAAAGTAAGAACAAAGAACATGGGTAACAAATTAAAAATAGTAATGAATATGGTAAATATTCATCCATCTATGTTGATAAACAGTTTACACATCAGTGGTCTAAATATACCAATTAAGAGATACAAATCATCATAATAGACCAAAAACGAAGTCCCAATTACATAACTGCCTACAATAAACCCACCTTAAATATAAAGACACCTGGTTAAGTGTCTGACTCCTGATATCTGCTCAGGTGGTGATCTTATGGTTGTGGGATTGATTCCCACCTTGATCTCTGCACTGAGCATGCACCCTGCTTGAGATTCTCTCTCTCCTTCTCTCTCCCTTCCCCCATACTCTCTTTCTCGAAAATAAATAAATAAACTTAAAAAATAAATATAAAGAGATTATATTTATATTATAGAGGTTAAGAGTAAAGGGATAGAGAAAGATATACTCTGCTAACACTAATCAACAAAAAAGCAGGAGCAGTGATATTAATTTCAGACACATTAGATTCCAGAGCAAGGAAAGTTATCAGGAATAAAGAAGGACATAACATAATGACATGCTATATCCAAGAAGATATAGCAATTCTTAAAATGCATGTAGCTAACAATGGAACATCTAAATTCTAGAAGAAAAAAACTGATGAAACTGCAAGGAGAAGTAGATGAATCTACTACCATAATTGGAGACTATAATATCCTTTTATCATACATGGACAGATCCAACAGGCAGAAAAACAGTAAGACCATAGGTGCATTCAACAGCACAACAGCATCATTAATTAACTGTCTATAAAATTGGCATCTATATTCTAATTTATTCAACAAAATTAGATTAGACACCTACCTTTCTCAAGTTCAAAGGAACATTCACCGATGTAGACCACATTTTAGGCCATAAAATACACCTTAACAAATCTAAAAGAACAATGTGTGCTCTCAGACAATAAAGGAATTAAGCTAGAAATCAATAACAGATAATAGCTGCAAAGTCCCGAAATACTTGGAAGTTAAACAACGTACTTCTAAATAATGCATAGGTCAAAGATGAAATCTCAAGAGAAATTAAAATAATTACTTTAAATTTTTTTAACGTTTATTTATTTTTGAGAGACATAGAGACAGAGTACGAGCAGGGGAAGGGCAGAGAGAGAGGGAGACACAGAATCTGAAGCAGGCTCCAGGCTCTGAGCCGTCAGCACAGAGCCCGATGCGGGGCTCGAACTCACAGACCGTGAGATCATGACCTGAGCTGAAGTTGGCCGCTTAACCAACTGAGCCACCCAGGCGCCCCTAAAATAATTACTTTAAATCAAATAAAAACAATAATCAAAATTTGTTTGATGCAGTGAAAACAGTGCTTAGAGGGAAACTTATACCATTGAATGCATGTATTAGAAAATAAGAAACATCTAAAATCAATAATCTAATCTTCTATCTTTGGTAATTAAAAAAATAAGTGCAAATTAAATCCCAAGGAAGCAGAAAAAAATCATAAAAATGAGAAAAATCAATGAACTCAGAAATAAGAAATCAATAAACAACAAATGCAAAGCATAATTCTTTGAAAGGAGCAAAAAAATTGATAATTGTCTAGCCAGGTTAACTAAGAAAAAGAGAGGGGAGTAGTGAGAGAGAAAGAGAGAGGGAAATAAGAAAGACATAACTTACTAATATTATAAATGAAAGAGGGGACATCACTACATATTTCATGGACATTAAAAAGATAATAAAGGAATGTTATAAACAACTTTATGCTCACAAGTTTGATAATATGGATGAATTGTATCAAATCTCTGAAAGACAAGATCTGCCAAACTCACACAGGAAAAAGTAAACAATTTGAATAGACATCTATATTAAATAAATTTAATTAATAATTAATTGCCTTCCAAAACAAAAAACACCAGGCCTGTATGGGTTCATAACAATCTTCCAGAAGATAGAAGAGGAAGTAATAGTTTCTAATTAATTCTATTAGGCAAGATGTAAAAATTCTCAACAAAATGTAGCAAATTGAATCCAATAATGTGTAGTGAGAATTATACGTAGCAGCCAAGTAGGATTTATCACAGCCATGAAAGACTGGTTCAACATTTTAATTAGTGTAATCGTTCACATCAATAGACAAAGCAAGAAAAATCACATGATCATGTCAGTAGATACATAAAGAACATTTGACAAAATCCAGCACACATTCATGATAAAAACTCTCTGTAGACTGAGTATAAAGGGGGAAGTTAGTAAATTTGTTAAAGGCTATCTACAAAATGTTGTAGACTCTAAGTCTAAATTTCTTTCTTGTCTAACAAGAAAGCGGGATTTAAGATTAAAATGCAAGAGATGGCTAATGTCCGGGAAAAGACAAGAGCACTGAATAACGGTTCTTACCCTGTATTTATTAAGATCAGAAGGCTTACAAACGTGATGGGTGTGCACAAAGAGACAATGAATCAGTGAATATTAACTCATGGGCATGAGGAAAAGGAGGTTTTGAAGATATACGGTGTTTAGGGTTTGGGTGAATATAAAACAAAATCCTGGCACCAGGCAGATGAGCAGATGGTTGTTAATGGCAGAGAGGAGGCACTGTGTCTGTTTATCTCAGCTAGCCTAGGGGATAAGACAGATAGAACACGTGACCTCAGGTTTAACAAGGCACCTTTCTTTTGTTAATCATCTCCACTCTGGGCAGCTTCATCCGCAGCACAGTGCAGCAGTCTATAGCCCTATTTACCTGCTTACCTAATTTTGTGCTTCCTTCCTGTGAAAGCAGCTTTATGCTATAGTACTAAATTGGGGGGCACTTTTGCCGTAAGTAACTAATCTTGCTTACCTCCTATACCTTTGTATTGGGGGACCTTTGTCCCCCTCTCTATCCTGGGGGCCTTTGGACACCCCTGCTCCATCCTGGAGTCCTAATCTTGTTTACCCAAGCTTGGGTGAGAGCATCCTATGACTTTGTAATTCTTTAAGCTTTGTTAACGCATTGGTGCAAGCCCAGGGAATGCCTAAGTTTATTCCCCACACAAAAACCTACAACTAATATCATACTTAATGATTAAAAACTTGAAACATCCACTAAAATTAGAAATAAAGATGTCTCCTCTCACTACTCTTTCTCAACATTATACTGGAACTTTTAGCTGATGGGGTAAGACAAGAGAGAGAAATAAAGAACATATAGATTGGGAAAGAAGAAAATAAAAGTCTTATTTGCAAATTATATGATTATCTCTGTATAAAATCTAAAAGAACAAACAAACAAAAAAACCTCCCGAAACTAATAAATGATTGTAGCAGGTTGCAGAACACAAAGTTAATGTATAAAATTCAATCATTTTTTATATACCAGTGTGGGAATTTGAAATTAAAAACACATTACATTTACATTAGAATTTTCAAAAATGAAATACTCAGCTATAAATCTAACAAAATATGCATAAGATATGTATGAAAAGAAATAGAAAACAGATAAAAAATACATGGAATAGGAGGACTCATATGGTCAAGATATCAGTTCTTCCCAACTTAACCTATAGATTCAGTGCAATCCCAATCAAAATCTCAGCAAGTTACTTTGTGGACATTGACAATTGATACTTAAGTTTAAATGGAGAGGCAAAACACTCAGAATAGCCAACATAATATTGAAGGAGAACAAAACTGGAGGAGACACTATTTGACCTCAAGACATAATATAAAGCCATAGTAATCAAGGCAGTGTGGTATCAGCAAAGGAATAGACAAAAGGATCAGTGGAACAGAATAGAAGACCCAGAAGTAGACCCACATAGATATAATCAGCTTATCTTTAACAAAGGAGCAAAGACAATACAATGGAGCATAGAGTGTATTTTCTATAAATGGTACTGGAACAACTGGATATCCACGTGCAAAAACAAAACAAAACAAAACAAAAACAATAACAAAAACAAAATCTAGACAAAGACCTACACTCTTCACAAAACTTGACTCAAAATGAATCTATATGTAAAACACAGAACTATAAAATTCCTAAAAGATAACATAGGAGAAAATCTAGATGACCTTGAATATAGTAATGACTTCTTTTCTAATTTTTTTTGTTGTTGTTGTTTATTTTTTTGAGACACAGAATGCAAGTGGGGAGGCAGAAAGAGACACACACACACATACAGAATCTGAAGCAGGCTCCAGGCTCCGCTGGCACAGGGCCAGACATGGGGTTCAAATCCTCAGACCGTGAGATTATGACATAAGCCAAAGTTGGACACTTAAACGACTGAGCCATCCATGCACCCCAGTAATGACTTTTTTTGATATGACACCAAAGGCATGACGTATGAAAGAAATAATTTATAAGCTGGATTGCATTAAAATTAAAAAATTTACTTTGGGAAAGACAATGTCATGACAATGAGAAGAGAAACCATGGAGACGGAAAAAATATTTGCAAAAGACACATCTCATAAAGGACTCACCAAAAATATACAAAGAACACTTGGGACACTTAGGTGGCTCAGTTGCTTGAGTGTCCGACTTCAGCTCAGGTCATGATCTCATAGTTCTTGGGTTTGAGCCCCTCATCAGGTTCTCTGCTGTCAGCACAGAGCCCACTTTGGATCCTCTGTCCCCCCTCTCTCTCCCCCTCCCCCCTAGCTCTCTCTTGCTCTCTTTCTCTCTCTCATAAATGAACATTTAAAATATATATCCAAAGAACACTTAAAACTCTACGATAACAACACAACAACCCACTTTTGAAAATGGGAAAAGATCTGAACAGATACCTCACTAAAGATATATAAATGATGTGTGTTAGCGTTTTCCAATAACAGAAAAATCAAAAGGACTTATTAATTAATTTATTTATTTGGAATTGGTTCAGATAATTTATGGAGGCTAAGAAGTCTCATGACATGCCATCTGCAAGCTGGAGACCCAGGAGAACTGGTAGGATAGCTCAAATTTGAGTCTAAAGGCCTGAGAACCAGGAGAACAGATGGTATAAGTTTCAGTCTGAGTGTAGAATAAATCTGATATCTCCATTGGAAAACACGTAGAGTGAGTAAATTCTTTCTTTCTCTGCTTACTCTTACTATTAGGCTTCCAAAAGATAGGATGAGGTCCACCCACTTTGGGGAAGGCAATATGCTTTACTCAGTCTACTGATTCAAATGTTAAGCTTATCCAGAAATATTGTCACAAATACATTTAGAAAAATGTTTAATCAAACATCTGGGCACTCAATGTCCAAGTCAAGGAAGGAAATTGCAAATTAAAATAATGACCTTTAAAATGACAGAACTCCCGAACACTGACAACATGAAATGCTGGCAAGGATATATTTATTGCTGGTAGACAAAATGATATAGTTATTTTGAAAGATAATTTAGCATTTTTCATAAAACTAAACATACTTTTACCACCCAATCCAGCAATTGCACCACATAGAATTTACTCAAATGAATTGAAAACATGCCCACAGAGGAACCTGCACATGGATGTTGATAGCAGCTTTATTCCAAAATTTGGAAGCAACCAAGATGGCCTCCAGTAAGTGAATAGATAAATAAACTATGGTACTTCTGTATATAGAATCATATTCAGCACTAAAAAGAAATAAACTATTAAGCCATGAAAAATCATGGAGGAATCTTAAATGCATATTACTTATGGAGGAAGCTAATCTAAAAAGGCTACATACTGTATGATTCCAACAGTCTGACATTCTGGAAAATGTAAAACTACGGAGACAGTTAAATTTTCAGTTGTTAAGGAGAGTTGTGGGAAAGGAGGAATGAATTGGTGAAAAACTGAGGATTTTTAAAGCAGTAAAAACTCTTATGCATAATATTATAATGGTGGATACATGTCATTTTACATTTGTCAAAACTCAAAGAGTATACAATACGAAGAGTGAATTGAACCCTAATGTAAACTAAGGACCTTGACTAATAATAATATGTCAATGTAAGTTCAGTATACTACTGTGGTGGGGGATCTCAGTAGTGGGGGAAGTTGCAAGTTTATGGAGGCAGAGTATACAGGAACCTTCACTTTCTGCTTGAGTTTCCTGTGAACATAAAACTCTTCTAAAAAAGTTTATTAATTAAAGCAAATAAATAAGGAAAATGAAATATGAGACAGACTGACAGACAGAGAGTCTTCTTTTAGTTCCTTTATGCTACCTGCAAGGATTCCTTGGCATGCTTGCACCCTCTACTACTCCTAGCTTTCACAATCTGGAGAACATGGGAATAAGATATTAATAACTATGTAGCCACACCATCCTTATGTTAATTCTTCAGTAAAGGATCTGATCCCAATTTCAGCCTGAGTGTGAAGAGGGTTTCCCAACACCAACAAGCAATTCCCTGACACCAGCTAGATGTCCTACAATTCAATTCATATTTTGACACTATCTACCCAGAGATGTCATGAGTTAGATACCACAGGTTAAGGGCTCAGTCTCAAAAGATTTCCCCATACCCCCACTTTAGACACCAGTTGCAAGCCCAGTTTCTGACTGATCAGCTATAAATTGGAAGTTCCAATGATCTGTCTCTGCCCCCAACTCCTTGCTTTGGATTAATTTGCTAGAGCAGCTCCCAGAACTCAGAGAAACATTTTAATCACTAGACTACTTATTTATTACAAATATATTAAAGAATACAAATCAACAGTCAGATGGAGACATGAATAGAGTGAAGTCCTAAACAAAAGACTGTGGAATTCCCTGTGGAATTTGAACGTGCATGGTTACGCATGGAAGTATTCTGGTTCACCAACCTGAAAGACCTCTGAAACCCTTCCTTTTGGGTTTTTATAAAAGTTTCATTAAATAGACATGATTTATAAAATTATTGGCCATTGATGATTTATTCAACCTCTAACCCATCCCCCCTCTTACCTCTCTGGAGGTTAGAGGGCAAAACTTAAGTACCAACCCCTCTAATCACATGGTTGGTTCTCCTGGTAACCCACCCTCATCCTTAAGTGGGGTCCAAAGTCACCTTATCAATGTAACAAAAGACACATTTATTGCTTTTATCACTTAGGAAATTCCAAGATTTTTAGAAGTTCTATTCCAGAATAGCATGAAAAACAAAAATACATATTTCTTATTATAAATCACAATATCACAGTCAGCAGGTATTTCTTGAGCAGCTAACATACACCAGTTGTGCCTGAAGGTGATGGAATGGAAAATAAGTTAAATGTTCTTTACAAACCCTTGCCCACAAGGACCTCACCATCTACTCAGGAAATAGAAAATCACTATGAAGCTATTAATGAATACGACAATATTACATATTGCTACATTCAACTGGGTACTAAGATCATAATTGATGAGCTAATAATTATTTAGCACAGTTATTATTTAATGTGAAAAGTTTTGGTGTTCCAAGAGAGAGTCACATGAGCTGGGAAACCTTGAGAAGACTTTACTTATAGGGGAAAATATAGAGGCAGCTTCACATAAGTCTTGATGCTTATAATGATCCCATATTTGGCTTAATACTCTGTCATCACCTTTGAAATTCTTAATAAGTTTTGAAATTTACATCCAAGTTAGTTAGCATATAGTGTGATAATGATTTCAGTAGTAGAATCCAGTGATTCATCCCCTACATATAACACCCAGTGCTCATCCCAGCAAGTGTCTTCCTTAATGCCTCTTGCCCATTTACCCCATCCTCCCACCCAAAACCGCTCCAGAAACCCTCAGTTTATTCTCTGTATTTAAGAATCTCTTATGTTTTGTCCCCCTTCCTGTTTTTATATTATTTTTACTTTCTTCCCTTGTGTCCAACTGTTTTGCATCTTAAATTAACATATGAGTGAAGTCATATGATATTTGTCTTTCTCTAACTGACTAATTTCACTTAACATAATGCACTCTAGTTCTATCCACGTTGTTGCAAATGGCAAGATTTCATTCTTTTTGGTTGCTGAGTAATACTCTGTTGTGTGTATTACTATATCTACACACACACACACACACACACACACACACACACACACACACACACACACACATTATTGTCGATAAGGCTGCTGTAAGCATTGGGGTGCATGTGCCCCAAAGAATCAGCACACCTATATCTCTTGGATATATACCTAGTAGTGCAATTGCTGGGTCATAGGGTAGTTCTATTTTTAATTTTTTGAGGAACCTCCATACTGTTTTCCAGAGTGGATGCACCAGTTTGCATTCCCACCAGCAGTGCAAAAGGGTTCCTCTTTCTCTGCATCTTCACTAACCTCTCTCATTACCTAAGTTAATTTTAACCATTCTGACTGGTGTGAGGTGGTATCTCATTGTGCTTTTGATTTATATTTTCCTGATGATGAGTAATGTTGAGTATCTTTTCATGTGTCTGTTAGCCATCTGGATGTCTCCTTTGGAGAAGTGTCTATTCATGTCTTTTCCCATTTCTTCAGTGGATTATTTGTTTTTTGGGTATAAAGTTTGATAAGTTCTTTATAGATTTTGTATACTAACTCCTTATCTGATGTGTCATTTGCAAATATCTTCTCCCATTTTGTCAGTTGCCTTTTAATTTTGCTGACTGTTTCCTTCACTGTGCAGAAGTTTTTTATCTTTATGAGGTCCCGATAGTTCATTTCTGCTTTTGTTGCCTTTGCCTTTGGAGATGTGTCAAGTACGAAGTTGTTGAGGTTGAGATCAGCAGGTTTTTGCCTGCTTTTTCTTCTAGGATTTTGATGGCTACCTGTCTTACATTTAGGTCTTCATTTTGAGTTTTTTTGTGTGAGAAAGTAGTCCAGGTTCATTTTTCTGCATGTCACTGTCCAGTTTTCCCAACACCATTTACTGAAGAGACTGTCTTTATTCCATTGGATATCCTTTTGTTCTTTGTCAAAGATTAGTTGACCATATGTTTGTGGGTCCATTTCTGAGTTCTCTACACTGTTCCATTGATCTAAGTGTCTGTTTTTGTGAAGTACCATACTGTCTTGATGATTAAAGCTTTGTAATACACATTGAGTCTGGCATTGAGATGCCTCCAGCTTTGGTTTTCTTTTTCAGGACTGCTTTGGCTATTCCAGGTCTTTTCTGGTTCCATACAAATTTTAGGATTGTTGGTTCTAGCTCTGTGAAAAATGAAGGTGTTATTTTTATATAGTTGCATTGAATATGTAGATTGCTTTGGGTAGTATTGACATTTAAACAATATTTGTTTGGTCAATCCATGAGCATGGAATATTTTTCCATTTTTTTGTGTCTTCTTCAATTTCTTTCATAAGCTTTCTATAGTTTTCAGTGTATAGATTGTTCACCTCTTTTGGTTAGGTTTATTCCTAGGTATTTTATGGTTTTTCACACAACTGCAAATGACATCAATTCCTTGATTTCTCTTTCTGCTTTATTATTGGTGTATGGAAATGCAACCATTTCTGTGCTTTGATTTTATATCCTGCGACTTTGCTGTTTTAATGGATCAATTCTAGAAGGTTTTTGGTGGAATTTTTTGGGTTTTCTACATAAAGTATCATGTCATCTGCAAAGAGAGAAAGTTTGACCTCCCCCTCACCAATTTGGATGCCTTTTATTCCTTTGTGTTGTCTCATTGCTGAGGCTAAGACTTCCAATACTATGTTGAATAACAGTGGTGAGAGTGGACATCCCTGTCATGTTCCTGACCTTAGGGGGAAACCTCTCAGTTTTTCATCATTGAGGATGATATTAGCAGTGGGTCTTTCATATACAGTTTTTATGATCTTATGGTATGATCCTTCTATCCCTACTTTCTTGAGGGTTTTTATCAAGAAATGATGCTGTATTTTGTCAATACTTTCTCTGCGTCTGTTGAGAGGATCATGTGGTTCTTGTCCTTTCTTTTATTGATGTGATGTATCACATTGACTGTTTTGCAAATATTGACCCAGCCCTGCATCCCAGGTATAAATCCCACTTGGTTGTGGTGAATAATTCTTTTAATGTATTGTTGGATCCAGTTGGCTAGTGCCTTGTTGAGAAGTTTTGCATCCATTTTCATCAGGGAAATTGGTCTATAGTTCTCCTTTTTAGTGAGTTCTTTGTCTGATTTTGGAATCACTGTAATGCTGGCCTTGTAGAGTGAGTTTAAAACTTTTCCTTCTATATCTATTTTTTGGAACAGCTTCCAAACAATAGGTGTTAATTCCTTTAAATGTTTGGTAGAATTCCCCTGGAAAGCACTTGACTCTGGACTTTAGTTTTTTGGGAGATTTTTGATTACTAATTCGATTTTTTTACTGGTTATGGGTCGGTTCGAGTTTTCTATTTCTCCCTGTTTCAGTTTGGTAAGTTTAAATGTTTCCAGGAATGTGTCCATTTCTTCTAGATTGCCCAATTTATTGGCATATAATTGCTCATAGTATTCTCTTATTATTGTTTATATTTCCGAAGTGTTGGTTGTGATCCTTTGTCTTTCATTTTTGGTTTTATTTCTTTGGGTCCTTTCCTTTTTTCTTTTTGGTCAAACTAGCTAAAGGTTTATCAATTTTGTTAATTATTTCAAAGAACCAACTCCTGGTTTCATTGATATGTTCTATGTTTTTTGTTTTTTGTTTTGTTTGTTTATCTTTGGTTTTGACAGCAATTATTTCTGCTCTAATCTTTGTTACTTCCTGTCTTCTGTTGGTTTTGGGTTTTATTTTCTCTTCTCTTTCCAGCTTTTAAGGTGTTAGGTTAGGTTGTGTATCTGAGACCTCTCTTCCTTTAGGAAGGCCTAGATTGCTATATACTTCCCTCTTATAACTGCTTTTGCTGCATCTCAGAGGTTTTGGGCTGTGGTGTTATCGTTTTCATTGACTTCCATGTACTTTTTAATTTTCTCTACAATATCTTGGTTAGCCCATTCATTCTTAATAGGATGTTCTTTAATCTCCAAGTATTCATTGTCATTCCAAATTTTTTCTTGTGGTTGATTTCAAGTTTCATAGAGTTATGATCTGAAAATATGCACAATTGTTCTTGATATTTTTGTAGTTATTGAGGGCTGATTTGTGTCCCAGTATGTGATCTATTCTGGAGAATGTTCCACATGCACTTGAGAATAGTGTGCATTCTGCTGCTTTAGGATGAAATGTTCTGAATATATCTGTTAAGTCCATCCGGTCCAGTGTTTCTTACAGAGCCATTATTTCCTTGTTGATTTTCTGCTTAGATGATCTGTCCATTGCTGTAAGTGGGGTGTTGAACTCCCCTACTATTATGGTATCATTGCTAATGATTTTATTTATGTTTGTTGTTAATTCATTTATATATTTGGGTAGTGCCACTTTGGGGGCATAAATATTTACAATTGTTAAATCTTCTTGGTAGATAGATTCCCTTAATTATGATATAATGCCCTTCTTCATCTCTTGTTATGGTCTTTATTTTAAAATCAAGATTGTCTGATATAAGTATGGCTGCTCCGGCTTTCTTTTGGCAAACATTAGCATGACAGATAATTCTGCATCCTGTTACTTTCAATCTGAAGGTGACTTTAGGTCTAAAATGGGTCTTTTGTAAACAGTATGTGGTGGTTATTATTTTCTTATCCATTCTATTGCCCTATGTCTTTTGATTGGAGCATTTAGTCCATTGACATTTAGAGTGAGTACTGAAAGATATGAATTTATTGCCATTGTGTTGCCTGTAGAGTTGGAGTTTCTGGTTGTGTTCTGTGGTCCTTTCTAGTCTAAGTTGCTTTGGGTCTTTTTTGTTTTGTTTCATTTTTTTCTCCCTTCAGAAAGCTTGCCTTAAAATTTCTTGCAGGACTGGTTTAGTGGTCATTAACTCCTTTGGTTTTTATTTGTTTTGTATCTCTCAAATTCTTAATTCTTTTTAACAAGTATCCTTGCAGTTTTATTTTGCTCTGGGCCCCACAATTTAGGGCCTCTCTTCTCCTGGAAATAGAGGTTTTATTTGGAAATCACAATTGTTACCACTTATTGTGTATTCATGAATGCTAGGAAGGATCTTAGATGCTTAAATGTTATTTCCTCTAACCCAGTCAAAGCAGGAGAAAACAAAAAAGATTACCTTAAATCAGCCAATTTGTGGGAAAGACAATGACCCGAGCTCATTTCTTTCCTTTCTGATTCATTATATGCAGGTTTTTATATCAATCCTTTGAATACATGATTTGTACTTTGGGATATTTTTAAAACTTTTTGAGGGGAATAAAGCATTCCACCTCTGTGAGTAGTTTGCTCTAGAGATTCCCAAATGTTCTCAGTTCACAGTTCATTGCAGGCTAATGCCCCAGTGATTTTTCTCCCCTAGGCCAAAAGAAATACTTAATATTTCTATTTATGAAGTGATCAGTTCCAAATATCTTAATAAGAATTTATACCCTAGCGATTTAGTAGTTTATTAAAAAGAATATGTACAAATTTAAAGAAATAATATTTTAATTTTTTTTCTTAACCACAGTTTCTTACTTATTGGCTGTGGATGAACCTGTTGGGTACTAACAGGATAAAAAACATTGAAATTTGATTGGAAATGCTACTTTTATTCCAAATCTATCACAACAAACCAAAAACATTGCAAGATGTGACATCATGGAAAAGAATGTGATCTAATGCTAAAGCTGGCTTACCTTGAGCTAGCAGTTCCCAGGGTGTCCTACAGATATCACTATGTTTGCCTAAGAATTTTAAAACATCCAGGAGGTTCTGATGAATCCCCTGAGACGCCCAATCCAAGACATAGTTTGTTTGTGCAAAGCAATACCTCCTTGCTGGGAGACAGGTGTAGGTAGTCCTTTTTCCTCTGCGCAATGATATTATATATGCAGGAAATCATGGACAAGAAAAAAATGGGGGAATGAAAATTGAATGAAAAAGAGAGTTTCACAAGTGCATTTTTTAAATGCAGTATTACACAAAGAACCTATATTTTACTAGCTATTGCATACCAAAATACAGTTGCAATTGCAGTAAATTGCATTGTCTACTTGACTTTTCTATTACTTAAATAATAAAGTATAATCCCAAATGGAGAGAGCCACTGCTTTCCAATGTTTTCTTAGTATGAAAACTAGAAGTATATTAATGCGCACAAATGTACTAAATTCCAAAAATTAGGTGCTTAAACAATTGTTAGCAACCATCGGTTTCCTTTTATTTTTTTCCTTCAAGTAAGCTGGCATGTGGTGACATATTTAATCACTCGCCTATGTCCAATTAAATTTAACAGATAAGAAAAATAATGATCTTTAATTCTTCTAATAAAAAACATAAATGCAACTGTTACAATTTATAATTAGTATCATCTTATTAGTGGGTTGCTAGTTGATTTTATTTTGTGGCAGCTACATAGGTATTTTTGTTTATTTGTTTTAATGTCATGTTGCTTCAAGAAGGATGGATGGATAACTTGATTTTAATCAGAACAGAAAGATTCTACATCCCATTTAACTGGTTCTTTTTTTTTTTTTTTGAACTTTGGACCTCTATGTGCTTATTTAAAAATATATGTTGCTACTGCCATCTGTTGGATAGAATTTGAGACCTACTTAGTCACAAGGACCTTTTAAACATCCAAATATCTATTGTTTCCTTCTTTTAACTTCACAGCTTGCCTCCAAAAGCTAAGATTCTTCCTTTAATCTATAGATGTAAGACACAGTTGCTGGCTCCCAGGCCCAGAACCTAATTTATTTGGGGAACATCATCTACTGTAATGAGGCACTTTCTCTTCGGGCATTTAACTTCTTTGAACTAAAGAGAGAGTATGAGTTTTTTATCTTCTCATAAGACTTAGAAAGTGAGATAGGCTTGTGACAGAAGAAAGATGTGTGTGTGTGTGTGCGCGTGCGTGCGTGCGTGCGTGTGTGTGTGTGTGGGGGGTGTGTGTTTAGGAACAAGCATATTTTTTGCGTGGAGTAAGAAGCTACACTCGACTAAGAAGCAGGGAAATCAATCAAAATTCTGTTGATAGACTATCATACATTTACGAAGCCAGTGATTTTACTTCTCTGGGCTTCAGTTTCCTCAGCTGTAAGATGACACAGCTGGACTAGAACTAAGAACATCTTATGAGCTTAAGATTCATGTGGTTCTATCTTTCCAAGGAGTCATATTCAAAGAGTGACAGTTACAGCAACAAATATGAATTTCAGAAGAAACTCAAATTTGCATCTCTTGAAAAGCATGAAAGAAGAACCAATTTACCAATCTATGGGAAACCCATCTTGCCACACGTCCCTTTTCTGTCCTCCTCATTTCTTATTTTTCTCTTTTTCACATCCTCTTATTATCAACCCTCCTCCATCATTATTTCTCCCTACACTGGTTCTCTGAGATGTGACTATTTTTTCTCTCCTTCCTGTCCCCAGCTGTTGTTTAGCCTCTTTCTTAGTCCTCCCTTCCTCATCTACCCCCTCAGTTTCCATATTTCTCTGCTTATTTCTTCGACTGCATTACAAAGTTCCAAGGACGAGTCTTGGAGAAACAGCTTCTTTTTTGAGGTGGATGAAGTTCAGAAAAGCTGAACCAAGTGAAACACACTTCATATTGTTCTGGAGAGGCAGGTGAAGCAGAAAATGCACATCATCAACCACCCAACCACCACGAGCCTTGCATACCACTACAGATCCTATAGCTGAATTAACTGGTTAGAGTGTGCGATAGAATTTGTTACCTTTGAATTAGAGATTTTTGAAGATAGAAGCTATCTTAATCCTATTTTAATCCTTGCTAAAGAAAGATTGGTATCACTATTGAGCTCATTTCTACTTGCTTTCTTGAAATTTGATGTAAAGAAAATCTAGAGTTTATTTACTTTTTCCTTCTCTCCTTCCTTCATTCAGTCATGCTATTCATTTACACCAGATCAGGGAGGAAGAGCATTTAGAAAGAATTCCTTTTTGGTTTTTTCTCTAAGAATGAAGTCTTGGTTGAGCTTTTGGTAAACACAACCAGAATGGGAGCCTGGGAGTGGGACTGTACGTCTCCCAGTATGACTTATCAAAACCTATCCTGGGCTAGGCCTGCTCTCTTGGCCCTTGCTACCATTCATCTCTCTGCCCTCCCTCCTCTCCACTGGTGCTAAGATTTACTGTGGGAGGAAGGAGGTGCTGCCAGTCTACACAGATAGTTCCTCCTTATGGTTTGGGGGAGCTTTGTAGACTTGTCTTTTGCCAATTCTGTCAGCGAGGGTTCAGAGGACTCCAGACAGTTGAAGTGGAAAGCCCATAGTGTGGCCAACTTGAGGCCCACCCTGGAGGAGGTCTGCAGAAGAAAAATCCTGTTTGTTATGACAGAGATAACAGCCAGTTCTGCATTCAGTAATGATGATTCATTTCCTTAGTAGAGTTTTGGGAGGATTATAGTTCGAATTTGAAAAAGTCATTTCTATATCTAGCAATGAAGTGATTCTGAGCAATCAGCATGCACTACATGGAGTTTTGTCATCTTTGGTAATTTCACTAAAATCATTGTACTGAGAAAAATATAAAATTGAGCTATAATATTAAAAAAATAAATTATTCAAACAAAACTCCATGCTATTATAATAGAGTTCTACCATCACCAATCTCCTTAGGTTAAGTGTATAAGTTGTATATATATATTTATATTTGTATGTATGCCTGTGTATGTCTATGTATAGTAAATTTTCTGAGCATTCATGGTTTGAAGGACATAATAAAGCAATGAGCAATACCATATTCCCATCTTCCAGAATTAGTGTGTGTCTCCAAACACTGGCTGGGTGGGGAGGCTGAGTGCTTTGAGGATGTCCCCAAATGTCAACATTGTCCTTTCCAGCTTTGCTTATGGAAGTGGATAAACATTTGTTTAATGGTTTGACAGGATACAAAGTGATCCTTTCTGGAGTTAAATCCATCCAATCAAAAGTCATTTCACTTCCGCTGGCCTGGAAGATCCCTGTCACTCATGGTCCCCAGGCAGAGAACTCATTTCTAGTGTTAATGTTTACCAGGTCCATCCCCTAGGATGGAGAGCTGCAGTTCCTAACTCTCAGTTCAGAAGCACATGGCATGGTTCTTTTGCTTCTAGTATCTTTTGTACTGGAGGGACCATCATTGAAGACTGGTCTGTGGAGGTAATCATCTTCCTTGAATCCTGAACTGTAAGTGAACATGGGGGTAGTCCTGCACATTACAGCCTAAGGCACTGGCACAAGTTCTAGAGGTTGAGCTGCCCTTTAATGCTGTCCTTGTCAGCAAAGATGCATGGCTTGTAGGATGAGAGGCCATTGGCATTTGGTGACTGAGTGGACCTGATTCCTGGGCATTGAGGGGATGCAGAGTTACTACATAGCTCCCATGGAGCTATGCTGTAATGGGACCTCTAGACAGGAGATGGGGGATAATCTCAAGTATTCAGGCACTCCGATGCCTTTAAAACACTATTATTGGATGGAACATAATAATATATATATAAGTATATATTAATATGGGTAAAAGGAGGTAGGGTTTCAAGGGATTAAATAGGAACTTTGACTTAAAGTCTATGGATTCCTCTTATGTTTTATTTATTTTTAATTGAAGTATAATTGACATATGACACACTAGTTTCAAATGTATGACATAATGATTCAACATTTGTATATATTGCAGAATAAGTCTAGTTAACATTTGTCACCATACAATTTTTAAATATACAATATAGTATTATTCATTACAGTCACCGTGTTGTTCATTACATTCCCAGGACTTTTTTATTTTATAACTGGAAGTTCATACCTTTTGACCCCCTTCACCATTCCACCAACCCCCATCTACGCCTCCGGCAAATACCCTGTTCTCTCTATCTGAGAGCTCATTTTTGTTTTTGTATTAGAATCCTCATTTCTCTCAAACTGAAATTATTTGGTATTTCTCTCTCTCTGTCTGACTTATTTTACTTAGCACAACGTCCTCAAACTTTATCAATTTTGACATAAATTGAAAAACTTTATTATTTTCTATGACTGACTAATATTCCACGTATACATGGGGTGTGTGTATGTGTGTGTGTGCGTGCGCATGTGCGCACGCATGTGTGTGTGTCACATTTTCTTTTTTTTTATTTTTTTATTTTTAATTTTATAATAGTTTATTTTCAAATTGGTTTACATATAACACCCAGTGTTCATCCCAACATGTGCCCTTTTTAATGCCCATCACCCCCTCTCCCCCCTCCCTTACCCCCCTTACCCTCAGTTTTTTTCTTAGTCTTTGAGAGTCTCTTATGTTTTATCTCCCTCCCTCTCTGTGTCTTTTTTTCCTTTCCCCTCTTCCCCTCCCCCTGGTTTTTGCTTAGTCTCACAAAGTCCACCTATTCGTGGAAACATATGGTATCTGTCTTTTTCTGACTGACTTATTTCACTTAACATAATACCCTCCAGTTCCATCCATCTGGCTACACATGGCCAGATTTCATTTTTTCTCATTGCCACGTAGTAGTCCATTGTATATAAGTACCATAACTTCTTTATCCATTCATCAGTTGATGGGCACTCGGTCTCTTTCCATGATTTGGCTATTGTCGAAATTGCTGCTATGAACATTGGGGTACACGTGCTCCTATGCATCAGCATTCCTGTGTCTCTTGGGTAGATTCCTAGCAGGGCTATTGCTGGATCATAGGGTAGCTCTATTTTCATTTTTTTGAGGAACCTCCACACCGTTTTCCAGAGTGGCTGCACCAGTTTGCATTCCCACCAACAGTGAAGGAGGGTGCCTACTTCTCCACATCCTCGCCAGCATCTGTAGTTTCCTAATTTGTTCATTTTAGCCACTCTGACTGGTGTGAGGTGGTATCTCAGTGTGGTTTCGATTTGTATTTCCCTGATGATGAGTGACATTGAGCATCGTTTCATGTGTCTGTTGGCCATCTGAATGTCCTCTTGGAGAAGTGTCTATTCATATCTTCCGCCCATTTCTTCACTGGGTTGTTTGTTTTTCGGGTTTGGAGTTTGGTAAGTTCTTTATAAATTTTAGATATTAGTCCTTTATCCGATATGTCATTTGCGATGATCTTTTCCCATTCCGTTGGTTGCCTATTCGTTTTGTTGGTTGTTTCTTTTGCTGTGCAGAAGCTTTTTATCTTGATGAGGTCCCAATAGTTCATCTTTGCTTTTAATTCTCTTGCCTTTGGAGACGTGTCGAGTAAGAAATTGGTGCGTCTTAAGTCAAAGAGGCTTTTTCCTGTTTTCTCCTCTAGGATTTTGACGGTTTCCTGTCTCACATTCAGATCTTTTATCCATTTAGAATTTATTTTTGTGAGTGGTGTAAGAAAGTGGTCTAGTTTCGTTCTTTTGCATGTTGCTGTCCAGTTCTCCCAGCACCATTTGTTAAAGAGGCTGTCTTTTTTCCATTGGATACATTGTCCCGCTTTGTCAAAGATTAATTGGCCATATACTTGCGGGTCCATTTCTGAGTTTTCTATTCTATTCCATTGGTCTATGTGTCTGTTTTTGTGCCAATACCATACAGTCTTTATAACCTCTTTGTAGTAGAGGTTAAAGTCTGGGATTGTGATGCCTCCTGCCTTGGTTTTATTCTTCAGTATTATTTTGGCTATTCGAGGTCTTTTGTGGTTCCATACAAATTTTAGGATTGTTTGCTCTAGCTTTAAGAAGAATGCTGGTGCAATTTTGATTGGGATTGCATTGAATGTGTAGATTGCTTTGGGTAGTATTGCCATTTTGACGATATTTATTCTTCCAATCCATGAGCATGGGATGTTTTTCCATTTCCTTGTGTCCTCCTCAATTTCCTTCATAAGTTTTTTATAGTTTTCAGTGTAGAGGTCTTTCACCTCTTTGGTTAGGTTTATTCCTAAGTATTTTATGGTTTTTGGTGCAATTGTGAAAGGGATTAGCTTCTTTATTTCTCTTTCTGCTGCTTCATTGTTGGTGTATAGAAATGCCACCGATTTCTGTACATTGATTTTGTACCCTGCAACTTTGCTGAACTCATGGATCAGTTCTAGTAGGCTTTTGGTGGATTCCGTCTGGTTTTCCATGTAAAGTATCATGTCATCTGCAAAAAGTGAAAGTTTGACTTCCTCCTTGCCAATCTTGATGCCTTTTATTTTGTTTTGTTGTCTGATTGCTGATGTAAGACTTCCAGCACTATGTTAAATAGCAGTGGCGAGAGCGGACACCCCTGTCGTGTTCCTGATCTCAGGGGGAAGGCTTTCAATTTTTCCCCATTGAGGATGATATTAGCTGTGGGCTTTTCATATATGGCTTTTATGATGTTTAAGTATGTTCCTTCTATCCCGACTTTCTCGAGACTTTTTATTAAGAAAGGATGCTGTATTTTGTCAAATGCTTTGTCTGCATCTATTGACAGGATCATATGGTTCTTATCTTTTCTTTTGTTGATGTGATGTATCACGTTGTTTGATTTGCGAATATTGAACCAGCCCTGCAATCCAGGGATGAATCCTACTTGATCATGGGGGATAATTCTCTTTATATGCTGTTGGATTCGATTTGCTAGTATCTTGTTGAGAATTTTTGCATCCATATTCATCAGGGATATTGGGCTGTAATTCTCTTTCTTTGCTGGGTCTCTATCTGGTTTGGGAATCAAAGTGATGCTGGCTTCATAGAATGAGTCCGGGAGTTTTCCTTCCGTTTCAATTTTTTGGAACAGCTTGAGGAGGATAGGAATTAACTCTGTTTTAAATGTCTGGTAAAATTCCGCAGGAAAGCCATCTGGTCCAGGGCTTTTATTTGCTGGGAGGTTTTTAATAACTGATTCTATTTCTTCACTAGTTATGGGTCTGTTCAAATTTTCTATTTCTTCCCGTTTGAGTTTTGGTAGCGTGTGGCTATTTAGGAAGCAGTCCATTTCTTCCAGATTGCCAAGTTTGGCGGCATATAATTTTTCATAGTATTCTCTGATGATTGCTTGTATCTCTGAGGGATTGGTTGGAATTTCTCCCTTTTCATTCACGATTTTATCTATTTGAGTTCTCTCTCTTTTCTTTTTGAGAAGCCTGGCTAGAGGTTTGTCTATTTTGTTTATTTTTTCAAAGAACCAGCTTTTGGTTTCATTGATCTGTTCCACTACCTTTTCTGTCTCCATATGGTTAATTTGTGCTCTGATCTTTGTTATTTCTCTCTTTCTGCTGGGCTTCGGTTGTTTTACTTGATCTGCTTCTAGTTCCTTTAGGCGTGCTGTTAGAATTTGTGTTATTGATTTTTCTTGTTTCTTGAGATGGGCCTGGATTGCAATATATTTCCCTCTCAGGACTGCCTTTGCTGCATCCCAGAGCGTTTGGATTGTTGTATTTTCATTTTCATTTGTTTCCATGTATTTTTTAATTTCTTCTCTGATGGCTTGGTTGACCCAGTCATCTTTTAGTAGGTTATTTCTTAGCCGCCATGTTCTCGGATATTTTCCAGGCTTTCTCCTGTGGTTGATTTCAAGTTTCAAAGCATTGTGGTCTGACAGTGTACACGGTATGATCTCAATTCTTTTATATTTATTCAGAGCTTCCCTGTGCCCCAGAATATGGTCTATCTTGGAAAATGTACCGTGTGCAGATGAGAAGAACGTAAATTCCTTTGCTTCTGGATGAAGGACCCTAAAGATGTCTGTGAGGCCCATCTGTTCTAATGTGTCATTCAGGGTTATTGTTTCTGCGGAGATTTTCTGTTTTGTGGATCTATCCAATGCTGAGAGTGGAGTGTTGAGATCCCCTACTATTAGGACATTTTTATCGATGAGGTTGCTAATGTTTGTAATTAGTTGTTTTACAAATTTGGGTGCCCCCGAATTCGGTGCGTAGATATTTACAATTGTTAGCTCTTCCTGCTGGATGGTCCCTGAGACTATTATAGAATGTCCTTCTTCATCTCTTATTACATCGTTCATTTTAAAGTCTAATTTGTCTGATATAAGTGTGGCTACTCCGGCTTTCTTCTGACTTCCAGTAGCATGGTAGATAGTTCTCCATCCCCTCACTTTCAATCTGAAGGTGTCTTCAGGTTTAAGATGAGTTTCTTGAAGACAGCAAATAGATGGGTCTTGTTTTTTAATCCATTCTGTTATCCTGTGTCTTTTGATTGGCGCATTTAGTCCATTTACATTCAGTGTTAATATTGAAAAATATGGGCTTACAGTCACTGTATTATCTGTAAGTTTCATGTTTGTAAGGCTGACCCTGGCAGTTTGTGTTCTTTGCAACCTTGTCTTCATAGAATGCCCCTCAGGATCCCTTGCAGTGCTGGTTTATTTGTGATAAATTCTTTCAGTTTTTGTTTTTTGGGAAAAGCCTTCATCTCTCCTTCTATTCTGAATGACAGGCTAGCCGGATACAGAATTCTTGGTTGCATGTCCTTCTTGCTCATCACATTGAAGATATCCTGCCATTCCTTTCTGGCTTGCCAAGTTTCTGTAGATAAGTCTGCTACTACCCTTATATGTCTCCCTTTGTATGTTAGGGTTCTTTTGTCCCTAGCTGCTTTCAGGATTCTCTCCCTATCTTTGTATTTTGCCATCTTCACTATGATGTGCCGTGCAGAAGGTCTATTCAAGTTACGTCTGAGGGGAGTTCTCTGAGCCTCTTGGATTTCCATGCCCGTTTCCTTCCTCATGTTGAGGAAGTTCTCAGCAATGATTTGTTCAAGAACCCCTTCGACTCCTTTCTCTCTCTCTTCTTCCTCTGGAACTCCTATGATAGGGATATTGTTTCTTTTGACTGCATCGCTCAGCTCTCGAATTCTCCTTTCCTGTTCCTGGATCAGCTTCTCTCTCTTTTTATCTGCTTCCTCTTTTTCAATGATTTTGTCTTCTAATGCACTAACTCTTTCCTCTACGTCTTCAGTCCGTGCTGTGGCTGCTTCCAGTTTCCCCTGTATTTCTTCCAATGTCTTCTTTAATTCTTCCTGACCGTTTTTAAGGTCCTTGAACTCTGCCACGCGGGACCCCTTGCATTCATCTAAGCTTTTTTCAAGGCCAGCGATTAGTTTTATGATTATCATTCTATATTCATGTTCTGTTATGTTGCTTATATCTGTTTTCATTAATTCTTGAGCTGTCACTGCTTCTTGTAGATTCTTTTGAGGAGAATTCTTCCGTCTCGTCATTTTGGCTGGATGTGTTATGGGTTGTTTCTTGAAGTTGCCCTGGAAAGGAAAACTGACAGACACACAGAACACAGAAATACTCAAACGTACCGACAAATGGTCCAGACAAGCAGTTCACAACAGAAAAAAATAACAATTGACTCTCTGAGGGCAATGTGTGAAGTAACAGCTACACGTTAAGGACAGGGTATGTAGTGTGCTGGTGGCAGAGCATATATAGACAGAATAATGGACTTTGCCCAGGTAGAGTGACTAAAGGGTTTAATCCTGACTGATAGAAATCAGAATAAGGACAGGTGCAAGGGAAAAGGAATAGAGATCGATGTCGTCTAGATGAACTTATACGGCCTGGTTATTCCAGAAAAAGGGCTAGGGAAGTAAAGAAGAGGTTGTAGGACATGTCCTCAAAGAGTGGGTTAAAAAACAAAAAAAACAAAAAAACTCCAAAAAACCAAAAAAACAAAAAAACAAAAAAAACAAACAAAAAAACAAAAAACAAAAAACAAAAAAAATGATTAAGGCAGTCAGTACCCTGGATGACCAGCTCAGGGATCGGGATAGTTAAGAATGAGAAAGGGAGGGATAAATTTAAAAAGAGGAAATGACTGGCGTTACTCCAGGCAGCATTCTCTACTTGGATCAGTCGCTCCTGCTGATAGTTTGGGAGGGGTGTGGTTTAGTGTAGGCGGGTCCGGCCTCCACTGCTGCAGAGATGGCTTCTGGGGTGACTTCCTGGCTTGTGAGACAACAATGGCGTCTCTCCAGACCCGCGCCACCAGTCCTGGAGGCTTTATTCGCCCCCTTATTTCTGTTCTCTCTCCACCGCTAGTGCCGGCCTAGTGTGGTTTGCTGGACGGTGACCCGGCCTTGTCCCACAGGAGCCGCAGCCTGGGGCTGCCTGGGTCCCTGTGGCGTGCATGCCGGGAGGCGCTGGGCGAGGGTGGCGCGGTGGCAAGGCCGTCTGCTACCTCCCGATTTGGCTGTAACTGTGTGGGGGTTAGAGGTGCTCCGCAGGAGCCGCCGCCTGGGTCCCCGCTGTCTGTGACGGCAGCGCGCGCGCCCCGGAGGCGCTGGGCGAGGGTGGCGCAGTGAGGCGGCCGTCTGCCACCCCCGATTTCGTTATAATTGTGCCGGGGTTAGAGGTGCTTGGCTGGTGGCGCCGCCTGCGTCCCCGCTGCCAATCCCCCCGGCACGCGCGTCCCAGTGGCTCAGGACGGGGTTGGTGTGGTTCCAGCAGCGCGCGGGGATTGCTGCTGTTTGCCACCGAACTTCTCTTCAAAAGCCCTGCTTAGGGGCTGGATGGTAGCTGTCTCACCCGCTCTGGCCCTCTCGTTCAGATGTTGTTCAATGGGCACTTTCCCAGCTATCTCCGAAGACGCTCACCCTCCCCTCAGCTCAACTTCCCGAGTTCAAGTTCGTTTTATCCAACCCAGATTAAACTCACGGTTTAGTTGGGCCGTGTCTGTTTTCTCCTACGTTTCTTGTCAGCTGTAGCACCTTTTCCCCCCGATTTTTGGAGTTGAGAGAGACAATGGTTTCAGTCGTCCCCCTTTAAAGGGCAAGCGAAATACTGGAGCCCCCTACTCCTCCGCCATGTTGCCTTCTTCCTCACATTTTCTTTTTTTAATGTTTATTTTTGAGAGAGAGAGAGAGAGACAGAGTGTAACGGGGGGAGGAACAGAGAGAGAGAGACAGAATCTGAAGCAGGTTCCAGGCTCTGAGCTGTCAGCATGGATCCTGACAGGGGGCTCAAATTCATGGACCACGAGATCATGACCTGAGCCGAAGTTGGATACTTAACCAACTGAGCCACCCAAGTGTCCCCACATTTTCTTTATCCATTCATCTGTCAATGGACAGTCAGATTGTTTCCTTGGTTATTGTGAATAATGCTATCTATGAATGTGGAGATGTATAAATATACATATATATAAATTTTTTTTCAAATTAGTGGTTTCATTACTAAGTGGAATTACAGGATTTTATGGTAGTTTTTTGTTTTGTTTTGTTTTTTGTTTGGTTGGTTTCTTTTGGGACCACCATACTATTTTCCATATTGGTTGCACCAATTTACATTTCCACCAACCGTGCACAATGGTTCCTTTTTCTCCATATCTTTGTGAACCCTTGTTATTTCTTGTCTTTTTTATAATAGCCATTCTAACAGGTATGAAGTGATATCTCATTGTCGTTTTAATTTGCATTTCTCTGATATTAGTGATGTTGAGCATCTTTTCACATACTTGTTGGCCACCTGTATATC
Source organism: Paguma larvata (assembly GCA_030068075.1). Taxonomy (NCBI): domain Eukaryota; kingdom Metazoa; phylum Chordata; class Mammalia; order Carnivora; family Viverridae; genus Paguma; species Paguma larvata. The sequence goes on from CM057827.1 coordinate 117,072,106, forward strand.
TTCTTTAGAAAAATGTGCATTGAGATCTTCTGCCATTTTTTAATTAGATTGTTTGGGTTTTTGTTTTGTTTTGTTTTGTTGTTATTGAGTTGTGTGAGTTCTTTATTTTGGATATTGACCTCTTACCAGATACATGATTTACAAGTATTTTGTCCTAATCAGTAGGTTGCCCTTTCATTTTGTTGATGGTTTCCTTTGCTGTGCAAAAGCTTTTTAGTTTGATGTAGTACTCCTTATTTATTTTCTCTTTTGTTGCCTTTGCTTTTGTTGTCAAATCCAAAAATTCATCTCTAAGATTCGTGTCAAGGAGTTTACTTTCTATGTTTTCTGCTAGGAGTTTTATGAGTTCAGGTCTTACATTCAGTCTTCAATCCATTTTGAGTTAACTTTTGTGCGTGATGTAAGATAGTGGTCCGGTTTCATTTTTTGCAAGTGACTGTGCAGTTTTCCCAGCACCATTTATTGAAGAGACTGTCCTTTTCCCTTGTATATTTTTGGCTCCTTTGTCATAAATTCATTGCCCGTATATGTGAGGGTTTATTTCTTGGCTTTCTATTCTGTTTATGGAATTCCCTTTTAGATTATACTTCATTTTTTTAAAAATGCAATTAGTTAGGTTTTTCTATTAAGACTGCTTATAAGTTGACTTGGAGTTTATTGAAGGTGCATATTTTCCTACTTTGATAAGGTCTAGTGACCACTAGTAAGGACTTACAGTTATAGTTATCACCAACAAGACAGAAGCTGAGACATGAACTATAGCTGATGCATGAATGGTGATAACTGCCATTCGTGAAACCCTTCTGTGACTGTGCTGAGGGCATCATATGGGTTATCATATTTATTCCCCAATGCAACTCATGGACAGGGACTTTCATTTCTGTTTTCAAAAAAGAAATTGAAACTCAAGGGAGGCTTACATAGAACCATGCTTGGATTCAGGAACCCTGACCCTAAAGCCTTGACTTATGATAGGAGGCTTTGCTTCTTCTTAGGGGCTCTAACAAGCAGCTTGATGTAGTGGATTTCCCTCTAGGGTGGGTAAGAAGTCCTATTTTATGGTGACAAATCAGTGAGTCCCTGCTCTCATTGAACTTATAAACTCATTAGTCTAAAGGTGGAGATAGAGCATTGACACAAAATATTAACTATTAGCCACTTACTGCTATTCCAGAAGCAATATTGCTTTATTATACCATCATAACTAATACCTTATTGTATGTTTACAAATCAAATGTATTGTCTCATAACAAGTTAATAAGAGATATTTTCTTTAATAATTTTTCTATCTATCCATCTATCTATCTATCTATTCATATATAAAACTATCCACTAGTTATAACTATCTAGAGACTTAGTGTCAGGTATCTCTGGTAAAGTTTGAGAGACATACAAAGATGTTATCAAACAGGCCTAACTTCTTCCCTCAAGGTACCCAGAGTCTAGTTGGGGAAGACTCTCTAACTAGAGAATTTTAACTATAAAACAAAGGATAATGAGGCAAGTGCTGTGGAAGAATATGAGTCTGTAAGAGAATGAGCTTTTCCTGAGAGTCACATAAATCTTGATGAAAGGGCAGGACTTTGACAGGGGAGATGGGCTGGTAGAGAGGACATTCCAAATGAACAAAGGGGCAGGTGTTAGGAGGTTTGGACTTGTAGGACTTGAGGATGTTAATGGGTGTGGGGAGAGCTAGAGTAAAGTAGAAGAAACAGGTTGGGACCAGGCCACAGAGGACTTGACCATCAGGGTAGGTGGCTTAGGCTGCATTCAGTAGGAGTGAATTTTATAAAAGTTTTTACAACAGGAAAACCTATGACACAGGCTTAGTAAGAAAAGCATGCTGGCTAGATCCTGGCTAGAATCCCGGCTCTTTTGTAAGTTGTTCTCCAAACCTCAGTTCCCACATCTGTAACCTGATAGAAATGATGCCTACCTGTGGTTTTGTTTGGAAGATCCAGTGCAATCACGTGTGTGAACTGTCCATTGGAAATCCTGAGGCACGGAGGCACTCTGACAAGGTGGAATTCTGACACAGCGAGGAGAATGGTGCATTGGGAAGTCTCATTGTAGAGATGGATGATGGAGGCAGCAGCCTGGTTAAAAAACTACAGTGGTTGTGTGAGATATCTGAGGTTTGAATAGAGGATCAGTAAAAAAATGGAACAAAAGCAGGGATGGATCTGAGAGAAAAGGAAGAATGGATGCAAACTGAAGCCTGTTAGGAGGTGTGATCATTATAGTGAGGGGGCTGTGGAAGCAAGTATGACCAAAAGGGATTCTGGGGGTCTGGGATTTCCCAGCAGCACCCAGGCCAGGAAAATAGTCACCATGAGTCTAGAACAGTCGTTTTGTGGAGCCAACTTTTTCTTTCAAACCACAGCAAATTCCAGGGCTTCCTATTTTCACACAAGTTTCTGATGTCTGATGCCAAATTTATAGCTTGAGGTAGCAGAGGATTTTTAGTTTTTCTTAGGGCTCAAACCTCATCGTGCTGCTTGACTTCCTCCCATGCAGCCAGCTTGGCCAAGAACACTATTCTTTGTTTTGCTTTGAATGGAAAGCACGATGCTGGGTGGCTCTTGACATTTACTTTACCCTGGGAGCAGAACTTCATCTTGGCACTCAGTGGTGGTGGGTTGAAAAGATAGTCCTCAGCAGGCATATATTCCATATTTGTACCTTAATCCTCAGCTTCAAACACTTTTGTCCCTGATGGCATTGTTTACAACCATGCTAAAAAAAATAGACTTAAGGAACAAAAATAATTCATGATTATTGAACCATAATGAGATGGATGCTTGTAAGCACCTCCCCTAAGGAAACCAACTAGGCATCTACCATATGAAAAATATATCTTAGGGGAAGGTAATTACAGGTTGAAATTAAGCTAATGAATCTGATAAAAGAAAAATTGTTTTAAATTAAATTGTTCAGTTATTAAACTATTGACTCACTGTCTTAATTAAATTGCATGATGTTCCAGGATAACTCTTTTATAGCTATCAGGCATGAACCTCTATTCCGAGGTTTCTCATGGGACCTGTGAGTGTCTTTTGGAAGAGAAGGCCATAATTAAAAGGCTTAGAAATTTGTCCTTTTCTTTAAACTTTTTATTTAAATTACATTTAGTTAAAATATAGTGTAATATTAGTTTCAGGTGTACAATATAGTGATTCAACATTCCATACAACACCTGATGTTCATCACAACAAGTGCACTTCTTCTTCCCCATCACCTATTTAGCCCACCCCCCTGCCCACCTCTCCTCTGGTAACCATCAGTTTGTTCTCTATAGTTAAGAGTCTGATTTTTGGTTTGCCTCTTTATTTCTTTTTTTTTCACTTTTGCTCCTTCGTTTTGTTTCTTTAATCCCACATATGAGTAACATCATATGGTATTTGTCTTTCTCTGACTGACTTATTTCACTTAGTGTAACATTCTCTACCTCCATCCATGTTGTTGCAAATGATAAGATTTCATTATTTTTATTTATCTTATTTTTAAAATTTTTATTTACATTCCAGTTAGTTAATATGCATTGTAATATTAGTTTCAGGTGTACAATTTCTTGATTCAATACTTCCATACAACACCTGGTATCATCACAAGTGCACTCCTTCTTCCCCATTACCTATTTAAGCCATCTCCCATCAGTTTGTTCTCTATAGTTAAGAGTCTGTTTCTTATTTTGCCTCTCTCTCTCTTCCTTCCCCCTCCCCACACCATGATCATTTGTTTTCTTTCTTAAATTTCACATATGAGTTAAATAATATAGTATTTATCTTTCTCTGACTGACTTATTTCACTTAGCATAATACTCTGTAGCTCCATTCATGTCATTGCAAATGGCAAGATTTTATTCCTTTTTATGGATGAGTAATATTCCATTAAATATATATACCTCTTTTTTATCCATTCAACAGCTGATGGACCCTTGGACATTATAGATGATGATGCTCTAAACATTGGGGTGCATGTATCCCTTTGAATTAGTGTTTTTGTACAATTTTGGAGAATACCTAGGAGTACAATTGCTGGGTTGCATGGTATTTCTATTTTTAACATTTTGAAAAACCTCCACACTGTTTGTCACAGTGGCTGCACCAGTTTGCATTCCCACCAACAGTGCAAGAGGCCTGTCTTTCTTCCAAGTCTTCCCAACACTTGTTTCTTGTGTTGTTTTAGCTATTCTGACAGATGTGAGGTGATACTTCACTGTAGTTTTGATTCGTATTTCCCTGATGATGAGTGATATTGAACATCTTTTTATGTGTCTGTTGGCCATCTGCATGTCTTATTTGGAAAAATTTCTATTCATGTCTTCTGCCCATTTTTAAATTGAATTATTTATTTTTGGGGTGATTACTTTGATAAGTTCTTTATAGATTTTGGATACTAGCCCTTTATCAGATATGTCATTTGCAAACATCTTTTCCTCTTCCATAGGTTGTCTTTTAGTTTTGTTGACTGTTTCCTTTGCTATGCAGAAGCTTTTTATTTTGACGAAGTCCCAAGAATTTATTTTTGGTATTGTTTCCCTTGCGATTATTTCTCTTTCTTACCTAGTTGGAAGACGCTATGCCTGAGACCAAAGAGGTTACTACTTGTGCTCTTCTCTAGGTTTTTAAGGCTTTCATATCTTTAGGTCTTTATTCTATCTTGAATTTATTTTGGTGTATAGTGAAAGAAAGTGATTCCGTTTCATTCTTTTGCATGTTGCTGTGCAATTTTCTGAACACCATTTGTTGAAGAGACTGTCATTTTCCCATTGAATATTCTTTCCTGCTTTGTCAAAGATTAATTGACCATATAGTTATAGATTCATTTCTGGTTTCTTTATTCTGTTCCGTTGATCTATGTGTCTATTTTTATGCCAGTACCATACTGTTTTGATGATTAAAGCTTTGTGACATAACTTGAAGTCTGGAATTGTGATGCCTCCAGTGTTGCTTTTCTTTTTCAAGGCTCCTTTGGCTAGTTGGGGTTTTTTGTAGTACATATTTTGTGGTTAATATTTGGGTTGTTTGGTGTAGCTCTATGAAAAATGTTTTTGGTATTTTGAGATAGATTTCATTAAAGATGTAGATTGTTTGGGTAGTATAGACATTTTAACTATATTTGTTCTTCTATTCCATGAGCATGGAATGTCTTTCCATTTCTTTGTGTTCTCCTCAATTTCTTTCATTATAGTTTTTAGAGTACAGGTCTTTCACCTCTTTGATTAGATTTATTCCTCGGTATATTATAGTTTTTAGTGCAATTGTAAGTAGAATTGATTCCTTAATTTTTCTTTCTACTCCTTCATTTTTGGTGTATAGAAATGCAACAGATTTATGTACATTGATTTGTATCCTATGATTTTACTGAATTTGTGTATCAGTTATAGCAATTTTTGGTGGAGTCTTTCAGGTTTTCTATGTAGAGTATCATGTCATCTGCAAATATTGAACATATTTCTTCCTTCTTGCTGGTTTGAGTGCCTTTTATTTCTTTTAGTTGTCTGATTGCTGTGATTAAGACTTCCAGGACTATGTTAAATAATTGGTGAGAGTGGATATCCCTGTCTTCTTCCTGACCATAAAGGAAAAGCTCTCAGCTTTTTTCCCATTGAGGATGATATTAGCTGTGGGTTTCCTGTATATGGCCCTTATTATGTTCTGACAGGTTTCTCTAACCCTACTTTGTTGAAGGTTTCTATCATAAATGAGTGTTGTACTTTGTCAAATGCATCTATTGAAGGAATCATATGGTTCTTATCCTTTCTTTTATTAATGTGACACACCATATTGATTGATCACATATATTGAACTATGTTTGCAACCCAGGAATAAGTCTCACTTGATCATGGTGAATGATTCTTTTAATATACTGTTGGACTCAATTTTCTAGTAATTTGCTGAGAATTTTTCCATCCATGTTAATCATGGATATTGGCTTGTAGTTCTTTTTTTTAGTGGAGTCTTCATCTGGTTTTGGTATCAGGGTAATGCTGGCCTCATAGAATGGATTTGGAAGTTTCCCTTCCTTTTCTAATTTTTTTTGGAATAATTTGAGATAATTAGGTATTAACTCTTCTTGAAATGTTTGGTAGAATTCACCTGTGAAGCCATCTGGGCCTAGACTATTTTTGTTTGGAGATTTTTGATTACCGATTCAATTTCTTTGGGTCTGTTGGGTTATTGGTCTGTTCGAATTCAAGTTTTCTATTTCTTCCTATTTCAGTGTTGACAGTATATGTCATAGAAATATATCCATTTCTTCCAAGTTGTCCACTTGTTGGTATGTAGTTTTTCATTAATATTCACTAATAATTGTTTGTACTTCTGTGGTGTAGATTGTTATTTCTCCTTTCTTACTTGTGATTTTATTATTTGAGTCCTTTCTCTTTTCTTTTTGATACTTCTGGTTAGGGTTTTATCAATTTTATTAATTCTTTCAGAGAACCAGCTCCTGATTTCACCGATCTGTTCTACTGGTTTTTTGCTTGTTTTTTTCTGTATCATTTATTTCTGTTATAATTTTTACTATTTCCCTGTTTTTCTGGCTTTAGGCTTCATTTTGCTGTTCTTGTTTTTCTCCTTTAGGCGTATTATTAAGTTGTTAATTTGAGATATTTTTTGGGTGGGTGGCTTCTTAAGACAGGCCTGTATTGCTTTATCTTCCTTCTTAGGACCACTTTTGCTGCATCCCAAAGGCTGTGAATTATTGTTTTCCTTTTCGTTTCTTTCCAAGTATTTTTTTTTCTTTGATTTTCTGGTTGACCCATTCATTGTTTAGTAGCATGTTGTTTACCCACCATACATTTCTGTTTGTTCACGGTTTTCTTCAGTTGACTTCAAGTTTCATACAGTTGTGGTCTATAAATATGCATGTATGATCTTAGTTTATTTGTATTTACTTAGACCTTATTTGTGACCTAATATATTATCTATTCTGGAGAATGCCCATGTGCACTTGAAAAGAATGTATTATGCTGCTTTAGAATGGAAAGTCTGAATATATCTGTTAAGTGCATCTAGTTCAGTGTGTCATTCAAAGCCATGTTTCCTTATTGATTTTCTGCTTAGATCATCTGTCCATTGTTGTAAGTGAGGTGTTAAAGTCTCCTTCTATTATTGTATTATTATCAATGACTTTCTTTATGTTTGTGATTAATTAGTTTATATTTTGGGTGCTATCATATTGGGGGCATAAATATTTACAATTGCTACATCTTCTAGTTGGATTGTCCCCTTTATTATGATATAGTGCCCTTCTTCATCTCTTGTTACAGTCTTCATTTTAAAGTCTAGTTTGTCTGATAACAATATTGCTACTCCAGCTTTCTTTAAATGTCCATTTGCATGATAAATGCTTCTTTATCCCCTCACCTTCAATCTGCAGATATCTTTAGGTCTCAAAAGAGTCACTTATAGGCAGCATATAGATGGGTCTTGTTTTTTTTTTTACAATCCATTCTGACACCCTAGTCTTTTGAAAGGAGTGTTTAGTCCATTTATATTCAGAATAGTTGTTGATAGATATGTGTTTAATGCCATTTTGTTACTTGTTTTGTTGTTTTAGGAGATGTTCTCTGATCCTTTCTTGTCTTTTCCACTTTTGATCGTTCCTTTCCACTCAAAAAGTCCCCTTTAATATTTCTTGCAGGAATGTTTGAGTGGTTACAAACCCCGTTAGCTTTCTCTGGAAAACTCTTTATCTCTTCTATTCTGAGAAATTTGTGCTTCTTGCAAACCCAGATACACTGCTGTATTTCCAGAGCCCTTGTAAATACTATTGTATTTTCACCAGCAGATGTCACTGTTTACACATAAAATAAAAGCAACCCCAAAAGTATAATTTTTTTTTCTTTCCTTTTCTTATTCTGAACAAGTCAACCTTATTCACGTTTTTCACATAAAGCCTTATAATGTGATCATTTTTGTTCTGGAAAATAATGATAGTATTTATCCCTTTAAAGAAAACCGTACATGTGAAGGAACTGTCTAACAAAAGATACACACATTTCATATAATAAGTTACACTGTGAAACTCCTCATAAAATATTTTTGTTGAACACTTTTGCCTAAAACCAAATTATTTAACAGGTTTTTCCTAAAACAACTGAAAAACTGGTCCTCCAGGTATTAAAACCTTTTTGGAGGGATAAGACTTAAAAAATATAACAACTTAAGACCTCAGTTAGTTACTAAAACTAAAAGCAATTGCCATATTGTTTCAGGAAGATGCGAGGTCAATTGGTGGCTGGAGCAGATGAAAGCCTTTAGGGAAAGAAGCTCCAAGACAAAGAAGGTGAATTCATTTGGTTAGAAATGGAAAGGTACTATGGGTTCTTTTGCTAAAAAGGAAAAGAGGAAGAACTATTTTTGAAGGGTCCATCTGATGAAATTGTGAAAATGAAATGGAGGAGGGTGGCATTATTACAGAATCTGAGATTGAGAACAAGAATTCTCGCAGTGGTAATTAGAAATAAGACTAAGACCCAGAGGGTAAAAGAGAAACAATAGGCCACCATGCTGCAGTAGAGACAGGTAATTACTATGGCTTCTCGTCTTAGTCCAAAATCACGAAATCACGATAAAGGTGATGTGGGAAATAAAGGCAGAAAGAAATGGGAGATAAAATTAAATTTCCTTATAACTTGCAGCCCATTGACAAATACTTGAGGCAAGCAGAACAAAATGTTTCTCCAGGAACTCCCTACTGTCTTAATGCTAGCAAAAGGGAAGAACAACCTTAGCTTGACAATAGCTAGGCCTCCAGTATCCTGTCAATGTTAAAGAAAATCTCATTGGAAAATTCCCCTTGACTTTGCCTCCCCCCAACTTCCAAGTATATAACCAGTCTCTCCTCAGGGTCCCAGGGCAACTCTTTCTGCCCATGGGTCCTGCTCCCATGCTTCAATAAAATCACCTTTTTGCACCAAAGACTTCTTCAAGAATTATTTCTTGATCATCCACTCCAGACCTTATGAATGCCCCTATCACCCCAAAACACCTCATCGGAGAGGTGAATATAGGTCAGACAATAAAATAGAAGACTTGAGGTCAGAGCTGTTTCTGGAAACTCTTGGACAAATGGCTGCTGCAAGTATATGGAGAAGAGAGTAACTTGAGTCTTTCAATCTTGAGTGACTAGTAGGTGATGATATTGCCACTGACAGAAAAGGAAAAGCTGGGAAAGGATGTTGGTTTCAATGCGAAGTTGGCAAGTACAGTGTGATCTGTGTTGTTGAAACTGATGTGGGCCAACCTGGCAGAGATCTGGAGGCATGAAGGATGAGAAGATGGAAGCTGGACCAGAATCAGTCAAGGCATGGAAACAATAATAGAGACTAGAGAAAGAGGAGGTACCACATCTCAGCAAATGCCCACGGTTAGGAGGTGATACTGGAAAGGAGGAGAATCATCAGAAAAGGGTCAGAGATTCAGGGTGCAAAGCAGAAAGAAAAGAAAACCAGGAGGCAGGAGTTTCAGGAAGGAAGGAAGGCAAACACTGACAAAGATCTCAGGGAGTGCAAGGAGCCAGATACCACCACCAGATTATTGAGTTTGATAATATTTTAGTCTGTTTGAGAAACTTTGACCTTACTCAAAATGGATTATAATTGGCCGTCTGCCTCCCAGCTGTAAATACCCAATAGTATTTAAATATTATAAAAGATCAGATTGAATAACAGTTAAGATTCCTTTCACTCTGAGTTCTTTTGAATATTCTCAAAGTGTTCTGAGGTTAAAGATGTCAGGTCTGTTGTCCTACTCAAGCCTGAGGGCATACAGTATGAGACCAGGAAGGACAGGCTAAACATTAGTTCTAATTGCAGGTTGTAGCAATAACAGCAGAAACTAGTATTTCAGAGGACTTTAGTGGATGACAGCTTGAGTTTTTACTCTGGGTTTAAGTGCTGTGTCTTCTGCCTGCTAGCTGACAATGAGAGCTTAAATACTGGTAGGTGCTCACACAATAGAGATTCTGTGACAAGATGGTGCCAAGACTACTTCAAGAGCCAAAACTACTTCAGAGAGAAGCACATCTGTTGAATTTGGTGTTCAGTAGAGAGAGAGAAAAAAAACTGAAAAGAAACTCTTGATTACTAGATCCTAAGTTAAACTTGATTGCAAAAGTCCAATAAGACACTGTTCATGAAAGTAGCTTGCCCCCTGCTGTGCATTCTATTATATAAGTCATTGTAATTTAGCAACACTAAATGAGAGGTCCAAAAATAGTACACGTATGAATTAGGACATTCTAAATAAATATATGAAGTCTACAACAGCATCTGTGACAAAAATTACACACTGTGAATCAGGAAAAATTTAATTTGTCTTTTGATCATGGTGATAATAATGGCGACTGTGATGATTGTTTCCCAATTGCTTCATTTATCAAATGGCCCACCAGTCCCTCTGTGCCAAGAGCTGCCTAGTTTGGGCTGCATGGAGCCTCATCCATAAGATTCACCCCACCTCTCAGAACCCTGAGTCACAGATCCAGTTGCTTCTGGTCAGAAGATTTCTTTAAAACCCCCATTACTCCCAGACATTGGTTGCATAGAACTTGCACTATAGAAGAGATTGGACATGCTAATCCTCTTAGAAACTAGAACTGGAAGACCTTGGGACACATAGTGTAGGAAAATTTACATTCAGAAAGGTGTCATCCACCTACTTGGCTCTAGTCCTTGCCACTATTAATATAATTTATTGATCACTTACATGTCAGTCACTGTGTTACATGCTTTACATACATTAGTATGTAAATACTATACGCTATATTACTATGAGACAGACATTATTTCCCCCTGATTATAAAGAACACTGAGACTAAGAGAGATTAAGAAACTTGCCTAACATCACACACTACTTAGTAGCAGAACCAGGAGTTGAAGGCAGATGGTTCATCTCTGAAGACCTTGTACTTAAGCACTTCTCTGCACTAAGAGTAAAGGAATACTTCATATTCATATCAGGGCTCTGAATCATCATTCAGGTTTCCTGATTTCTACCAGAGCTATAGAATCCTTTCCCCTGTCCCCTGTCACCACCTACCTGCAGTAACTTTACTGAAGAAAGGCATCCATTTTCATTGCTGAATGGAAGGTGCATAGTCGATACTCAAAAGATACTTGGAAAAAAGATATTTGTTGAATGAATGCGGGCCTGTATGTTTACTGTGAGTCATCAGAGAGTCTTCACCCATTTGGAAGCTGACAAGTGAAGTTTAGGTGAATCTCAGTGTACAGATGAAACCCTGAACTACACAGAATACCACTGAAGGCTCATTACTCTTCATTGAGTTGTAGTAGCCAAGTTTCCCATCTTTAGGAGCTGGTTTATTGTATTGAATTACATGCATAAATACAGAATACTTAAGAAGATGTAACGAATTCTTAAGCCCAGAGGTTCCTTCAAACTACTTATCCTTGTTACATTTATATAGTCAGAATTCATAGCCCGAAGCGTGCACCCCTCTGGACACTAGTAAGGCCTTCACCATTACTACCTGGAAAAGCTAAAACTCCTCTACCAATCAGCTGCCTGTCATACTTGCTCCTGCTTTTTGGAACTCTAAAAAAGTAACTTTAAAAAATATTAAGGGCACCTGGGTGGCTTAGTTGGTTAAGCATTCGACTTCGGCCCAGGTCATGATCTCACAGTTTGTGGGTTCAAGCCCCGCATTGGGCTCTATGCTAACAGCTCAGAGCCTAGAGACTGTTTCGGGTTCTGTGTCTCCCTTTGCCCCTCCCCTGCTCACACTCCGTCTCTCTCTGTCTCAAAAATAAGCATTAAATAAATAAATACATAAATAAAAAAAATTAAATTCCAAGTTAGTTATAGTAATAATATAGTAATAATAATTTCAGGAATAAAATTTAGTGATTCATCACTTACATATAATACCCAGTGTTCATCCCAACAAGTGCCCTCCTTAATGCCAATTGCACATTTAGCCCATTTTCCCACCCAGTACACTGCCACCAACCCTCAATTTGTTCTCTGTATTTAAGTCTTTTATGGTTTGTCTCCTTCTTTGTTTTTATCTTATTTTTGCTTCCCTCCCCTATGTTCATATGTTTTGTTTCTTAAATTCCACATGAGTGAAATCATGTGATAGTTGTCTGTTTCTGACTGATTTATTTCACTTAGCATAACACACTCTAGATCCATCCATGTTGTTGCAAATGGCAAGATTTTATTCTTTTTGATGTCTGAATATATCTATCTATCTATCTATCATCATCATCATCTATCTATTATCTATCTATCTATCTATCTATCTATCTATCTATCTATCATCTATCTATCCCCAGTATATGTATATTACCTATTCTTTATCCATTTATCAAATAATTGACATTTGGACTCTGTCCATACTTTGGCTACTGTTGATAGTGCATGTGCCCCTTCAAATCAGCATTTCTGTATCTTTTGGATAAATAACTAGTAGTGCAATTTCTGGATCATAGGGTAGTTCTATTTTTAATTTTTTTGAGGAACCTCCATACTGTTTTACAGAGTGGATGTACCAGTTTGCATTTCCACCAGCAGTGCAAAATGGTTCCCGTTTCTCCAACTCCTTGCCAACATCTGTTTCCTGAGTTAATTTTAGCCATTCCAACAGGTATGAGGTGGTATCTCATTATGGTTTTGATTTGTGTTTCCCTGATGATGAGTAATGTTGGGCATCTTTTCATGTGTCTGTTAGCCATCTGGATGTCTTCTTTGGAAAAGTGTCTATTCATGTCTTTTGCCTCATTTCTTCACTGGATTGTTTGTTTGTTTTGGGGGTGTTGAATTTGATAAGTTCTTTGGGTATTAACCCTTTATCTGATATATCATTTATAAATATCTTCTCCCATTCCATTGGTTGCTGTTTAGTTATATTGATTATTTCCTTTGCTATATAGAATCTTTTTTCTTGATGAGGTCCCAATAGTTTAATTTTTGCTTTTGTTTCCCTTGCCTCCGGAGACCGTGTCAAGTACAAAGTTGCTGTGGTCGAGGTCAAAGAAGTTGTTGCCTGTTTTCTCCTCTAGGATTTTGATGACTTCGTGTCTTACGTTTAGGCCTTTCATCCATTTTTAGTTTGTTTTTGTGTATGGTGTAAGAAAGTGGTCCCATTTTTGTGTACGGTGTAAGAAAGTGGTCTGCATGTCGCTGTCCCATTTTTCCAACATCATTTGCTGAAGAGACTGTCTTGTTTCCACTGGATATTCTTTCCTGCTTTATCAAAGATTAGTTGACCATATGTTTGTGGGTCTATTTCTGGGTTCTTTATTCTGTTCCATTGATCTATATGCCTGTTTCATGCCAGTATCATACTGTCTTGATGATTATAGTTTTGTAATACAGTTTCAAGTCAGGAATTGTGATCCCTTCAGCTTTGGCTTTCTTTTTCAACATTATTTTGGTTATTTGGCATCTCTTCTGGTTCCACACAAATTTTAGAATCGTTTGTTCTAACTTTGTGAAGAATGCTGGTGTTATTTGGATAGCAATTGTTAACTTTTTATCCATTGTGGAAAGCTGTGTTTTTAATGGAGTTCATTTCTTGAATCCTATGAGAAAGGAATTTTTTTTTCAGTTCCTTTTCCCTGGAGGTCATGCATATGCCTTTCCCTATTTTGAGTGTTAACAACATTCTACTCACAGACAGCCAGGGAGAAGTCTATACACTGATCCTGTCTCAGAGGAGCAGGACTCAACAAGTGATCAGAGAGTGTTGTAAGTGGATTGATGGCCATACCTGTCCCTGTGACTACTGGACCCTGCCTGCTGAGAAGAGATTGTTATTCCTCTGTCCTGCAGCACTTAATGCTTTGATGGTATTTACTCAGTGTCAGTTTACTCCTACAGGATGAAAAGTTGATGTCAGCCTTTCCCACAGAATGTTCAAAATTCTCTGGTTATATCTTCCAGATTTTTATTCCAAGCAATCCTAAAAAGTATAAGACTCCCTAATATAATACAGTTGATATGACAATTGTCACTAAGTGTTAGACATATTTCCTGTCTTGGAAGAAACCTGAGTTTCTTTCAATAAAGAGGTGAGGGTGAGCAGCTTCCTTTGCTCAGAAAGTAAGGAAGCCTATTTGCCCTTAATCTGTTTCCTGTTCTTATCACAGGATGACAATATCATGCCTGTAGGTTCTCATGACTACTGATGATGGAAAAGTTAAGGGTAATGATTGAAAATTTTTGCCTTCAAGTCAGACAGAATTGTGTTGAAATCTTAGCTCACATTCTGCATTTTTCATTAGCTCACTCTCTGAACCTGAAAAACTCCAAAATAGTTCTGTACATTAGTTTTCTCAATTAAAGAATGGAGAGAACCATGCCTACCTCTCAAGGTAAAGAGTGTCAAGCAACTGTGGGGTTGCACATTAGTAGTCATAAATGTTGGCACTAATTTTATGGTTTTCACATCAACTGGGTGTGGAAGAGGTCTGGTGTTATTAGAAACAGAGTGAAAATGACAGAATCCCAGAGTAAATCCCCTTCAGTTGGCATATTTGATATTAAATATTGAATGCATATTAAGTATTTGACCAGAGACAAGAAGTTTATGGTCATGAATGCCACAGCTCTGATAATTTAGCCTATGAGTGTGTAGCCCTTTGAGGCAACATTTCTTTTATTTAAAACCCAGTGTATTCAATTAGCATTCAGAGAAAAGTTGTGGAATCATCCAGACCCACTGCTAAAAAGAAATTGGGATGCTAGCAACCCAATTTTGTGAGAATGTTGGGCTCATCATAAAAAAGCAAAAAAAAAAAAAAAGACACCTTTATTTATAGCAAACTGTTGCTAAGTATATAATAAAGATCTCTTTCAGAGCTTGTATTTTTTTTCCACAGAAAAGTGCTTGGCTTTTACAATGGTTTTTCGGATGAAATAAAAAAAACTCCGAAAGTACATGAGTCCTGAGTGTTTGTGGTTTTTAGACCAACATCAACATCAACTAGCCCCTGCAGGATGAAGTGCAAGATGTGGAATAACCCTGTAAAGAGAGGTCAGCACATGACAGGCTCACTTTAATAGTTGGCTGGGTGAATGAAGTACCCGTAGATTGGAAATGAGTGAGTATACCCAGGAAAGCCCAGGTGAGATATTATGCCTTCCTCTGATAGCTTCTGAGAAGTCTTAGGTCACCTCCTTTCCTTTATCACTTTGTGAGACCTCCCCTTTCTGTCCCCTATAGAGGTAGATGCAGAAAAATCAATGCCAAAACATACCCACATCCTAATCCCTGAAACCTGTCTATTATACTGTTATTTAGAAAAAGTATTTTTGGAGATAATCGAGTTAAGGGTCTTGAGATGGGAGACTATCCTGGATTATCAGGTGGGCTCTAAATGTTATTCCATGTATTTTCATAAGAGGGAAGCAGAGCAAAATTTACAGATAGAAGAGAAGTTGATGTGAAAATGGAGGCAGAGACTGAAGTAATGCTGTCATAAGCCAAGGATTGCCAATAGCCACCAGAAACAGGAAGAGATACTCCCCCAGAGCCTCTGAAAGAAGCATGACTTGCTGACCCCTTGATTTTGGCTCAAAGAGACTGAGCTAGTACTTCCAGCCTCTAGAACTGGGGAATGAATTTCTGTTGCCGTAAGCCACAAAATATGTAGTCATTTTTAAGAGAAGTCACAGGAAATGAATACTGAAGATGGCCAATTTATCCTCAACAATCAAACTTCGCCTTGGTCTTAAAAGGTCAAAATAACTAGCATGAAATGCTTGTGTCACATACAGGTATTACAGGGGTGACAACTATATTCTAGTCACATCTTGTTCACCAAGAAGAAAATCTATAAAAAAATTTTTAAAGTATTATAAAAACAACAAATTCATAGCAGAAAAAGAAGGCAAATATTATGGTAAAGTATAAAATATTAAAAGTAAATATGCCTTCCACTCCCACAGGTTAGACCTCTTGTGTGCATGTGTGTGTGTGTGTGTGTGTGTGTGTGTAGCCATTCTGTATGACTAGCTTGTGTTTTCTTATAGTATGGTGGTCTCAGGCTAGTTGGACTTCTTATACAGAAGCTGGCCTCTCCCAGAGCAAAAAGCAAAAACTGCCATTCCCTCTAAACTCCTGGACTTGATAAGTTAAGAAATTCACTTTCATTGCTTTCATTGTTGAAAACAATCACAAGACCAGGTAAGATTCAAGAGGAGAGGGGAAAAAAAATCCTCTGTCTCTTATTGAGATTGTCAAGGCCACATTGCAGAAGAGCATATGAGATGGAACCTATTATTGTAGAAATGGTTGGAAACACTGCAGAACAGGTGATTAGCCATGCACATAAACAGCCATCATATGAGAAGAAAGAAAGAAATTTTGCAAAAGGCATAGAGTTTGTGAAGTTGACAGATTATTTCCAGTTTGTAGAATTGAAGACAGAAATTGATGGAGGTTATATTTAAGTTGGTTTGGTGGGTAGGTGGCATTGACACATGCATGTGAGAAGAAACAGGTTCCAAGATCACAGTGTGAGTGAAGGCCAGAGTAAGGGTGGAGTGTGTGTGTGTGTGTGTGTGTGTGTGTGTGTGTGTGTGTGTGTATCAAAGATCCAGCAAGAAAAGGGTTGAAGGACTATGGGGTCATTTATTTTTAATGAAAATATCAAATATGAAGCAGAGGTAACTGATTAGACTGGTTTTCTTTGGCACCAGGAGAACAGGCACATGTTGGCTTCAGGGATTGCAGTCGGGGTGGAGGTGAAGACTGAGCTTCTCTCCCCAAGTCCTATGAAGCGCTGGGAAGAGCTTCCTCTTCCAGGACTCTTTCCAGGCAGAGGTATAATTCTGAGTTCCTTGGCATTGCCCTTGGCCCAAGATGAGCGAGTGGGCTCCTGCCCAGAAGCCAGCCAAATCCCCTCCCTACCCTTCTCACAAGCCCTCTTCTGGTGCTGCACCTGTGAGGCGGGCACAGCTGTGATGGCAGCACTGTAGTAATTATGGGAGGAATATGGTAATAAGCAGATGTCTGTGATTAACGTACTTTTTCTGTTGCCTGTCAAACCCAGACAGCACTTGTTGAAAAAGATAATTTAATCAGAATCAGACACCTACAGTAAATATTTTATTCAAAGCCGTATACCACAATAGAGGAAGTTGACCTTGAAATCCAGCTGTAAATTCTCACCTTTGTCTGAACCCTGGGCCCAACTTAGGGGGTGAGCTGGAGTCTGTTCAAATGAACTCCTTGTTAAGCAATCAAGGGTTCAATGGTGTATGTCATGCATGTTAGTACATATTAACATTATTAGTGCTAAAGGATTAGAGTAATACTTATTTGCTCCCTTAAGAGTGAACAAAAATTGACTTGAGAAGTGTGGACTCCAGAGCAACTAGGCAGCCCAGACTCTCCTTGTGCCTCTCTTTGCTCAGGTTCAGCTCTGAGGGACCGATGACTCTGCTCTCTCCATCATAGAGGCTGTCCCCATATCATCAAGAGTTGCTGCCTCTCTGGTACACATTTCTCACTTGCTGTAGCAAGCAGTGGTCTTGATGGTAAATTGGGTGGTAAGTGCCCATGACAAATCCTGTCAGATTCCTTTTCTTCACGTGATGCATTCACCATGATACATCTTACAGAATGGGAAACTGGAAATTGCTTGAGTGAAAAGTGGATATTTCTTTGGGGCCAAGACAGTAGTTTTCTTTAAGGACTTTCTACGAGGAAAATATTTGTAAAAGGAAGCCAACATGCCCCACCATACCTGTTCCTAAGATGGCAAATACTGCTATCATCCTCACAATACCTGTTCTTCTCTCATGCCTGGAACCTGGGGGGGTGGGGACAGGAAATTTCCTAATTCCCTGTTTGTTAGCAATGGAGAAATGATACCTAGAGCACAAAGAAGCCCACCTATCAGACAGAATCAGTACCTGGCAGTCTCCAATTCACATTGTGGGACCTCCTTGTTCTTTACATATGTAGGAGTTAGATAGTTTTTCCTGGGGGAAGGTATGAAGCCTCCATGATCAATATAACTTGCTGTCAAGCATCCCAAATAGGACAAATATCAGTTAATGTTTTACTTCCCTGGACAGACCCTGTGACTTCTTTATGAATCAAAACATTTTTTTAAAGTTTATTAATTTATTTTGAGAAGTGAGAGGGGCAGAGAGAGAAGAAGAGAGAGAATCCCAAGCAGGCTCCATGCTGTCACTGTAGAGCTCAATCTCATGAATGGTGAGATCATGACCTGAGCCAAAATCAAGTCAGCCGCTTAACTGATAGAGTCACCCAAATGCCCCTATATATCTGAAGCATTTTACTGGAAAAATATTTTGACCTCTTTCAAAGGCATCTCATCAATATTTTTTTCAAATTGTCTTTTTGTAGGTTTCTGAAGTATGACTCACAGTGCACCTCCTATCTCTTCAACTGTACCTCATTCAAGTGTCCACAATCCATCAGATCATCCTCCATTGTACTCACAGATGAAGTAAAGCCCATCATTTGAGGTTTGAACAGCCAAGCAAGGAGCCCCCTGCCTCTGTCTCTTGTACTCCTTCCTGAATGCCACACATTTCTTGTTTGCTTTTAAAATTCTGAGACAGTGGTCTTTTCACCTCAAGAAATCTTAGTTTCTTCTCTCTCCACAGAGGAAGTCATCTTTAGAAACAAATTGAAACAAAACCCCTTGGGAGGGTGAGTGTGCTAAGGAGAGAATGGAGATCTGGCAGCAGCAGGAGGGCCAGAACTTCCTTTGAGTAAAATATGGGAGCCGTGATTAGAGGAGACCAGCCTGGCGGGCCTGAGGATGAATGCACCTGGCACCAGCCTATGGTGTGGGGTGGGAGAGACTGCAGGGAGAGGGCCAGCAGGAGGCTGAGTCCAGTGTGAGGAAGGGAGTTGTTGGTGCCTGAAGACATCTTGGATACCGGGATATATCATTTACTTATGTGTAGGGAGGATGATCAGAGTCACCTCCTGGTGGGAAGGGGAGCCCCTACTAAATGTCAAATGAGAAAATTACTACTCCTGCAGTATTTATTTATTATTATTTATTTTCTTATGGTACTTTTAAAACTATTTGAACATTTCATAAGGTGAGCAAGCCGCTAGCTAATGAGAACTCCTCCTTAACTGAACTTTACTCAGGCTTCTCTAACATTTTTTTCTATAAGGATTCATCCTTGGCCCTGACCTTGACCTACCTAGCCTAATTTTAGCAAGAAATTCTAAATCAGTTTAGTGAGAACCCCTCTGCCCTTGACATTCAGTTATTTCTCATTCCTCCCTCCTTAATACCTAACTAAGTTTCCCTTAGTAATTTCCCATCTGCCCTCTCACCTTGTTCCTTGGCTCTAAATCCCCTCTAGCCCCTTTATATTCAGAGTTGAATTCAAGCTCTTTCCCCAATTGCAATAGTTTTAAATTAAGTCTTCCTTGATGTTTTAACAAGTATCAGAATAATTTCTCTTTAACATGGCCCAGTGCCTAATACTCCAGAAGCCCCGTTAATGTAATTCTTTTCCCTATTCAGTTGAATTTATATATTATTTTCCTTCTGTTTCTTACCCTTGTTTGGTTCTTGTAGGTACAATTTAGAGTCATCTTACCTTGAATGAGGTATATTTGACCAGCTCCCAATAAAGGATGATCACTGTATACCTGTCTTAGTCAATTTGGGCTGCTGTAACAAGATACCAAAGACTCCATGGCTTAAATAACATAAATTTATTTCTCATAGTTCTGAACCCTGAGAAGTCTAAAATCAAAGCTCTGGCAGATTTGGTATCTGGTTGTCATGGACTTTGAGTTTGGAGTTCTCTCTTGTCCAGCAAAAGAACAGATGCAGAATTGAATATGAGAGAGACTAATGTCTGGGAGGAGACGAGGGCCCTGAGTAAGGGTCCTTGCTCCGTATTTATTAGGATCAGAAGGCTCACAAACGTGGTGGAGCAGAAAGAGACAATAAAACAGTGATCACTAACTCATGTGTGTGAGAGAAAAGGGATTTTGAAGGTATGCGGTGTTAGGGGTTAGGGTCAATACAAATCAAAGTCATGGTGCTGAGCAGACAGCTGTTTTACCACAGGCACCAGGCACTGTGTCTGTTTATCTTAACTTTTCTAGGGGCTAAGTCAGATAGAGCATGCTACTTCAGAGTTAACAAGGCATTTTTCTTGCTAATTTGTACCCTGGACATTTTTGCCCTGCTGCGGGGGCTTTCTACTTCTACCTGCTCTTGGACACTTTCATCCTATGGAAGCAGCTTTCCGCTTTATGCTTTGTTCTACACCGGAGGTGTTTTTGCCCTGTGATAGCTTTTCACCGTAAGCCTTGTTAACCCATTGGTGCAAGCTCAGAGAATTCTTTTTTTTTTTAATGTTTATTTATTTTTGACAGAGAGAGAAACAGAGTGTGAAAAGGGAAGGGGTAGAAGAGAGAGAGAGACATAGAAACTGAAGCAGGCTCCAGGCTCTGAGCTGTCAGCACAGAATATGATGCGGGGCTTGATGTCGTGAACCGTGAGATCATGACCTGAACCGAAGTTGGTCGCTTAACCAACTGAGCCACCCATATGTCCCATGGGAATTCTTAAACTTATTCCCAATCTGGTGAGGACCCACTTCCTGGTTTGCAGATGACTTCCTTCACATTGCATCCTCACATGAAGGGAGAGCAATAAGTGTAAGGAAGCTCTCCTATTTCTTATAAGGACACTAATCTCTTGATTAGTGACTAAGCTCTGCCCTCATGACCTACGTACTCCCCAAGGACCTCACTTTATAATACCATCATACTGAGGATTAGAGTTTCAACAAATGAATGGATGGGGGAGACACAAACATTCAGTCTAAAAAAGTGCTTTTCTTGTCCATCTCAGAGGCATCCAACTCTAACACAACTGGAATATTTTTCTGACTTGATCTCTCTTTCTTTGAACATGGTACACTCTTCAATATAAAGAGCACTATGTGATCCCTTAAAATTGCTAGAATAGAATGGATAGTTAAGTGTATCAATGCCTATCGACCTTCTGAATTAGGACCTGGCATTTAAAAGCCAGCTAAAGTATGTCATTTTTGGAATTTTTCTCTTGTGAAATTCAGCGACACCATGTGAGTGCATGCTTCACATTAAACTTATCAACATCTTGTATTTTGTAAGATGTAGCATGTTATTGGATGAGAAATTGGGAATACATTTTTTGATTTGGAAGAACTCATTTCCTACCCAAGTGAATGAGTTTAAAGTTAGAGATTGTAACTAATGAGTTTTACTGAACTTACCAGTTAATGGGAAATATATTATTCTCTACTGGCAAGAACTGTGCCCCAGGTATGTTATTTATGAGGTAGTGGCTGAACTTTGTATCACAGGTAGGAAAGATCATATGCAAAAGAAAAAATATATTCCTAATTTTCAATTCTAAAATCAGCTGACAGTATGAAAAAAAACAGGTAGTACATACAGTTTTCTCCTAAAGCTTGCTGTTCATACGCAACTGCATTTAGACTTTGAGGGAGGCCAACTATAAGACTCAGGATACACAACAATCTCTGTTACTGTTAAACGGTGGATTTAGCTGCAGCTTT
Organism: Paguma larvata; assembly: GCA_030068075.1. Taxonomy (NCBI): domain Eukaryota; kingdom Metazoa; phylum Chordata; class Mammalia; order Carnivora; family Viverridae; genus Paguma; species Paguma larvata. The sequence continues at coordinate 117,093,672 of CM057827.1, forward strand.
CCAAGGACAGTTCAAAATTACACTATTTTTCCATCATAATTATTGACTCTCAAAAACATTCTGTATTGCTTGGGGCACCTGGGTAGCTCAGTCGGTTGAGCGTCCAACTTTGGCTCAGGTCATGATCTCACAGTTTCTGAGTTCGAGCCCCGCATCGGGCTCTGTGCTGATAGCTCGGAGCTTGGAGCCTATATTAGATTCCGTGTCTCCCTCTCTCTCTCTGCCCCTCCCCTGCTCATTCTCTGTCTGTCTGACTCTCTCTCAAAAACAAATAAACATTTAAAAAAAAAACATTCCATATTGCTGACTTTAAACCACAGAGTCACCCTAAGTATAATAGCATGTTGATAAAGGTGTGATTTACTTCATTATATAGAGTCTTCTTCCACTGGATTAAGAAATACCTTTCTTCGTCTTCGTTCTCAAGACCAGGGATGTTTCTACCATTTCTTAGCAATTTTGTCATTATTTTTGGGGACAATAAGATTCAGGTAACTAATCAAATTTCTATTTTTGCATTGAAGTTATGGGGAACTCCAGCCCATTTCTAGTAATTCTTCAGGTCTACCTTACCTGCATTTTTATATCATCTCACTACATTTGCTCCAAATTCTTGCTTTTGTGTTTGTAGTATCGTTTGTAATTGGTAAGATTCCTTTGAATAAACATTGGAACAGGGCAATTATAAATTAATCAGAATGGCTGAAACACTCAGTGCTTTTTGTAGCATTCTGAAAACCCTAACTTGCTTACTCTTAAAGCCATCATAGGCTGACGCATTTGTAATTTAAAAAAATCACATTATTTCTTGTTTTCTATGGTCAACAACAGACCTCTGATCTCAGGAAGATGGAGTAGACATACATTTTTTCCTATTTCTCCCACTGACTACAGATAAAACCCCTGGACATCATATATAAATCATACATAAGAAGACTTTTAAAGGTGGAAGGAGTAGGATAGACCTGATAGTGACACAGGGAACAACAGTTCTTAGGGTTTCTTTTTGTCTCACATATCCCAGAATTATAGCTAAAGAAGTCACCACCTGAAAATTCCAAAAGATGTACACAAACTACTGCCTCCATCTCCCCAAAGAGCCTGCTCCCTAGTCAAATGACCCAAAGAGAGGCATCCTATCAAGACAGAAAATATTCAGGTAGCAACTGCTCCACTATAGATAAAAGCCATGGAAAAACTGTGCCCCACCCCTAACCATTCCAACAGAGGCCTAATGGAAAGCATAGACTTCCATCTTTCTAAGGATGTAATAAGGCACACCAACACCTACAGTATGGTGGTGTTAGTAAAGATAAGGAATAGAGTAAAAGTAGGGAATGAAGACATCCATTCACTATAGGTGATAATGAGCATTCCCTCTAAGGACATGTAAATGGAAGCCTAGTTAGGAGCTCAGATTCTCATCCTTACTCAGCAGTTACATTTCTATCACTTTTTCCTTTATACGTTTTGCAGAGGAAGTCATCTAAAAAAAAGTTTTAAGATGCAAACTGTCATAATAACCAAAATATTCTAGTTCCAATTGAAAATCATTCAGAAAGATCTCAAATTGGCGAGAAGACAACACCAAGATGACAATAAAAGTATGTTAGAATTATCTGACAAAGATTTTAAAGAAGGTATGATAAAATTCTTCAAAGAGAAGTTATGGACAGTCTTGAAAAAATGAAAAAAATGAAACAAAATTAACAATAAAAAAACGAAAAAAATAAAAATCTTAGCAAGGAAAAGAAAGTATAAAGAACCAAATAAAAATGTGGAACAGAAAAAATATAATAAAAGAAATAAAACACTCAATCGAACAGCTCAACAACAGAAAAGAGCAGAGAGAGGAAAGAATCAATTACTTGAAACAAAATAGAACTATTTCCCAGTAGGAAGAAAGAGAGAAAGTTGATGAAAAAAACAAAACAGAAAATTAGGGCCCTAAGGTCCTGATCTAATATTTGTGTCATTAGAGTCCCAAAAGAGAGGAGAAACAAGAGCAGGAATAAAAAAAAAATAATTTAAAAAATAATGGCCAAAAACTTCCAAAATCTGGAAGAAGACATAATCTACAGATTCAAAAAGCTGAGAGAATCCCAGAAATAATTAACCCCAAATCACACCAAAACACATAAAGTCAAAAGGAAAATAATAGGAAAAAAAATCTTTAAAAAGGAGCACAAGAGAAATAAGTACAGGGAAAAAGTAATTCAAATGACAGCAAATTTCTCTTTCTGGGCAGGGAGACCAGAAGCTACTTTCACAACATTTTAAAGTGTGGGAAGGAAAAACTTATCAACCTAAAATCCTATACCCAGTGAAAAAAACCCACAGGAATGAAAAGGAAATAAAAACATTCTCAGATGACTAATACTAAGATAATTTGTTGCCAGAAGAACTACCCTAAAGTAATGGTTAAAACAAGGGAAACAATGAAGAAAGAACACAATAGTCCAAAATAGGAGCAAAAATAATAGATTTTCTTATTGTTTTTTTTTCTAAATTATGTCTACTGGTTGAAGCAAAAATTATAACACTAATGTAGTTCTTAATTATTTATGTTTATTACAAAAGAAGGAGGATATAGGAATGTGAAGGGAGGAAAAATTTCTACATTTCATACAAACTGGTAAAATGTTAACATTAGTGACTATGTTATGTATATATAATGTAACATCTAGAATAATCATTTAAAAATTACAAGAAGAGGGGAGCCTGGGTGGCTCAGTCGGTTAAGCCGCCGACTTCGGCTCAGGTCATGATCTCGCGGTCTGTGAGTTCGAGCCCCGCATCGGGCTCTGTGCTGATGGCTCAGAGCCTGAAGCCTGCTTCACAATTCTTTATCTCCCTCGCTCTCTGCCTCTCCCCCACTCATGCTCTGTCTCTCTCTGTCTCAAAAATAAATAAACATTAAAAAAAATTAAAAATTAAAAATTACAAGAAGAAATTCATAGATAAATAAAAATCATAGATAAATAAAAATAAAATTCTAAAAACATGTTTAAGTAATTTGCATAAAGGCAGAAAAAAGAAAACAAAGAAATGAAAATAGAGAGAAGAAATGGAAAAAAATTTTTGAACTAGCATAACATAGAGTTGTTGAATAACTATGCTATATACCTGAAGCTAATGTAACAATATGTGTCAACTATATTTTAATAAAAATTATGAAAACATTTAAAAATAATAAAAAATTAGGGGCGCCTGGGCGGCTCAGTCGATTAAGTGGCCGACTTCAGCATGAGGTCATGACCTCATGGTCTGTGAGTTCGAGCACTCATGGTCTGTGAGTTCGAGCACGTCGGGCTCTGTGCTGATGGTTCATCAGACCCTGGAGCCTGCTTCGGATTTTGTGTGTGTCTCTCTCTCTCTGCCCTTCCCCTGCTCACACTCTGTCTCTATGTCTCTCAAAAATAAACATCAAAAAATTTAAAAAAAAATAATAAAAGTTTAAAATGATAGAATGACAGACTTAAGCCTAAAATATTATTAATTATATTAAATGTAAGTGATCTAAGGATACCAATTTAAAGGCAAAGATAAAATGTAAGTGGTCCAAATATATCAATTCAAAGACAGACAGTCCATTAAAAGAATAAAAATGATTTAACTCTACCCTATCTATAAGAAACTCACTTCAAACATATGATATGAAAAGACTGAAAGTCAAAGGATTGAACAAGATATATCATAAAAACATTAATTAAAGAAAATCAAGAATGGCTTTATCTGATAAAGTAGACTTCAGAACAAAGAAAATTGCTAAGGACAGAGGAAGATATTACATAATGATAAAAGGCTCAATCTATCATGAAGATATAGCAAGTTTAACACTAAACAACCAAGAGGTGCAAAATATATAAAAGGAACGTGATAGACAAGAGACGTAGAAAATTCCACACTCATATTTAGAGAGATCAAACACTTCTCTCTTGACAGTTAATAAAACAACTAGACAGAAACTCATCATCAACAAACAGGATATAACAGACCTTTAAAGAACACTCCACCCAACAATAGTCAATTCATATTATTTTCAAGAGCTGATGAACATACACCAAGATAGATGATATTCTGTGAGATAAAATAAACCTCAACCAATGTTTTTAAAATGGAATCATACAGAGTGTGTTTTCTAACCACAAGGAATCAAACTAGAAAGATCACAGGAAAAGATACAGTAGGTATCAGGTATTATGTAGAAGTTTGAGTCTCTATTTATAGCCCTCGTTTGACAACCAGAGAAGGAGCGACTCCTTGTTACTGCTGAGTGAGGATGGGAATCTGAGCTCCTACTATGCTTCCATTTACATACTCTTGCCTGGAAAGTGTAGAAGTGACTCATTACTACCTCTCTTGTGTTCTCGACTAAGGCTTTGGAGGGGATGCTCATTATCGCTGACAGGGAACAGATGCCTCCATTCCCTACTTTCATTCCATTCCCTATCTTTACTAACTCCACCATATTTAGGTGTTGGAGTGATTCATTACAGCCTCAGAAAGATGGTAGTCTATGATTTCCCCTAGGCCTCTGTTGGAATAGTTAGGGGTGGAGCACAGTTTTTTCCATGGCATGTGTCTATAGTGGAGCAGTTGCTACCTGAATATTTTCTGTCTTGCTAGGATGCCTCGCATTGGATCCTTTGGCTATGGAGCAGGCTCTTTGGGGAGATGGGGAGGGAAGTGTTTTGTGTACATCTTTTGCAATTTTCAAGTTGTGACTTCTTTAGCAGTGGTTTGTGTACATCCTTTGGAGTTTTCACGTTGCCAACTTCTGTTTGTATGTTTTTAATGTCTATTTATTTTTGAGAGAGAGAGAGAGAGAGTGAATAGGGAAGGGGCAGAGAGAGGGAGACACAGAATCCGAAGCAGACTTCAGGCTCCGGGCTGTCAGCACAGAGCCTGACATGGGGCTTGAACTCATGAAATGTGAGGACATCACCTAAGCCAAAGTCGGACACTTAGCCTACTGAGCTACCCAGGTGCCCCAGGTTGTGAATTTTTAAGTTATAATTCTGGGATAAGTGAGGCAAGAAGAAACCCAATATTTCTGATGAACTTAGATGCAAAAATTCTCAACAGAAGATGAGCAAATAGAATCCAACAATGCATTAAAAAAATCATTCACCATCATCAAGTGAGATTTATGCCCAGGATGCAAGGGTGGTTCAATATTTTCAAATCAAGCAACATGATACATCACATCAATAAGAGAAACAATAAAACCATATGATTATTTCAATAGATGCAGAAAAAGTATTTGACAAAGTAGAACATCCATTCATGATAAAAACCCTTAACAAAGTAGGTTTAGAGGGAATATATCTCAACATAAGAAAGGCCTTATATCAAAAAACAAAAGCCTGCTCTCTAGCCAAAGTATCCAAAAAGAGGCATCCTCGCAGGACCCTTAACCAATCCAACAGAGGCCCAGTGGAAATCATAGACCTCCATCTTTCTAAGGCTGTAATGAGGCACTCCAACACTTAAATATGGTGGTGTTAGTAAAGATAGGGAATGGAATAAAAGTAGGGAATGGAGACATGCATTCCCAATAGGTGATAATGAGCACCCCCTCCAAGTCCTTAGTGGAGAACACAGTGAACATCATACTCAGTGGGGAAAAACTGAGAGCTTGCCTCCTAAGGTCAGGAATAAGACAAGGATGTCCACTTTCACCACTTTTATTCAACATAGTACTGGAAGTCTTAACCACAGAAATTAGGCAACAATAAGAGATAAAAGGCATCCAGGGAAGAAGTTAAGATGGCAGAGTGGTAAGGGGACCCTGAACTTGCCTCATCTCTGGAACACAGCTAGATCAACATCATATCGTTTTGAACAACTAAGAAATCAACCTGAGAATTAAGATAGTTATCTGCACAGTGGGTGGGAGAAAACATGGCAGAATCAAGGTTTGAGGCCATTAATTGGAGAGGAAAGCCACAATGCCACAAAGAGAAGAGAACACTTTTCACAGAGTGGTCAGGATGAGAGGGAGAGAATGATATGGAGTGAGAAATGTGTAGAATTGGTATAATACTCTGCTGTGGGGATCCCATGGTCACATTGAGATAGATCCCTCCCTTTCCTGGTGTACATCTGGAAGAGGCTTTTTTGCTTCTCCAAAGATAAAAGCCTAAATGGGAGCCAGGAGCAGCCATTCAACAACAGAGAACAGAGGCACACACAGATGGCAGATAACCTGGTCTCAGCTTTTCATTGTGCACCACAACAAACTCCAGTCACTGTGTGTGCCATGTGCAACTGTGTTTTTGGGACAGAATGGTGATGTGCATGCTGCAAGTCTCACCTCTGGATGAGGGGAGCAGGTCCATGTTTTGGCTGGCTCTTTAAGGATTGGAGTTTTGGATGCCAGCCATGGGCCAGAGATAAAGCACAGGAGAACTGTGGCACTGAGCATGCTAACTGCTAGGCACAGACAAGTTAAGGACAGGGATATGACAAAAACCTGAGATACTTTTCTGTGAGGGCCTCCTGAATGGTAGGAGCCACAAGCTCCACTCCCAGAGGGCAGGAGGTTGCTATCTTTCATCCAAAACCACCCTCCTCTCCACCAGCTGACTTCAGAGAGAAACACAGGGGCACCTAGTGGAGGCTGCAGTCCACTTACAACAAACCCTACCCTTTAACCCCCAGGAGGCACTTTTCCACTGAAATAAGTCAGCCTGAAAATCAGCACAGGAGAGCTCTTCTCCATAAGACCAACACAAAAAACTCACTTGTATCAAGTTTACTTATAGTGCTGCAAAGCTAAAGCTCTAGGAGAAAAAGGATCTAACTTCTGTTTTTCATTATATTATATTATATTATATTATATACAATATATATTATGTATATATATTATATTACATTTATTATATTATATTATATTATATTTATTATATTATATTATAATTTTGGATCTAGACTCTTTTAACAAGCAGACCAAAACACCTCCAGGGTTTAGTTTTTTGGTTTTTAAAAATTTCATTGTTTTTGTTTTTTGTTTGTTTTTTATTTATTATTTCCTTTCTTCTTTTCTTTTCTTTTCTTGATAAAATGATGAGATGGAGAATTTCACCCCAAAAGAAAGAACAGGCAGCAGAACTTACCACCAGGGTTTTAACCAATAGAGATATAAATAAGATGTCTGAACTAGAATTTAAACTCATGATTATAAAGATACTAGCTGGGCTTGAAAAAGCATAAAACACACCAGAGAATCCATTTCTATAGAGATAATAGAAACAAAATCTAGTCAGGCTGAAATTAAAAATGTAATAACCTAGGTGCAATCTTGAATGGACACCATAATGGCAAGGATGGATGAAGCAGAGGAGTGAACCACGGATAGAGAAGATAAAATTATGGAAGAAAATGAAGCTGAAAAGAAAAGAGAAACAAAAATCATATCACAAAGGCGGACTTGGGAACTTAGCAAGTTATTAAAAAGGAAAAACATTCCTATCATAGGAATCCCAGAAGATGAAGAGAGAGAAAAGGGGCAGGTTTATATGAGCAAATTATAGCTGAAAACTTCACTGCATGGGAAGGATGCAGATATGAAAATCAAAGAAGCACAGAGAACTCCCATTAAATTTAACAAAAGCTGGCAATCACCAAGGCATATCATAGTAAAATTCACAAAATACACAGACAAGAAAAGGATCCTGAAAGCAGCAATAGAACAAAAAGTCCTTAACCTACAAAGAAAGATAGATCAGGTTCACAACAGATCTTCCCACAGAAACTTGGTGGGACCGAAAGAAGTGGCAGGATATAGTCAGCGTGCTGAACAGGAAAAATACAGTCAAGAATTCCTTATCCAGCAAGACTGTCATTCAGAATAAAAGAAGAGATAAAGAGTTTCCCAGACAAACAAAAACTAAAGGAATTTGTGACCACTAAGCCAGCTCTGCTAGAAGTTTTAAGAAGGACCCTTTGAGCACAGAAAAAAATACAAAACAAAGAAAGACCAAAAGTAACAGATTAGAAAGGACCAGAGAACATCACCAGAAACACTAACTCCACTGGTAACACAACGGTTCTAAATTCAAATCATTACATAATCACTCTGAATATAAATGTACTAAGTGTTCCAATGAAAGGACATAAGATATCGGAATGGATTAAAAAAAAACCCAAGATCTATCTATATGCTGCCTACAGAGACTTATTTTAGACCTAACAACATGTACAGATTGAAAGAGAGAGGATAGAGAACCATCTATCGTACTGATGGATGTTCAAAGAAAGCCAGAGTACCAAAACTGCATTTTAAAACAGACTGTAACAAGAGATAAAAAAGGGCATTATATAATAATTAAGGGATCTATCCATCAAGAAGATCTAACAATTATAAATACTTATGCTGCCAACATGAAACACCCAGATATATAAATTGATTAATTACAAACATAAAGAAACTCATTGATAATAGAATAATAATAATACCAGACTTTAACACCCTACTTACAGCAAACATATAAACTATCAACTCTGAAGCAGGAAGAAACAAAAAATTTGAACAGATCCATATTCGGCACAGAAATTGAAAGAGTAATGAAAAATCTTCCAACAAACAAAAATTCAGGGCCAGAGGACTTCCCAGGGGAATTTTATCAAACATTTCAAGAATTAATATCCATTCTTTTGAAACCGTTCCAAAAAGTAGAAACAGAAGGAAAACTTACAAAGTCCTTAATAAGGCCAGCAATACCTTGATTCCTAAACCAAAGAGCCCATTAAAAAGGAGAATTACAGACCAATTTCCTTGATGAACATGAATGCAAAAATTCTCAACGAGATATTAGTAAATTGAATCCATAATATGTTTAAAGAATTATTTACCATCATCATTGGGATTTATCCCTGGGCTGCACAGTGGTACAACATCTGCAAATAAATCAATGTGATACACCACATAAGTAAAATAAAAGATAAGAACCATATGATCCTCTCAATAGATGCAGAGAAAGCATTTGGCAAAATACAGTATCCTTTTTTGATAAAAACCAACAAGAAAGTAGGATAGGAGGAACATATCTCAATATCATAAAAGCCACATATGAAAGACATACAGCTAATAGCATCTTCAATGGGGTAAAACTGAGAACTTTCCCCCTAAGGTCAGGTACACAGAAAAGATGTCCACTCTCACCACCATTACTTAACGTAGTGTTGGAAGTCCTAGCCTAAGAAATCAGACAACAAAAAGAAATAAATGGCATGCAAATTGGCAAGGAGGAAGTCAAATTTTAATTCTTCGCAGACGACATGATATACTACGTGGAAAACCCTAAGGACTGCACCAAAAATTGCTAGAACTGATACATGATTTCAACAAAGTTGCAGGATATAAAATCAATATACAGAAATCTGTTGTATTTCTATATACCAATTATGAAGGAACAGAAAGAGAAATAAAGGAATAGATCTCGTTTACAACTTCACAAAAATCCATAAGACACCTAGGAATAAACCTAACCAAAGAGGTAAAAAATGTGTATGCTGAAAACTATAGAATGCTTATGAAAGGGACTAAAAAGACACAAAGAAGTGGAGAAATAGTCCATGGTCTTTGATTGGAAGAATAAATATTGTTAAAACATCCATACTCCCAAAGCAATCTACACATTCAATGCAATCCCCATCAAAACACCACCAGGGGGCACCCAGGTGACTCAGTATTGTTAAGTGTCCAACTCTTGATCTGTACAGGTCATGATCTCACAGTTCGTTGGTTCCAGCCGTTGGTCCAGCTCTGTGTTGACATTACAGAGCCTGTTTGGGATTTTCTCTTTCCCTCTCTCTTCCCTTCCCCTGCTCATACTCTCTCAATCTTCTCTCTCTCTCTCTCTCAAAATAAATAAATAAACTTATAAAAAACTACCGCCAGCACTATTCACAGAGCTAGAATAAACAATTCTAAAATTTGTATGGAGACAGAAAAGACCCCAAATAGTCAAAGTTAATGTTGAAAAAGAAAACCAAAGCTGGAGGCCTCACAGTTCTGGACTTCAAGCTGTATTGCAAAGCTGTAATCATCAAGACAGAATGGGACTGGCACAAAAAGAGACACATATATCAATGAAATAGAATAGAATACCCAGAAATGGACCAAGAAATTTATGAACTAATCTTTGACAAAGCATAAAGAATATCCAATGAAAAAAGACAACAAATGGTGTTGGAAAAACTAGACAACAACATGCAGAGGAATGAACCTAGACCACTTTCTTACCCACTACACAAAAATAAATGCAAAATGGATGAAAGACCTAAACACAAGACCGGAAGCCATCAAAATCCTAGAGGAAAAAACAGGCAACAACCTCTTTGACTTCTGTTGCAGCAACTTCTTACTAGATATCTCCTGAGTCAAGGGAAACAAAAGCAAAAATGAACTACTGAGACATAATCAAGATAAAAATCTTATGCACTGTAAAGGAAACAATCAGCAAAACTAAAAGGCAACCAAGAGAATGGGAGAAGATATTTGCAAATGACACATCAGATAAAGGGTTAGTATCTAAAATCTATAAAAAACTTCTCAAATTCAACACCCAAAGAACAAATAATCCAACGAAGAAATGGGCAGAAGTCATAAATAGACACTTTTTCAAAGAAGACATCCAGATGGCTAACAGATACAAGAAAATATATTTAACATCACTCATCATCAGGTAACTACAAATCAAAACCACAATGAGATACCACTTCACACTGATCAGAATGGCTAAAATTAACAATTCAGGAAACAATCAATGTTGGTGAGGATGCAGAGAAAGGAAAACTCTTTTGCACTGGTGCAGCCACTAAGAAAACAGTATGAAGTTCACTTAAAAGTTAAAAATAGAAATACCTTATGACCCAGAAACTGCACTACCATGTATTTATCCAAAGGATACAAAAATGCTGAATCAAAGGGTCACATGCACCCCAATGTTTATAGCAGCTCTCATAACAATAGCCAAATTATGGAGAAAGCCCCAATGTCCATCAACTGTTGAATGCATTAAGAAGATGTGGTATATATATATATATATATATATATATATATATATATATATATATATATATAATGGAATATTACTCAGTGATCAAAAAAGAATGAAATCTTGCCGTTTGCAACAATGTGGGTGGAACTAGAGTGTATTATGCTAAGTGAAATATGTCAGCTAGAAAAAAGACAAATATCATATGATTTGACTCATGTGGAATTTAAGAAAAATAAAACAGAAACATAAGGGAAGCGAAAATAAAGTGAGATAAAAACAGAGAGGGAGGCATACTAACAGGGGCAAACCACCAGAGACTCTCAAATATAGAGAATAAACCAATGTTTGCTGGAGGGGTTGGTGTGGGGGTGATGGGCTAAGGGGGCATTGAGCAATAAAGAGGGCACTTGTTGGGATGAGGATTGGGTGTTATATGTAAGTGATGAATCACTAAATTCTATTCCTTAGACCAATACTGTATATATGTTAACTAACATGTATTTAAATAAAAAAATTAAAGTTAAAATTAAACACATGTCCTACCCAGAACAATTTGAATGAAGTCAACCTATACTTGATTTTCTCTAGAAGTGATTGATAAGTTGAGATTTAAATATGTATGTTTTCTGACTCTGGATAATGACAATACTTGTTGGATAAACATTTATTGAATAGTCACTATAAGCCAAGAACTATTCAGACTCATTTTGTAATGAAGAATTAGGAATCTGATGTGTATGGATAGACGGGTGAGGAAAGCACTTCATATATATGAGGCTTAAAAAAATCCATTTTTTTTATGTGCTGTCAACAAATAGTCTGATGAAGCTGTCTTGAATGGGCTGGAATTTGAAGAGAAAACAAGCCAATGCAAGTCATGTCTCCTCTATATATTTTTTCTTTCTCTCTCTCTCTCTCTCTCTTTTTTTTTTTTTTTTGGTTTCTATTATTGAGATTTGTCATTCAAAAATATAGATCCTGTATCTTGGGATCTCCCAGACACATTCACTATTGCCGTGGGAAAAACAATTTGGGGGTGGCAATAACCCTCATCAGGAGAAAGGCAAGTGTATTTTCCCAGTATCTCTGGAATAAGATGCAGAGTAACTTCTGTGGCTGGTTCAGTTATAATCACCATCATCAGCCTTAAAGGGTTATTTTGAGTTCAAGAGGTTTCATGAAGCAGAAGTAATAATTGCCCAACTTGTAGTTTATAATTAATATCTGGGAAAATACATGGAGAACATGGGCTGCAGGGAATCAATATTAAAAAGAAATGAAGTTTGAAAGGAAATTGAAGGCCTCCATATTTCTGGAATTATTCACATTTTCCAATATGACTTATCTTTCCATTTGTTGGAAATGTATTTAAAAGAATATATAAAGTTGCATTAAAATCTAAAAAAGAAAGAAGGGTGCCTGGGTGGCTCAGTTGGCTAAGCATTCAACTCTTGATTTCAGCTGAGGTCATGATCTCATGGTTCATGAGATCAAGCCCAATGTCAGACTCTGTGATGACAATGTGGAGCCTGCTTGGAATTTTCTCTCTTCCTTTCTCTGCCTTTCCCTGCTTTCTCTCTCTCACTCTCTCTCTCTCTCTCTTTCTTTCTTTCTTTCAGAGAGAGAGAGAGAGAGAGAGAGAGAGAAAGGAAGAAATAAAGAAAGAGAAAGAGAGAGAAAGAAAGAAAGAAGGAAGGAAGGAAGGAAAGAAGGAAGGAAGGAAAAAAGAGAAAGAGAGAAAGAGAAAGAAAGAAAGAAAGGAAGGAAGGAAGGAAGGAAGGAAGAAAGGAAGGAAGGAAGGAAGGAAGGAAGGAAGGAAGGAAGGAAGGAAGGAAGGAAGGAAGAAAGAAAGAAAGAAAGAAAGAAAGAAAGAAAGAAAGAAAGAAAGAAAGAAGGAAGGAAGGAAGGAAGGAAGAAAGAAAGAAAGAGAGAAAGAAGGAAGGAAGGAAGGAAGGAAAGAAAAGACATCCAATTTGATGAGAAATAAGTAAAATTCACTATTTGTAGATGACATGATACTATATATAGAAAACTTGAAAGATTCCATCAAAAAACTACTAGAACCTATAAATGTATTCACTAAAGTCTCAGTATACAAAAAGCAATGTACAGGAATCTGTTGCATTTCTATGCATTAACAATGAGGCAGGAGAGAGAAAAATAATGGGAAACAATCTCATTTATAATTGCACCAAAAATAATAAAGTATCTAGGAACAAATTTAACCAAAGAGGTGAAAAACCTTTACTCTGAAAACTGTAAAACACTGATAAGGAGAGTGGTCAACATGGTGGAGAAGTAGAAGGACCTGAAGTTCCCTTGTCCCTCAAATACAGCAGTGTTGAGGCCAGAGGACTTGGAATTCCAAGAGTCCAAATTGCAGTGACAGAGACATTTCCAGGGGCCCACAGGGACAACTTGGTGGGCCATAGATGTGTGACATAGGCATGGAGGGCAGGGATCCCCTTCTGTGGAGAGACAAAAGGAAGAGAAAAAGAGGCTGTGGAAGTGTAAGATTGTATTTGGCAAGAGAAAAACCATGGACCAGAGATCAGAAGAAAATGGAGAAAGACCCAATTTCTACCTGCAGGGCTTTCTCTGGACTGGGGCCGGCTGCCATCTGGGGAGGAAGGGAGCCAGCTCTGGGTTGAGTAGTTAGCTCAGAGCCACCGTCTGCCGTGGAAGAAAGCAATTTCCTCACTTGAGTGCTGTGGGAAGAAGGTATATAGCCATTAAGGACAAAGGACCCTGCCTGTGACAGCCAGCCAGAGGCGGGGCAGAGTGGCACTTCCCCAGAACCAGGGCTCACGGACTGGGATCCTTTATGACATCGGGGTTTGAATCCCAGCTGAGTACCAGGGAGGCACTGGGGATGTTGGAGCGGGACATAGCAGCTCACTCACGCCTGCTCAGCACTGAGAGGAGCCAGAGGACCTTAGTCGGTGGGGCAGAGTGGCTTTACCCTGGAACAAGGGTGCCCAGAGTGGGATCCTCTAAGACTTTGGGTTTGAATCCCAGCTAAGCTCCTGGGACTCAGGTGAAACTGTGGAAATTGGGGGGGGGGAGATGGGAGAGGGCGGAGGATATAAAAAAAAGGCCCTCTCACGCCCATGCAGCACTGTAAGAATGGCCTGAAGAGTGGTTTGGGACACGCAGTCTAGAAAGAAAAGACTGGGGTGTTGCCATCCCATCACCAATAAGGTGGGGCTTCAGCGAACAGAAAAGGGGCCACAGTGGAGGCAGGAACCCCCCTGCATCACACCACGGCCATTCGCACCTGGTAACTGTGTATCTACCAGAGCAAGATTGACATTGACCAAATAGACAGCCCTTCCTCCAGACCAGCACAGCCATTGGTTCCAAGGTATCCGGCTGTTTTGCATTGTCCAATTTAATTATTGGACAATTCTTATTATATATATGTATATATGAATTTTTTATTTTATTTTTTCCTTCCTTTTCTCCTTCTTATCTCTTCCCTTCTCTAATCTGGTTATTCTGGTCGTTGGTTTGTTTAACAAGACATATTTAATCTATTCTCTTTATACCTGTTCTACACCTCCTTCTTTATTTTCCTTTCTCTCTCTCTGGATTAAACCGTATAATTTCTCTGTTTGGTGTATTTTATTTTATTTTATTTTATTCCCCCCCCCTTTCATTTCTCTCTTTATATGGGATAAGGCCTCTTCCATCAATACCACCTCCACCCTATTGTTTACTTGTAGCTGGTGTTTTTTGTTTTTTGTTTTTGTTTGTGTGTGTGTGTTTGTTTTTGTTTGTTTGTTTGTTTTCCTTTCCAGGGCTGCTTCAATAAACAAATCAATGCATGCCTGGTTGAGGGTTCCAAACATCACTATGATTAGGGAGATAAAGTAACCAAAGTCAAAACAATAGAGAGCAAGTAACGCACTCCAAAACACACCTCCTGCAGGGCCAGGCCTTGGACTGTGTATGACCCCTCTTTAATATAGTAGTACTCGCAGGTGCAGGGCACATAACAAACTTTTAAAACAGAAAAGGGACAGGAAACTAGCCAAAATGATGAAACAGAAGAATTCTTCTCAAAAGAAATTCCAGGAAGAAATGACAGCTAACGAATTGATCAAAGAGATATAAACAACATAACTGAGTCACAAGATTAATTGCTGAAAAAAAAACATAGAAGACAACAGAGAATCTATTGCTGCAGAGATCAAAGAACTAAAAAATAGTCATGATAAATTAAAAAATGCTGTAAATGAGGTGCAGAATAAACTAGAGGTGGTGACAGTGAGGATGGAAGAGGCAGAGGGGAAAAAAAGTGAAATAGAAGATAAAATTATGGGAAAAGATGAAAAGATGAAAGCTGGAAGACGAAAGCTGAGAAAAAGAGAGATAAAAAAATTCTGGACCATGAAGGGAGAATTAGAGAAATAAGTGATTCAATGAAACAGAATAATATCTGTATGATAGGAGTTCCAGAAGAAGAAGAGATAGAAAGGGGCAGAAGATGTACTGAACAAATCATAGCTGATAACTTCCCTAACCTGGGGAAGAAAACAGGCATTGGAATCCATGAGGCACAGAGAACTCCCTTCAGGTGTAACTTGAATCGATCTTCTACACAGCATTGCATAATGAAACTGGCAAAATACAAAGATAAAAAGAGAATACTGAAACCAGCTAGGGAAAAATGGGTCTTAACCTACAAGAGTAGACACATAAAGGTAGTAGCAGACCTGTCTACAGAAACTTTGCAGGCCAGAAAGGAGTGGCAGGAAATTTTCAATGTGCTGAATGGGAAAAATATACAGCCAAGAATCCTTTATCCAGCAAGCCTATCATTCAGAATAGAAGGAGACATAAAGGCCTTTCCAGACAAACAAAAACTGAGGAGTTCATGACCACTAAACCAGCCCCACAAGAGATCCTAAGGGGGACTCAGTGAGTGGGATGTTACAAATACCACAAAGGACCAGAGACATCACTACAAAAGTGAAAACTACAGATAACGCAGTGATTCTAAATCCATATATTTCCATAATAACACTGAATGTAAATGGACTAAATGCTCCAATCAAAAGACATAGGGTATCAGAATAGACAAAAAAAAATAAGATCCATCTATATGCTGTCTAAAAGAGACCTATTTTAGATTTGAGGGGAAAGTGAAGGGAAGGAGAACCATCTATCATGCTACTGGAAATTGAAATAAAATTGGAGTAGCCATACTTATATCAGACAAACTAGATTTTAAACTAAAGGCTGTAACGAGAGATGAAAAAGGACATTATGTCATAATTGCAGGGTCTATCCATCAAGAAGAGCTAACAACTATAAATGTTTATGTACCAAATTCAGGAGCACCCAAATATATAAAGAATTAATCATAAACATAAGCAATCTTATTAATAAGCATACAGTAATTGCAGGGGACTTTAATACTCCACTTACAGCAATGGGTGGATCATCTAAGGAGAAAATCAATAATGAAACAATGGCCCTGAATGATACACTGGACCAGATGGACTTGACAGATACATTCAGAACTTTTCATTGCAAAGCAGCAAAATACACATTCTTCTCGAGTGCACATGTTACATTTGCCAAGATAGAACACATACTGGGTTACAAAACAACCCTCAATAAACATAAAAGCATTGGGATCATACCATGCATATTTCAGATCACAATGCTATGAAACTTGAAATCCACTACAGGAAAAAGTCTGGAAAACCGCTAAATGCATGGAGGTTAAAGAACATCCTACTAAAGAATGAAGGGGTCAACCAAGCAATTAAAGAAGAAATTTAAAAATATATGGAAACAAATGAAAATGACAACATCGCAGTCCAAATCCTTTGGGATGCAGCAAAAGAAGTCCTAAGAGGAAAATACATTGCAATCTAGTCCTATCTCAAGAAACAAGAAAAATCCCAAATACCAAATCTAACAGCACACCTAAAGAAACTAGAAGCAGAACAGCAAAGAACCCCAAGACCAATAGAAGAATAGAAATAATAAAGTTGGAGCAGAAATAAACAATAGTTATATTGTTTGTTTATAACAAACAGTAGAACAGATCAATGAAACTAAGAGCGGTGTTTTGAAAAAATAAACAAAACTGATAAATCCCTAGACAGACTTCTCAAAAAGAAAAGAGAGAGGACCCAAATAGATAAAATAATGAATGAAAATGGATATATCACAACCAGTCTCTCAGAAAGATAAGCAATTGTCAGAAAAAAATGAAAAATTATATGCTGACAAACTGGACAACCTGGAAAAATTGACAAATTCCTACACCCCACACACACTACCTCAAACGGGAAGAAATAGAAAATTTGAACAGAACCATAACTTCCTTCCACAGAAGACAAATGGCCAACAGACACATGAAATGGTGCTCAACGTCACTCATCATCAGGGAAATACAAATCAAAACCACACTGAGATACCACCTCACGCTGGTCAGAGTGGCTAAAATGAACAAATCAGGAGACTGTAGATGTTGCTGAGGATGTGGAGAAATGAGCACCCTCTTACACTGTTGGTCGGAATGCAAACTGGTGCATCTGCTCTGGGAAACAGTGTGGAGGTTCCACACAAAATTAAAAATAGAACTGTCATATGACCCAGCAATAGCACTGCTGGGAATTTACCCAAGGGATACAGGAGTGATGATGCATATGGGCACCTGTACCTCAATGTTTACAGCAACACTTTCAACAATAGCCAAATCATTGAAAGAACTAAATGTCCATCAACTGATGAATGGATAAAGAAGATGTGGCTTTGAAATCAGTCAGTCAGAGAAAGACAGATACCATATGTATTCACATATGTGGAACTTGAGAAAGTTGGTGGAAGACCATGGGGGAAGGGGAAGAGGAAAAAAAATGGTTACAAATAGAGAGAGGGAGGCAAACCATAAGAGACTCTTAAATACTCTGAACAAACTGAGGGCTGATGCGGGGTGGGGTAAGGGGAAAGTGGGTGAAGGGTATTGAGGAGGGCACTTGTTGAGGTGAGCACTGGGTGTTGTATGTGAGTGATGAATCACAGAAATCTACCCCCAAAACCAAGAGCACACTGCATACACTGTATGGTAGCAAACTTGACAATAAATTGTATTAAAACAACAAAACAAAACAAAACAAAAACACTGATGAAAGAAACTGAAGAGGACACAAAGAAATGAAAGACATTCCACACTCATAGATCAGAAGAATAAATAACATTAAAATGTCTTTACCACCAAAGCAATCTACACATTTAATGTAGTCCCCACCAAAATACCAACAACGTTTTTCAGAGAATGAGAACAATAATAAAATTTGTATGGAATCACAAAAGATCCCAGGGAGCCAAAGCAATCTTTAAAAAGACAACCAAAAACGTAGTTATCACCCTTCTAGACTTCAAGTTATATAATAAAGCTGTAGTAATCAAAACCGTATGGTTTTGGCACAAAAAATAGATTCATAAATCAATGGAACATAATAGAAAACCCAGAAGTGAACCCACAACTAATATGGTCAATTAATCTTCAGCAAGGTGGAAAGAATATCTAATGGGAAAATTATCGATAGTTTCTTTAACAAATGGTGTTGGGAAAAGTGGACTGCTACATCCAAAAGAATGAAACTGGACAACTTTCTTTCAACATACACAAAAATACACTTTAAATGCATTAAGGACCTAAATCTGAGACCTACAACCATAAAAATCCTAGAAGAGAGCACAGTTTGTAATTTCTTTTACATTGGCCATAGCAACATTTTTCTAGATATGTCTCCCGAGGGCAGGGAAACCAAAGCAAAAATAAACTTTTGGGACTTCATTGAAATAAAAATCTTCTGCACAGTGAAGGAAACAACCAAACTAAAAGGCAACTTATAGAATGGGAGAAGTTATTTGCAAATGACATAGATGATAACAGATTAATATTCAAAATATGTAAAGAAATGATAAACTCAACACCCAAAGAAACAAATAATCCAAATAAAAATGGACATAGACATGAACAGATATTTCTCCAAAGAATACCTACAAATGGCCAACAGACATATTAGGGGTGCCTGAGTGGCTCAGCTGGTTAAGCTTCTGACCAGATCAGGTCATGATCTCATGGTTCACAAGTTCAAGCCCCTAGTAGGGGTCTGTTCTGACAGCTCAAAACCTGGAGCCTGCTTTGGATTCTGGGTCTCAGTCTCTCTCTGCCCCTCCTCTGCTCATGTGCTTTCTTTCTCTCTCTCTCAAAAATAAATAATAAAAACATTAAAAAAGATACTTATGTCACTCATCATCAGGGAAATGCAAATCAAAACTACAATCAGATATCACTTCACAACTGTTCGAATGGTTAAAATATACTACACAAGAAACAACAGGTCTTGGTGAGGATGTGGAGATACAGGAAACCTCTTGCACTGTTGGTAGCAATATAAGCTGTTGCAGTCACTGTTAAAAACAGTATGAAGGTTCTTCAAAAGTTAAAAATAAGAATATCCTATGATCCAGTAATTGTTCTCCTGGGTATTTACAAAAAAAATACAAAAACACTAATTCAAAGAGATACATGAACCCCTATTACTACTTAAGCATTATTTACAATAGCCAAATTATGGAATTAGCCCAAGTGACCCTAGATAGGTGAATAATATTCCATTAAATATATGCCATATATTTAATGGAATATTATTCGGCCATAAAAAAAAGAATGAAATCTTGCCATTTGCAAGAACATTAATGGACCTAGAGAGTATAATGCTAAGCTATTTAATCAATCACTCACTCATGACTTCACTCATATGTGGAATTTAAGGGAAAAAAATAAAAGAGTTAAGTGGAAAAACAAGAAAGAGAAAAGAACAGACTCTTAACTATAAAGAAAAATAAATGGTTATCAGAGGGGAGTTTGGAGCGGAGGATGAGTGAAATCGACGATGATGGATTAAAGAGCACACTTCTTGTGATGAGCACTGGGTATTGTATGGAATTGTTGAATTACTATATTGTACATGTGAAACTTAATATAACACATTAACCACACTAGAATTAAAATTAAAAATTAAATTTAAAAAAGAGGACAATCTAGACCATTGTAGAGTGATCTACAAATATTGAAATGTTTCACCTCATGAATAAAAGTATCTGAGAAGGAACTGATTTCAGTCTCTGATAATGTAATTGGATGCAGTGATAAAAAAAAAACTATTAGCTTCAATGAATTACTTAATGGAATATGAGACTCTAAGAGAGAGGGCATGCTGAAATACAGGGGGAAATAAAATAATAAGAAGAAAAATTAACACCAATTCTACATTTCCCCCAGAAAACATAAGAGGAGGAAACACTTTCCAATTTTATGAAGCCAGGATTACCCTGATATCAAACCTAGAAAAGACAGTCCAAAATAAAGATTAAAACCACTGCAGAGTAGCAATATAAAACAACAACAACAACAACAGCAACAACAACAGCAACAACATAATAGACTGTGTACCCAGCGGAGTCTATTCCAGGGATGCAAGGCCAGTTCATTACATGAAAATCAGTTAGGATCATCTACCAAATAAATAGACCGAGGAAAAAAGATCACATGATTATACAATTTGAAGAAAAAAATGAGCAAATGACCAAATTTAACATTCATTCTTGACAAAAAGAACTCAGGAAAATAGTAACAGACACCTTCTCAATATGATAAGGATTATGTACACACATGCACACACACTCACAAAAAAAACACAAAAACTATCACTAATCTTGTATTCAATTATGAAAGATTGAATGCTTTCTGCCTAAAATTAGGAACAAGTTAAGGTTGTTCTCTCTCTCCATTCATATACACGATAATTCAGAACTTCTAGCTACTGCAATAAGGCAAGAAAAAGAAATAAAACGTTTACAGATTAGAAACGAAGAAATAAAACTGTTTTGATTTGCAGACGGCATGACAGAGTCTACACAGAAAATCCCAATAAGTCCATAAATATCTCCTAGACGTAACAAGCGAGTTCAGCAAGGTCATAGGATATAAGACCAATGTGCCGATTACATTCCTTGGGGCCAACAGAGAGCAGCTCAAGAAATCCAAGCCTGAGAAATTAATTAGAAGGAGGGCAACTTCAAGAAACAATCCATAACACATCCAGCCAAAATGATGAGACGGAAGAATTCTCCTCAAAAGAATCTACAAGAAGCAGTGACAGCTCAAGAATTAATGAAAACAGATATAAGCAACATAACAGAACTTGAATATAGAATGACAATCATAAAACTAATTGCTGCCCTTGAAAAAAGCTTAGATGAATGCAAGGGGTCCCGCGTGGCAGAGTTCAAGGACCTTAAAAACGGTCAGGAAGAATTAAAGAAGACATTGGAAGAAATACAGGGGAAACTGGAAGCAGCCACAGCACGGATTGAAGAGGTAGAGGAAAGAGTTAGTGCATTAGAAGACAAAATCATTGAAAAAGAGGAAGCAGATAAAAAGAGAGAGAAGCTGATCCAGGAACAGGAAAGGAGAATTCGAGATCTGAGCGATGCAGTCAAAAGAAACAATATCCGTATCATAGGAGTTCCAGAGGAAGAAGAGAGAGAGAAAGGAGTCGAAGGGGTTCTGGAACAAATCATTGCTGAGAACTTCCTCAACATGAGAAAGGAAACGGGCATGGAAACCCAAGAGGCACAGAGAACTCCCCTCAGACGTAACTTGAATAGACCTTCTGCACGGCACATCATAGTGAAGCTGGCAAAATACAAAGATAGGGAGAGAATCCTGAAAGCAGCTAGGGACAAAAGAACCCTAACATACAAAGGGAGACATATAAGGGTAGTAGCAGACTTATCTACGGAAACTTGGCAAGCCAGAAAGGAATGGCAGGATATCTTCAATGTGATGAGCAAGAAGGACATGCAACCAAGAATTCTGTATCCGGCTAGCCTGTCATTCAGAATAGAAGGAGAGATCAAGGTTTTTCCCAACAAACAAAAACTGAAAGAATTTATCACAAATAACCCAGCACTGCAAGAGATCCTGACGGGCATTCTATGAAGACAAGGTGGCAAAGAACACAAACTACCAGAGACAGCCTTACAAACATGAAACTTACAGATAATACAGTGACTGTAAGCCCATATTTTTCAATATTAACACTGAATGTAAATGGACTAAATGCGCCAATCAAAAGACACAGGATAACAGAATGGATTAAAAAAGAAGACCCATCTATTTGCTGTCTTCAAGAAACTCATCTTAAACCTGAAGACACCTTCAGATTGAAAGTGAGGGGATGGAGAACTATCTACCATGCTACTGGAAGTCAGAAGAAAGCCGGAGTAACCACACTTATATCAGACGAATTAGACTTTAAAATGAACGATGTAATAAGAGATGAGGAAGGACATTATATAATAGTCTCAGGGACCATCCAGAAGGAAGAGCTAACAATTGTAAATATCTATGCACCGAATTCGGGGGCACCCAAATTTGTAAAACAACTAATTACAAACATTAGCAACCTCATCGATAAAAATGTCCTAATAGTAGGGGATCTCAACACTCCACTCTCAGCATTGGATAGATCCACAAAACAGAAAATCTCCGCAGAAACAATAGCCCTGAATGACACATTAGAACAGATGGGCCTCACAGACATCTTTAGGGTCCTTCATCCAGAAGCTAAGGAATTTACGTTCTTCTCATCTGCACATGGTACATTTTCCAAGATAGACCATATTCTGGGGCACAGGGAAGCTCTGAATAAATATAAAAGAATTGAGATCATACCGTGTACACTGTCAGACCACAATGCTTTGAAACTTGAAATCAACCACAGGAGAAAGCCTGGAAAATATCCGAGAACATGGCGGCTAAGAAATAACCTACTAAAAGATGACTGGGTCAACCAAGCCATCAGAGAAGAAATTAAAAAATACATGGAAACAAATGAAAATGAAAATACAACAATCCAAACGCTCTGGGATGCAGCAAAGGCAGTCCTGAGAGGGAAATATATTGCAATCCAGGCCCATCTCAAGAAACAAGAAAAATCAATAACACAAATTCTAACAGCACGCCTAAAGGAACTAGAAGCAGATCAACTAAAACAACCCAAGCCCAGCAAAAAGAGAGAAATAACAAAGATCAGAGCACAAATTAACCATATGGAGACAGAAAAGGTAGTGGAACAGATCAATGAAACCAAAAGCTGGTTCTTTGAAAAAATAAACAAAATAGACAAACCTCTAGCCAGGCTTCTCAAAAAGAAAAGAGAGAGAACTCAAATAGATAAAATCGTGAATGAAAAGGGAGAAATTACAACCAATCCCTCAGAGATACAAGCAATCATCAGAGAATACTATGAAAAATTATATGCCACCAAACTTGGCAATCTGGAAGAAATGGACAGCTTCCTAAATAGCCACACGCTACCAAAACTCAAACGGGAAGAAATAGAAAATTTGAACAGACCCATAACTAGTGAAGAAATAGAATCAGTTATTAAAAACCTCCCAGCAAATAAAAGCCCTGGACCAGATGGCTTTCCTGCGGAATTTTACCAGACATTTAAAACAGAGTTAATTCCTATCCTCCTCAAGCTGTTCCAAAAAATTGAAACGGAAGGAAAACTCCTGGACTCATTCTATGAAGCCAGCATCACTTTGATTCCCAAACCAGATAAAGACCCAGCAAAGAAAGAAAATTACAGGCCAATATCCCTGATGAATATGGATGCAAAAATTCTCAACAAGATACTAGCAAATCGAATCCAACAGCATATAAAGAGAATTATCCACCATGATCAAGTAGGATTCATCCCTGGGTTGCAGGGCTGGTTCAATATTCGCAAATCAATCAACGTGATACATCACATCAACAAAAGAAAAGATAATAACCATATGATCCTGTCAATAGATGCAGAAAAAGCATTTGACAAAATACAGCATCCTTTCTTAATAAAAACTCCCGAGAAAGTCGGGATAGAAGGAACATACTTAAACATCATAAAAGCCATATATGAAAAGCCCACAGCTAATATCATCCTCAATGGGGAAAAATTGAAAGCCTTCCCCCTCAGATCAGGAACACGACAGGGGTGTCCACTCTCGCCACTGCTATTTGACATAGTGCTGGAAGTCTTACATCAGCAATCAGACAACAAAACAAAATAAAAGGCATCAAGATTGGCAAGGAGGAAGTCAAACTTTCACTTTTTGCAGATGACATAATACTTTACATGGAAAACCCGACAGAATCCACCAAAAGCCTACTAGAACTGATCCATGATTTCAGCACAGTTGCAGGATACAAAATCAATGTACAGAAATCGGTGGCATTTCTATACACCAACAATGAAGCAGCAGAAAGAGAAATAAAGAAGCTAATCCATTTCCAAACTGCACCAAAAACCATAAAATACTTAGGAATAAACCTAACCAAAGATGTGAAAGACCTCTACACTGAAAACTATAAAAAACTTATGAAGGAAATTGAGGAAGACACAAGGAAATGGAAAAACATCCCATGCTCATGGATTGGAAGAATAAATATCGTCAAAATGGCAATACTACCCAAAGCAATCTACACATTCAATGCAATCCCAATCAAAATTGCACCAGCATTGTTCCCAAAGCTAGAGCAAACAATCCTAAAATTTGTATGGAACCACAAAAGACCTCGAATAGCCAAAATAATACTGAAGAATAAAACCAAGGCGGGAGGCATCACAATCCCAGACTTTAACCTCTACTACAAAGCGGTGGTCATCAAGACTGTATGGTATTGGCACAAAAACAGATGCATAGACCAATGGAATAGAATAGAAAACTCAGAAATGGACCCGCAAGTATATGGCCAACTAATCTTTGACAAAGCGGGGAAATGTATCCAATGGCAAAAAGACAGCCTCTTCAACAAATGGTGCTGGGAGAACTGGACAGCAACATGCAAAAGAATGAAACTAAACCACTTTCTTACACCACTCACAAAAATAAATTCTAAATGGATAAAAGATCTGAATGTGAGACAGGAAACCGTCAAAATCCTAGAGGAGAAAACAGGAAAAAGCCTCTTTGACCTAAGACGCACCAATTTCTTACTCGACATATCTTCAAGGGCAAGGGAATTAAAAGCAAAGATGAACTATTGGGACCTCATCAAGATAAAAAGCTTCTGCACAGCAAAAGAAACAACCAACAAAACGAATAGGCAACCAACGGAATGGGAAAAGATCATCGCAAATGACATATTGGATAAAGGACTAATATCTAAAATTTATAAAGAACTTACCAAACTCCACACCTGAAAAACAAACAACCCAGTGAAGAAATGGGCGGAAGATATGAATAGACACTTCTCCAAAGAGGACATTCAGATGGCCAACAGACACATGAAACGATGCTCAATGTCACCCATCATCAGGGAAATACAAATCAAAACCACACTGAGATACCACCTCACACCAGTCAGAATGGCTAAAATAAACAAATCAGGAAACTATAGATGCTGGCGAGGATGTGGAGAAGTAGGCACCCTCCTACACTGTTGGTGGGAATGCAAACTGGTGCAGCCACTCTGGAAAACGGTGTGGAGGTTCCTCAAAAAAATGAAAATAGAGCTCCCCTATGATCCAGCAATAGCCCTGCTAGGAATCTACCCAAGAGACACAGGAATGCTGATGCATAGGAGCACGTGTACCCCAATGTTCATAGCAGCAATTTCGACAATAGCCAAATCATGGAAAGAGACCGAGTGTCCATCAACTGACGAATGGATAAAGAAGTTATGGTACTTATATACAATGGACTACTACGTGGCAATGAGAAAAAATGAAATCTGGCCATGTGTAGCCAGATGGATGGAACTGGAGGGTATTATGTTAAGTGAAATAAGTCAGTCAGAAAAAGACAGATACCATATGTTTCCACGAATAGGTGGACTTTGTGAGACTAAGCAAAAACCAGGGGGAGGGGAAGAGGGGAAAGGAAAAAAAGACACAGAGAGGGAGGGAGATAAAACATAAGAGACTCTCAAAGACTAAGAAAAAACTGAGGGTAAGGGAGATGAGGGAGAGGGGAGAGGGGGTGATGGGCATTAAAAAGGGCACATGTTGGGATGAACACTGGGTGTTATATGTAAACCAATTTGAAAATAAACTATTATAAAATTAAAAAAAAAACAAAAACAAACAAACAAAAAAAGACCCATGTGCCAAAATAAATTGTGTTTTTATATACTAGTAATGAATATATGGACAATACCATTTATAATCATGTTTTAAAATAAAATAATTGTAAATCTAACAAAACATGTACAGGACTTCTATGTTGAAAACTACAAAAAAAAAGGCCAATGAAAAGATCCAAAGAAAAGCTTAATAAATGGAGAAACAGGTTCTGTTCATTAAAAAGAAAATCAAAAAAGCAAAGATGTCAATTATCTCTAGATGATACATAGTTTTAACATAACTCCTATTAAAATCCTAGCAAGGATTTTGTAGATATAAATAATATTATTCTTTAAATTGTTTTTTTTAAGTTTATTTGTTTATTTTCAGATAGAGAGACAGAGATAGAAATAAGAGAGAGAGATAGAGAGAGAGAGTGCACAAGAGGGGGAGGGGCAGAGAGAGAATCCCAAGAAAGCATGCTCTGTGTTAAGGAGTTTAAAATGAGGCTCACGAATCGTGAGATCATAACTTGAGCCAAAAAACAAGAGTCAGATGCTTAAATGACTGAGCCAAACAGGTGCCCCTATACAAGATAATTTTTAAATGTATACAAAATGTCAGAGGAATTAGAATAGCTAAAACATTTCTGGAAAAGAATAAAATAGAATTAGTATATTCAATTTTAAGACTTACTACATGGCTACAATAATCAAGATTTTTTAGTATTAGTGGAAGGATAAACACATAGATAAATGGAACAGAATAGAGAATCCAAAAATATATTCAATTCTTCTATGACAAAGGTGCAAAAGCCATTTGATAAAAGAAATATGGTATTTTTAATAAATGATTGAAGAAATTGGACATCCACAGGCAAGAATTAGACTTTAAACTAAGTGTCACATATTATTTAAAAACAAACTCAAAATTTAACATGGACTTATATTAAGACAAGTATAAAATCTTTAGAAAAAAAACATAGGGGAAAGTATTTGAGTCGTAGTGCTAGGCAAAGAGTCCTTAGACTTGACACAGAAACCGAGATCCTTAAAAGAAAAAATTTCATAAACAGGACTTCTTCAAAATGGACAGCATATT
Organism: Paguma larvata; assembly: GCA_030068075.1. NCBI lineage: Eukaryota > Metazoa > Chordata > Mammalia > Carnivora > Viverridae > Paguma > Paguma larvata. The sequence goes on from CM057827.1 coordinate 117,120,934, forward strand.
TTTTCTATGAAAGACCTTTTTAAGAGAATAAAATGACAAACTACAGAAAAAAAATTTTCTGACAAAAGACTGAGATCTAAAATATAAAAATAATTTTCAAAAATCAACAGAAAACAACAGTCTAATTAGAAAATGAGAAAAAGACCAAAAAAAAAAAAACCCCACAAACATTTCACCAAAAAGAATATTCATATGACAAATATTGAATGAAAAGATGTTCAACATTATTAGCCATTAGGGAAATGCATACTGAAACCACACTGTATTACATAGATTACACTTATCAGAATGGATTTAAATTTTTTTTAACATTTATTTATTTTTGAAAGACAGGGAGAGACAGAGCATAAGCAGGGGAGGGGCAGAGAGAGAGGAGACACAGAATCTGAAGCAGGCTCCAGGCTCCGAGTTGACAACACAGAGCCCGATGTGGGGCTCAAACCCACTGACTGCAAGATCATGACCTGAGCCAAAGCCGGACGCTCAACCGACTGAGCCACCCAGGAGCCCCTATCAGAATGGATTTAAAAACATTTTTCTGACGTTTATTTATGTCTGAGAGAGAAAAGGACAGAGTGTGAGCAGGGGAGGGGCAAGCAGAGAGAGAAGGAGACACAGAATCCGAAGCAGGCTCCAGGCTCTGAGCTGTCAGCACAGAGTGACGTGGGGCTTGAACTCACAGACCGCAAGATCATGACCTGAGCTGAAGTCGGATGCTCAACTGACTAAGCCACCCAGGCACCCCAAGAATGGATTTTTATTTTAAGTAATATGCCAAATGCTGGTGAAAATGCAAGGATGGAAAGACCCTGGATCTCTCAGATATTATTGGTTGGTATAGAAAACAGTACAGTCACTAAGGAAAATATTTTGTCAGTTTCTTCGAAACTAAACATCCACCTACCATATGGCCCAGCAATTACATTCTTGAATATTTATCCGGTCCAAATAAAAACTTATGTTTATATAAAAATCTATAAATAAGTGCTTATAGCATCTTTATTTGTCCTAGTAAAAAATTAAAAGCTACTCAGATATTCTTCAATTAACAGATAATTAAATCGTGATATATCCATGACAGAATGCTACTCGGCAGTAAGAACCAACTATAGATATATCCAAGAACCGGGATGAATATCCAGAGAATTTCCAAAGGATATATACCATATGATTCCATGTATATAACATTCCTAAAATGAAAAACTATAGGAATGAACAAGATTAATGGTTGTCTGGGGTTAAGAAGGGAGAAGAGGTGGGAGGAAAGTGGTACTGTAAAAATTCAACATAGAGGATTGTTGCGGCAATGGAAATGTTCTATACCTTGACTGTTTCTAGGTCAATATCCTCGTTGTGATATTCTACTATAGTTTTGAGAATCCAAAACACTGTTTTCCATGATAGCTGCACCATTATTTATTCCCTCAAGCAGTGCACAAAGCTTCCAATTTCTCCACACACTTGTTATTTTTTTTTAAATGTAATATAGTCGACACACAATGTTACATTAGTTTCAGATGTACAACACAGTAATTTGACAAGTCTATACATTATGCAGTGCTCACCACAGCTCACTAGCTACCATCTGTCAGCATACAATGCTATTACAATACTCTTGGCTATATCTCCTCTACTGTACCTTTTCCTGTTTTGTTTTGTTTTGTGATGATAGTTATCCTAATTAGCCAGATGCTACCATTGAGGCAAGATGGAGAAAGGGCACACAGGATCTCCTTGTATTATTTCTTACAACTGCATGTGAATTTACAAGTTTAATTAAAGTTAAAAGTTTAATTTAAAAATATTAAAAGTTTAATATTTAAAAAATTAAACTTTTAATTAAAAAAATAAATTTAAAAATTTTTTTAAATATCCTAGCTGCCAAAATTAGACAATGATGAAAAATGTGAAGAAGAAAAGTAAAAACATCTATAATCACACCACTAAGATGAGGCAATCTTTTGTAGTCAAGAGCCGGCACGTTGGAAACAAAAGTCTTAAGTGCAATTCCTTGCCCCATGATTTCTTAGCTATTGGCCTCTGTTTCCTTGTCTATAAGGTGGGAATTATTGTCAAGAATTGTAAGAGGTCAAAAATTTACTCTACTTGCAACCTAACAAATTAATCTGCCACAGTTTTGTGAGTGCTGGCAAAAAACACATAATTCCTAGGCTAGAAGCAAAAGCTTTACTACTCATAGCAGCAACAGTTCCAGAGTATCCACTGTGATCATCAGCTCCAGTTCTCTGAACCTCACTGCCCACAGGACAATACAGAGGGTGAAATGTGTCCACATTCAGTGCCTTGAGTTACAGTAGAGGAGCTCAGAAAACTCACATCTTTCATATCAGCTTTCACATCAGACTTGTTTAACCTTTTCCCTAGAGGGAAATATCTTTATGATACTGGATGATAAATCTAATTGTCCTACCTCTATCTTCCAACATCGTTTGCTATATAAGTGCCCTTGTCTCCCAAAAAAGAGAGGCAGTCCCTCTGCTTGCAAATCAAGCAGAAAGCCAAAAGACATATGGAAGTTATCTGCCAAATATTATATAATTCAAAATGTTTTTGTGATATTATTTATTTTCTTTGCAGAATGGAAGGGTAAATGTTTGCAGGTACAGGCTTAGCACAGTGCTTAAAACATGGTGAGTACTGAATAAAAATATCAATTAAAAAATTTCATAGTCACATCAGTCTCGACCAGTCAGTTGATCATGTCCTATATCTTCTCAACTATGCTTTTCATCAAATTTCCATAATCTCTAACCTATATCTAAAATACCAATGTTTTCAAATAACTTTTCTTCCTTTGTCTCTTTTTTCACCAAGGAATCAAGAGTTTCCAGAAAATAACTATAAAAGACACTAGGAAGCTCTGTGCTGCCAAGCTCACTTCCCAGGATAAAGCTGATAAAATTATATATGATTTTAGCAGCTTTTAAGATTGCAGAAGCTTAAATTTCATATACTTGGGCCAGTAATAGCTTTAAAAACTCTCTGCTCCTGAGTGGCTTTCTAGTTTATTTTTGGCTTTGATCTTACTTCAGAAGTATAGATTTAGGTATTTTAAAAAATGGAATGAATAAAGAGATGGGACATGTTAATGAGAATTCAAGGTAGGGGGCTTGATGGGAAATGGGTTTGAAGCAGAAATTTATCTTTTATTCCTTTGCATTTTAGTGTTTATATATCAGCATAGACTCATGGCTATTTTATTTTGTTCTATGGGTTAAAATTCATTATTATTATTATTTATTTTGTTCTTTAAATTGTTCCAGCTGTGGTGATTAGAGGCTCCTTTGGCCTCTTGGATTTAAATCTTCTTGGATTTTTAAAGTTCCAAGTAAAAATTCTATTTGTTTTTGAACAATTTTAGTTCTATTTGTTTTAGTCGATTTTAGTTTTATTCTATTGTTAGAGTAGATTGTTTGAAATATTTCTGCATAAAAGTTACTAATGTCCTCTTTTTGTTACTTAATTAATAGGGTAAACTATTCATGAATCTATGCTGATATAAAATATAATTAATTAAATCAGTGGGAGAAGAGAACGAACTCTCCCTCACCATAGAATTTCTTTTCTTTTTCCTTTTTTTTTATATTTTCTTGTTTTATTTTATTTATTAAAAAATGTTAATGTTTATTTATTTCTGAGAGACAGAGAGAGCATGAGATGGGAAAGAGCAAAGAAAGAGAGAGAGATACAGAATCTAAAACAGGCTCCAGGCTCTGAACTGTCAGCAGAGTCCAGTATAGGGCTAGAACTCAGTAACTATTAGATCATGACCCGAACCAAAGTCAGACACTTAACTGACTGAGTCATCCTGGCTCCTATATTTTGCTTGTAATTTTTTTTAAAAATTCAAGTTAGTTAACATTTAGTGTAATAATGATTTCAGGAATAGAATTTAGTGATTCATCACTTAATATGTAATGCCCAATGCTCATCCCAACAAGTGCCCTCCTTAATGTCCATCATCCATTTAGCCCCTCCCCCTACCCAATACCCTACCAGCAACCCTTACTTTGTTCCCTATATTTAAGAGTCTCTTATGGTTTGTCTCCCTCCCTCTTATCTTATTTTTCCTTTCCTTCCCCTATGTTCATCTGTTGTGTTTCTTAAATTCCACAGTGGAATCATATAAGTGGAATCATATGACATTTGTTTTTTTCTGACTGACTTATTTCACTTAGCATAATATACTCTGGTTCCATCCATGTTATTGCAAATGGCAAAATTTCTAGAATTTCAATTAATGTAGATAGAAAGAAGAAAATAGATAATAATCATTAGATAAACACCATAGAATTAAATGTTATAGACAAGATCCACCAATGAATGGTAAAATAGTACAAAAGTTTGAGAAGAAATTGAGAATTCAGATAATCTCAAAATGTCTTCTTTAATGTACTTACCAATTACAAAGTGAAAGAGTAAGTTTACACTGGAAAAATCTAGCAGATATCAACCTAACGAAATAAGGCAAATAGAGACTGAGAAACTGCTACAGACTACACTAGGATAAAATGAAATAACAAATAAATTGTAATAAGAAGTCTTGAATAGGATTCTGGAATTAAAATTCAAAATTTTAAATAATATGAAATCATACAAAAAATACTCAAAGTTATTAGTCACCAGAAAATGAAAATCAAAGCCACAACAATATACCATTAAGCATATATTAGAATGGCTAACATAAAAAATACTGACAATACCAAGTGCTGACAAGGACATGGAGCAACAGAAATCCACTGGTAGGAAAGCAAAATGGTACAGTCACTCTGGAAAACAGTAGAAATTTCTTTAAAAGTTAGATACATACAACGCCAAGAATTGACTCTAATGTAACTATGGACTTGGAGTGACACTGATATGTCAATATAGGTTTATCAATTTTAGCAAATGTATCACCTCCCTTTGAGGAAGAGAATGTGGCAAGTATGCAGTATGGAGAGGTGAATTGGGGGAGGTAAGAGCCGTGGTGCCACTGAGGGATGGAGCACTTTTCAGGGACAGGAGACAGAGAGAGAGGAGATTGAGAAGTGCATCAGGTTCATGCAAGAAAACACTCCCCCTGAAAGTAGCTAAAGAGACAGAGTGAAGACATGTGCAGGGACTGCATGAGAAACTGTTCCCCCAAACTGTTCACAGGTAAAATGGAGAGGGTTTTAATACTGTCAGGTTTTTATAAACAGTGAAGCACAGAGTCTGAAGTTTTGGAAATTAGTGCTTGGCAGTGCTCCAGTGAGGAAGTAGGGCAGGGCCCCAGGAGTGGGCAGCACAGTCTAAGAATCCTCTGACTCACACGAGGAGAAGCAGTTCCCCTGCTTGGAGTGCATTTAGTAGAGGTGATATGGCCTCTCCAAGGGCAAAAAACCTGACGGGTGCCTTAGAGCTGCCCTGTTCACCAGTATAGGAACAGAGATGTCAGCTGCGGGCAGCAAACCCTGGTGCTTGCTGTATGTTGTGATTTACCATAAACTCTGAGTCACTGCCACCACGCGGTCACATGAATGTTTCCTGGAATAAGATGGTACTGGCCACAGTGCAGTGAGACCCTCTCCCAGAGGATCAGCATGGTCCAAGTCACGGGGGTCTTTGAAGTGTGGGGTTTTGAAACACAGCAATGCATGATATAAAACTGGAGGGAGATGTTGTCTGTCAGGCTGACAGCTCAGACACAGACGGGAGGAAGGGTGGAAACTGATGGAACCTGGAGACACAGGAAGAGTGATTCATTATGTGTCTGTGAGGACATGAACTTCCTGTTTTGGAGACTAGAGAGTGGATGAAGCCATTTTCACCATTAGTCCAACACTGATTGGCCCCTGTGAGCTAAACAATACCATCAAGTGGAGAACAGAGCTATTACACCAAGCCCCACCCCCTGCACCCTAAAGCACATTTCCACTAGGGCAAGTTGGCCTGAGAGGAAGCATGATTATTCCCAAGAAGACCAGCATAAATCCTTTCCATACACTTGGTCTACTGATCATAGTGTGCTACAATGATTCAGCTCTAGAGGAAACTGGATCTAGCTTCCTCCGGGAATTTATTTGTTTATTTGTTCACTTGTCTGTTCATTTTTTGCTTCTGTTTTTGCTGTTATTATTTTTCTTTTTTTCTTGGTTACAGAAAGAATGAATCTTATTTTATTTTTTTATTTATTTTTCTTTTCTTTCTTCTCCTGTTTTTCTATCAAGCTTCTTTCAACAAGCAGAAAAAGACACACATAGGCTCTAGCTTCTTTTTTTTGATTTATTTTTAATTTTATAATTTTTATTTCATTTTATTATTATTATATTACTAGTATTATTTTATTCCTCCAAAATGACAAGATGTAGCAATTCACCTGAAAAGAAAGATGTCCAGGGATTAATGAATCAAAACAGATATAAGTAAGATGTCTTAATTAGAATTTAAAACAGAAATTATAATGAAACTAGCTGGGCTTGAGAAAAAGCATAGAAGACATGAGAAAATTACTTTCTGCAGAGATAAAATAACTAAAATCTAGTCAGACTGAAATTAAAAATTCTATAACAGAGATTCAAATCCAAATAGAGTCCATAAAAACAAAGATGGATAGCGAAGAGGAGCAAATTGGCGATACAGAAGATAAAATTAGTGAAAATAATGAAGCTGAAAAGAAGAGAGAAACAAAGTTAATGGATAATTAAAGGCAACTTAGGGAGCTCAGCAACTTATTAAAATAGAATAATACTCATATCATAGGAGTCCCAGAAGATGAAGAGAGAGAAAAAGGGGCAGAAGGTTTATGTGAACAAATTATAGTTGAAAACTTCCTTAATCTGTGAAGGACACAGACATCAAAATCCAAGAAACACAGAAAACTCCCATTAAATTTAGAAAAAGCCAGCCATTGCCAAAGCATATCATAGTCAAATTCACAAAATATAAGGTCAAGGAAAGAATCCTAAAAGCAGCAATGGAAAAAAGTCCTTACCCTACAAGAGAGGACGACCAGTCCACAGACTTGCTGGGACAGAAAGGAATAGCAGGATATATTCAATGTGCTAAATGGGAAAAATATAGAGCAAAGAATACTCTATCCAGCAAGGCTTTCATTCAGAATAGGAGAGTTAAAGAGTTTCCCTGACAAACAAAAACTAACAGAGTTCACGACCACTAAACCAACTTTGCAAAAAATTTTAAGGGGGAATCTTTGGGCCGGGGATGGGGGAGACAAAAAAGACTAGAAAAGAACACAAACTATTATCAGAAATACCAACATTACAAGTTACATGATGGAATTAAGCTCATATCATTCAATAATCACCCTGAATGTAATGGACTAAATGCTCCAATTAAAAGACATAGGCTATCAGAATGGAGAAAAAAACAAAAACAAAAGACCCATCGATATGCTCCCTACAGGAGACTCATTTTTGACTTAAAGTCATCGACAGATTGAAAGTTGGAGGATGGAGAAAGATCTATTGTGTTAACAGACATCAGAAGAAAGCCAGAGTAGCCATTCCTATATCAGACTAACTAGATTTTATTTTTTTAATTCTTATTTATTTTTGAGAGAGAGAGAGAGAGCACAAATGGGATATGGGAAGAGATAGAGAGGGAGACACAGAATTCGAAATAGGCTCCAGGCTCTGAGCTGTCAGCACAGAGCCTGATGCGGAGGTCAAACTCACAAACTGTGAGATCATTACCCAAGCAGAAGTCAGATGCTCAGCCTACTGAGCCACTCAGGCACCCCCAGAATATCTTATTTTGATGCCAATAACAAAATTTAGGCAATATGTTCATGTTTCTTTGTTTTTATAAAATAGTACAGTGGGATTTAGAATTCAATGTTCAGAAGACTATATTGTTGATTACTAAGCAAATTGTGGCAGAGATAATATCATTTATTGCCTTCCTCTTACATACCAGAACCTTGTATTAATGGAAGCAACAATGTTCCTAGCTAAATGCTACCATCTGTTACAAATAGGGGCAGCCAATAAATGGTGCTGATTTAACTGGGACATGTTTCTTTTTCCCTCTTCTCCTTTCCTTCCTTTCTAATGCCTAGATTATTGGACCTCTAGAACCATCTCTAATGATGAAAGAGTCTTAACAAAGGGAGCCATGTATTAGGATGGAGGAGCAGAGAAAGTAAAGAGACAAAAGAGACCTTAGTCTCTGACATTTTTAGACCTGCTATATCAGCAAACTAGATTTTAAAACAAAGATGTAACAAGAGATGAAGAAGGGTATTATATCATAATTAAGGGATCTATCCATTAAGATCTAACAATTGTAAATACTTATGCCCCCAACATGAAACACACAAATATATAAATCAATTAATCACAAACATAAAGAAACGCATTGATAATAATACGATAACAGTAGGGGACTTTAACATCTCACTTATAGCAAGGGATAGATCATCTAAGCAGAAAGGCAGTAAGGAAACAATGGCTTTGAGTGACACACTGGACCAGACGGACTTAACAAATATATTCAAAACATTCCATCCTTAAGAAACAGAATACACATTCTTCTCAAGTGCACATGGAGCATTCTCCAAAAAGAATCACATACTGGGTCACAAAGCAGTATTCAAAAAGTACAAAAAGATCAAGATCATACCATGCATATTTTCAGACCACAATACTATGAAACTTGAAATCAACCACAAGAAAAAAATTGAAAAGACCCTAAGTACTTGGAGGTTAAACAACATCCTACTAAAGAACGAATGGGTTAACCAGGAAATTAAAGAGAAAATAAACTACATGGAAGCAAATTAAATTACAAACACAACAGTTCAAAACCTTTGGGATGCAGCAAAGGCAGAGTTAAGAGGGAAGTATATTGCAATATAGGCCTGTCTCAAGAAGCAAGGAAGGTCTCAAATACACAACCTATCCTTACACCTAAAGGAGCTAGAAAAGGAACAGCAAGTAAAGCTTAAGGTCAGGAGAAGAAGGGAAATAAAAAAGATAAGAGTAGATAAAAATGATATAGAAAAAACAGCAAAAGACAAAAACAGAAACAAAAAAACAAAACAAACACAGTAAAACAGATCAATGAAACTAAGAGCTACTTATTTGAAAGAATTAATAAAATCGATAAACCCCTAGCCAGACTTATCAAAAAGAAGAGAAAGTACCCAAATGAATAAAATAACAACTGAAAATGGAGAGATCATAATCAATACCACATAAATACAAACCAATTTAAGAGAAAAATTATATGCCAAAAAATTGGACAATCTGGAAGAAATGTGTAAATTCCTAGAAACATACAAACTACCCAAACTGAAACAGGAAAAAATAGAAAATTTGAACAGACCCATAAGCAGCAAAGTAATTGAAAGAGTAATCAAAAATATCCCAATGAACAAAAATCCAGGACCAGATGGCTTCCTAGAGGAATTCTCCCAGGCATTTAAAGAAGAATTAATACCAATTATTCTCAATCTGTTTTAAAAGATAGGAATGGAAGAAAAACTTCCAAACTCATTGATGAGGCCAGAATTACCTTGATTTCCAAAAGCAGACAAAGACCCCACTGCAAAATAGAATTCCAGGTCAATATCCTGATGAACATGGATGCAAAACTTCTCAATTCCACAGTACATAGAATTAAAAGTATTCTTCACCATGATCGAGTGGAATTTATCCCTAGGCTGCAAGGATGGTTTGATATTTGCAAGTCAAACAACGTGATATACTACATTAATAAAAGTATGGATAAAAACCATATTATTCTTGGGGTGCCTGGGTGATTCAGTCATTTAAGCATTCAACTCTTGTTTTTGTCACAGGTCATGATCTTATGGTTCCTAAGTTCGAGATCTGCATCAGGCTCTGAGCTGACAGTGTGGAGATTGCTTGGGATTCCCTCTTTCTCTCTCTCTTTCTGCCCCTCCCCTGCATGCATGTGCATTCTCTCTCTCCCTCAAAATAAATAAATAAACTTAAAAAATATTTTAAAAAGAATGTTATGATCCTTTCAATAGATGCAGAAAAATTGTTTAACAAAATATAGCATCCATTCTTGATAAAAATCCTTTAGAATGTACGGATAGAACATACTTCAACATTATAAAGAACATATACAAAAGACCCACAGCTAATACTGTCATAGGCTCTGGGTCTGGAGTTGTTTCTTGTCCAGCAAGAAGCGAGATGTAGGGTTAAAAATGTGAGAGAGGCTAATGTCCGGGAGAAGAAAAGAGCCCTGAGTAAGGGTCCTTGTTCCGTTTTTATTAGGATTAGAAGGCTTACAAATGTGGTGATGGGTGTGCACAAAGAGACGATGAGATCGTGAACATTAATTCATGGGTGTGAGGGAAAGGCGGTTTTGAAGATATGCGTGTTAGGGGTTTGGGTTAGTACAAAACAAAATCCTGGTGCTGGGCAGAAGGTTGTTATAGCAGATGTGAGGCCCAACCTCTGTTTTCATAAACTGGCCTAGAAGACAAAAAAGACAGAGCATGCTACCTCAGGGTTAACAAGGCACCTTTCTTTGCTATTAGCTCTGCTCTGGGTAACTTCGCCCTGCAGCGGTCTATAGCCCTATTTACCTGTTTGCCTAATTTGGTCCTTACTTCCTATGAAAGCAACTTTCTGCTATAGTATTAAGTTGGGGAGCACTTCTGCCCTGAATATCTCATCATATTTACCTCATCTTGGATGTTTTCATCCTGAGACTCCCTAGTCCTATACCTTTGTCCTCTACTGGGACTTTTGCCCCACTCTACCTATTCTTATTTAACTAATCTTGTTTACCCAACTCGGGTGTGTACATCCCATGGCTTTCTAATTCTTTATGCTTTGTTAACCTATCAGTGCAGGCTCAGGGAATTCCTAAGCTTATTCCCCACGTAATACCATCCTCAATGGGGAAAAACCGAGAGCTTTTCCCCGAAGGTCAGGAACAAGACAAGGATGTCCACTCTCACCATTGTTATTTAACAGAGTACTGGAAGTCTTAGCCTAGCAATCGGACAACAAAAGGATATAAAAGGTATCCAAGTTGGCAAGGAAGAAGTCAAACTTTCACTATTTGAAGACAACATGAAAATATGAGACTCCACCAAAAAATTGCTTGATCTAATACATGAATTCAGCAAAGTCGTAGGATATAAAATCAACATACAGAAATTGGTTGCATTTTTATATACAATGAAGGGGCAGAAAGAGAAGTCAAAGAATTGATACCATTTGCAATTGCACCAAAAATAATTAGATACCTAGAAATAAACCTAACCAAAGAGATAAGAGATCTGCACTCTGAAATACATAGAACACTTGTGAAAGAAATTGAAGAGGACACAAAGAAATGGAAAAGCATTCCATGCTCATGGGTTGGAAGAGAAAACGTTGTTAAAATGTCTATTCACACAAAGCTATCTACACATTTAATGCAATCCCCATTGAAATACCACCAGCATTTTTCACAGATATAGAACAAACATTCCTAAAATTTGTATGAAACCACAAAAGACCCTGAATAGTCAAAGCAATCCTAAAAAATAAAAGCAAAACTAAAGGCATCGCAATTCCAGATTTCAAGCTATATTATAAAGCCACGGTCATCAGACAGGTGTAATATTGGCACAACAATAGACACAGAGATCAATGGCACAAAAATAGACACATATAACAGAGAACCCAGAACTGGACCCACAACCATATGGTCAATTGATCTTTGACAAAGCAGAAAAGAATATCCAATGGGAAAATGGCATTCTCTTCAATAAATGATGTTGGGAAAACTGGACAGAAACATGCAGAACAATGAAAATGGATAAACCTTTTTACACCATATACAAAAATAAATTTAAAATGTATGAAAGACCTAAATATAAGATAGAAAACCATCAAAATCTTCAAGGAGAGCATAGACAGCAATCTCTTCAATCTTGGCAGTAGCAGCTTCTTACTAAACAAGTTGCCAGAGGCAAGGGAAACAAAAAAAGCAATAATGGACTATTGGGACTTCTTCAAAATGGGTCTTCAACACAGAAAAGGAAACAGTCAACAAAACTAAAACGGCACCCTATGGAATGAGAGAAGATATTTGCAAAGACATATCTGCTAAAAGGTTAATATCTAAAATCTGTACAGAACTTCATCAAGTCAACACACAAAAAAACAAATAATCCAGTGAAGAAATAGACAGAAGACATGAATTGACACTTTTTCAAAGAAGACATCCAGATGGCTAACAGATGCATGAAAAGTGGCTCAACTTTGCTCATCATCAGGGAAATACAAATCAAAACTATGATGAGATACCACCTCGCACCTGTCAGAATGGTTAAAATTAACAACACAATAAACAATAGGTATTGGCAAGGATGTAGAGAAAGTTTGCAATGCAAACTTCAGCCACTCTAGAGAACAGTATGGAGGTTCATCAAAAAGTTAAAAATAGGGGCGCCTGGGTGGCTCAGTCAGTTGGGCAGCTGACTTCAGCTCAGGTCATGATCTCGCGGTCTGTGAGTTCGAGCCCCGCGTCAGGCTCTGTGCTGACAGCTCAGAGCCTGGAGCCTGCTTCTGATTCTGTGTCTCCCTCTCTCTCTCTGCCCCTTCCCCTGTTCACGCTGTGCCTCTATGTCTCTCAAAAATAAATAAACTTAAAAAAAAAAGTTAAAAATAGAAATGCCCTATGATCCAGTAATTGTGCCACTAGGGTATTTACCCAAAAGATACAAAAATACTGATTCAAAGGGACACACGCATGCCGATGTTGATAGTAGCAATGTCAACAATAGCCAAGCTATGGACAGAGCCCAAATGTCCATTGACTGATGAATGGATAAGGAAGAGGTGGCATATATATGTGTACACACACACACACACACACACACACACACACACACAATGGAATACTAGCCATCAAAATGAATGAAATATTGCCATTTACAACAATGTGGATGGAGCTAGAACGTATTATACTACCTGAAATAAGTCAATCGCAAAGGCAAATACAATTTAAAAACAAAATAGATGAACATATGGAAGCAGAGGAAAAGAGCAATCGAACCATGCAAGACTTAAAGATAGAGAACAAACAGGGTTGCTGGAGGGTATGTAGGTGGGGGAAATGGGATAAATGGGTGATAAGTATTAAAGAGGGGACTTGTTGAGACGAGTACTAGGTGTTGTATGTAATTGATTAATCACTGAATTCTACTCCTGAAACCAATATTGCACTGTTGAACAACTAGAATTTAAATAAAATTTTGAAAAACAAATAAATAAATGAATAAACAAATAAATAGCATAGGGAACTTTACAGAAAAAGAAAGAAATGAACTACTGATAATAACATGAAAGAATCTTACAATGTCTTCTTATTCTAAGTGAAAGATGAAAGATGCAGTTTTGAAATATTGCAAACTGAATTATTCTATTTATACAATGTTCTGGGAAAAAATAGAATAATATAGACTAGATCAGTGCTTTCCTGGAGTTAAACATAGGGTGAGGGCATAAATATATAGGGCTAATACAGGAGGATTCTTCAAAGGGCTAGAATTTTTCTATATTCTATCTATAATGATTACAAGAGTCTGCATCTGTAGAAACTCCTAAAACCCCTTAAAATGGATTTTACTGTGTGTAAATTAAAAAGTTTAGGAAAAGGACATCATTCTAATAGACTCAGGCAGACTCTGATTGTTCTCCATTTTCCGTGGTTTAGTCATTCTATACTACCAGCATGATTATTTGCCATTTCTTTGTAGCACTTGGTGTTCACCCAGAATTAATTAATATTTTCATTTAAATCATCTAATTCCTTTCCAAAGGGGTCATATATCTGAATTTACCGGTTTGGGGTGCTAGTTATATTTTTCAACAAACTTTGTTGGAAATATATAAATATTCGAACAATAGAAAACATAACCAGAAACACTGTTAAGAAGGAGTGATAGACCACTGGCTCTTGAAAGGACTCTTAAAGGTAATCTAATCCAATTCAGTAATTTTCAAATTGTATGTGTAGATACTACAACATCTCACCCAAGCAGTGTCAAAGGAGGTTGCTTTTCAATGAGTCAGAGCTACGATAGTGGTAGACTAGCACATTCTGATTGGACAAAGAACTTTGGAGGATGAAGAACATTCCTGACTTATTCCTGATTTCCAATTAATGCACTCCAGGCCTTGCACTAGGTGGTCAAAAAGTATTTGTTTCATTGAATTAAATATTATAAAGGCACAGAAGTGTATTTATGTGTAAAGAAGTGCATTAGCTATACTGTGGCTTTAAAGTTCCTTTGAAGTTTTTCTATTTTGATCCACATTGATTAGGTTGGGGATGGCTCATGATATGTTTTAAATATATTTTGACACGCAAAGGTACTTTAGTTTTACATATACAGCATAGTGATTTGACAAGTTTGTACATTACTACGCTATGTTCACCTCAAGTGTAGCTACAATCTGTCCCTATCCATCGCTATCACAATATCACGGACTATATACTGCATGCTGTACATTTTACTCCCATAACCTGGGAGTGTATCTTGCACTCTTCTTCACCATTTTGCCCACTCCACTGCCCTCCCTCCCCTCTGCCAATTATAGGTCTAATTCTGATTTTGTTTATTTATTCATTTGTTTTCTTTTTAAAGATCTCACTTATGAGTGAACTCATATAGTATTTTTACTTATATACTGAATCTACCTTATCCATTTTTGTATTGATGGACACTTAGCTTGGTTCCATATCTAGGCTATTGTACTTAATTGCTTTTGCCTTTTTGAAGTAAGACTACTTTGGCCACTAATACGGAGTATGTACTACATATGTACACCATATACTACAATGAAAAGCCTGCCTTTAACTCTGATAACTACATGGAGAATGATATAGGAGGTTATTAAGAGGTTCTAGCTGTAGCAGCAATATGGGAAAGAAAATGAAAACAGTAAAGATGCCGGGTTTCGTCCTGAGAGGAGGCCAGCTCCTACTTCAGGGCTTCCAGCTGGTCCAGAGTTTCACCTGCGTGAGGGTTTGTCTAGGGGTGAGAGATGACGCAAAGTCAGTCTCTTGGAATCAGCCTCGTATCAGGACTGGTCCAGGGCTCCCTATGTAAGGGCTGAAACAAAGACAAGACAAGACAAAAACACACAAATGACACGGAGACGGTCTTTCATCTGGACTGCACTGAAGACAGTCTCTTATCCAGACTGCTCTGGAGACAGCCTCTTATCAGAACTGCTCAAAGTTTATTTTTCTTTCTGGGTTTTTATGTAGTTTTAGAAGCAGTACAGATGTATAGTTCATAATGATTAACAGAATGATCTCAGCCCCCATGATTGTTCCCAAGATTTATAATAGAAATGTTCAGAAACAATTTCGGTTGAAAGATCAAAAACAATTCACATGCAAGCAGGTATAACAAATGGGTACATTCTAATAAGTGGTAGAGGTTGAAAGAGCAAGTACAAAGCGCAAAGATTTTATTCAAAGATTGCCGGTTATAGTTGAAAGATTACAAGAAAAACATCGTTATTTTTCTGAAACATTCTAACTTCTATTTCCTTATGCAATTTTGTCCTGAAACTCACAGCAATAATCACATTCCTGAGGGTCTGGCATCACTCTAAATAGATCAAAACACATTCTAAACTCTGATTTCTTAGAGATTTTATTTCCATGATTCTTAACATTATTTTAGTATTAATAAAGTATGGCAGCATATGCTGGTTTAGTAGGGGAGGAAGCTGTGGACCACTCCTATTTTTCTATGGCCAGTCTTCTTCAGGAAGTATTAGGATGAATCACAAATCAGCACAGAGGCCCAGTGACCCTATAGCCAGGTGTCGTGGTGATTCTTACTGCGGCTGTGCCTGTCTTAGGTTGTTCCTCCCTGAGGAATCTTACCCATCTCTGGCTAACCAGCCCTCCTTCAGAGTCAAACCAGCCATAATTATGTTCTTGTCTTATTATATCCTGGCATTTGCTTCAGGGCATCCCCATCCACCGATGAGGGCCCCAGTCTAGGGCACTGCCTTATGGGCCTGAATCTTCTCCTTATGTAATGTTACCAGAGCCAATGTCTTCTGGTCTCCAACATAAAGAGAAATTGAATAAGTTCTTTGTATCCCCACCTTTTATATATGAAATTATCTTATTCATTTAAATAAACTTTCTTTTTATTTTTTAAGTGCTGATTTTACAAGAAAATAAGGCATCCATCCATTTCTAACTAAGGCATAACATAAAATTGTGTTGTAGCTTGGTGTGTGCATGGTTGGGTGTGAAAAATTAGTGTAATAACTTAACTCATATGCAGCTGTCCTGATGGACCTGTAATATGAAAGATGTCACCTACCATATCACAATGCTCAGGTTGCAAGTTTTTTCTGCCAAGGGCTAAAGACCAATGCCTACCTATCAGCTCAGAAGGTTGGAAGTGTTTTGGTTGAAACATATTCCTCCATTGAGTTGCAAATTTTTCTGTATGTTAAAATGTATAAGA
Organism: Paguma larvata; assembly: GCA_030068075.1. NCBI lineage: Eukaryota > Metazoa > Chordata > Mammalia > Carnivora > Viverridae > Paguma > Paguma larvata. The sequence goes on from CM057827.1 coordinate 117,137,417, forward strand.
TAATACTTCATATTGGCACATTGTTATTCAGGATGAATCCAGTTTTCTAAGAGCTTGAACCTCATACATCTTTTAACCCTCATTAACAAAAAAATAAAGAAAAAAGAAAATCACAAATACAAAAATAGGTACAAAGAGAATATTTACAATGAGAAAATAAATTTCAGAAAAATTAAAAATTTTAAGAAACTGAAAAATATCACAAAATTTAGGAAAACATATTTTATTAATTCTGTGTCATACCTGTATCATAATTATATCCTGCAGTTTTTGACTACATGCTCTTTGATTATAATTTTATAATATCATTTGTATAGAGAGATTAGAATAGTAACTCAGTTCTCCTTCTGATTTATATACATTTTAATTATTATTGATAGTTGGATGCATAAACATGCAAGTCCAAGTATAGATGTGTCCCATTTCTAGTGCCGATTAGAAATATAAGAATTATGATCAATATATTTTCTGTAATTCCCACCATAAAAAGGAGAAAAGAAAATCACATCTAATTTATCGAGTGTGTTTCTGAGGAGAGACAATGTGTTTTGACTTGTCTATGATAATTGACTCTTACATTTACTATTCTCATGATTAGGTCTGAAGATTTCATTACTCACACATTTCTGTTGCTTGGAACAGTGTAACATGTTTCTGTCATGTGTCCTTTCACCATATGTAGACGAGTTTTATTTCAGTAACTAAAATATCCGGTCTTGTATAGGAATCAACTCTGTGAACATAGGTTAGAGCTCATATTTGCTTGAGATGTGGAAGCCTGTAGCATGGACAGGGGGCTCATCTCCTTATTGCAAACATTAATTTCTGCCCTATTTAGAGTGATGCCTGGGGCAAATGGGAAAGGCAAAACTTGCTTTGCTACAGTTGTCATTTTGGTGTCAAACCTTCTAGGTAATTAGATCCTCTGCTCACTCTCTTATGGAGAGATTCTGTAGATTTTTATTTGTAGAACTCTTAGGGCATCTCATAATGTAGGATTGGCTTCCTCAAGCTGGCAATTTTCAATTATTTGTCGTCTAGGCTTCTCAGCTACCTCTTTCACCCTCCTCTTCTACATTATTTCACCCCTCCAGGTGACCTTCTTGGGTAGTGTCCTTCAAGTGGCTGCAGGTTGGTTTGCCTAGTCCCTGGGAAAGGTGCACATTGGAAGAGTAGAGCTGCTTGCATTGAAATGTCACTCTTTCCATGGTCTCAGGCTTTTGAAGTCACAACCTCTCTCTTGTATAACTCCTTTTGTTCCTGAACTTCAGAAGACACATGCTGTCTATGTGCTCTCCTTGAAGCACCTCTCACTTGGCATAAGATGAGGGGGATAAAAACCCTTCTCCTTCCACCATGAGATAGAGAGAAACATCTCAGAATTCCTGAGGACAGGAATGCCCTCTCTCTCTCCCTCCCTCCCTCCCTCCCTCCCTCTCTCCCTCCTTCCTACTCTTCTTTTAGTTGCATTCATTCATAACTTGGAGAAGGGTTAAGATTTTCTTGACCAGTTCTGACAGAACCGATTTTAAAATCACTTAGTAAATTCAACATTGGTGCTTTAGCACCTTGTCTAAGTTATAGGGGATTTATCATTTACTCTATTTTCTTCAGCTGAAACAAAGAAAAAAAAGCTATTTCAGTTTATTATGAACATGTGTATCTCTTTTTATTTTTTTGCTTTTTTTCTCAATTAAGATTGTATCTAATATTACTGGCCCTGCACCACCAATCTTTACCTCTGAAAAGCCCCCGTAGAGCTCCCTAACTTCAACACTATTTTCGTTACCTTCATTGCTTTGAACTATCTCCTACCCATCTTTTGTCATATTTCTATTTTTGACAAAGCACCACATTGGTTGTAATACTCCTTCTCAACAGAGGTTTCTTGTGTCACACAACTTACTGAATTTCAGTTTTCTTTGCAGTCACACAAGATGAAATGTTTGGGTAGTGGTGATGGCGAATGTGGTAGTACTGGTGGTAGAGACATTGGTGAAAGTGATAGTGTTTGAAGTGTTGGTTGTAGCAGAGGTAGGAGAAATGGTGGAGGTGGAAGTGGTGGTGGTGGAGGTTGTGATGAAGGCAGAGGTGAAAGTGGTGGTGGTAGAGGTAGAGGTAGTGGTGTTGATGTTGGAGAGGTGAAACCTGTGAGGCTGTGGGAGAGTAGACACAAAGCAATCCTAAAGGACTCCTCTATGCTCTAGCATATAGACTTATACCGAACATAGTTTCCAGTAAGGACAAGTTCACAGTAAAACAATTACAAACCATAGTAGGAAATGAATCATGTAAACAAGAGTCAGTAGACAATACAAATGGAGAATTTGCATTCTAAGACTGAGATTTAATATCTAAAAAAGATCTTAGGAGTAAATCGAAATCATAAGAAGATAGAATATCCAAAATAAATTTATAAGTCCTTGGATTGTTCAAACACTCTAAGTGTTGAGGAAAATAAATAAAGACAAATTCGTAGTTTGAGATGTTGAAGTGGGTTTTCTGAACTTCAAAAACAAAACAAAGGAAAAATCACGAAAGCCAATGAGATATGTGACAGGTTGGTGAGAAAAAGCAGGAGGAAGCTAGTGGTCCTCTAAGGATGGTGGCTTTTCTATCAGCAACTAAAGATTCAAGAAAACAAAAGAATCATATCTTAAAAGTGCTAGGGGAAGCTAACTATCGGGCACAAGCAATATTTTCAGGTACAGAGATTCTTTAAGGGTAAATAATAATCAAAGATCTTCACTTGACTGTAAAAAATAACTAAAGGTTGAACTTCAACAAAAAAGAAATTAATTCAAAAGGGAAAGAGTGGGACACTGAAAACAATGAATAAAGAATTCCATAAACATGCTGGCAAATCCAAATAAGTATTATTTATAAATAATAATATTAAAGTTGACTGGGGTAAATTTTAGAAAGGCAATAGAACTAAATGTTGGGAAACAATAAACATAGAAGATGACAAGAATTTATAGGGAACAGAGACTGAGAGACTTGTATTCTATGGGCATGGGCCAGAACAGATATATCTATTAAGTTTCAGCTATGTTAAATAATCCTGTTAAAGAGTTAAGAATAATCTCTCAAAGAACATAAATGGGATGTATAACTTATAAACCAATTGGAATAATATGGGAATAAAGAAAACTCATCAGTAAAATAGAAAGCTAAAAAGAAGATGAGCAAAAAAACAAAGAAAATGCTGGTAAGTTAAACACATAAATGAGATGGTAGAAATCACTCCAGGTTGCCTGTGACATGACAAGGTGTAAGTAAGATGGAGCAGGTCTCTCCTAAAGCACCTGGTTTAGTTTCAGCCCAGTTTGACAGGGTGGTCTGGGAAGCTCACAGGGAGAGGGAGAGATTTGAAAGGAATGGCTCCACTGACACAGAAATGAGGTCTGTCTGTGCTGGATTCAAATGCTGTGTCTACTCAACACAACCATTCTTTCTCTGACTTTTAGTCATTATTTTCAAACAGTGAATTGTTCTTAATTGTCTCTGGATATCTCTGGTATGTCGCTGGACCTACGATCATCTCAAATTGATAGAAAAATCAAGCAAGTGTGACCTGAGAGAGCATGGTACATGTTTTCCATTTTTCAGAGGAAACAAACCACATACGTATAAATTTTCTGTCTGTTCTCTGCTCATCTGCCCTTCAGGTATTGAAGAGGGGTCGGGGGTGGGGGTTGCACCACCCCTGAAGTTTTAGAAATAAATGTAGGCCCTTCTATCTAAATGTGGGGGAAAAGCAAAAGATGATAGAGTCTTTGATGACTGTGAAATAAATAGATTCCTTTCTGCTCACATTTTCAGGTGGTTACAGCATTTAAAATAGGCTCCTTAAAACACATAAATTTCATAACCTAGATTTGGCATAACCTGTTCTTATTTTAGGAAGCTATTTGAAATCTATTTCATCAAAAGATAAATCTTTTGCTTCTTCCCTATTCCCATTTTATCCTATTTATTTCCTTCCTTTGAAAAGAGACTCAAAGAGAAGGCAGAAATAAGCACTTCTCCATCTGACCCTCTTTTCTTGCATTGTAAAAGATCATTCTCACCAGCCTGAAGTGAGAAAAAAGGAAATCCACAGTCCTTCAGTAGAAATAGGATAGGCTCCTGAGGAGAAACAACAGCTGAATTTAAAGAGACAGTCTTGACAAGCCATTGTAGGTTCTGAGTGATCCACCAAAGTTACTGAGGAGCACACAGTATTTGAGGTATTTGGTATTTGTGAACTGGAGTGGTCTCTGAATGTCAGCTCCCCTTCAGCATTTCCACATGAGACCCACTGGTCTTCCCCATGCTTCTGCCAGAACAGGTTTCAGTCAGTCATTTGCTTTTTCCTCACAGAAAACTCACAAACTTCTCCTTCATAAACTTCATCTTTCTTCCTCCCTCCCTCCCTCCCTCCCTCTCTCTCTCCCTTCCTTCCTTCCTTCCTTCCTTTCTTTCTTTTTCTTTTTTCCTTCTTTCTTCCTTTCTTAATTTTATTTTGTAATGGTAAGAACACTTACCTTGTGATCTTCCCTCTTAACACATTTCAAAGTGTAAAGATGGTATTGTTATCTACAGGCACAATGCTGTACAGTCTATCTCTAGAGTTTATTCATCTTGCTTTGATGTGGGAAACAAAGGCAAATGAAAAATTAAGTTTCTTTACAACCTACAGCCCATTGACAAGTCCTTGAGACAGCAGAGTGACATTCCTCCAGGAATGCCCAGTTGACTTATTGTTAATGCTTTGCTAGGACATTAATCTCTATCAGTTTTCAACTCTCTTTATGATTTACAAGGGAATTGGAAATTTTATCAATAGCCAAACTTCCAGAGACCTATAGATTCAGTCTCCTGGCACCTTGACATCCTCCTCCCCTTGATAGGATAGAAAGTTTTATATAATCAGTCACTGTTGCAACCGTGGTGCAGCTCTTTCTGCCCACATATCCTGTCCCCATGCTTTAATAAAACTACCTTTTTGCAGCAAAGATATCTGAAGAATTCTTTCTTGACCATCGGCTCCAAACCCCAAAATTTCAAATCACATCAGCTTGGCTGAAACTTTATGTGTGTTGAAATTTCCCTATTTCCCCTCCCTTCAGACCAATGATGAGGTTTTGGGGTGATGGTGGGGTTCGTGGGGTTTGGAGCTGACCGTCAAGAAAGAATTCTTGAAGACATCTTTGGTGCAAAAAGGCAGTTTTATTAAAGCATGAGGACAGGATATGTGGGCAGAAAGAGTGCACTGGGGTTATGAAGAGTGACTGGTTATATACTATCGAATTGGGGGAAGTAAAGACAAAAGGGAGGCCTCCAGAGGGACTTTGATATTCTAAGGAGGACTCCTAAGATCCCTGAGACCTTGCTATTGTCAAGCTAAGGTTATTTTCCCTCTAGTAAGGCATTAACATTAGGATGGTAGGGGGTTCCTGAAGAAAGTTTTATTTTATGTTTGCCTCAAGTATTTGTCAATGGGTTGCTGGTTATAAGGAAATTTAATTTTACCTGCCATTTCCTTCTTGCCTTTGTTCCCCACATCACTATTGAGGGAAAGATGATACTAGGGGCTCCAGGAAACTGGAGGTTTCTGGAGATTAAGCTATTGTAAGATTGCCTTTTCTTGTAATTTACTAAGATATTTGTAAACTGATGAAGACTCCTGTATCTCTATCACTTTAACCATGTGTTTTCTGTCTTTTTCTTTGTCCTTGAGCAGCCAGGAATACCTGAGAATGCCCACCTGGGTGGGGAGAGAGGTGGTGGACAATGCTAGTTTGTGCTTGGCCTTCAGTTTGCTTTATGCTCCCTCATCATACCACCCCACCCCTGAACAATTTTGACCCTTAAATCTTTAAGATTGTTGAAGGTGAGAGTTCTCATTTTCTGTAACTTCTTCCTGCTGAATAGGGGTGTAGAGATGTCCTTACCTATGTGGGTCAATATTGGTCAATCGGGGAACACTTAGGGGATTTACAAACACAGTGGCAACTGAATCCAATGTGGACAACATACATGAGCCTTCTTGAGTAGAAAGGATCTTCTGTTGGCTTGAAGTTATTGTGGTGATGGAGCCTTGGCACTTGGGAGGAAATAGCAAAACATAATTAGAATAACAATAAAGAGAAGCCCAAATAGTACTTGATAAAAATTCTCCAGTCCAAGAGTTTAGCCAATCATTATAGGAAAGAGGGATTGTTTAAAAGTGCTAATTTGAGTATTCATGTCAGAAATCCAGAAATATTTTTGTGGTAATCTGGAATGTATACACAACATGGTTTTTATGAAAGCACAAGATCCACCTTGTACAGCAGTTAAAACATCTAATGCCATTTTATTTTGCAGAACTATTTCATGCATTTGAGTTATTTCAGTATTTAATAATATAATGTTATTTTAAGAGTCTTTTAATACCTTAATTGTGTAACAGGTGAGAAATCAGGTAATTAATAAAAGGCATTTTTTTAGAAATAAAAAAATATAGGTTAATGGTTAGAGCAAATTACAAACCCAGTGTCTGTCAGTGCTGCCAGTGAAGTTTTTTTAGATGTCAGGCTTGAAGCATCCTCAGATGGAGTGGGAAGAGGCAGCAGGAATCAGATAGAATTTTCTGGTTTATAATTCAAATATCTCTCGTGATTCTTTGGAATGATCCATTTTGATAAGGAATTATCACTATAAATTGGGGAAAGAAGAATGAAAAAGAAAGGTACAACCATCAATTTTGTTTGAAGAGGAGTTTGAGGTCTTTCAAAGGTTCACAGGAATAAGAAGGCTCATAAGTTTGTTCATTCGTTTCCTATGAAGAAGGTACAGGTTTTATTTTAGATATAAGCCCATGAAGAGGGTCTCTCTAATTTCATTGCAGTGAGAGTACATAATATGACCCAGTATGGGCACTTCAATTTTGGAGTTGAACCCACTGTTGTATAGGACTTTCAATCTTCTAAATAAGCCAGGTCTCCTAGGTTTGTATGGGGTGGATTTCTAGGAACTATCAGATCAGGATTAGAGAGGATATAGTTTGCATATTCATTTAGACATATAGGAATTAACCTGGCCTCAAGGGAATGATTTAATAAAGCACTAGAGTCTTTATTGATAGGTCTACAGTGAGACTTTTTATATACAATCGTTAGGGGACTCTATCCCATTTTCCAGTTGTTTAAATAATCGTATGCCTGTGGGTTCCTTTTACTATTTGTACAGAACAACGAACAAGAAGATTGTCCATACCTGTGTTATTGCAACAATTTTTCTGAAGTTTACCTCAATTTGTCTAGTTTAGGCAAACAAACATCTAAAGACAATTAGAACTAGAACTTAACATCCATAAATATGTTACTGAAACATAACTTTTCTCTCTAAAAACCCTCATTTCCAGAGATAGCCCAATGAAGACTAATTTGCTTGTAAAACAAGCCTTATTTTTAAAAAATTTGGCCTAAATATTTACATAAGTTCAGCAAGAATAGTGATTGATCATATAGATCTTTCTTACTTACTGGAACTTTTAATAAAGAATCTCTAGATTGACTTTTAGTAGCCTCTCCAGGCAAGAAGCCAAGCCACATACTTGCCATCAGACATGCCTAAAATACCTGTAGATTTAGGAAAATTCCTCTCTTCACGAGGTTCCCGAGATATCCCAAGGTTCCTGCACCAGCCAGGAAGTAACATTCTTTACTCACCTGGTAAGGCTGCTGGGAACTCTGTAAGCAAGGTATCAGGCCAACATTTCCAAGGGGCTTTATGGATCTGTGTTTAATAAAGTCAACCTTAGTTCCTTAGAGCTGTTTGATCATATCTAAGTCTATACATGACTCTCAGATAATGCATTCCAGTTAAATTGTTGGTAAAATAACCAATATTTCCAATGATGTCCTGTTACAAGGAGAAGATTCTTATTGAACTTATGCAAATAATTGTAATTACCATGAAAGAAAGAATACTCACTGAGAGGTTTTGAATTCCAGAGAGTTTAGGTAGAAAGAAAAGTTAAATGCTTCAGTTTACAAATGAATACTTTATCACATTTCTGTGTATCATAGATATCTTAAGAGAAAGTTTCCTTAATCTGGAAGAGCAAAAATTAGAGAACCAGAAATACTTCAAAACAAGAGTCACAAAACTATAATCATCTTCTTTAGTTCATTTTATCCTCTGTTACTAATTTTCATTCACTTCAAATTCAGCTTTTCAGTTCTGGAAATTCTTACCCATTTTAGTATTAATCTTAAATATGCCAAAAACATTCTTGTCCTAAAAGTCCTTCTTATAAATCTCCTTGAAGATGAAACGTGTTGTATAAGAGAATAAGAACAATAAATATAAATTACAAAAGATTCAAAAATGGACATGATTAGCAATCTGATGAGAGTTCATTATGATGCAATTGACAAGGTAATCCCATTATTTCTGTGACACATATCACTTTCATAATCAGAATATCAAGTGATGGCCTTATTAACAAAACATATTAAAACATCAAGAATTGCATTTATACTTGAGCAGTTATAGCATTTATCCAAACAATACAATCTAAGGTTTACTATTATTTGTTTGACAGTGTTTCTAGAGTAACTTAACATATTAAATAAGCCTGATTGGTCAAAAGGACTTCATTTACAATTTAAATCCTGGGCAGTTTGCTAAAACCTTAGAAAGTTATAAAGCACATCCTAAATAGGATTACAGATTCTTACAAATCTTAATTATTTATTTAACTAACGTGGCAACGAGAGATTTCAAAAGCAAATATTCAGGGTTATATAGTTGTTAGCAAAACTTTGCTCCTTTAACATTGAGCAGTTTTAATTTTAAGTAATGGAAGACCTGATAAAGACAAAACAAAGCTTTGGTTTTCCTGCCAGACAAAAGAGAAATAAACCCTTTGTTTACATTTTCTTATTAAGAGCAGACCAATAATCCAAGAAAATCTTTTTTTTTTGTTTGTGTTAAACATAAAGAAGAGCATAATTTTAATCTTATAACAGTGTATTTTAAAATCCATTCACTGCAACCTCAGTCTTTCCTAACCACACATAAAATTCTTTCCAAAGATTTCTCTTCACAAACTTTCTACAACTTTCCTTTGCCTTCAGATATTGTCTCAAGCCATTTGTCTTCAAACAACCAGTCTCATTTCAGACAAAATTACTTTCTTTCACCTTCAACAAAGATGTATTTCCATTTCTTATATCTTTCTTATATCTTTCTTACATATCTTCTACTTTTTACATATAGAGTTGTTTCCCTTTTTCCCATCTGTCTTAATTATATTTAGCAGAATTTTAATTCTTAGAAACCATATTCTCCAGTGAAAACTTATTAACCAATTGTTAAATGTTACTCCAGAATTTTTTAGATGGGAAATTCATGCATCAATTAAGCACGAGGCATGTTTTCCAAAAGACTCAAATATCCTTGATTTGAGTTCCCTACAATAAGTAAAAGTGCAAAACCGCACTTAGTAATCAATGTTTTATTCCCTCATTCCACCCTCCGTGGAAGAGATGAATAACTTTTCCCATTTATTTATTTATTTATTTATTTATTTATTTATTTATTATTTTTAATGTAATTTATTGTCAGATTGGTTCTCATACAACACCCAATGCTCATTCCAACAAATGCCCTCCTCAATGCGCATCACCCACTTTCCCCTCTACCACACCCCCCATCATCAGTTTGCAGTATTTAAGAGTCTCTTATAGTTTGCCTCCCTCCCTCTCTATAACTTTTTTTCCTTTTTTTTTAAATCCTTCCCCTCCCCCATGGTCTTCTGTTAAGTTTCTCAAGATCCACATATGAGTGAAAACAGATGATATTTGTCCTTCTCTGACTGACTTATTTCACTTACCATAATACCCTCCAGTTCCATCCATGTTGCTTCAGAGGGCAGAATTTCATCATTTCTCATTGCCAAGTAGTATTCCATTGTATATATGAACCACATCTTCTTTATCCGTTCATCAGTTGACAGACATTTAGGCTCTTTCCATGATTTGGCTATTGTTGAAAGTGTTGCTGTAAACATTGGGGTACATGTGCCCCTATGCATCAGCACTCCTGTATCCCTTGGGTAATTTCCCAGAAGTGCTATTGCTGAGTCATATGGTAGTTCTATTTTTAATTTTGTGAGGAACCTACAGACTGTTTTCCAGACCAGATGTACAGGTTTGCATTCCGACCATCAGTGTAAGGGGGTGCCCATTTCTCCACATCCTCACCAGCATCTACAGTCTCCTGATTTGCTCATTTTAGCCTCTCTGACCAGCGTGAGGTGATATCTCAGTGTGGATTTGATTTGTATTTCCCTGATGATGAGTGACGTTGAGCATCGTTTCATGTGTTTGTTTGCCATCTGGATGTCTTCTTTGGAAAAGTGTCTATTCATGTCTTCTGGCCATTTCTCCACTGGATTATTTGTTTTTCGGGTGTGGAGTTTGGTGAGTTTCTTATATACTAGCCCTTTATCCGATATGTCATTTGCAACTATCTTTTCCCATTCTGTCAGTTTTGTTGATTGTTTCCTTTGCAGTGCAGAAGCTTTTTATCTTGATGAGGTCCCAATAGTTCATTTTTGCTTTTAATTCCCTAGCCTTTGGAGATGTGTCGAGTAAGAAATTACTGTGGCTGAGGTCAAAGTGGTCGTTGCCTGCTTTCTCCTCTAGGATTTTGATGGTTTCCTGTCTCACATTCAGGTCCTTCCTCTATTTTGAGTTTATTTTTGTGTATGGTGTAAGGAAGTGGTCTAGTTTCATTCTTCTGCATGCTACTGTCCAGTTCTCCAGGACCATTTGTTAAAGAGACTGTCTTTTTTCCACTGGATATTCTTTCCTGCTTTGTCAAAGATTAGTTGGCCATACATTTGTGGGTACATTTCTGAGTTCTCTATTTTGTTCCATTGGTCTATGTGTCTGTTTTTGTGCCAATACCATGATTATAGCTTTGTCACAGAGGCTTAAGTCAGGGATCGTGATGCCTCCCATTTTGGTTTTTTTCTTCAATATTACTTTGGCTATTCGGGGTCTTTTGTGGTTCCCTGCAAATTTTAGGATTGTTTGTTCTAGCTTTGAGAAGAACGCTGGTGCAATTTTGATTGAGATTGCATTGAATATGTAGATTGTTTTGGGTAGTCTTGACATTTCAACAATATTTATTCTTCCAATCTGTGAGCATGGAATGTTTTTCCATTTCTTTGTGTCTTCTTCAATTTCCTTCAAAAGTTTTCTGTAGTTTTCAGCATACAGATCTTTTATATCTTTGGTTAGGTGTATTCCTAGGTATTTTATGGTGTTTGGTGCAATTGTGAATGGGATCAATTTCTTTATTTCTCTTTCTGTTGCTTCATTATTGTGTATAAAAATGCCACTGATTTCTGTACATTGATTTTGTACCCTGCGACGTTGCTGAATTCATGTATCAGTTCTAACAGACTTTTGGTGGAGACGGAGAAGGAGAAGGAAAGGAAGAAATGCCATATATTATTTTAATATTTTTGTTCAGTTTAATATCATGGCCATTTTTTGAGTTCCTAATATGTGCTTAGCAAAGTATGCCTTCATGATGCAATCTCAACATGCATGGTAGCTGGGGAATAATGCAGAGCTTGGCCAGTTCACACACCACTAAGCCTGCATTTTCAGATCATTTTAAATCTTCAGGTGCTCTAATCTCATCTCCCTCTAAGAAAGAAATTCTCCAGACATAAAGTAATTGGTTGCTGCATATTGAGCTACATTATTTTCCTTAGTCTTTATTTTTAGGAGTATCTCAAGATTTCTAAATTTTGTTCTTTTTGATATGTGGTCTTGCTTCCTGCTATTAGGAAGGAGCTGGCACTAGGCATTTTGCTTGCATATTGGCCAATTAGTTCCCCATCCTCTGCATTATGCCCCTAATATCCCTAAGGTATTTATGCCATTAGCCACAACATAGTCAACTAAAAACAATGCCAGGCCATTAGAAAGAGAAGGTGAACAGGAAGCACCCCTGAATAGGGCTATGGAAACATCTCTTGTCTTCATTTCCCTGCAGAAAATAGTGTCAACATATTTACAAAGCTGGCTGTGCATTACAAAGCATGTCTGCTGATTTGAGTCTACTTGTCCCTTTTGCACCCCACTGTGTAGTCTGACCATGCAGTATGTATTAAAGAGGACTTTTTTTTTTTTCTTTTGAGATAGAGTGGCTTAAAGAAAACTTGCCAGCTCCATTGTTGGCAAGAAAAAAAACACTGTTCTCTATGTAGGTCCCAGATGATAGAGTCCCCAATTCTCTTTAAACACCAAAAATAGAACAGGCCAATCCAAGATAAGTAGATCTCCTACCCCCCAAACCCAGAAAAGATTGCAATGACCAGATTATCACTCCATTCAAGTTTTTTCTTCATAAGGCATGACAGGAGATAAATACTCCTTATTGCATCTCATATATGCACAACTTAAATATTGTTTTTTTAATTTAAGTGTTTGCAACTAAATTATTTTATAAATGGGGAACTCATTCTTGAAGGAATCCTATGATGAGTTCTCTTTATAAAGCAATAAATCCTTTAGGTTTATATAAAATCAATATCATAGAATTGAAGTGTCAAAAATGATAAAAAAAAAATTAAGCATCCACAGTCTACTAATTTGAGTGTGATTCATTTCATTTGTGCTTTTTTCTGGCTTTTTGTGTATTAGCCATATACATTTTACTTAATTGAAACTACAGAACAGATTAGCATCAAGTTCTTTTCTCTCATCTCTGCATCATTATATCTTAAATGTTATCCATATTTTTATTATTGTACACTGAACATGTTTCCAGTTTTTTACCATGGTAGAAAATGTGATGAATGTTTTGAGTGTTTCTACCTCCTCCCACCTTTAATTAATTCATAGAATTAACAATAGGGCAAGCATGGTTATTTTGTGATTATAGGTGAGACCATACAGTGGGGTACCAGGATATTTGGAAAACACTTAACTACAAAAGAAATGATCTCCCTCACCTTCCTTATTTTGCTGTAGAATAATCTTAATAAATTCCAGAAGCAGCATGGTAAGCCAAATAATCCTTTTATCATTACCAATGTATCCACTGCTTAAGTCTGATTTTTTTTTAACATTTTGAATTTGCTTCAATGGGGCAAATAACTGTGGCATAATATTTCCTAGTTCCTTTTTTCCATATAGCTTCCTGTGGTTAATAAGAATGTCCTCTTTCAAAACTTCCAATTGTATATCTTCTGCATGGAGTGTACATGAATTGGGTAATTTTTATAAAGCATGGTTTTGAGAAATCAATGTGATAGTTGAGACTGAAACATTACACTTTCTACTAGAAGAGTTATCTTTTGTTTATATTGAAGTCTAAGGTTTGATTCCCTTCCCTACATTATCCCAAAACAGAAAAAAAAAAAAAAAAACCTCTCCAAACTTGAATTTGCCATTGGGAGTTAGTGTGTCTGTGCCAGATGCTGTGCTGGGAGTCTCATCAATTTTACCTGTTGCAGAGGGTAGCCAATTAAAAACCAAAAGGCAATGCTCTGAATCCTCTTAAAAGGTAGTTATTTGCTAGAGGGTTTAAAGTATCCATATACCTCCCATCTTATGTTAGGTTTGAGCTTCTTACATCTGAATGGAATCATGAAAGAAACCATGCCTTCCTGGAATATCTATATGCCAGGGAATTGGGCAGTAAACTTATTACGGGAGTGGCTCTGAGTATCTTGTCTCTTCTTCTCATTAAGTAGGGGTGTGTGTGTGTGCGCGCGCAGTGTGTGTGTGTGAGAGAGAGATAACACACTTAGAGAAAAGCACACAGGAAATAAACGTATGATTCAACAGATACCTCCTAAAAAGGATGTGTATCATGATCACCTAGATCTAGAAATAGAATACTTACAGGACTCTACAAACCCCCTTTGACTGCCCTACTTCTTTCTGAAAAGTGATTATTTTCTATTCCTGTGGTACCAAATTGTTATAAACCTGCTAGGTTAAAACAGCAGAAATTTATTTTCTTGCAATTATAGAAGTCGGAATTTCTAAGGTTAAAATGTTGGCAGGTCTGCATTCCTTTCTGGAGTTTCTAGGGGATAATCCATTTCCTCACCTTTCCCATCTTCTAGAGGCCACCTGTATTCTTTGAATCACTACCCCTTCTTTATCTTCAAAGTTAATGGAATGAGCAGTTGAGACTTTCTCACATGACACGACTCTGACCTTGCTTCCCTTGTTACATCTTTGCTTCATATCTCCTGCCTTCTTTTCATGTTTAAGGACCTCATGATTATATTGGTCCCTTAGAATAATTCAGGACAATCTCCTTCCTAATCTCAAGATCCGTAATCTTAATCATGTCTGCAATGTCACTTTTTCCATGTATATAATTACAAGTTTTAGGAGCTTAGGGTGTGGACATCTTTGGGTGTCTGATTTTGCCAACTATGTTAACACAATCTTTACTTCTTAAATTAGGGTTTGTATTTATTGTTTATACTGTATGTACTTTTTTGTGTCTGACTTTTTCCGCTCAGCACTTTGTGAAATTATGTTGTTACATGTAATTCTAGTTCATTTATTCCTTACTATAATCTTCTATTGTGTGGATACACCGCAGTTTATGTATACACTCTAAATGGATGGATATTTGCATTGCTCCCAGTTTGGGGCTTATACATATGCTGCACTTTCTTGCGCCTGTGTCTTAGTGATCCTAGGACTATCATTTCTGGGTGAGAGAACTGATGTGAACAAATATTCTGGTTTGCCTGGAACACTCTTGACTTTTGTCGGCTGTCCTGGTGTCCTATCTGGTTACAGCTGTCATTTGGTCTCCAAAATATGGTTACCCTTGTCATGATGAATGCTTATTTCCAACTGCAGTAATGATACCAAGGTAATTTCCAAGCTGATGGTAATTTATGCTCTGCCTCCTCACATACACTTGTTGTTGACCACTTTTTCATTAATTTGCATTTTGCTGATTACTAATAAGATTGAGAACATTTTCATACATTTATTGTCCATTTAGAAATACTTTGAAAACTCTCTGCTTAGATCACTTGCCCATTTTTCAATTGAATTGTCAATTTTTTTTCTTATAGACATGTTAGGAACACTTGATATTCTGGAGATGATTCATGTTGGTTACATGAATTGCAAATACTTTTTCTCAATTTGTCCTCAGTCTGTGTCTTGCCTTTAACTTTCATAATTGTGCCTCTTGTGGTACAGATATTCTTAATTTAAATGTAGTTAGAATTATCTATCTTTTCCTTTATGATTAGTCCTTTTTGTGTCTTATTTAAGAAGTATTTCCCTGATTCCCCCAAGGCCATGAAAATATTTTCCTTTATTACCTTATTGAAGAGTTTTCTTTTACGTTTTATATTTAGATCTACAATCTACCTAAACCTGATATTTATATCAAGGGATTCAATTTTAATTATTTTTTCAAGAAGATGTACAACTAATCCAGCACCATTTATCTAAAATACTATCCATTTTTTTTTCATTGTTTGCTGTGAAAATATGCACTAGTTTATTTCTAGGCTTTCTAGTCCATCTCATTAGTCCATGTGTTTATCCTTGGAACAGTATTACACTGCCTTAACTACTGCAGCTTTATAATAAATCATGATATATAGAAGAGGAAATTCTCCTTTATTGTTCTTTCTTAAGGGTGTCTTAACTGTTCTTGGCCTTTTGAAATTTCATTTAGATTTCAGAATTATGTTATTAATGACCTTCAAAATATTTGTTGGGATTTTTATTGAGATTGAATAAATCAATTTAGAGTGAACTTACATTTTTAAAAGTATGCATTTTTCAATATAAGATTGTTTTGAAATAAAGAATATGCCAATAGTATCTAAAATACTGTAATTCTAAATCAGTAAAATAGACCCTGGTTTTACATATAGACCTGTGGAACTCAATATCGATATTAATACCTATAATATAACGATAGTCACTTTATTTCTTCTAATGTGAATTAATCTGAACTATGTAACATTATCCAAAACAAAAATCTCCTCACTCGTGTTTTGTCTGAAGCAATGCCATCTTATTTAGAGTTTTTAATTTTTTTTTAATCAATAGGAACAAGTTAGGGAGGTGTCTCTTCAGAATTCTCTTGGACTGGATTTTAAGATAAGGATTCTGAAAACTTTGGCACAACAGGCAGTTTCCAGTTTTCCAATAGGTAGTATTTCAAGTAGTTTGTGACTTAAAATATTTTTTCCAATGGAGAATGGTTGTCTGTAAGAGTTTAGTACCCTGAAAGGCCCTCAAAGCCCAAAAGATATGTGCTATTATCCACACTTTGCACATAAACAGATCAAAACCAAGGCAGATTAAACAACTTTCTCTAGCTCACACAGCTAGTAAGTAATACTGTTGGTATTTGAAGCTGGAAAGTTGGCTCAAGAGCTGCTGCCCTGAACTATATATACAGCATTGTCTTTAAAATCTTTCTTAAACAAACTAGTATTTATTTTTCTCAAGAAACAAGGAATCTAGATGAAGGCAGCTGCTGGCAGTGGTTTAGCATCTCCAGGTCCCAATTTGTATCTTTGCCAATCTGTTTGTATTTCTGTAATCGTCATAAAATAGCTACCATATGCTGCATCTCAGCTGCATGGCAAGCAGAACAAAGCAGAGGAAAGAGTGGCACCAGCAATGTCTCCTCTGTGAATAGGAATGCTTTTCCTGAGATGAACTCTGACAGGTAGACATGTCCCTTTACCCAAAAAGTTACACTTCTGTAGTGCTGGTGAGTGAGGGAAACTGTAGAAGGGAGCTGGTGCTAGATGAGCCTGTCCATGCAGTCAGTGTGAGCTTCCAAGGACTGGGTCAGGGCTCCACAAGACACCATGACAGAATATCATTTTGAACAGGCTCTAACAGAGAGACCACTGACAACTTCCATTTCCCTTCAATTCTTCTAAAAATTTTCTAGGGTCCCTTACTATTAAGTGAAAAGTTTAAAGTTGCATCATCTTACTTCTTTGTCTTTATTGAAATTAATTTGATCCATTAGAAATTTGCATTATAAAAAAGAGGAGGTGATTCTGATACTTTAAAGGCAGAGAAATTCTTGCTTTTGTCTTCATAATTTCCCACAAAAATCAGCACAACAGAGTTCTAGACAGGAAGGAATCAGATTTGAATTGAATTTATGGAAAAGTCAGACAACAAATTGTATAGTTGACATTAGGTAAAAACAGACAATGTAAAGCATAAAAATATCTATATAAAATGACAAATTAAATGAGAATCAATTACTTGAGCATCTAAATTTATCTTGATATTAAAGTCTTCACAAAGTATAAAATCTGTTTATGGTGGTCATTAGCATAGCACCACCCCCATCACTTCCCTCCCATTTACCCTTTAATCAAAAATTTGGTCTCAGGGCACCTGAGTAGCTCAGTAGTTAAGTATCTGACAGTTCATGATCTTATGATTCATGAGTTCAAGCCCAGCATCAGGTTCTCTGTTGTCAACACAGGAGCCTGCTCTGGATCCCCTGTCTCTCTCTCTCTTTCTGTCTCTACCTCTCCTGCATGTTCTCTCTCTCAAAAATAAATACACATTAAAAAAAAAAAAAGGATTTGATCCCAAGTGTAGCTCTGAACCATTCATTCATTGAATGAATCTTCTTTTCTCTGTAGAGAAGCAGTATATAGATGCATGATTGGAGTGGGTTTCCTCATATGGGTTTTTTGACATACTTTTCACATCAACTTAAGGAGCACAAGCGTAATTTCACACATGTTCACTAATGCCAGAGAGTAGTAGTCTTTCTTGGTTGTAATAATAAAGTCAGGTTGATACCTCAAAGTCCTGAGTTTTTGCATGAAGTGGGCAAAGAGTGGGATGGCAATGATTTTAAACCAAACATGAGTTTGTGATAAAGAGAGTGTTGATTAACTTTGAAAAAGAGAAAGAAAGAAAGAAAGAAAGAAAGAAAGAAAGAAAGAAAGAAAGAAAGAAAGAAAGGAGGAAGGAAGGAAGGAAGGAAGGAAGGAAGGAAGGAAGGAAGGAAGGAAAGAAAAAAAAGAAGAAAGAAAGAAAGAAAGAAAGAAAGAAAGAAAGAAAGAAAGAAAGAAAGAAAGAAAGAAAGAAAAAATAAACCAGGGTTAAAATTGATGATCCCTGACTTTTTTTTTCTGTTTTCATCACTAATTGTACAAAATTTAGGCAGAACATTCCATCTCCCAATGCCCTATTGAACTAGAAACAAGATAGCTTCTTTCTGAATTTATTCAAAGGGGGCAGGGTCTGGATTACTTGAGGAAAGTTGTTTTATTTATATTTAAAAATTTTTGCAAATTCCTGTTTGTTTTGTTTTGTGGCCTTCTAGTTTAGCCAGATTCTCAGGTCTATTCTTTAACTACAGACATCATTGCTTTATCAAAGATGGCCTATTTCCAAGATCTGGGCCATATGCCAAGGTTTGGTAAAATGTAACTCAAGCAGACAGTCTCATTCTTCTCTGTTTCATTTGGGTCAGGCAGTAAGTGGCATCTAAGGCAAAGAAGACACATTTATCCATTATATTGCTAGTCTTGGAAATAGAGCTGACAAGGAATCCTAGTTCTTTGGGACATTTCCATTACCCCTGTTACCCATTGGTCTCTCTCTAAGTCTGCTCCCTAACTTTCCATTACCTCCCCCATCTTTTGTTAGGTTTCAGCTTCTCATCTTTCAAACCAGTGCCTATCTTGTTTCCACCTTTCCTGTCCTTTTCCCATTAATTTCTCCAGTCTAATCCCCCTCCATTTCTCTGTCTCTGCTCTGCTTTTTTTTTTCTCTCTTTCAAATCTAGATTTACTATTCTTTGCACTTTCTCTTTGAACTTTCTTTGTGTTTGTGTCTTAGAAGTGCTGATATCATTCACAGACCCTAAAGGAAATGTGGAATCTCAAAATAGGCAAAGCCCTCTGGAATCAGTTAAATCAGGCCCTACCTGGCATACTCAAATTAAATTACCTTTTTGATCTTTAGAAAGAAATTTTAAGATAAGGTCTGAAGTGATCCTGGACTTGAATGGTCCTGCTGTCTTTCCAGAGAAAGTAACTTTTAAATAATTTAACACTAGCTTATTAAATCATTTAAATAATAAATTTTGTAACTCTGTCAGGCTTTACTATGAAAGAGAGAGGAGCCAAGGGAAGGACAAAGTTGGATAAAAAGAATAATGAACAGTTACCATGAAAAATGTTTTTAAGTCAGTAAACAAAATATTAGCACTATGCTTTAAAATTAAAACAAAAACACTAATTGAAAAAGATATATGCACTTCTATGTTTATTATAACATTACTTACAATAGCCAGGATGTGAAAGCAACTCAAATGTCCATCAATAGATGAATGGATAAAAAATGTGGTGCCATAAGTCAGAGAAACATGAATACCATATGATTTCACTTACATGTGGAATCTAAAAAACAAAACAAATGAAAAAATAAACAAAGGACACTTAAGTACAGAGAGCAAACTAATGGTTTCTGGATGAGAGAGATGGGTAAAATCAATAATGGAGATTAAGAGGTACAATCATCCAGTTATGGGATAAATAAGTCATGGACGTGAAAGGTACTGCCAGAGTTCAGTTCCAGCGAATCTAAGGGTACCCGAAGGATGGACGGTCAGGCAAAAGGAAGTGAGAGAGCCATGAGAGAGATGCAGTCTGATGACCAAGTAGGCAGCCCTGGTAATTCTGGCATCTCTGCCCTGCTGGTCTCAGTGACTTTATTTAAAAGGTAGTGAGTGACATTACATCAATGAGTGACAGTCCATAGTTTGATCTCTTTAACAATAATGCATTTTTACCAGCAAGGCGGCAACTTCCTCAAACTTGTATGTTGGTTTCAGGTTAATTAACATATAAATTTAGGGTTGGGGGAAGAGAACAAGGTGTTTTCTTAAGGCCTTAATGTTAACTATCTACAAACAGGAGAAATCAGGGCATTGCTTTGAGCGTTATGCTTCCAACTACAATGGGGGAGGTGCAACTCATCCCCAAGATGCAACTTTAAGGTTACTTCTGGCCAGGCTACTCTCATTCAGATGTAATCCATCAAAGCATCGTGCTCCAGGTCCTTCCCCTTTATCTAAATGCCATTAAACAAAAGAACATTACATCCCTTGGAGCCAAGGGGAGTAGCTCAAGAAATCCAAGTCTGAAAAATTATTTAGAAGGAGGTAAGACTAGGTGCCATCTTGGCAGGTGGGAATTTTGCTTCAACCTTTTCCACACAGGGAGGGGTCTCAACCTGTGAGCCCAAAACGGCTCCCAGCAAGGTACAGCATAGGGAATATTCACATTCATATTGTAATAATGTATTTTGACAGATGGTGACTATACTTATTTTGGTGAGCATTGAGTAACGTATGGTGAGGACCATTGAATTAATATATTGTATGACTTAAACTAATATCACATTATATAATAACTATACTTCAATGAAAACTATGTACAGATCATGAAAAAAATGTTAACTTTGCTTCAAGTTTCTTGTGACAAACACAGGGAAAATAGATCAGAAGTAGGAATTTTAAAGGATTTCAATGCAAATGCCAAAAGAACCCAGAAGAGCAGATATCAAAATGGAAAGATAAATGAAGATGAGGCCCTAAGGAAGTTAAGTGAGCAGAAAATAATTAAAAGTGGGAAAAAAAGTAGACTAGAATGTCTTTACAATACTTTAATGAAAGGTTAAGTCCTAACAGTGTTATGCCCAGAATTCGGGGACCCCAAAAACCACCAGGGAGCCGAGCCCTATGCAAGAACAAAGAGCCTTTATTTGAGCTAGCTCGAGCTCAATCTCCTACCGCACTGACAAAGCGGTGGGTCGAGAGAGAGGGCCCGTTCCAAAAACACAATAGTTTTAAAGGGGTCTAGGGGCAGTGGGAGGGGTGATGGTCGTGACCCTAGCCGATTGGCTGAGGAAGGGTCAAAGGTCCTGTTCCATAGGTCAAGCTTCTGTGCAGGCACTGGGGACTCAAGGTGGAGGACACAGAACACAATGGAGTCAATCCCAGTTTGCCCTTCAGCAAAATGTAATCAGTCCCGATTTGCCCTTACATTCCCCCCTTGTCATGTGGCTTATGGCCAATCATGGGTCCAGCTGCTTTTCTATCTTGCCCTCTTCTATTACTAGGGACTTGTATTGAGCATGGAAGACCATCAATTGGATGGCCCCCATGTAATCCCTGACAAACTGGACCAGCCTGTTGATGATACAGGGCCCGAGGGTTAGTAACAGAAGTAGGATGACGAGGGGTCCGGCAGCCGAACATGGGTGTATGGACCCAGGTTGCGATGCCATCTTTATCCTGAGGTAGGCTAGCCAGAGTTAATTAGCTCCAATCATCATAGTTAAGCCAACAAGAAGTTATCTAGTCTCAATTTCTTACCACAGTCCTGACTCGAAACCCACAGCAATAATCACATTTCTGAGGGTCTGGCATCAGTCCAAGTAGATCAAAATACATTCTAAACTCTTCAGAGATTTTATTTTCATGATTCTCAAGCATGGCAGCATATGCTGGTTTAATAGGGGAATAAGCTCTGGAGCCACTCTTATTTTTCTATGGCCGGTCTTCTTCAGAATATTAGGATAAATCTCAAATCAACACAGACGCCCAGTGACCCTATAGCCAGGTGTTGTGGTGACTCTTTCAGTGACCGTGCCTGTCTTAGGTCATCCCCCGCTGTGAGGAGTCTTACCCATCATTGGCTAACCGGCCCTCCTTCAGAGTCAGACCAGCCATTATGTTCTTGTCGTATTACAACCTGGCATTTGCTTCAAGGCACCCCCATCCACCAATGAGGGTCCCGGTCTAGGGCACTGCCTTATGGGCCTGAGTCTTTTCCTTAGGTAGTGTTACCAGGGCCAGTATCTTCTGGTCTCCAACATCTCCCATTTTCCTGTTGAAATAGATTTTGTGCTGCCCCTTAAAATTCTAAAGATAACAATATTAGAATGGAAACTCCGATATTGACCATCATGGAAACAAAAAAGTGATGAACAAAGTTAGAAAGATTATTATCCAGACCCCCAGTGTGTGCTTCTATACTTTATCCCAGGAATGTTCAGTCTTATTAAAACACAAAGGAGTAACAAACCCACTTTTAGGTCACATGAGAGCATCACTGATCTCCTGGATGACTTGTACTTATGCAATTAGATAAAACACAAACGGAATAAGAAATACAACCTCGTTAATTTCTACCCTAAATTTCCCAGAAGTAAGACTAAAGTACAAAAGAACATATGAGGCCTGGACACAGGCTGAAACAACATAGAGAAAACGTTGCAGGGGCCAAGGGGGTCCCTTGACTCTCAACAACAAGGCCTATTGTTCTGCAAGGAGAACTTGCTCAGGGCCCTGGAGAGCGTTATCCTCCATCTCCAGTAGGTAGATGGCAGTGGAGGCGTCGGAGTGATGTTTCAAAGAGCATCTCTGCATCTCCCTTTGGGTCATCCTTTGAATAACCGGAGGAGATGGCGGTGGCTTGGGGAGGCTGGACATAGGGCCGTACCAATCTATCAGGAATCTACAGAGGGGAGTCCACATCCTGTGGAAATACACAAGCATACCCTTGCCCCCAGGTTAACACTACATCCTATTAAATCTTTTGAAGGCGGCTGGTGTATAAGCAGGGACATTATCCGTTTTGATTGCCCTGGGAATTCCCAAGTAGGAAAAGCATAGACAAAGGTGCTGGATCACATCCTTAAAGGCCTCTCCTGTACGTGCCAAGGCAACAACATGAGAAAAGATCCACACACACATGCACATAGGAAAGTTTACCAAAAGATAGAACATGAGTAACATCCATCTGCCAAAGATCATTAGGCCTCAGGCCTCTAGGGTTCCAATTGACCTTTGCTATAGGCAATTACTAGGTTTGCCCCCTTTGTTAGTAAAGTAGCCAGCGATGCTGGATAGGATGTAACTATCTTTCTGGGTGTGGAGGGCAGATGTAACCATTTAAAGGTGCCTTGTGTTAAGCCTCATTAAAAGCCTGCAAAACCAAACTGGTCTTAAAGCTTGATCCACAAAACTTTTGACATAGGGTGGGGATATTTTTCATGCCCTGAGGCAAAACTTTCCATTGATACCTCTGAAAAGGCCACCTAAGGTTCTCAGAAGGCAGGCTAAAGGCAAATCTAGGGCGACCTTCCCAATCTAGGGGAATAATGATATTGCCACCATTTTTCCAGCCTTTGATCAAAGGAGGAGGAATTTTTACCACTTGATAAAAGTACAATCCTGTGTACTTTTAAAATCCATGTCTTTTAACCTTAGTCTGTCCTGACCACACATAATATTCCTCTTTAAAGGTTTTTCCTTCATGAACCTTTCACAATTTTTCTTTGGCATTTAGATTTTGTCCAAAGCCATTTCTTTCCAAATAACCAGTCTAATTTAGGACAAAATTACTTTCTTTTACCTTCATCAAAAGTATATTTCTATTTCTTATATCTTTCATATCTCCTACTTTCTTACATACAGAGTTATTTTCCTTATTTCCATCAGTCTTAAATACACTTCTCAGAACTTTAACTGCTAGAAACCTTAGTCGTCAGTGAAAACTAAATAGTAACCAATTGTGAACTCTATGTTATATCAGAATTTGCTAGATGGCAAACTTATGAATCCATTAGGCACAAAGCATGTTTTAACAGTTCCAAATATCCTTAGTTTTTTGCAACAGGTCCAAAGCACAAACCTACATTTAGTAATTAATGCTTCAGCTTCTTATCTCGTTAGATTAGCCAATGATTTCAATTTCAAGTTCTCATGCAAGCCAAACTCTTAACACTTTAGGTTACCAAGGACTTTGAAAGCTATCTTAACATTTACCCATGAAAACTATGAGGCAGACCAAGTAAACCATCACTTTCAGGCTTCCTTTTGCTAACAAATTGGAACAGAGATAACATAAGTTTGTTTGACCTTCAGTAAACCTTAGTAAAATAAAGTTTTATGTTTAATGCTGATAACTTTAAAGACAGATCCATCAAACTTAAATTCGTTTAAACACCAAATATGTTTCATTTACTATTTTAATTCTGGGGAGTTTGTTTAAACCTTAAGAAGTCATTATAAAGCACATCCTGAATAGGATTACAGATCATTACAAATCTTAAAACTCTATTTATTTGACCAAGGCGGCAATAAAAGATCCTAAAGGCCAATGTATAGCATCATATGGCTGTTAGCAAAACCTAGCTCGTTTAACATTGAGATGTTTTTACTGAGCAATTAAAGACCTGATAACTAAAGCTTTGGTTTTACCATACAAAAGAGAGAAAAAAACCTTTGTTCACATTATCTTATCAAGAGCAGAGTAGTTCAAGAAAACTTTGTGCTTTAAATGGAGAGAAAAGCAGAATTTCAACTTTACGCCAGTGTACTTTTGAAATCCCATTCATCTCAACCCTACTTAGTATCTATCTTAATAATATTTTATCTATGTCCCCTTAAAAGTTTACCATTGTTAAGTTTCTCCCGTGGAACCAGTGAGGAAATTTAAAATTTAAAGAGGCATTTTTTTTCCTTTAGACAGTGTAGGGGTGGGGAGCGGAATGCTACCTGAGGCATTGAAGAGCCTGAGACCTAGACCCCACCCTAGGTGGCTGCAGAAACAGGAGAAGGGGGAAGGGAGGACAGAATGGGCGCAGCGGCCTAGGGGCTTGAAGGCAGACTAAAGCTGCCTGGAGGCAGACTGTAGCACACAGGGTAGAGAAAAGAGTTTTACATGGTCCTAAAGTCCATCCTCTAGTTTCATGGTTAGGACCTGGATGGGGTGGCCCTTGCCATCAGTGACTTGAGGCCCCCCTTGTCTGAAAGTACCCAGGACTTCTCGCTGGCTAACTTTCCTCGTGGGGGTGCGGAGGACTGAATGTTGTGCTCCAGTGTCGACAAGGAAGTCAACAGGGGTTTCCTCCACTTTAAGAGTTACCCTGGGCTTGGGGAAAGTGTCCGAACTCCGACTCCCCTAATCACTCAGTTCACCTAGCTCTAAGACTTTTACTCGATTAGCCTTGCTTCTCTTCCCAGCGGCCTTTTTTTTTGGACATTCTTGGGTCCAATGCCCTATCTCCTTGCAGTATGCACACTGATCTTTCTGCAGCCTCTGCTTCCCCTCCCATTTACAGTCTGGCGGTAGACCCGGAGACTCTCCTTACCTTTTGCCATGTTAAAAATCTCACTCAGGCTGAGTTAAGGGGAAGGAGTTATCTATAAGCCAAGAGGGTGGGTCCTCTACAAGGTTCTGCCAAGTAGTGATGTACGGGAGTTGACAGGGTGACCCATCTTAGGTTGGCTGACGACATCTCTGACTCAGTGGATAGTGGGGAGGTCGAAGGTTCCCTCTGGCGGCCATCCGACATTGAAAGTTGGCCATTCTCTAGAACAAAAAACCTGCCATCGACCCTTCCAGACCTCTACACTGAGGTTATTAGCTCGGTCCTTAACATCTTTAAAATGATCAATCATAATACTTAAAGGAGTAGTTTGAGTCCGTCCCATAATGCTCGTCCAGTAAGTCCACAAAATGACACAAAAAAACCACAAAAACAGACAAACAGAGTGTCCCTAGAAACAATAAAAGAGTAGGTTGAGTCTGTCCTATAATGTCCATAGTTTGAGTCTGTCCCATAATGTCCGTCCAGTAAGTCCACAAAATGACACACACAAAAAAACACAAAAACAGACAGAAAGTCCCTAGAAACAATCCTGACGACTTTCCTGACAAGCAGCCCCTTCAGGCCCTTGGCAGAAAACCTCCCGGTTTCCCTCCAGCGCGACTGCCTAGGTCCTTTGCCGGTCCTTCAGAAAATGAGCTCACACAGCCACAAAACAACACAGAAAAACACCCAATTCCGCGGAAGCAAAACCGAAAACCAGACGATGGCCTCACACCGACCGGCAGGAGCGACCCACCTCGTCCCAGACCTTTGAGGGGATTCCACGTCCCTCCAGAGTGAGGGGATTCCAAGTCCCTCCAGAAGGAGGATTGGAACGTCTTCCAAATCCTGCGGCCCTGGTCCACCCGTGCGTCCACTTAGACCGTATTGGGCCTTACCAGAAGTTGAGCTCACACAGAACAGACAGACAGCAAACAGACATTGACCATGGTCAGTCAGGCTCTTCGGGTCTGGAGTCCCTCGGGGGTTTTGGGGTATCCCGGATGAGCCCCCATATGTTATGCCCAGAATTCGGGGACCCCAAAAACCACCAGGGAGCCAAGCCCTATGCAAGAACAAAGAGCCTTTATTCGAGCTAGCTTGAGCTCAATCTTCTACCGCACCGATGCAGCGGTGGGTCGAGAGAGAGGGCCTGTTCCAAAAACACAATACTTTTAAAGGGGTCTAGGGGCAGTGGGAGGGGTGATGGTCGTGACCCTAGCCGATTGGCTGAGGAAGGGTCAAAGGTCCTGTTTCATAGGTCAAGCTTCTGTGCAGGCACTAGGGACTCAAGGTGGAGGACACGGAACACAATGGAGTCAGTCCCAGTTTGCCCTTCAGCAAAATGGAATCAGTCCCGATTTGCCCTTACAACAATAATTTTTTTCTTACTCTGTGACTGTATAAATCAACATAATGAATGTGCTCCCACTGACACAGTTGGCTCAGCTTTGATGAAATAACTGGAATAACAAAATAAAATAAGAAAAATGTTCTTGCGTTCTTTGTAATCCCTTCTTGCCTTTCTAGCAGTAATTTCCCCCATCCCAGCACACTTTAGCCCCACAGACAAGGAAGGAAAATACACTCTCCTTGAACTTCACTCACTTTATCTCCAATATGGGAAAGAGGGGAAGAAGAGGTTGAGGAAGAAAAGAATAAATACCAAAAGAGGTACCAAGCATTGAACTAGTTCCTTTGCATGTTATTTTACTTAATTCTTAGCTCAAATCCATGAGGTACAATTGCCATTGGCATTATTGAGGTACAATTGACTGATATTAAATGTCACAGATTTAAATTGTACAATTTGATGGGGTTGATAAAACAATAACCCCAATCAAGATAATGAATATATCCATCATCCACAAAAATATCCTCATGTTCTTTAGTAATTCCCTTATGTCTCTTCTGGAAACAATTTATCCCACTCCCTGGTAACCTTATCTTTTTATGTCTCTATAAATTGGCTTGAATTTCTTTAGAATTTAAATATCGGAATCATACAAGACATACATTTTCTTAAGTCTGGTCTTTAAATCAGCATAATTATTTTGAGATTTATTCATGTTGCTGCATGCATGAATAGTTCATTCATTTTTATTGCTAAGTAATATTCTGTTGTATGGATGCATCTCTGGATGGACATTTGGGTCTTTTCCAGTTAAGAGTTATTACAAATAAGCTGCCACGAGCATTTATATGCAAAGTCTCTGTGTGAGTACATGCTTTCATTTCTTTTGGTTAAATGCCTAGGAGTTGGATTGCTGGGTCCTATGGTTAGGGCACTTTTAAGTTTTCAAGAAATAGCCACAGTGTTTTTCAAAGTGTGTGTGTGTGTGTGTGTTTCATTCTAATAAGAAGTGTATGGAAAGGTCTGATTACTTCGATCCTTGCCCATATTTGCTATGATCAGACTCTGTCATTTTTGCTATTCTATTGAGTATGTACTAGCAATGCTCTGTTCTTTATCGGCTTTTCCCCAGATGTTGAGTATCTTTTCATGCACTTGCTGACCATTTGTATGTATTCTTTGGTGAAGTGTTTACTCAAATACTTTCTTCATTTTTAATTGAGTTGTTCATCTTATTAACTTTTAAGTTCTTTATATATTTAAATAAAAGGGTTTCTTGTTATATATAGGTTTTGCAAAGTCTTGGATGATGTTTTCATTTTTCATAACTATGTCTTTAAAGAGCAAAACTTTTTATTCTGAACAAGTCAAATTATTAATTTTTTCCTTTTTCTTTTTTTCTTTTTTTTAAACGTTTATTCATTGCTGAGAGACAGAAAGAGACAGAGTATGAGCAGGGGAGAGGCAGAGAAGGAGGGAGACAAAGAATCTGAAGTAGGCTCCAGGCTCTGAGCTGTCAGCACAAAGCCCAACGCAGGGCTCAAACCCACAAACCGCATGATCATGACCCAAGCTGAAGTTAGACGCTTAACCAACTGAGCCACCCAGGTGCCCAAGTGTTTTCTTTTAGAGTTTGGACTTTTGTGTTATATCTAATAAATCTTTGCCAAATCCACAATTTCTAAGATATTCTCTTAGCTTTTCTTCAAGAAGTTTAATAGTTTGAGCTCTTAATTTAGGTCTAAGATCCACGTTGAGTTAATTTTTACATATGATGTAGTAAAGGTCAATGTTCCTTTTTTATTTTGATGTCCATTTATTCCACAATTATTTGTTGAAAAAGCTATATTTTCTCTATTGAATTACCTTGGCATCTTTGATTAATCATTCTCAGTCCATTGATGACTTCCATTTCTGGAATAAAGCAATAGGTGTACATTTCTGTATTCCTTCTGCTAAGTACAGCTTAAAAGCCTGAAAAGTGACATAGTGATGAGTTTCCTAGATTTTATTTTTGCCTCATATATCCCAGACTAGAAACTGTAGAAGCTGGTCTCCTAGAAACACCAATAGCACAGAACAATAACAACAACAAAAGCCTCCAAAAAAGTTTTATTTCTAACCAAAGGATTAGGAAAAGAAAATCTTGACAAACTCAAACTTTTAGTCAATAAACATTCTACTCCAGCCACACACTATAAAAAAGAAAAACAAGCTGAAGAAGAAGAAGAAGAAGAAGAAGAAGAAGAAGAAGAAGACGACGACAACAATGACGACTCTACTCCTATCCTTAATAGCAAATACAAGATTAAAGAGTCTAGACTCCCATATTTGCATTCCAATTCTTCTCCCCCCCACCAGAGTGGAGTCAGAGATGGCCAAGTAGGGAGCCCCACGGTGTCAGTGGAGGCCATAGGAGGAGCCTAGACTTCCACCTTCATTAATCTGATGTTGATGAGACAACTCATCCTCCTGGAATGTTGTCAGAAACAACAAGGATAAGAAAACTTTCACCACTGTTCAGTAGTATTAAGGTTACCCACACATAGTTTCAGTGGAAGCCACACGAGGAGTAGTAACAAGATATCCCACCCTCTCTCAGGTAGAAACATATTAGTGGAGGCCTATCGGGGATTTGGAACTCCCACAAATACCCCACAGTAAATGGGATTCATTCCCTCAAGTGTCAAAGGAGACCTAGCAGTAAACCTGGATTTTACCCACATCTGACAGTAATGATACAGCACTCACTCTTTCCCTGCTGAAACTGTGTCAAAGGAAGCTTGTTAAAACAGAAAGTTTAAATAAGATCTATTTTCATAATAATAAAAATATTCAAGTGTCAATTAAAATAAAATAACTCATCATACCAACAACCAGGAAGATTCCCAAAGGCAGAATAAAGAATAGAGAGAAAAGAATCAGTCAACTTGATGAGAGAACAAGAAAAATTACCCAGTCTGACCCAATCTGAACAACATAGAGAAAATATCATTTATTTCTCTTCTCCATCTTCTAGTCTGGGATATATGAGGCAATTTAATAAATAAATAGGGGTGCCTGAGTGGCTCAGTCAGTTAAGCATCCAACTTCAGCTCAGGTCATGATCTCATGGTTCATGATTTCAAGCCCTGCATTGGGCTGTCTGCTGTCAGCACAGAGCCCACTTCAGATCCTGTGTCCCCTTCCTCTCTGCCCTTCCTCCACTCATTCTCTCTCTCTCTCTTTCTCAAAATAAATAAATTAATAAACAAACAGATATTCAGAGACATGTGACTATAGGAAAAAGATGTCATTGGAGTCTCAGAAGACAATAAGGTGGGTGGCAGTGAAATTATTGAAAGAAGTAATACCTAAAAATATTCTAAATGGTAAAAAATCATAAAACTATGAGCTTATAAAACTAAGAAAATCCCAAATAGGATAAACACAAATAAATTCACACCAAATCACATCATAGCCAAACAATGGAAACTGTAAAATAAGAAAAAATGTAATCTTGACAGGAATCAGAGAGAAAGGATGCAATACATGTAAAGAAAAAAAAAAATAGTTCAAAGGATATAAGAGATATAATGCCGGGAATCATGAAGTCCAGGTGGAATGACACAGTGTTTTTCCAGTACTGAAAGAAAAGAATTTTAAGCCCAGAATTTTATATCCGTGAAAATTTTTCTTCTGGAATGAAGAGGAGATCATTCTTATATAAATGAAAATTAAGAAAAAAAAATTTTGTTGGCAGATCTAACTAAAAGAATGGTTAAAGGAATTTCTTGAAATGAAAAGAAAATGATAAAAGAAGGAATGTAGAAAATTGAGCAAGAATGAAGTAACAATGGAAAGAGTTAAATTATAGGTAAATACAATGGAATTTCCTTTTCTTCTTGAATTTTCTAAACTATGTTTAGTGATTGAAGCAGAAAAATTGTAACAATATCTAATGCAGATGTCGATACATTATGGCAAATATTTAATACAAATATGTTATAAATGAGGAGGATAAAGTGACAAAAAAGGAAGATTTCTATAGTTCATGTGAACTAGTAAAGTGTTGATACATGTATACTGCAATAACATATGTGCATATAATGTAATACCTAGAACAATCATTAAAAAAGAAACTGTATAAAGAGACATACTAAAAACAAACTGCAGATAAACCAAAACTGAACAGTAAAACGTGTTCAAGAAATCTACAGGATAGGAAGAAGAGAATAGAGAAATGAAAAAGAGAAAAGACATACAGAATGGAAGAATTTAAATGGCAGACTTAAGCCTTAACATATCAAAAAATATATTAAATATAAATGGCCTAATCACCAATTCAGAGATTGGCAGACTACATTAAAAAGCACATTTCAAATTCGTATCGTTTACAGAGAAGTCCCTTCGTACATAATTATTCATGTAAGTTGAAAGTAAAAGAATGAAAAAATTCCCATTGATGTTAACATCAATTAAAATAAAGCATAATTGGTTATTTAATATCAGATAAAGTAGACTTTAGAACAACAACAACAACAACAACAAACAAACCCAGGACAAAGAAGGACTTTACATAATTATAAAATGATAAATGCATTAAAAACATAAAGAAATCTTAAATGTATAGTGCACCAAAGAACAGAGTTACAGAATATGTGAAGCAAAAAGCAACAGAGCTGAAAGAAGAAGTAGACAAATCCACACTTCCATTTGGAATCTTCAATACAATTCCCTCAATGATTATTAGAAAACTAGACAGAAAATCACTAAGGATATAGAACTCAACAAACTATCAACCAACAGGATCTAACCAACATCTATAGAATACTTACCCAATAACAGCTCAATCATGTTTTTTTAAAGCACCCTTGAAACATAAGCCAGGACAAATTATATATAGGGTGAGAAAACAAGCATCAGCCAATTTAAAAAAGTTGAAACCATACAGAGTATGTTCTCTGGCCACAACAGAACAAAACTATAAATTAATAATAGAGAGATAATAGGAAAATATTAAAATAGGGAAACAAAATAATACGGTTCTCAATATTCCATTAAAAAGTTTCAAGAGAAATTTAAAAATACATTAAACTGAATAAAAATGACAATAAAACATATCAAAGTTTGTGAAACACAGCTATACAGCAAGAAAGGGGAAATTTATAGCACTAAATGCTTAGAGAAGAGGAAAAATCTGAAATCAATAATCTGCATTCCCACCTCAAGAAATTAGAAAAAAAGCAAAATAAACTCAAAGCAAGCAAAAGTAGGAAACAATAAAGAGCAGAAATCAATAAAATTAAAACTGAAAACTTATACAGAAAAAACAATAAAACAAAAAGCTGGTCCTTTGAAAAAGATCAGTAAAATTTGCTATCATTTAGCAAGACTGATCTAGGAAAAAAGAGACAGGATCCAAATTACCAGCATCAGAAATAAAACAAAGAATATCACTACAAACCATGCAGATATTCAAAAACTCGAAAGGAATACTAGAAACAATTCTACATTTTTACAGTTTATGTGAAACAGACCATATGAAACAACCTCAACCCACCCAAAATGAAATAGATTATTTAAATAGCCTTATTACTATTAAGGAAGTTGAATTCATAATTTCAAACTTCCCCCCCCCCCCCAAAATTCTCTAGATCCGGATAGTTTCACTGGAAACCTCTAAAGAATGCTTAATGAAGAAATAATACTACTTCGACACAATCTTTTTCAGAAAATCTACTAACTCAAAACTATAAAAAGCCAGTATTACCTTGCTATCAAAATCAAACACAGTACAAAACAATGTCTCACATGAATATAGATACAAAAATCTTTTAAAATTAGCAAATATATTGGAGCAATATATAAAAGGGATTATGCACAATGAACAAGAAAAACTTATTCCAGGGATGCACGTCTTGGTTAATATTTGAAAATTATTCTATTAATAAGCTAAAGAAGAAAAATCACATAATTGTTTCAATTGGTGGAGAAAACACATCTCATAAAATACAATACCTTTTTTGTTTCTGTGTAAAAAAATTTTTATTGCAATAAAGTTGACACAAAATGTTACACTAGTTTCAGGTGTACAACACAGTGATTTGACAACCCTAAAAGTTATGCTATGCTCACCACAAATGGAGCTACCATCTGTTACCATACAACACTAATCACAATACCATTGACTATATTCCCTATGCTATACCTTTCATCACCATGATTTATTTATTCCACAACTGGAAGCCTGTACCTCCCATTCCCCTTCACCCATTTTGTTCATCCCATCCCTCCTCTGGCAACCATCAGTTTGTTCTCTGTATTTATGGATCTGTTTCTCCTTTTTGTTTGTTTTTTCTTGTTTTGTTTTTTAGATTTCACACATAAGTGAAATCATGTAGTATTTTTATCTAATTTATTTCATATAAATTTCATAATTTCATAAATATTCACAAAATTCTGGAATCAGATTTGGTTGAATATGCCTAGAGCAGAGGTATGAACTTCCTAGTATCTGTTCATACCTTCTTTTTACTTTAAATAAAAATAATTATTTATGGAAAAATACCTTTCTTTGACACAAACTCTCAGAAATATAGGAATATAAGGGGGAACTTTCTTATTTTGTTAAAAATCATCTACAAAAAAGTTACAACTAATATCGTATATAATGGTAAATACTGAATATTTTCTCTAAAATTGAGAACAAGGCAAAGATGTTCACTCTTACCACTGTTTTCAACATAGCACTGGAAGTTCTGGTCAGAACAATAAGGTAAGAGTAAAAGACAAAAAACATACGCATAGGAATGGGAAAGATAAAACTGTCTTATTTGCAGAAGACATTGTCTATGTAGTAAATCTCAAATAACATACTAAAAACTCATAACTAATAAATGAGGTTAGCAAAGTTTTAGGATGCTACAAACATCAACTGTATTTCTATACACCAACACATACAATATAGACATGAAACTTAATATTAAAAATATAATAAATATCATTAGCAATCATTCAAGATAAAAATATGAGAGAGAGAGAGAGAGAGAGAGAGAGAAATGTATAGTTTTAAATATAACAGAGGTGCTTGAGTGGCTCAGTTAGTTAAGTGTCCAACTTTGGCTGAGGTCATGATCTCGCAGCTCATAGTTTCAGCCCCGCATTGGGCTCTGTGCTGACAGCTCAGAACCTGGAGCCTACTTCAAATTCTGTGTCTCCTTTGCTCTCTGTCTTCTTCTCCACTAGAGCTCTCTCTCTCTCTCTGTCAAAAAAAACGAAAGAAAAGAAATATTAAAAAATTTTTAAACACATTTAATAAATCTAACAAAACAGGTACAGGACTTGTAGGCTAAAAACTACAAAATGCTGATAAAAGAAATTAAAAAGATCTAAGTACATAGAGAGCTATTCTATGTTTATGGCTCTAAAGATCCAACACTATAAAGAGGGCAATTCTCCCCTCATTAATATAAAGATTTAATCAAATATCTATGAAGTCTTGGCAAGATTTTTATAAATATAGATGAGATTATTCTAAAATTTTTATTGAGAGACACCTAGGTAGCTCAATCGATTAAGGATCCAACTTCGGCTCAGGTCATGATCTTGCAGTTCATGAGTTTGATCCCTGCATTGGGCTCTGCATATTGGAGCCTGGTCGTGATTCTCTCTCTCCCTTTCTCTCTTTCCTGCTCCCCAGCTTGTGCAAGTATGTGTGCTCTTTCTCTCTCAAAACAAATAAACTTTAAAACAAACAAACAAACAAACAAAGACAATTTTTATTGAAAGGTAAATGAAAGACAATAGCAAAAAATAATTTTGGGAAAAAAGTAAGTGGGAGGATCACTATCTCATTTCAAGACTTTTTACATGGTTATCATTATCAAGGCTGTGTGGTATTGGCAGTATATATCTATATCTGTATCTATATCTATATCTATCTATAATTTATTATCTATCTGTCTATCTATCTATCTATCATCTATCTACCTATCATCAATGGAATAGATTGAAGAACTATTGAAAAAGTCCCAAGAAGTATGGCCATCTGAGTTTGACAAATGTGAAAACGTGATTCATTTAAAGAATTGATGCTGGAAGTAATTGGATATCTATAGGCAAAAATATGAGCCTCAAACTATTAAAAACACTCAAAATGAGTCATAGATGTCAATCATGAACATACAAATATAAATCTTCTAGAAGATAGCTTCAGGACCTAAGGCCTAGTGAAATTTTTTTTAGACATTATATCCCAAAAAACATCCATAAAAGAAATAAGTTGATGAATATAACATCATTAAAATTAAAAACTTTTAATTTGGGAAAGTCCCAGTTTAAAAGATGAAAAGACAAAGTAAAACCTGAAGAAAATATTTGCAAATCATATACCTGACAAAGGAGTCATATCTAGAATATATAAAATTCAACATTAAAGGACAAACAAATCATTTAGGAAATGTGCAAAAGACCTGAAGAAACATTTCACTGAAAAAATGTATACAGATATATACAATTGGAAAATAAGCACATGACAAGGTGTTCAACATCATTGGCTAATAGAGAATCCAAATTAAGGTCATGTAAGATCATGACTTACTTATTAGAATGTCTAAAATGAAAAATAGTAACAATACCAAATCCTGCAGGGCAGGCAGAAAAACTGGATTTCTCATACACATTGCTGGTGGGAATATACAACGGCATAGTTATGATGAAAAACATTTTGACAGTTTCTGAAAAAGTGAATATAGATTTGTCATACACAACTCTCAGTGTTTATCTCAGAGAAATGGAGACTTACATTTTCACAAATATATGTACATAATTGTTCATGGAAGCATTATTTGAAATAGCTAAAAACTGGAAACAACCAAAATATTCCTATAGGTGAAAACTAAACAAATTGAACTCCATACTGTGCAATACTAGTTAGGAATAAATAAAATGAATTATTGATACAAAAACTTGGATGTATATCAAGGGTATTGTTCTTAGTGATATATATTTGGTGATAATGTGTTAATAACTAGATAAGAGGAATCCTTTCACAAGGTATACCTATATCGAATCATCGCAATGTACACTTTAAATATATTATAATTTTATTTGCCAATTATACCTCAGTAAAGCTGAAAAATTATATAGAAACAAGCAACATTGCACTATAAAGTTAGAAAAGTATGCAAAAAAATTGAAGACACCAATATTATGGAATTGTAAACATCATGCTAACAAGATTTTAAGTGGTTTTATTTTAATTATTGACATTTAGATAATCGACTAAAGGGTATAAATTATAGCAAAAATGTGCACTATCCTTTTTTATTGGTAAATATTAATGAGTAAAGTTTTTTATATGGAGTTGATATGCTTATATTATATAGTTAATATCAAAGAAATTACACCCTTTTTTCCAATTGCGTCTTTCCATGTTAATTTTAGATCATTGCTAACTTGTATACATGCTTCTGTCTTTATGGGGTTTGTAATTGCAAAATATGTAAATAAAAATTTAATTCTACATTTAAATAAAAGGTATAATTACCTTGTAGACTCTCAACTTCCTGCTCCAACACCCCCCCTGATCCATTGAACTAGAAAAACCTCAGATCTTGCTTTGCAAATTAAAGTTTGAGAAGCACTGCACTAGCTGTCCAACTTGTTATTCCTGTCAATTCCATATTCACTGCGTGTTATTTGATCAGATTATAAATGAGATATAGTAGACATGTTAAAGCATTATGAAAGTCATTTTAAACAGATCTTAAAGGAAAAGAAGATTGTTTAAAATTTTGTATTTTGGAGTACCTGTGTAAAAGTGCTTGGCTAAATCTTAGGTGTTATTTTTATTTGGCAACATTCCTTGGGCATGGGAGGTAATGTTTTATGTAAGTGACCAGGTGAGGCATGGACAAGAGCAATGCTACGGTTTTACACTTTTGACACTACATGTTGAATTTTTCCTTTTGATTTTTATGATTTCAATGAGAAACCTACTGTCACCTAAATAGCTTTTCCTCTAAAAGTAATGCATTGTTTCTCTGGCTGCTTTGACAATTTTTCTTTGCCTTTAGTCTTTCAGAAGTTTGTGATAGTTTTGGCATAGATTTCTTTGGATTTATCTTATTTGAAATTGGTTTAGCTTCTTGAATCTGTAGATATGGTTGGCTGACAAATGGCACTCTTCAAAAGATATCCATGTCAAATCTTTCAAACCTGTGTACATTACATTATTGAAAAAGGGTCTTTGCAGTTGTGATCAAGTTAAAAATCTTGTGAGGAAGAGTAATATTCAAGTGGGTCTTAAATCCTTACAAATTCTCTATAAGGTATCTTATAGTGAAAAGAGGAGACAATAGAAACACAGAGAAGACATAGGAAGGAGAAGGCAATGTGACCTTGACAGCAAAGATTGGAATGATGCAGGCCCAGACTAAAGAATATTAACAGCTTACAGAAGCTGAGAGAAGCAAGGAATGCATTCTCTACTAGGGCCTCTGCAGCTTGCCACCACCTTGATTTTGGTCCCATGATACTGATTTTGGACTCCTGGCCTCCAAATTGTGAGAGAACAAATTTTTGTTGTTTTAAGCCACCAAGTTTGTTATAATTTTTCACAGCAGCCATGGGAAGCTAATTCAGAAGATGTATATCTTTTATCAAATTTTAAAATTTCCAGATACTATTTCTATAAATATTTTTCAGTCCTCCACACTCCTCTTCTTCTAGGACTTCAATAATTTAAATATTAGTTTTATTACTGTCTCACAATTTCCTGAGTCTGTTATTTTTTTGCCTCTCAGTCTATTTTTTCCTCTTGTTTAGATTGTTTTAATTCTAATGATCTGTCCTTCAGTTCATTGATTCCATCCTATGTCATCTCAACACTACTATTAAGCTTGTCCAGGTAGTTTTCATTTCTTTTATTATATTGTTTAGTTCTGTTTAGTTCTGTAATTTCCATCCAGTTCTTTTCATTTTAACTTCTATTTCTTTTCCATAATTTTCTTTTTTTTCCACTCTGTTCCAAGATAATTAGTAATTGCTTGTTGAAACAAATTTATGACACCTACCTTAGAATCCTTTTCAGATAATTCCAACTTTTGATTTATCTTGATGTTGGTGTCTGTGATTGCCTTTGCTCATTGAGGTTGTGGTTTTTCTGGTTCCTGGCTTTGATGCATGATTATCAGTTGTATCATAGCTTTTTGGATACATTATGAGACTCTGGATTCTATTTAATCATCTTTTTTTAAACAGGCATCCTACTATGGAGGTGTAGCACAAGGGCCCAGAAGGTGTGTATATTCATCTTTTTCACCAAGCCTTAACAATACTACACTTAGTAGAGCATGCTGAGTCACCTGCCTACTTACAGAGGGGTGGGTAAAAATACAGCTTTCCCTTCTGCTGTTGAATCCTGTGTGAAAATGGAATACAAACTTGTCTCACCTCAGTTGGAAGAGTATAAGGTCAACTCCCATCTGTGTCATGTTGATTACCTACCCTATGGTACAGGGGGTTGGTGGAAATCGACGCTCCATTAGGTCACTGAAACTGAGTGAGGATGTTTTTCTTTCCTTGGCATTTGGCGGGAGTATGGTGGACATCAACCAAAGGTTTCCTGTCCTTAGCTCAACCTCCTGGTTCCTGGCTTGGAGGGCCAGCCTCCTTCAGGCTGTATCTGTGTCTGAGGCACACTGAGGGGAGGCTCTGCAGCCCCACTGAGGTTATGGAAGGCAACACCACAATGGAATTCCTGGTCCCTAGTCAGCCTGCCTTTCTCCTTTTACCTTCAGTTCTTCCAGATCCATTTGCTGGATTATATTCAGGGATTTTGTGAGGAGAAAACCTGGGAGAAATGGTGTCGCTCTGTATTGGCAGGACTGAAAGTAATCCCATACTGACAATTTTGTAATACTTTAGTGGGGGGCATGTCCTATAAAAACTTGAAAATTGCTCTAAAATCCCTCCTGGAGCTAAAATTCTCAGTCTTTAGTATTTCAACTAGGTTGGAAACAAACCCCTTTCTTCATTCATTACATACCAAGACTGGTCTTCATGCAGCTACTCTATTCAGGGGGACAGTGGATGGTTTAATTAGAATATCTAGCTTCACGTTTTGACCTGCCTGCTTATCTTCCAGTGACTTTAGGCAAATTACTAACCTATTTTTGCTCTAGTCCATTCATCTGTGAGAAGAAGATGATAATAATAGTTGTAGAAAGTACCTAGCAGAGAGTAAATACTACAGCTCAAATGCTATTATTATTATTTATCATCCTTTTTGCCAATTTTACACCCTTGAAATTTCTACACACTTGAATACCATTCTCCTTTGGAATTATTTTTTTGAAATGTCATTCTATTTGGTTAGTCTTTGATTATTTCCAGAAAGGCCATAGCTGAAAGTCATTATTCTGGTAGTACTCTGATTTTTTTCTATCTAAATGAACATGAATTCTGAACTGAGAATGATCAGGTACAGAAAAGGCATGGGATTTGGGACATATTTCTGTGTTTTAAGAATAGGAGATACTCTGGAATTTCCTAAAAGAGGGATGTTGATGGTAGGTCACCATCTTTTCCCACTTGAATGTTTATATACGTATCTAACAAGGAACTTCATGAATACATTTGATACAAACAAATAAGTTTTATATCTTTATAGTGAGTCTTAGTTCAAATAATATTCTCCTATTATACCTCCAAAAATGTGTTTCAACTTTCTTGTTCACTCAGCAAAATCCAGTGTTCTGGAAGTAAGCATTTGAGTGGGAATTAATCCTCTCCCACAAACCTTCATAAATGACTGCTTAATAACTGCTTGTGGAAGGAATACATGTTGGGAAGGTCTGGTGACTTTCCTCCTTTTGTTCTGTCATGAGTGATTTACAGGAGGCTTTTAGCCCGGAAGATTTGCTGAGTTATTTTAAAGATATTAAAATAAACCATTTACATAATTCTTTCATATGCTTATTATAAGAGCCAATATTTGTTGAAAGATTAGTATTCTTAAAACAAATTCTCATTCTCGTATTTTTGATTATGGGAAAAGCAATGGTTCAGACACTTTTTAAAGCAAAACCGCTTTCTGTATATTACTGAAAAAAGTGAGAAGAAAATGTCCAAAGCAAGCATGGATAAGTCCTGGGCCCTTTTGTGTCTGTATAAACAAAATACAGCAGAGTATTTGAGATAGTCCATTTTCCATATGTTGAATGAAAACCTAGAGCATATATAGCAAGTTACATTGTTCTTTTGGGAGGTAAGCATCATGATTCCCCAGTTTGAATACATCCGTGTTATCTCCAACTATCAGCTTATTGAAAATTTTCTACCATCAGAAGAACCAGTTTGGAGGTATAAAAAAGTCATTACTGGAAAAGTCTAAGTAGGACTGAGGTTATGGGGAAGGTCACACCCAGGCTTCCTTGCTTCCACTCATATGATGGTCTTATCCCTCTGCCCTTGCCAGACCTCTTATAATAGCTATAAATGAACCATGCTTGATCTACTATATCATTGGATGGAAATTAGGATAAGGCCAGAGGTAGAAGGACTTACCCCAGAACAGAGGCTCACCGTCAACATGCTCCTTTTGGGTGGGATATGCCTCCCAAAAGGATTAGTCTTCCTAGAACTACTAGGGAGAAGACAGCTCATGTTTCCCTTACCTGGACATCTCAGCAGAACTACACTAGTAAACATTTAACTTTCCTTGTTCCCCCTGCAGCTGATAGAATATTTCTCTGCGTAGAGTTGTTTCCTGCTACTGTGGTGGTTCTTGGCACACAATTCTAGTGAATTCCACATCATGGAATGTCCACTTCACCAGGTACAACCTGGGGAGTCCCATCGGTACCAACCCTGAACTTAACACTCTACTGTGACCATCTTGAAGTTCTTATTATTTTTTAAAGTTTATTTATTTATTTTGAGAGACAGAGAAAGAGAGAGAGAGAGAGAGAGAGAGAGAGAGAGAGAGAGAGAGAGAAAGAATCCCCAAAAGGCTCCATGCAGTTAGTGCAGAGCCCAATACAGCGACTCAATCTCATGAACCATGAGATCATGACCTGAGCTGAAATCTAGAGTTGGATGCTTAACCTACTGAGTCACACAGGGCCCTGAAATTCTTAATAATTTTTGATCATTGAGTCTCACATTTTCATTTTGCACTGGGCCTCACAAATTACGTAGCCAGGCTTGAACAGGTCCCTTCCAGTCTGTGTTTTTCATCCATCAAGTGCTGTCTCTCATTAACAGAAATACTGCCCATGTGCTCCCAGCACTCACCCTCGTTTTACTTCTAAAACTTCTGGAGAATAGAAAATGGGGCTAGTTTACCATTTTGTCTCCACCTTCTGGCCAGAGACTTTCACACAGACTGGTTTATATAAATATCTGAATATATGAATAAGGCTTCTTGGCATTATTATCAGCAAACTCTTACCCCGGCTGGATTCCATAATTGCGAGTGTACACATGTGTGTGTGTGCCCACCCCCCCCCCACACACACATTCCTCTGTCTTCTAAATCCTTAGATCTACTGATTGAAAATAAAAATCTGACTTGTTAGCAACAATGTAAAACTCTTTAATTCATAGACCGGGTCAACCTATACCCCCAAATAATCACTGGCCAGATAATGCAAAACAATAGCAAAATCACAAAACATTTCCAAGTGACTTTAGAGTATAGTACAGAACTTAGTTTTATTTGCCTAATTATATTTGATTTTGACTGCTAAAATATATGAGTTTCCATAGCAGACCATATTCCAAAAGGTGGTGTGTGGAGGACGAAGGCTTCGCTAGGCAGAGCTTTATATGCAGATCTGAATCATAGGAGGATGGCCAGTGCAGAGAGGAGTGGGGAAACACCAGGGCAGTAGGGGGTGTGCTCACACAATATCAAGGGTCTGAAGGGCCCCTCCAGGTGAGTCTAAGTGACCCATTTGTAAAAATGAGATTGGTAGAGTTCTGGAAAAAATGGGAGTTCCTTGGCTGGGGTGGGCAAGCCCCACAGTGTGGAACTTGGTCCTGGCCTCCATGGTTGGGGAGAACCCTTCCTGTCTTTGATACCTCTCCCTTTTATTCTGATAATATTGACTTCTGTAGGGAAACTTACATTTCTGTAGGGACTCAAAGATTGTATAAAGTGACATTTCAGGAGGGCAGCTGACTGCAGGAGGAGAGTTTCTGGACAGAGGGAGGGTCTACAGTCCCTCTGAAGTTTTGGCTGAATGCCTTCAGAGAGAGGCTCCACATCGTGGTGTGTCTGCCATCGCCCAGCTCCAGCCCTCCAGAAAGGCTAAAAATAGCAGTAGAGGGGGCTGAATTGCAAAGTCTACTCCTGGCTAGGCTCCAGATGCTTGGGAGGACTGGAGGACACAGGAACCATGAGGCTGCCAGCCCAGGAAGCACAGACCCAGCAACCATCAGGCAGGGATGCAAGGCAGTTCATCCAGTGTCCACTGGTGTACAGCCAGTAAATCTGTGGGCAGTGCTCTCCCATCTTTGTTTCTGGCTCTTTGTTGAGGAACAAGTCTCATCAATTAATTGAATTCAGTCCTGTATCCTGAATTTTACAAGCTTAATGCATTACTCCTTTGAGATGATTCTGGGTTTATGCATCTTGAAATTTTTCTGAAAAAAACTACTATCAGCAGACAAAAGCAGGCACCATCTGACTCTGAGAAGTGTGAACAATTTAAGCATACAGAAGGCACCCCAGAAAAACAGTGAAATGTAAATGTTAAAATAACTGGATGCAGAATGAGGAGAACAAAGCCCAGAAGTGATGTCCTGCCCTCTCTCTTAGAGGACACATGACAGTGAGGTGGAGGAACAACTATCATTTAAGAGGGCATCCCAGGATGTGTTGGGATTTTGTGTAATTTTTGGAAGAGAGGTTGTCTGAGAGACACATCCTCTCTCATAGCTGAAAGAGAAGGGTGTGTGTGTGTGTGTGTGTGTGTGTGTGTGTGTGTGTGTGTGTGTGACAATTAGGGCTGAAGCAGAGGATTCTAGGTTTTCTTACAGCTCCCAAATTCTGTAACTCTGAAAAGCTTTTTCACATTGGTGATTTCAAAACTGAGAGAATGAATATGCAAAAGGACAATGAACAGACCATATATAAAAGTAGAACTTGGACCCACAACCTGCAGCAATCTAACTAACCATCCTCCTTATCTACAATAAACAGCCCAGGAAGTCACCTTGCTATCAGTCAGACTTGAAGAAAGCCAGATTGTTATCTGTAGTCACTATGACAATCCAGGAGCTAGACAATTTCTGTAACGACCAGCTAAAATTGGCCAGGACTTGATTAATAACTGACAGCTTCCCTAATTTTTGTCCCCACTTCCAACTTAAAACCAATAAAAGAAAACCAAATATGCACCCTTAAGCAATCACATAGAACATACTACTTCTAATTAGCTCACCTGCAGTATCTCCATGCCAGCAGATTGAGATCAGCATACACCTGAAGCCATTCCTTTTTCCACTATAAACCTTTTCCACTTTTGTGTCTACTTTTAAGTATCTGTCAAACTCAACTGACAGTGGCTGACTCCCTTGCTTTAGCAAGCTCTGAGTAGCTTTTGTTTTTCTCATTTGATTGACCTTATTTATTTCCAGAAAGTTCATAGTTAAAAGGCGAAGACACAGCCATCATCTGGTATTCTAGCATCCTCCCCCAAGAAGTCAATCCTTGTGCCCCTCCATCTAGCTTGTGGGTGGCCATAGGGTTCTCATCTCAGCCCTAGATGTGCAGTTAGAAAGGATCTTCTCCCAATATGCAATTGTTTGGAAAACGTGTCATTTTCTGGTATTGTTTGGCATAACCTGTGAGTTTGTATGTTATTAAACCACATATTTTCTTCATAGATTTATCATAAGGGATGTAATTCTGATTAGGATGTAAAAGACAATTAAAATTATACTTATCTGCCAACATTTATTTAGAGCTTTTTGATGTATGCCAAGCACATAATAAATACAAAGATGAATGACATCATTCCACCCCACTACTACATTTAGGGCATTCTATCTTGAGTGGCTGCAGGCATATAAACAAATTATTATATCACCACCTCCAGGTTTCCTAGCCATGTGGACAGA
Organism: Paguma larvata; assembly: GCA_030068075.1. Taxonomy (NCBI): domain Eukaryota; kingdom Metazoa; phylum Chordata; class Mammalia; order Carnivora; family Viverridae; genus Paguma; species Paguma larvata. The sequence continues at coordinate 117,181,103 of CM057827.1, forward strand.
GGGTATATGGATGTCTGGGGGGAGTCACTGAGGGCTTTCTCCCAGGGAGTAAGGTTTGTGTGAGACCTCAAAGAACATGTAGCAATGTACTAGGTGGAGACAGAAGAAGAATAGGCTGTGAGGAATTAAATTTGGCATTCACAAAAACCAATGCTTTTCTCAATTTGTCTTGCCTCTAAGTAAGATTACAAATAAATACTCCAAACCTGATGGCTTAGTAAGATGGAAAAGTTTTATGGCTTAGTGCAGCCTAGGTCAGGGGACCTTTTTTGCCAGGACAGACTCTCTTCTGTAGACCACTGATGGAAAGGCAACTGTTTTCAATGCTGGAGTTTTCAATGCTATCCTCCATGGAGAAGCTTAATGGAGTGATAAAATCAGCAACAGGTTTCCTAGGCTTCCCCTTAGTGTGAGTTTCAGGCCAGATAAGGGAGAGAATTGAAAGACTGAGGAATCAGGGTCTGAAGGAGGGAGACATAGAAACAGTGGTGATAGCAGGCTTGTAGAGATCTATTACCTAAGCCCCCTGAGAACCCCTCAAACATTCCACTTTGTGGTCATGAACAACCCTTTCTGGCTTTTTGTTTCTTGGGCTGTGCAAGTGTGGGTTGCCCCCTTCTGGATTCTATTCCTATAATGGGGCCTCTTTTGACAATTCAACTCTTTTCTCTAGGCAATTAAACTCTCAGTTTGGATAATTGTCAAGGCCTTGGACAAGTGGAACAACTCGGGATGAGTAGAAACTCCAACAAGAGGTACTAGATATTTTGCAAGAGGGTCAGAATTCCCTCAGATATATTTATGCCCCTTGGCTCTCAGCTGTTGGAATAAGGAGGCCCTATCTTCATGTCTTCGAAGCTTGTAGATTGCTCTTGGATTGTCTATTTTTTTTAATTTTTTTAAATGTTTATTTATTTTTGAGATAGAGACAGAGCATGAGTGGGGGAGGGGCAGAGAGAGAGGGAGACACAGAATGTGAAGCAGGCTCCAGGCTCTGAGCCGTCAGCACAGAACCTGATGCGGGCCTTGAACTCACAGACCGTGAGATCATGACCTGAGCCGAAGTCGGACGCTCAACCGACTGAGCCACCCAGGCGCCCCTTAAGTCTATTTTTTAAAATTAATTCATCCATGAAATCATTTGGTAAATATTTTGTTCATCTATCAGATCAATTTTGTAAACATTTGTTGAGCACCCACTGTGTGCTATTACTGTGTGCTACACTCTGGTGTGCTATTACTCTATTATCATTAAGATTAGTGATTTATGAATTGAATAAGAAATACTCTATCATTGTTCAGATTAGTGATTTTCAATAGCAGTTGGGGGAGGTGATAGGTGTGCAAATCATAAAGTCTTTCCACTGCCTCTTCCTGCAAGGTGGGACTTTCTGCTATTGACTATGGGAATGTATCATGTTCCTCAAGCAGATTTGAGCAGAAAGAGTTGAGAACAATTAATTTAGCTGCCAAGGCCAAACAAATAAAATTATCAAGAACCATAAGAACAAGGAAGATGTCCAGTGATATGTTACAAGAAGGATGGGGCAGTGCTTCTCAAAATCTCCCAAAACAATGAACTTTCCAAGGACTGCTTCTATATGGGTGGGCTCAAGGGTTTAGGCAGGGGCTATGTGAATCATGTGTATAAGGTGTAGTTAGGGGACGTCATTTCTGCTCATGGAGGTCAAGTACAGCTTTATGAAGGAGCTGGAGTGAGCAGGTCCCAACGAGAGGCAGCTTGGAGAGGGCCTTGGACTCAGAAATGGGGCATGGTCTGATCTGCCCAGAATCAGTGTGAGTCCCTCTGGCTGTTTCTGTGCCCTCTTCCTCCTGTGCCCTCCCCACCTATAAATGAAGGGCTTGAAGAGGTGATACAAAGGTCCTTTCCAGCCCCATGAACCTATGATTCTAGCTGTCTGGTTCCTGGAATTGATGGCTGCCATCCCACAAGCTCACCAACCTCGACAATTGCCACCAATGCTTCCCTGAATCAAGAAGGTGCTGGCTGTATCTCCACTGTCCTGCATGAGTCCAGCCTCTGCTGTGGAGTCAAACCTCCTCCCCTTCCCACTTCATTTCCTTGGTCATGGTCAGCAGTTGGGGCTTTCTACTCTTCCTTGTCCTCTCCTTTTGGTCTGGGCAGGCTGAAGGAAAACGAACCCTGCTTAGAAGAAAAGAATAAAAATTCGAGTTGGCAGAGGATTTTAGAATAGAGCATCTTCCCACCTAACCATCACTGGCATCTTTCCCTGGATCATTTTTCAGATTTCCTTCCAACTGGAAGTTTGTGCTGCCAAAAGCTGTTTGGTTCTGCTTTGCATCTGCAAGAAGGACACTGGGAACACAATGATCCTGCCATCTTAGTAGGAGCTACACAAGCACTTGGAAACTACCCAACCTGCAGAAAAGGCTTCGTCTAATTTCTGCATTGCTATTTCTAGATAAGAATGTACCGATATTGCATAGAGACTTAGAGGCTTATGGTCTTGCCACCCATATATGTATTGGAGACAAATATGAGACTAGGGCATGTACACATAGCATGTTATACTATATGCAACGTGTATACTATATATTGGTAGTGTGTTGAGATCCAGGCTGACTCCCAGTTGGTAGAATTTGGCATGAACAAGAAAACCTACCTGAACCCTGATCCTTTTACTGTCACTTGACCTTAAGATGACTGTTTACATTTCTTTTTTATTTAAAAAATCTTTAAAGCAATGGTCCCTAGGTGCCAATTCTTGCACAGTGAGGTTTTCACTAGCCTCTATCAAAACAGAGGAAGCAGGACAATGAGTTTCTTAGAAAACAAAAACTTAATCAACTGGCATTATATCCTTTTTACTCTTTTATGTTAAAATATCCTTTATCTGATCAAGTAAAGGCAACAATAAATGGTATTTTTAAATTTCAAATTCTTCTTTGCAAAATAAAAGATCTCTCCCTTTTAATTTGCCATTTTATGAAAATCTGGAAACCAGTAATCTGATGGGTAAAATTCCATTTTGGGTAATATATTTGGGTTTTATATCATATAGTTATTGAGGGCAGGGAAGTCCTGATAATGTTGTATCAGCATGGAGAGGAAGTTTTTTTGTAGAGACCCACATATGTGACACACTAGACCTTCCTCATCAATCTGTAGTCTTTTATTTTGTTGTTGGCAAGCTATTGCCTAATTTCATGTATATATGTATGTAATTTTCTTCTACATCAGCCTGCCACCTCCTCCCTCTCAGCTATACCCATGTCTTAAACTAAACGAATGTTCATTGGTTGAAAAGATAGGAAGATAAGAAGAAAGGGGCACCTGGGCGACTCACTTGGTTAAGCGTCTGACTCTTAGTCTCAGATCAGGTATTGATTTCAGGGTTATGAGTTCAAGCCCTACTTTGGGCTCTGTGCTGGGTGTGAAGCTTACTTTAAAAATAATAGATAGATAGTAACTAAGAATAGGATCTATTGGCACAGATGTATTCCCAAGAGCAAGGCCAAAGACAAGGAAGTGAGAAGGAAGGAGCAACTGCATACTCCTGCTACCAGAGAAAGTCCTAAGACATTCATAGGAAAGCTGAAGAGTATGGTCGTAAAGCAGGCCCAAGAACATGGGGATACCACCAGCATTTAACGCACCAGGTTTTTTTTCAGATGAATCTCAAGGACTGAGAAAGGCCCCACCCTCACTCTACAGAAGTCTGTGAAAGGAAATTGAGGTTCCATAAACCAGGTAGAAAGAGGACAAGGATGTTTGCCCTTGGTACTGGGGAAGCAGTAGCTTTAAGCACATTTTGTCTTGCAAGGATTATTCAGATATGGGTTTGTGAGACTACTCCTTTTAGATACAACAGGAGATCAAAGGAAATTAGAACTGTAGGCTAGCCAACCCACTTCGTGCAGAACTCAGAAAACCACAGTGATCCTAATAAATAGGTCCTATAAAGAACTGGATACTATATCTGCTATCCCAAAGAAGCCAAACATCTTGAAGAGAGAGGGGCTTTTGGCATGTGGGCTGGTTTAAGAGCATAAGAATCCAGTCTGTGGGTAACCTGTAGCTTCTCCTGGATGGGCTCTGTTTTTAAAGATTGATGTGTGCACTCCATATACAGCATGACATAGAATGGTTGAGGGGATACAAAATATTTTCAGTTTGTCAAAACAGTAACATTGAAGAACAGAAGCATTTCATTTGGTGAATCTTGACATGATATTCATAAAAAAAAACATGTAAAACACTACCATTTTAGTCGACAGTAACTTTTATTGCATTGTGGATTCTGTTACAGTGCTATCCTTAGAGTCTGGCCAAGTCAGGTTACTAATCCTCCATATTTGTAAGAAGTCTTATATTGTAATTTATCATAAGCTATCTGACTCACTTTAAAGAGGGCCTGCCTCATCCTTTCTAAGAAGCACTGGGCAAATCTCTCTGCCATTCAGAGCCTCTGTTTTCTGGCTATACACTTGGGCTTATAGCACCCCAAACAGTTTTATTTGATGATTGGGTGAAACAACATACAACGTATCTCAGAATTCTTTATATGTTAAAAATGCTAAAAATGGGAATACAAAGTGGTCCAATCACTTTAGAAGACAGTTTGGAAGTATTTTAAAAAATTAAACATACAATCACCATATGATTCATGAATTGTGCTCTTTGGTATTTACCCAAAAGAGTGAAAAACTTATGTCCACACAAAAACCCACACATAAAAGTTTATAGCATCTTTATTCGTTATTTGCCAAAATTGGAAGCAACCAATATACTTTTCAGTAAATGAATGGATAAATGATCTGTGGTACATTTACCATGGTATATCTAGAAAATGAGTAATTTTTGGCACTAAGAAGAAATGAGCTATGAAGAATGAAAGGGCATGGGGCAAACTTAAATGCATATTAATAAGTGAAAGAAGCCTATCTTAAAAGGCTTCATACTGTATAATTCCAATAATATGACATTATGGAAAAGGAAAACTATAGAGATAATAAAAAGATCAATGGCTGCCAGGGGTTGGGAGGAAGGAGGAATGAATAGACAGAACGCAGGATTTTTAGGTCAGTGTAATAAATGCACCATTCTGGTGGAGGATGTTGATAATGGGGACATTATGTTTGTGTGTGAGTAGGGGGCATATGAGAAATCTCAGTACCTTCTGCTCAGTTATGCTGTGAATCTAAAACTGCTCTTTAAAAAAGTCTGTCAATTAAATAAATACTAATAAAATGTTATGTTGATTGATAATCCTGTTTCATCTCTAAGATGAAGGAATGGACTCAGAGACATAGAGTGACTACAGAAAGGGGGGTGTGCTCTGTGCCTGCGTGGCCTCATATGATCCCAGCCTTAGTGCTATGGAGTCCGCTGGCATTAGATCTAGTAAGTGGTAAAACTGTACACCTATTCAGTGTGCCCGACTCTGGAGCAACCTTGGAACCATTATGCTGTGCTTCTTGAATGGATCATTGCATTTCTGGGACTGTAGCTGTACTCACACTGGGGATGCGACAAACACTCTTGACACCCTTCCTATCCTGGGGCCAGCAGCAGGTTACTTTCAGCCTGGCACTGTCCTTTTTTTCAGCCCTCTCCAGCCTGCAAGGACCTATATGTAGTTTATCCACAATAAATTGGATTTTTAATCACAGAACCAATTTAATTTTTAAAAGGGTTTTTTAAAATTCTGTTTTTAAAGATTAATATGAAGGAAAATAAGAAGTAAGACCTCAGAAACCCCATATCCATAATATTAAAAGGTAACTACATTGGCCCAAATGGGTTGGAGCAAGGAAATTGTGGAGGCAAGAAACTTCATTAATTGAAAACTCACACTCAGCCCCATGATCCTATACCTAGCAGTATAAGAGGAAAAATAACCTTTCTGAAAGTTTTTGTTTAATGCCATTTTCTAGTGTTTAAGGACAATTTTTTTTTTTAATTTTAGCCAACATAGTGTGTATGTAGTGGCATCTCTTTATGATCTTGATTTACTTTTCCCAAATGACTAATAATTTTTTAATAATTTATTGTCAAATTAGTTTTCATACAACACACAGTGCTCATCCCAACAAGTGCCCTCCTCTGTGCCTGTCACCCACTCTCCCCCCTTCCACACCCCCATTATCCCTCCGTTTGTTCTTAGTCTTTAATAGTCTCTTATCTTTTGTCTCCCTCCCTCTCTGTGATTTTTTTTCTTTCCCCTCTCCCCCTCCCCATGGTTTTCTGCTAAGTCTCTCAAAATCCACCTATGTGTGGAAACATGAGGTATCTGTCTTTCTCTGACTGACTTATTTTCCTCAGCATAATACCCTCCAGTTCCAACCATGTTGCTACTCATGGCCAGATTTCATTCTTTCTCATTTCTGCATAGTATTCCATTATATATATATACCACTTCTTCTTTCTTCATTCATCAGTTGATGGACACTTAGTCTCTTTCCATGATTTGGCTATTATCTAAAGTGCTGCTATGAACATTGGGGTACAAGTGCCTGTATGCATCAGCACTCCTGTGTCTCTTGGGTAGATTCCTAGCAGTGCTATTGCTGGGTCTTAAGGTCTATTTGCATTTTTTTGAGGAACCTCCACATCGTTTTCCAGAAGGGCTACACCAATTTGTATTTCCACCAACAGTGTAGGAGGGTGCCTGCTTCTCCACATCCTCGCCAGCATCTATAGTTTCCTGATTTATTCATTTTAGCCACTCTGACTGGTGTGAGGTGGTATCTCAGTGTGGTTTTTATTTGTATTTCCCTGATGATAAGTGACGTTGACAAAGCTTAGTTGGCCATAGGCTTGCAGGTCCATTTCTGGGTTCTTTGTTCTATTCCATTAGTCTATGTGTCTGTTCTTGTGCCAATACCATACTGTCTTGATTATTACCGCTTTGTAGTAGAGGTTAAAGTCTGGGATTGTGATGCCTCCCGCTTTGGTTTTCTTCAATATTACTTTGGCTATTCAGGGTCTTTTGTGGTTTCATACAAATTTTAGGATTGTTTGCTCTAGCTTTGAGAAGAATCCTGTTGCAATTTTGATTGAGATTGCATTGAATGTGTAGATTGCTTTGGGTAGTATTGACATTTTAACATATTTATTCTTCCAATGCATGAGCATGGGATGTTTTTCCATTTCCTTGTGTCTTCCTCAATTTCCTTCATAAGTTTTTTATAGTTTTCAGCGTAGAGATCTTTTACATCTTTGGTTAGGTTTATTTCTGGGTATTTTATGGTTTTTGGAGCAATCGTGAATGGGATTTGCTTCTTTATTTCTCTTTCTATTGCTTCATTTTTGATGTAAAGGAATGCAACCGATTCTGTACATTGATTTTGTATCCTACAACTTTGCCAAATTCATGGATCAGTTCTAGTAGGCTTTTGGTGGATTCTGTCAGCTTTTCCATGTAAAGTATCATGTCGTCTGCGAAAAGTGCAAGTTTGACTTCATCCTTGCTTATCCTGAAGCTTTTAATTTTGCTTTCTTGTCTGATTGCTGATGCTAGGACCTACAACACTATGATAAATAACAGTGGTGAGAGTGGACATCCCTGTCGTGTTCTTGATCTCAGGAGGAAGGCTCTCAGTTTTTCCCCATTGAGGATGATATTAGCTGTGGGCTTTCATAAATGGCTTTTATGATGCCTAAGTATGTTCCTTCTATCCCGACTTTCTCAAGAGTTTTTATTAGGAAAGGGTGCTGTATTTTGTCAGAAGCTTTTTCTGTATCTATTGACAGGATCATATGGTTCTTACCTTTTCTTTTGTTAATATGATCGATTTGCGAATATTGAACCAGCCCCGCAACCCAGGGATGAATCCTACTTGATCATGGTGAATAATTCTTTTTATATGCTGTTGGATTCGATTTGCTAATATCTTGTTAAGAATGTTTGCGTCTATATTCATCAAGGATATTGGCCTGTAGTTCTCTTTTTTGGCTGAGTCTCTATCTGGTTTGGGAATCAAAGTGATGCTGGCTTCATAGAATGAGTCCAAGAGTTTTCTTTCCGTCTCATGTTTTTGGAACATCTTGAGGAGGATAGGTATTAACTCTGTTTTAAATGTCTGGTAAAATTTCCCACGGAAGCCATCTGGTCCTGGACTTTCATTTGTTGGGAGATTTTTGATAACTGATTCAATTTCTTCACTAGTTGTGGATCTGTTCAAGTTTTCTATTTCTTCCCATTTGAATTTTTGTAGGGTGTTGCTGTTTAGGAATTTGTCCATTTCTTCCAGGTTGTCCAATTTAACGGCATATAGTTTTTCATAGTATTCTCGGACAACTTCTTGTATTTCTGAGGGATTGGTTGTAATCACTCCCTTTTTGTTTGTGATTTTTTCAATTTGGGTTTTCTCGCTCTCTCTCTCTCTTTTATTTTTTGAGAAGCCTGGCTAGAGGTTTATCAATTTTGTTTATTTTTTCAAAGAACCAGCTCTTGGTTTCATTGATCTGTTCCACTACTTTTTCTGTTTCCATATGATTAATTTCTGCCCTGATATTTGATATTTCTCTCTTTCTGCTATGTTTGGGTTGTCTTAGCTGTTCTGCTTTAGTTCCCTTAAGTGTGCTGTTAGATTTGGTGTTAGTGATTTTTCTTGTTTCTTGAGATAAGCGCAGATTGCAATATATTTCCCTCTCAGGACTGTCTTTGCTGCGTCCCAAAGCGTTTGGATTGTTGTTTTTCGTTTTCATTTGTTTCCATGTATTTTTTAATTTCTTCTCTGATTGCTTGGTTGACCCATTCATCTTTGAGTAGGTTGTTGTTTAGCTTCCATGTTTTTCCAGACGTTTTCCTGTGGTTGATTTCAAGTTTCAAAGCATTGTGGTCTGAAAGTGTGCATGGTATGTTCTCAATTCTTTTATATTTATTCAGTACTTCCTTGTGCCCCCAAATGTGGTCTATCTTGGAAAATGTACCATGTGCATTTGAGAAGAATGTAAAATCCTTTGCTTCTGGATGAAGGGCCCTGAAGATGTCAGGCAGGCTCATCTGTTCCAATGTGATGTTCAGGGCCATTGTTTCTATGATTCTCTGTTTAGTGAATATATCCAGTGCTGTGAGTGGGGTATTAAGATCCCCTGCAATTAGCACATTTTTATTGATAAGATTACATAAGGTTGTAATTAGTTGCTTTACAAATTTGGGTGCCCCAGAATTCGGTGCATAGATATTTATAATTGTTAGCTCTTCCTGCTGGATAGTCCCTGTGATTATTATATAATGCCCTTCTTTATCTCTTATTACATCTTTTACTTTAGAGTCTAGTTTGTCTGATGTAAGTGAGGCTACTCCTGCTTTCTTCTGACTTCCCATAGCATGAAAGATAGTTCTCTATACCCTCACTTTCAATCTGAAGGCGTCCTCAAGTCTAAAATGGATCTCTTGAAGACAGCAGATAGATGGGTCTTGTTTTTTAATCCATTCTGTTACCCTGTGTCTTTTAATTGGAGTGCTTAGTCTGTTTACATTCAGAGTTAATATAGAAAAATATGGGTTTAAAGTCACTGTGTTATCTGTAGGTTTCATGCCTTATAAGGATGTCTCTGGTACTCTGTGTTCCTTGCAACATTTCCTTCATAAAGTCCCCCTCAGGATCACTCATAATACTGGTTTATTTGTGATGTATTCCTTCAGTTTTTGTTTCTTTGGAAAGACCTTTATCTCTCCTTCCATTCTGAGTGACAGGCTGGCGGGGTAAAGGATTTTTGGCTGCATATCCTTCCTGTTCATCACATTGAAGATTTCTTGCCATTCCTTTCTGGTTTTCTAAGTTTCTGTAGATAAGTCTGCTACTACCCTAACATGTCTGCCTTTGTATGTCAAAGCCCGTTTATTCCTAGCTGCTTTCAGAATTCTCTCTTTGTCTTTGTATATTCCCAGTTTCACTATGATGTGTCATGCTGAGGGTCTATTTTGGCTATGTCTGAGGGGAGTTCTCTGTGCCTCTTGGATTTCAGTGCCCGTTTCCTTCTTCATGTTGGAGAAGTTTTCAGCAATGATTTGTTCAATTACCCCTTTGACTCCTTTCTCTCTCTCTTCTTCCTCTGGAATTCCTGTAATACGGATATTATTCCATTTGATTGCGTCGCTCAGCTCTCAAATTCTACTTTCCTTTTCCTGAATTGGTTTCTCTCTCTTTTTCTCTGCTTCCTCTTTTTCCATAATTTTATCTTCTAATTCACCTATTCTCTCTTCTGCCTCTTCAATCCATGCTCTGACTGCCTCCAATTTGTTTTGTACCTCATTTAAAGCATTTTTTAATTCCTCCTGACCATTTTTTAGGACCTTGATCTCTGCCTCGAGGGCCCCCCTGCTTTCTTCTATGCTTTTATCAAGCCCAGAGAGTATTTTTATGTTTATCGTTCTATATTCTTGTTCTGTTAAGTTGCTTATGTTTGCTTTCATCAGTTCTTGTCACTATTTCCTGTACAGTCTTTTGAGGGGAGTTCTTCCGTCTAGTCATTTTGGCTAGGTGTGTATTGGTTTATTTCCTATGTCTCTTCCGTCTCCCAGGATTTTCTGGATTTTGCATTCTCTTCTCTGTAGCCTCCAACTCCTCTTCCTGCAGACCTCTGGGATTGAGAGTCTCTAGGTTTCAGTCCTTCTTAGTTTGAATGACACAGGAGAGCACCGGGTCCCCTATTCCTCTGTCATGTTGGCCCCTCCGTCTGTTTAAGGAAAAATTTGGGAATTCCAACCAACACAACTGGCTTGCTTGATTTAGTTTTCTTTTGCTGATGTTAAATTTATTGTGAGTTCTTGAACTATAACCAATAATGACATAGGAGATATTGTGTGAATAGACCACTACATATTTCTTTTAAAAATGATGTGTGTGGGGCGCCTGGGTAGCTCAGTTGGTTAAGTGGCCAACTTCAGCTCAGGTCATGATCACGGTCTGTGAATTCAAGCCCTGTGTCAGGCGCTGTGCTGACAGCTCAGAGCCTGGAGCCTGCTTCAGATTCTGTATCTCCCTCTCTCTCTTCCCTTCCCTTGCTCATGTTCTGAGTCTACGTCTCTCAAAAATAAAGTAAAAATGTTAAAAAAAAATTAAAAAAATAATGTGTGGTCTGTTTAAGGTATTCAAATGTGCAATGACACCCTTTAGGAAATATTCTATAGATTAAATATTAAAACCAGTGAGGTAGAAGTAAAAAAATACTTAAAGGAAAATATCTACCCATAAATACTTATATAAATAGAAATAGAAAATAATAATAAATTAAGCAACTAAGTCAAGAAATTAATTTAGCATAATGTAATGTATGCATCTCAACTCAAACACAATGTCATATTTAACGGGGAACCTAGAAAGCAACTAGGAACCTTAAAGTCAGGAATAGAATTAGTTCATCTTTTATCATCATTATTCATATTATTCTAGGAAGAGTAAGTCAACCAATTATACAAAAGAAAAAAAATCCTAGATATAAAAATTGGAAATAAAAAGTTAAACCTATTATTTGCATGTGATATAATTCTGTATTTAAAAATAAAACAGGAAAGAGGGAAAAATGGGTGATGGGCATTGAGGAGAGCATTTGTTGGGATGAGCAGTGGGTGTTGTATGTAAGTGATGAATCATGGGAATCTACTCCCAAAGCCAAGAGCACACTGTATATACTGTATGTTAGCCAACTTGACAATAAGTTATATTTTTAAAAAAAGAAAAGAAAAAATAAAAGTCACATTAAAAAAAAGAGAAAGAACTATAGGAATAAACTTTACCAAGGAGATGACAAACCTATACCCTGAAAACTATAAAAACTTAATAAAAGAAATTGAAAACAACACGAACAAATGGAAAGATGTCCCATGCTCATAGATTGGAAGAACAAATATTGTTAAAATTTCTATACTACCCAAAGCAAAATGCACATTTAATGCAATCCCTGTCAAAATACCAACAGGAGTTTTAACAAAACTGGAATAAATTATCTTAAAATTTGTATGGAACAACAAAATACCTTGAATAGCCAAATCAATCTTGAAAAAGAAGAACAAAACTAGGGATATCACAATCCCAAATATCAAGTTATACTATAAAGTTGTAGCAATCAAAACAGTATGGTACTGGCACAAAAATAGACTCATAAATCAATGAACAGAATAGAAAGCCCAGAAATAAACTCACAAGTATGTGATCAATTAATCTTCAACAAATGAGGCAAGAATATGCTATGGGAAAAAGTCTCTTCAACAAATAGTTTGGGAAAACTGGTCAGCAACATGCAAAAAAATAAAACTGGAACACTTTCTCACACCATACACAAAAATAAATTCAAAATGGGTTAAAGACCTAAATGTGAGACCTGAAACCATAAAAATCATAAGGAGGGCACAGGAATTAATTTTTCTGACACAGGCCTTAGCAACATGTTTCTAGATATGTCTCATGAAGCAAAGGAAACAAACACAAAAGTAAAATATTGGGACTTCATTAAAATAAAAAGCTTCTGCATAGTGAAGGAAACAATCAACAAAACTAAAAGGCAACCTATAGAATTGGAGAAGACATTTACAAATGACATAGTTGATAATGGGTTAGTACCCAAAATATATAAAGAACTGATAAAAATCAACACCGCAAAAATAAATGATCTAGTTTAAAAATGGGCAAAAACATGAAAAGATATTTATCAAAAGGAGAATACAGATAGCCAACAGACACAGATACATAAAAGAAAAATAATAACAAAAGAATAACCCTATTCAACATTAAACAAAGTTTAATTTAATGCTACAACAATTAACACTGCAGTCTATTGAAACATGGATAAGTAGGCAGATTAAAGGAATGAAGTAGAACATCCTGAGTAAATAATTAAGATAAAGTTAATGGAGAAAAAATACAGATTAAAAAAAATAAAGTTAGAATGACCGGAAAGAAATCTGGGGAAAATTTCGAATTACAACTTTATACTTTATGACAAAAGAAACTTAGGCTTTAGAAATGAAAAAAATAAGCAATAAAAGAATCAAAAAAAAAACATAAGAGAGCTTATTTACTATTTCAACTCAGAGAATACCTTTCTGAGAATAACACAAAACTGAGAAGTCAACGCATGCACACACACATACACACACACTCAAAGGAAGGAAGGAAAGAAAGAAGAAGGGAGGAGAGAGGAAAGGTGCAAGAGAGGCAGGGAGGAAGATTGGCCGATAAATGCAAAGATGTAGGAGAAAAACCTCCAAAATCTTCTGTTTTGAATCCTCCTTTTAGGAATGCTTTTCAGGGACCCTTTCCTTCTCCTTCCTTCAATGAGCATTATTTTATTTTTGTGGTTTGCTCTGCAGCTAAACAAAAAGAAAAACCCTTCAGATGTTGTTGTCCTTTGGGAGTCCACGGACACTGTGCACATGTTTCATTTTATGCTGTGCCTGCTGATGTCAGGCAATGACTTCATTGTCTGTTCTACAGCTGAAAACAGATGTTCCTATTCCAGGAGCCACTACCCATGTCTTCCTTACAAAAGGACAATGGGAATTTTCGTCTTGTGACCAATAGGAGGTTCTGTAAGAATCCTTAAAGCCACTTCGAGAACAATAGTCTCAACCAGGACATTGAGTTATTGGTGATAGTGGGAGTGAGAAAATACATCCTGGGGTCTGTCTGCTTACATGTTTTATGGAGCAGAGCTTTAGAACACATTGTCGTTTCAATTAAAAAGTATTATCTGACTGATAGTTATTAGATATTGAAATAAATCTTGATAAAACAGCAGGAAATAAGAAAGGTTGAGTTTTGTTCTGGTGGAAATTTTAATCCAGTGGGAAGACTGACATGAAATGGATATAATAAGATCAAATCCATGACACAACTCTACTTTTTCCAAACTCACTTTCTGCTTTGAGTTCCTCTTCCCAGCTCCGAGGTCCCAGACAGTGCAAAGTTTCAGGGCACAGGTGATCAGTTGTTCACATTGGCCTCTGCTGAAACATTCTTATATCTGAGGACTTGCCAATGGCTCCCACGGGTGCTGTTGATTGTCCAGGTCTTCCAGGGCCCGTTTCGGTGAATTATCTCCTTCAATCTTTTCGGTTCCTTCCTCAGGGACACTGCAGGCAGGGGCCACATCCTATGTGGTTATTGCTCCCTCTGGGAAGGTGGGAGAGTAGTGTCTATATGGAGTCCTTTTATCCACCACAATGATCACACAGAGGTCAGTCTTAGCTGTGTGAAGGGCATGCCCTTCATCACTTCACAACTGGGTGGTTGAGCCCAATTATGACATTTAAGTGTTTGTTCCATCAACAAGGTTTTCTCAGTATTCACCAAAAAGCTCTTCCTGAATTTCAATAATCTCTAATTGCCCCACATGTCGGAGACTTTGCTTAAAGGAACAGCTGTGTGCACTGACTCCCCTCCTGCAGCCCTGTGAAAATTTCTTCTCAGACTTTTCACCCAGTCTTTGCCTGCTGAGTGCACAGCTGATGGCCTTTCTATTGCCCTAAGAACCCACAAGCTCATTGTAGTATTTGCAGGAGTTCCTGTGAGTTCTTTCAGTGGTGGTCTATGAAGTATTAATTGGTCCTCCTAAAAGAAAGTAAAAAGGAGAAAGCTCCCATATCTTTCAATGTAGAGGAGTTTTGCCTCTTCCTTTCCAGCCTACATGTGAGTGCCTGGAGCAGGTGAAGTTCTCATGGTTCATTTCATATTTTCCCCCTGTCATAACAGTCATGACATTTCACTGAAGTCAGGTGTCTAGGGAAGACCTCCAAGGAACAGGCAGGGGTATGAGATAAAGAGGTCAAGTGATAGCAAGAGCCATGCAAATGGAGAGGAGATGCTCTGGGTAGAATGGGATGTCGTGAAGAACGTGCTGTCATCATCTGAAACTGTTTTTATATAAGTATTTGTTAAATAGTTTGTTATCTGATTCTCCTATATAGACTGTTGACCCATGAGGGGAAAGACGTAGTTTTGTTCATTGTTGACACTGAAGTGCCTACAATAGTGCTTGACATAGCTCATATGTGTCAATAAATATGTACTGAGTGGTTATTTATTCCAAATTGACAGGCACTTCCTCAGCTTTGATGTCCTAGAATGATTTAAGGTACCAATTGTCCTAGAGAGAGGCAATACTTCCAGGTAGCTCATCACCACACACAAAGTTGCACTGAATCTTATTTTGCTCTGGAAGCAAGGTATACGTGATTGACAGCCTTCTGATTCCAGGAAGACCTTTCTCAGAATACTTTGGAATAACTCCAAACTTTTCATGGACAAAGCTGCACATTTCTATACGCCAGGTTTTTGTTTAAAATTTGTCACTGTGGACCAGATGACTTCCCTGGGGAATTTTACCAGACATTTAGAACAAGCTGTTCCAAAAAAATTGAGACAGAAGGAAAACTCGCGGACTCATTCTACGTAGCCAGCATCACTTTGATTCCCAAACCAGATAGAGACTCAGCCAAAAAAGAGAACTACAGGCCAATATCCTTGATGAATATAGACGCAAACATTCTTAACAAGATATTAGCAAATCGAATCCAACAGCATATAAAAAGAATTATTCACCATGATCAAGTAGGATTCATCCCTGGGTTGCGGGGCTGGTTCAATATTCGCAAATCGATCATATTAACAAAAGAAAAGGTAAGAACCATATGATCCTGTCAATAGATACAGAAAAAGCTTCTGACAAAATACAGCACCCTTTCCTAATAAAAACTCTTGAGAAAGTCGGGATAGAAGGAACATACTTAGGCATCATAAAAGCCATTTATGACAGCCCACAGCTAATATCATCCTCAATGGGGAAAAACTGAGAGCCTTCCTCCTGAGATCAAGAACACGACAGGGATGTCCACTCTCACCACTGCTATTTATCATAGTGTTGGAGGTCCTAGCATCAGCAATCAGACAAGAAAGCAAAATAAAAGGCTTCAGAATAGGCAAGGATGAAGTCAAACTTGCACTTTTCGCAGACGACATGATACTTTACATGGAAAAGCTGACAGAATCCACCAAAAGCCTACTAGAACTGATCCATGAATTTGGCAAAGTTGCAGGATACAAAATCAATGTGCAGAATCGGTTGCATTCCTTTACATCAAAAATGAAGCAATAGAAATAAAGAAGCAAATCCCATTCATGATTGCTCCAAAAATCATAAAATACCCAGAAATAAACCTAACCAAAGATGTAAAAGATCTCTACGCTGAAAACTATAAAAAACTTATGAAGGAAATTGAGGAAGACACAAGGAAATGGAAAAACATCCCATGCTCATGCATTGGAAGAATAAATATGTTAAAATGTCAATACTACCCAAAGCAATCTACACATTCAATGCAATCTCAATCAAAATTGCAACAGGATTCTTCTCAAAGCTAGAGCAAACAATCCTAAAATTTACATGGAACCACAAAAGACCCCGAATAGCCAAAGTAATATTGAAGAAAACCAAAGCGGGAGGCATCACAATCCCGGACTTTAACCTCTACTACAAAGCGGTAATAATCAAGACAGTATGGTATTGGCACAAGAACAGACACATAGACCAATGGAATAGAATAGAGAACCCAGAAATGGACCTGCAAGCATATGGCCAAGTAACCTTTGACAAAGCAGGAAAGAATATCCGATGGAAAAAAGACAGCCTCTTTAACAAACGGTGCTGGGAGAACTGGACAGCAACATGTAGAAGAATAAAACTAGAACACTTTATTTCACCATTCACAAAAATAAACTAAAAATGGATGAAGGACCTGAATGTGATACAGGAGACCTTCCAAATCCTAGAGGAGAAAGCAGGAAAAAACCTCTTTGACCTGAGCCGCAGCAATTTCCTACTCAACACATCTCCAAAGGTGAGGGAATTTAAAGCAAAAATGAATTATTGGGACCTCATCAAGATAAAAAGCTTCTGCACGGCAAATGAAACAACCAACAAAACTAATAGACAACTGATGGAATGGGAAAGGATAATTGCAAATGACATATTGGATAAAGGACTAGTATCTAAAATCTATAAAGAACTTATCAAACTCCACACCGGAAAAACGAGTAATCCAGTGAAGAAATGGGCAGAAGATATGAATAGACACTTCTCCAAAGAGCACATCCAGATGGCCAACAGACACATGAAACGATGCTCAAAGTCACTCATCATCAGGGAAATACAAATCAAAAGCACACTGAGATACCACCTCACACCAGTCAGAGTGGCTAAAATGAATAAATCAGGAAACTATAGATGCTGGCGAGGATGTGGAGAAGCAGGCACCCTCCTACACTGTTGGTGGCAATGCAAACTAGTGCAGCCTCTTGGAAAACGATGTGGAGTTTCCTTAAAAAAATGAAAATAGAGCTATCCTATGACCCAGCAATAGCACTGCTAGGAATCTACCCAAGAGACACAGGAGTGCTGATGCATACAGGCACGTGTACCCCAATGTTCATAGCAGCACTTTTGACAATAGCTAAATCATGGAAAGAGACTAAGTGTCCATCAACTGATGAATGGACAAAGAAGAAGTGGAATATATATACAATGGAATACTATGCAGCAATGAAAAAAACGAAATCTGGCCATGTGTAGCCAGATGGATGGAACTGGAGGGTATTATGCTAAGTGAAATAAGTCAGTCAGAGAAAGACAGATACCATATGTTTTCATGCATAGGTGGATTTTGAGAGACTTAGAAAACCATGGGGGAGGGGAAGGGGGAAAAGAAAAAAGACACAGAGAGGGAGGGAGACAAAACATAAAAGACTCTCAAAGACTAAGAACAAGCAGAGAGGTAAGGGGGATGTGGCAGAGGGGAGAGGGGGTGATGGGCACAGAGGAGGGCACTTGTTGGGATGAGCACTGAGTGTTATATGGAAACCAATTTGACAATAAATTATTTTAAAAATAAAATAAAATAAAATTAAATTAAATTAAATTTGTCACTGTGAACTTCAAACAAATTGACAATAGCTACATTTTTTTTCTGCTTGAGAATTCTGAAATGAATGTCCAACTGAGCTCTCAGAATATTGAGAAGTTTCTTCACCCTTTGAGTGAAAATGGTAGCAATTGCTTCAGTTAAGATATAAGACACTTTTGGTTGAAAATAACAACATAAATGCAAATTCTAACTACTAGAGTAGCTACTAGAGATATTAGTACTCAAGCTATTTGTTTGAGTAAGAGTGTGGAGGTCAAGCCAAGTGATAGACATTACTAGCACTTATCAAAATTTCCTTTTCAGGCTTGTGTCCTCTTGAAATTAGACATGTCATATGTTGACAATGATATGTTACTTCTAGAGGAACATTTAAGAACCAGTGTGTGAGTCTTCATGCTCTTTTCACATGCCAGAGTGCTCGTGGAATCACGTGTTGACATGAGGATGCCACAAGATCAAAGCAGCCTGGAATAGTGACAATCCATTAATGGACAATTGTCCCGAAGTGTCACTGAGTCCCATGGCTGACTCTGAGAGCCAAATAAACTTTTGTAAATTGTCACAGAGAATGTGGTTTAGGATGATCACATAGTCTTGCTCATCCTGGCTGGTACACAGTTTCGAGGGTGAGTTTGATTAAGACTCAATAATGTCATCACGGCAAAATGCCTAACTGTGTTTTCAGACCTTAAGCCACACCATTCAGAAGGTCCTCAGCAACCCTTCTTGCATCATATTGGCCCCAAATGTGTTTTACTCTCATTCCTAAACCAATCTTTTTGTCTAGAGAATGCCATAGATTAAGGCCAACAACTGAGGAAATACTAGAGCATGGCATCACAATAATGTATTAGATTCATTAAAGTCAGCCCCTGGAGCTGAATGGGGATGCTCTAAAGCATATGTGAGAGAGGAGAGTGGAGGAGGGGTGAGAATTAGTTCTGAGGGCAAGTCACTGTAGGGTCACTAAGTGTCTTGTTATGATTTATCCTGAGGTCTTCCTGACTTTCCTGTTGCATGATGGAGGTTTCATTTTTCTTAATATCAATGAAGTGGAAAACTTTGGAGTTTCAGTAAAGAACAGACTATTTATCTATTTATTTTAACATTTATTTATTTTTGAGAGTCAGAGAAGGAGGGGGAGAGGGGCAGAGAGAGAAGGAGACAAAGAATATGAAGAATTTGAGTTGTCAGCAGAGCCCGATGTGGGGCTCCAACTCACAATGAGATCATGACCTAAGCCAAAATCATTCACTTAATTGACTGAGCCACCCAGCCTCCCAAGAATGGACCTTTTAAAATCAAAGCTCTCCTAAGTCCATTACAAAAATAAGAAGAAAATGTTGAGCCATGCGTATTTTTGAAGTGGTAACATATTTTTGAAGGGGTAAATCAGGAACAATATTATAAACTCTTATAATGATACCTGTTTGTATGGGACTGAGGGTATAGGAGGAGTGGGGAGTATCATAAAGGTAACAAACAAGAATGATTCATGTAAAAATATTAAACTCACTTGACTGCTTTGGAATATAATTGAAGATGTTTGTTTTTAAAATATTGCCATGAATACTTAGATATCGAAAGTTATTTCTCAGCTTTAGTCCTTCCTTAGGCTATCTTCCAATAACTGTACCCTAACTTTGTATATATTCCATATAGTGAGCTGCAATTTTTTTCTTTTACTCATAATATACTCTCCAAATTTCAAATCCTATAAAATGAATCTCCCCACCAAAGTGTGAGTTTAACTTGAGAATGGGTTTAAGGAAGTGGAGTGCTCTGCTGAATATTTCAGCTAGTCTCCTATTCTTATGAGTATTTCAGTGATTCTTCCATCAAGATGGCATCTCGAGGCTGTTTAAGTAGGCTGTGCATTACTGAATTACTGATGATAACTTCACCACTATATGAAATGAAAATGTCTTCTATCTTATCAGAAAAATGTATGAAGAAAGTAAATGAGCCTAAGAAACCTCAAAAGGTCCAAGCAATAGGAGAAAAGTAAGAAGTAATAGGAAGTAAAAAAAAAGAAGAAGAAGAAGAAGTCACAATCTTTAAAAGAAATATTAAATCATATAGACAAAATGACTGTTGTGGCAAATAACTGTGATCATGATATTGAATAAATATCACATTCGCAAATGAAGTTATATTACAGTCTCATGTCACCAGCAACTGTACAAGGAAAGCAAAAGGAACACAAACACGTCCCTTATGAGGTGGGTTTTTTTTGGACCCAATGTTTTGTTTATGGCTTCGGACAAGTGTTGAAGAACATCATGGAGTCTCAAGTGCCAAGAAGAGGAGACAGTCCATCAATTCCCTGGGCTCAAACATAGGTAAACTTCAGGCTTTTACTCTTTCATGCTCTCCTTTAACAGCTCCCTCTCTTCACCACATTCACCTACCAGCTCTTCAGAGATCACAGCTCTATCTCTCTCTTCTTGCCTTACACCTTATTCAGGTAACTTTTCAACGAAGAAATAAAGTGTGGCTGGCAGAATAATGGTCTTTCAAAGATTCCCATGTCCCTATTTTTGGAACCGGTGTATATGTTACCTTCGATGACAAAAAGAATTTTTGACATAGACAGTATCTGCTCTGACATTGCTGTAGAAATTTTTTTCTAGGTATGTCTCCTCAGGCAAGGGAAACTACATAAAAATTAAACTACTGAGACTACACCAAAATAAAAGGTTTTGCACAGCAAAGAAAATCATCAACAAAACCAAAAGGCCACCTACTGAATGGGAGAAGATCTGCAAAAAATGCATCTAATATGGAGTTAATAACGAAAATATATAAATAACTTATACAACTCAACACCAAAATAAACAAAGAAACAGCAACAGGCAAAAAGGAAAATACCACATAATCTGATTAAAAATGGGCAGAGGGCGCTTGACCGGTAGGTCAATAGTAGCAGAGTGAGAGGCACCCATTATTCACCTTGGATGGCCTGGGCACAGAGGAGCATAGTGGGACTCTAGCCTGTGATGCCAGTGTTTTAGCTCAGCCCTGGGGCAGACATGCTGTGCTGGCTTGGCGGTAGGTGGCTGCAGTCGCTGCCTACAATGCAGTTCCCAGTCCAGGTCAAGCCGCTTGCTCCAACCTCAACGGGCAGCGTTAAGCACTCTGCTCTGCCGGCGTGAGTGGTAGCATCATTCTCTTCAGTTGACTCCGGTAGCCCTGGCAGCTGCTATGCGGCCCTGGCCACATCAGCGCTGGTGCAGGGCACCGAGGAGGTGCTAGTTGGCCTGTGCATTGCCACAGGTGTGCCATGGTGAGCCTGCATTGTCCTCACCACTGTGGCTCTGCGCGGTCACGCTACCCCTGACCACCTACCAGCACTGCATCCTGGCCAAGCTAGGTGGAAAATTTGCAGTCAGAAATAAAGGTATTTTAACCAAGAAGTCGCAGTTCGTGCACATCATTTGAAATGGTGCAAAAGAGTTGCCAGGCTCACTTATGTAAAGAATAGGCTTGTTTCAGAGCTGTGTTTTTGGGACAACTGCCACATTTTCAAGGCCACTGTGTTGGTCTGGATTCAGTTTTCAGTGTGGATCTTCATGTCTGTTGCTCTCCGGAATTTTAGCACAGGGGCAACTCATTCAGAAACAGGTGTTTTTGTTCAGGAGCAGTTAGCTACTGATGTGGTCCTTTGGTTTCCTGACCTTACTGCACTGGATTCCATTTGGATTATGCCCATCTTCGTTGGTGTCATCAATTTATTGATAGTGGAGATTTTTGCTCTGCAAAAAATAGGATTATCTTATTTTCAGACGTATATTATATACTTGGTTCATGCGGTATCAGTGCTGATGATTCGGCGGCAACAGTACTTTCATCAATTGCTCTCTACTGGTTATACTCCAGCTTCATGGGCCTTTCACAGAACTTGCTGCTGTGAACACTCTCCTAGGTTTCCCCAACTCTGCCAAATACCCTTTACCAAGTCTCAGACACTCCTTATAAGGACCTCTTTGCTGCCTTTTAAACCATGTTCATTTTAAGAAAATGATATGCTTTCCAGGAATTCTGAAACAATTTCAAGTGTAACTATCACAATACATTTAGGTTTAGAAATTCAGATGTGATTTGTCTTTAAAATCATGAATTGTGTGAGGTAGGAGAGATTAAGATATAATCCAAATATATGACAATACTTAAAATCTTTAAATGCTTGAAATGTGTAATTGTATCTTAAAAATACAAACGTAAAATCAGTGTCTGGTTCTGCTTAAAATATTACAACTTGCTAGAGGTGGCAGAACTTTGGAAAACAGGATTAGACACTGAATGATGTGAAGTTATACTGACCCATCTCACACATTAAAGTTTTATAAAGTAAGAAAATCCAATGACTCTTAAAATTTTGGAGGTGTGGAGGGTCATAGACCTGTTTGAACATATGCTAGAACTATGGTTTTCTTTTCAAAAAAATCCTGGGACTCACAATATGGGGGACTTCTTGACAACTCCCTTTCCCCTGCTGCAAAGCTTTCTGGTAATTTCTTCATTGAGAAATCTTATTCTAATGGAACATGCAATGACGAGTTCATGTGTGACTTTTAAAAAATGGACTTGAGCTAAATGTAGTAGAGCAGTCCATGCAAAAAAGTACTTAATATGGTAGGTGATATTGCCTTTCAACCCAGCTCTGAAAGAATACAAAAAAGATACATTATTTTTTCTATAACTTAAGGAGTCTGGGATAGAGTATAGCACTAAGTATTGCTAGAGCCCAAAGTGGAAAATCTTAAGTATTAAATTTGTTTAGTCAAAGGAAGAAAACTAGAATGACACTTACCTATTATGGAGGTGACTTTATAAACTTCTCTATTTGGAAGGATTAAGTACTCTAATGGATTTAAACTATGGTAGACATTTAATATAGGCAAAATTAACATGTAATATTAATTGTGGCTCCAACTGTTGGCTCATTTGATTTGAAAAGATGATAAAACTAATTGTCATTGGGATATTTATGAATAAATTTGACATTTATTTAAGAAGGTGATAAATTATAAGTTTTCATTGAGTTGGAGTATGAATCTGATTCTGAGATGCCCAATCATCCCATCTCATGTTTTACAATAAAGTTAAAAAAAAGGGGGGGACCTGAATAGACAATTTTCTGGGAAGAAGACATACAAATAGTCAACAGATACATGAAAAGAGGCTCAATATCACTAATCATCAGGGGAATGCAGATCAAAACCATAATAAGATATCATCTTACATCTGTCAGAATGGCTAGTACCAAAATGACAAAAAACAAATTTTGGTGAGGAGATCGAAGAAAAATCCTCATGCACTAGTGGTGAGAATGCAAATTGGTGCAGCCAATGTGGAAAGCAGTTTGGTGGTTCCTCAAAAATTAAAAATAGAATTTCCATATGATCCAGTAAGTCCACTAATGGGTATTTACTCAAAGAAAAGGAAAACATGCTTATGTTTTGAAAGATATATGCATGCTTATGTGTATTGCAACATTATTTACAATAGGCAAGATGTAGAAGCAATCCAACTGTCCATCAATAGATGAGTGGATAAAGAAGATGTTATATAGTTATATTTGTAACTTTTTGAGGAACTTCCATACTGTCCTCCAGAATGGCTGCACCAGTTTGCATTCCCACCAACAGCGAAAGAGGGTTCCCCTTTCTGTACATCCTCACCAACACCTGTTTTTTCTGGTGTTGTTGATATCAGCCATTCCGACAGGTGTGAGGTGATATCTCATTGTAGTTTTCATTTCATTTCCTTGATGGTAAGTAATGATCAACATCTTTTCATATGTCGGCCACCTGTATACCTTCTTTGAAGAAATGTCTGTTTATTATCTCATTTGTTTTATGCTTTAATATTTATTATTTCTTTCTTTCTCCTGGCTTTTGGCTTTTTTGTTCTTCTTCTAGCTCCTTTATATGTAAGGTTAAGTTGTTTATTTGATATTTTTTTCTTGTTTCATGATGTAGGCCTACATTGCTATAACCATCCCTCTTAGAACAGTTTTTGTTACATCCCAGGAATTCGGAACCATTTTGTTTTCATTTCCACTTTTCTCCATGTATTTTTAAAAATTTCCTCCTTGATTTCTTGCTTGACCTGTTCATTGTTTAGTAGCATGTTCATTAGCTTCTGTGTATTTGTATTCTTCTCATATTTTTTCTTTTTTTAAATTTTTTTAATGTTTATTTATTTTTAAGAGAGAGACAGAGAAAGAGTGTAAGCAGAGGAGGGGCATAGAGAGAGGGAGACACAATCCAAAGCAGGCTCTAGGCTCTGAGCTGTCAGCACGGGGCCCGATGCAGGGCTCAAACTCATGAACCACGAGATCATGACCTGAGCCGAAGTCAGATGCTTAACCGACTGAGCCACTCAGGTGCCCCTCTTGTAATTGATTTCTAGTTTAATACTACTGTTGTCAGAAAAGATGGATTATATGATTTTGATCTCTTTGAATTTATTGAAATTTGTTTTGTGACCTAACGTGTGATGTATTCTGGAAAATAATCCGTGTGTCTTGAAAAGACTATATATCACATTGGTTTTGGATGGAATGTTCTGAATATATTTGTTAGATCCATCTGGTCTAATGTGTCATTCAAAGCCACTGTTTTAAGCTTTGTTGATTTTCTTTCTGGATAATCTATCCATTGTTGTTAGTAGGGTGTTAACTTCCCTTATTTTTGTATTACTGACAATTTCTTCCTTTATGTCTGTACATAGCTGCTTTATGTTTTTCAATACCCCTGTGTTGGGTGCATAGATATTTACAATTGTTATATCCTCTTGTTGGATTGTCCCCTTTTCTGTTCTGCATGTTCTTCTTTGTCTCTTGTTACAGTCTTTGTTTTAAATCTATTTTATCTAATATAAGTACACTACCCTTAGCTTTCTTTTTGCTTCCATTTGAATGATAAATGTTTTTTTATCCCTTAACTTTCAATCTACATGTGTCTTTAGGTCTGAAGCGAGTTTCTTGTAGGCAGCATATAGGTAGGTCTTGATTTCTTATTCACTCAGTCACCCTATGTATTTTGATTACAGCATTTAGTCTGTTTACATTTAATGTAATTATTGATAGCTGTGTACTTATTGACACTTTGTTACTCTTGTATTTCTTTATTTTTTTTGTATATCTATTATTGGTTTTTGATTTGTGGTTACCATCAGGCTCACATATAACATCTAATGTATATGGCAATCTATGCTAAGTTAATGGTTGTTAAAGTTTGAACCCAATTCCAAAAACACTAAAGTTTTACTACCCTCACTTACACCCTCCCACATATATATACACATACACACATACATGCATATGTATATATGCATATATATATATGACATCACAGTTTTCATCTTTTTATCTTGTGACTCCTTTGACTGAGTTTGGTAGATACAATTGACTTTACTGCATTTGTGCTTTTTAAAAAATGTTTATTTTTGAGAGAGAAAGAGAATGGGGGAGAGGCAGAGAAGGAGGAGGAAGAGTTGCAAAGTAGGCTCTAAGCTGATAGCAGTGAGCCCCATTTGAGGCTTGAACTCAGGACCATGACCTGAGCTGAAGTTGGATGCTTAACCAACTGAGCCACCCAGGTGCCCTGCCTTTGTGCTTTAACCTCTGTACTGGTTTTATAAGTAAGTAATATACTACATTTATTGTGTTTTTAGGTACTTGTAAATTTTTCTATAATTTTTTCTCTTAATGATAATCTTTTGTTTCCACTCAAAGAATTCTTTTTAATGTTTCTTGTAAGGCTGGTTTAGCGGTATTGAATTCCTTAACTTTTGTTTGTCTAGGAAATTCTTCATCTCTCCTTCTATTTTGAATGATAAACTTTTTTGTAGGAATATTGTTGATTGCAGGTTTTTCCCTATCAGTACTTTGAATATATCATACCACTCTCTTCTGGTCTAAAAAGTTTCTGCGGAAATATCAGCTGAAAGCTTTACAGGGCTTCCCTTTTATGTAACTGTACTATTTTCTTTTGTTGCTTTTTAAAATTCTCTTTTTATCACTACTGCTAACCTTTTTAATTGTTATATGTCTTGGCATGGATCTCCATGAGTTAATTTTGTTGGAGGCTTTCTGTGGTTGCTGGATCTGGATGTCTGTTTCCTTTCCCAGTTAGGGAAAACCCTAAGGTTTTCAGCTATTATTATTTCTTCAAGTAAATTTTCTGCACCCTTCTCTCTCTCTTCTCCTTCTTGGATCCTTATAATGTTAGTATTATTATGCTTTATGATATTGCTGAGTTCCCTTAATCTATTTTTGTATATTATTGCTCGTTGTTTTTTTTTTTTTTTTTGCTACTTTAGCTTCATTGTTTTCCATTACCTTGTCTTCTAGATCACTAATATTTTCTTCTAATTCACTATTGGTTCACTCCAGTGTACTCTCTTCATTTCAGTTACTATGTTTTTTATCTTTTGACTGGTTCTTTTTATATTTTCTATTTCTTTGTTGAAGGTCTCACTGAGCTCCTCCACTCTTTTCCCAAGTCCAGTGAGTATATGACCATTATTTGGAATTCTTACCCAGGAACATTACTTATCTCCACATCCTTTAGCTCTTTTGCTATAGTTTTGTCCTGTTTTCTCATTTGGGATATATTTCCGTCTCCTCATTTTGTCTAATTGTGCTTGCTTCTCTGTGTGCTTGTTTCTCCGTGTTTGTTGCTAAATGTTAGGAAAGTCAGCTACATCTCCCGATCTTGAAAGTGGTTTCCTTCTGAATAAGAGATCCCAATGGTGCCCTATAATGTAGTGCCTCCTGTTCACCAGACTCAAGTGCTTCAGCGATGTCTCCTATGTAGAATGTGCACCCTACTGTTGTGGCTAAGCCACATGTGCCTTCAGTCCAGTCAGCAGTAATGGCCTAACTCTGTGGGCTTGTCATATGACCTTTATTACGCTGATATACCATCCCTATATACACATTTTGTTGAAAGTTTTTGGTTTTTTGTCACAAAGAGATGTTGAATTTTGTCAAGTGTCTTTGTTGAGATAGTCATATGATTTTTATACTTCCTTTTGTTAATGTGGTATATCCCATTGATTGATTTGTGAACGTTGAACCATCCTTGCATCCCTGGAATAAATCCCAATTGATTATGGTGTATGATGCTTTTAATGTATTGTTGAATTTCTTTTGCTAATATTGTGTTTAGAATTTTTGAATGTATGTTTTTCAGAGATATTGCCTTTTAATTTTGTTGTGGCATCCTTGTATGGTTTGGGTTTCAGGATTATGCTGGCCTAATAAAATGTGTTTGGAAGTATTCCTTCTTTTTCCAAGTTTTTGAAGAGTTTAAGAATTTGTATTAATTATTCTTTGAAATATATGATAGAATTCACCAGTGAAACCATCTGGTATTAGACTTCTGTTTATTGGGGAGTTTTAGATTACTGGTTCAATCTCCTAACTAGTAATCAGGCTGTTCAAATTTTCTATTTCTTCATGATTAAGTCTCAGTAAGTTGTATGCTTCTAGGAAATTATCCATCTCTTCTAGATTGTCCAATTTGTTGGTATATAACTGTTTGCAACAGTCTCTTGTGATTCTTTATATTTCTGTGGTATCATATATTAAGTCTCCTCTTTAATTTTTATTTTCATTATTTGAGGCTTCCTTGTCTTTCTTGGTTAGTTGAGCTAAATAGTTGTCAACTTTGTTTATCATTTCAAAGAATTCAGTTCTTGGTTTCATTGATCTTCTCTATTGTCTTTTTAGTTTCTATTTTATTAATTTCTTCTTTGATCTTTGTTATTTCCTTTCTTCCACTAAATTTGGATTCCTTTGTCCTTCTTTTTCTAATTTCCTGAAATGTAAAGTTGGGTTGTTTATTTGAGATTTTTCTTGTGTCTTAAGGCAGATATATATTGCTATAAACTTCCCACTTAGAACTGGTTTTGTTGCATCCCATCAGTTTTAGTATGTTGTATTTCTGTTTTCATTTGTCTCAAGGTATTATTTTATTTCCCTTCTTTTTCTTCATTGACCCATTAGTTGTTCAGTAGCATGTTGTTTTATTTCCACACATTTGTGAATTTTCCAGTTTTCTTGTAATAGACTTCTAGTTTCATACCAGTTTGGTCAGAAAAGATGTTATGACTTTAATCTTAAATTTGTTAGGTCTTATTTTGTGGCCTAACATGTGATCTATCTTGAAGAATGTTTCATGTGGATGTAAGAAGAATTTGTATCCTATTGCTTTTGGGTGAAATGTTTTGTATATATCTGCTTAGTTCATCTGGTCTAATGTGTCATTTAAGGCTGATGCTTCCCTACTGGTTTTATGTATGGATAGTCTATACATTGATATAAATTGGGTATTAAAGTCTCCTACTATTATTGTATTTTTGTATAATTGTCCCTTTGTATCTATTAATAATTGCTTTAAATTTAGGTGCTCCTATGTTGGGTAAATAAATATTTTTAAATGTTATATTCTTATGTTGGATTGACACTTTGGTCATTATGCAATGCCCTTATCTTTCTCTTATTACAGTATTGGTTTTAAAGTTTATTTTATCTGATATAAGTATAGTTACTCCAGCTTCCTATTGATTTGCCATTTGCATGGAATATTTATTTTTTTATCCCTTTATGTTCAGTCTAAATGTGTCTTCAGATCCAAAGTGAGTCTCTTCAGAACATAGATTGGCATGTTTTTATACATTCAGTCACTCCAAGTCTTTTGATTGGATAATTTATTTCATTTAAATTTTAATTTATTTCATTTAAATTTAAGTAATTATTGATAGATATGCATTTTCTACATTTGTTGTTGTTGTTTTCTAGCTTTTTTTGTAATTCTTCTGTTTCTTTTTCTATTGCTCTCTCTTTTTGTGTTCTGATGACTTTCTTTAATGATGTGCTTAGATTATTTTCTCAGTATCTTTTGTGTGTCCCCTATAGTTCTTGGCTTTGTGGTTATCATAAAGCTTACATATAACAACTTATATTTATAACAGCCTATATTAATTTGATAACCATTTAAGTTTGTACACAATGCAAAGTTCCCATTTTTACTCCCACTGCTCACATTTAATGTTTTTGATGTAATATTTTACATTTTTAAAATTTTGTATATCCCTTAACTAATTATTATAGTTATAGTTATTTTTACTACTTTTGTCGATTAACCTTCATACTAGATTTGCCAGGTAGACTGTTGTTGGTTAGTTTTATCCTTTTAGCACATTGAATGTATCATACCACTCCTTTGGCCTGCAAAGTTAATGCTGAATATCTACTGATAGTTCTGTTTATTTTCTCTTTGCTGCTCTGATTGGGTTAGTTCTGTTGGCCTGTTTTCTTTTCTTTTTATTTAATTTTTTAACATTTTATTTATTTTTGAAAGACATAGAGAGACAGAGCATGAGTGGGAGAGGGGTAGAGAGAGACACAGAATCTGATGAAGGCTCTAGGCTCTGAGCTGTCAGCACAGAACCCGATGTGGGGCTAGAACCCACAAACCATGAGATCATGACCTGAGCTGAAGTCAAACACATAACCAACTGAGCCACCCAGGCACCCCTTTACCATCCCGTTTTTAAGTTACTGATCCTTTTTTTTCTGCCTTGTCTAGTTGCCGTTGAATACCTCTAATTTTTAAATTGAGCAATTGTATTCTTCAATTCTGTGACACCTATTTGATTTTCTGTCTCTTTGTCGAAGTTCTTATATGTTTACCTATTCTCTTAAGTTTGGTGAGCATATTTATGAACATTACTTTGAACTCTTTATACACAAGTTACTCATCTCTGTTTCACTAAGATTTTTTCTGAGGCTTTATCTTGTTCTTTCCTATTTATTCATTTTATTTGACTATCTGTGTTGATTTATATGCATTGGGTCACATAGCCACTTCTCTCAATCTTTAAGAGTTGGCCTCATGTAGGAAATAAAACTTATTTAACCCTTTCCTCACTCTTGGTTGTCTCTCAAATATTTATAATAGTCCAAGCAACCTATTTTATTTTTAATATTTCTCAGTAGTTGAGGGCGTGTCAAGACCAGTCAGTGGCCAAAAGGGAATGACCTCAGTCAACACCTAGGTTCAGGCTATTCAGAAGACAGACTCTTGGACAAAAGATTTTTAAGAATACAAATATATACAGTCCTGTGGACCACAAATTTAAGCTCTACTGGCCACTGGACCCAGGTTTCTGAAGGTGTCTCCTGCCTAAGTGGTAGTGACATAAGCAAGGCTCCAGATGAGTGTATAAGCTCCATTCTTGGAGATACCAGGGAACTTTTGTGAGGCAGAAAGAGAGCACAAAAACGTCACCCCTTGACCTACATTTCCCAAGAACACCTCATTGCCCATAGATAGGTGCCAAATATGAAGCCCTAAGGCCAAAGCCCCAGGAAAAGCAAGTAGGCATATTTCACAGAAAGTTTGGGAATGAATTTCAGTATGCTGTCTGTGCAGTGCCCTGGGGATGGTAGCCTGCCAAGAACTGTCTCTCCAATTGTTGCAGTCCCATATAACCCAGAAACAATTCCCCTTAGCCTTCAGAGGCAGGTAATCCAAGGGCAAACCCTGGTTGGCAGCCACAAAAACTGAAGCACCAGACATAAAAACTGGGGCACCAGACATACATAAGAGCTCCATTTTGAGAGATAGTGACATTTTGGAGCCCAGCAGAAGAGTGCAAAAATAGTGCCTGCCCTCCAAGGTCTCAAGGAAGGTTTACAGTTAGTCCTTAGATGAATGTTTAATTAGAAAATTGCTCCTCAGGATACAGCTTTAATGATTAGCTAATAGGACCCTCTCCAGAAAGATTGAGTTCCTGGGTCTGTTGCCTCTTGACCTGCCCTGGGGGTAGTAGCTATTCAAGATTTCTTTTTTAGTTAATTACAGTTCCATGGGACCATAAGCCCCACCAGCCACCATAGCCAGGCAATGTAGAGATATTTTCTGGCAGTAGCCAGAAAAATCTGGGCATCAAAAAAGAGAATAAGCTCCTTTCTCAAAGACACTGATAAGCTAGTATGAGGCAGAGGGAGAGTGCAAAGATCGTGTCTATTGGCCTCCATTCCCTGAAAGCTCCTCCAATGTACCTATTAAGTGTGTCAAACCAGAAGCCTGCCCCTCAGATCAAAGCCCCTGGACATAGGAGTTTCTTTCTCAAAGACTGGGAATTTGTGCAGTGCCCCAGAAGTGGTAGTTTGCCAAAAGCTGTCTCTGATTGTTACAGTTCCATGGAAACTAGGAATGCAACAGTTTTCATGGGTGTGAGCTCCACTGGTCTTCAAAGGCATGTGTTTTTGAGACTTGTCTCTCAGATATCAGTCTTAATTTGTGGGGTGCTTGATATGGGTCATGACATAGGCGATGGGCTTTATTGCAATCCCCTTTATGACAAGATTGTGTGTCAATCTTTTTTTACTCGCTATGATGTTTCCGAGTCATTTGCCTGATGTGAAGAGACTGCTCCACCAGTTTTTAGTTTCTTTTCAGAGGAAATTGTTCCATATATAGATGGAGATTTGATGCATCTACAACCGGGATGAAGTAACATCCTTCCTACATCATCATTTTGAACAGGCACCTTGTACTTAAAAAAAAAACAACACATTTATCATAACTATTTTGACAACCTTGTCTATTAATTCCAATATGAATAGACCTTTTCTGTTAAGACCTAGTATGAATGTGTCTCTTCATTGACTGATTATTTCTTGATGTGTTGATCCAGTTAAGGCTTAGTTTTAGGCTTTGTTAGGTGGATATATTTCAATACTTTTTTTTGTCCTGGAGTGTAGCCATTATTTCTAGGACATCCTTAAGCACAGCCATTCTGGAGTCCCCACTTAATACACAATATTTGCACCGAAGTACCTCAATTCTGGTTGAGTTGGGATTACTGTACCTCTCCAGCATTGTAGAGTCTCTGAAATCTCTGCCTTGCATTCTTTTTTTCCCAGCAGCTGTTCTTCACCGGGTCTCCTAGAGTCACTCTGCATCTGTGCGGCTTCAGATTAGGACAGGGACCCAAAGATACATACTGCATCAGTTGTTTGGGTATTCTTATTCAGAGATTCCTTTCTCTTCAATAGCCTGTCTACCATCTGAGTTGCCTTATGAACTCAAAGTTTTGATTTCTGTTTCTTCCATCCACTGAGACTAGCAATATCTGCTTGAGTTCTATTTTTCTGTGCCTCTTTGGAAAATGCATTCTGGATACAACAGAATATATGCAGTTGTGTGCTACCCTTCTTTCAAAGATAGTAGCTTTGCATTGGCTGATGCCCAAGGCTACCATCGAATGTCCAATTGTTCTATATATTTCTTCCAGCTTTTATAATAATGTAAAACAAGAGAATATTGGATATTAGCTACTTTAGGAATGGATTAGGAAATCAGGAAGTAACCCACCTTTAAAAATTGCCTCGTTTGTTTCTTTTAATTTTTCAGGTGTTATTGTATTCATTGCATATATTTAGTATATTAATTCATTATGTATTCATATTAAGTGTGTGTAGGAAGTTAATGTAATCTATGTTTTATACAGAGAGAATTAATGTACAAAACATTCTCATAGTGTCTAAATGTTATTTACTACCTGGTCTTTTAAATGCCACAGAATATGTATAAATACATGACAAATTGTTACATATATGTCAAAAAGTGTTTTAGTAATATTTGGGGAAATCAATTGAGTTTTGGGATGTGGTTAGGAATGCACTATAAATTTTTACATTTAAAATACTGACTTCTACTTTCTGAAAATTCCTGTCAAAATATTTTCAAGAATGAATTTTATTTAGATAACAACAAAAACAAAACAGTCTGCAAATTTTTCTTTGACTTTTTTGTCGTATAGATTCATTTCCAGTCCATTACTAGCCTAACGATAGGAATCTATAAAGCTCTGCAATTTGTGGATTATAAATCACAGTTTCCTGTCTGCCCTTTTTGCATATTGGTTCCTGAACTTTTCACACTTGCTCCTTCTTTTTCTTCCTTGGGTTTCAAATCTCACCTGATTCCCTTGATGACAACATATAGAAATCAATGTACAGAAATCTATTGCGTTTCTATACACCAATAATGAAGGAGCAGAAATAGAAATCAAGAAAATAATCCCATTTTCAATTGCATCAAAAGCAATAAAATACCTGGGAAAAAACTTAACCAAAGAGGTAAAAACTCTTTACTCTGAAAACTATAAAACATTGATGAAAGAAATGGAAGATGACACAAGGACATGGGAAGAAATCCCATACTCATCAGATTGAAAAATAAATATTGATAAATTGTGTACACTACCCAAAAAATTTACACATTTAATGAAATTCCTATCAAAATACCAACAGCATTTTTCACAAAGCTAGAACAAATAATCCTAATATTTGTATGAAACTACGGAAGGCCCCAAATGGCTAAAGCAATCTTGAAAAAGAAAAGCAAAGCTAGAGGGATCACAATTCTAAACTTCAAGTTATACTGCTACAGTAATAAAGACAGTATGGTACCAGCACCAAAACAGACACAGAGATGAATGAACAGAATAGAAAAGTCAGAAGTAAATCCACAAGTACCATACCATATGGTCAACTAATCTTTGAAGGAAGAAAAAATATTCAGTCTTTTAAACAAAAGGTATTGGGAAAACTGGAGAGCAATATGCCAAAGAAAGAAATTAGACCATTTTCTTACATCATACACAAAAATAAATTCAAAATAAATGAAAGACCTAAATGTGAGACAGAAGGCCATCTTAACAGAGAACACAGGCAATACCTTTTTTGACCTCAGTCATAGCAACTTCTTACTATAAATGTCTCCTGAGGCAATGGAAACAAAAACAAAACCAAACTATTTGGACTTAGTCAAAATGAAAAGCTTCTGCATAGTAAAGGAAATAATCAACAAAACTAAAAAGCAACCAACAGAATAAGAGAAGATATTTGCAGATGACATATCTGATAAGGAGTTAGTATTCAGGGGCACCTGCATGGCTTAGTTTGTTAAGCGTCCGACTTCGGCTCAAATCATGATCTCATGGTTAATGCATTCGAGCCCCACATCAGGCTCTGTGCTGACAGCTCAGAACCTGGAACCTGCTTTGGATTCTGTGTCTCCCTCTCTTTCTGTCCCTCCCTAGCTCACACTTTGTCTCTCTCCTCCCTCAGAAATAAATAAACATTTAAAAAAAAAGTTAGTATCCAAATTTATATAGAACTTATAAAATTTTAACACCCCAAAAAACAAACAATCCAGTTAAAAAATGGGTTGAAGGAGTAAAGAGACATTTTTTCTAAGGAAGGCATATAGATGTCTATTGGACACATGAAAAGATGCCCAACATCACTCATCATCAGGGAAATACTAGTGAAAACCACAATGAGATATCACCTCACATCTGTCAGAATGGCTAAAATTAACAACACAGGAAACAACAGATGTTGGTGAGGATGTGAAGAAAGGGGAAACTTGTGTACTGTTGGTGGCAATGCAAACTGGTGCAGTTACTCTAGAAAACAGTATGAAGTTCCCTCAAAAAGTTTAAAATAGAACTACCTTACAATCCAGCAATCACATTACTGGGTATTTACCTAAAAGATACAAAAATACTGACTCAAAGTGATACATGCACTCATGTTTTTCTATCAGCATTATTTACAATAACTAAATTATGGGAGAAGTCTAAATGTCCATTGATTGATAAAGTATCAAGGTGTGGTGTATTTTACAAAGAATATTATTTGGCCATAAAGAGAATGAGACCTTGCCGTTTGCAATGGCATGGATGAAACTAGGGAGTATAATGCTGAGTGAAATAAGTGAGAGAAAAGCAAATATCATATGATTCCTGTCATATGTGGAACTTAGGAAATGGAATGAATGACCATTGGGGGGTAAAAGATACAAACCAGGAAACAGACTCTTAGTTGTAGAGAACAAATTGAAGCTTTTGGGAGGCGTGGTGGGTAGGGGCATGGATTAAATAGGTGAAGGGGATTAAGGAGTGCACTTGTAATGAGCACATGGTGATGTATAGAAGTCTTGGATCATTGTATTGTACACCTGAAACTAATATAAGACTGTATATTAACTAACTGAAATTTAAATAAAAAGGTAAAAAATAAAACCTAAATAATCTGATTAGAAAATGGGCAAAAAACATGAAGAGATATTTTACTAAAGAAGATATACATGGCAGACAAACATGAAAAGATGTCCAATATCACTAGCTATTAGTGAAATGGAAATTAAAATAATAATGAAATATCATCATGCAGTTATTAGAACAACTAAAATAAAAAATAATGACAATACTAGATGTTGGAGGGGATATGGAGGAGCTAATATATATGGACCTCTTTTATATTTCTAATTGGAAATGTGAGATATACAATCACACTAGGAAACATTTTTGCAGTTTCTTAAAAAAATTAAACATATACTTACTATACAATTCAGCAATTGTACTCTTGGGCATCTATCCCAGAGAAATGAAAATGGATATCTGCATTTGTGCATGATTACTCATAGTAGCTACATTTGTTTTAGTTAACACCTGAAAAGAACCAAAATATTCCTCATTCAGTCAATAGTTAAACAAACTGGTACATCTATTATCTATACCATAGAATACAGGGAATGAACTATTGATATACACAATTTTAACGGGTCTGAGGGACATTTTTCTAAGTGATTAAAAGAAATCTCAAAAGGTGATGTGTTATGTGATTCCATTCATGTACTCTTCTCTAAATGACAAAATTAGGAATGGAGAAAACATATTAGTGGTTTCCATGGGTTAGGGATAGCGGAGTGGAGGTACAGAAATGTGCTGCTACTCAGGGATAACACAGAGAAATGTCTGTGCTGATAAAATAGTTCTCATGGTGATGATCACACAAATATACACATGTGACAAAATGACAGAACTATGTACTCACATTGTACCAAATGCCAAACACACCAAATGTCAAATTCCTGGTTTTGAGAGTATAATTATGTAAGATGTAACCAGAGGGAGAAACTGGGTGACAGGTACACAAGACTTATCTACTATTTTTGTGAAATCCACTGAGCCTATAATTATTTCAAAATAAAAGTAGGAAAACATAGAGAATGGAGCAAAAACCCTGAGGGAATCAGGAAGCTGTAGTTGTGGAGGCAACATATGAGCTAAATCCCAAAGGTTGAGTAGGGGCTTTCAGAGGTGGTAGGAACATTTTAGGCCAAGATGAAAATTGCCTTTCCATTAAGCACAGAGGTGGGGAAAAGCAGTACATCGGTCAGAATGCTTTCGTTCAAAAGTTCACAAGACTCATTTAAAGTGGCTTACTGAAGAGGGGTTTAAGCGCCTAGGCACTTTTCCAGATCCATTCACTTGTACTTCTCTATACCCTGAGAAGCTGAGCTCACTATCACCTCGTCCTCCTTTGGGATTCAGTTAGGGATAGAGATTGGCAGAAGATCAGAGTGCACCAGGAGAAAGATATGAGAATATTTGTTACACTCGTCACACTGGGCTATGGTTGTGAAAGTAGCTCAGTTACTCTACCCCTAGCGTCATTCCCTGTCAGGTAGTCCATCACCAATTCCAGGAACCACTAATCCCCTCCTCTTGAAAACCTAGGGTAACAACAACTGATGTTGCCAATCTTTGGATCCTTTAGCAACCTTTGACAGTTACTTCATTCTTCCCACACTTCTGCTACCAGTCCCTTTATTAACCTCCTCAGTGAGTCCTTTGGGGTGGTTTGTGTTCTGCAAGGATCCTAAACTATACATTAATTCACATAACAATAATTCTAGAGGTGAATTGTTCCAGGGGTTTAGCTACAAATTCAAGTGTAGGCAGAACCATATCCTAAAAAGAGAGACAAGGAACACTGGGCTGCTGTGTGTGTGTGTGTGTGTGTGTGTGTGTGTGTGTGTGTGTGTGTGTGTTAGGGTAGAAAATCCTCTCATTACACTTCTGTTCAGATCCTATGGACTGAGACCGAATCTCATGTCCATACTCTGGGTACAGTGGGTAGGGAAGCAAAGATTTGGTATTTTTTATCTTCTGGTGGAAGGTGGGCTCTGACAGTAGGAAAAAAGGAAGGGAAGATTGATGATGGGAAACTGACTATGTCTTTCCCACTCAGGAAATTGGTTGCCTATGCTCTGGCATGGGGTTGAAGGAAAGGGTGTGAAGAGTGGAGCTAGTTCTCAGAGAGCTTTGTACGTCAAAGAGGATTTCAGGAGTTATTCAGGTTCAGATAACAACCAGAAAAAAGACAGAAAGATTAAGTGTTTTGCCTCTATAATTGGTAATTCCAATTTCAAGAACCTGTATTGGAACTAAGATGGATAATGTAGATTATAGAGATAGGCCAAGAGATGGTGAAACTGTAAAGTCATTCTGCACAAGTCTGATCAGTTTTGGGGCTCTTTCGTATATCTTATTGGCATTTTTGTCTATCTTTGTGCCAATACCATGCCATTTTAATTGCTGTGGCTTTATAATAAGATTCTAATAAGTCCAGTTTTCATTTATTCTTCCAGAGGGTCTTGGAAAGTCTTGACATTTTGTAGATGATTATAAACTTTACAATTTCAATGCCTTAAAGGAGTTTGTGTATGGAGACCTATTTTCCCTATACAACATCTAAGTTAGGAAGTTGAGTGTCTAATATTTCCACCCCCAAATAACTTTGTCGCTTTTTTCCTCCTAATACAGTAGTTTTGTCACCTGGTTATAAATAAGATACCTAACCTCTGTGTTGCACAAGCTAGGCATTTTTATTTTTAAAAGGATAGTTTTAAACTGAAAAACTAGATGTGAACCCTAGTTTTTGTGATGTTCAGTCACCCAGCTCCTTAAACTTAACTATGGTACGTAACATATGTACTTAGAACTAACAGATGTTTTTTCCATAGTGATTTTAAGGTTTTCAATGGAAAGTCTTTTTTCCTGCTGTATCTTGTTTTCAAGTGAAGTTGATTAGTTCTATATAGTTTAAAATGTGTTAGGAATAAGCACACTTTAAAAGATGTTTTCTAACAGAGAGGGAGGCCAACCATAAGATACTCTTAAATACAGAGAACAAATTGAGGGTTGCTGGAGGGGTGTTGGGTGCCAGGATGGGCTAAATGGATGATGGGCATTAAGCAGGGCACTTAATGGGATGAGCACGCGATGTTATATGTTATTAATGAATTACTAAATCCTACTCCTGAAACCATTATTACACTATATGTTAGTTAACTTGGATATAAAGGGAAACATTAAATAATTAACTAATTAATTAAAATAAAAGATATTTTGCAGCCCTCAATTTTATGACATTGATACTTAATTTGGAGTACACTGGATATTGAGAACAAAATTTGGGGCTGTGAAGAGAGATGGTTGAGGCCATTATGAAATGGGAGTATCAACATTTAAACACTGTAAACATAAAGGAATGTTTTCTTCTGTCTGCTATTTTTGTGGAAGATATTTTACAAATACCCATTTTTAAATGTAATTTACCTACCTAGTTTAAGTTTCCTAAGACATTTATGTAATCTTCCAAAACTGCTTTGTCTGTGTACTTAGAAATACATAAGAATCTTTATCAAACCTAAAAAATATAAGCTTGTGAGCACAAAAAAAAATAATCAATTTATCAAATTCTACAAAAATCACTTGGGTACTTTAATTGGGTTTGCCTTTAATTTATAATTAATTGGAGAAGACCTGAGATCTTTATAATCTATCTGCCAATTCATGTACATGATATTTGTCTATTTATTTAAATCATTATTAATGCCTCTCAAAGTTTTATAATTTCGCATAGTATTTTTAAACATAATTCCTTAAATTACTAGATACTTATTTTATGATTTGTTCTTAAGGATATATTTTGAAAAGTCTTTTTTAAGTATACATTTTTATCAGGTTAAGCAAATTCTTTTCTTCATTTGCTAGGGACATTTAATCATAAATGGCATTAAATATCTGTGTAAATATAATTTTAATATAGAATACATTTTTACATATAGATACATAGTATATAAATTAACCACTTGTGTCTGTGTTCAAGTTTTCTGGATCCTCTACTTTTAAACATTTCTAGGGTAGAGGGTTGTCACAACTGGGTTCTTGGGAAGTAGACTCTGAGACAGCATTTGGCATGCAGGATATTAATTAGTGAAAACCATTGGTATCAACCAACACCTATGGATGGAGGTGCAGGAAGTAGGATTGGGCCAAGAAGTCCAGCTGAGAGGTGACCTGGAAGCAGCACTGGCCAACCCTATGGAGCTCTGGAGCTGGGACGTCAGCATTGTCCTAAATTGGACAGACATGGCCAGGACTTAGTATAACTGGCTGGATCAGTCATTAGATGTGAGCTAAGATGTGTTACCCTGGGCTTTGTAGATGAGGCATCACCAAAGGGCTAACAGCTGGAGGAATACTTCCAGCAGCCCCCACCCCAGAGCTGGGCAATGAGCCCTTCATCAAAGGTACTCTGGGCAGTACATTTCAGTGACCACAATAGAGGATTATTGGCTTAACTCTAGAATGAGTCACCTCTATCAGACAGAAGAGATTCCAAAGTAGCCACTGAAGCATCTGGATTAATTTATTTATTTATTATCTCCTTAGCTTCAAAATGCCACATAGCATGGATCCACTCCTACTAGTGGCAAAACAATCAGGTACTCTTTGTAAGACAAAACATTACCTCTCTCAAGCCAGACACTTTAAGGTGCTGTTAACAACTTACTTCTTATAAAGGGGCTAAACGATGTTTTACTTGAAAGCTCAGCAGTTTGACTTCACTGGAAATTAGGGCACACACAAGGACACTCTTGGTATTACAAAATACTTGTGCCCTGATAATTATACACAGTTTCTAACATCCTACTATAGGATTGTATTAGTCCACAATCTTAGAGGATGATGGCTGCTCTACTGTTAGGTGGAAAACCAAAATACAACAACAGTAATGACAATAATAGCCAAGGAATATTGAAAGTGTTGGTATATACCTGGATGGGAATCCTGTTTGGTTGGGGCAAGTTTCTTTTTCTTATTGCTCTCTTTTTTTAAAATTTAAATCCAAGCTAGTTAACATATAGTGTAAAAATAGTTTCAGGAGTAGAATTTAGTGATTCATCACTTACATGTAATACCTAGTGCTCATCCCAACAAGTGCCCTCCTTAATGGCCATCACCCATTTAGCCCATCCCTACATCCAATACCCCTCCAGCAACCCTCATTTTGTTCTTTATGTTTAAGAGTCTCTTATGGTTTGTCTCCTTCTCTGTTTTTTCTTATTTTTCCTTTCCTTCCCCTATGTTCATCTGTTTTGTTTTTTAAATTCCACCTATGAGTGAAATCATATGATATTTGTTCGCTTTATTTTGCTTAGCATGATACTCTGTAGTTCCATCCACATTGCTGCAAATGGCAAGATTTCATTCTTCTTGATCGCCAAGTTATATTCCATTGTATATGTATACCACAGCTTTTTTATCCATTCAGCAGTTGATGGACATTGGGCTCTTTCCATAATTTGGCTATTGTCAATAGTGCTACTATAAACATTGTGGTGCATGTTTGGGGCAAAGTTCTATAACACTCTGAGCCTTTCTATTTCTCAACTCTAGTGAACAGTGAGGTCGCATGTATTAAAGTACATATTGTCTGATGCCCAGTGAAAGCCAACATTTGATAAGAAATAGCTACATTATCAGCTATGACTATGTCCTCTGAAATGGTAAAATATATAAATATGCCTGTACAGAAAATCAGTTAACAGTGGTTACTACTAGATGGGGAGATTACGGGTGACTTATTTTTATAAGTTGTTTTCAATTTTTTTTAGAATTAAGAGATGGTACATTTATATTCAGAAAGATAAATAATTTGAGAAAATAAAATTAATACATGTTAAAAATCACACTATTTTCTATAGTGGGTAAAGTCAACAAAGTAATCAATTTTGTGGTGTGACTGTCCCACGTCAGGAGGAAAAGGGCATTCAAGAAGGCAGATTTTACTGAAATCCTGAAAAGGGTGGACTAGTTGACTTCATTTTAGAACAGTGCTTCACAAAGTTGTAGGAGATGGGTTAACAATGGTTTTGGTTTCAGATCATGTCATCAGGTAAATGCATACTTTCTCCTCAATGCATATACAAATTCTAGTACCCAATTACTTCTCCCTTAGTAAAAATTCAAAATTATTCAAAGGAAGTTATCACTTACCCATCACAGAAGAGGTCTGTCCCTGGTGCAATCACTGAGGAGCTTTCCTGGTGACCTCATGCCCTCAACTGTCCTCTGGAGGACAGTGATGGGCACAGGAGGAGATGATGGGTGTTCAGATGGAGCTGTCTGGTTGTGTTGGGAATGCCCTGTGACCCTGTGGTAATGGGGATCATGAGGTCCAATATCCCAAATCTTTAACAAATTTGCATTCAAAACCGTTCCTCTGCCAGGTACATGCAACTTTGCAAACTATGCTCTGTAGCTTGGAAGATACAAGCACACTCTGACTAGAAATGTGGTTCCCCTCAGGCTTCCTCTGACCGTCTGTTATCCCCAGCTTCCTCCATAGGCAATCCATTATCACCATCATTTCATCTTTCCTTCTTTTCGTATTATTTTTTTCACATTTGTATTTAAATTCTAATTTAAATTTTTAATTTGTTTTTAACATATAGTGTAATATGGGTTTAGGAGTAGAGTTTAGTGATACATCATTTACGTATAACACCCAGGCTCAACACAATAAGTGTCCTCCCAATGCCCATCACCCATTTAGTCTATCCTCCTACCTAACTCCCCACCGGCAACCTTTAGTTTGTTCTCTACATTTAAGAGTTTCTTATGGTTTGCCTCCTTCTCTCTCTTTTTTTTTCTTACCCTATGTTCACCTGTTTTGTATCTTAAATTTCACATATGAGTGAAATCATAGGGTATTTGTTTTCCTCTGACTGACTTATTTCACTTAACATAATACACTCTAGCTCCATTTACATCATTGCAAATGGCAAGATTTCATTCTTTTTGATGTCTGAGTAATATTCCATTGTATATACATACATACCACATCTTCTTTATCCATTCATTAGTCAGTGGACATTTGGGCTCTGTTCATAATTTGACTATTGTTGATAATGCTGCTATAAGCATCAGGGTGCATGTGTCCCTTTGAATCAGTGTTTTTTATCCTTTGGATAAATACCTAGTAGTGCAATTGCTGTGTTGTAGGGTAGTTCTATTTTTAACTTTTTGATGAACCTCCATACTGTCTTCCAGGGTGGCTGCACTCATTTGCATTCCCACAGACACTGTAAGAGTGTTCCTCTTTCTCCACATCCTCACCAACACCTGTTGCTTATTGTGTTGTTAATTTTAGATATTCTGACAGGTGTTAAGTGGTATATCATCATAGTTTGGGTTTGTATTTCCGTAATGATATGTGATGTTGAGCACCTTTTCATGTGTCTGTTAGCCATCTGGGTGTCTTTTCTGAAAAAAATGTCATTTATGTCTTCTGCCCATTTCTTAAATGGATTCCTTCTTTTTCTTTCTTTTTAAAATCTGTGTGTATTTTTTTCTTTCTTCTGATTTTCCTTATTTTTTTTATTTAACAAAGCAAAACATGCTTCTTTCAAAAAGTGATCAGGTATAAAAAATGCATAAAGTGAAAGTTAGTGATTCAATACTACCTTCCATGCCCTCAGTCTTTCATTTGAAGTTGCATATTTATTCAAAAAAAATCAAACTACAACTGCTTAGGTCAACGCATTTGTATTTAATTTATTAATATTTTGTTTCTATTTATATTATTAACCTCTGTTGATTTCTGATAGTTATGATAAAAAAAGGGAATAATGCATCATGGAACATTGGGACATCTGGAATGATACTTGTTCCGAAATGGAATAGAAACAGCAAAGACATGCCAGGGCTGTGGGAAGAGAACATGAGAACCAATGACAACCTTAAGATGGTTGCCAAATGATGCCATAGTGGACAGGCCAGGGAGGTTCTGGGCACCTTCCTTTGCTCACATCACTGTCCTTTCTTTACACACCAGGGATCTCACAGAGGCATGTCCTGAATCTTAGGGGTGGAAAGGCTCACACCTTGGTGTCCACATTCATGTTTACAAATACATACTCTGGAAATGGTTTTCTTTGAGAATTCAGCAATGCAAGTTAGATGAGTTTTCTTAAAGTCATACCATCTTGGGAAGGGAAAGGAGAAGGAAATAAAGAGAAGTGTGCCCACACTGCTAATTTCAAATCATCATGGCCTTTAGAATCTCTTGTTCCCACCCACTTCTGGACACCTCAACCCTATGCTTAGTAAATTAAATAGGCATAACATGCATGAGCCTGGAACAACACATGCCTCAACTACAAGGCACTACTTGAGTGACCCAAAGCCATCATCTTCACTGTGCAGGCACTTCCCAGACTCATTACCTTCTTGTGCTGAAAGAGGACAGCCCTTAACCATTCATGTCACTGGACATGATGGTCCAGAGTTGATCTACTTGATCCAGAGTCCCTGGTGGGTTGTACAGAACAAGGACAAAACCACAGAGGATAAACTTCCACTGCTGTGGTGCTCAGTGATGTGAGATGGACAAAACAAAGGCTCCTTCTGCTAAAACCAATGGGACTGCATAAGCATTCTTCCCTCCTTTACCCAAGAACTGAGCTCAGCTGTTCTCAGCTGCAGGCTAAGCCCCATGCTCAACCCCTGAGCCAAGCTGTGGCTAAGTTGAAGATACTATGCCCATTCATCCCACACCTAGCACAGTCCCTCCAGCTAGCATTTCCATCTTCCAATAACCCCAAGGTCTGCCTTCTTCTACCTGAACTACTGCTCCAGATTTCCTACTCCAAACTTCTTTAGAGTTGTGCCCTCCTCCTTCTCATCTGGCTTCCTTCCAGAAATCCAAGAATATCCCAAGGATATTCAAATCAAGAGGAACATTTCTCTGTGATACAAAATTACATGAAAGCGAATGCTTCAAAGATCAGATCTGAGCAGGTGGTGTTATGAAGGGACTCCAGAAGCCCCTCCCCATACTACCTGAAAACCAAGGGCCTGATCTTATTTTCCCTTGAGGCACAGATCCTCATGCTTTATCCAGGGTGCATAAGCAACAGAAATAAATGCATCTGGCACCACATTACTCGGTCTTTGCTTTTATGCCATTCCTGGCTTTTGCCAATCATTACTGAGTTTCCATTGGCCTGGAAGGCTGCCTCACATATCTAGGCACCAAAGTGGCTGTGCTTATGAATGCACAGTCTGAGCGTCTACTTAGTCTATTCCTCATCAATTGCTCAAAGCAATAAATCTATGACTTATTTCCAGCAGCCGAAGAAACCAGAGATAGATATGGAGTCCCCTGCCCTGGTGAAGCATATTTTTGTGAGGATAGGCGTGTGTTATAGAGAGCAAGTGAGTGAGGGGTGCAGGGTCAGGGCCGGTGATGAATGGTGTTAGGAAAGTCTTTTCAGAGCTGGCTGGAGATGGCAGAATGAGCCCTGGAGGATGGCCAGGTTGGAAGGAACAGAAGGCAGGCAGTAGTCAGGATGGAAGGAGAAAGCATGTGGAGTGTGTACTGGAACACAGAACATTAACTTCCCCCAGGTCTTGTCTGTAAGCATCCATGTGTCATGAAGCCATGGTTTTGTTCCTCCTTGATCTTTTAAGGACCTAGCAAATAGTTGGATCACAAGAATATTTGTCGGGTTCCATTCTAAGCAAAATAAATGTGAGAAAAACTCTTTTTGCAAATAATCACCGCAAAGTAGATAACAAATGGTGAACATCTGGAAATAAGGGCACTGCTGAATGGTGCATTTTACTGTGAACTCAAATGCAAATTCAGACTCTGGAAGCCTGCTGTGCTCCTCATAGCTCCCCATAGGTCCCCTTAGCTCAGCGAGCTACAGCTATGGACCTCCAGGCCTAAAGAC
The DNA here is from genome assembly GCA_030068075.1 of Paguma larvata. Taxonomy (NCBI): domain Eukaryota; kingdom Metazoa; phylum Chordata; class Mammalia; order Carnivora; family Viverridae; genus Paguma; species Paguma larvata. Next base: position 117,225,990 of record CM057827.1, read on the forward strand.
TCTCTCTCTCATCTCCTTCTCAAGTCTTGACATTTTCCTCTTTTATACTTCGTGTGCTGTGAGCAAGTAGCTTTTTATTTCTCAGTGTATCTCCTTGTTCTTGCTTGCCTAATGTGGTTCACATCACGACTGTAATTGTAGGAATTTTGCAAGGCTGTGTACCTAGAAGTGACTTTAGAAAGCATCGTGGTATAAAAAGAAATATTTCCATTTTCTGCAGCACCTTCTGAGGAGATAGATATTAAAACCCAACACTGTCTTCTGCAACTGATTCCAACTGTGAACTGTGAACTCCCAGGCAGCATAAAGGAATTGCTAGAACACTGTACTAAGAGACTTAACCAATCTTCAGCCTGGTTTCTACCTGCACTAGGACATGTCATGCCCAAGAAAACACAATGCTTGAGGCAAGGGAAGCAAAAGCAGAAATAAATGATAATAGGGGGAAAAAAGAGAGAGGCAAATGAAGAAACAGACCGTCAGAGGTAAAGAACAAACTAATGGTTATTAGCAGAGGGGGGGGGTATGTGGGTTAAAAAAGTTCAGTGGAGTTCAAGGAGTGCACTTGTTGAGATGAGAATCAGGTGTTGTATGGAATTGTTGAATCTCTATATTATATACCTGAAACTAATATTACACTGTATGTTAACTAACTGGAATTTCAATAAAAACTTAAAAAAAAAGAAAACAATGCTCCCAAACAGCAAAATGTACATTGTCCTAATTCACATTGCCAAACCATTTTAAGTAATTCCTCACACCTCTTTTTTGCAATTATCCATTTCCTCATAGCCTCACAGTCTCCTTTTTTGTTCTCTTGTTTTTCACTTCCCATAGCCCTTTTTATTTCCTTCTCTGTTCTTTCTTTAAAACTACCAGTCCCATTTAGGTCTTAGTTGTCATTGAGCTCAGTTTATACTGGAGTCTTTCTCCACTATGGAAGTAGTCTTAGTAAAAACTATGTTGTTGCCTTTAAAGAGGTCCACTCAGGTTGTGAAGAATGAATGGCTACATGCTATGGAATTGGGGGAGATAAAGACAGAAGGGAGGCCTCCAGAGGGAGTTTGATATGCTAAAGAGGACTCCTTAAATACCTGAGGCCTTGCTATTGTCAAGCTAAGGTTGTTTTTCCTCTAGTAAGGCATTAACATTATGATGGTAGGGTGTTCCTGGAGAAATGTTATACTCTGTATTTGACTCAAGTGTTTGTCGATGAGCTGCAAGTTATAAGGAAATTTCATTTTACCTGCCATTTCCTTCTTGCCTTTGTTCCCCACATCACTATGGAGGGGAGGGTGATACTAGGGGCTTCAGGAAACTAAGTCTATAGATTTCTGGAGATTAGGCTACTGATAAGATTGCCTTTTTCTTGTAATTTACTAAAATATTTGTAAACTGATGGAGACTCCTGTCCTGCATAACTGTGATCTCTATCAGTTAGCCATTTGTTTCCTTTCCTTTTCTTTGTTCTTGGGCAGCCAGGAGTGCCTAAGCAATATCTCACATATCCCACCTGCAGGGATAGGGGAGTTGGGGGTGTGTGCTAGCTTGTGCTTTGCCCGCAGCTTGCTTATGCTCCCTCACCACTGAACAGTGAGCCATGGGACTTGATATAACCAATCAGTTAATCCACAGTGTCAACTTCAACCCTCTGTTAGCATAACCACAATGAAATCACTTTCTTGGAACATAAACATTCCTGACAGTTTTCTCGCAGAGCCACAGGTAAGTTGACTCCCTCACTAGTGTGGGAACCCTCGCCTGTCAAGCAAATAACCCTAGCTCTTACTGGCTGACCCTTGTGGCTCCCAGTATCTTCCATTTGTGCAAAGAAGCATCAGTGATACATTAGGAGGGGGTCAATTTCAACAAGCTCATTATCAAAAATCAGAGCTTTACACTGAACTGCAAACTACGCCACTTAGAGTTACTATTGATTGGGTTCTATGTCCCCTGCAATGTGAGGTATTCACACAATACTTATTTTCATTCAATTCCCCACAACAAACCCATTTTACCAATGAGGAAACCAAAGAGCCAGTGATGGACAAGACGAGCTCAGTATCCTGTGTTCCTGGCTACAGACAAATGATATTGTCTAATGAACCATGAAGTCAAGGTAGTAAACATTTGAATAAGAGAGTCTCCAAGGATCAAATCTGAAGGAGGGGAAAACTTTAAGAATGAAGCCTTTGGGCAAGGACTAGGTCCTAGAGATCAGTGAACACTAGATTAGCAAGAGAGGACTGAAAGCTTGTCTGCTCCAATAGTTGGATAGATGGTCTGCTGTTGACATATGGCTCAAAATGGTGAGAAGCCCTGTGAAAAAAAGGGCAGGACCTGGAGGAGCTGAAAAGCATTTCTAGGTTGTCCCTAGGGTGGTATAAATCCAAGGAAACACTCTTGGGTTCCAAATATGGAAGCATCTTCCTCACACCTGATTGCAGGACAGAACTTGTGGAGGTAGACGGTGCCAGTGAGAGTGAACTGGCCATGGTCAAGGCCATTCTGGAGAGAAGAAAAAGAAGAAACTGGCAGATGGACATGCCTGGTAACCACTTCCATAGGTCTGCATTCAAGCATAGATGGCTTGGCCTTGCTTCGAACTAGGTGGAGCTAAGAAAGAACCAGCTTGGACCCCACGTGGTCAGGAAAGCCTGGACAAGATCTTGACTACACCAGAAAAATCACTGTTTTTTTAACTCAAAAAATATTTTTTCCTACCTCTTTCATAATGCATTTCTAATTTTTAAAAAAATTATGATAAAATACATACAACATAAAATTTACTATCTTAATCATTTTAAGTGTACCCTTCAGTGGAATTAAGTATTTATGTTTTTTTTCTATTTTTTTATTAATAATTTATTGACAAATTGGTTTCCATACAACACTGAGTGCTAATCCCAAAACGTGCCCTCCTCTGTGCCTGTCACCCATTCTCCCGCCCCCCCCACACCCACCTATCCCCTCAGTTTGTTCTTAGTCTTTGAGAGTATCTTATGTTTTGTCTCCCTCCCTCTCTGTGGCTTTTTTCCTTCCCCTCTTCCACTCCCCCCTGGTTTTATGTTAAGTCTCACAAAGTCCACCTATGCATGGAAACATATGGCATCTGTCTTTCTCTGACTGACTTATTTCACTTAGCATAATACCCTCCAGATCCATCCATGTTGCCACACATGGCCAGATTTCATTCTTTCTCATTGTATATTCCCTTGTATATATATGCCACATCTTCTTTATCCATTCATCAGTTGATGGACACTTAGTCTCTTTCCATGATCTGGTTATTGTTGAAAGTGCTGCTATGAACATCAGGGTACACGTGCCCCTATGCATCAGCACTCCTGTGTCTCTTGGGTAGATTCCTAGCAGTGCCTATGGCTGGGTTATAGGGTAGGTCTATTTTCATTTTTTTTTGAGGAATCTCCACACAGTTCTCCAGACTGGCTGCACCAGTTTGCATTTCCACCAACAGTGCAACAGGGTGCCTGTTTCTCCAGATCCTCGCCAGCATCTATAGTTTCCTGACTTGTTCACTTTAACCACTCTGACTGGTGTGAGATGGTGTCCCAGAATGGTTCTGATTTGTATTTCCCTGATAATAAGTGACATTGAGCATCATTTCATGTGTCTGTTTGCCATTTGGATGTCTTCTTTGGAGAAGTGTCTATTCATATCTTCTGCCTATTTCTTCACTGGATTATTTGTTTTGGGGGTGTAGAGTTGGGTAAGTTCTTTATAGATTTTAGATACTAGTCCTTTATCCTATATGTCATTTGCAATTATCTTTTCCCATTCCATTGGTTGCCTAATAGATTTGTTGGTTGTTTCTTTTGCCGTGCAAAAGCTTTTTATCTTGAGGTCCCAGTAGTTCATTTTTGCTTTTAATTCCCTTGCCTTTGGAGATGTGTCGCATAGGAAATTGATGCGGCTCAGGTCAAAAAGGTTTTTTTCCTGCTTTCTCCTCTAGAATTTGGATGGTTTCCTGTCTGACATTCAGGTCCTTCATCCATTTAGAGTTTATTTTTGAGTGTGGTGAAAGGAAGTGGTCTAGTTTCATTCTTCTGCATGTTGCTGTCCAGTTCTCCCAGCACCATTTGTTAAAGAGGCTGTCTTTTTTCCATTGGATACTCTTTCCTGCTTTGTCAAAGATTAGTGGGCCATATACTTGCGGGTCCATTTCTGAGTTTTCTATTCTATTCCATTGGTCTATGTGTCTGTTTTTGTGCCAATACCATACTGTCTTTATTATTACCGCCTTGTAGTAGAGGTTAAAGTCTGGGATTGTGATGCCTCCTGCCTTGGTTTTATTTTTCAGTATTACTTTGGCCATTTGGGGTTTTTGTGGTTCCATACAAATCTTAGGATTGTTTGTTCTAGCTTTGAGAAGAATGCTGGTGCAATTTTGATTGGGATTGCATTGAATGTGTAGATTGCCTTGGGTAGTATTGCCATTTTAACAATATTTATTCTTCCAATCCATGAGGATGGAATGATGTTTTTCCATTTCCTTGTGTCTTCCTCAATTTCCTTCATAAGTTTTTTATAACTTTCAGCACAGAGATCCTTTACATTTTTGATTAGGTTTATTCCCAGATATTTTATGGTTTCTGGTGCAATCGTGAATGCGATTAGCTTCTTTATTTCTCTTTCTGCTACTTCGTTGTTGGTATATAGAAATGCCACCGATTTCTGTGCATTGATTTTGTATCCTGCAACTTTTCTGAATTCATGGATCAGTTCTAGTAGGCTTTTGGTAGATTCTGTCGAGTTTTCCATGTAAAGTATCATGTCGTCTGCGAAAAATGAAAGTTTGACTTCCTCCTTGCCTATCCTGATGCCTTTTATTTTGCTTCGTTGTCTGATTGCTGATGCTAGGACCTCCAATAATATGTTAAATACCAGTAGTGAGAATAGACACCCCTGTCATGTTCCTGATCTCAGGGAGAAGGCTCTCAGTTTTTCCCTGTTGAGGATGATATTAGCTGTGGACTTTTCATAAATGGCTTTTATGATGTTTAAGTATGTTCCTTCTATCCCGACTTTCTTGAGAGTTTTTATTAGGAAAGGGTGCTGTATTTTGTCAAATGCTTTTTCTGCAACTATTGACAGGATCATATGGTTTGTATCTTTTCTTTTGTTGCTATGATTTATTACATTGATTGATTTGTGAATTTTGAATCAGCCCTGCAACCCAGGGATGAATCCTACTCGATCATGATGAATAATTCTTTTTATATGCTGTTGGATTCGATTTTCTAGTATCTCGTTGAGAATTTTTGCGTCCATATTCATCAGGGATATTGGCCTGTAATTCCCTTTTTTTTGCTGAGTCTTTATCTGGCTTGGGAATCAACGTGATCCTGGCTTCATTGAATGAGTCTGGGAATTTTCCTTCTGTTTCAATTTTTGGAACAGCTTGAGGAGGATAGGAATTAACTCTGTTTTAATTGTCTGGTAAAATTCCCCAGAGATGCCATCTGGTCCAGGGCTTTTATTTGTTGGGAGATTTTTGATAACTGATTTAATTTCTTCACAGGTTATGGGTCTGTTCAAATTTTCTGTTTCTTCCCGTTTGAGTTTTGGTAGCGTGTGGCTATTTAGGAAGCTGTCCATTTCTTCCAGGTTGCCGAGTTTGGTGGCATATTATTTTTCATAGTATACTCTGAAGATTGCTTTTATTTCTAAGGAATTGGTTGTAATCACTCCCTTTTCGTTCGTGGTTTTATCGATTTGGGTTCTTTCATTCTTCTTTTTGAGAAGACTGGCTAGAGATTTGTCTATTTTGTTTATTTTTTCAAAGAACCAGCTTTTGTTTCATTGATCTATTCCACTACTTTTTCTGTTTCCATATGATTAACTTCTGCCCTGATCTTTGTTATTTCTCTCTTTCTGCTGGGTTTGGGTTGTCTTAGCTGTTCTGCTTCTAGCTCCTTTAGACATGCTGTTAGAATTTGTGTTAGTGATTTTTCTTGTTGCTTGAGATGGGCCTGGATTGCCATATATTTCCCTCTCAGGACTGCCTTTGCTGCATTCCAGAGCGTTTGGATTGTTGTATTTTCATTTTCATTAGTTTCCATGTATTTTTTAATTTCTTCTCTGATTGCTTGGTTCACCCACTCGTCTTTTAGTAGGTTATTCCTTAGCCTCCCTGTTTTTGGATATTTTCCAGGTTTTCTCCTGTGGTTGATTTCGAGTTTCAAAGCACTGTGGTCTGACAGTGTGCACGATATGATCTCAATTTTTTATATTTATTCAGAGCTTCCCTGTGCCTCAGAATGTGGTCTATCTTGGAAAATGTTCTGTGTGTATTTGAGAAGAATGTAAATCCCTTTGCTTCTGGATGAAGGGCCCTGAAGATGTCAGTCAGGCCCATCTGTTCCAATGTGTCGTACAGGGCCATTGTTTCTGTGGTGATTTTCTGTTTAGTGGATCTATCCAATGCTGAGAGTGAGGTGTTAAGGTCTCCTACAGGACATTTTTATCGATAAGGTTGCATAAGTTTCTAATTTATTGTTTTACGAATTTGGGTGCCCCTGAATTCGGCGTGTAGATATTTATAATTATTAGCTCTTTCTCCTGGATATTCCCTCTGATTATTATATAATGTCCTTCTTCATCTCTTATTACATTGTTTATTTAAAGTCTAATTTGTCTGATGTAAGTGTGGCTACTCCAGCTTTCTTCTGACTTCCAGTAGCATGGTAGATAGTTCTCCATCCCCTCACATTCAATCTGAAGTTGTCCTCAGGTAAAATGGGTCTCTTGAATACAGCAAATAGATGGGTCTTATTTTTTAATCCACTCTGTTGCCCTATGTCTTTTGATTGGCGCATTTAGTCCGTTTACATTCAGCGTAGTGTTAATATTGAAAAATAAGGGTTTAGAGTCACTGTGTTATCTGTAGATTTCATGCTTGTAAGAATGTCTCTGGTAATTTGTGTTCTTTGCATCCTTCCCTTCATACAGTGCACCTCAGGATCTCTTGTAGTGCTGGCTTATTTGTGATGAATTCCTTCAGTTTTTGTTTGTTGGGGAAAACCTTGATCTCTTCTTCTATTCTGAATGACAGGCTAGCCGGATACAGGATTCTTAGTTGAATATCCTTCCTATTCATCACTTTGAAGACATGCTGCCATTCCTTTCTGGCTTGCCAAGTTTCTGTAGATAAGTCTGCTACAACCCTTATGCATCTACCTTTGTATGTTAAGGCCTGTTTTTCCCTAGCTGCTTTCAGGATTCTCTCCCTATCTTTGTATTTTGCTAGCTTCACTATGATGTGCCGTGCAGAAGGTCTATTCAAGTTACGTCTGAGGGGAGTTCTCTGTGACTCTTGGATTTCCATGCCCGTTTCCTTTGTCATATTGGGGAAGTTCTCAGCGATGATTTGTTCAAGTACCCCTTCAACTCCTTTCTCTCTCTCTTCTTCCTTTGGAATTCCTATCATATGGATATTGTTTCATTTGAGTGCATCGCTCAGCTCTTGAATTCTCCTTTCCTGTTCCTGGATCAGCTTCTCTCTCTTTTTCTCTGCTTCTTCTTTTTCCATAATTTTATCTTCTAATTCACCTGTTTTCTCTTCTGCCTCTTCATTCCACACTGCGGCCCCCTCCAATTTGTTTTGCACCTCATTTAAGGCATTTTTACATCCTTTCTGACCATTTTTAAGGTCCTTGATCTCTGCTGTGAGAGATCCCCTTGCATTCTTCCATGCTTTTTTCAAGCCCAGTGTTTAGTTTTATGTTTATCTTTCTATATTCATGTTCTGTTATGTTGCCTATATCGTTTTTCATCAATTCTTGAGCTTTTACTACTTCCTGTAGTTCCTTTTGAGGATAATTCTTCTGTTTCATCATTTTGGCTAGGTGTGTTTTGAATTCTTTCTTGAAGTCGCCCTTTAAAAGAAAACAAACTGACAGAAAAACAGAAAACAGAAACACTCAAATGTACCAACAGATGATACAGACAAGCGGTTCACAACAGAAAAAAAATAACAAATGACACTCTGAGGGCATGTGACCTTAAGTACCAGATAAACGTTAAGGACAGGGTGTGCACTGTGCTGATGGCAGAGCATATACAGAGAGAATAATGACAGTTGTGGGGGGAAGAAGAAAGTGAACTTTGACCAAGTAGAGAGACTGAAGGTCTTAATCCATAGAGAAATCAGAATAAGGATGGATGCAGGAAAAAAGGAATGAAGATAGATGTTGCCCAGATGAACTTGTGGCCTGGTTAATCCAGAGAGAGAGATAGGCAAGTATAGAAGGAGGTGTACAACATGCCTTGAGAGAGTGGGTTAAAAGTCTGATTAAGCCAGCCAATACCCCGGATGGCCAGCTCAGGGGTGGGGATCGGTAAAGAAGGAGAAGGGGAGCATATATCTAAAAAGGAATAAATGACCTGGAGTTACTCCAGGCATCAGTCTGAACTCTGCATCTGTAGCTCCCGCTGAAACGTGTCTCTCCTCTGAGGAGGGGTGTGGTTGGTGTAGGCAGGTCCTGCCTCCACTGCCGCATGGGGATGGCTTTCTGGGGCTGGTTTTAATGGGAGATAACAATGGCGTCCCTCCATTCCCTTCTTCCCAGTCACTGAGCCTCAAATCGCCCCCCTACTTCTGTCCTTACTCTGCAATGGGCGCCAGCGTAGTGCGGTTTGTTGGGTGGTCCCGTGCCCCGCATTTATCAGCGTTATTGACACTCCAAGTTTCACTGTAAATTGTGTTCCTGGGTTAGAAGAGATCTGCACGTGGCTTGGCGCCTCTGCGTGAAGTGGGCTGACTGGGCTGCCGCTGTCAACCTGAGTACGAGGAGAGTTCTGCTGTTAGCAACAAAACTTCTCTTCAAAAGTCCTGCATTTAGGGACTGTATGGTGGTTTCTCTCTCTCTCTCTCTGTCCTGTTTTTCTCTCAAACAGATGTGTCCCGCTCCGCACTTGCCCCAATTTCTCTGAAGAAGGCTCTCCCTCCCCTCAGCTCCATACCCAGCAGATTTTATCCACCTCAGATTACACTCACGTTTCCTGGGGCATTTTCTGGGTTTCACTTTCCATTCCTTGTAGACTGAAACACCAACACCTTTCCTCCCAGACTCTAGAGGTTGAGAATCCTTTGGTTTCGGTACTTTTTAGTTTGAAAGACTCGGGGAATAATGGGTCCCCCTACTCCTCCGCCATGTTGGCCCCGACTCTCCAATTTTGATTTTCTAGCATGACCAGTGTGGGGTTGCTGATCAGGGTCTAAAGAACAAGAACCCTTGTTTTGAACCTGAGAAAGCAGATAATAAACGATGTAGGAAGGGTCCAGACAATAAAGGTTCAGTACTGGCTATGGAGGGAAAATTTTCTGGAGATCCTAATGGCACAGCCTCTCCTCAGCCTCTGGCGTTAGGACAGAGAGTTCTCAAAGGGACTCTGCCCCACATCCAGTATTTATGTATTATGCAGCTATCACAACCATCCATATCCAGAATTTTTTTCTTCTCAAACTGAAACTCTATCCAATTAACTGCTAACTCCCTATTACTCCCTCCCTCTCAGTCCCTGGCAACTACCACTCTACTTTCTGTCTCTATGAATTTGGTTACTCTAGGTGTCTATGAGTAGACTCGTGCAGTATGTCTTTTTGTGACTGCATTATTTCACATAGCATAATGTCCTTTTGTTCAACCATACCATAAATGGCAAGATTTCATTCTCCGTGATGGCGAGCAATATTCTATCATGTATATATTTGTGTGTGTGTGTATGTGTATAGATGATAGATAGATAGATAGATAGAGATATAGACGATATAGATATATATAGATATAGATATAGATAGATATAACACTACTTTTTTATTTATTCATCAGTCAATGGGCACTTTGACTCTCTCCATAATTTGGCTATTGTTGATAATGTTGCTATAACCATCAGGGTGCATGTACCTTTTCACATCTGTATTTTTGCATTCTTTGGGTAAACATTTAATAGTACAGTTGATTGGTCTTGGGGTAATTCTATTTGTAACCTATTGAGGAACCTCCACAATGTTCTCCAGAGTGGCCACACCAGTTTGCATTTCCCACCAGTGAAAAAGGGTTCCCCTTTCTCCGCATCCTCACCAATACCTCTTGTTTATTGTATTGCTAATTTTAGCCATTCTGACAGATGTGAGGTGGTATCTCATCATAGTTTTGATTTGTATTTCACTGATGATGAGCAATGTTGAGCATCTTCTCATGTGTTTATTAGCATTCTAGATGTCTTCTTTATAAAATATCTATGAATGTCTTCTGCCCATTTCTTAACTGGATTATTTGTTTTTTGGGGTGTTGAATTTGATAGGTTTTCTTTAATAGATTTTGGATACTAACTCTTTATCAGATATGTAATATGCAAATAGCTTTTCCCATTCCGTAGCCTGTCTTTTAGTTTTGTGGTTTGTTTCCTTCGCTGGGCAGAAGTTTTTATCTTGATGAAGTCCCAAAAGTTCACTTTTATTTTTGTTTCCTTTGCCTCTGGTGACATGTCTACCAAGAAGTTCCTATGGCTAAGGTTAAAGACGTTTCTGCTTGTGTTCTCCTCTAGGATTTTGATGGTTTCCTGTCTCACATTGAGGTCTTTTTTCCATTTTGAATTTATTTTTGTGTATGATAAAGAAAGTGGTCCAGTTTCATTCTTCTGAATGGTGCTGTCAAGTTTTCCCGACTCCATTTGTTGAAGAGATTGTCTTGTTTCCACTGGATATTCTTTACCACTTTTTTGTAGATGAGTTGAATATATAATTGTGGGTCCATTTCTGAATTTTCTATTCTGTTCCACTGATCTATATTTCTGTTTATGTGCTATAAACCATACTATCCTGATGACGACAGCTTTATAATATAGCTTGAAATACAGAATTGGGATGCCTCCAGTTTTTTTTTTTCTTTTTCAGGATTGCTTTACCCATTCAGGGTCTGTTGTGGTTCCATACAAATTTTAGGATTATTTGTTCTAGCTCTGTGAAATATGTTGGTGATTTTATTTATTTTGAGAGAGAGAGCATGCAAGCAAGATAGGGGCAGAGAGAGAGGGAGAGAGAAAATCCAACATGGGACTCGATCTCAGGAACCTTGAGATCATTACCTGAAATGAAATCAAGTTGGACACTTAACCGACTGAGCCACCCAGGTGCCCCTGCTGGTGATATAGTGATGGGGATTGCATTAAATGTGTAGATTGCTTTGAGTACTATAGACATTTTAACAATGCTTGTTATTCCAAACCATGAACATGGAATGCTTTTTCATTTCCTTATGTACTCTTCAATTTCTTTCATAAGAGTTCTATAGTTTTCAGAGTACAGATTTTTACCTCTTTACCTACGTTTATTCCTAGGCATCTAGTTGTTTTTGGTGCAATTGCAAATGGAATCAAATCCCTGATTTCTTTTGCAAATGGAATCAAATCCCTGATTTCTTTTTTTGGCTGCTTCATTATTAATTTATAGAAATTCAATAGGTTTCTATACATTGATTTTATATCCTGGGACTTTGCTGTATTCATACATTAGTTCAAGCAATTTTTTGGTTGAGTCTTTCACATTTTCTACATAGAGTTTCATATATCTGCAAACAGTGAAAGTTTGACTCCATCCTTGCCAATATGGGTGCCTTTTATTTCTTTTGTCTGATTGCTCAGGCCAAACTTCCCATACTATGTAAAATACTAGTAGTGAGAGTGGACATTTTTGTCCTGTTCTTGACCATAGGAGAAAGGCTCTAAGTTTTTCCATATTGAGAATGATACTACCTGAAAGTCTTTTGTATATGGCTTTTATGATATTGAGGTATGTTCCATCAATCCTTAGTTTGTTGAGGGTTTTTATCAAAAAATGGATGTTGTATTTCGTCAAATGTTTTTTCAGCATTTATCCAGAAGACCATATGGTTCTTATCCTTTCTTTTTTTAACATGGTGTATCATGTTGATTGATTTGTGAATATTGAACCAGCCCTCCAGCCTAGGAATAAATCACACTTGATCGTGGTGAAGAATTCTTTTAATGTACTGTTGGATTCATTCTATTAGTACTTTGTTGAGAATTTTTGCATCCATGTTCATCAGGGATATTAGCATGCAGTTCTCCTTTTTAGTGGAGTCTTTGTCTGGTTTTGGAAATTAAGGTAATTCTCGCTTCATAGAGAATTTATTTGTGTATTAAAATTATTTATTAAATAAATAAAAGCACTAGAAGGCACTTGTCTCTAAAATAAACGATATGTACATTTTGAAAAGAAATTTCATTTCTATTTTTTGGAACAGTTTGAGAAGAATAAGTATTAACCCTTCTTTAAATGTCTGGTAGAATTCCCTGGGAATTCATCTGGCCCTGGACTTTATGGGGGAGATTTTTTATTATTCTTTCTATTTCTTTGCTGGTTATGGTCTGTTCAAATTTTCTATTTCTTCATGTTTCAATTTTGGTAGTTTGTAAATTTGTAGAAATTTATCTATTTATTTCAGAATGCCCAGTTTGCTGGCATACAATTTTTCATAATATTCTCTTATAATTGTTTGTATTTCTGTGGTGTTGGTTGTGATCTCTCACTTTTCATTTGTGATTTTATTTATTTGGGTCATTTTTCTTTTCTTTTTGATAAGTCTGGCTAGGGGGCTATCGATTTTATTAATTCTTTCAAAGAACCAACTCTAATTTTGTTGGTCTGTTATACTACGGTTTTGTTTTTGTTTTTGTTTTTGTTTTTCTGTTTGTTTCTATTCTTTAAAGTTTATTTATTTATTTTGAGAGAGAGAGGGAGAACGAGAGAGCACATAAATGGGTGAGGGACAGAAAGAGAGGTAAAGAGAGAGAATCCCAAGGAGGCTCCACACTGTCAGCTCAAAGCCTGACATGGGGCTCAATCCCACAAACCATGAGGTCATGGCCGAAGCCAAAATCAAAAGTCAGACACTTAACCGATGGAACCACCGATATGCCCCTTGTTTATTTCTTTCTATAGCATTTATTTCTGTTCTAGTATTTTTTATTTCCTTTCTCCTTCTGGCTTTAGGCTCTATTTTCTGTTCCTCTTCTAGCTCCTTCTGGTGTAAGGCTAGGATGTATTTGAGACCTTTTCTGCTTCTTGAGATTGGCCTGAATTGCAACGTACTTCCTTCTTAGAACTGTTTTTGCTGCATCCCAAAGGTTTGGACTGTCATGTTTTCATTTTCATTTGCTTCCATGTACGTTTTCATTTCTTCTTTAATTTCCTGGTTGACCCATTCATTCTTTAGTAAGATGTTCTTTAACCTTCATGTATTTGTAATCTTTCCAAATTTCGGGAGGGGGGTGGTTTCAAGTTCATAGCATTGTGGTCTGAAAGTATGCATGATATGATTTCAGTCTTTTTGTACTGGTTGAGGACTGAGGAGATTTGTGGCCTAGTACGTGATCTATTCTGGAGAATGTTCTTCACGCACTTGAAAATAAATGTGTCTTCTTCTGCTTTAGGATGGAATGTTCTGACCATATCTGTCAAATTCATACTGTCCAGTGTGTCCATTGTTTCTTTGTTGATTTTCTGCTTAGATGATCTGTCCATTGCTGAAAGTGGGGTGTTAACATCCTCTACTAGTATTATATTATTATCAAGGAGTTTATGTTTGTTGTTAATTGATTTGCATATTTTGGTGTTTCAAGCTGAGAGCATATATATTTACAATTGTTACTTCTTCTTGATGGATAGACCACTTAGTTATGATACAATGCCCTTCTTTATCTTTTGTTATAGTCTTTGTTTTAAATTGTAGTTTGTCTGATATAAGTATGGCTACTCCATCTTACTTTTGGCATCCATTAACATGATAGATGATTTTCCATTCCCTCACTTTCAATCTGCTTATGTCTTTACATCTAAAATGAGTCTCCTGTTGGGTCTCCTGTGTAGCTCAGTCAGTTGAACATCTGACTCTTGATTTCAGCTCAGGTCCTGGTCTGAATCAGCTCCTGATTGAGTCCCATATCAAGTTTCATGCTGAGCTTGCAGCCTCCTTAAGACTCTCTCTCTCTTTTCCTCTGGCCCTTTCCCCATTTCATACTCTCTCTCTGAAAATAAAATAAAAAAATAAAATATAAAAAGAGTCTCCTGTAGGCAGCATATAGATGGATCTTGTTTTTGATCCGTTTGATACTCTATGTATTTCTATTGAAGCATTTAGTCCATTTACATTCAGGGTGATTATTGAAACATATTAGTCATAGTGTAACCTGTAAAGTTGGTGTTTTTGGTGATTCTCTCTGATCTTTTCTAGTCTTTGTCGTTTTTGGCCTTTTTTTCTCCACTCAGAGAATCCCTCTTAATATTTATTGCAGGGCCAGTTTAGTGATCATGAACTCCTTCAGTTTTTGTTTGGGAAACTCGTTATCTCTCCTTCTATTCTGAAAGACAGCCTTGCTCGAGAAATTATTTTTGGCTGCAACTTTTTCCCAATCTGTACATTGAATATTTCCTGTCATTCCCTTCTGGCCTATCAAGTTTCTATGAACAGATCTGCTGTGAATCTGATCTGTGTTCCCTTGTAGGCTAAGGAATTTTTTCCCTTGCTGTTTTCATGATTCTTTTCTGTGTATTTTGTGCATTTGACTATGAAATGCCTTGGTGATGGCCATCTTTATTGAATTTAATGGGAGTTCTCCATGCTTGGATTTTGTTTTCTGTGACCTTCCCCAGATTAGGAGAGTTTTCAGCTATAATTTTCTCATGAAAACTGTGCCTTTTCTCTCCCTTCATCTTGTGGGACTCCATTTTAATAAGTCCTACCTTTGTGATCTAATACCTTTGTTTACCTCTTCTTTTCAGCTTCAGTTTTCCATAATTTTATCTTATACATCACTAATTCATTCCTCAGCTTTATCTATCTTCACTGTTATGGCATCCATTCAGGTTTGAATCTAGATTTTACCATCTTTAATTTTGTCCTGACCAGATTTTTGCTCTTTTATCTCTGCAGTAAGGGATTCTCTAGAATCTTCTATACTTTTTTTCAAGCCCAACTAGAATCCTTATAATCATTGTTTTAAATTATAGTTCTGACGTTTTACTTATATCTGAATTGATTAAATGCTTGGCTGTCATTTTTTCCTGTTCTTTCTTTTGAGGTGAATTCCTTCATCTTGTCATTTTGGAGGGAAAAATAATAATAATAAATTAAATTTAAATTAAAAAAAATTAAAATAAAGGAAACTAGATCCATGATGTGTTTTGGTTGCTTTAAGAGAAGTTTTATAGAAAAAAGAAAAAGAAAAAAAGAAGAAAAATTAAAATAAATAAATAGATAAAATAAAATAAAATAAAAAATTTTGCTCTTTATCTAGGAAGAAAAACAAAAACAGTAAGGGATTCAACAAAGAAACATATACCAAAGGAAGCTAGATTTTGTTTTGCCTAGAGCTGAAGTTTTGCACCATTCTAACATTCTATTTAGTGCCTTGGAGGAGTTTGTGCTGGTCTTCTGAGGAATGGGCCTGCTGTCTGATTCTCAGGTGGACTTGCCCCAGTAGAAATATCCTTGGAGGGGGCAGGGGGTGGGGCTTGATGTAAGGGCTTCATTCCCTACTCGATGTCACTGTTTAGCTCACTAAGGTTGATCAGCACTGGTGGGCTAGGGGTGAAAATGGCTTCATCCCCCTCTGTAGTCTCCAGAGCCAGAAATGTGGGCCTTATGATGTGCAATGAAGTACCCCTCCTGTAGCTCTGGCTTCTGTGAGATCCCCACCTTGACACTGTCTGTATCCAAGTCTGCTAGGTAGCATTGCCCTCCTGGGTTTTATCTCAGGCTTAGCTCTGTTTCAAAGCCCCACACTTCAGATACTCCTTAGCTCAGACAGGCACTGATCCTCTGGGGGAGGGTCTCTAAACTGTAGCTGGTGCCATCTTGTTCCAGAAAGCAGTCTTGTGAATGTGCAGTAGCAGTAGCTCAGAGTTTTTGGTAAATCTCAACACACAACTGGGTGCCAAGTTTTGCTGCCTCAGGGGACATCTTTTTTCCTATACTGGTGATTGGGACATCACCTCCACCAAATGACTCCAAGTAGGGGAACCTCTACTTCTTGTGAAATCCAGTGGATCCTCAGGCGATGCTGCCCATTCCCGGGGCTCTGCCCTGCTTCCTCACTGTAGCACTTTCTGGTGCTGACCTCTGAAACTTCAGACTCTGTGTCCTGCTGTTTATAAAAACTGGTGACATTGAAACCCTCTCCTTTTGCCCCATCAATGATTTTTGGGAACAGTTTTTTTGTGCAGCTCTCTGTGTGTGTTTTCACTCTTTTTTTCTTCACTCTTAGCTCACCTCTCCATGACCAGCAATCCCTCCCCACCACAGCTTCCCCTATTCTTTTCTCCCATAAATCAACTCGGTGCAGTTCCTACCCTCTACAGGTTGTTTTTATGTTTGTGGACATGCAACTTTGTTCCCTAAGGTTTTGGATCAATTTCTTGGGTGTTCAGAATGAATTGATATTTATCTACCTGTCATGGAGGGGAACAGCTTAGGGTTACCCTACTCCTCTGCCAGTTTAATTCTCCTCTCCTACAATTTTTTTTAATGTATCACTACAAATGTTATTCAGAAACTCATTTTTATACTATTGTTATTGTTTGTAAAGTATACAATTTGATAGGTTTTGCCATATTTACACATCCATGACACCTTCAGGACAATCAGGATAGTGAACAAATTCATTACTCCCAAAATGTCCTACATCCCTTCTGTAGTCCCTACTCCTGTTCTCCCATCCTCTCCCCCATCCAGAGAACCAGTGATCTGCTTTCTGCCCCTGTAGATTGGCTTGTTTTTCATATAATTTTATATAAATCATACAGCATGTCGTTTTTATTTGTATTTTTAAAAAATGTTTATTTATTTTGATAGAGAGAGAGCATAAGCAGGGAAAGGGGCAGAGAGAGAAGAGAGAGAGAGAGTCCTAAGCAGGCTCCACACTGTCAGCACAGAGCCTAATGCGGGGCTCGATCTCATGCATCACGAGATCATGACCTGAATTGAAATCAAGTCCGAGGCTTAACATACTGAACTACCTAGGCACTCCACAACATGTCATTTTTAAAATTTGCCTTGCTTCTTTCACTCAATACAGTTATTTTGTTTTTTTTCCTTCCATGTGGTTACATGTATCAATAATTCAATCCCAAAAAAGCTGCTATTGGTATTTTGATAAGGATTTCATTAAATGTGTAGATTGCTTTGGGTAGTATGAGCATTTTAACAATATTTTTTTCTACCAATCCATGAGCATGGAATGTTTTCCATTTCTTTGTGTCATCTTCAATTTCTTTTAACAGTGTTTTACAGTTTGCAGAGTACAGGTCTTAGACCTCCTTGGTTAGGCTTATTCCAAGATATCTTATCATTTTTGGTGCAGTTGTAAGAGGGATTGATTCCTTGATTTCTCTTTCTTCTGTTTCATTATTGTGTATAGAAATGTGGCAGGTTTATATATATTGATTTTGTACCCTGTGCATTTACTGAATGTATCAGTTCTAGAAATTTTTTGGTGGAGTCTTTTATGTTCTCTATATAGAGTATCATTTTATCTGGAAATAGTGAAAGATAGACTTCTTCGTTGCAGATTTGAATGCCTTTTGTTTCTTTTTGCTGCCTTATTCTTGTGGCTAGGTCTTCGAATTTTATGTTAAATAACAGCAACATGAAAAAGAATGAAACTGGACCACTGTCTCACACCACACACAAAAATGAATTCAAAATGTATGAAAGGCCTAAATGTGAGATAGGAAATCATCAAAATCCTAGTGGAGAACATAGGAACTAACCTCTTTGACACTGGCCATAGCTACTTCTTACTAGATATGTCTCCTGAGGCAAGTGAAAAAAAGCAAAAATAAACTATTTGGACTTCATCAAAATAAAAAGCTTCTGCACAGCGAAAGCTATAATCAACAAAACTAAAAGGCAACCTATGGAATAGGAGAAAATATTTGCAAATGACATATCTGATAAAGGGTTAGTCCCCAAAATACATAAAGAACTTATAAGACTTATAAAACTCAATACACCAAAAACAAATAATCCAGTTAAGAAACAGGCAGAAAATATGAATAGACATTTTTCCAAAGAAGATGTGCAGATGGCTAACAGACACATGAAAAGATGCTCAACATCACTAGACATAAGGAAATACCAATAAAAACTACAAGGAGATGTCACTTCAAATCTGTCAGAATGGCTAAAATCAACAACATAAGAAACAACAGATTTTGGCCAAGATCAAGAGAAAGGGGAACTCTCTTACAGTGTTGGTGGAAATGCAAACTGTTGTAGCCACACTGGAAAATAGTATAGAAGTTCCTCAAAAAGTTAAAAATAGAATTACCCTATGATGTAGCAATTGTTCAAAGGGATACATGCATCCAAATGGTTATAGCAGCACTATCTACAGTAGCCAAATTATGAAAGTGTCCAGATGTCCATCAACTTATGAATGGATAAAGAAGAAGTCGTATATATATACATGAAATATTACTCAACCACAAAAAAAGAATTAAATCTTGCCATTTACCAGGATGTAGGTGGAGCTAAAGAGAATTATATTAAGTGAAATAACTTATGGAAAAACAAGTACCATATGATTTCATTCACATGGAATTTAAGAAACAAAACAAATGATCATAGGAGAAAAAAAAGAGAGGGGCAAACCAAGAAACAGATTCTTAAGTATAGAGAACAAACTTGTGGTTACCAGATGGAAAGTGGGTGGGGGAATGGGTTAAATAGGTAATGGGGAGGAATAAGCAATACAATTGTGATGAGCACTGAGTGCTATGTGGAAGTGCTGAATCACTAAATTGAACACCTTATACTAATATTACAGTGTATGTTAACTAACTGGAATTTAAATAAAAACTTAAGTAAATAAAAGATAAAATTCATTCTTGTTTCTTGCTAAAAAGTAGTATATTGTATAGATATAACAATGTGTTTATCCATTCACCTCTTGGTAGACATTTGGAATGTTTCCAGTTGGGGCTGTTACAAACCTGCTACTGTGAACATTTGCTTTCTTTTCTCTTGGAGTGGCTGGATTATATGGTAGGTGTATGGTTAACTTGTTAAGAGACTGCCAGAGAGCTTTCCAAGGTGGCTGTATCCTGTTACATTCCCATAATTGGTGTATGAGTATTCCAGTTGTCCCACACCATTGTTCACACTTGTATGGTCAGGCTTTTTATTTTCACCATTCTTATATGTGCACAACTCACAGCCCATGGACTAAGACATGAGCAATGTACTGGAGACTGAAGAACCAGAGTCACAAGACAAATGACAGATTCACCTTTACTATTCAGTGAGGAAAGCCAGAGCAACGCAAAAAATAGTACTAAAAATGTGATGAGCCATTTGATGCCTACCTTCTAACACACAAAATAAATTCCAGATGAGTTAGACCTTGCTCTTAAAATATCTCAGTTTAAAAGTATGATTGTTTGTTCCATAGCAAAAACACTGGAATATGTGAAGAGAACATAAATATACAAATGGATATGTTTCAATCCATGTTGACTTCTCCATCTGCATACCAAAGTCTTCCTTTCTTTTCTCTGGCTCTATGACATGTACTACACTCTAGTCACAGAATGGCCCACCACTTCTGGAATTACTGAGCCCTTTCACAATTTCAGCAACATTGCCCATGTGTCTATGCTGGGAAGGTGCCTCCCCTTATTACTCACCTTGAAAAATCCTACTCATTCTGCAAGACACACTGTGAATAGATGCCACTTCCCTGCAACTAGCTGCTCCCTGCATAGATGTTCTCTCCCACCTGCACATTCTTACAGTACCTCTCATATTTCTTGAAATGAGCTATTTATAAGTTGGCTTTTGTGCAACTGTGAGTCCCTCTATGGTGAGGACTTTGCATTTTGGGGAGGTTGTGTTTTCAGTACCCAGCAATGTGTGCTGAGTGAAAGGAGTAAATAAAACAGATCCAAATGCCTTCTAGTGGAGCTCACTCAGTAGTAGTATTCCTTTTAGTAGAAACATAGCACTAGAGTTTACAGATTAGCATCATTTTTGCGTCCGGATGCAACACTTAGCTAGGACTACTTAAATCCAGGTTCAAAGCCTGTGGCATCTTGGGCTATGCAAATAATTTAAAGCCAGTCTAGGCAAGTATAGACATGAACTAGTTTGTGTCTGCTTCACTATCCCTGAAAATGTTAACTTTTAGGGTTTTAGTTTCACCTGGGTATACTGTGTCTGAAGCCCCATTTCAGGAAGCCTGGAGATTTCACTTTGATTTCTTCAACCCTAACATCAGTGCTCTGCCATTTCTTTGTTTTAGAGGAAACCCTCAGGGCAAAATTAGCTCTGAGAATTCAGCTTGCCTTTGTTGTTATTGTCTTTTTTCAAAGTGTGGTCTGACGATACTTCATTCTCTTGTTAGCTCTTGGATGCTTTTAAGATGATATATTTTAACATCCAAATATTTTAGTTTTTCTCAGAGTAAGGGTTGGTCTGAATTAGTCTATCATTACTGTAACTATTTATTGCTTTCATAGTTGGGAAAAAAATTAAAAAGAAACATTCATGCTTTTTTTGGTCTGTCAGTGTCAGTTTTACTTACGAATACTGAATCAAAAAAATCACATTAGCATTTTCCCCCTTTGCGAATAAAATGGTCTTTGCAATAGCAGAAACCTAAGTATCTTGAAAGATGAAGCTTCTTGTCTGTCTTGGAACATTCCAAAAGCAGTTATAGATTAATGGACCATGATTTATAGTGCAATATTGTGGATCTTTTTAAAGATACCCTTCCAGAACACTTCAATCTCATTATCCTACATTGAGGGAGACACTACAAAGCAGACTCCCAGAGACTGGGAGCAGACAATGGGAAGAGAACTTCTGTGAGCCCTTAATTGGTTCCTCAGCCCTATCTATCCCCACCTGCTCCCTCAGCACCTGGGATCCCAGCCACAAACAAGCCGCCTCGCATTCTCGACCTGAATTTTCATGCTATTATGGGAACAACATGGGCATCCAGGGATCCAGAATAGTAAAAACATTTAGGCTAAAGCATGCCTAATTTTGTTGAAAAGAAATGCAGGGACCCATCTGTCTCTCTGTTGATGATTCCATATGGCAGAAAGGGTGGCATGTGAATGGACCTGTTGGTTGCACAGCATCTGTATGAACATCAGCTCCTCTGCATGACTCCAGCTGCTGTCTATGTGGTGGGCAAAGGAATGTAAATTAAAACAGCAGAGGAAAGCAACACTGTTTTTTGTTATCTAATCTTGCCTCAGGAGGAAATTCCTCTCCATCCTGGGTAATTTTTGTTGCAGACCTTCTTTGGTTGGATGATTCCTGCTGTCAGTAGTGAATCAGTGCTTTGTCATGATGCGATTTGGAGGAACAGCTCCACCAAGCATTTCCAGGATCTCTTTCTGGAGAATGTCCCAGAACCCCAGATTCACAGATGGGGTCCTGAGCTGGGGGAGTCCTGTGTCTCTGGATGACTCTAGTTTTCAGAGCAAATAATTTGTCTCCTATTGGCAGAGACAGGCCACTGCCCTTTCCAGTGCTGTCCTCCCGCTCCAGGTCCTCCCCCAGATCACTGGGAGCCCTGGTTGATTGTGCTCTACTTTCTCGCTCCATTGTTCAACCACAGCTTTCAAAGCATCTACTGGCATCAGATATCCACAGCTCCCATTTACTCATTAGCTACTGGTTCTCTTCTCCATTTCTTCTTTTTCTCCTCCTCCCCCTCCTCCTCCTCCTCCTCCTTCTTTTTCTTTTGGAATTCTTTTTTCAGTTTTTATACCTTTCTAAAGTCAGACCAGAAGTCTGAGGAGAGTTTGGCCTTTGACATTGGTAATAAAATGATTTCTAAGAAGGAGAAAAAAACTAAAGTCTAAAAGAGGAGGGAAAAAAGAAGAAGAAGAAGAAGAAGAAAAGGAGGAGGAGGAAGAGGAGGAGGAGGAAGAGGAAGAGGAAGTAGAAAACTATAAAAACAAGGCAGGCCCAGTTTCTGACATGCCTTGATTTTGAAAAAGATGGCCAGTACAACATACAGACTTACATTCTATCCCTTCAGAGCTGGCATGATTTCTTCCTGAGTTAGCATATCTGGGCCAGTGTCTAAAATTTACCTCCTTTCTTCCTGTTAATAAAATATCTCTGGAATTGTACCTTGCTGTATCTGGTGACTTTGATTAATGTTTTTATTATCTGTTATAAGAGTTCTTATAATTCTCTGTACAATTTCCTGGACTGTTTATTCCCTACAGATAAGCCCACTTTGGAAGTGTTTACATTGGTCTTAATGAGGATTGTGCATAGATTCACTGAGATTATGGTCTTAGAAACTGAGAACAAGTTTTCTGCTTCATAGATTCTGTTTACCTGAAGAAAAAGGCCTTAACAGAAATGTGTAAATTGACCTTGTGGTTTCCTTATTATTATGTACAGAAGTTTCACCATACTTTATGTTTACTTAAAAGTTATGATTATCCAAAAAAAATAGAATTACAAATGATCCAGCAATTCCACCTTTGGGTATACATCCAAAAGAATTGAAAGCAGAACTCAAACAGATACTGAACACCCATGTTCATAGCAGCATTATTTGCAATAGCCGAACCGTGGAAACAATGCAAAGCCCTTCTACAGATGAATGGATTAAAATACGGGATATATATAAAGTGGAGTAATATTCACCCTTTAAAAAGAAAGGAATTCTGACACATGCTCAACATACATTAATCTTGAGAACATTAGGCTGAGTGAAAAAAGTCAAACACAAAAGACAAATATATGATTCCATTTTTATGAGGTACCTAGAGGAGTTAAAATCATAGGGACAGAAAGTAGAATGGTGGTTGCTGGGGACTAAAGGGAGGAAGAAACAGTGAATTATTGTTTAATGGGTATAGAGTTTCAGTATTGCAAGATGAAGAGTTCTGAAGATGGTGGTGATGATTGCACTACAATGTGAATACACTACACTTAAAATGGTTACAGTCATAAATTTTATGTTATTTATACCCTACCCCAATAAAAATTTATAATTAATTTGAACTTATGCATATTAAACCATGCTTTACCTACAGTGCAAGAGTTTGCTCTGGAAGGGAAAAAGACACATGTGGAATGAAATTTTGCAGGGTTGCCTGCCATCACTCTGTATTACATTTGTCCACAGATTTGTGTTTATATAGAGAAGCATGGAGCATACTATATCATCTTGAAGAGCTGATGTATCATTTTGCTACTCTTACAAACCAGTCCAATATGCCATTGCCTAAATGACTTTGTATTGATTTTTTTCATGTTTTTATTTATTTTTGAGAGACAAAGAGACAGAGCACGAGCAGGGGGAGGGACAGAGAAAGAGAGGGAGACACAGAATCTGAACCAGGCGCCAGGCTCTGAGCTGTCAACAGAGAGTCCTATGTGGGGCTTGACCCCATGAACCACGAGATCATGACCTGAGCCAAAGTTGGATACTTAATTGACTGAGCCACCCAGGCACCACTGTATTAATTTTTTAAATAGTTTCAAGGAAATTAATTTTTATTTGCCCGTAGTTTTTATTGAAACATTAGAAGAAAAGTGTGAGTTTTGTTTTGACTTTGATTTTACTTCTTTCAAGTAACCTCAGAAGGTATCAATGTGGAAAGTAAAAGGGACAGATCTTTGAAAAGTCTTTTGTTTAGAATTTATTGCTAAAGAAAATGAAAGGAACCAAAGTGCTAAACTGAAGCCCCTAGTTTATTCTGATCCAAAGTCACTTTGAACCCATATCAGCAACTTGACCAACAGTGCTGATATTCATCAATTCATCAATTGCTTAGTGAAGTAACTTCTCATACTGATAACATCCAAACTGGAGGAATAACGAAAACCCCCTAATAGAATTGAAACATAATATTCCTGGAGCTATTAAACCAAATTTGGTATGATTTGAAGCTTGGGAAATACTTTTGTCAAGTTAAAGTATTCTTGATGGAATATTTACATTAAATCTAACTGAATGTTTCATTCTGATTTCTAGTTTACAGGAAATACAGAATAGACATCACAAAGTCAAATAATGTCACAAATGATATCACCATACAAACCCAGAATGTGGACATTTCATCATGAAACAATTGTCTTGGTCTCTTCAATGTCATTATTGAAAGGGACTAATATGTAACAACTAAATTCAATAAGTGAATCTTGGTTGTATCCATGGTTTTAAAAATGTAAGCTATAAAAACATTTTGGGGACAAAGCTGCAATATAGTACATCATTTTCTGTCTGTCTTCTCCCCATAATAAATAGATCCTTAAAGGCAGGGACTTTATTTCTTGTTGTTGCTGTTTACTGGTGTATCCTGAGTACCAGAGAAGTACCTAAAATAGAATACTTGCTTAATAAATAGTTCATGAATAGATGCACTTATCTTACTCTGTTTGGCTGCTATAATAAAATGCCACAGAGTGGATGGCTTAGAAACAATAGAAACTTATTTCTCATAGTTCTGGAGACTGGAAGTCCAAATCATAGCATGGCAGGGTCACCTCTGGTAAGTGACCATTTCCTCGTTCATAGCTAGAATCTCACTGTGTCCTCACATGATGAGAATGGTGAAAAGTTTCTTTGAAACCATTTTTATAAAAGCACTAATCCCTTTCATAAGGGCTCCATCCTCATGGCTTAATCACCTCCCAAAATCCCCGCATCCTAACACCATCACCTTTGGGGGTAACATAAATTTGGGGTGGACATAAACATTCAGATCTTAGCAGTATGAAAATATAAACAGTTTGTAATATCTACAGATACTTTGGCTGCAGTCAGAAGGATCCCACATTCAGGCATGTCCTGCTCATGGCTGAGGCTTTGGGTGCCTGAAGGTGATGCACTTTTTTGACTGTGATTCAAAGACAGAAGCTAATAGGGCCTGGAGCCATGGATAGAGAGGATTACTGACAAAGACAAAGGGTCACTCTCTCCACAGGGTCTCCACTAACAGGCACTGGGGTTCCTCTTAATCTGCATTAATCATGTGGCTGCAGTCCTTGAAAATTTTGAACTGTAAAGTTTGTTAGAAAGCTAGCAATCCCCCCTCCCCAGTTTCCATCTATCCAGCACTGAGAACAAGAGTATTCAGTGTTTCTCACAGCTTTCCTCTACTTTGCAACTTCTTTGCCAATTTTTCCTGTTAGACCCTCATTTCCTCTCATGGATACTGTAAAACAGCCTCCTATTAAGTCTGTCTGCTCTGGCTGCTTCCTGTCCTTATATTGTTCTGTGTTGGAAGACTGGAGAATGGGAGCAGAATGGAGATCAGAACTGATCCTCTTGTCCTGAGGCTGGGGCTCCCAGCAGGGAGGGAACATCTGCTGGACAACTGGAGAGGCCAGAACACAGAGTACCCACCTCAAATGCAGGGACCACTCTCTTCAGAGATGGTGACTCAGTGGGTGTCAGACTCCCTTCACCAACACAAAGAAGCAAAGGAAACTACTGCCCTTCTACCATGAAAGACCACCACCTTTGTCCTCATGAAGACCTTACCCATGTAGTGTTGTGTTTAACCAGATGTGTACTGAGTCTGCTTGCTTTGCTTGGGAGAGATGATTGTGCTAATCTCAGGCCAAATCCACCTTCAGTGACCCCATACTATAGCTTGAAATTGGTCAAAGTGGTAGTATTTACAGCATAGATCTTGGCAAATACTACAAATTAAAGCAATTTCCTGGAGAGCCAATTGTTAAATATGTACTATCCCACCATCCGTTTACATAGCACTTAGTATGTCATGTGCAGCTTTGTCCCATTATTATGTTATGAATGGAGAGACCAGGAACTTTGGACAGTGAAATGGCACACCATCGATGATGATCCCAGGACAATGGGCAGAGACCGGGACTCTAAAGGGCAACGGGGAACATACGGTCATGAATTTTGAACTCTTGGCTAAATTTGTAATTATTATTCCAAAGCATAATTTCCTTTTAGTTGCACAGCATTCCTTCATCTGGAAATTTGGAATATTTTTCTGTTATTCAACTATTTATAATTTTTCCTAATATAAATGATTTTCAACAATGTGTATTAAAATAAAAGTTCAAGAATATAATTCCAGGACAGAGGGTATAAATATCATTATTAAAACTCTAAATACACATAGCCAAGTTGCTTATCCAGAAGGTTATCGACATTTATACTCTTCTTGTGGTCAGTTCAATTCACCAAGACTTGCTAGTACTTGGAATTAGAACAAAGAAAACATCTTTCAGTCACCTCTGCTCCTCCCTGTGCAGTTTCTGCTCTCCAACTAAGCTAAAGTATATTCTGGGAACTCTGCAAGCTCTGTTCTGTCTGGCCTTCATCTGCTCCCTTTCTTCTGTGTTACCTCCATACAGAGGTTGTACCCTGTCTCTCTTCAGCCCTATCAGGTGCTACAGGCCCCTCACAAATATCCCACCAGCCAATGACAATTCTGAATGTACACAACAGGCAACAAAATAAAACATATGGGAAGGAATGGACTGGTAAGGAAATTTACATGCTCTTCACTTTGATGGGATTGACACAGAAAAAAAATTCTAATTAAAAATGCTCTTCACTTCTATCTCCATTTCAGGGATCAGTGAGGCCTGAGCAGTCAGCAAACCTTGAAGTCCTGGACTTTTCTGTTTAAATCTTAGAGATGTCTGAGGAAACAGATCAGTGCCCTCCATCTACTCTGGCATACCTCTAAACACGAAGCAAAGGCTATGAACACCTGCATCTCTGCCTGAGTTTCTCTGCCTGGCTGAGCAGAACGTATGAAGTTATGGAAGCAGCTGTCCACCCAGAAAGAATGAGGCTTTTGTGGATAGATGTCCCAGCCAGAGTCAGCCCCAGAAATGTGTTCTTTCAGTCACATGGGTCCTCACATTGAAAAGGCCCCCACACCCAGTCTAATGATCTTCTGCCATTGTCTTAAAGTTCTTAGTAATTCTATCTTTGGAATAGTGTTTTGTAAGTAAAGGCTGATGGGGTCCTGGAGAATGTGTGTAGGTAGAGGACATTCATATGATGTATGTGTCCCTACCATTTTTCCTAGCCTCACCATTTCCATAGAACCTTCCTGATGCTCACAAGCACAGAATTTAGAAACCCAAGACATGGGAGAAAAAGCAAATACAGGTTAAGTGTGCCATATCTATGGCTGAGTAAGGGGGCGCAGACAGGCTTAAGGGCAACACTTTATTGTCACACCGGAATTTGCTTGAAATGCAGAAAGATTTGGGAACAACCAAGGAACCATACCACATTCTTTCTTACTCTTGTTAATTTCCATTAACCAATCACTTATGCTGAAAGTGAAGAGACAGAAGGAAAGGGAAAGCTGGGCAAACCACTTCCCTTCTCTTTCAGTCTTTCCTTACTCATTAGTAAGTCAAAGGTAGATAGTACTAATGGTATGGACACCCATGGAGAAGTGAAATAAAACCAGATGAGTTACTTCTGTGTAGCCACCATAGAGATGCACTATGAATTGCCAAATAAGAATTGTAGAATTTTGATGATTCCACATGTGAGTTAAATTCTGGTATTTGCATTTAAAACTTATTTTCATTGTATAATATAAAGATGAACATTAAAATTTATGCTAAAATTTAAAATTCTTCCTTATCCTTTCGGTTGAAATAACTTTGAGGCATGTTCTCCACTGTGGGTAGAGCTCCTCAGTGACATTGAGCTCCAGCTGTCCTCATGGGTTACTTGCTTGATTACACTCCCTCTTCCTGGCTACCTTTCCTCCACTGTCTGACTTCCCTATACCTCAGAAGTCTATTTGGATCACTTCTTAAAATACTACTTGCAAACGAATGCTTGAATCAGGGGCTCTCCTATGGAATTCATGGAAGACACTTCTGTCTGCACTGATCACTGCTGTTTAGGGGTTCCTGGCAGGGATGTCTCCTTTGCGGCTTTGCTCTGATCACATAAGTAATTGACAAACTAATAGAGAGCTCTGATATAGTTTACTGTAGCTTTGGAGCTTACTGTAGCTCAGACATGCCAGGAAACAGCTTTTTCTCAAGTTTTTAGTTAAATTCTAGTTGGTTAACATATAGTATAATTGGTTTCAGGAGTAAAATTGAGTAATTTATCACTTACATATAACATCCAGTGCTCATTATAACAAGTGTCTTCCTTTTTTTTTCTTTTTTTTCTTTTTTTTTATTATTTTATTTTATTTTATTTTATTTTATTTTCTCTTTTTTTTTTCTGGGTTTATAATAGTTTATTTTCAAATTGGTTTACATATAACACCCAGTGTTCATCCCAACATGTGCCCTTTTTAATGCCCATCACCCCGTCTCCTCCCTCCCTCATCCCCCTTACCCTCAGTTTTTTTCTTAGTCTTTGAGAGTCTCTTATGTTTTATCTCCCTCCCTCTCTGTGTCTTTTTTTCCTTTCCCCTCTTCCCCTCCCCCTGGTTTTTGCTTAGTCTCACAAAATCCACCTGTTCGTGGAAACATATGGTATCTGTCTTTTTCTGACTGACTTATTTCACTTAACATAATACCCTCCAGTTCCATCCATGTTGCTACACATGGCCAGATTTCATTTTTTCTCATTGCCACGTAGTAGTCCATTGTATATAAGTACCATAACTTCTTTATCCATTCGTCAGTTGATGGGCACTCGGTCTCTTTCCATGATTTGGCTATTGTCGAAAGTGCTGCTATGAACATTGGGGTACACGTGCTCCTATGCATCAGCATTCCTGTGTCTCTTGGGTAGATTCCTAGCAGGGCTATTGCTGGATCATAGGGTAGCTCTATTTTCATTTTTTTGAGGAACCTCCACACCGTTTTCCAGAGTGGCTGCACCAGTTTGCATTCCCACCAACAGTGTAGGAGGGTGCCTACTTCTCCACATCCTCGCCAGCATCTATAGTTTCCTGATTTGTTCATTTTAGCCACTCTGACTGGTGTGAGGTGGTATCTCAGTGTGGTTTTGATTTGTATTTCCCTGATGATGAGTGACATTGAGCATCGTTTCATGTGTCTGTTGGCCATCTGAATGTCCTCTTTGGAGAAGTGTCTATTCATATCATCCGCCCATTTCTTCACTGGGTTGTTTGTTTTTCGGGTTTGGGGTTTGTTTCTTTTTTTTTTTTTTTTTTTTTTGAGAGAGAGAGAGAGGAAGAAAGCATGCACAAGAATGAGTGGGGGAGGGCAAAGATAGAGGGATAGAGAGAATCTTAAGCAAGCTCCATGCTGGGTATGGTCATGACCGTGATATCATGACCTGAGCTAAAATCAAGAGTCGGACACCTAACTGACTGAGCCACCCAGGTGTCCCCAAGTGCCCTCCCTAATACCCATCAACCATTTAGCCCATCCACTGCCCATCTACCCTCCAGCAACCTTCAGTTTGTTGTCTATACTTAAGAGTCTCTCATGTTTGTCTCCCTCTCTTTTTTTTTCCCCTTCCCCTATGTCCATCTGTTTTGTTTCTTAAATTACACATTTGAGTGAAATCATATATCTGTCTCTGACTGACTTATTTTGCTTAGCATAATACATCTAACTCCATCCACATCATTACAAATGACAAGATGTCATTCTTTATGATGGCTGAGTAATAGTCTATATATATACGGTATACCATATGTATATTTGTGTTACATATATATGAGATATATATATATACATATATATACCACCTCTTCTTTATCCATTCATCAGTTGATGGACATTTGGGCTTTTTTCATAGTTTGGTTATTGTTGAAAATTCTGTTATAAATATTGGGATGCATGTTCCCCTGCAAATATTTATTTTTGTATCCTTTGGGTAAATACCTAGTAATGCGATGGCTAGGTTGCAGGGTAATTCCATTTGTAACTTTTTGAGGAACTTCCATAGTGTTCTCCAGAGTGATTGCACCAGTTCACATTTCCACCAACAGTGAGAGAGCGTTCCCCTTTCTCCGCATCCTCGCCAACCCCTGTTGTTTCTTGTGTTGTTAAATTTAGTTCTTCTGACAGGTGTGAGGTGATATCTCATGGTGGTTTTATTTACATTTCCCTGATGATGAGTGGTATTGAGCATCTTTTCATGTTCCTGTTAGCCATCTGGGTGTTTTCTTTGGAAAAATGTATATTCATGTCTTCTGTCCATTTCTTCACTAGAGTATTTGTTTTTTGGGTGTTGAGTTTGATAAGTTATTTATAGATTTTGGATACAAACCCTTTATCAGATATAAAAAATATTTTCTCCTATTCCATAGGTTTCCTTTTAGTTTTGCTGATTGTTTCTTTCACTGTGCAGAAGCTTTTTATTTTGATGAAGTCTCAATTGTTCATTTTTGCTTTTGTTTCCCTTGCTTCCAATGATGTGTCTAATAAGAAATTACTATGCCCAAGTCCAAAGAGTTTGCTGCCTGTGTTTTCCGCTATGATTTTGGTTGTTTCCTGTCTCACATTTAGGTCTTTCATCCATTTCAAAATTATTTTTGTGTATGGTGTAAAAAAGTGGTCCAGTTTCATTCTTTTTGCATGTTGCTGTCCAGTTTTTCCAACACCATTTGTTGAAGAGACTCTTTTTCCCTTTGAATATTCTTTCCTGCTTTGTTGAAGATTGGTTGACCATATAATTGTGGATCTGTTATGCTTTTGAAGGTTTGTTGACATTTTTAAGGAAAATATTAAGTTACTAGTTTTAGAAATATTAAAATCAACAATCAAAATATTTTTTACTGTCAGGATATCCCAAAATAAATATACTTTCATCATTTATTCACTCTTTGGTACTTGTTTTATAGACAACTGGGGGATTTTGTTAACCTCATGAAGTCAGAACCTCAAGGTATGTAGATAAAGGGAAGCCAATAGCCTGTCCCAAACAAGGATCTATCATGCCATGATGTACACAGGCTACCAAGAGCCCTTCATCTCTTGTAATAATCCTTTTGCAAATTGCAGAGACTTCCTAATATGATCACATGACACAGAGGGAGATGGCATTATCGAGTGAAATAGAAGGAGTTGCTGTATTTTGTCCTTAGCTCAATGTAGCCCTCCAAACAACACTGAATCACTGAATGTCCAATGTTCAAGTCATTCCTAAGACAAAGGTAAAAGGTGCACCTCTCATGTCTGGAACCAGAAGACTCATTGAGCACAAACATCATAGTGAATCTCCTCATTCTAATTCTTATTGAATGGAATTGCCAATTGTCACTGATGATTCTACTTACCAGATACAAAATAACAGAGGTACTATCCTTCCTCTCTTCCTGAGGAGCAAAGGGAACACGTTTTAATAGCAGATTTTACTTCAGACTTTCAGTATTGACACAGGAATCCCAGTCTATTTCTAACAATTTTGATTCTGTGTTATGTATTTGGAGCCTTTCTTACAGAACAAACATCCCACATATCAAAGGTTTGAGGTGGCCATTATGCAGAATGTCACTCTGTGGGATGCTCTATGTGGTACTGACAATTGCAGAGTCATGTTTTTCTGGCTCTACCTTCACCCAGCTTCTCTAAAGGGCTTCCTGAAAGTCCCCAAGAAACATTCTCCATGGCACAAGAAGCCCTTCTCCGGACTCCCGCAAGGTGCCAGCATTGTCCTCTCTCCTGATCTGGTTTACACTGGTAAGTCCCAGGTGTCATTACTGCCCCACCGACCCACTAACATTTCCAACCATAAAGATACAGATCATCTTTTCAGGAGAGGTCTGAGGCATCCTTTCATCCTCTAAGTTCTTTCTTTTGTGAAGAGAGTCTTAGTACTCTCTGTAATAGAAGTCCTAATCTTCTGCTGGTGGGAGCCTCCAGGAAAGGTTTACAATGAATCACACACATCGTTTGCTTGTCATAGCAGCCAGGCCATCTTCCCTGGGGACTTAGGACAGAACTGAGTCAACACTACCCAGTCAATTGCCCATGCCTTCTCTGAGCTATATGATGGACATCCTCAAGGAAGCCACCAGGATTGTTTTAAAAATTACTTCCAAATGGATAGACAAGTGGAGAAAGAGCCCAACCATGATAAAAGACAGAGCAACCTGGTCTCACTGTTTGGAATGAGGATGTATTTAAAAGATATAGTCTTAAAAGGACTCCTTCCTGGACTCAAATGCCAAAGATCTCAGAAAGCAAGCCAGAATTACAATACAAACTCAGCTCTCAAAGAAAATACACATTTTGTATTGCTGGTGAATTTCCGGGCAATCTATCTTTCTTTCAGAAGTGTCACACAGTGCTTTTCTCCCTTTCCCTTGTAAAATGGCTCCATTAATCTTGCATGTGGGTGACTACCTTTTGATGAAGGCTCACCAAGGATTGTCAAGGGACAAGAAATAGGAGGGGAATATTAATGTGAATTCTATATTCTAGGGTCACCTTGCTTGGTTCACATTTTTTCTTTCAGGTTAGCAAAATTTTATAAATCACCTGAAAACATTAGCATTGCTGCAATTGCATTTTTTAGTTACTTATCTGCCACCATGCATTTTTATATATATGTATAATTTTTGAATAAACTATCCTGGTCAAATACAAATTTTCCCAAAATCTTTCTTTTATTCATGTTCCTAAAATACTGTATTACTTATCTATTGCTTCATAACAAATTACCTCAAATTTAGTGGCTTAAAATAGCATAAACTTTTATTACAATATCTATGGTTCAGGAATATGGGGATGGTTTGGCTGAGTGATTGTGTCTCAGGGTTTCTCAAAAGATTGCAGTCAGTTGTGGGTCAAGGCTGGAGTCATTTGAAGGTTTGACTGAGACTGGAAGATCCACTTACAAGCCAGCCACTCACATGGCTGGAGGTGCTCACCATTAAAGGGAGACCTCATTGCACCATCTCAAGATCCATTTACAGGCCTTCTTGAATGTCTTGTTAGCCTGTGTTGGCTTCCCCAGACCATGTGATTTGGGAGACTGAGGTGGAAGCTACAATACCTTTTATGAAACAGACTTGGACATTACACAACATCATTTGTGCCATATTTTATGGGTCACACAGACTAGCCCTGATTCAGTATAAGAGACTACACATGGTGTATATACTGGAAGGCAAGGATCATTGTAGGCAGAGTGTCTTAGTAAGTGGCTACCAGAATTAAATGTTGTATTTGTGCATATAAATTTCTAATTATGAGGAAAAAAAGCACATAAAAATGTAAGTAGTCTGGCTGTCATTATTTGTGAGCTGTCTTAAGACAAAGTGTCTTAAATTTTCCTAAAGTAATCACAGACCTTCAAACCCTAGTTCTTTAATTCAGGCCTCCATATTTCTCCTTAAGCTGCATACACAAATGCACATATACACTCACATGTGTTCATGTGTATGTTCACACACACACACACACACACACACACACACACAAGGCTCTAGCCAACTCAACTGTACTTAGAAAAATATCAGATATTACATTCTATTATTTAGGAGCTCCCCCACCTCTTTCCCATTATTCTCCCTCAACTCTCTACACACACTCTTAGTTTGCTCACTTTAGCCTCATTTCATCCTCCAGGTTCTTGGTTTCATACATTTTTAGATGCTTACCTCTGAGTTATATGTACATACTGTCCTAAACTCATATTAGATTTCAGAACTTGGCTTTTCTGCCTGGTTTTTCACTTACCCTCTACCAAAATTGCTCTTTCCCTTTGTATCAGGGGGAGATCCACCAATCCAGCTACAACCCCTCTGACCTGCTCCTCTGTACTCCAATCCCAAGACTAGGACCTTGCAGAAAGCAGCATCACCTTCTTCCTTGAAGAAATGAAAGGATTTAGATATCCCAGAGGGAAGGACCATCTCAGGTGGAAACAAATTACAATTTGAGCTGATACTCTCTTCCAGGAATTTCCCTGAAGCACTTTAACTTTTGTTTGAAAATCGTCTTCAAAATCCCAAACTAATACCACTAGCCATGTGCACAGTGAGACATAAACTTTCTCTGTCACTATTAAGACAAACTCCTTGCATTCTACAACGCTATTATAAACTTGGCATGCCAGAAGGGAAAATCATGGAAGTACATGGAAGCAAATTAAAATGAAAACACGACAGTCCAAACCTTTGGAATGCAGCAAAAGCAGTCCTAAGACGAAAGTATATTGCAATACAGGCCAATATCAAGAAACAAGAAAGGTCTCAAATATACACCTAACTTTGCACCTTAAGGAGCTAGACAAGGAAAATCAAATAAAACCTAAAGCCAGCAGAAGGGAAATAAGACTAAAGCAGAAATAAATGATATAGAAACAAACAAAAAACAGTAGAATCGATCAACAAAATTCGAGATGGTTCTCTAAAAGAATTAAAAAAATTGATAACCCCCTAACCATATATATCAAAAAGAAAAGATAAAGGACTCAAATAAATAAAATCACAAATGAAAGGGAAGAGATCACAACCAATGCCTCGTAAATACAAACAAGTATACGAGAATACTATGAAAAATCATATGCCAACAAAGTGGGAGATCTGAAAGAGATGGATAAATTCCCACAAACTCACAAACTATCAAAACTGAAACATGAAGAAATAGAAAAATTGAACAGACCTATATCCAGCGAAGAGATTGAATGAATAATAAAAAAAATTTCCAACAAAGTCCAGGACGAGATGACTTCCCAGGGAATTCCACCAGACATTTAAAGAAAGCCTAACATCTATTCTTCTCAAACTTCCAAAAAATAGAAATGGAAGGAAAACTTCCTAACTCATTCTAGGAAGCCAGCTTTACTTTGATTATAGGCCAATATCCCTGATGAACATGGATGTAAAAATTCTCAAAAAGATACTGCATATTGAACCCATTAAAGAATTATTCACCACAATCAAGTGAGATTTATTCCTGTGCTGCAGGGCTGGTGTATTTTCACAAATCCATCAATGTGATATACCGCATTAAGAAAATAAAAGAGAAGAGTCATATGATCCTCAATAGATGTAGAGAATGCATTTGACAAAACACAGCATATATTTGTGATAAAAACCTTCAACAAAGTAGGGATTGATGAAACATACCACAACATCATAAAGGCCATATATGAAAAATCCACAGCTAATAACATACTCAATCTGGAAAAACTGAGAGCCTTTCCCCTATGTTGAGGAACAGAACAAGGAAGTCCACTCTCACCATTATTATTTAACATAGTCTGGAAGTCTTAGCCTCAGCAATCAGACAACAAAAAGAAGTAAAAGGCATCTAAATTAGCAAGGAAGAAGTCAAACTTTCACTATTTTCAGATAACATGATACTCTATATAGAAAACTTTAACAACTCCACTAAACAATTGCTAGAACTAATATATATTAAACTAAGTCTCAGGATATAAAAATCAATATACAGAAATCTGTTGCATTCATATACACTAATAATGAAGCAGTAGAGAGAGAAATCAAGGATTTAATCCCATTGGCACCTGCATCAAAAACTATTAGAGACCTAGGAAGAAACTTAACTAAAGAGTTAAAATATTTCTACTCTGAAAATGACAGAACACTTAGAAAGTGTTCTTATAGAAAGAAATTGAGGAATACACAAAGGAATGGAAAAGCACTTCATGTTCATAGATTGGAAGAACATCGTTAAAACGTCTGTACTACTCAAGGCAATCTACATTTAATGCAATTTCCATCAAAATACCAACACCATTTTTTCACAGAGCTAGAATTAAACAGTCCTAAAATTTGTATGGAACGAAAAAAGACCCTGAATAGTCAAAGTAATCCTGAAAAAGAAAAACGAACTGAAGTCATCACAATTCCAGATTTCAAGCTATATTATAAAGCTTTAGTCATCAAGACATTATGGTACTGGCACAAAAACAGACAGAGAGATCAATGGAACAGAAGAGAAAATTCAGAAATGGACCCACGATTATATGGCTAACTTATCTTCAACAAAGCAGGAAAGAATATCCAATGGAAAGAAGAGAGTCCCTTCAACAAATGGCGTTTGGAAAATGCAAACTGGTGCAGCCACTCTGGAAAACAGTATGGGGATTCTTCAAAAAATTAGAAATAGAACTACCCTACAACCCAGAAATTGCACTATTAGGTATCCAAGGGATACAAGTATGCTGTTTCAAAGGGACACATGCACCCCAAAATTTATAGCAGCACTAAAAACAATAGCCAAAGTATGGAAAGAGCCCAAATGTCTATCGATGGATGAATCGATAAAGAAGATGTGATATATATATGCAATAGAGTATTACTCGGCAATCAAAAAGAACGAAATCTTGCCACTTGGAACTACATAGATGGAACTAGAGAGTATCTTGCTAAGTGAAATTAGTCAGTCAGAGAAAGACAAATATCATATGACTTCACTCATATGAGGACTTTAAGATACGAAGCAAATGAACATAAGGGAAGGAAGCAAAAGTAATATAAAAACAGGGAGGAGGACAAAAACATAAGAGATTCTTAAATATGGAAAATAAACAGAGGGTTATGGGAGAGGTTGTAAGAGGGGGGATGAGCTAAATGGGTGGGGGCATTAAAGAATCTACTCTTAAAATCATTTTTTCACTATATGCTAACTAACTTGGATGTAAATTTTTTAAAAATTAATGAAAAAAGAACTAGCAGAAAGTATTGAAGCCACTTATAAATTTTTATGTAAATTTTATAAAACTGAATGCAAACACTAACATTATCATTCAAATAGAACATATAAAAATGAAAACAAAACACAAGTGGTGTTGGGAAAACTGGACAGCAACATGCAACGGAATGATTTGGGACCACTTTCTTAACATATGCAAAAACATTTTCAAAATGAATGAAAGACCTCAGTGTGAGACAGGAAACCATCAAAATCCTAGAGGAGAACACAGGCAGCAGCGTCTTTGACCTCAGCTATAACAACTTCTTTCTAGACACGTTGCTGGAGGCAAGGGAAACAAAAGCAAAAATGAACTTATGGGACTTCACCAAGATAAAAAGCTTCTGCACAGTAAAGAAAACAATAGCAAAACTAAAAGGCAGACTACAAAGTGAGAAAATCTTATAAGGGTTAATATCCAAAATCTATAAAAAACTTATCAGGGCACTTGGGTGCCTCAGTCAGTTCAGCATCCAATTCTCCATTTCATCTGTGGTCATGATCCCAGGGTCATGAAATGGAGCCCTGACAGGTTCTTAGCTTAGGGTGGAGGCTGGTGAAAATTCTCTCTCTCTCTCTCTCTCTCTCTCCCTCTCTCTCTCCCTCTCTCTCTCTTCTCTCTCCTCCTTTCCCCCTCTCCCCTGCTCCCACTCTATCTCTAAATTTAAAAAAATTTAAATTTAAATTTAAATTTATCAAATTCAAAAAAACAACTAATCCATTTAAGAAATGGGCAGAAAATATGGATAGACACTTTTCCAAAGAAGACATCCAGATGAAAGACAAATTCCATATGATGTCAGTCTTATATGTAGTTTAAGAAACAAAACAAATGAACATATAGGATGGGAAAAAAAGAGAGAGAGAAAGAAAATAACCATAAGAGGCTCTTAGAGAACAAACTGAAGGTTGATGGAGGGAGGTGGGTGGGGGATGGGCTAGATGGGTGGTGGGTATTAAGGAGGGCACTTGTGATGAGCACCTATAAGTGATGAATCCCTGAATTCTACTCCTGCAATCAATATTGCACTGATTTTTAACCAGAGTTTAAATAAACATTTGAAAAGAAAAAAAAATAGGATTACTACACACACACACAGAAATAATTGTATACTTTAGATGTGTACAGTTTATTGTATGCCAATTACACCTAAATAAACTGTGAGATAATGTTTCTAATCCATTGCTGCACGGCATCTACCAGCATAAAGCTTCTCAATCAAGAGAAGTTTGGGATGAAATTTATTTTAGTGTTAGGTTATATGATAGAAATAGATCATTAAGTCATTGTGGGAAAGGCAAAACACTTTCTAATATATTTGTTTGTTGTTACAAATTATATATGTGTATATATGTATGTATGTATATATGTGTGTATATATAGTATAGAAAATTTATATGAAGCTTATATTAGTTTCCTGAGGCTGCCATAACAAAGTACCACAGACTGACAACCTAATTAACAGAAAGTTATCGTCTCACGTTTCTAGAGGCTGAAAGTCTTAGATCAGGG
Source organism: Paguma larvata (assembly GCA_030068075.1). Taxonomy (NCBI): domain Eukaryota; kingdom Metazoa; phylum Chordata; class Mammalia; order Carnivora; family Viverridae; genus Paguma; species Paguma larvata. The sequence continues at coordinate 117,264,156 of CM057827.1, forward strand.
ATGGGCAGAGTTGGTTCCTTCTAAGGCCTCTCTCACTGGCTTCCAGACAGCCACCTTTTGCATCTCTTTGTATCCTCTTGCCTCTGCGTGTGTCATGACTTTATCTTCATATGGTATTTTAAAAAAGGAAAAGAACAACAGTCATATTGTTTGAGAGGCCAACCCTACTCAAGCACGACCTCATCTTAACTAGTCACATCTGCAATGACTATCTCCAAATAAGGTCACCTTCTGAAGTATGGACAGTTGTACTTGGATATAAAAATTGAGGGGGGGAGCATAATTCAATTCAAAACAAAGCTCTACATCATATTTTAATTTTTCCCCTCTCCCCAAACTTTTAATTCAGCAAAGTGTTTATTTTAAAATTTAGTAAATATGATACAAATCGGATATCCAACAATATCTATAAAAAGAATCATCAAAAAATCAGTATTGCTATTTACTGAGAATTATAGATAACTAATATAACTCCTTTTCTTAAGAGTTATTTCTTTAGGGGTGTCTGGGTGACCCAGTTGGTTAAGCCTCCAACTTCAGCTCAGGTCATGATATTGTGATCCTTGAGTTCAAGCCCCATATCAGACTCTGTGCTGACAGCTCAGAGCGTGAAACCTACTTCAGATTCTGTCTGCCTCCCCCTCTGCCCCTCCCTCGCTCACACTTTATCTCTCTCTGTCTCTCAAAACATGAATACACATTCAAAAAATTTTTAAAGAAAGTTATTTTTCTTTAAACTAAAGAAAGAGTGGTAACTAAGGATAAAACAACCATGACAACAACAGCAGTATTAGAGATCAAGCAACTTACCACTACCCTTATTTGTGTGTTTTTATTCAAGACTAAATAACATAGAGTGTTATATTAGTTTTGCATGTATAATATAGTGATTCAACAATTCTGTTTCTCAGTGTTCATCAAGATGAGCATACCCATTATCTATTTCACCCATCCCCACTGCCCACATCCCCTTTGGGAACCACCAGTATGTTCTCCATATGTAAGGGTCTGTTTTTCTTGTTGTCCCTGTTTGGTTTCTGAAATTTCACATATGAGTGAAATCATATGGTATTTGACTTATTTCACTTAGTGGTATAGTGTCTAGGTCCATCCATGTTGTTACAAATGGCACAATTTTGTTTATTATGTTCCAATAATATTCCATTGTGTATTTATAGTATATCTTTATCCATTCATCTGGTGAGGGGCATTTGGTTTGCTTCCATATCTTGACTAGTGTAAATAATGCTGCAAAAAACATAGTGGTGGACATATCCCTTCAGATTAGTGTTTTTGTCTTCTTTGGGTAAATCCCAGTAGTGGAAGTACTAGATCATATGGTAATTCTATTTTTAAGTTTTTACAGAACCTCTACACTGGTTCCCACAGTAGCTGCACCAGTTTGTATTCCCACCACTAGTGCAAGAGGCATCCCTCTTCTCCACATCTTCACCAACACTTGTTGTTTCTTGTGTTGATTTTGGCCATTCTGACAGGTTTGAGGTGATAGCTTATGGTAGTTTTGATTTGCGTTGCCCTGATGGTAAGCTATGACGTACATCTTTTCATGTGTCTGTTAGTAATCTGTATGCCTCCTTTGGAGAAATGTCTATTCATGTCTTTTGCCCATTTTTAATTGGATTATTGGTTTAGGGGGGTATTGATTTGTATCAGTTCATTATATATTGTGGACACTAACTTTTAATCAAATATGGCATTTGCAACATCTCCCATTCCATGAGTTGCCTTTTGGTGTGTTGATTGTTTCCTTTGCTGTGCAGAAGACTTTTATTTTAATGTAGTCTCAATAGTTTATTTTTGCTTTTATTTCTCTTGCCTCAGGAGAACTATCTAGAAAAAAATTACAGTGGCCCATGTAAAAGTAGTTACTGCCTGTGTTTTCTTCTAGAATATTTATGGTTTCAGGTCTCACATTTAATCCATTTTGAAGTTGTTTTTCTGTATGGCGTAAGACAGTGGTCCAGTTTCTTTTGCCAGTTGGTATCCAATTTTCCTAACACAATTTGTTCACAAGACTGTCTTTTTCCCATTGGATTTCTTTCTGATTGACCTGCAAATTTTGAACCACTCTTGCAACCCAGGAATAAATTCCACTTGATTGTGGTGAATTTTTTTAATGTACTGTTGAATTCAATTTGCTAGTATTTTGTTGAGGATTTTGCATCTATGTTCATCAGATATATTGACAAAAGTTTTCTTTTTTGTGTGTTTTGTGTTTTTATCTGGTTTTGGTGTATCAGAGTAATGTCAGTTTTACAGAATGTATTTGGAAGTTTTCTGTTTTTTTGGAGGAGGAGTAGTTTGAGAAGAATAGGTATTAACTCTTCTTTAAATGTTTGGTAGACTACGACTGTGGGGCCGTCTAGTTCTGTAATTTAGTTTATTGGGACTTGTTTGATTACTGATTCAATTTCTTTACTGGTTAACAGTCTGTTCAAGTTTTATTTTTCCTCCTGTTTTAGTTTTGGTAGTTTTATATATTTCTAAGCACTAATCTATTTTTTCCAGGTTGCCCAATTTATTGGCATCTAGTTTTTCATAATATTCTCTTATAATTTTTTGTGTATTGTGGTGTTGGTTATTTATCCTCTCTCATTTGTGAATTTACTTATCTGGGTCCTTCCTCTTCTCTTTTTGATAAGTCTGGCTAGGGGTCTAACAATTTTATTATTTTTTTCAAAGAACCAGCTCCTGGTTCCACTATTCTGTTCTTTTTTTTTTTTTTTAATTTCTATGTCATTTATTTCTGCTCAAACTTGATTATTTCCCTTCTGCCTACTTTAGGCTTCATTTGTTGCTCTTTTTCCAGCTCCTTCAGGTATAAAGTTAGGTTGTTTATTTTTGAGACTTCTCTTTCTTCTTGAGATAGGCCTGTTTTGCCATATACTTCTCTCTTATGATCACTTTTGCTGTATCCCTAAAGTTTTGTACTGTCGTGTTTTCATTTTCACTTGTTTTCATGTACTTTTTGATTTCTTCATTTAGCTCCTGGTTGACCCACTTATTGTTTAGTAGCATGTTATTTAATTTCCATGTATTTGTGGTCTTTCCCTATTTTTCTTGTGGTTGACTCCTGGTTTCATAGCATTGTGGTCCGAAGAGATGCATGGTATGACTTCAATCTTCTGCCTAATATGTTATCTATTCTGGAGAAACTTCCATGTGCATCTGAAAAGAATGTGTATTCTGCTACCTTAGAATGGAATGTTCTGAATATATCTATTAAGTCCATCGGGTCTAGTGTGCCATTCAAAGCCATTGTTTCCTTTTTGATTTTCTGTCTGGATGTCCACTGATATAAGCAGGGTGTTAATGTCCCCTACTAATACCGTATTAGTGTCAATTAGTTCTTTTGTATTTATTATTAACTGTCTTATATATTTACACACACCTAGGTTGGATGCATAAATACTTGAAATTGTTATATCTTCTTGTTGGAATGTTTCCGTTATTATTATATAGTGTACTTCTTTGTCTCTTGTTACAATCTTTGTTTTAAAATCTATTATTTCCAATATAAATATTGCTACCTCAACTTTCTTTTGACATCCATTTGCATAACAGATGTTTCCACATCTCCTCACTTTCCATATGCAGGTGACTTAAGGTGTAAAATGAGAGCCTTATAGGCAGCATGTGTCTTATTTTTTATCCATTCTGTCACCTTATGTCTTTTGATTGGAGTGTTTAGTCTATGTCTTTTGATTGCACTATTTATTTCGGAGCAATTGTTGATAAATATGTATTTATTGCCATTTTATTACTTGTCTTGTGGTTGTTTCTGAAGATTTTCTCCGATCCTTTCTTGTCTTTCTTTCATGATTTGCTGATTTTCTTTAGTGATGTATTTAATGATTTTGGATTTTTTTTCTTCAGTCTTTGCATTTTTATTAGCAGTTTTTGATTGAGGTTTACCAATAGGTTTATATATAGCATCATCTGCATATAGCAGTCTATATTAAGTTGATGGTCATTTAAGTAAACCCATTATTTAGTCCTCTTCTCCACACATTTTAGGTATATGTTGTTATATTTTATATCCTTTTATTTTTGTGAGTTCCTCGACTGATTTTTTTCCGAAATATTCTTTTTTTTTTTTTTTTTTTTTTTTTTTACTGTTATTGTGTTCCCTACCTTATGCTGTCATTTCTGGTCTCTCCTTTTCACTCAAGAGTCCCTTTTAATATTTATTGCAAGATTGGTTTAGTGGTCCCGAGCTCTTTACCTTCGCTTTCGATCTACACGTGTCTTCAGGTCTGAAGTGAGTCTCTTGTAGGCAGCATATAGACGGGTTTTGTTTTCTTATCTAGTCACCCTATGTCTTTTGATTGGAACATTTAGTCCATTTATATTTATATTACAATTAAAGTCATTTTTGACACCTATGTACTTATTGCCACTCTGTTACTTGATTTGTGGTTGTTTTTGTAGTTCTTATTTGTTTCTTTTTCTTCCTTTGCTATTTTCTTCTGTGATTTGATGACTTTCTTTAGTGTCTGCTTAGATTTCTTTCTCTTTATTTTTTGTGTATCTCTTACAGGTTTTTGGCTGGTGCTTACCATTAGGTTCATATATAGCATCTTATGTGTATAGCCATCTATACTAAGTTGATGGTCACTTTGTTTGACCAAGAGCACTAAATTTTTACTTATTTCACACGTTATATGCATATGATGCCACACTTTACATACTTTTATTTTGTGAATGCTTTGAGTGATTTGTACATACAATTGATTTTACTGATTTTGTGTTTAACCTCCATACTTGTTTCATAAGTGATTAATCTATATTTTTATTATATCTTTAAGTACCTTTTAATCTTTTTCTTCATAATTTTCTTTCTCGTGAAGATCCCTCTTCTTTCTACTCAAAGAATTCCTTCTAATGTTTGTAAGGGTGGTTTAGTCATGATGAATTCTTTTAACTTTTGTTTGTCTGGGAAACCCTTTATCTTCCCTTCTATTCTGAATGATAAACTTTCTTTGTAGAGTATTGTTGATTTCAGATTTTTTTCCTATTAATACTTTGAATATATCATACCACTCCCTTCTGGCCTGCAAAGTTTCTGCTGAAATATCACCCGATAGCCTTACGGGGCTTCCCTTGTATGTAACTGTATTATTTTCTTTTGTTGCTTTTTAAAATTCTCTTTTTATCACTGCTGCTCACCATTTTGGTTATTATGTGTCTTGGTGTGGACCTCCATGGGTTAATTTTGTTGGAGCCTCTCTGTGCAGGCGGATTTGGATGTTTGTTTCGTTTCCTAGTTTAAGAAAATTTCCAGCTATTATTTCTTCATGTACATTCTGCCACGTCTTCTCTGTCTTCTCCTTCTAAGATCCCTATAATGTGAATGTTATTAAGTTTGATGATATCACTGATGAATAATTGCCAGAACTATCCCAGGCCTTTTCTTTGCTGTCACTGTCCTCATGGTGGTCTCCTTGATGAGGCTGCAAGACTTGTGGGACGAGGGCCCAGCTCAGTTCCTGTCAGTTGGCCCTACTTCATGAGGACACTTGTGCACAGGACACTTCATACTAGTGTTTGGCAATGGATCCATTTTACCAATTTTTCCTTCATTGACATCCTGATTGCCTAACTTAGTACAGTGTCAGTTTGGACAAACGTCCTACACTCCTGCAATTGGCACTTCCCAAAAAACTGCTGAGCCAGTTAACTACCAGCCTTTCTTTACATCAACTTGCTTTTCTACTTGAATATTCTTTTAAAAAAGTAATGCTATGATTGCAATGGAAGCTAACGCATTCAAATAAAAAGATGTCATTGTAGCCCCTAAAATTATCCCATGTGCCAGCAGCAAGATGCACACCTCACTTTGGGAAATGGTAACAGGAAATGGTCCGACCCTTCTCTGAGATTCTTAATCCTTTAAGAGAGCTCTTTTGAGTGAAAAGAAAAAATATCATGGATTCCCCTAGATTGTGATTGTTTTTCAGTATCTGCCAATTGAGAATATGTATAATGACCAAGATACTATTAATTCAGAATGAATTGACATTTCATTAGTGACAATAGCTGTGCATGAAAACCAGAATTATCATGGTAAAAGGAACTACCGTTTCCATCTACAGACATCCTGGCATGCTAACTGTGAAGTCCCTTTGAAACTCTGTGGATTCCTGGGATCTTCAGCACATATTTTCTTCCCTGACTTGGAGGAAAGATCCAAGCCTCTTGCTAATTATGTGGATGTAAGCATTTTTGTCTTCTAGCTGGTTTGGGATTCCCCAGTGAAATGCAGGTAAGAACCCCTGCTCACTTCTTACCTCACAGATGTTGTTTTTGTGAATATAAAATTAAATACTGTTGTTGAAAGAAAAAAGAAATCTTCTTAATTGGAAAAATGTACAAATATAACTCTTTCTGTAAAATATCAGAAGAAAATTGGGACTCTGGGGGAAAAAAGGAAAGAGAAAACATGAATGGGGCAAGAAGAAAAAGGCCAAAAATGATGAAGATACTGACCACAAGGGCATTCCATGATCTGCAGCCCTTGACTCTGATGAAACTTGGTGGCTAAACCTGCTGTCTCATTTATAGTCAAGTAACATGAAGAGTAAAGAGGCCATATGACTGGGTGTGACTTGGAGTAAACCCAGCAGCTTTGGCCTTGGGGCTTTGGCCATACGCTGAAGGGTAGAGCATGGAGAAGGGTAGAGCCCCCCTGTCTATCCAGGGGATTCTATCCAGGCCTCTCTTTGTTACTGGGGAAATGGTCTGGGGCTACCTGTTGTGTCCCTTTTCCTCCTTTATTAGAACTCATTAGGACTGGCCTGCACTGAAGTTGGTGGGAGGAAAAAGGAAAAGGTCAGAGACCTGGAGGAGAGTGGAGAGAGATCTACTTACCAGGAGGTGGGGGTTGGGGTGGGAGAGGGCTTTTCACTCCTCTTCCTAGCTCCCAAGAACAAAGGAAGCCACCAGAATATCATCCTTCCTTTGTGTCTTCTGTTCCATTTAAATTGTTCACTCCTTTGGAAGGCTGAACTCTGTCTGCTTGAGCTTGCATTTTATACAAGCCCCTCTTGCCTAAGGAGAACTAAATAACCATGGGTGAGCAATTCTTAGCATTATAGGAACTGGGACCAAAGATGACTTTGTAATAATAGAAAGAGACAATCAAGCAGGCAGGGAGGACCTTATAAATAGCTTATAAAGCTGCAGTGAGTTTATTTTAACTTTTAACCCCCCCTGAGTTTCTCTGATTCATAATAGTGACAAGGTAACTGTGCCCAGGTGCTCTGATACAAAAAAAAATAATATTCTTTCTTGATATTTTAAAATTTTTTAGTTCCAAAGATGAAAAATAAGTAAGACCTGAAGTTTCTGAGTTCCATATTGAAGGCAAAATTCGTTTTAGAAATATTCTATCCTGAACCAATAGTGAGACACTGATTAAAATGGAGGATCTGTGGGGAAAATGCAGAAAGCAGCACATTTGCTATCCTGATGTCATCCTTACCAGGAAGCATTTCTTGAACTTCTGCTCCACCAACAGTGGGAGCATTGGGCAGAGGGCATGGGGATGAATCATGAGCTCTCCATTTCTGGAGGAAGATAGGCTAGGTTCCCACAACCAAGCAATGAGTAAACAGAGTAGTGGATTGAGTCACATCAGTGCCCTTGATATGTCTTATAGATTTTCTATTTAGGGTCAGCCAAAAATGCAGCAGGGCATTTTTTAAGCCATCACCCATTTTCTTAAATCTACATTTCAAGCTGAGAAGGATGGGAAGTTTGGGGCAGGGCTGCCCAGAGGAGAGACTTTAAGGGAGCCACGCTATACCCTGCAAGGAGGAGGAGTCTGATTAGTCAGAGTTTTGGATCCTCCCATATTTTCTCTGTGGCATGTAAATCTTCATGACTTGGTAGTCAGGCTTCCTGTGTGTTGTCCAGGAAGACTGACTCTAGGAAAAATGATTGTGAATTTTTTTGTTGGCTTCTATAATAGGAATCTGATAGATATTTATCTTTTACATTTCTGCTGAGTGCACCAGGTGCCCCTTGAGGAGCCAGGGAAGTTCAACGGCTGCTGCTGTTTTGGGGATCTGTCCACCACTGGATAAGACTCTTAAGACCCAAGAATAACTTTTTCAAAGCCAAGCTCTGAGACATCCCATGAAGCAGTCTCCTAGACCCTCACCAGCTCTGTCCCAAGACTCAGCACCCATGGAGCAGAGCCTGAGGAAGCTTGTAGATTTCTGAAAGGTATCGAAGGTTCATGGGAGTTTCTCATTCTTCATTCTCTTTCTCTGTCAGCTTGTGTCAATTAGGGAAGCTGAGCAGCTTTCTATGTAAACTGTGATACCTTTAAGGCCAGAAGCACCCCTTAATCAGAACTCTCAACATCCCTGCACAAAAGATACCAGTTCTACAGTCTGATATGGGGTTAGTGCATGGCCTCTGGAGATCTGGGGCATCATCTTTGCATTATTCCAAGAGTCCAGTTTGCTGTCTGGCTGGCCACAGGTAAATTAAAGAAGTATGTGTGAATTGGTTTACACATGTTTTCTTAAGGTAGTGATCTGGGTAATTTATGGTGTGTGTGTGTGAATGTGAATGTGAGTGAGTACATGTGGGTGTGGCTGTGCATGAGTATAAGATGGGGCATGGTTGAGACAGTGGCTGCACCAAAATGTACTTTTATTTCTCTTCTTTGAGCTATCCAGAAAAACTGAATTCTCCTCTCACAGTTGGGTGTGGTTAAGTCTTATGCAGAAGACTTAGAACATTCTAGAATGTGGCCATGAGGAGGTGAGGAGAGATCCCAGGGCTAATAGCTTTACTTCCAGCACATCTTTCTTGGCCTATGAGCCTCCAACCCAATGCTGAGTATGTTCTCCTATGTTTGGCTCAGAAGAGCAGCAGGCCTGGGGAGGCTGACACCTGCAGCTAAGTCAGCTATGCCCCATCCCATTTCACAAGCCTCAAGGATGAGGCACTTGCCACTCGTCTCTTTCCTGTGACTCTCTTCCGGTGTTCCAGAGAGGCTGCTGAATCCAGAAGGTAGATGTGATTGTGGGGTCCTTGGGATATTGTCCTCCTTCTGAAAGTCCTAACTTTCCTCCCCCGCCCCCCAGCAGCTGAGCTGATACAGGTCCTTACATCAGGACAGGGATAATTCCCAACACAGGAGATAGGAGAACCTTAGAGCTGGAAACTAAAAGGCTGTCCTGTCCATGGGGCTGAACGTGCAGTCTTTGTGCTCAGCAGTTTTGCTACCCTCACACTGACTGCATGGAGGTGCCATTGTTTTCTTTCTAGCAATTTCTGAGAAGGCAGATTTTTGTCCTTTCAGTGGAGGAGGATTATCAGACAGGGGCAGCTCAGTTACACTCCATCATTACTTTTTTAAATTTGTTTTTATTGAAGTATAGTTACATACAGTGTTATATTAGTTTCAGGTGTACAGTATAGTGATTCAACAATTCTATACATTACTCAGTGTTCATAACAATAAATGTACCCTTAATACCCTTTATCTATTTCAGCCATCGTCCCTACCCACCTCCTACCTGACAACCACCAGCTTCCCAGAAGTCTCTGTCATTACTTTTGCCCTCTCAGAGCCACTGGAAGGAGATCCAAGGCCCAACCCTATCCAATGAGGTACTTCATCCCCTCCTTCCATGTCTGTAGCCAGACTCATTGACAGCACAGGACCCTCTTCTCCACCAGAAGTTGCCTTTTAAATGAACAAAATCACAACAAAACATAAGCTTAGAGCCACTCTTGACACCTCCTTTCCCTGTCATCTTCATCTATGTCCCTCTCAGAACACACCAGAATGAAGCAATGTTGCTATAGTCATTTAATGGATCATCACATCTGGATAATGATTTGAGTGGTAAGTCACATCAGCAGCATATTTAGAAATAGGTATTTAGTAAGTATGACAGTTTAAAAATTATCAAAAATGTGTCCTAAACCAAAAGCAGAAGAAAGGCTGGGGTAAGGATGGGTTGCTGGGTACATCTCAGAGCTTGTGCCTGTCCCAGACCTTGTCCTAATCACCTACAGATATCACTGCCTCAATCCCAGGGCCATTACTATCCTTATGGGAAGGAGGAAGCTGACTCTACATTACACAGTTGAGGAAGGAGGGGCCTTAGCTGTATTGCTGTTGCTCCCTGGAATTCCAAAATCTACTTGTGAAAACTGATTTGAGTGTCACCTCATAACTGCCTATTTCTGGAGAAGCACCAGGATTGCTGTAGAGTACAGCTGTGTTTCTTAAACTACATGTTGTAAACTCATCACTTTGTTTAAAGACAGGTGCTGACCCAGCAGTTCTGGGGAGGGCATGAGGTTCTGTATGGTTGACAAGCTCCCACTCTAGGCAATGCTGTAGGTTCACAGAGTCCACTGTGCAGGGAGCTCCTCAAAGTGAGCTACACCTAGAACCATCTGGAGGTATTTCAAAAACCATAGTGCCCGAGCTGTACTTTCTTCTCCAACTACATCTGAATCTAGGGTTGCCAACAGTCAGGAGCTTTTAAAGTTCCACAGGTGATTTTCAATGTGCAATTCAAGTCATGAGCCAAGACTCTAGAGTTTTGTTAAGGAATTTTACATTACTGATATAAAAACCACCAAACAAACAAACAAACCACCTCCTATTTGGAGAATCATGGAATATCCAATTTTGAAGATCTGTTGATTCTCATCCTAGTGCATGGGTCAGAGCTTGTCCTGACATCAAAGTCTAGGCAACTGAGCTCTGATTGCAATTTTTACAACTATGAGCTATCGCTCCTGGAAAAAACCTTTAATTTCTAGCTTTGTGCATTTTAAACCTGTGATGTTGGACAAAAAGAACGTTAAGCCATTATCAGCTCTAGTTAATTCCCAGTTTCTATATTATTGGCAAGTGTGTATTGCTATGCTCTCATCCAGAGCTCCCTTGGAGGAATGCATATATCTGAAGTTTTTATTACACTTGGGACCCTGGGGTCCTTCAAGGGCTGCACACATTCTAGAAGACCTAATCTTGTTAGCCAATCTGACCATCCCACCCATCAGCCCCCTTCCCCTTCCTACCCCCAAAAACACATTCCGGGCTTGTGTCTAAACCATCAGTAGGAAAATATCACTATAATGTCAGTCTCTGGTGACACAGGGCATCTTTTTTGATGCTAATACCTATTGTCTATTTTTATTTCCGATCTATCCCTTCTGTGTCCAAACAAGGAAGGCAAATCCCTTAGAATCAGAGACTTTTGAGCTGAAAAGGACTGTAGCGTTGAGCTGATTCAAAGGTGGATTGTATAGGTAAGGTTCTCAGAGGTCACATGGCTCCTGATGGCAGTGCCTGGATGGGTCTGGGCTTTGGGTTTTCTCCCACAGCTCTTTCCAGCACATCAGGCTACCTATTCATCTCCAGCCAAGCAGAGCCTGAGAGCCACCACCAGTCACACCACCTCAGGGATCTATCTTAGGAATATGGTGAGTGCAAAGCCTTGTAGATATATGGAGAACACCTGGACTCTGGGCTTAGAGGGGTACCAAGGGTGTCCTAGAGGGTAATAAGGAATCCAGGAATGAAAATTCAGCTGTCTCCATCCTGCTGCAGGATCAGTCACAGTCCCTGGCAGTTAGGCTTGCTAAACAGAGGGAGTCTGGGGTCACAACACAGGGAATTCTGTGGGAAATGAATCAACTGGAATTTCCACAGGATTGATGATGTGCCAGCTGGCATCAATCAGACAACAAGCAGGGGCAGGCACTGTTCTAAGAGCTTCGTAGGCATTAATTTCTTGGTCCTCTTGATGATACTTTCAGGTTAGCTGCTTTTTCTTCCAATCCTTTTGAGCTATAATTGGCATACAGCACTATATAAGTTTAAGGTCTATAGCATAATGATTTGACTTAAATGGTGAAGTCAGTGCTATTTCTAAGTTGCATATTATACATGAGGAATCTGAGGCTCAGAGGGGTTCACTAACTGGTCCAGAGTTGCAGGACTGGAAGTGACCATTCAGCACAGGTAAGTCGTGGAGCTGCTTTTCTCAGAGTTTGGCACCAGAAGGACAAAACTGGACACAAGAAAGCATTACCTGAATTCCAAGTTAGCCTCATGTAAGCCCCAACTTGAAAGGAATATTGCCCTCTATCAATTCTGGCTGTGTGGGTGTCAAAGGCAGCACTGGGAGATGCTAACTCAATAGAGCAGCCCCTGAGAAAAGAGGCAGTTCATTTAAAGCCACGGGCATTTCCTGGTCTTCTTCTGGCAATTAGGGACTACAGAGAAGCTGTACTACCCAATACACAAATATCCTCATTCCCATTAGCCTCAAGGGGCCAGAAGGTCTTCCCTTAACTTGATGTTCTCAGGTATATGCATGCCAGGCTATTTGGTGGTAATCAGGTATTCAGAGAGTGAACATTTTACCAACTATGGAGAACCAGAAATGTACCTCTGCGTAAAAGGGAAACCATTGGGAGGTACAGGTTGCAATAAAAAAGCTATGGGTATAAAAAGTATAGCATAGGTAATATATGGCCTATGGTATTGTAACAGCATTGTATGGGGACAAATGGTAGCTATACTTGTGGTGACTATAGTATAACGTATGGGATCACTATGTTTTACATCTAAAACTAATATAGCATTATATGTCAGCTATATTTCAATTTAAAAAGGAAAGGGAAACTATTTCTAGACAATTTCAGTAATAGGGAAGCCTCCAGTGTGGAGGAATCAGAAGCTTCTCACTGGGGCCACAATCTGTCAAGTAATAAAAGCCAAACAAGTCTCCTCTTAAAGTGAACAAACACGGAAATGGGCAATTCTGTCTTGGGCTTGAAGGGCCAACTTTCTTTTCTTTTGCTGAACCATTGAAGCAGAGTGAGAAAGACTGCTGCATCCATTCCAGGGAAACTTCACTCAATGCCAAGTGCACTCTTTCCACAATAAATTTTGTAAGTCAAGAAAATTACTCAAAAGCTCAAGTCAGTACATGTGTCAAAATGCCATTGCTGGACCCTTCACCCATTTCATGGTTTCTGGATGTTTTTTTTATTTGTTTGTTTTTTTCCTTGCTGTGTATGCTCCAGCACCATGAGAGGCATTCAATAAATAATATCATTTGCTTATTAACTCCTTTGCTCAACAGAAGCCAGGTGCATAGTGAATAGCAAATGTGTCCCATTCTCAAAGTTTTCCATTGTCGTAACTTAGGAAACAGTTCACTTAAACCAGATAGTATTCAATTGAGTGACAGATAGTATTTGATTGAGACAACAAAAATACAGGAATTCAGTGGAAAAATCTGTTATGAATTCTGGCTTGCAAATACAGATGGAGTGAAAAATTGTGAAGGACAGGGAATAACCCCATCGAAGTCCAGTGGGGGCATGAATGGAGTTCATTCCAGAGGAAGTGAAACCTTTCAATCAGTGCAGGCCAGGGGCCAAGTCTTGTGAGAGAGCCAACGGGTCAAGTTAGGACTCAATATATATCTGTATTGAAACTCTCCATCCTCAAAGGCAGCTGCCCAGGGTGTAATGTAAGAGATGGACTATTTCTTAACTTTGCATATCCCATCTGTAGTGATTAATTTTATGCATCAACTTGGCTGGGCTACAGTGCCCAGATATTTGGCCAAATGTCAGTCAGTCTAGATGTTGCTGGAAAGGTAGTTTTGTTTGTTTTTAATGAGATTAGCCTTTAAATCAGTAGACTTTCAGTAATGCAAATTACTCTTCTCACTGTGGATAGGATTTATCCCACCATTTGGAGGCCTTAAGAGAAAAAAGACTGAACTCCCTAAGGAAAGGGGAGTCTGCCTCCAGATTGCCTTTTTTTTTTTAAATTTTTTTAATGTTTTTATTTATTTTTGAGAGACATAGAGACAGAGTGTGAGCAAGGGAAGGGAAGAGAGAGAGAGACACAGAATCCAAAGCAGGCTCCAGGCTCTGAGCCATCAGCACAGAACCAGACTTGGGGGCTTGAACTCACAGACCGTGAGATTATGACCTGAGCTGAAGTCGGCCGCTTAACCAACTGAGCCACCCGGGCACCCCTCTAGATTGCCTTTGGACTTGAGCTGCAATGTCAACTCTTTCCTGGGTCTCCAGCTCATGTTCAATCCTACAGATTTTGGACTTGTTAACCTCCACAATCATGTGAGCCAGTTCCTTAAAATAAGTCCCTCCCTCCCCCTCTCTCTCCCTACTCTTTCCTTCATTCTTTCTCTTTTCTACTGGTTCTTTTTCTCTGGAAAACCCTCTTTCTCTGGAAAAACCATCCTGGGTGCAATGTCACTATCATTATGGTTCCAAATGCATCCAGCAGGCAGAACATGTGGGGTTCTATCCTAACATCATGAAGCATTTTTATATTTCATAAAAAATAATGAAGCATAATGTGGGCTAAATCCGACACAATACATTAGCTATATTTTATTTTATTCTATTTATTTATTTAATGTTGATTTATTTTGAGAGAGAGACAGAGACAGAGTGTGAGCAGGAGAGGGGCAGGGAGAGAGGGAGATACAGAATCTGAAGCAGGCCTCAGACTCTGAGCTGTCAGCACAGAGCCCAACATGGGGCTCAAACTCACAAGCCTTGAGATTATGACCTGAGCCGAAGTCAGACGCTCAACTGGCTGAGTCACCCTGGTGCCTTTATTTTAATTTTCATAGTAGTACTTAACCACAAAGTTTCAAGAAAATGTATAGGAGAAATTTTAAACTGAGAACATTCTATCCACTAACTTTAGTTTTTTTCTGCTTAATTTGAAAAAAAAAAAAAAAAGAATATGACAGGCAGACATTTTAATCTCCTTCACAGAAACCAAGGTTTGTTGAGAGCAAGGCTGAGGAGTTCTGAATAGGACAGAAGTTCCCAAACTCATGGGGTTTCAGTCAGTTTAAGATCAGTAGAGCACCTGGGCAGGCAGGTGTTTTTACCCTCCCAGATGACTGTGATGGGCAATCAGGATTGAGAATGCCTAGTTTCCAGGGTAGCATCTAAGTTTACCTGGTTAGGGAAGCCTTTTACACAGAGCACTTCCCAGGACACTAGAATCCTACAAGATAGATCAGTAGCTAGGGCAGGGCAAGAGCTGGACTATGGAAAGAACCAATTTCTTTCCAATGAGAGGAGAAATGGGAGAGAAATAGCTGCCTCCAATAGGAGCAGCACACAGCTCTGCTGGGGCCAGGCGTGGACAAAAGAGCAGCTCACAATACACAGCTGTGTGGGAGGTGCAAACAGAAAGCATAACAAGGGTAGAGCCTCAGGGCTTCCAGGTCCCCACAACAATGTCCTTGTTGGCACGGATTGGGATAGTTACTGATTAGCCACCTTTGTCTCCAAATAAGTGCTTTCTCTTTGAGGATTTACTTTTTTAGCATATATTCTGGAAGTATTACAGAATAGTGATGATATTTAGTGATTTTCTAAGTGCCTGTACATTTAAAAAGCCTTAAAAAAATGTTCATAAGGACTTATTCTAAGTAGTTCTCAGGAATTTAGTGTTGGGTATACAATCATTTCTCTAGCCCATATAGCTATATACTTCCTACTCCTGCCAGAGCCCAAAGTGAACTCTTCAACTACAGTCAACAGCAGTTCTATTTTGCCCTAGGGGCACCTGGAGGAGCACTATTAACTGGATTTGTGGGCAAGCAGAAACCCTGGAAAGTGGTGTTTCAGCAATACAACAAATTCCCCAGAGCAAATAAACAAGTTTAAGTTCTGATAAATACTAGAGCAGCTTTTTCCTTGATTCCTGAAAAACAGTTTATTAATCATTTTTTTTCCATTTTTAGTAATTCCTCTGATTAGGGGTGGCAGATTTATGCCATTACACAACCAATATGTCACCTCAGAGTCTGGAGTCTGCTGTCTGCCTGATGGGTGATTGTGCCCTAAGTGGATGGGTGAGTAGAAAGAGAGAAAAGGGATGCTTGGATAGATGGATAGATGGATGGATACCCACACACATACAAAAGAAGAAAGGGATAGAGAGATTGATAGGCAGGTAGATACGAGACGAATGTATATATAGCAAATACAAAACCCATAAAGCATTTCATCTCCACATGATTTTATTTAATCCTTACAGTAATTCCCTTCAACAGATGTAGGTGTAATTATTTCTCCTGTAGATTTGTAGATGAAAATAACGACATCTGTGTTAAGTAACTTGTACAAAAATCACACTGCTTGCAAGAAGGAAAGCAAGAATTCAGACAAAGGACTTGTTCTTTCTGAAGTGTTCTCAGGAATGGAGTCCATGTCCTAAAACATATCTCTCTATCTCTTCCCAGATGGTTTCAGCTATGGGTGAACTACACAGTCAATATCAGCAGTGAGATTTTCAATGAAATGTGACTGTGAGAAGTTACATGTCTGGTAATACACCAAAAGGTCCATGACTCAAGTGAAGAATGTTTTCTGTGATATTTGGTAAAGAGAAGATGAGAGAGGACAGAGCCCCAGACTTCCAAGGCTGCCTGGGTTAGAGAAAGGAGAAAAGTCTTTGGGACAAGAAGGGAGGAAATGCCCCATCAAGAAAAATCCAGAGCTGGGAGTAATGGCCTACTCTTGATTTATACATTCATCTACACCCGCCCAAGTAGAAATACAGAGAAAATGTTTATCTATCCCTGCTTTTTTCTTCCTATCCTAATGCAAGTCCTAGAGAAAGTAGAGCTGGAAACCAGGGTCAGAATTCTATGATTATATGGGAAGTTTAAGCCCAGGGCAGTGAGGATGAGGAAAATGGATGGTGAAACAAGAGAAGATGCCATGTGATGTTCATGCATTGTCATGAAGACACTGCACTTCTTGAAACAGATCATGAGATCTTTTATATTATGTAAATAAAAGAATTATTTCTATTAAAAAAAAAAGACATTGCACTTCTCAGCAGCCTCTTTTGTTTGGCCTGTGGACATTCTCCAAAGGATTATGAAATGGACCCACACTGAAGACAGGCTGTTGGAGAACTGTACTAAACTCCATCCTTCTCCAGTTCATTTGGTCAAGTCTCTTACCACAAGGACCTAAATTCTCATTATTGGTATGTTTGTCACCCAATCCTCCGAGTCTTCATGGGCACTCCTTAAAGTTCAGGGCTGGGTAGTCCTGAGTAAGAGAGGGAAAGAGGTGATGAGGAAATCTGAGCCAGCATCCAAGGGTAGGTGTCAACCTCCTGCTATTGTAGATGTTATTCCTATGAAATTCTCTGTGTGCTTTCTAAGCAAGACCAAAAAAAAAAAAAAAAGAAAAAAAGAAAAAGCACGTGGACTTCATTGTCCTCAATTTCCATAACCTTTAATAGGGACTTACTTGTTTATTTAACACTTTAAATCACCAAATGTGAGTACTCAGGAGAAGTTGTACCTATCATCTGCAGCAAAAATTTGGTATCAAATGGGTTCCCTCTTCCCTCTGGGATTCTGTCTTTCTAAAGTTTCTTCTAGTTTCTAGAAGTTTCTCTCAGATCCTTTCATCTCTGCATACTAGAGGCGCTGAAGAAGATATGTGTCTCTTTGCTCAAAAAATGATCTCTAATATAACACCTTTTTTAAAAAAATTGACCTTGTATTTGCCTGTCTTATTTTTCATTTTTATTTTCCCCTAACACCATAAGACACAAATCTTTTAATTGCAAGTCATATTTGTGAAGGGTTTTGTATTGCACATAAACCTCTGGCTTCTTCTTGTACAGGAGATCAAGTCCAGTCAACTCTAGTCTGGCCCGCAAGACCTCCACATACTGCACTGGCCTGGGTTCCTAACTGTTCCACGACTCCTCTTTCCCGCAGCTCTGCCCCCCTGCCCCTCCTGGACTGTAGCTCACCGCCCCCATACACCTCATGCTTTTTGATCCATATTCTGTCTGCCTCTTCCTTCTCTCCCCACCAATCTTTCTCCTCCTAGGGGAATTCTTCTCACCTAACTCCAAACCACACCAGGCTACCAGGTACTCTGGGCAGACTCTGGATTTGGAGGCTCATGAACTGGCTTCAAGTCCAGGGCCCATCAATGTGTGTTCCTGTGTAAGAACCTACCTCTTTGCACCCTAGTTCCCTCATCTTATGGAAATCATAATGTCATCCCCTCTGTATGGGAGACAATTTCTCATATATTTATGCATATTTTATACCATCTTTTGTTCTATACTCTCTCCAAAGATGTTTGTATAGCACACAGCTTTGAGATACAGAGATAGTGTCTCCCTCTGTGGCAGAGGATAGATTTGTTTCCTGAACAAGATAATAAGGGTGCTGTTTTAATTTGAACAAGTTTGTTAGCAAACTCCTTGTAGGATTGGCAGGTTCTTAGACCCAGGGCTCCTCATCTATGACACAGATCCAAAGTGTGTGTGCAGCATCCTTCTGGGCCCATCTCTGTATCACTCCCATGGGACTTTGTGGGCAAGGGCAATGAAGACCTTTGTCTCTGACCTAGAAGTATTGTGTCTTCTAGTTTCCATGAACAGTGGCAGGCTAACTAATTAGCTTACAAAAAGGGTAAGCCCTCAGACATATACCCATTCTTAACACCTTTCTTCTGGCTGAGGTTGTTGGGAGCCATCTTGGGCTCACAGGTTGAGACATCTCCCTGTGTGGATAAGGAGGAAGTTGCAAAGTCTCCTGCTGACTAAAACGGCATCCCAATATTATCTCCTTCTATTAATAACCTTTCAGGCCTGGATTTTTTGAACTGCTCTCGTTGGCTCAAGGGATATAATGCTCTTTGGTTTTATGGCAGATGAAAAAGGGGACCTGGAGTGTGACGCCTTGGTGGATAATATCTGAATGAGAGTAACCTGGCCAGAAGTAATCTCAAAGTTGCCTCTTGGGGATAGGTTACACAAATTGATCATACAGAATAGCAGTTATGAGTTGGCTAAAAATTAGTAGACGTCAGGCCCCAAGACTCCTTGAACCAAACTAGATTTCTCTGCAGGTTTTGCATTGTGTTAAACACCCCCTCAGCCCCACCACAAAACCTCAAGGCACATCTCTGTAAAGCTTCTCTCAGTATTTGCTTAACAGACTGATAGGAGAGATTGTAAAGAGACTTAGGACCTTCCCCAGAGATTAGCCTAGCCCAAAAGTTAAAAGCACTGTGTATAGATAAGGCACAAACAGTAGCCAAGCAAAAGTAGTTACATATATCTTCACTGATCAACAACAAACATTGAGCACCTTCCTGAGGTTAACATTTCATGAATCCTTTTGCAATTCTCATCCCCATGCTCCCTTATAATAAAAAGGCAATAACAAAATACTTTTACAGAAACTGTTATTTGTATAAAGAACAGATAGACATGAGCCTTTACGATATAGGCTCACTCACTCACAAAGGAAAAGAACTTAGACAAGCATTAGAAGATTATGTCTCTACCAAGTGAGTTATACCTCCTCCATTATGGTTAAAGATTATGGATAGAATGACTCCTAATCTATCCTAACCTATGGTTAACATAGGTCTTAAGGCAACAATGTATGTACTCTCTGTTTACTAAGACAACAACCCTGCTCTTTTCTCAAACATCTTGTTATTTTCTCTGCTATAAGCCTACCTAACTCGGCCTTGAAACTAATGAGTGATCTTGGAACAAAGTCATAAAAATGATTATTGCATAATCTAAGATATGACTGTCTCCTTCTAGGTCTGGGGGATTCACAAATATACCAACCTAAGAAAAATTGTTAAAAATGTCTTGTCACTGATGTAATGTCACTCACTACCTTTAAATAAAGATACTGAGAACAGCAGAGCAGAGATGCCAGAATTGCCAGAGATGTCTGCTTGGTGATCAAACTATATCTTGTGGCTCTCTCATTCCTTTCGCCGGCCATTCATCCTTTGGAAAATCCTAGGTTCAGCCAGAGTAGGACTCTGGCATGAGGGCTATTTCCTCAAGCAAGAGATGCTTTCTGGAACTCCTAACTTAAATACACACATATTTCTATTAAAGCATCAGTGACAGCCAGCTCTATATCCAGGCAAAGTGTCTGGTTCACTATGAATAAGTTAATATGCCTCAAAGATTGCTCGAGTATTGAAATCTACTGCTACCCTGCATCTTCTCTTGCCATCATTTCTTCTCTGTTAAAAATACGAAGTTTAAAAAGTGCATAAACATGTATGTATTCATCATTTGCTTTGAAATGTAGCACCTATTTTAGTCAGGGCCAAATGCTGACATAGGGTTTTTCTCTAGGCTTTATTCAGCTTATTCACTTGGGATGGGGTTGAGAGGTTATGAACCTTCTGAAATGAAATGAAAGTTGTGCATATATGTGTATTTTCCTAGGGGCAGGGATTATTGCTTTTATTGGAATCATAAAAGTATCTGTGCTAGAGCCCTTAAGATGAATACAATACGTATTAGCCACAAACCAGCAGGGCTTTGTTGCACTTTCCTGGAGGCTGTTCTGAGAATAAGCCAGATGGTATATCCTCCAGGCCTCATCGTGGGAAAATTATGAAGTGAAAACACAAATAAAGAAGCCTGACTATTGAGAGGGGCCAGCAATAGAGAGGATCAAATAAGAGAGTAAAGACACCCCCAGACCAGAGCAATTGCCAATCAATATGGGACATGGAGACTCTACCAAAATAGCTATTTTTTCCAAAAAAAAAAATTTAACATTAAGGATTCTTATAATGTATACATAAGTTTAATGATAATATGGTATGACCCAGTGTCTTAATCTGCTCAGGCTATCATAATAAAATAGTATATCTTAGGTAGTTTAATTAACAGACATTTATTTTCTTGCAGCTTTGGGGACTGCAGGTCCAACATCAAGTTGCCAGTATGGTAGGTTCCTAGTGAGGACTCTCTTCATGGATTGCAGAGGGCTCACTTCTTGCTGTATCCTCACATGGCAATGGGGTGGTGGAGAAGACAAAGAGCAAGCTCTTTGGTGTTTCACCTTTCAAAGGTGTGAATCCCACTCATGAGGGCTCTACCTAATGATTTCCAAAGGCTCCCTTCCAAATACCATTCCTTTGGGAATTAGGGCTTCAAAATATGGATTGGGGAGCAGAATTCAGTCTATAACAACTGGAAAAGTTAAAAACACATATACACTGCTACCTTGCAAATGCTAACCCTATATATGCCTTTGAGAAATGCCTGTGCATATGACACAGGATAGGTACACTAGAATGCTCACAGCAACACTGCTACCCACAACCACAACCCCTAACTGCCAAGACCCCAAAATCCAACAGAAGTAGAATGGGTAGATGCAATGAGATGTATTCACATAAGGGACATTGTATAGCAGTGAAAATTAACAAACCACACCTCAAGGTATGAGCCCAGACAAATCTAACCAACAACATCAGGTAGAAAGAACTGGCTGGAGAAGGGTGCACAATGAGATCTGGTTTATATAGAGTTCAAAAAGGGGCAAAATTGAACATTACATTATCCAAGAATATGCACATGCTGGACATGGCCACCAAGAAAGCCATGGGAACAAGCAGCAAATCTCAGAGTACCTGTTGTGGGGAAACATAAGGGAGGTAGTCAAAGGAGGACACTTGGTGCAGGGGTCAATAGTATCAGTGATGTTTTCTGTCATAAGCATGTTAGCTGGAGACAACAGTTTATCTCGTCATTATTTTTTAAAACTGTGTATATGACGACATATGTATTGTCTTAGTCCACTTGAGTTTTATAACAAAATACCACATACTAGGTGGCATATAAACAACAAAAATTTATTTCTTATAGTTCTGAAAGCTTTGAATCTAAGATCAGGATGACAGCATGCTTGGGTTCTGGTGAAAACCTTCTTTCAGCTGCAGACTACCTTCTGTTCACTGTGTTTCTCACATGGTAGAAGAGGCGAGGGCGCTCTGTGAGGTCTCTTTTATAAGAACACTTACTCCATTCATGAGGGCTCCACCCTTGTGATTTAATCATTTTCCAAAGTCCCTACCTCCCAATATCACACAGGAGATTGAGATTTCAACATTTTAGACTATAGCATGTGTATAATAAATATTTCATGGATACCACAGATATCATATATATGTCATAACACAATTTTGTATGTATAAGTCAAATTACTTAGGGTGCCACTTAGCTTGAAGGTGAGCATTTATTTCTGCTCAGCTTCCAATGGCCAGTAGCAGGGGTACCTCAGCTCACACACCCTGGCCTTTGACCTGGGTGATGTCCTAAAAGCCAGTGGGTATCATATACCCTCAGTGAAGTCACTCGTGAGAGCTGCTGTGGTCCCACTGCCCAGACTCAGCATGCAGGGTGCAGAGAAGGCTCCTGCCTGCAGTCACACCTAACACTGTGCATGTTGTTGCTGATCCCCAGGTGAGAAGCAGCCCTAGGCCTGCTGCAGCAGTCTGAGAACTGCCTAAGAAGTTACCAAAGCTTGACATGTTGGTATACCAGAGGATAGTGATGAATGAACTCAAGGATCCAAAACTTTGAGAGAGGATCACTTAAGCCCTGCTTAAGACTCTGTGCTCTGCCATCAAGTCTTCCCATGTGATTTTGTTTTATAAGAACTGAAGTGTCAACATTCAACATGTCTATAGGCAGGCTCGAGGCCATTGTTGTCCATGTCATCTTTCTTTAACTGACTAATTTCGCTTAGCATAATATACTCTAGTTCCAAACATGTTGTTGCAAGTGGCAAGATTTCATTCTTGTTGATTGCTGAGTAATACTCCATTGTATATACATACCACATCTTCTCTACCCATTCATGAGTCAGTGAACATTTGGGCTCTTTCCATACTTTGGCTATTGTTTACCCAGCACCATTTGCTGAAGAGACAGTCTTTATTCCATGGGATTTTCTTTCCTGCTTTGTCAAAGATTGGTTGGCCATACATTTGTGGGTCCATTTCTGGTTTCTCTATTTTGTTTCATTGATCTATGTATCCGTTCTTGTGTCAGTACCATACTGTCTTGATGATTACAGTTTGTAATACAGCTTTAAGTCTGGAATTGTGTCGCCTCCAGCTTTGGTTTTTCTTTTTCAGGATTGCTTTGGCTATTTGGAGTCTTTTCTAGTTCCATACAAATTTTAGGATTGTTTGTTCTACCTCTGTGAAGAATGCTAGTGTTATTGTTTTTCATTGTTTTTGTTTTTGAGGTTATTGCATTGATTTCTTTTTATTTAATATTTATTTACTTATTTTCTAATTTACATCCAAGTTAGTTAGCATATACTGCAATAATGTTTTCAGAAGTAGATTCCAGTGATTCATCCCCTATCTATAACACCCAGTGCTCATTCCAACAAATGTCTTCCTTAATTCACCTTACCCATTTAGCCCACCCCCCTACCCATAGCCCCTCCAGCAACCCTGAGTTCTCTGTATTTAAGAGTCTCTTATGTTTTGTTCCCTTCCCTGTTTTTATATTATTTTTGCTTCCTTTCCCTTATGTTCATCTGTCTTGTATCTTAAATTCCACATATGAGTGAAGTCATATGATACCTGTCTTTCTCTGACTGACTTATTTTGCTTAGCATTAATACACTGTAGTTCCATCTACTTTGTTGCAAATGGCAAGGTTTCATTATTTTTGATTGCCGAATAATACTCCATTGTATGTATATAACACATCTTCTTTATCCATTCATCTGTTGACAGACATTTGGGCTTTTTCCATACTTTGGCTATTGTCAATAGTGCTGCTATAAACACTGGGGTGCATGAGCCCCTTCGAAAGAGCACACCCAGTGTTACTTTGACAAGGAATGCTTTATGGGATTTTTTTTGTCTGTCTCTCTCTCTGTTTTCATTTTTTTTCACCCCTCCTAAAAAAAAAAGTGGGGCACCAAGTGGTTCAGTCAGTTAAGCATCTGACTCTTGATTTTGGCTCAAGTCATGATATTATGGTTTGTGAGATTGAACCCCATGTCAGGCTGTGCACTGACAGTGTGATTCTGCTTGGAATTCTCTCTCTCCCTCTCTCTCTGCCCCTCCTGTGCTCTCTGTCGCTTTCTCAAAATAAATAAAACAAACAAACAAAAAAAAAGTAAACCAGGACTATAGACAAGGCACTTAATCTCTTTGAACTTCAGTCTTTCCTCATCAAAGCATTGGTGTATATAACTCTAATGTTCTTTGTGTTACATCAATGATCCTGTGGTAAATGTGGGTGCCAAATGATTTCTGTCTTACTGGAAATACTGGTATGTCATGAACACAAACCTCACCTAAGATTCTGAGAGATAAGTACCAAATGAGTTTAGCAAACCAGGAAAGATGAGTTAAATGGCCTTTCATCCTAACATGAGAATTTCCAGAAATTTAACTGTGCTGAGGCATTGATAATTTCACACATGCCCACTCCATTCCCTGGGTAAAAGTTCTCCCTTACACCTTAAACAAAAGGCAAAAAAAAATGAAAAGACACAAACCGAGATAAAATATTTAAAATAAATATATTTGACAAAGACCTTATACCCAGAATATATAACTACTATAGCTCAATAACGGACCAAAAACCTATTTCTTCTTTTTGAAAATCAAAAGACTTGAATAAACAGTATACAAAAGAGACTAAACAAATGACCAGTGAATATAAAAACAAGTAGTCAATATCACTTTATCTATAATATATCAGTGAAACTACTACTTCACACACACTAGAATAGCTAAAATTGAAAAGACTGAGATCTCTCAAAGTTGACAAGGATTTGGAGCATCCTAAAAACAGATTCTTCTGGTAGGCTTGTGAAATGGTGCAACCACTTTAGAAAATAGTTCAGCACTTTCTTAAAAAATTAAATATACACCTACTTATGATTCAGCAGTTTCACTTCCAGGTATTGATCCAAAAGAAATAAAAGTATACATTCACATTTGCAGTTGATCCAAAAGAAATAAAAGTACACATTCACATTTACAGTTGTAAATAAATATTTACAGAATGTTATTCTATAATGGTCCTAAACAGGAAAAATCATAAATATTAATCAGTGGGAGAAAATCAATAAACATAATGTGACACAGTCATGTAATGGAATACAAATCAGCAATAAAAATAGAATTACAGATACAGGAGTGCATATGTGGCTTAGTTGGTTGAGTTCCTGACTCTTGATTTCTGCTCAGGTCATGATCTCATGGTTCATGAGTTTGAGCTCCACATCGGGCCTGGCGTTGACATTGCAGAGGCTGTTTAAGATTCTTTCTCCCTGCCCCTCCCCTGATGGCTTGCTCTCTCTCTCTCTCAAAAAAATAAATAAATAAACTAAAAAAAAATAATTACTGGTACACATTAACAACATGGATGAGAAGAAGCAGACATCAAATAAAACATATGATATAATTCCAGAGTTCAAGAACAGATGAAACTAATCTACAGTGACAGAAATCAAATCAATAATAGGGATGGAGAGTGGAACTGAAGTGGACAAGCCAGAACATTTTGTGCTGATGGATATGTTCTCTGTTGATTAGACCAGTTACCCGGTATTAAAAAATATATGTAATATATAAATATATAAATGATATATATTTAAAAAAATGAATGAAGCATTTAAAGTCTGTGTATTTCATTGTATGAAAATTATATCTTAGTAAAATAAAAGTTGGGGGTGACATTTTAGCTCCCCACAGATTCCATGGACAGCAACAGGACTTGCACATCTGCTCCAGGATCACTTGCAGGGAGGCAAGTGGCCAAGACCCTCAGAAGTTTGGCTAGGAAGGGCAGCCACAGGCAAAGAAGTTTTAAAAAGGGCATTCCATTAACCTTTTCTTCTGTTGTCAGAACCAAGCCAGGGGAGTGAGCCAGTTTTCACCCTGGGTGAAACGTCATAGTCGCTTCTCCAATTTCTACACTTCCAGTTAGAAGTCAGCACCCAGCAATTACAACTCAGCTGCCAGAAGCAGAGAAAATATTAGAGTAGATGGAATGCAAGCTCTAAAGCCAGGCTGCCCTGGCTCCACTCTGAGCCTCAGGTGCCTAGATACTGCCTCTTGACTACTCCTTCTTCACCACACTGTGGAGGGGGAGCCCTCACCTCCAAGGGCTGGTGTAGAGTTGTGGATAACCAGGTAAAATGCCTCACAGAGCTCAAGGCAATATAGCTTTTGTAAGTAGTTGGCAGTGTTTTTTTCTGTTGTTGGTTTTTGTTTTTGCACAGTTTTCCCTCAGTTTTCTACTCTGTTGTCTTTATCAGCATCATCTTCTTTTCCTCCTCTCTCTCTCCTGTCCTCTCCTGGCTCCTTCTCCATCTGCCACCCTCCTCCTTCCTCCTGTTACTCATTCTCATCTCCCTCCTTCCCTTCTCCTCCACCTCCTATTGTTCTTCTGCCACCCCTGTCTTTCTTTTTCAATTGTAGCTCCCAGAGACATTCAGCATACCATTTTTACAAAACAAATAAATAGATGGTGCTGTATCTGGATTTGGGTCCAAAGCTGAAGAGCGAAAAAGACTTTGTACAAGACAGAGAAGTTAGGATGATAAAGGAAAAAGGACTTATCTTTACTTCATGGCATTTATTTTCCTAGTCATTAAATTCAATTCAGAGAATGTCAACTGAATAGCTACTCTATCTTGGGCCCTGTACTAGCTTCTGGGAAACAAAAAGGAATAAAATATATTCCATGCCCTCTTAGAGCTGTCAGGTTGGTATGCCACAATAGCCTTGAAAGTTTCTAGAATGATCTTATAGTGAAGAAAATAATTGCATGTTCATCATGTTTTCTACCCCTAATAGATCCATTATATAAACCCAGATCTTTATATGTTGAATTTGTTTAAAAGTAGAAACAATCCACTTAGTGGAGTCCTAGATTGCTGATTTCTGGAAGTAATTTAGGAAGGCTTAAGAAGTTGGTCAGCAAAATTGGATGGAATAAAACTTTTGAGAAGATGATTCAAAATGGTGCTTACTAGGGAAACTTTTTGCACTTGGCAAGTTCTTTGTGTGCTGATGGTCAAAAGACACTGATCTTGAGGAAGTTATATCTGAGAGGTCACAATCAGAAAATATTTCATACAATTGAATACAATACGACAAAATGAAAGGTACCATATTAGGTGTGCACAAGGAATTATAGGAGTATGAGGGAGAGAACAACTGTCCATAAGGGAGATGCGATGTGAAGGATGAGAGGCACTTTGCAAAAGGGGAAGAGGATGAGACTAACATGCCTTCCAGACACATGTGACGAAGACTGAGAGACAGGAATGATTCACTGACAAAGATTCTCTCCTCAACCAAACTCTAGACAGGCAACTCTGAGCTCTTTTTCAAGTCTCCATCCTTGGGCATGTCCATAAGAGCCCGATTTTAGTATGAACTGAGCTAAATTAGTTTAGCTGCAATCTTCTGCCTACCACTTCTGATATCTGATCACCCTCAATATCTGACCAAATTCCTCATCCCCTACCATTCCCCAAGTGATATCTGATCACTCTGGCCTGCCTTCAACAAGGATGCTGTGAAGTCAGTTTGGCCAGAGTCTCTTTCTACCCCTGCTGATATTTCCTCTTAGTAACTTCTACATGATGACCCCCACCAGGACGCTTGGCTACAGATGCCTACTTGCCCATGCTGTATTCAGAATGGTTCTATACTGAGGTCTCATTTCCCTTATTGCAATGATTCCTGAGGATAATCTGTTTTTACCCCTTTAATTTCTGTTCAGCTCTGGTATTTCTTTGACATTGTCTGTCAGACAGGCTAGGCTATGCCAAGTAACAAACAATGCTAAGATTGCAAGGGCTAAAAACAACAAAGTTTATTATTACTCACATTAATGTCCATTTTTACTAACAGTAGGTTCTGCTGCATGATGTCTCTCTCATGGTCTCAGGACGACACTTCAGTCTCTAGCATTGTAGTCACCATCCTTAAGGAGAAGAACATGATGACTCACATACTGCTCTTAAAGTCTTCTTTGCATGAGTGACTCATGTCCCTTTCATTCACATTTCATTGTCCAAAGGAGTCACATGCTCATACCTATCTTAAAAGGAGTTGAGCTATGCAGTGACATTGTATAGTCAGTAGGAGAAACCCTGAAGTTTATGGATATTTTATATATGTAGCAGGGAGAACTCAAAACCAATGAAAGTGAAATTATGAACAGCCTTACTGGCCACACTAAAAAGTTTGGACACTGAGCTACAGAATGCCTCTTTTGAGCAGGAAAAAAACATGAGGCATTTTGGATTTCAGAAAGATAATTCTGTGGGTGATGTGGAGAAAGTCTTGGTGACAGCAGACAGAGGAAGAGGACAATCAGAGGTGGAGAAGTGATAGGAATTTGAGAAGTATCTCTAAGGTAAAAGTAATAGAATCTGGTGAAAGACTTGCCCTGTGAGGTGAGACAGAGAGAGAGAGGACTCCAGGATAGTGTAGTGTTTAAGAAGGGAGTTGAAGTGGTTGATTTCATGACTAAGATCAATAGTGGAGCAGAGATGAGCAGGTTTGGGAGATAAGCACAATCTGGGATATTTTGAGCTTAAAATCTCTGGGGGGTGGGGCGCCTGGGTGGCTCAGTCAGTTAAGTATCTGACTTCGGCTCAGGTCATGATTTTATGGTTGGTGGGTTCGAGCCCCGTGTCAGGCTCTGTGCTAACAGCTCAGAACCTGGAGCCTGCTTCAGATTCTATGTCTCTCTCTCTCTCTGCCCCTCCCCTGTTCACACTCTGTCTCTCTGTATCTCAAAAATAAATAAACATTAAGAAAATTTTTTTAATGTCTGGGAGCATTGAGTATATCATGTCTCTCCTGACATCATGTCCGGATCAAGCAACAGAATGAGGGTTACCTACCTTAGAAGGGTGGAAAAGGGTTGTCAGTAGATGAGAAGCCCCAGCAGGAGGGTACAGAATGAGAAAACTCAGGAAGAAACTGGCAAAGAGGGGAAGATACAATGGGGGGTCAGGAGCAGGGACTTGCCAGGTTGCTGAGGAGGAAATAGGGTTCAGCCAACCCTGGCAAATGTTGAGGAGTCAGCGAAGATGAACCTGAAAAGGAGACATCTGTTTGAACAATTAGAAATTATTGGGGATATTTATGAGAGCAATTTCATTGCGGAGTTGGGGTCAAACATTGCCACTGTTTGAAGATTCTTCAAAGAACTTTGTACAAGTTCTTTTCTCTCCTCAGAAACCCCCTTGCTTCCTTATTCTCCAAAATCAGCTCATGGAGAAACCCTCTCTAAAATTTTCCTCAATGTCCTTCTCTCCAAGACACTTCCACCACCCCCTTTCCTTCAGCTAGTTTCTTCTGGGGTCTTGCATACATCATCTGCACCAGGCACTTTTACACTGCTCTGGAACCATTTCTTTATGTCTGGTTCCTGTGCTGGGCCATGAATAGGGGATGTGTTGTTTTCATCTTTGCAAACTTAGTATCTCATAGGAAAATTTTAGAAATTAAATTTTAGCTATTTAATGTAATAAAGAGAAAGAGGCAACCATCTTGTCATTCTCTATAGTTAAGAGTTTGTTCCTTGGCTTATCTCTCTCTCTTTTTTTCCTTTGATCATTAATTTATTAAAATCCACATGCAAATGAGATCATATGGTATTTGTCTTTCTCTGACTGACTTGCTTCACTTAACATTATACTCTCTAGCTCTATCCATGTTGCAAATGGCAAGATTTCATTCTTTTTCATGGCTGAATATTATTCTGTATATACATATATATATATACACACACACCACATCTTCTTTATCCATTCATCTATCAATGGGCACTTGAGTTGCTCCAAAATTTGACTATTGTAAATAATGCTGCAGTTAACATAGGGGTGAATGTATACCTTTATATTAGTGCTTTTGTATTGGGTAAATACTCAGTAGTGTGGTTACTGGATTGTCTGGAAGTTCTATTTTCAATTTATTGAAGAATCTCCACACTGCTTTCCATAGAGGCTGCACCAGTTTGCAGCCTACCAGCAGTTCAGGAGTGTTCTTTTATCTCCACATCCCTGCCAACATTTGTTGTTTCTTGTGTTTTTTCTTTCAGCCATTTCTGACAGGTGCGAGGTGATATCTCATTGTAGTTTTGATCTGCATTTCCCTGATGGTCAGTGATGTTAAGCATGTTTTCAGGTGTGTGTTGGCCACCTGGATGTCTTCTTTTGAGAAATGTCTTCTTTGAAGAAATATATTCCTGTCTTCTGCCCATTTTTTAATTGGATTGTTTGGTTTTTGGGTATTGAGTTGTATCAGTTCTTTATCTATTCTGGAGACTAATCTTATTTTAATATAGTCCCAATAGTTTATTTTTGCTTTCATTTGCCTTGCCTCAGGGGACATAACTAGAGAAATGTTGCTACAGCTGATGTCAGAAAAATTAATGCTTGTGTTTTCTTCAAGGATTTTTATAGTTTCTGGTCTCACACTTAAGTCTTTAATCCATTTTAAGTTTATTTTTGTGTTTGTTGAAAGAAAGTGGCTACATGTAGGGAGGTGGGTGGAAGGATGGGTAAAATAGGTGGTGGGGATTAAAGAGTACACTTACTATGATGGGAAAAATTAGTATAAAGTAGTTAATTCATTGATGATGAATGAAGGATTATCAATTTTCATGATTAGGCCTTGAATTCCAAGCCAGTACCAGCAACCGGTACCTTTGTTGTACAGATTAATAAACTGATTAAGGCATATAATGTAAATGACAGTGATGCAATTCATAAGTAACAAATATGAAGCAATTTAACATAACAGTATGAAAAAACAAAAATACAGAAGAGGAGAAGTATGAACTATGGGGTCATCATCCAGCCTGGGGAATAAATGTCATGAAAGATAGGCATGAGAAGGGTCTGGGAAGGGCTGGAGCCTGGAGTTCTTCCTTTACATTGTTTACAGATTGTGAGAGAAAATCTATGGCAGATGCAGTGTTTGGAAATATATGATGATTTCCAGACAGCAGTTAATTTCAGGGATACAAAATAACTTAGGTCCTGAAAGACAAGAAAAGTAGGGCAAAGGAAAGCCCTTAGGAAAATTGTATTTGAAGTTCAAGTAGGCAGTTAGTGTCTAAGTTATCTGTATAGCAAGGGGATTCTAACTCTTAGACTGTTATTCAGGATGTAGGAATCCATTCTCTAAGAGGGAAGTATAGTTGAGTTTTGTACCTAACAGGTCATGAACAGGTACTCACAACACTTCTGCCCATCAGAATTACCTGGCAGAATTTTAAAATACCTAGATGACTGGAACACATCCCCAGACTGATTAAATTGTAATTTAATTAATTGTTCTGGGAAGGCCTTGAGCATTAGTTTTTTTTCTTTGTTTTTGTTTGTTTGCTTGTGTTTTATTTTTGTTTTTGTTTTGCTGTTGCTAGTTGTTTGTTTTGGATTTAGTTTCTGTGGTGTCGTGGTTTAAGTTCCTAGAGAATCTAGTATACAACCAGGATTGTGAGTTACTGCTTTAATGTAATAAAGCATAGAGTGCATAGAGAGCACTTGGGAATTTTGTGGAAATGCATATTGTGATTCAGTAAGCTTGAGTCAGGACCTATGATTCTGCATTTATATCAAACTCCCAGATGCTGGTGCCTCACACACCACGCTTTGGGTCACAAGGCTCTACCTTTATGATACTAACACTTAGTCACGGGACAGGGGTTGGGGGGAGGGAAGTCTCCTTATTAGAACCAGAAAAGTAATTGTAATGATCTCCTATTTCAGAATTATGGTAAAAGAGTGCAAAGGGATACAACTTAGAGTTAAGTTAGCCATCTAATCTGTTCTAGTGAAAATTTTAAAGTAAAGCCTCACATTAGTGTTTCTCATTGTTTAAAAAAATCTTGATTCCTTTATGGCATTTGACTTACTCCTCATAGTCTTCACGAACAGTAATATCTTATAAAACTTAATCTTTTGAGCTTTGCATTATGATTTGATTTGATAATTTCTTTGCAAACTATGCATATTTTCTTGGATATGTTAATATTCTGTCTCTTGTCACCCAGTTCCTTATGATTTGTACCATAAGAACATAATTTGTTTCCTATTTCCTATTTTTATTTTTTTTAGAGAGAGGGAGAGAAAGCACAGTGGGAAAGGGGCAGAGAGAGAGAGAGAAAGAGAAAGAGAAAGAGAAAGGGAAAGAGAGAAAGAATCTTAAGCAGGCGCCATACTCAGCACGGAGCCTGATGCAGGGCTCAATCTCATTACCCTGAGATCATGACCTGAACCCAAATCAAGAATCAGATGCATAACCAACTGAGTCACCCAGGAACTCCTGTTTCCTATTTATTTAAAAAATTCCAGCCCTCTTGGCACAGTGGGCAGTGCATCAGTCTCATAATCTGAAAAATACTTGAACATTATATGACAAGATTTTACTATACATCATGTTGGAAATGTAAATTTTTAAATCATTTTAGTAATGGTAGCTACTAGATCCATTTCAAAAGAATTATGCCATTCATCTATTTTTTAAATCGCATTAAGGAAGAATTAATAAAAAATATGATATAATGAATGATTTCTAGAGAAGTGTAATAATACAAATTAAAGAACACGCTGTCAAAAAAATTTGCTTTTTCAGACATTGCTCCAATGTTTTTAGGGAATCCACTAGGGTCATAACGTGCTCATAAAATGTGTACTATCATCACAATGCTCATAGACACTTTTTCAGTACACTACAGTGAGAAATAGGTTTCTAAATTCTGGCATTTGAATGAACATTCATGATAATATATAAATTAAAAGATATTAGACATATTTGAAAACTACCAACTTTTTTAGTCCATCTACTTGCTCTTGAAGAGTTAATTAAGCAAAACAATAATTTATTAAATCTCCTGTGTGGCAAGTCTGTTTCCATGAATTTCTTTAATATTTTTTGCACATAAAAAAAGAGAGAAAGAGGCAAGAAGTGTTTGAGGGACATTCACCATTTTTGTAAATAGAGGGAGGGGAAGAGCATATTTACAGGCAGAAGAGATGGAGTCAATAAAGACAAATCTAACATAAAAAGAGAAAAGAATTAAGGTACTAGACACAGGATGGGGCATGACTCCAGGAAAAAATATTTTAATTGCAAAGGAATAGGGACACACTTATCAGGGAAGTAGTGGAAGACAAAAAGGGCAGGAAAAGTAAGGGATAAATCTACTTCTACTTAAAGGTGGCAAGTTAACACATCTTACCTCCCTTATGAGTCCCAGTCAAATTATAGTAAAGGAATAAAAATGTACAGACCCATAAGGACAGGAAGAGAAAGGGCTGATTTAGTGGCTGACCAGAGTGATTAATGAATGGTCAGAGGAAAGCCAGAAGCCAGAAGCCAGAAGTGAGAGGGAGCTGCCATAGAGATGCAATAAGCCAAGTCTCCCAGCAGGCACTGAGAGGCTAGGATGCCAGGGACTTCAGAAGACTGGGAGGAGTGCAATGACTACAGGAGGCACATCCCCTCCATCCCTCAACAATAGATCCAGGAAGCTGTGGACTCGGGAAAGTGAAGGAGGGTCAAGGAACTGGTGTAAAAACAGGATAAATGGATGGTAGTGCCCATGGCAGATATTGCCTCATAGAGCTCCAATCCATATGCACCACCCCAAGCCATAGACTGGACTCTTCTTTTCTCTAGAAACTTAACAGCCTTAACTAACCTATAGCTTCTCTAATTTGGGGGTCTTCCTCCAAACAGTTGAGTCCCCGGCCTAAGATAAACCTTGTTACCTCCAATTAGGTGTCCAGTCCTTTACTTTTAAATAAGTACAAAGAATCATCAAACATATGAGAAAACCTTTAACATAAATTAGAGCTCAAAGCAAACAGAGAAAAGCATAATATCCTCAAAGACATAGTCCATCTATGAAAAAATAACAGGATATCACAAAAAGTAAGAATCAAGAACAAGATTAGAAATAAAAAAGTATGGAGCACCTGGGTGGCCCAGTCCGGTTAAGCGCCTGACTTCTGGTCAGGTCATGATCTTGTGTTTCATAGGTTCCAGCCCTGCATCTGGCTCTGTGCTGACAGCTTGGAACCCAGAGCCTGCTTTGGATGCTGTGTCTCCCTCTCTCTCTGTCCCTCCCCCACTCACATTCTGTCTCTCTCTCTCAAAAATGAATAAACGTTAAAAAATTTTTTAAAGAAATAAAAAGTATGATAAGTAAAGTCAATAAAATCCTAGAAATTATTTATAGCTATAAAAAGGCAAAGATGAAAATAGGAGAGAAAAGAGAAAAAAGCCAGAGTATGAATGCACAAAGTAAAATACCTGAGCAGTAAAGAAGGAATTGAGAAAATATAAGAGAAGAATTTCAATAAAAGAAGAATCAATAGAATCTTATCAAAGATAGCCTCAAACTTCTAAACAGCAACATCGAAAGCTGGAAAGCAATGGTGCAGTGCCTTCAAAATTTCAAGGGAAAATATGTCCAATCTTGAATTTCGTGTTCAAACTATCAGTCAATTATCAGAATAAAACCATGTGCAGAATTAAACAATTTATCTTCTGTACATCTTTGTTAGGAAAGCTAGTGGGAAGAATCCACCTCAAATGTGTTACAACAAATACTCAGTGCCCAAGAATAGACAGACCACACACACTCAGGGAATCAGGAAAAGACTGTTAATTGTGCACTGGTGCCAGCCCTGCAGAGTCACCTCCATAGGCTGAGCCCTGAACTTTGATGTCAGTCTCCTTTTATGGCTGTGAGCGTAGGGGGTTGAGAGACACAAGAAAAAGGGGATGGGGCACTTATCAGTGGTGCTATCTGGGCATTTGGTGGACACATGAGGCAAGCAAGATTACAGAAGCCAAAAGGGGAGCATCCAGGCTTAGACATCTGGCTGGCCCTTTTATCTTGTTTTCACTAGCCTTTCTTCTCAAATGGAATAAATAAAAAGTGTTTCAGACACTTGACCCAACTTTTGGAAAACAATGTAAGAGGGAGACAAAGGGAAGCCCTCTAGGGCAGGGAAGCCCACTAGGGAAGGAGGGCAGCCTTGCTGCCTGTTACTACAGATGCTCTGGAAGACTTGCCTCTAGCAAACAGAATGAAACTGGTAACATGGTCTGTAGGGAAATAGACTGTTTGGAAAAACAAACCCAAACAAGCTCTGACTCCTTATGTTTACCAATTTCTATAACATAAAATACCCTATTATGCTGATGTTAAGCTTTCAACAACTTAACACTCCACTTACAAAACTCCTGAATACTTAACAATTAGGTCTCCCCAGCTGGTAGGAGCTGGCATCGGCACACCAATGAATTAATAAATCACCTATGTGTTTGACTATGTGGAAAATAGCATCGAGAGACATTTCACTGTCCTGTAGGATAGGACACAATGAACTTGGGCCAGAGCTACACAAATGAGGTAAGGTAAAAAAAAATAGGAAATTATTAATTCTAAGAAAATATTTTTAGAAACATATACAAGAGAAGAAATGTAATTAGCTCAGTAGCATATTGGCCTTGGTATTAAAAATAGGATGTGAACAATGAAAAGTGATTTAACAAAAATGGCAATAGAATGAAAGAATGGCGAAGGGAAGGTAAAGGGTGTGTAAATACTAAGTACTCATTTCATATCAAACAACCAATGGATAATGCTTAAAGGAATAAATTGATAGAGAGTGGTGTAAGCATTTTCATTTGAAATTTAGAAGATAAAATGTTCAAAGTGGTCGCCTTCCTGGAATCCAACCCGGGAGTGGGGAGGGAAGTGCTGGGGACTGCCTTGTTAAAATCTCATATTTTTAGTACTCTGGCTTTTTATTCCATAAACATGTATTCCTTAGGTAGATACAAAGATTGATATTTGAAGGCAATGCATACCTTGATGGGGTTTTGTGGTGCTGGAGTCCAGAGCCAATGGCCAAGACAGAATTCTTCAGAAGTCTTTGGTGAAAAAGGTGATTTTATTGAAGCATGGGGACAGGACCCTTGGAAAGGGATAGCTGCCCCACAACTGGGACCCTGAGGACAGACTGGTCATATACTTGGGAGTTGATGGAGGTAAAGTCCAGGGGAAGTTTCCAGTGAGATTTTCATACGCTAAAGAAGACTCTCATGATACTGGAGGCCTAGCTATTGTCAAGTTGAGGTTGTTTTTCCTTCTAGCAAAGCATTAACTTTAAGAAGGTAAGGAGTTCATGGAGAAATGTTTCACTCTGCCTGCCTCAAGTATTTGTCAAAGGGCTGCAGGTTATCAGGAAATTTAATTTTATCTGCCATTTCCTTCTGCCTTTGTTTCCCACTTAAGAATGGGGAGGAGACATAGAAGCAGTAAGTCACAGGGTGGAATATGACAGCTCTCTGCTCTGAGAGGGCTTTCAGAAAAATTGTCACATACTCCCTTGGTAGCTCTTCATGGTTTGTAATCACTCTGATGACTTACACATTTCTTTTTTTCTTTATCTTTTATGTATCTATTTATTGTGGTAAAATACATACAACATAAAATTTACCATTTTATTTATTTTTAAATGCAAATTTCAGTAGCATTGAGTACATTTACATTGTTGTGCAACCATCACCACTATCCAGAACTGTTTTATATTGAAGAAATATTATACTCTGTATTTAACTCAAGTATTTGCCTATGGGCTGCAGGTTATAAGGAAATTTAATTTTACCTGCCATTTCCTTCTGCCTTTGTTTTCTACATCAGGTGTGCTAGCTTGTGCTTTGCCCCCAGCCTGCCTTATGGTCTTCATCAGAGTCGTACACAATTTGTCCTTTTGTGACTGTGTAAGTTCACTTAACACAATATCTTCGAGGTTCATCCACGTTGTATGTAGCAGGTGTCAGAATTACCTTCCTTTTCAATGCTGAAAAATATTCCCTTCTATCAAGTAGGGTTTTCCAGAGAAACAGCCAGTGGGGTATATATAGATATAGTTAAAAGGAGATTTATTATAGGAGTTAGCTCATGCAGTTATGGAGGCTGAGAATTCCCACAATCTTCTGTCTGCAGCTGAAGTACAAGGAAAACTGTTGGTGTAATTCAGTACAAGTCCAAAAGCTCAAGAACCAGGAGCTCTGATGTCTGAGGGCAAAAAGATGACTGTCCCAGCTCAAGGACAGAGAGAATTCACCCTTCTTTTACCTCTTTGTTCTATTCAGGCCCTCAATGGATTGGATGATGCCCACTGATAAAGTTCTGGGGTTAATGAGGGGTTCATGGGGTCAAGAGTCGATGGCCAAGAAAGAATTCTTGAAGACATATTTGGTGAAAAAAGGTGATTTTTATTAAAGCATGGGGACAGGATCCATGGGCAGAAAGAACTGTACTGGGGTCCTGACAGGTAACTCATTATATACCCTCAGGTTGGGAAGGACTCAGCGATAAAGTAAGTTTCTAAGGTATTTTGGAAGCAAAGTTTCCAGGACTTTGAGGGGCTAGCTATTGCTAGGGAAATGCCACTTATTACCATTTAATAAAACCTCAGTCATGATGTTATGGAACCTGGTCTGGATCACCTGGTGGAAAAACCGAGCGGCACTCAGAGATTTTGGAAGGCAAGAGGTTTATTTCACACTAGCAGGCTCAGAGGAGATCGTTCTCCAGGGGTCTGAGTCCCAAGCATAAGCAGAGGGAACAATTTATAGTCTATTAC
This sequence comes from Paguma larvata, assembly GCA_030068075.1. Classification (NCBI taxonomy): domain Eukaryota; kingdom Metazoa; phylum Chordata; class Mammalia; order Carnivora; family Viverridae; genus Paguma; species Paguma larvata. The sequence continues at coordinate 117,301,736 of CM057827.1, forward strand.
TTCTGCATTCCACATTAATAGTGATTTGGCCTGAGAGAAGTCGGGTAGGAAGAAGAACCCAGAAGGGGAGTCTTGGGTCAGGGACTGAAATTTCCTTATCAGTCCTGTTGGCCATCTTTTAACAGATTTTTCGCTATCATTCCCCCCTTTGATACCCATTTAAACAGATATAGGCTCTATTAGAGGGCATCATCTTCATTTATTATGGGATGGTCTTTTTCCTTAGTTCCCTGACTTTGGTTGTGACTATTCCCAACTGGTTTACAAAGTAATAGCATTCTTCTCCAAGGAAGATGCAGGTGTCCTCTTTCTCGGTAGTGAGGAGGTCAAGTGCCCATCTGTTCTGAAGGGCAACTCCTGCCAGGGAACTTATTTGGCTCTGTAAGGACACTAAGGAATCAACCACTCATTCCATATCTTTATTGAGTTCTCAGGACAGTTTACGATATAGCCCCACAGAAGAGCCTATGCCTCTTATGCCAGTACCTATCCCCAGGCTATTCCTGCCCAATGAGGGTTGGTAGCAACACTGCCCATTTAGCCTGGGCCTTAGGGCTGATGGCTTACAAGTGGGGTCCAGACTAGAGGTAATCAATACCAACAAAACATCCTACCCATAAAGGGAAGGTGAGTGCAAACAGGAACCTCTAGCTGTTTCCCCAGCTTTCTGGGGCAACCTCTGTCAAGGAGTAAGGAGCAAGGAGTAAGGATAGTCTATTTATTTTATCAGACTGGTGATTCCTCAAGTTTCTGCACGTGTAGACAAGCCAGCATCCAGGGTGTGGCTGGAGCAGGGCTGAAGATCTTAAGAATCTAGGACTCTCTGGAAGGTCGCCTTCAGTGAGTTCGTCAGACTTGGGTCTGTCTTTCAGGTATAGTGGTCCTCAGGATTGGCCCTCTTGACTCTGGAGTGGTGGGCCCATGGAGTGATACCTGTGACCTTGAGGGCAGTAGGGGTGGTCAGAATAGGTCAGACGGTATGAGGCCCAGTCTATAGTGGTTTGAGAGGGTCTTTTTTTAAATCTTTGACCTAGACTGAGTCCCCTGATGAGAAGGGGTGTACAGGGATCCTAAAGAGATTGGGGCCCTCTCTATGGTATATCATTGTAACTCATTTAGGGTGGCCCGTAATGTTTGAAGCTGTTCTCTTATTTCCTTATTTCCTTATCCCCTATTTGTTGTAGGTTTCCTGGGAGGCTGCCTAGACATGGAGGGGGCCTCCCATATATTAGTTTAAATGGAGAGAAACCTTGAGTTCCTGCAACAGGTCCGGCCATGGGACGTCTGTTTCCTGACAGAATTTGGCTAAGGTTCCCTTGAGGGTGCAATTTATCTGCTCTACTTTCCCTGAGCTTCGAGGCCAGTTTGTATAATGTCTGCCATGAACGCAGGCCCATTATCACTGTGGATTGTGGCCAGTAAGCTGAACCAGGGGACAATTTCTCTCAGGAGGGCTTTAGCTACTTTCCAGCTGCACTCTGTCCTGGTTGAGAAAGCTTCAACCCATCCAGAGTATGTACAGACTATAACTAGGAAGTATCTAAGTCCTCAGTTTGGTTGGACATCTATGAATCTATTCCAAGGTCCTCAAAGAGGTAGCTCCCATTCTTCAGACTCAGCAGACTGACATAATATTGTTTTCTTTGTTTTGTTTTGTTTTGTTTCGTTTTGTTTTGTTTGAGGGCCTCTAATCCAGTTTTTCTGCTAGATGATTCCCTCATGCTGTAGAGTCATCTTCCTTCTGGGGTCCTTTACAGTGTAGAACTGCAACTTCTTTTGGAAGCCAGATGGCCTCCAAAGAGCTTTAGTATTTACTCCTTGTTTTTGATGGTCTTCTCCACCATGGTGAGAAGGCCTCTCTCTTTATAGATTGCCCCATGTATGTGTACAGTAGTGAAGGCACACCTGGAGTCAGTGTAGCCACTGGCTCATTTGTCCTTACTGATGGTGAGGGCCCTGCTTCGGACATGTAATTCAGCCTGTTGTGCTGACCATCCTATAGGTAGAGCACCGGCTTCTAGGATCTCATCTGTGGTTATCACCACATCCAGGGTGAGCTTATCTGCCTCTATAATGAGTAGAATTGTTGTTGCTAATGCCCTAAGACTTGGTGGCCATCCCGCCGAAACTGGGTCCAGCTTTTTTGACATGTATGCCACTGGCCCTTGCTAGGGGCCCACAGTCTGTAAGAACCCCAAGGGCAACCTTTTCTTTCTTGCGCACAAAGATGTTAAATGGCTTCTCTATATCTGGCAGGCCAAGGGTTGGTGCCTTCCCTAAGATATCTTTTATTGCTAGGAAGGTGGCTTTTGCCTCTTCTGTCCAGACAGGGGATTCTCAATCCAGTCCTACTAAGAGATTATAGAGGGGCCTGGGTATTGCCGAGAACCTGGGAATCCAGATTTGGCAGAATCCTTCAGCCCTCAGGAATTCTTGTAGTTTGGGACTAGGGTAGTGAGGTGATGACATTTTTTTCTCTCCAGCCCTAGTGCTCTCTTTTCATGAGACCTCATACCCTGAGTCCGACAGGAGTTGGAGGAGGGCCCTTGTGTCCTCTGTACAATTCCCTCAGGTATTGCTGTTAAGGAGGAGGTCGTCCACATCCTGGAAAAGGGTCCAGCATGTGGCCTCCCTTAGAAAGCTGAAGAGGTCTCTGGCCAGTGTCTCTCCAAAGAGTGTAGCTGAGTTTTTAAACCTCTGTAGGAGGCATGTCCAAGTCAGTTGCATCTGACGGCTGGTGTCTGGTTCGATCCCTTCAAAGGCAAACAAGGGTTGGCTCTGGGGAGCCAAGCAGAAGCAGAAGAAGGCATCCTTTAAGTCTAGGCATGTAAACCAGCTGGCAGAGCCTGGAATCTAGCTGAGGAGGGTGTACAGGTTCAGAACCACCCAGTGCAAAGAGATAGTCATTATTGATAGCTCATATGTCTTGAACTGGTCAGTACCCTCCTCTTGGGTTCTTGACTGGCAAGAATGGGGTGTTCTTGGATGCCTGCCCTTGCCTCTTGTGGGAGGGTGTATTGCCTGTGTCTCTGTGGTTGAGTCCCTGGGATTAACTCTACAATGACAGGGGCCTGGTTGTGGGCAAGTCTGGGGAGGTTGTCCTGGGCCCATACAGTGGGGAAGGCAGTCCTGAATTCAGGCAGGCAACTGGGTTGGGCCTGGGCATAAAATAACCTCCATTCTTTCTCTCTTGGTATAGTTATAGCCATTATAAGGGAGCCTGATTCTTCTTGTCCTGGATCCAGTCGAAGGCTAGTACATCCTGTCGGCTTAAAGATTATTTGGGCCCCTAGCTTTGAGAGTATATCCCAGCAAAGGAGAGGGATAGGGCACTCAGGTAGGTAGAGGAACTCATGCTATACCATGTGGCTCCTGAGTTCACATTGACAGGTGTGGCAGAAGGGCTGTTGCATTGTCCGTTTCCCTGTGGCCGAGGATGGATGCAGTCTTCTCGCTAAAGGGAACCACAGGAGAGGTAACCACAGGAGAGGTTCAGCCCCAGTGTCAACCATAGCTTGGCCCTCTACTTTCATTTTGACCATGGGCTCATGGGGGCCAAGAAGAAGTGAACCTGGTCCCCCTCAATCTGAATCTGTGTATTGGCTGGGTTTCTGGGACTTTTCCCAGTTGAGACATTCATTTTTTTAATGCCCTTGTCCTTGCAGTAGGTGCATCGATCCCTTCCTAAGGAGGTTTTGGGCTACCCCCCTTTTGGTGGCTGGACCTTCCCCATTCTTTTGTCATGGCTCTCTTGTGCCTCGGGATCAAATGGGGTATAAGCCTCACACAGCCTCTCATAAAAATCCCCAGGAGATTTCCCTTGCTGCTGGTCATATTCATGGGCTTCTTAGTCCTTGCTTGCATCCCCCAGAGGAGAGGCTCTTGGTACCGGCAGATGTGGACTGGTATTTGGAAAGTGCCTGTGCCTGGTTGAGGGTGCAATCTGGTGGCTGGTCCGGAGAAGAAAGGATCTGCCCATGCGGGAGGTGATGGGGAGACTGAAGGTAGTGTAGTATTTTAGTGTAATTTGTCTCCTTTGTCATTAATGTTTTTTTCTTTCTATAAGCTTAGCAACATGAGTCTGGGGAGTCTGTGGTCTTCACCAGACAGCTGAGGAGACCCATGGCATAAAGAGGCTAGAGTCCTAGCACTGCAGCACTCCTAGCATCCCAGTAGGCATGGGCCTGATGGCAGCCCCCATGTACCCCTGAGGCCAGGACCGACGTGCAGTTCAACAACTCTGTTGACAGGCTGCCATGCTCTATCTAAGCACATACAGTCCAGAGCATAAGTCTGAGAGCTCTGACTTCAGCCTCTCATGCAAGCACAAGAGTCCAGTACACTGTTATATGGGTCTGGGAAACCTCACCATTCCTGAGAGAACCCTCTCCCAGATCTAGAAGCATCTTAGAGGCTGGAGGTAGCAATGAGACTGAGAAGCAAGGGCACCTAAAGACTAAAGATCTCCCTTAAGGACTACTTTGATGGCACAGGATAAAAGCTAATTTACAGTGGATGGAGAGAAAGACCAGATTATTCTAGAAAAAAAAATCAACCCCATTAACTAAGCATATTTGTGCTATAGTGGTATATATTCTGTGTTCAGCTGTACATGTGGGGGTCTAGAATCCTGTGGCAAACTACTGCCTTCATGTCCAACTCCAATCTGCCACACCCCTTTCTATTTCTTTGTTTTGGGTCAAAACTAGAATCTTCTTCACCCAGTGCCTCTGTGCACATGTGCACCCCTCTGGCTGAACTTCTCTTGCCCCTCAGCCTGCCTCTTCCTGCCCCATCTAACATTTCCCCAGTCTGGCTCCTTCAGACTCTTGGTGATATGGGTGACACATCTGACATCAGTCACGTTCCTACCTTGATTCTTTGACACTTGGGGTGGGTAACACTCTTAAACTTTTCTGGGACAGGGCTCAACAAAGAAGCCATATGCTGATAGGGGAGTCCCCAACCTGGTACATCTTTGGTGCTCAATGCAGATTTGTTGAATGAGTGAAGGAATGGATGAGAGAATTTAATTAAACAGTAGGTGTCACATGAAACTTAGAAGTAATGTGTGTCCCAGCAGAATTGCATTTAAAGTTCTGAAGCTATTTTAATTTACTTTATCCATTACTGAAAATAACAACTGGTATGTCTATATATTATTAAAATTCTTTTTTTTAACTTATTTGTGGAAGTTAATGTTTATTGAACTTTTCTGTCTTTAATAAGGATAACATGGTGTGAGTTAAAACTTACATGCTAGCCTGTCTGGGCTCGAATTTCAGCTCTACCACTTACTGTTGTGCAACTTGAGCACAATAATTACCCTTATTGGGCTTCAGCTTTCCCTATATGGAAAATGGGCAAAATTAGAATATATCTTACAGGCTTTTGTGAGGGGTAAGGGTGTTGTCTGTAGAAATCACTCAAACCAGTTGATTGACTCCAAAACTTAAATATGTAGATGAAAACAAGTATGATGAAAGAGATGAACAAGAGCTGAAAAACAAATATGTAAAATACATTTAGGTGTGAGAGGCTCAGTTGATAAAGCATCTGGCTTCGCTCAGATCATGATATCATGGTTCATGGGCTTGAGCCCTGCATCGGGCTCTGTGCTGACAGCTCAGAGCCTGGAGCCTGCTTCGGATTCTGTGTCTCCCTCTTTCTCTGTCCCTCCCCTGCTCAATCTCTGTCTCTGTCTCTTAAAAATGAATAAATGTTTAAAAAAAAAGTTTAAAAAAAACCACATTTAAATCCGGGATATAGTATTCTGCTTTTCACTTATGCCTAATGGTAAGAATTAGATTGCCTTATACACTTTTGTGCCTCTGTTTCAAGGAAATAAATTAATATCTCCATTTTGAATAACTTAATTAAAGCCACACTATAGAGCACTTACTGCTATGTGCATGTGTGTGTGTGTGTGTGTGTGTGTGTGTGTTGTTGGGATGGGAAAGAGAAAAAAGGGTTTCCCAGGGGTTACTTACACAGATCTTTTCCTCTCAAGTAGCCCCTCTGCATCACTTTCCTGGAATATGTTTAATAATCTGTGGCACTTAATAAGTTAAAAATCCATTGACACTTTTTAAAAAGGTGATTATTATCTGTAGCATCATGTATATATTCAGGAAAATTTGGGACAATTTTGTTAAGGACTACATCCTCATTTAAAGACATCTCTCCGTGGGGGTGCCTGGGTGGCTCAATCAGTTAAGTGTTGACTCAGGTCATGATCTCACGATTCATGTGCTGACATCTTGGAGCCTGGAGCCTGCTTCAGATTCTGTATCTCCCTTCGTCTCTCTCTGTCCCTCCTCCGCTCATGCTCTGTCTTTCTCTCTCTCTCTCAAAAAATAAATATTAAAAAAAAAAAACCTTAAAGAGATATTTCTGTAGTCCCCGGCTGGGTTATCTGTGTTTGGTTCCTGGTCCTGGTCAGCTTTGGGAATCCCTGTCAGAGAGGAGGGGGAGAACGGGAGCAACCACTGGAGAGAAGGAGCAGGCTATCCTAATTGCTTCCCTGCACAGAGCAGCAGCATATGCACATGGCCAGTCCATGTGAGAAATTCAAGCTGAAAATAGTGCAGCCTCACACTTGGGAAAAAATAATTTTTCATCCAGGGTCCTAAGTGGTTTTAGGAGGGCTCTGTGCACAGCGCAGAAGAAATTTCAGACACCAGAGGCTTTGGTTTATTTTAATCTGCACGCTGAAAAACATTGAATGCCTGGGGGTCTTTTGTTTTGTTTTTACTCCAGTGCTTTCTGATACAATCTGGAGTGTGTAAGTGAGGAATGCTATGCTATCCAAGGGAGCATCTCGCAAGGTTTGAGGCTGTGAAAATCCCTCTCCTAAGCCTGGGAAGGTAACCAGGCTCTGTACACAGGAGGCTCTAACAGAAGGGTTACATGTCTTAGGATATGTCACGTGGGCTCCTTTTTAAGGAAAAACTCTGCAGCTCTATTTTTAGGTGTAGCCAAGAATCACATTCCTTTTTCACACAGTGGAACATAACATTATGCTTCGTATAAAAAAACAAAAAACAAAAAACAAACATATGTTATCTCCAGCAATAAAATTGCATCATTTTCTCCCAAGGTGCGATTCAATAAAAGAGATCAAAAAAAGGGAATTTGGGGTAATTTTTGAAAACATTCAAGTTTTCAAGGTGCACCCCATATAGACTGTCACTTTATTGAATCTGCTTATAAATGCTAAATCAAATTTTGTGTGTTTGAAAAGCTGGAATTTTCAAAATCAGGGAACTGATAGAATTTGTGCATTTATTTCTAAAGAAAAGGTAAAAACCTGAGAAACATATCTGTGCTTCCTGAGTGAGATGGAGCTGATGTAAGAAAGATAAAAGTGACATATTCAACTATAAAAATTGTCCTCAATAATTTGAAAAATACTGACTCATCCATAAGAAAATTTTTGTCTCTCACATCTCTCCTTCCCTCTCTTTCTTTTTTTTTAAAATAAATTATTGTCAAATTGGTTTCCATAAAACACCCAGTGCTCATCCCAACAAGTGCCCTCCTCTGTGCCCATCACCCAGTCTCCCCCCTCCAACATCCCCCTCACTTCTCAGTTTGTTCTTAGTCTTTGAGAGTCTCTTATGTTTGGTCTCCCTCCCTCTCTGTGGCTTTTTTCCTTTCCCCTCTCCCCCTCCCCTTGGTTTTCTGCTAAGTCTCTCAAAATCACCTATGCGTGGAAACATATGGTATTTGTCTTTCTCTGATTGACTTATTTCACTCAGCATAATACCTTCCAGTGCCATCCATGTTGCTACATGGCCAGATTTCATACTTCTTCATTGCCGTGTATATATATATATATATATATATATATATACTCCATTGTATATATACCACTTCTTTATCCATTCATCCGTTGATGGACACTTAGTCTCTTTCCGTGATTTGGCTATTGTCAAAAGTGCAGCTATGAACATTGGGGTACATGTGCCTGTATGCATCAGCACTCCTGTGTCTCTTGGGTAGATTCCTAGCAGTGCTATTGCTGGGTCATAGGGTAGTTCTATTTGCATTTTTTTCAGGAATCTCCACACCATTTTCCAGAGTGGCTACACTTGTTTGCACTCCCACCAACAGTGTAGGAGGGTGCCAGTTTCTCCACATCCCCGCCAGCATCTATACTTTCCTGATTTGTTCATTTTAGCCATTCTGGCTGGTGTGAGGTGGTATCTCAGTGTGGTTTTGATTTGTATTTCCCTGATGATGAGTGACATTGAGCATCATTTCATGTGTCTGTTGGCCATCTGGATGTCATCTTTGGAGAAGTGTCTATTCATATTTTCCACCCATTTATTCACTGGATTATTTGCTTTTCGGGTGTGGAGTTTGGTAAGTTCTTTATAGATTTTAGATACTAGTCCTTTATCATATATGTCATTTGTAATTTGTAATTACCCTTACCCATTCCGTCGGTTGTCTATTAGTTTTGTTGGTTGTTTCCTTTGCCGTGCAGAGGCTTTTTATCTTGATGAGGTCCCAGTAGTTCATTTTTGCTTTTAATTCCCTTGCCTTTGAAGAGGTGGTCACGTAGGAAATTGCTGCAGCTCAGATCAAAAAGGTGTTTTTCTGCTTTCTCCTCTAGGATTTTGATGGTTTCCTGTCTCGTATTCAGGTCCTTCATCCATTTTTAGTTTATTTTTGTGTATGGTGAAATAAAATGTTCTAGTTTCATTCTTCTGCATGTTGCTGTCCAGTTCTTCCAGCAACATTTGTTAAAGAGGCTGTCTTTTTTCCATCGGATACTCTTTCCTGTTTTGTCAAAGATTAGTTGGCCATATGCTTATGGGTCCATTTCTGGGTTCTCTATTCTATACCATTGGTTTATGTATCTGTTTTTGAGCCAATACCATACTGTCTTGATGATTACCACTGTGTAGTAGAGGTTAAAGTCTGGGATTGTGATGCCTCCCACTTTGGTTTTCTTCATCAATATTACTTTGGTTATTCAGGGTCTTTTGTGGTTCCATACTAATTTTAAGATTGTTTGCTCTATCTTTGAGGAGAATGTTGGTGCAATTTTGATTGGGATTGTATTGAATGTATAGATTGCTTTGGGTAGTATTGCCATTTTAACAATATTTATTCTTCCAGTGCATGAGCATGGGATGTTTTTCCATTTCCTTGTGTCTTCCTCAATTTCCTTCATAAGTTTTTTATATTTTTCAGCATAGAGATCTTTTACATCTTTGGTTAGGTTTATTTCTGGGTATTTTATGGTTTTTGGTGCAATTGTGAGTGGAATTCACTTCTTTATTTCTCTTTCTATTGCTTCATTGTTTTTGTATAGGAATGCAACCAATTTCTGTACATTGATTTTGTACCCTGCAACTTTGCCAAATTCACGGATCAATTCTAGTAGGTTTTTGGTGGATTCTGTCAGGTTTTCCATGTAAAGTACCATGTCGTCTGCAAAAAGTGCAAGTTTGATTTCATCCTTGCCTATCCTGATGCCTTTTATTTTGCTTTCTTGTCTGATTGCTGATGCTAAGACCTCCAACACTATGTTAACCAGCAGTGGAGAGAGTGGACATTCCTGTCGTGTTCCTGATCTCAGGGGGAAGGCACTTAGTTTTTCCCCATTGAAGATGATATTAGCTGTAGGCTTTTCATAAATGGCTTTCATGATGTTTAAGTATGTTCCTTCTATCCCGACTTTCTCGAGAGGTTTTATTAGGAAAGGTGCTGTATTTTGTCAAATGCTCTCTCTGCATTTATTGACTGGACATATGGTTCTTATCTTTTCTTTTGTTAATGTGATGTATCACATTGATCGATTTGTGATTATTGAACCAGCCCTGCAACCCAGGGATGAATCCCACTTGATCATGGTGAATAATTCTTTTTATATGCTGTTGGATTCGATTTGCTAATATCTTGTAAAGAATTTTTGCATCCATATTCATCAAGGATATTGGCCTGTAGTTCTCTTTTTTGGCTGGGACTTTATCTGGTTTGGGAATCAAAGTGATGCTGGCTTCATAGAATGAGTCCGGGAGTTTTTCTTCCATCTCACTTTTTTGGAACAGCTTGATTAGGATAGGTATTAACTATGTTTTAAATGCCTGGTAAAATTCCCCAGGGAAGTCATCTGGTCCTGGGCTTTTATTTCTTGGGAGATATTTGATAACTGATTCAATTTCTTCACTAGTTATGGATTTGTTTAAGTTTTCTATTTCTTCCCGTTTGAATTTTGGTAGTGTGTGTCTATCTAGGAATTTGCCTATTTCTTCCAAGTTGTGCAATTTGACAGCATATAGTTTTTCATAGTATTCTCTGATAATTGCTTGTATTTCTGAAGGATTGGTTGTAATCACTCCCTTTTCGCTCGTGATTTTATCAATTTGGGTTCTCTCTCTTCTTTTTGAGAAGACTGGCTACAGGTTTATCAATTTTGTTTATTTTTTCAAAGAACCAGCTCTTGGTTTCATCGATCTGTTCCACTACTTTTTTTGTTTCCGTATGATTAATTTCTGCCCTGGTCTTTGTTATTTCTCTCTTTCTGCTGGGTTCAGGTTATCTTAGCTGTTTTGCTTCTTGTTCCCTTAGACATGCTGTTAGAATTTGTGTTAGTGATTTTTCTTGTTCCTTGAGGTGGGCCTGGATTGCAATATGTCTACCGCTCAGGACCACCTTTGCCATATCCCAAAGCATTTGGATTGTTGTATTTTCATTTTCATTTGTTTCCATGTATTTTTTAATTTCTTCTCTGATTGCTTGGTTGACCCATTCGTCTTTTAGTAGGTTGTTGCTTTGCCTCCAGGTTTTTGGGGGTTTTCCAGACTTTTTCCTATGGTTGATTTCAAGTTTCAAAGCATTGTGGTCTGAAAGTGTGCATGGTATGAGCTCCATTTTTTTAATATTTATTCAGTGCTTTCTTGTGCCCCAAAATATGGGCTATCGTGGAAAATGTACTGTGTGCATTTGAGAAGAACGTAAATCCCTTTGCTTCTGGATGAAAGGCCTGAAGATGTCAGTCAGGCTCCTCTGTTCGGATGTGTCATTCAGGGCCATTGTTTCTATGGTGACTCTCTGTTTAGTGGATCTATCCAGTGCTGTGAGTGGAGTATTAAGGTCCTCTGCAAGTACCACATTTTTATCAATAAGATTGCTTACGTTTGTAATTATTTGCTTTACAAATTTGGGTACTCCCGAATTTGGCACGTAGATATTTATAATTGTTAGCTCTTCCTGCTGGATAGTCCCTGTGATTATTATATAATGCCCTTCCTCATCCCTTATTACATCCTTTACTTTAAAGTTTATTTTGTCTGATATAAGTGTGGCTACTCCAGCTTTTTCTGACTTCCCATAGCATAGTAGATAGTTCTCCATCCCCTCACTTTCAATCTGAAGCTGTCTGCAGGTCTAAAATGGGTCTCTTGAAGACAGCAGATAGATGAGTCTTGTTTTTTGAATCCATTCTGTTACCCTGTGTCTTTTAATTGGAGCATTTAGTACATCTACATTCAGCGTTAATATTGAAAAATATGGGTTTAGAGTCAAGGTGTTGTCTGTAGGTTTCATGCTTGTAAGGATGTCTCTGGTACTCTGTGTTCTTTGTGACCTTTCCTCATAGAGTGCCCCTCAGGATCTCTTGTAAGGGTGGTTTATTTGGGATGAATTCCTTCAGTTTTTGTTTGCTTGGGAAGTCATTTATCTCTTCTTATCTTCTGAATGACAGGCTGGCCAGATAAAGGATTCTTGGCTGCATATCCTTCCTGTTCATCACATTGAAGATTTTCTGCCATTCCTTTCTAGTTTGTCAAGTTTCTGTAGATAGTCTGCTACTACACTAATGTGTCTGCCTTTGTATGTCAAGGCCCATTTATCCCTAGCTGCTTTCAGAATTTTCTCTTTGTCTTTGTATTTTCCCAGTTTCTCTATGATGTGTTGTGCTGAGGGTCTATTCAGGTTACGTCTGAGGGGAGTTCTCTGTGCCTCTTGGATTTCAATGCCCGTTTCCTTCTTCATGTTGGGGAAGTTCTCAGCAATGATTTGTTCGAGTACCCCTTCGACTCCTTTCTCTCTCTCTTCTTCCTCTGGAATTCCTGTTATACGGATATTATTTTGTTTAATTGCATCGCTCAGCTCTCAAATTCTACTTTCCTGTTCCTGAATTGGTTTCTCTCTCTTTTTCTCTGTTTCCTCTTTTTCCATAATTTTATCTTCTAATTCACCTATTCTCTCTTCTGCCTTTTCAATCCATGCTCTGACTGCCTCCAATTTGTTTTGTACCTCATTTAAAGCATTTTTTAATTCCTCCTGACCATTTTTTAGGACCTTGATCTCTGCCTCGAGGGCCCAACTGCTTTCTTTTTTTTAAGCCCAGCGAGTATTTTTATGTTCATCGTTCTATATTCTTGTTCTGTTAAGTTGCTTATGTCTGCTTTCATCAGTTCTTGTGGTGTCACTATTTTCTGTACATTCTTTTTTGGGGAGTTCTTCCATTTTGTCATTTTGGCTAGGTGTTTATTGGTTTATTTCCTAGGTCTCCCTGGCACGCCCTGGCCCACGGTGCCCGTGCCCTTCAGCCCTGGCATCCTCAGTCCCACAAGGCCGTATGCCTGAGCCGGGCAGCAGTAGCGCTGCCGCTTGGTAGCCAAGTCATGGGCCGTGGCCCGGCTCTATGAGCTGGTCCTTCAGCCCTGGCTGGCTGCAAACTCACCACCCCAGCCGCAGCCAGAACTCCTCTTCTGCTACAGCCGCTGCTGCTGCTCCTGCTCTGGAGGTTCTGCACAGCCCCGCCCCAACCCCGCTCCTCTCTCTCTTTCTGTTCCCTCCCCCATTTCCTCTCCTCCCCATGCCCCCTCAATCTTTCATTCTTGTAGAAATACTGGAAAAGGAATCTTCCTCCCTTGGTGGAAAGGATTAAGAAGGGGGAGATAGACAATAAACAAGTAAAAAGTAGGCAAGATAATGTCATGGGGTGATAACTGTTACAAAGGAAATAAAGTGTGTGACAGACAGAGGATGTCTGTTAGGGGTTCTAAGAAGGTCTCTTGGGGTGACCCCTCACAGAGGCTGTGTGCCCCATGAAAGCTGTCCTGAGAAGGAGGGCAGATCACTCTGCCAGGTCTGCAGGCACAGATGATCCCCCAGGGAGCTCTCCTCTCAGCCTCTCAGTGGGCTGACCCTCATTTCCTCTGAGAGGAGGTGGGAGCTTAAAATAGCAGAAAGACTCCACCTGGATTCCCATGGCCAATGTGTTTCCTGCTTTTGTGGGCCACACAACTCACGACAGCAATTCATGGCCACCTGGTTCCAACAAGTTATTTAGAGATTCTCACTCAGAGTAGACAAATTTACTGTCATGTTTCTTGTATAAGCAGATATACTCTCACACCATCGGACAGTGAAGTGGGATTGGCAGGCCCAACTGCTGAGCTAGCAGGAGAGCAGTCCAGTGCAGTCTCTGTGGACTGTGTCAGAATATCATGTTTCAAAACATTTAAATCTAAAATCGTATTTTCCAAGGTGCTGTTGACTGTGCTTAAGATTTTTCTTAACTTATTTTTTATTGTGGTAAAATGCACATAGCATAAAACTTACCATTACTTAGCCATTTTAAGTGCACAGTTTAATGGAATTAAGTACATTATTTTTAGCCATCACCACCATCTATCCGCGGAGCTTTTTCAGTCTCCCAAACTAAAACTCTCCATCCATCAAATTATAACTGCCCCTTCTCCACTCCCCGCAACCACCGGGAATCACGATTCTCCTTCCTGTTGCTATGAACTCGACAGCTCCAAAGACCTCATATAAGTGAAATCATGCAGTATTTGTCCTTTTGTGAATGAATTACTTCACTTAGTTTAATATCGTCAAGGTTTATCTATGTCGTAGCATATGTCAGAATTTTCTTCCTTTTTATGGTTGCTAATATTCCACTGTATATCTAGACCACATTTTGTTTATCTATTCATCTGTCAGTAGACACCTGGGTTGCTTCCACATTTTGGCAATTGTGAGTAATACTGTTATGAACATGGGTATGCAAATATCTGTTTAAGTCTTTGTGTTTTTTTTTTAATTTTTTGTTTGTTTGTTTATTTATTTATTTATTTATTTAGAGAGAGCAAGCCAGGGAGGAGCAGAGAGAAGGAGAAAGAAATCCCAAGTAGGGTCCATACCCAGCACAGAGTCTGACACGGGCTTTAATCTCACAACCATGAAATCATGACCTGAGCTGAAATCAAGAGTCAGATGGTCACCAACTGAGCCACCCAGGCACTCCAACATTATAAAGTTGTAACAAGTGATTACTAACACAATGAAAAGAGCTCTCATAGGTTATGTTTTGTAGTGTAGGTTGAGGATAAGCAAAAATATGGTATTTACGAAGGAGACAGGACGTCCCCCAGTTCCTGGGGCAAGATGAGATACTACTACATGTTTTGTGTGGAGAGATAATAGGTTTAAGAACTAATCTATCGTTATGACTCCTGACATACAGGAACAAGAGCAAATGCTCAGTTACACTCGAAGCATAATAGCCATAGTGTAGATAAGACAAAAGAAGGGTCCACAAGGATAGTTTCCAGTTAGCAGAACACAAGGTCCGCACCCAGGACCCACAGGTGTTTAGGGTAAGCTATCTGCCACAGCAGTGAGCCATAAGAAAGACTCCTAATCCCAGTTCATGGAGGATGGGTTTCAGAGGGGCAGCTTGCTCCCATGAGTGAGGCAGCAGGTACTGGCAATCATGCCAGGCATTGGTGGAGGGCCAACCCTACTACACATTTTAACAGGAACTCCTCACATAAAATTACAAACAAGAATGGAGGAGAGGTAGAGCTTCCCAAGTGTCTTACCAGACTTCCACTTCTGGGAACACCAGTGGGTCACAGTAAATAAATTCTTATCAGAGTTGCCCTCACTTGGCACTCAATGTGTTCTTTGGTTTCAAAAAACTCTGATGTCTTCTCAGATCTCAGTAGACACCAGACTTTAAGAACCAGATACTCTCAAACTCTGCATCTGAAGAAGAACCATGCCTTCTTGGCAGGGCAGATGTGGCCCTGTAATAAGTGAGACTTGCAAGTAGTTTTTCAAGAGCCTGCTTTGACCATCAACAAGGAAGATGTGGCATACCCTCCCTTGTCTGCCTTGGCTCACTCTTGGGTTGCCACATTTAAAAGACTTAAGAATAGTAAGTGCTTAAAATATCGAAATCTCTTTTCCTTGTATTTAAAGAATGGAGGTAGGCTGCAATACTTCTCTGTGTGTCGTTATGTGAAGTCCACCCTTTCTGTTGGGATTCTCAGCCCTGCTTCATCTGATGGGAGCCATCCTGAAGTCATGGGTGTGATGGCCCACATGGGCATCTTGGGGATTTATTTAATGGATGTTTTGCAGCTCCAGCAGCACTATTTATTTGTTTGCTTTGAGGGGATTGGGGGGCCTGGAAATTGTCACACAAGAAGGGAGGTCACGTGCCCCAGATTGTAACTCTTAGACTGATGAAAAGAACATGATGAAAAGCCTTGGCATGTGTTCCCAGCCTGGGACAGTCTCTGTCAAAGCTGCAGAGTTAGTGCCCATGGGCCTGAGCCTAATGGGGCCCTGACCCAACAGCAAGGCTGAAGGGGAAACAGGAGACTCACTCAATGTCCCCTCAGAGCTCCTGGGGTGCAGAGCCATTATGTACCATGGCTAGATGCAGTCCCTGACACAGGGTCAGGATTCCAGATCATTTTCCACAGAGAAGCTGTTGCAACCACTTATGTCCAAAAGTTGAGGAATCACAGGCCCTCAGCTCATATACAAAGTGGAATTCAGGAAAAGAAAGAAGCTAGTGAAATAACTCTATTTATCTTGGCCGCGCACAACAAAGTATGGACTTCTATTTACGTAATTGACTGATGAGCTCAAATTAGAGTAATACTTTTATAATCCTCTCTTGTTTTATTAAATTTCTGTGTCCCTGCACAGGTTTTCTTAAAATTCATGGCTTTATCCCAAAGTGTAATGGATCAGCCCAGATTGCCCAGAACATTTTTGCATTTCTCTGTGTGTGGATTATTTGCTAAAGCCAGCAAGAAGTGTATTATGTGTCATGTATTAATCTTTTGTCATTTAGGTTTGAAAGTGAAATACAGAGTCAAAAATCTCAAAAACCAAAAATCAATCGCTTTAACATGACTAAAGTACAGGCTAGGAAATAAATTAATTTCTGTGGTAAAAAAAGTCTATTTTGCCTGGGGTGGCATACATAGAAGGTGGCTGGGCTGAAAGTACAGGAGCCAAACCACAGGACAGTTAGTTATGTTCTGAGCACAGCCCTTTTCTCAGCCTTCTCTCAGTCAGGGTTGACCCCACCCTCCAGCCAGAATGAGTGGAAAAGGGTGAGAACCAGAAAGGTGTTCAGTTCAGTGGAGAATCTGGGACTTGTATACTGGTTTAAATAAGAGCTGAGCGGCAGGGTGGGGTGGAGGGGTGGGGTGGCCAGGGTGGCTCAGTGGGTTGAACGTCCAACTCTTGATTTCAGCTCAGGTCATTCATGATCTCAACATTTGTGAGATCGAGCCCCACATTGAGCTCTGTGCTGACAGTGCAGAGCTTGCTTAGGATTCTCTCTCTCCCTGTCTCTCTGTCCACCCCCCACTCACTCTCTCTCAAAATAAATAAACACTTTTTTAAAAGTTTAAAAAAATTAAAAAGAACTGACCATGACAGGTGGTTCTTGACCTCAATTTACCTAAATGTTGATTTGAAAGACTTGACATATTAACACATACATGGAATCATAGTGCAAGGCAAAATTAAAACAAACCAAAAAGAGCTGAAGAAGCTTAAAATCATAATAACAAAGAAAACCCAAGGGTCACCTGACATCCACTTTGAGATGAGGTGGTGATTAAACAGTCAAGACCCACTGTGTGTGGAATGGGCACATAGGAAGCTTAAACAAACAGTGAATGGTCCTCCTGGCAGAGTTGGAGGGCCACCATGTCTGGACGTGGTTAAGGAACTTTACTTTGGTTTTAATTATGTCATCCAGTGTCTTTATTGTGTCATAGACTTTCCTGTCGAGGCCTTCTGCTGCGTTTTATTAATGAGGAAAGGATTGGAAAACAATAGTGTTTTAAGTATCTTGAAAACACTTTGTCACTATTATTTTTCCAAAACACTTCAAGTTAGATATGAACTAAGTTCAAATTGTTCAAAGAAGGTTTAGTACTTTTAAATGCAAACATAAAACAAATAAACAAACAAACAAAAAAAAAAACAGGTTGATATTATGTTAAAACTGGCTAGGGTGAGATCAAAAAGGAATTGGAAAAATGAAGATCCTTCTGGAAAAGACACTAGGCCTTGGGTAATGGTCCTCATGATAGAGAGGGTGACCCTGGGCAGCACAGAGGCAGCTCTTGTGGAGATGGTTTCCATTCTAAGATCAAAGTACAAAGTCGGGGAAGGAGGTGATCAGGCACTGTTATCTTCCTCGTGGCTTTACTCAGATGATCAAAAGCCATCATTTCATTAAAGAAAAAAAATAGCTAGTGGAGAAAAAGTTGATTTCATAATCTATGGACGGGCTCCAGTGTGAGAACCTGAGTGTGAGAAGCCCTGTGACATAGAATTTGCTGCAGTGGCAGGATGGACACTGAAGTAGAGTCTTTGTATCTTTGAGAACAAGTCCAAATACAGAGTTTATTCAGAAGAGATACAAAAAATGCAGAGTGAGAGTGAAACTGAGTGGTAGCATTGGGGCCAGCACACTGCCAAGGGCTTGGACAAAAGGCTCATGGAGGTCTCCCTCCTCAGACACACAGATAAGGAGGTGAGGGTAGGGCATAGCCAGCTAGGTGGAAGGGCCTGCCTCTCTCGCCAAAGAGAGTCAGGGATCCTAGGACTTCTCTGCACTCACTCCTCTACCTATAATCTCCCCCCTGCTTTTCTCTCTGCTCATCTTTCTCTCTGCCCCCCAGCTCCTCCCTGGCCTTGCTTGGCCTAATCTACTCGCAGCTGAAGTAGAGGCACTCTGTCAATAACACATGTAGCTACTGCAGACTTACAATCAGACTTTCATTTTCCACTCATTTCGTGGTCACAAGCACAGAAACAAGTTGCTTATAATATCTTAGCTCCTACAACCATTTTTTTCACTCTCCCTTACCTGTTCTATTAATTTCTGAGAGTGGATCAGGCTATTCAGGATTGTTATAGCCTCCTGAGAAACTGACTTTTTATCATTATATGATGTCCCTTTATATGTCTCAAAGTCTATTCTACTGATAGTAATCTAATGACATCACCTTTCCTTTTTTTTTAAATTTCTGTTATCATATTTGTATTTTCAACCTAGTTGTGTCTTTATACTTCAAATGTATACTTCAAATGTATATAGTTGAACCTTATTTTTTATCAAGTCTGAAAATCTTTGTCTTTTAATTGAAGTTTTTAGTTCACTTTCCTTTGTGTAATTATTGATATGGTTGGTTTAAGTCTATCATCTTGTTATTTGGTTTTGATTTGTTTATCTGTTCTTTTTTGTGTCTTTTCTGCCTGCCTTTGTATAGAGAGGGGTATGAATCAAATAGTTTTTATATTTCCAATTTATTGTCTACTTTTTTAAAGTTAAAATTCTTTGTATTGTAGTTGTTTTATTTTTATTTTCAATGGACTATAGATGCATGATTTTCTATATAATTCTTATTTCAAATATTTTATTGCTATAGGGACTGCCAGAGTGGGAAATCCTGATTTCTAGTTAGGTAAATATGGTCATGGCATCAAAGAAGTTCAATATGAAGTGAGCATAAAACTAGGGACTCTCCTCTCCAATGTAGAGACAGCAAGCTACTAGGAGAGCTAGACTACACCAGAGGGTCAAATAGAGTTTACAAAGTGAAAGTGAAACAGGAAGAGTGACTTTATTCTTCTAGTGATGCCTGACATGGACAGCTCAACTAATTTGAGATAAAAATGGTAAAAAACTGAGGGTAAGGGGGATGAGGGAGGGGGGAGAGGGGGTGATGGGCATTAAAAAGGGCACATGTTGGGATGAACACTGGGTGTTATATGTAAACCAATTTGAAAATAAACTATTATAAAAAAATGGTAATTATTGAACAAATCATTCTGACAAATTACAGATGCTACTCTCAAGGAGCTAATAATCTATGAAAGGAGATCCAGGCATTTATGGGAATGTTGGAGCACAGAGAAGAAACTGATGCAGATCATTAAGAGAGACTCTGGGTCTTAGGAGTGAGAGGGGAGAGAGCACTTTTGGCTGAGAAGAGACATCAGGAAAGGCATCCAGGAGAGGTAACATTGGCAGATGTGGGTTGGTGATGATGGAGTGCTGCAAGTCCAGAAGCCACAATGTGGCCACTGGGGTATTGGCCAGACCAAAGTGCCAGTCTTTAAAAAAAAACTGACTAAAGAAGCTTAGTTCTACTTGTAGACAATAAATTCAAGACAATAGGGGACAATTATGATACAAAAGTGTACTGCGATTATTTAGTCATACTCCCTCTGATATTCACTCAAATCATTTCCAAACTTTCACCACTAGATATAGCAAACAGATAAGGAACATCCTAAATGCGAAAAAATCATTTTATTTAGATTTCATTTCCAAAGTAAAATTATTAGATCAAAGAGAATGAGTATTTTCAAGGTATTTTATTGTACATTTTAAGGTCCTTTACAGAAAGATTGTTCCAACTCAAAAATATGGGTGCCCAATTCATCAGTTTTTGGTCAAATGGTATAGATATTTTTTTTATTGATTTATAGTAGTTATTTGTCTTGTGAAGCTGTTTTCATCACACTTACTACAATTTTCCCCAGTCAAGTTGGTCGTTCAGTTCTGATTATCATTGAATATATAGAATGGACCTTTTAGTCCAATTGACTGATTCCTTCTTTGAGGGTTTTATCTATCATTATTCAGTGGGAATGCCATCCCTCCCATTAGATTTTCTCAAAGAAGCCACTGCTCTGGAACTATTAAAGTGGGGTCACAGTCGTGGACCATCATGCTCCATGGTGAGTGAGTTGGATTCTGACATCAATTCTGCTCTGTGGGTTTTCCCATACCACCAAGCAATTCTCAGACACCAGCTGTGTGTCTTACAATTCAACTCAATTCTGACATTATCTACTGGGAGGTTATCTATCTACAGAATAAGGGCTCAGACTTAAGCCCTGTAAAAGTGCCTTTCACTTGAGATGCCAATCGCAAGCCCAGGCTATTGCCTATATATCTGACCTACTGGGTATAAATCAGAGGTTCCTAAAACCTTCCTTGGGTTTGATTACTTTGTTAGAGCAGCTCACAAAACTCAGGAAACTAGTTTACTCACTAGATTACTGGCTTATTACAGAAGCATATGATTCAAGAACAGCCAGATGGAAAAGATGTGTAGGGCAAGGTAGGGGGAAAGGGTATTGGGGCTTCCATGCCCCTTCCAGGCACATTACACTCCCAGCACCTCTGTGTGTTCACCAATCCATCAGTTTTCTGAACCTTGTACTTTTGGGTTTTTAGTGGAAGCTTGCTTACATAGGCATGGTTGATTAGATCATTGCCCTTTAGTGACTGAACTCAATCTCAATCCCATCTCCCCTCCCCTTAGGTCAAGGTAGACAGTGGAGTGGGGAGGGTAGGGGACTAAAAGTTCCAACTCTCTAATCACATGGTTGGCTTCACTGAAAACCAGTTCCCATTCTTAGGCACTTTACAAAATCTACTTCGTTAACAAATTCAGGATTGGTTAAAGGGGCTTGTTATGAATATCAAGACACTTTTATCACTCTCATCCGAGGGTTTTAGGAGCCAGGAATCGGAAAAAAGATCAAATATATATTTAGTATAAGTCACAATATCATGGTAAGCCTAGAGGAAGTTTGTAGGAGCAGCATCCTAGAAAGTCTAGGTGGAGGGGTGCCTGGGTGGTTCAGTCAATTAAGCGTCTGATTTCAGCTCAAGTCATGATCTCACCGCTCGTGAATTAGAGCCCCATGTCGGGCTCTGTGCAGACAGCTCATAGCCTGGAGCCTGCTTTGGATTCTGGGTCTCCTTCTCTCTCTACCCCTCCCCAACTTGTGCTCTGTCTCTCTCTCTCTCTCTCTCAAAAATAAACATTAAAAAAATTATTTTAGTCAGTCCAGGTTGACAATTCCCCTAAATAGTATAGAACAGGGTTGCTAAATCTAAAACAGGCAAATGAGAAGCCAAGAAGTTTGAGAAAGGAGCTGTATAGTGCACAAGTCACAGGGGCCATAGGAAGCAGAAGCTGGGAAAAAACTCCAGGATATTCTGCAAGTGTTCACCAGACCATCCTCTCCAGAAGTTTGGTATACGATTTTTTTTCCTGTTTTTATCATGGTTTAAGCACTTAAACATTTCATTTGGAATATATTGGTATGGACATAACAAATTATTTTTCACATTATTGACCCATTGCCAAAGATATTAAGTAATTCTCTCTCACTAATTCTTGATATTTTTTCAAGGCATAAATTGAATTCTTGTATGTAAAAAGATACATTCCTGTCATTTCTTATTAGTTCTGTTTACATATCTTTTCCTGAATTAGTATTACACTATTTTGAATTTTTGAATATCAGGACTTTATATTTTATTTAGTCTCTCCATCACTCTTATTTTTTAAAATATTCTTTGACATTTTTGTTGATGTATTTTGCCAAATAAGCACTAGAACCATTCTTTTTTTTTTTAATTTTTTTTAATGTTTATTTATTCTTGAGAGAAACAGAGAGTGAGCAGCAGAGGGGTAGAGCGAGAGAGGGAGACACAGAATCTGGAGCAGGCTCCAGGCTCCGAGCTGTCAGCACAGAGCCCGACGCGGGGCTTGAACTCACGAACCACAAGGTCATGACCTGAGCTGAAGTCGGACACTTAACCGACTGAGCCACCCAGGTGCCCCAGCACTAGAACCATTCTATTAATTTTAAAAATATCCAAACAAGGAAAAGAGACAAAAATAACTAAAAAAATTTTAAAAGACTACAAAAACTGTGTTTGGAAACAGCCCCCGTACAATTAATAGTTTTCAAAACTAGAAATGAGGCATGTCTTTGAGGTTAAGACTTTGGTTAAAGTCTTCCTAAACTCTTTATAACTTATCGAGATTGTTCTTTGGCATTTGAATTTTTTCATTTTCTTTTTTTTCATTTTATTTATTTATTTATTTATTTATTTATTTATTTATTACTTACTTACTTACTTACTTACTTACTTACTTACTTACTTATTTTCTAATTTACATCCAAGTTAGTTAGCATATACTGCAATAATGATTTCAGGACTAGATTCCAGTGATTCATCCCCTATGTATAATATCCATTGCTCATCCCAACAAGTGTCTTCCTTAATGTCCCTTACCCATTTAGCCCATACCCTCCACCTACAACCCCTCCAGCAATCCTCAGTTTTTCTCTGTATTTAAGAGTCTCTTATGTTTTGTCCCCTTTCCTGTTTTTGTATTATTTTTGCTTTCCTTCCCATATGTTCATCTTCCCTTATGTTCATGTTTTGTATCTTAAATTCCACATGTTAGTGAAGTCATATGATATTTGTCTCTCTCTGACTGACTTATTTCACTTAGCATAATACCCTCTACTTCCATCTGCATAGTTGCAAATGGCAAGATTTCATTGCTTTTGACTGCTGAGTAATACTCCATTGTGTGTGTGTGTGTGTGTGTGTGTGTGTGCGCGCGCGCGCACGTGTGTGTGTGTGTGTGTGTGTGTATAAAGAAGTTTTCGAGGGCACTTGTTGGGATGTGCACTGGGTGTTGTATGGAAACCAATCTGACAATAAATTATTTTAAAAAATTGAAAAATGCAAAAATAAAAAAAAAGTAAAAAAAAAGTCTTATTTATCCCCTCATCTGTTGATTCACATTTGGACTCTTTCCATAGTTTGGCTATTGTTGGTAGTGCTGCTATAAACATTGGGGTGCATGTGCCTCTTTGAAAAAGCACACCCATATTCCTTGGATAAATACCTAGTAGTGCAATTGCTGGGTCATGGGGTAGTTCTATTTTTAATTTTTTGAGGAACCTCCATACTGTTTTTCAGAGTTTCTGCACCAATCTGCATTTTCCACTAGCAGTGCAAAAGGGTTCCTCTTTCTCTGCAATGTTACCAACATCTGTTGTTGCCTGAGTTGTTAATATTAGTCATTCTAACTGGTATGAAGTGGTATCTCATTGTGGTGTTGATCTATATTTCCCTGACGATGAGTGATGTTGAACATTTTTCATGTGTCTGTTAGCCATCTGGATTTCTTTCAAAAAAGAGTCTACTCATGTCTTTCGCCAACTTCTTTGGATGTTGAGATCAATAAGTTCTTTATAGATTTTGGATACTAATCCTTTATCCAATATGTCATTTGTAGTATCTTCTCCCATTCCATCATTGCCTTTTAGTTTTGCTGATTGTTTCCTTCACTGTACAGAAGTTTTTTATCTTGATGAGGTCCCAATGGTTCATTTTTGCTTTTGTTTCCCTTGCCTCTGGAGATGTGTTGAGTAAGAAGTTGCTGTAGCCAAGGTCAACGAGGTTTTTGACTGCTTTCTCCTCTAGAATTTTGATGGCTTCCTGTCTTACATTTAGGTCTTTCATTCGTTTTGAGTTTATTTTTGTGTATGGTGTAAGAAAGTGGTCCAGATTCATTATTCTGTGTGTCCCTGTCCAGTTTTCCCAGCACCATTTGCTGAAGAGATTGTCTTTATTCCATTGGATATTCTTTCCTGCTTTGTCAAAGATTAGTCGGCCATACATTTGTGGGGTTCATTTCTGGGTTCTTTATTCTGTTCCATTGATGTGTGAGTCTGTTTTTGTGCCAGTACCATACTGTCTTGATGATTACAGCTTTGTAATTCAGCTTGAAGTTTGGAATTATGAAGCCTCCTGCTTTGGTTTTCTTTTTCAAGATTGCTTTGGCTATTCAGGGTCTTTTCTAGTTCCATACAAATTTTAGGATTATTTGTTATGGCTCCAAGAATGCTGGTATTAGTTTGATAGGGATTGCATTGAGTATGTAGATTGCTTCGGTTAATATTGACATTGTAACAGTATTTTTTCTTCCGATCCATCAGCATGGAACATTTTTCCATTTTTTTGTGTCTTCTTCAATTTCTTTCATAAGATTTCTATAGTTTTCAGTGTATGGATTTTTCACCTATTTGGTTAGGTTTATTCCTAAGTATTTTATGGTTTTTAGTGCAATTGTAAAAGGGATCGATTTCCTGATTTCTCTTTCTGTTGTTTCATTATTGGTGTATAGAAATGCCCCCGACTTCTGTGCATTGATTTTATATCCTGCAGCTTTGCTGAATTCATGGATCAATTTAAGTAGTTTTTTGGTGGAATCTTTTGGGCTTTCCATATAGAGTATCATGTCATCTCTGAAGAGTGTAAGTCTGACCTCCTCCTTGCCGATTTGTGACTTTTATTCCTTTGTGTTGTCTGATTACTAAGGCTTGGACTTCCAATGCTTTGTCGAATAACAGTAGCAAGAGTGGACATCTATCATGTTCCTGACGTTAGGGGGAAAGCTCTCAGATTTTCCCCATTGAGGATGATATTAGTAGAGGGTTTTTCATATATGGCTTTTATGATCTCGAGGTATGATCCTTCTATCCCTACTTTCTTGAGAGTTTTTATTAAGAAAAGATGCTGTATTTTGTCAAATGCTTTTTCTGCATCTATTGAGAGAATAATGTGGTTCTTGTCCTTTCTTTCATTGATGTGATGTATCATATAGATTGTTTTGCAGATATTGAACCAGCCCTGCCTCCTAGGTATAAATCTCACTTGGTTGTGGTGAATAATTCTTTTAATGTATTGTTGGATCTGGTTGGCTAGTAGTATCTTGTTGAGAAGTTTTGCATCCATGTTCATCAGGGAAATTGATTTGTAGTTCTTTTTAGTTGGGTCTTTGTCTGGTTTTGGAATCAAGGCAATGCTGGCCTCATAGAATGAGTTTAGAAGTTTTCCTTCCATTTCTATTTTTTTGGAACAGCTTCAAAAGAATAGGTGTTAACTCTTCTTTAAATGTTTGGTAGAATTCCCCTGAAAAGCCATCTGGCCCTGGACTCTTGTTTTTTGGGAGTTTTTTGATTACCAATTTCATTTCTTTACTAATTGTGGGTATGTACAAATTTTCTATTTCTTCCTGTTTCAGATTTGGTAGTTTATATGCTTCTAGGAATTTGTCCATTTCTTCCAGATTAACCAATTCATTGATATGTAATTGCTCATAATATTCTGTTATTATCATTTGTATTTCTGCAGTGTTGGTTGTGATCTCCCCTCTTTCATTCTTGATTTTATTTAATTGGGTTCTTTCCTTTTTCTTTTTGATCAAACTAAGGATTTATCAATTTTGTTAATTCTTTCAAAGAACTAGCTCTTGGTTTCATTGATATGTTTTACTGGCATATTTGATTTCAATAGCATTGATTTCTGCTCTAATCTTTATTATTTCTCATCTTCTGCTGGTTTGGGGTTTTATTTGCTGTTCTTTTTTCCACCTCTTTAAGGTGTAAGGTTAAGTTGTGTATCTGAGAACTTTCTTCCTTCCTTAGGAAAGCCTGGATTGCTATATACTTCCCTCTTATGACCACTTTTATTGCATCCCAGAGTTTTTGGGCACTGGTTTTATCATTTTCATTGGTTTTCATGCACTTTTTCATTTCTTCTTTAACTTCTTGGTTATCCCATTCATTCTTTAGTAGGTTGTTCTTTAGTATCCAAGTAGTAGTTGTCTTTCCATTTTTGTTTTCTTGTGGTTGATTTCGAGTTCATAGTGCTGTGGTCTGAAAATATGCACAGTATGAACTCAATCTTTTTGTACTTGCTGAGCGCTGATTTGTGTCCCAGTATATGATCTATTCTGGAGAATGTTCCATGGGAACTCAAGAAGAATGGATATTCTGCTGTTTTAGGATGAAATGTTCTGATAATATCTGTTAAGTCCATTTGGTCCAATGTGTCATTCAAAGCCTTTGTTTCCTTGTTTATTTTCTGTTAAGATGATCTGTCCATTGCTGTAAGTGGGATGTTAAAGTCTTCTGCTATTATGCTATTATTATTAATGAGTTTCTGTATGTTGTGATTAATTGATTTATATGTTTGGGTGCTTCCACATTTGGAGGACAAATGTTTACAGTTGTTAGATCTTGTTGGATAGACCTCTTATGACATAATGCCTTTCTTCATTTCGTTACAGTCTTTATTTTAAAATCTAGTTTTTTTGATGGAAGTATGGGTACTCCAGCTTTCTTTTGGCAACCATTAGCATGATAGATGGTTCTCCATCCCCTTGTTTTCAATCTAAAGGTGTCTTCAGGTCTGAAATGTGTGTTTTGTAAGCAGTATTTAGATATATCTTGTTTTCTTATCCATTCTGTTACCCTACGTCTTTCGATGGGAGCATTTAGTTCACTGGCATATAGAGTGAATACAGAAAGATATGAATTTGTTGCCATTATGTTGCCTATAGAGTTGGAGTTTCTGGTAGTGTTCTCTGGTCCTTTCTAGTCTTTGTTGCTTTTGGTCTTTTTTGTTTTGTTTCGTCTTTTCTCCCCTCAGAGAATCTCCCTTAAACTTTCTTGCAGGGCTGGTTTAGGGTCATGAACTTCCTTAATTTTTGTTTGGAAAAATTTTTATCTCTCCTATTTTGAATGACAGCCTGGCTGGATAAAGAATTCTTGGCTGGACATTTTTCCGATTCAGCACATTGAATATATCCTGCCACCCCTTTCTGGCCTGCCAAGTTTCTGTAGATAGGTCTGCTGTGATCCTGATGTGTCTTCCCTTGTAGGTTAAGAACTTTTTTCCCCTTGCTGCTTTCATGATTCTTTCCTTGCCTGTGTATTTTATGAATTTGACTATGATATGTCTTGTTGATGATAAGTTTTTGTTGAACCTAATGGGAGTTCTCAGCGCTTTCTGGATTTCAATGTCTGTGTCTTTCCCCAGGTTTGGAAAGTTTTCCACTGTGATTTGCTCACATAAGCCTTCTACCCCTTTTTCTTCATCTTCTAAGTTCCCTATGATTTGGATATTATTCATTTTTACTGAGCCACTGTTCTCTAATCCTTATATTCTCTTTTGCCTTAGATTCCCTCTTTTTTTCTGCTTCATTATTCTGCATAAATTTGACCTCCATATCACTGAGTCTCTGCTCTGCTTCATCCATCCCTGCCGCTGTGATATCCATTTGAGGACTGGATTTCAGTAATAGCAGTTTTAATTTTGTCCTGACTAGCTTTTACTTCTTTTATCCCCACAGAAAGGGATTCTATGCTTTTATAACCCATCTAGTTTTATTATTATGATGATTCTAAATTCTGGTTCAGACATCTTGCTTGTATCTGTGTTGATTAAGTCTCTAGCTGTCATTTCTTCTTGTTCTTTCTTTTGGGGTGCATTTCTTCTTTTTTTTCATTTTAGAAGATGAAAAAGATTTAATAAAATAAATAAAGAAAAAATTAAAAATTAACACAACACACACCCACAAAATCAAATAAAGGATGCTAGATCCTAGGTGTGTTTTGGTCTAGTTGTTGAAAGAAGCTTAATAGACTAGAGAAAAAACGGAAAGAAAAGAAAAAGAAACAAAAAAAAGGAAGAAGAAAACCTTTTGAAAATTAAAAAACATGAATATAATAAAATAGAACAAAATGAAATGAAATTAAAATAGAATTAAAAAAACATTTATAATGAAGTAAAAAATATAGTAAAGTTAAAGAAACATCTTTTTTTATGAAAACATAAAATAAAATTTTTTCTCTTACTGTATTCAAGAATAAGAAAAGAAAAAGAAAAAAAATGAATCCATGGCCTCGTGAACAGAATGAAATACAATTGAAATTACATCTATTTTCCTCTGGAATTCAAACTATGAAGCATCATAGTCTGTAAACCAAGCAGGCGTAGAGACTTTTGGTGTTCCTCTAGTCAGGTTGGTGCAGTTGGACAGGACTTGGTGTAATGCCTCTGTTTTGCACAAAATGGCACTGCCTAGTTTACTGGGGTGGATTGTTGTGGCACATGTAAACGTGTATGCACATGTGCTAGAGGGATGAAACTGTCATCACCCAGCTACCCAGTGTCTAGTATCAGAACTCTGTGCTCTTGTCCACCAGCAACCAAGCACCCCACCTGTGTCTCCAGCGTCTGTCCACTCCCTGCTTCTACAGTCTGTGACTAGATCATCGGCCTGCCAGGAGGCACCTGCCTTTTTATCTTCAATGGGGCTGTCTTTTCAAACTCCTAACTTCTGAGGGACTGTGGCTTTGACCCACTCAGACCCTTTTGGGGAGAGTCTCCCTGAGCAATGACTGGTTGCAGCCCAACCCCAGGAACATTCACATGACCACACTGCTGCAGATGCCCAAAGACTGTGGCTGGGTGCAGCCTACCCCAGAAAAAATTAATGGGATCTTGTAGCAGCAGCATTTCAGGATTATAGTAAATCACAACACACATCTGGCACCAGTCTTTACCCTTAATATCCTTATTCCAATACCAGCAAATATGGCTGTTCTCTGGTTCACTGGGAACTTTGCCTATGGGGAGACTGCACAGCCTCTACCAAATGTCCTCTCAGCAGGGGAACCACCCCTAACCGTGTGGCCCGAGGACCCCTTGGACCTTGCTCTCTGCTCCTGGGGATTTGCCATTCTCACTAGAGCTCTGCCAAGTATCAAGCTGCGGAATTTCAGACTCTGCACTTCCCTGTTTTTAGAGACTTAATGGTATTTAAATACTCTTTTTCTTTTCACTCTATCTTGTTAAGTCCCTTATGGGTATTTCCAATCTTTTTTTCCCTCCAGCTGCTTTCAGGGGGAGTGCTTTTCCTGTACTCTCTCCCATCTCCATCTTCTCTCTGCAAGCAAAAACAGCTCCCTACTTTCGACTTCTCTCTCCCCCAGTTCTCCTCTCTGCACCACATACCTGCCAAGTTCTATGGTTCAAGTTGTGCAGATTGTTGTGTTAATCCTCAGATCAGTTTTCTAGGTGTGCAAGGTGGTTTGGTGTTGATCTAGCTGCATTTCAGGGACTAGAGAGGCAAAAAAATTTCCATGCTGTTCTACCATCTTGGCCCCTCTCCTGGTATTTGAATTTTTGTTAGCTTTGGTGACTTGGACCTTTTCTTTCCCCTATTACACTCTAAAGGAAAGCCTGTTTGTTTTCCTGATAGTCAGTTTATTGCTTCCTCTTATTAGCTCTGAGAGCTTTTTAATTAGGTTTTTTTTGGCATATAACCATATCATGTGTAAGTAGTGATAATTTGGTCTCTAATTCCAATACCCATTCTTCTCAAAACTTCATGTCTTATTGCATTAACCAGAAATTCCATAAAAAATTAAATAACAATGGGGCTATAACAAGCAACTTTACTTTATCTCTGATTTTAACAAGAATGCCTTCAGTGTTTTCACTATTAACATTTATTCTTAGGTTCATCAGACATTCACTAAGCACATTCTAAGAGCTAGGTTCTATGCTAGTGGTAAGGATACAGGGTAAAGAGGACATAAGACCTGACATCCAAGAACTTAAAACTGATTTAGGGTTTGAAGTAGGCATTGTGTACAATGTCAAATAATTAATTTTGCCATTTTTGTCACCAGGGAAGAGGTAGACTAGAAAGCCAGATTTCTTATTTAATTTAGATTTGTAATTAGGATTGGGTGAAATACATTCCCCAGTGTTTTTGAGATAATCATGAAGTTCATCTCTGTACCATGTTTGAGATCAAACTTGCTGGTGAAGGATTATTATTCTAGGCTTCTATGAATATTCATACACTACAGAGCAGTGGACAATGCCTTTTACAATGTTTATTTCTCTGAAATGGCTTTGGTATGCATATTCCCAAAGCCATATTCCCAAAGATCACAGATTTTCCAGGAGGAAGTATCTATTGAGGAGAGAAGTCTTTGGGAAAGAAGATGAATTGTGACTGCAGGAGAAATCTGGAAGCTGGGGCATTCTCAACTCTGATACACAGGGAAATGTGCATATAGTTCTTCTAGTGCTTTGTGTTAATAATCATTACCTTAACTCAGGAAAGCACAGTGTTGTGCATCTTCCTAAGTTCTTTTTGTACATGTTGCTCCGAGAACAGATGAGGCACCTTAGGCATGCAGGGGGAGGGCTGGGACTGCATTACGTCTTGTTCTGCTGGCTGCTCAAACCCTTTCCACTCCTCCTCCTCTCTCCCCACTCTAACAGGATCCAGACATTCCTTTGAGAGTCCACTCATGCAACTGAGGTTCTTGGAGGGAAGTTGACCTCTCTTCCAGCTCTAGCCAGAAGCAATAGTCATTCCCCTCAACTTGCTAGCAACTGCAACCTGTGCAGCTTGAGCCGAAGAAACCCAGGGCTCTGCTTAGAATGTGGAGAGCAACGGCCTCTACTCTGCACAGTGAGATAGCTCCAGCCATGTCATCACCAAGAACAGAGTCAGCCTTAGGACAAAACTGACCTCAAAAAGTTCAGGGCAGGGGGAATGGGGTAAAGCCTCAGGTCTGAGTTGCTGAGCTGAACGGTCCTAAAGCCCACTGTGTCTCTGGCCTTGTAGACATTGAGCCCTGCCCTTCCTTTCTATATAACCAGATGGGGTGTATTTTCTGTCTTGTTCAATGAGCCACCCACAATGGATAGCCAGCCATTCTTCCTGGTATGCTGTGCTCAGGAACTGCTTGTTCCTGAGATCCTCCACCCTTTGTGCCTTGCTGTTCTTGGGGACAGGCAGCCACAAGACATCTAAGCAAGGGGCACATGATGCTCACTTCACATCTGCAGGCTGAGCAGAGCAACTGACTCACAACTGATGCCAAAGTGCAAAGAGAAGTCTGTGAAGAGGAAATGCTATATCATTAATTGTCTTGGATATTTAAAAATTTTTTTCCTCCTTTTCCCACTGTTTAGAGGAACAGAAGTAATGACTCATAAGATAAATGCTTAAAGATACACAATTAAAGAGCCTAATCATTTGGCAGGAAGGGTCTGGTGAGTGTTGACAGCCTGGTGCAGGGAGCCATGGTGTAAACCTAGTGTTATAGTGTTACAGTGTGCAGTTGCATGGCACCCCGCTGTATCCTGTATGGCATCTAAAAGGACGTGCCATAAGGAAGTGCCCTGTGGTACTCAGAACATGCTGATAGGTCACATATTAATAACTTCACACAACAGTGACAATAGGACATGTTCTTTTTGCAAAGTGAAAGTTGTTTATTGTTTGTTATGATTTTGACAGGCAAGACCCACATAGGGACTGTAATCCTACAATACCTATAAAGTGACCTTTACAGAATGCCTAAGTAGACTTCAACGTTGGTATGAACTCCACGCACGCATTCTCTCTTTCCCTTTTCTGGGTGAAGTGGAGCCCAGCTCCCCCAGGTTGGTGGAGGCAGGGCAGGGGAACAGGGGACAAAGACAGAGAAGCTGCATGCTTGTCCTGTGATCTCCCCTCACTACTGTCCACACTCACCTGGGATTCACTGAGCTCACACACACATTTTCAAGTGGGGAAAACCAAGGTCATGCATGTTGATGAAAATCAATCATATTGCATTTTTTTATAAAATGAGATGAAAAAATAAATCTAAACACACTTTTTGAGTGTTTCTTTTCTTTAAACTTTTATATATGTTAAAGCTCTTATTTTCTTTTTCAATATATTCTACTTAGAACTTTTAAAAAATAAATTTTATTTTTGGTACCTTTCATTTCCTGTGTTAGCCTTGGAAACATAAAATACATCTCACTAGAACTCTTCTGTGCAAATAATAAACATAAATAATATTAACATCTAAGTTAGATAAAAAAAGCCATTTCAAGGCTTTTACTGCTACTGCCGTCAGCTGCAGTCCCTGGAAGATGCTCCTAGAAGTAGTCGGTGGTCTGCCCACTTAAGCCACACAGATCCTGGTCTGGCTGAGGTGGGCTAGGCAAGAATTCGCTGTCCCTCTTGTCCATCTGTAAACTACTTCGAGAGAACTGTAAGACACTTCCTAGCCCATTGACCAGTGAGAGGGGGGAAATCCAGTTGAATGAGCTGAAGTTAGGCAGGTTGAAAATGGACGACAGGGGGGCTGCCCTGCTGGTGCTGGTGGGTTTCATCTTGGAGTCCCCAGGGCACCCTTCCAGGATAGCCTCCCTTGGCATGGAGGACCCCGGGGCCTGAATGCTCAGTCCTTCTAGCAGAATGTCCTCCCTTAAAGGCACATTCATGTCCACCACATTGGGCTCCCCACGAGCTTCTGGGGAGCAGGCTGGCCGCTGCACATGCCAAGATGCCTGTGAGGTGCAGTCCTGGGAGAGAGATCCAGAAGTATTGATGCTCCTCTGTTCAGATGATTCAGTTTTGGGTTCTCCTGGGAGGTGTCCCTGAGCAAAGGTCTCTGTGGGAGCAATAACTTTCTTGGGGGACCTCTTGGCCAGCTGGCGTCCCAGTTGAAGTTGGGTGGGGAAAAGGCTCCCCTGCACGGCTTTGAAAAACAATCTGGAAAGAGCATATAAATAATAGTCATCTATGGGTAGTGCCTTTGAGTTTTCTAAGACTTGCACATTGTAAAAACACAGGTCTGAGAATGCTTAGACTTGATGGACACTGTCCCTAATCTTACCTGGGAAGTAGTGCAGCAACAGGTGCTATGAGACAAGTCAAGTAAAACACGGGGTCACCCAGTAATGTTTGCATAGTCCAATAAGGGTTGGACGGAGGATAACACGCTGCACAAGAAGCATTGTAAATCAAAGCCACAGTGAAAAATAAAAGGATACTGAAGCCACAAGCTATCCAGTTGAGCCAGGTCTAAGGGGAAAAGAGAAAGACAGGACTTTTATTTCAGTAAAAATGCATTGGTCATCGTGAGTGGGTAGCTGTTCTGAGGGCTTAGTAAAAACACAGGTCTTTGGCACAGGTAGCTAGGAGGCCTTAATGAAGCCTTCAGCATCTATGGACCAGCTTGGACATAGGGAGATGGAATATGAAGGAAAGAGAAAGAGGATGGGGCATGAGGTGGAGGAGGAGGCGAAAGAGGGCAGGAAGGAGATTAATACTGCCCAGGTGAAGTGTTTCTATCAAGATGTGGCAGTTTCCACACCAGGGGCTCCATATATGTGGGAGACCCATGTATTTGTTTTCCTTCTCCACAGTGAGGCTAGCTTTGCAGTAAGCTGTCTGCTCAGAAACCTTCTAGATGTCATGGAATCTGCCCAGGAGTGTGGGGCCCACAGCATCAGCACCCCTTGGAATCATGCCCACAGCACTTACCCAGGTCTTGGTTTCAATACCAAGGTGCAGGAGGAAGGTGAACAGCGCAATTGCCGTGATGGGGGTCCCCCAGGTAAACACATCTGTGTCCGAGTCATAGTAGGCCTGAAAGACAGCAGTGTCCTGTGTCTACGGGTCGCTGGATGAAGCTGGTAAGAAAGACTGTGCCAGGTGCCAACTTACCAGGTAAGGAATGAAAAAGCAAACCAGGCTCTGGAAGGCAGCGTCAGCCATGTTTAGCCAGAATGTGCATGGCCGATATTCCTGAGACACAAAAATAAGCACAGATTACAGGAAGTGCACATCTCTTCAAATAAGGTTTTCCAGTAGCTACAGGGCCATTAATGCACAAGATAAGCACCCTAGGGCAACTTGATAACTCAGGGCTTTTGGTGCATGAGGCCCCAGAGGGGTGAGGAAAAAACACAACACAAACATCTGCAGAGGCATCCAACTGAGTCGATCACTGAGAGTATCTGTATACAAAACCAGCTAGAGTAGTTCTAAGCCAACAGTAGACAGATAAAACCACTTTAATAAAGTCTATGGGGAGCATTTTCTTAGGGTGGACATAGCAGCTCAAATTCCTTACATCTTGCTCCAATTTGAGTCCTTCTACTCCTACTTTGTCAGGGTTTTGCACTTTTTGTTGGTGGGTCTCCTAGAATGTTTCTTAAAAGTGAGTCTTTTAAAATTAGATCATGGATGTATTTAATGTTAAAATAAAAAAAGCTGTATACTGAGGGCAAAAATGACCTTGATATGGACTGATCAAGCCTTCATTAACTGGGTAACCAAATGTGTTCCTGAGAAACTGGGGCTGGTACTGGGTGGCAGGAATTGTAGACTGGACTGAATGGGCATTTACTGAGCAGTTAAGAAAGTACTGGCTAGGCCCTTCCTTCAGTTCCCTAGCTTCACAGAACAAATTCCCTGTGTCTGGTTCCCTAGGCCAGCCTCAGCCCCAGAGCTGAGGATAGGAGGCCCAGTTGGGTAGAGGAATTTCCCCATTGACAAGTCACAGGCAGAGGCCCTCCTCAACAACCAGACCCTCAGTAGCCCCTACCTTGCAGCCCAACCCCCATCTGTCCCTCCCCACTACCTGCCTCAAAGGGAACTCAGTGTCAATGAAGATGATCAGGGGAAGTCAACTCAAAAGTAAACAAATTCTAAATTAGAGACTGTTGTAAGAGATAAGGGAGGTCCATTCCCTTGGCATATATATGATGATTCCAACTAGCAAAGAGAAGCACTGAGAGGGCCTACTTTAAATGCTGGTAGGACTAGATGGTAATTAGCATGTCAATCTATGTGGTGTATTGATGTAAACATGTATTTATATCTGTTTGCATTCACTTATTCTTTCAGTGTTTTCCCAATGGGTTTATCTTCTGGTTAAGTCCCATTCAAAATAAATCACACTGTGGGTGGGGGATAAGAACTGGTTTTAGAAAACTCCCTAATCTGAGGCATCTGGGTGGCTCCATGAGTTAAGCATCAGACTTTGGTCTAGGTCACAATCTCATGGTTTGTGGGTTTGAGCCCTGCATCAGGGTCTGTGCTGACAGCTCAGAGTCTGGAGCCTGCTTCAGATTCTGTGTCTCCCTCTCTCTGTCCCTCCCCTGTTTGTGCTCTGTTTCTATCTCTCAAAAATAAATAAATGTTTAAAAAAAGATTAAAAAAAAAAAGAAAAAAAAATCCCTGCTCAGGAGTCAGCCACCTGGCCCTGACTTCAATTCCAAGTGGATTTTCCTTGAGCTCCTGGAGACTCTTGGTATAGAGACAGTTTTCGCCCCACTATACTTTTTCTTTAAAGTTCCCTCTTTTTTTTTTTTAAGCTTTACTGAAGTAAGTTGATACACAAAATCTCCACACATTTAATGTATACATGTTGATGGTCTTGGACATATGCATACACCAGTATACCATCACTCCAACCAATAACCTCACTCTACTTAATGCACAGTACAATCAAGTAGACAAAACCCATTTTTTACCTCCCACTGGTCATTTTCCAAAATTTTAACGATTTCTCCCTCCCAGGGTGTCCATTTAAAGGGAGATGTGGAGACTTGCACTTTCTGTAAGGTGAACATGGAGGGTGGGAGGGCCAAGAGATAGGAGGTGGGTATAGGAGGGGAGCCTTACCTCCATGTTCTGACCACTCTTGTAGAGTTGTGGTTCAGTCAGCAGCACATCAGCTGGCACATCCTTGTCCAGCACCCCAGTCACAAGCTGGGGAAGCGACGAGAAGAGCAGATTAAAGAAGATCAGATACCACTGGTCAATCATGGCAGATGCAGAGAAGCCACAGTAAAACTGGAACCAAAACAGAAGGCCCACGAACATCTGAAATCAAGAAAAGAATAGTGGGGATAAGTAATTCTTAGCTGTTCCTGCAGATTCTCATCCAAGGTATCTAAGAGTTCTATACAATTTGACTAAAAAGATTGAATTTATTGACAATAATTTCTTCCAAAGACAGCCCTAACCCTGCTGCCCTCTGTCTCTCCCTCATCCTTTCCTTGAGCATGAAGGACCAGCAATGGAAGATGAGAATTCCCAAAGAGAGCTCATGGAGAGATGACACTGGTACTAGGCCTGTAAGAAATGCAAATTGGATGGAACAAACATTTATTTACTGAGCACTTATGAAAGTTAGGCCTTTCCTGACAGTCCTTTAACTCCACAGGACAAATTCCTTGTATCTTGTTCCCATGGGCAGCGGAGATAAAGTCCAGATGAGTAGAGCAGGGTCTAGGGTTGCTCATATTTCAAAAGGATCAGCTGTGCTCTTCACTCATTGCAGCTTCATCCCTAGCACTTCTCCTCTCTGATCCCAGATCTTGCCTCTCTCTTTAGTCACATACCCTTTCTGATGAGGAATAGTGGGGAATTATTGATTTCCACTGCAAAGAGGATACACATAAGCATGGCAGCAAAGTTGGTGAAGCTACTAACATTGCTGCCTTGACCAAGTCCTGATATCCACCAGGCAGTCTGCTGGCAGGTGAGCTGTAGTTATTATCACTGGTTCTTACAGCTACTCCTACTTTGCCGAATAGGAAAGTGAGGACCAGGGAGGTTGAACAGCCTCTTCAAGTCCATGCTCAGTAGGAGGTAGGTGGATTTCTTCCCATTATCACTGAACATCAGTGGCTTGAGTGTATTTACATGAGGGCATGGAAATTTAGTGATGGCAAAGCATTTACATTTATCAGTTGTACAATTTTGCACTGATCATTTAACCCCCTTCTGCCTCAGTGTCCTTTTCCATGAAATGGGCATCCCAGTAGTACTTAGCTATGGGTTGTTGTATTAATGAACTTACACATTTAAAGTCCTCACAAGAGCTCCTTGAACACTATAGATACTCACTTATGATTTTTTTGTTGTTACAGTTAGAAATACAATTATTTCCTCTGAGGCTCAATCAAGTGGGGCCTGTGTATTTATCATATTTAGAGAAAAGGAAACTCAAATACAACATGTTAAATGACTTGACTATGGTCATTGTAGGAGTAATAAACCCAACTTGTTCAGCCACTTGTGGGTCTGGGCCTGGAAGGCATGGACACTCCCAGGACAGAACATGGTGGAAGAACATTCTCTGCTGGGGACCACAGGTAATGGCCTCATTTTGGTTCTGGAGCTGTCACTGTCTCTTTCTGACCTTGATTCAGTCACTTATCATTTCTAAGCTTTGGTTTCTGGACCTGAAAATGGCTTGCTCTGAAGATCAGAAAAAAAAAATGACACATTTCCTCCAAGTCTTGTTTCAGTCTATGACTTAATGCAACTTTTCCCTTCCACACTGAAAACGAACAAACTTGGGTTTTTCATTGACTTTCTTCCCTTCTCACTCCCACGGCTGACTTTCATCCACCCCTACAGGCTCAGCCTAATGAGTCATCAATGAGCAACAATGAGGAGTCAAGAGAAAAAGGAGGAAAAATACTTAAATAATTGAGATTTTTTTCCCCCTGTAGTACCAAAAAGCCTTCTTCCCAAACTACTGTTGCTATGGAAACTTTCCTTCTCTCCTAAAATTAATGAATTTCTCACTTTGGATGGCAGGGTGATTATCCTTGCACTTCTCAACTAGATTAAGTGCTTGTTAACAGAGGCTCTGCATCTTATATGGAATGAAGACTAGCAACCCCTCCTTCTTCCATTCCCTCCACAAGGACAGATTCATGTCAGGAAGAAGGCTGTGCCCTTTCAGATAGCCACTGTGCACTCATTTGCAACTGAAATGTTGAATTTCTACCCTTCAGTCTGAGAAATTTGCATAAAGAATTACAGAGAGCAGAGCTCAACTCCTATGTTTGTTTTCATAAAACAATCAGAAAAATCCCTAGAAAGCAAATAACTTGCTCAAGATTGCACAACTACTTAATGACAGAAACGGAGCTAGGGTTCTATCTGCCCAGTCCCAATTATCTGTACTCAAGCACCCATTTCACCTCCTCGGGAACTGGGAACTTCTAAGTTTGCAACTACATGCATGGGGGCCTCAGCTCTGGGGATGTAATGCAGGTGGTTGGAAGAAAGCAGCAGCAATTGGAGTAATTGGGCAAGGCCAAGAGCAGTGTGGCACAGACTTCCTTGGACAGAATCCCAGGCAGAACCTAATCTGAATTAATTTCCAGGACCCATCCTACCAATCGGACATGCCCTGACTGGTCCTGAGTATCTGTATTCATTTTGCTAGAGGACATTTTGAAAATGGGTGAGGGTGAGGGTACAAGAGGGTTGGTAAAAATAGGTAGATCTAAATCTCCAGAACAAAAAGAACATGAATAAGAGGCACACTGAGGACAGTTTAGACTTAGCATGATTTTTAAATGGAATTAATGGAAAAGAAATAAGAAATACATCTTTTAATTTGTTGTGTATTTTGTTCTTTTTCAGAAGAGTACAGGATGACCTTGACATTGGAATTGAGGTATCCAATGTGGTAGATTTGTGGGACTACCCTGGAAGGTAACTTACACCAAGAGTTTATTTTGTCTGTTTGTACATTTGGCCACAAGCTATTAGAGACAAGAGCAACACGTACCCACTCAGCAACTTCATAGCAGAATGTCTATCCCTCACCTACAAGAAGGGCAGAGTTCAGAAATGGCCATGGCATCCATCCTGGAGAGCTATGGAGAAAGACACTTGTCTGCCAAGGACTTAGTAATAAAAAAACTAAGAGTTAAACATTAGGATCAACATGAAATAGAGAAGGGCCCTGGATTAGAGCCTCTGGAGAGACAGAACTGTCATCAGCCAGCCTGGGCATGGCCCAACTGGAGGGTCAACTACAGACTGAGCTGCCCAGAAGGGGGCAGGTCTGCCCTGGCAGCACAGGAGAGAGTGTGGCAAGACCTTGTTGGTGGCCCTGTTCCTTGGGCCCTAAGGCTGGATTCTGACTAGGGAACTGGCAAACTGACTCAGTATGGGTTTTTCAACAAAGGCTGTTCAATACTGGGACCACAGCATGACTAAGTCCTGTCATTCTGATTCCAGGACTGCCAATACACTCCTGCTTGTCACTGGATTTCCCTGGCTGCTCTAGAATGAGCACTGATCAGAGGACTCCTGTCTGTGGACACCTCAGCAGTCTGCTCCTAAGAAACACATTAACAGAGGGGTTAAGAGTTGGAAGCCAGATGAACCGGGGTTAAATGCTGCCTTGACTACTCACTAGCTGTGTGACCTTGTCCAAACCACTGTACTTCACGATTCCCCTGCTTATTATAAAGCAGTAAGTGGACATTCTTGTTTGATCCATCTGTTTCCACAACTCACTCCCTCAGAGGTGCAGTTACCCTCATGTGCCTGTAAGTTAGACTTTTAAGCCTATCGGCTGCAAGGCCAGGTCAGGCCTGGGGGAAGTTCACAAAGGCCAAGGAGGATGGGACCGACAGAAAGCCTTGGGGTGGCCAGCTGGCCACATTCAGGTGATAGTTCAATAAATCTCAGCTAAGGATTTTTGATTCAAAAAAACTAGAAATCAGAAGTGTCAAATACCTACTGTATTTTTGTAGAAGAAGTACAGCACCATGTTGGCAAGTCGGGAATAGCACCAATGTCCATGAACAATTAAGAGTCTCTCGAGGTATCGGAATCTCGGCACTGCAAAGTCACTGGCCATCACTGCCTTGAAAGAGAGAGAGGAGCCCCTGTTATTGTTGACACCTAATCCAAGGTCTGTCCTATCTTCCCAAAAACAAGGCAAACATGCATGAAGAAATCTAGTTTCAAACTGGCCAAGGCTCACTTTACCACCATTTCCCTTATTAGCTCCTTCAATTAAAAACAAAAAACAAAAACAACAACAAGCACTCTAGTTCAGGGATATCATTTTATAGAACTCATTTAAGATTGAAAATATATGTAACTGATTTTTAAAAGCTTTTGTTTTCCCATTTTAACAAGCAAAAAACAAGAACGAAAACCCAGAGATACACAGTTTCCCTGCTATTCTCCACCTTCTGATTCATATTAGGATCTCAACCCAGAGATGAACCAAAGCTGCCTCTTTTGTATGTATCCTGGCAGTTGCCCATCCTGGTAGGTATGTTTTGGGTCCTTCTCCTCAGGAGCCACAGGTGATAAGCAAAGCCAAGCCCATGGCTCTGCAGGCCTTCACATAACCCAGTCCCAGGAAGCCACTAAAGGGGAATGGGTGTCCACTCTACCAGAAGAGACTGGGGACACCAGGTTTCCTCCATGGACAGGAAAGAAGACTGGGGTGGAAGCTTCCTCTCACTTTACTCAGCATCATGTTTTATACAATTAAACTGTGCAAGACAAATGCCATCAAAATTACATCT
This sequence comes from Paguma larvata, assembly GCA_030068075.1. Classification (NCBI taxonomy): domain Eukaryota; kingdom Metazoa; phylum Chordata; class Mammalia; order Carnivora; family Viverridae; genus Paguma; species Paguma larvata. Next base: position 117,341,889 of record CM057827.1, read on the forward strand.
TTTGTACCCAGAATAACTTAGACCCCACCATATAATGAATTTCTGTATTTGGGGGAAAAAAAAGTCAAAGAAATGTCAGGAAAAGATAGATTTCTGGCTATCTTTGGAGGATTTTTCTATACAAAAATGTAAGTCTGCTTCATTTATTTCCCTATAGTCAAATAAATCCTAGAAAATAGATCACGCTTGATGTGGTCCTTTCTGTGAATCAGAATGATGTTATTATACATGACAGAAAAGCATGAAGCCTTTGAATGTCTGCTTTATGAGCCAAAAGCGCAAAAGGATTTCAAAGTAAATCCTGTTTCTATACCTCTTCCTGTCGTCACTGGGTTTAGAGGGCTTTGTGTATTCTTCTCCAGCCTTCTCCCACTCCTTCTTGCCTCCAAATCTAGATCCCAAACCCACTGATCGTCCCTTTGTCAAGGTGGCTCCCAGCTAGGTCAGATCCTCCATGCAGAAACTAGTGTTTCTCTTTGATGGCATTTATTACAATTATGACTATTAATGAACATTTAAAATATGTATCTATCTTCCCAGCTTTTTTCAGGACATTCCACAAGAGCCAGGATAGTAGAGGTTGTGATCGCCCTGAATCCTGAGTTCCGAGTCAGTGCCTGGCCCCAAAAAGTGCTTAATAAATATGGGGAACCAGATGACCCCATGAAGACCAAGCTTCTTGGGAATGCAGGATCTCCTTTGCCCAACTGGGATAGCTTCTCCTATCTTGGCTAAGCTGGGAAGCTCCAAACACTCTCTCTCATTCTCAATCTGCTCAGATCCCCAGTGTCACTGTTATCACAGGATCCCACAAAGTCCATCTTCCAAAGGGCTCACCTTTGCTAACTGAACTAAAATGCAAGCAGGGAAATATTCTCTGGGAACCTGAGCACTTAGAACAGTAAGAAAAGGTATCAGGATTTATTGTCATCTTACTTAATGCATCCTCAATAAGAAATGTGGCTTTAAAATAAGGCAGAAGTGGCCAACAACATCCTACCTAGAAGTTATGCCTGCTCAAAGTTTTGTCTCAGTATGTGCCCTATGGTTTGGCTGTTCCCATCATTTCTCGCATGGTTTGAATCATGAGTCTCTCAGGCCCCTGCCTTGAGGAAGTGAGTAGTGGTGGCAGCTCAGTCCCTTCCCCATCCACAAACCTGACCATCTTTCATACAAAATGTATTTACTTGGTGCATTTCTCTTGCATATACTATTTACAGGCACTGCCCTGGTCAGCTTTTCACTATAGGAAACAGATGCAATGGAGGCGATAATGAAAATGTCAAAACGAACCAACTATTATGATTATGTTCATCCATTCACCATCCCACCCCCATCCCCTGGGCACACAGCTATAAAAGGCAGGGATGGGACTAACTCTGGGTTGCATTTTTAGTTTCAAGGAAGAATTAAAACCACACAAGTAACATAGCACAGTGACTTGGGTCAGATGAGAACAGGAGAGTAAGGTATGTGCTGAGGATGGGCCTAGAGGGAACTACTGTGTTTTGAGTTCAGGACTTTCCATCTTACTGTTATTTTCATGTCAGGTAAGAAAATTAAGGAGTTTTGCACAAGCCTGGCACATATAAGTGTTCAATGAATAATTACTTATTGCATCAATGAATGAATCAACCAATGACTAAATGGTGACCACCATCTGGATTTTTAGGGGAAGAAAACAGGATAGACTGTCCTCTAAAGGCTCCACTAAGTTAAAAAAAATGTTATGATTCAAAGTTAATCAAATGTTGGAGATTGTTGTGATACTATATCCAGAAGAAAGTTATTTTTAATTAACTCAGTTGTTCAACATCTGAATCACATGTTGAGAACTAACATAGTGACAAATGAAAAAGGCAGAGACCAATTTTCATGTCAGTCAGGATGGCTACTTTCCATTTTTATAATGATACCATGTTCCAACAGTCCTACAGCAGATTTGTTTTTTCAAATAGTTATCTCTAGTGTTCAGGAACAGCAAAACATGCCCTCCAAGGATGAGCCATAAATAGCCAGAGAGAAGGTGATAATTCACCTTGCCTAACTCTGTTCCACTTATTTTGAAAATATACTTACAGATATAGGCAAAGCTTTTTACTGCCTCACAAACATTAAGAACTAGCTACCTTCCACCTGTTTGTCTACTACTGGCTTACAACCATCATGTTTTATTAAAGGCCCATCCTTTAGCTTGTTAGACAAAGCTCATGGCAAGGTATGCCAGTGGGTCACTTGGAAACGTAGGACAGCCCTGATCAGTCTTTACCTGCATGCCCTCCTGGCCTGAGATTCCCACACCCACATCTGCCACCTGGATCATGCTGACATCATTGGCTCCATCTCCTAGAAACAGCATAGGCAGGAAGAATCGTTTGAGTTGAGGTGCACAGAATCAAACGGCTTGATGGATCTTCATGGGGTCCCTATCAGGCTGAGTCCTGTGAAAGGGTCATGGGGATGAGTGAGGAAGAGGCAGTGTAGAGTCTGCCCCAGGAAAATTGAGTTAAAAAGTCAGAAAAAAACACAGTGTGAGGTATGGAACTGTCTGTCACATCAAGAGATGTTTCAGAAGCAGGCTCACATGGTAACCATTTTATCTAGTATTCACTCTACACTATTGGCTCATATACCTATACAGAGAGCCCTTAACATGGTGTCTGGAACAATAAAGATACTATTATCACCATTATTATTATTTACCAAACTCTAGCCTTTATCAGATGTAGAGCATTATCAGTCAAGTCTAGTCCAATTCATGCTAACACGAGTGGCTTTCTGAACTGAACAAAGGAGGTTAAATTCTGCCCAGCAAACTGCAGAGCTCTTTTTGTACACTGATTACCAGCTAGCTTATTAGCTATTGTGTGTGCCTTTGGGCCCTTTAAAGATGTGATAAAGAAGAACTTCTATTTGTTCAGTCAAGCTGCTGATAGAAAATGGTTAGGAACATAATACATAGATCAGAGCTCTCAGCACCTTCAGGGAAAAGCAGAGACTTAAAGTCTTTGTCACTAAGCGACAATGACCATTCTTGGAATGAGGCAGTAGAAGGGCCCAAATCCCAGAGTACCTCCCAAGTTTCAAATGTGTAGAAAGTGCAGATACACAAGTTGGAGTGATTCATAATGCGGCAACAGGATATCTCTGTTCTATGATTTTTCCATTCTTTATCGCGCTGGCCTAACATGAATGATCAGTTAACATTTGTCAAATTGAAATCCTGTGAAGTAGTAACAATCTCTGCAGCTTTTCCTAGAATGTCCCAATCAAAGTAGATATGGTGGGTAACAATATTCTCTACATTATTAACTGCTGGACACCTGGGATCAGGTGCCATCAATGTTTTCACCTAGGCTGAAAGAAATGAGCCAAAGTTCTGACGGGTCATTACTTTCGCTTTCCCTTTTGAGATTCTATTTTGTGTTTTCTTTTCTTTGTAACCAACCAAGACTCTACCTCCAATTTTTCAAAATGAATACCATACACCAGTGATTCAGTGACTGAGCTGAATCAAGCTTTGAAAAGTTTACTCATTCGTGTCTTACACCAACCTTACCAGGAGGCATGGTCCTCATGTTGCCACTGAGAGTTGCTCAGAGAAGCCTGCACCCAGCCTGTACAGTCCTCAGCACCTACAACACTTGCTAAGGGAGCTCTGAAGGCCACTCCAGACACATGGGGGCAAAGGTGGTACTGAGATAGTCTCCCTTGGAAGGGGCCCACCCATGGAGACTTCCTATAGCCTGGACCAGGAAGTCACAGTGAAACATGTATTCACATCTATGCTCATCTCACTCCCCTTAGTCGTTACCACAGCCCTCAGGATATACAGAGCTGTCTCCGCGACAACCACAATAAGGCCCCTGGACCTCAGACCCAGGCTCTACAACAACGTCAACTCTATCCTAATATGAGAGGGTAGTAATCCCCACACCAACAAGGAAGGGATGTTACAGACCTTTTTCAGAAAATACTATAATTATTACTGATTAGTGAGTACCCCTTATTTCAAAACTAAATGTTACCTAGGTATGCATTCTATATTCAGGGAGACCAAAATTTTTGATATCTAGGGGTCTAGGAGATCACTCCTTTTCCCAGGCTACCTGCAGTCTTTCTCAGCCCTCACCAGCAAGTGGTGCTGCTGAGTCCCTGAACCTGGCTAGAGACTAGACCCCCACCAGATGTGGGTGGGGATAATCCCCTGGGAGGAGACAGGTGAGGACCAGGTAGCACTGGAGAGAAGCCTAGAAGGGTCTCGTGGCCAATGGTCTATAAAGAAAAGCCACCATTAGATGTACAGTCCTTAAAGAAATGATGTAAGATTTAGCAACGATTCACATGCTTATGATGGGTTCATGTAATTACATTCTTGCTTGGAACAATCAGCAAAGTTCAAAGGATAAGAGGCAATGGGAATTCTGATCACCATCAAGTCTCTGGGCTCTTGCAGCATTATTGAGTCTTGGGACTCCAGTCAGATCACCAGAAACACCTGCAAAGGGCCTTCTTTCTAAGGTGTTCTGGGGTAATGGTTAGCATGCAGTGCTCTTCTATGGCCGAGGCTTCCTGGAATGGCAGTTCTCTAGTCTCCTGTCTTGCAGCAGACAGTATATAAGTTCTGTCTTCTTAAACCACCATTGTATCAGTGGCCTCCTATATAAACCGATAACTGTTGCCACCATATTTTATGGTTTTCAAATCTACATTTTGTATTTCAAACAGGTTGCCTATTTTATTGCATTGGGTGTGATTTTATGAATAGGAAAAAGAGCAAGGAAATGTTTTCCTGTCTTATAGGATAGCACAGAAGTGGTAGGAAATGCAGGATGCTTCCAGAGGAAGCAGCTGCACAAGATGGGGCTACTCATTTACACAGGTCCCTGCCTGGCTAGCCTGCATACTTGCCTATAGCCAGGGTCATGGCCTTGAGCTTGCTTCTGACCAGTTTCACCACCATACTCTTCTGCAGAGGTGTTGAGCGACAGCAAAGGACTGACCGGCACTGCTTAGCGAGAAAGAGAAATTTGTCTTCTAGGTTTTTCTCAAGGGCGTAGGCCAGACTTCTCCCATCGATCACGAGGCTCGGGCTGGGGCCAGAGGTGGTGGACGTGGAGGGCGGGCAGAGAGGGGAGAACCCCACGCTCACGTTGTCTGTGGTCTTCTCAGAGGCGCTGCGGGGGCTCCTGGACTGCACATAGCGTAGGCACTGGTCTAGCAGGGCCGCACAGGCCTCCTGAAATGGACACGAGAGGACAGCGCAGTTCACTCAGCTGTGCCCCAGATTAGCTTACCTTCCTTGACACTCATAGTCTGATAATCTCAAGGGCACCAGTCTGCAGACTCCACACAGAAGGCCTCTCTCCTGAAACTGGGAAGTTAGTTGAAGATGAAGACTTTCCACATTGAAGAGGATGAGCTTGTGTAGGGATTCTACTTTATTGCTCATTGTACTACATAGTTAGATAGAATATCTTCACTTTGGAAGCCTGACTGTATGTGGCTAAACTGCTGGCTGGTTAGGCAAGGGAGCCTTATATTCACTTCTCCATGGCTCTCTGAGGCCCTTACTCAGCACTTCTTGTTTCCTCATGAGGTACAAAACCCTTTAAAAGTCTTTGTTTGGACTTTCCGCTAAAGAAGTGCGATTATTATCAGTGTTTCCCTAAGGCCTCCAGTTGACCAGGGAAATACATTTTTTAACAAGCATAAAAAAGTCTTTTATTGGCAATGCTCTTCAAAATTTTACCTGAATTCCAGAAAGAATAGGAAAATTTAATGGGGAACCTGAGGGGTCAGGGGATATAAGAAAGACAACTGTTTCTAGGAACACACACGCTCTGGGGAAGGCAAGCAGTTCTTGGCCCTTTATGGACAGTGAGCCCACTGGGTAAGCAACCAATATCCTCCTGAAATGGACCCTGAATGGACCCTGAAAATCCAGTTGTGTTCAGTAGGTACTTATTAAGGACCTCTTGTATTTAGAAAAGTGAGTGAAACAAGACTTTGGCTCAGGTAATGATCTCATGGTTCGTGAGTATGAGCCCCACATCGGGCTCTGTGCTGACAGCCCAGAGCCTGGAGCCTGCTTCAGCTTCTGTGTCTGCCTCTCTCTCGCCCCTCCCCTACTCTCGTGCGGGCTCTTTCTCTCTCAAAAAAGGTAAACATTAAAAAAAATTTTAGGGGCGCCTGGGTGGCTCAGTCGGTTATTGTCTGACTTCAGCTCAGATCATGATCTTGCAGTTTGTGAGTCTGAGCCCCACGTCGGGCTCTGTGCTGACAGCTCAGAGTCTGGAGCCTCCTTCAAATTCTGTGTCTCCCTTTCTCTCTGTCCCTCCCCTTGCTCACTCTTTCTCTCTCTCAAAAATAAACAAACATTAAAAAAATTAAAACAAAAAAAATTTTTAAGGAAAAAGTTGATGAATTGGACCTCATCATCCAGTTCAAAAAGATGTTTCAAGTGGGAGCTCATTCAAGGAATCAGAGTCCAGACCAGGGCTTTATGAGAAGTAGATAATCCCTACATACTTGAGGATTTGAATAGATAAATGTGACTGGATCAAAACTCTCAGTGCGCAGTGGGGAATCCATAAGACAACCCATCCTGTCCGGAGTACATCAGTGATAAATGGACTGGTTCTCTGGCTCATGCGACCTCATAAAAGAATTCTCCAACATTGTTGACATGGATAGGTCTGGGAAAAGCAAGTCAAACTTTGCATTAATAAAGTCCAGATGTACATCCCTTTGAAATTAAGAAAGTCCAACAAATTCCACACCTTCCTAGATAATGACAAGAACATCTACATGCAAGAAACACAACATAGGTATAAACAGAGAGATAGAGGGCAAAGGCCTGCCTCAGAGCAGTTGCCAGAAGCAGAAGACATTCCTGTTGCTGTGGTGGCTAGTTGGGTATGAAGCTGCTCCAGGTAGAGCATGGGCTCCTGGAAACCTACATACCTGGGATTCTGCATTCAGGGTGATGACTTCCTCATCATGGTCCAGCAGTTTGCAGGCGTATGCAATATTAATGGCTGTTTCTTGTTTGTCACCGGTGAGAACCCAAATCTGCAGGCCTGCTTGACGCAATTTAGCAATGGTTTCTGGGACTCCATCCTGCAGGCGGTCTTCAATCCCGGTAGCACCTGGTCAAATGTTCAACAGTTTATATGAGCCCCTTCCTCACATGCCCTCAGACCCTGATGGGGTACGAATGCCATCACCAAAATACCAAAGGTGCATGACCCCACAGACTGGGACCAGGTTGAGGCCGGTCTCACATGGAAGCACTCTTTGATAATTCATCATTTCAGGACAGTGGTGAACCCTTTCAAGAGCTCCCTTGATTGACACAGTCAAGAATGAGTCAGAATAACTGTGAGTCCCTAAACACAATTCTCTGTTCATTTGCCAACAACAAAGCACTTTCAATGCTTTCTAACATGCAGCTAATTTTTAACTTAATAGACAACATGAAAACCAATCTTGTGGGGAGATGTTTGTAATGACCATATTCTGAAGGATGAAAAAGCTTTAAAAATTATCCATTCTATGTAAAACTTCTGGTGAATGATATCCACAATATTTGCTCTCAGTAATGCTTACCATCAGCTGTCTAAACAGACCACACAGGCCCATTATTTCTTGAAAGAAACATTATCCAGATGTCCCTATAAACATAATTAATAAGCAGTGGCTTTCCCTATGTAGGCCTCTGTTTATTGGTACCAATCTTCTACTTAGTGCTGAGAGATGCTCTCCAGGCCAGCCTCAGTTTTGTTCCTGTTGCCAACATAATGAGATGGTCTGTATTTCCCCTATAGAAGTATGACTGAGGACTCCTCATCAGCCCTGCCTTTCTCTTTCACACCATACTGTTCCCTTTGATGAGAGACTGCTATGGGCTGAATGTGTACCACTACCCCCGAAACTCATAGGTTGAAGCCCTAACCCTCACGGTGATGGCATTAGGTGCCTTGGGGAGGTGATTAGGTCATGAGAGTGGAATACTCATGAATGGGGTTAGTGCACTTATTATAAGAGACACAGGAGAGATGATCACTCTCTACCATTTAAGGATACAGAACGACAGTCATCTGCAAACCAGACTTTAAGGAACCAAAATGGCCAGTACTTTGATATGGGACTTCCAGCCTTCATAACTGTGAGAAATCAATGTCTGTTATTAAAGCTGTGTTATTTTGTTATGGCAGCCTGAAATGATTAAGATAGATACCACTTCCCTTTCTGCAGGGAGGGTAGAGTCATGCATTTCTTAAATATACTCTATGATGTACTTTCATAAATCATCCACCTGTGTAGACAGCACTGAGCTCATGAAACAGAGCATCCATCACCAGTTCTGGGTGATGCCCCCTCAAAAGCCCCCTCAGGGGTAAGTGGCAGTCTTCTCTCTTTCATCTCATGCAGCCTGTGCAGTGTGTTGGACCTGGGCCTATTTCTCCTTTGAATGCACCATAAGTCTAAGGGGGAACTTGGGAAGGGCCCAGAAAGGAGAAGGAAATATTACACCTAACCTGGTCTCAGCCCAAATCATGGAGCCCTCAGAAGAAGGACCAGACAGGGGTGTGGGTCTCAGAAGTCTGCTTTGGAATAAAACCATGCTATGCTCCATGCTCACTGTAAGCACGTCCCTGAAAAACTCAGGCACTGGAAGGTCCTCTGGCCTTGGCCTTTCTCCCCTTCCACAGCCCCCTGGTGCTAGCGTGGAGAGAGTGTGTGTGCTCTAGGTCTCTGGCTTCTTATTTTCACTATCCAACAGAATTGACAGCATCTTCCAGTGCATCCTAAGTATCACTTCTGCTATGATATGTTCCCTGATATCTGGGGAAAGGAGGAGGGATGTCCTCCGGTTACCCACCCTTCACTAGATGGCAACTTCCTACAGACAGGACTTGTGACTCCCCATCTTTAAATACTGGCTGCTTGGCCAGAGCTCCTTGATAAATGTCCACCAGAAAAGAAAGCAGGGAAGGTCTCACAGATATATTCTCACCCTTTAGGGAAAACCTAACACCTTAAAAATAAAGCATCTTCATTTCAGGAGCTAACTGGCCAAAGTATTGGATTGGGTCATTGGACCAATCCTAAACTCAACGTACAGGTTTGAATCAAACACAGAATATTATTGAACTCAGAAAGATAGCTATGGAAAGGATGTCTATCTCAGCATGAAATATGGCAGAGGATAAAGAAAAATCTCAGGAACGGTCCTTTATAATTATCCTTTAAAATGTATTCTTTAAAAGTTATTGAGAAACACAGTGTCTTTCTTCAGCTTTCTAAGGTAGCTTATTAGTAATGTAATCTGTTATGACTCAGAGTTAAATGCCACCTCTTTACATTCTGAGCCTTGGGAGAACCTGGCATTTTGAGTGTTATAACAAAGGTAGGTAGTAGGGTTCAAGTGCCACTATGCTTCACTGTGATGAAATGTCAGGTGGCTTTTCATTGGAGGGGAGAATATTTTACCAACTGAGGAGTTTCAAATAACATTTGGAAAAACAAACAGGAGTGCTGAGGAAAGTGCATAGAACATTGTGCTTTGAATTTAGGCTCTTGGTCAGGACATTATGGAAAAGAAAATTTCAAGAACACAGTATAAATGGTGACCCTTCCTTTGGAGTTCTCTGATGTTACTTAATATAAGAACCTAAATGATGAGATTTAGAAAGGGGAATTTGGCTTTGGGCTATTAAAAATATAAACAGCTTACTACAACCTTCTCAAAAATGAATCTGAGAAGTTGGAGCACAGTGCCTGTAGATACAGCTGCGGTAAACACTAAGGTGGTGGCTCTCCTGTTCTCCAGCTCAGGCTTCATCATCTGAACCATAAATATTCCGAGCTATAGGAGATATTAAGTGTTTAACAACCAGCTATCAGGAGGGAAGTCAATTTGCTGCATTTTCCCACTTCTGTGGTGCAAATACACTCACCTTAGCTGATGTCAAGTGACCAAGAGCATCAAAAACCTATGCAAAATTCCTGAAAATTTATGCAAACAGCCAACAATGATTGAAAAATTTCTGAAAACCATACGTATGAGCAGACTTCAACATACAGCTGCGTGCCCACGGGGGGCACTCGGTGGTTCCTTCACTGTTTCATCTCAGAGCATCTAATGCACCCCTGGAGAGAAGCATCCACTTCAGGATGACATGGAATGTGGCTGAGTAAGGATTCTGAAAAACTCTACCAGTCAGGACATTGACCAGGCCCCAAGAACAACAACAAAAACTGAAACAGGGATAAGTAGAAAATCCTACTTTTAGATATTTACATAGTTGCCCAAGTAAAATTACAGAATCCAAGCTAGAAAGCAATTCCTTTGAAAAATATCTAGAAAGGTGAGTTGATTTCAAGTTAAGTATGAACTTAGGGTGTTCTAGGGCTGTCAAAAATTCAGGACATGTTAACAAAGATACACATGGCAAACAATGGAGGTAATGGATGCCCAATAACCAAAAGTAATCTACAGAAGAGGCCAGCCAGGCTATAACATATGTGAAGGCAACAACGTAAGACACATCACCATATGCTGCTAAGTACTGGATCCTGTGCCTGTATCTTGCTTAGTGCTCCACTGCAGCCCCTTTGTTCACCCCACTGGATTATTACCCAGCAGAAGGAAATTGGGATGTCAAAAAGACAGTCATTTGCCCAGGCTCTCATGGCCAGTAAGTGACAAAGCCAGGACTAGACAATCAAGCTAAGGCTCCTAGACTCTGAAAGAAGGAAAGGTAGAAGTGAAATAATACAGGTGAAGGGACAGATTGGGGACTCACAGCCAAGTCCTCAAATAGTTAAGGTCTTAACTGTCTTGAAAGGTGAAGAGATTTTATCCATGTTTCTCCAGAGGGTGGGACAAATGCCCACTGGAAGAAGGAACTGGGGAGGCAAATTTTACTCCATTCAAGAGTCAGAACTCTCCAGGGAGAGTGCCCCATAGTGAAGGGTCAGAAAAGTTAGACAGGTACAACCTTCCCTCAGGCAAGGAGGACCAGCAGGATCCCCTGCCTTGCCCAAGGGTCTCATCTCTCTTGGAGAAGCATCTTCTAGATGTGAACAGTCCAGGTTCAGTAAATCAAAACCTGGCAGACTAGAAAAAGCTATTTCCAAGTGTTTCATTTAATCATTCCCAGGGATACTGCTCATGGTGTCTCTGGGCCTCTGGATCTTGGGCCTTTTTTGAGCAGTGCATGCCCTCTTATAGGATACCACAGGCAAAAATAGAATATCATATAAAGTGTGTATGTTATGCTATCAAATATTTTAAGGTTAATTAGACATTATTTTAGGTACGCATATATAGATATGTAGGTAGCCCAATTCCTTTGTCCAGGGAAGAAGGCCAAATGAATTACAGTCTTTCTGCATTAAATGAGAGATAAACTCCAGTTTCTCCATGCTCCAGGTATACCATCTGACTACCAGCACCATGGGACGGGGTGTGTGTATATACAGCATAATTAAAAATGATGCGGTCACAGACAGCACGTATACAAAGACTCAGCTAATTTAATACAAACTTAATATGAAATATTTTAAGTATTAAAATACTTTTATAAATACTAATGTGAACACCATAGCAAATCTGAGCAAATTTATTAAAAATGAGCTCATTTTCTTTTCAACCAAATTGAATCTATGAACCTTCATATCCAGACAGCCAACTGACACATGAAAAAATGCTCAACATCACTCATCAGGGAAATACAAATCAAAACCACAATGAGCTACCACCTCACACCTGTCAGAATGTCTAACGTTAACAACTCAGGCAACAACAGATGTTGGCGAGGATGCAGAGAAGGAGGATCTCTTTTGCACCGCTGGTGGGAATGCAAACTGGTGCAGTCACTCTGGAAAATGGTATGGAGGTTACTTAAAAAATTAAAGATAGAACTAATCTATGACCCAGCAATTGCACTACTAGGTATTTATCCAACGGATACAGTGTGCTGTTTCAAAGGGGCACATGCACCCCAATGTTTATAGCAGCACTATCGACAATAGCCAAAATATGGAAAGAACCCAAATGTCCATCAATGGATGAATGGATAAAGAAGATGTGGTATATATATACAATGGAGTATTATTCGGCAATCAAAAATAATGAAATCTTGCCATCTGAACTACGTGGATGAAACTAGAGAGTATTATGCTAAGCAAAATAAGTCAGAAAAAGACAAATATCTTATGACTTCACTCATGAAGAATTTAAGATACAAAACAGATGAACATAAGGAAAGGGAAGCAAAAATAATATAAAAACAGGGATGAGTACAAAACTTATGAGACTTAAATATGGAGAAAAAACAAAGGGTTACTGGAGGGGTTATGGGAGGGGCGATGGAGATAAATGGGTAAGGGACATTAAGGAATCTACTCCTGAAATCATTGTTGCACTATATGCTAACTAACTTAGATGTAAATTAAAATAAATAAATAAATAAATAATAAATAAATAAATAAGAAACATTCATAAGATGTAAAGTGCAACCATTTTTGGAGTCCAACAGTTTCTTTTTGTCTTAGGGATAGGAAATGGAGAGAGTCCCTTCAAGCATCAATTGTTGAGAAGCCTTGTTCCTCACATCTATTTCTGTGGGAAAGCAGTGTTTAAGGGGAGGAAACTCAGGTGTTGTTACTGGGTATCTGGGGGGACAGAACATGGAACGTCAAGAAACAGGCCATGGTGTGAATGTTCAATCAAGGATGATGGTCCTGTGAGCCATGCTAGCATCAGGCCAGGCAATTCCTTAGCTGAGGCCAGCCATGTGCAGAGGTGCTGAAGACTAGAGCCATGTCACCTCACCATCCAGAACTGCCTCTCCAAATTCCATACTCCTAGGTGCAATGCATGCTCATGTGTATAATTACCCAACAGATGCAAATTCGTCTCCAGGCGAATGGCAGACTGGAAGAGAAGCTCCTCACGATTGTCCAGGGAAGATTCTGCTTCTAAGTGGCTTTGCAACCAACAGGCATACTCTTCTTCACTCAGAACCTACGTGAGACACACTGATGAATCCCATGCAGGTGCTGAGCCTGCAGGAGGCAGTGGTCAGCACGTGCACTTGTGGAAGTGCCCACAGTTGGAGGGCACCAACTCACCCTTTTGGCGATGCACAAGGTACGCAGACCTTCCACTGCATACAGGTTGAGGTAATTCTGAGTCTTGCTTCGGATTTTCTTTTGATGCCTTCCTCTGGCGTCGTCTAGGTTGGTGTAGAAGCAGAAACACAGATGAATAAGAACAGAGTCCAGCAGAATGCCCTGGACCACTCCATAAACCTCAGGTAGCTTTGCACAGTGTTGAAACAGCTCTCCACATATAGCTGACACAGAGGAGAAGTCAGTACCACCCCAGAAGTTCTAGCCTGGAAGCTCTTCTCACCCAGCTTCCAGGCAATCATCCCATGAAAATGGCCACATTTTTAAGGTCTGAAAGTAGTCACACTCACAGACACAGAAAGGAGGGTACTGGGGGGAGAGGAGACAAGAGGAGTTGTTCAATGGATAAGAGTTTGTTTTACATGATAAAGTTCTGGAGATGTGTTTCAGAGCAATGTGAATCCATTTACCACCACTGAACTGTACACTTATTAAGACAGTAAATTTTATGTTATGTGGGGTTTGTTTTTTACCACAATTAAAAAGAAAAAGCTAAGAAACTAGCTGTCTGCTTGTGAGACTTTTCCAGACATCCACCCTTTTCTGTTTCCTATAGACACAACTGAGCACACTTACTGCTTATTACTAAACTACAGAAGTGCTCACTTTGAGCTTCACCCAACTTGTGGCATCCATGACAAGGTGACACACACTTTCGTAATTCTGACATTTTCTTGGGTCACCAATTATGAGTGGGAAGGCATTAGGCACTTTAGTTTGTGCAAGATAAAAGTATATTATGACTGTGTTTCAGGGCTGGTGAGAAAGAAGTAGTCCTCACCTTTCTGCAGTGTTCTAGCTGGCTGCATTTGGAATTGCATTTTGTTGCAAATCATTAAGCAGGAATGTCACAAGAGCATCCTATCCCATGATTTACTCCAATGGTCTCCTGTAAAACCTCTGCACCACTAGATTCAACCTGTGTCTGTATTTTCACTTCTAAATAGTACACATTTTTCACGTGAAATTTAAGGTAAAAGCTGTTTTTTTTAATTTTAAAAAGAACCACATCATATTTTTGACTATTACTAATGACCTCTGTTGAAATGAGCTCATATAAACAAAACTTTATTAGTGATCTGGTATCCTTTGGTCCAGGAGGTGCACATATATGAAGGCACGTATTCTTCCAGTTTTGAAAAATTGTACTTTAGCAGAAAGTGCAGTTTCTATCCCCAGAACACCAGATAGAATATAAGATGCACAAATAGCACACAGACATACTATTACTGGGGCGCCTGCGTGGCTCAGTCAGTTAAATGTCCGATTCTTGATCTTGGCTCAGGTCATGATCTCACAATGGTTTGTGAGATTGAGCTCTGCATGAGGCTCGGAATTCTCTCTCTCCCTCTCTCTCTGCTCCTTCCCCCACCATGTGCACACACTCTCTCTCTTTCAAAATAAATAAGCTTAAAAAAAAAGACATACTTTTACTAAAAATATTATGTTGTTATCTGAAACTCAAATTAACTGGACATTCAATATATTTTATGTGCTAAATTTGGCAACTCTATCAGTGGTGAGGCTCCTGGTCTAGGGAAAGCTGTCTACTATCTGAGTCAGGCCCTGGACAAACTGGACCTGGGAGAAACACTCTTACCTCTTAGACATGTGTTCTCCATAAAGAAGACAGCGCCCCCATGGGTCTAAAACACTGGTTCCCAGGCAAAAAAGCCCAGAAATAATTTTAATTATATATTTAAAACATATTTAAAACAATTATATATTTAAAACACAGATATATAGATACAGCACATAAACAAATATACAGCCTATCTGTGGCATTAAAATGTCACGGGAGAAAAATTAAAAAATGTGTAAAAAGGCTGCTTAAATAGGGAGCAATAATAAATGAAAGAGAGAGAGAGAGAGAGAGAGAGAGGAAATCCTGCCTTAGATTACTTTGATTTAGGAATTTAAATTTCCTGAAAAGATGGCACTCAAAAGATGACATCCTAATTATGGCTACCATTTCCTCCTGATATGTGATAGCATTCTTAGAATGTGATAACAACATTATTCCAGATTCCAACTGTTCTTTGACCAAAGGTATCTGTCCCAGGGGCTTTGGAATTAAAATAATAATCATAAAGAACTTTAAAAGAGACAGAGGAGAGGGGAAGAAGGCAAAGGAGCAGAGTGCAAGGGCTGTGCCCAAACACTTGTCAAAACAGAACCAACGGAAAAGAGGAGGCAGGCCCGACAGCTTGGCATTCTGGACACCCCATTAAGTGTGCAATCACATAGGCAGCCACACTGAGCTGTTTCTCTATGGGATCACCTACAGCCAGGGTCTGGGAACAGAGCTCACCCAGTCTTGCAGAGAAGCGATGACTTCCCTGTTTCATCCCTTCCCTCCTCCAGACTTGAAGACATATATCTCCTCTGCCACTTAAGGTAAGATCTTGCTCCTGATTCTTACATGGCTTCTCCCTTATAGATTCCCACTACACCAGGAGCTGGACAGTCACTGGGAAGAGCCAATGTCAAGGTCTGTAGTATTGGCTCTTTGTGAATGCTGTGATACATCTATGTTCTGATGGAGGCGCCAGGATGGTAGAAAGAACTCAAACTCAAAGCAGACAAGCACCAAGGAGCTGGGGGCGGCTAGAAAGAGTGTATTTAGTGCTGTCCCAGAACGTATACCCATACACCCCAGAGTTACTTGTTCAGCCTGGCTCTCCTGCACTGATCACAGACTATAGGCATTTTAATGTTCACATTGCATTTTCAGTGATATTCATGCAGTATCAGACCCTTCTTTCTGATACTCTATAGGCAACCCTGTGGCTTTTCTATCTATGGTACTAGGAAGAATTCTGTGTTGAACTGCAACACAGTCACTTGGGTCATGGAACAACATCATGGGCAGAGGTACTAGCCAGGCAGGAGGTGGTGGCCTGCAGGGCAGAGGGAAAAGGTCCCTGTAGCCACATCTGGGGGATGGGGGTAAGGACTGGGGGGAAAGCATAGTGTCAGACAGTAACTGCTCCTGTCAGTAAAGATGACTCCCATGTTGCTAACTTTAAGACACAATAGACTGAGAGGAGCCCTGCCCCAGTTCTAGCCGAGCCGTGCAGATTGACACTAAAGCAGGGTCCCCACCAGAGCACTACTGACAATGCTCAGGATTCTGTGAAGATGCCCTCAGAGGAAAATGTCCACTCTTACCCATGATTTTAACATGTGCTTTTATTTTTTTATTTTATTTTTTTTAATTTTATAATAGTTTATTTTCAAATTGGTTTACATATAACACCCAGTGTTCATCCCAACATGTGCCAACATGTGCTTTTAAAACGCTCAGTGATACTTCCATTTCTTTATACTTCCATTTCCTTAATGCTTTAGACAAATTTATTTCTTTTATAAGGAGTTTCACCTTAGTAAGATGGCAAAATAAGGTGAATTTCCTCCATTGTTCATGTATGCATTTATTGATTTATTGAATAGCAGCAATGGGTGAGGTCCATGCTAGGTGGTGGGCTAGGTGGTGGAGAAGATGGGGCAATCTGGGGGTTTGTGCCTTAAACACCACACAAAGTGGCAGCTGGACCAAACCTCAACCAAGTTAATCTTAAGGAGAAGGAACCAGAGAGAAGGGAAAGGGATCTAGTTTATACTCTGTGCTTATATAACACCAGATACTGGCTAGGGGTTTGGACAGGGGCTTCCGGTGAGGTCAGTATCCTGATTTCCTTTCTGCAGATGGGAACTAAAGCAAAGAAAGTTAAGTGACTCCTCCAGGGTCACTCTAGCCCATAAATGTAGACCTGGGATTTGAACAGAGGTCTGTAGGTACCAGAGTAGGGTATAGTCCCTGCTTTCTACCTGATCCCCCACAACTTCTGACTTGATCACTTCCTGAGAATATGACACACTCCCTGTAACAGAGTCACATCAACCATCAGCATAGCCTCCTCATGCCCTTTTTGGCAGAAGTGTTATATCTCTTTGAAGAAAGATCTTAAAGATCTGAAGTAATCCAGAGGATAATACTTATGTGTCCACCTTACTTTACCAGCAGTGCACAGGTACAGCAGCTTGGACACAATGCTCTACTTCCTGAGCACAGGTAAATGCTCTTCAAGTATGCTCTCCACACTCCATCCACCCACAAAGTAAAAGCTGAATGATTTATACATAATACCAGGGTGTCACCAGTGGATAACTTCAAGGTCACCCCGGAGCCACCCTATAGCTCCTCTCTTGGGAAACCAGTGGAATCAGAACATCCTGAATCTTAAGTTGCTGAATGTCTACATGTAGATCTTCCAAATCTATCTGAACCACACAATGCTTGGAAAATCTTTGAGTAAGGTGGAGAACTATACGAATTGTCTATTTTTAATCTGCCTCCTTCAATGTCATGGTTTGGACAATGTGTCACTATAGCAATGTCATTCTTTTACTTGTCTCGTCCATGGTGCAACAGATGGAAGGCTTTGCTGCATCTCACCTATAGTTACCAAGTTATGGATAACAATTTCTTCCCAGAGACCTGCAGTAGATGGATAGTAGCAGAGAAGGTGAGCACAACAGCAAAGCTACACTGGGGCTGAAGGATCAGTGAAGGAGGATACAAGACTCCCCAGCCTGCTCATAGTCTCTCCACATGCCCCTGACCTTGAAGTTGATTATGAGTGGTAGGAGTTGTTTGTGTTTTGTCTAGAAATTTCAGACTATTTACTCATTTTAAAAAGTGACCTGCCAGGAAAGTATAAGTGTGGTGACTACCGTACTTGCACAGCTCAACAAGGCCCCTTTTCTCTGTGGTGGGCCCCACCTACTACCCTGTCTGCTAGTGCTACAACAGGCCTTTTACCTTATAACCACTGTATATAGTTAAGTCTGAAATATAGCGGTCCATTAAATTGTCTTTAATGAAAAGGAAAAAGATGATTTTGCTTTTTTTAAAGTAGAATTAAATCTGCTCAGATAATTGCCATATTTGTTTTTCTTTTGTGTGGATGCAAAATCAATTTTCAGAATGAATAAGGCTCATAGAATGTATTTGAAAGCTGTCCTTCCTCTTCTCTTTTTTAGAATAGGTTGAGGAGAATTAGATATTAAATCTTCTTTAAATGTTAGGCAGAATTCACCCATGACTACATTTGGTCTTGGAATTCTATTTTTTTGGTAGTATTTTTATTACCGATTCAATTTCATTACTATTAATTGGTCTGCTTGGATTTTTTCTTTTTTTTTTTTTAATTTTTTTTTAACGTTCATTTATTTTTGAGAGACATAGAGACAGAGTATGAGCAGGGGAAGGGCAGAGAGAGAGGGAGACACAGAATCCAAAGCAGGCTCCAGGCTCTGAGCCGTCAGCACAGAGCCTGACGCGGGGCTCGAACTCACAGACTGCGAGATCATGACCTGAGCCGAAGTCGGCCGCTTAACCAACTGAGCCACCCAGGCGCCCCGGAATTTTTATTTCTTCCTGATTGTTTTAGAAGGCTGTATTTTGCTAGGAATTTATCAATTTCTTCCAGGTTGTCCAATTTGTTAGCATATAATTTTTGGTAGTATTCTCATAATCTTTTGTATTTCTGTGGTGTCAGTTGTTATTTCTTCTTTCTTATTTCTGGTTTCAATTTGGGTCCTTTCTCTTTTTTTCTTGATGAGCCTGGCTAAGGATTTAGCAATTTTGTTTAGCTTTTCAAAGAACCAGTTCTTGGTTTCAATGATTTTTTTCTACTGTTTTTTTTTTAATAGTCTCTATGTCATTTATTTTTGTTCTGATCTTTATTATTTCCTTTCTTCTACTCCTCTTGGTCTTTGTTTGTTTTTCTTTTTCTAGTTCCTTTAGGTGTAGTAAGGTTAGATTGTTTATTTGAGGTTTTTGTTGTTTCTTGAGGTAAGCCCGTATTGCTATTTATTTCCCTCTTAGAACACTTTTATTGCACCCCATAAGTTTGGGACCATTGTGTTTTCATTTTAATTTGTTTCTATGTACTTTCTGATTTCTTCTTTGATTGCTTTGTGGACCCTTTCATTGCTTAGAATCCTCTTGTTTAGCCTCTATGTGTCTGTTTTTTCCAGTATATTTTTTTTCAATAAATGGTGAAAAAACTGTAAAATGTAGGTACATGTAAAATGTAGGTACATGTAAAAGAATGAAATTAGACTACTCTGACAACTTACACGAAAATAAACTGAAGATTGATTAAAGATCTAAATGTGAGACCTGAAACTATGAAAATCCTGGAAGAGAATACAGGTAGTAATCTCTCTGACATTGGTTGTAACAGCATTTTTCTGGACATGTCTCCTAACACAAGGGAAACAAAAGCATAAAAACTATTAGGACTACATCAAAATAAAAAGGTTTTGCACAGTGAAGGAAACCATCAACAAAACAAAAAAGCTACTGAATGGCAGAATGAAGGTGGCTCTGGGAACCCAAAATCAGCCGATGTCCACTTTAGCACTGAATCCCTGGGGCGGAAAGGCAAATCCTG
The DNA here is from genome assembly GCA_030068075.1 of Paguma larvata. Taxonomy (NCBI): domain Eukaryota; kingdom Metazoa; phylum Chordata; class Mammalia; order Carnivora; family Viverridae; genus Paguma; species Paguma larvata. The sequence continues at coordinate 117,361,559 of CM057827.1, forward strand.
CCCTCTAGTAGTTTATCCCCATGAAAAGCTATCCGAACTGTTTTTGGAGCCACATTTGCTAACGGGGAGGTAACAGCTCTGTCGTGGGAAAAGAATTTCCTGTGTACAGAGATCCTGCAGCACACTTTCCCACAATGGAGTGGTGCTGACCTAGAGAGCCAGGAGTTCTGTTCTGAGCCACTGAGATTATGGTGAGAGGACCACAGGAAATCAAGTATTCCCTAGTTCCACCCAGTGTACAGGGTTTCACAGCAGGTTGTACCTAGAGCTCTTTCCAGAATCAATAGATAAGGAGACTGTGGAGGTCAGGCAACAGAGCCACAGCATGCACCCTTCCATCTGCCAGCAGCATCCTCACCTCCACCCGGTCTCTCTCACCTAGATATATACTCCATAATCATTCTCCAAGTACAGAGAGAGCGGTGACCAGATTTACTGATGGGGACCTAGGCCACGCCCCTCCCAAGGCCTAGATGCATGTGTCTAGGAGGTACAAACAAGCCCTTCTGCTGGATAAAGTTCTACTCTCTACACCAGTGGTTTTGATTTCTCTTTTTCAACATAGAAGTTACATGGAACTCTGGTATTCAAAACAGACCAAGATGGAGCTGCTCTGCCTGAAGTTGGGACAGATGACAGTGAGTGAGAGTCTAGCAGCCTCACTGTGACCTGAGGCAGCTCCACAAATGGACTACAAACCATGACCTGGCTTCATAGTTGCCCTGGTCCAGGCAATTACAGAGCAGGAACAAAACTTCCAGAACTTCTAGTATAAAAGTTCTCGACCTCCATTGTCCAGATTTGAAATGATGCTAGGCCTCACCTCGAGTAATCCCTATCCCCACTGTTCTGAGGTGAGTTCAGGCACTGAAGCCCTCCATCCTCAAAGCCAGTGCATTCTAGTCCAAACTCCTCAGAGTTTGGGGTGGGAAATAGAGGAGGGAATGGGTCATCCAGAGAGGCGATCTCTGATATGCACTGCTTTAGAAAACGCTTAATGAAAATCACTTTACTCATGGGAAGGAACCGGAGGTGCCATCCAGTGGAGAGGAGCTGGATACCTGAGGAGCAAGGGAGTAAGAGGTCCATGACCACCGAGTCAGCTCCTTTGGTATAGACGTTGATCTCATCGGTGAGTGGGTGCCGGATCACCACTGACATCCTCTTGCGAATGGAGTCAAAGCCCAGCGTGTGCAGGAGCTCGAAGGTGAGCCTGCCCAGGTGGGGCAACTCCACTGACACCTGGTCATGCAGCCGGTCCACCAGCGTACAGTTGTAGGCCCGTGCAGCATACACAAGGGCTGCCTCATCAGGGCTCTCTGCCTCATAGCGCAGTTCCCACTCCTGCTCCTGCTCCAACTCCAGCTCCTGCTCCTGGGCAGTGTGCTCCGGGACCCAGCTGGCAGCCCCACTGCTGTAGCCATTGCTGGCAATGGCTGGGGCTGGCTGGCCCAGCCTCTCCTCCAGCCTGAGCAGTGTGCTGTCATTGGACAGGGTGGACAGAAAGTTGGAGCCTGACTTGTGGGTGGTCTTGTTGGTGGCCAGGCTTCCAATGCTGCTGCAGCCAGAGGTCAGGCGGCTGGGTGAGAACCTTCGTAGGAAGTCTTCTATCGTCTTCACAGGGGACTTCACCTCCAACCTCACTCTCACCTGCAAGAAAAGCAGTCAGAAGACAGGGAAGGTGTGTCCAGAGGCCTCACCCCAACTACCACAGGGCGCTCCTCTACTTCCTCAGTGAGGCGTTAGAGCATAAAATTCCCATTTCCCAGATTTTGGGACATGCACTAAAAGCTGCAACCAGAGCCAGCACTGATCTTCCTTGAGGCCATCATTTAGCCTCTTACACTTCACTTAAATAAAGATTCACAATATACATTATTCTATAATGTGATCACCAGGGTAGCTACATGGAGGCCCTGGACTGACTGAGGGGACTCAGGACAATGGTGCCTGCAGGCTTTGAGACTATCCCCTCTGCTGGCTGTCCCCACACTGCAATGTCCCATTGCTTTGCAGAAAAAGCTCAGAAGAGCATGCCTGTCATTGCCTGGCACAAAACCCAGCTTTTTCTTTCCACTTGCAAAAAACATTTAACAGAAGACCAGTTGATACAGTCCTTTGGTTTATGTCTATATAAAATTTAAATAACGTCCCCAACTCAAAAGAACTTTTCTAAACAAATTAAATGCATGGAAAAATTCAGGGTTGAAATCATTTAGCTCACTTTTTAAAGTCATAATAAATTATATATCTTCTAACAAGAAATGAAAACAGCAAACTGACAGTTACATACATTTGCTAAAGTTCAAAAAAGCTCAATGATGGAGCAACAGCAATACTTTATTTAAATGAGTATTGTTCACTAATGCTGGCATAATATACCTATTTTAACTTTCTGCCAGAAAAATGGATTTAGAGCAAATGTTGTAACAATCAGAACACTGAGTTACAGTTAGCTTTAAATTTTCATACTTTTGCCCATGTGTCCAAAGTTGTGTATTATACGATAGCGTCCAGAAAAGCCAGGTGTGTGGTCAGGCAGGGCCCATAGGACCAACTTTGATAAAGGTGCTTCTTCTTTGTTCCTATAATGACTTTAAATGTGCTAATGTTCAAGGGGGAGATTGAAACAGCCATACTGGAGCTCCTGCTGGCTTCAAATATCCTGAAGATACAGCACTCACTAACATGTCAGAAAAGAAGCACATCCAGAGACCTGTTCCACCTGCAGTCTGAGAGTGGGTGATTAAATATTCTGTTCCCTATATGGAATGCACTGTGTAAGTGACCATCATCACATTCCTCAGGTTATGTTGTGGTCCTTCTGAGTGATTCAGTAGTTGCAACAATGCCTGCCTTAGTTTGTCAGACAGGTTCTACTAGAAACCAGACCTCTGCAGGGATGCATGCCAGAGGGGCTGAATACTAGGTGGTGGAAGAACTCAAAGGCCAGATCAGGGATGCTGAGGCATCTAAGAGGCAAGCTGCAGCAGAAAGCAGCTCCTGACTAGGGCAGACAGCGTAACCCTGTGGTCTCTGAGTTTGTCCACTCTGGATCTACCAGGCCCACTGGGCTTCTACAGGCCAGTGTGGCAGAAGCAAGAGCACAGGGGGTGCCACATTACTGCCATATAGGCTGCTGCCAAGAGAGAGCAGAAACCTCTTGTTGGTCCTACATCCCACACCAATGGCTCCATCAGTGGAACCTGGAAAAAGGGCTGGCCCAGGAGCAAGGAAAGGGGTCTGGGAGGGTAGAGGGTTGAGAGGCAGATCTATGGCATGCATCTAACCTTAGAACACTTTTATTTTTATCCATCTAAAGTTGCCTCGATGCATTATGCACATCCATCCTTAGGTACACCCTATACAAACACACCTCTGGCCCACTTGGAGAACTTTCTGAGAAGCACCTGGGTTATGGAAGACCTGTTTACACATAAAAACTTTACTTTCTTCAGAGAGAACCTTATTATTAACCCAAACAAAAACCAACGTGGATTACTGCTATGTTTCCCCCATCTTAAGTAACCTCTCATCGCTTCCTGGCCACTTCACCTTGAAAGACAATGTTAAAAGCCTATGTTAACTCAAATACATTTATTGTGTGCTGAGCTCTCCTCTGAGCCCTTTCTCTAAACCCTCACCCCTGCCCTCATGTCACATAAGGCACAGGAGGGGAAGGCTTGTCCAAAGCCACTCAGCTAGGTGGTATAGTCAGGATTCAAGTCCAGGCAGTTTGTCTGGGTCCCAAGCCTATACTGTCTACTCTCCTGTGAGAATCTGGAACTCTGAAGCTCAATGTAGGTTGTGTAGGGCAGCCTCACTTCAGGCCAGGCTGTTATATGCCCCATCTATCATGGGAGGAAGTTGTCTGTCCTCTCCCACTTGACCCCAAACCCCTTACCTGCCTGTGGCAGCCTGGGAATGGTACCACAGAACCAGTGAGCTGGCCTGCCTCATATAAAGCCCCCTGCTACATCCCCTTAAACCTGAGAGAGGTAGTGCAAACAGTCCTGCTGGAAAGGGCAGACTGACAACAGTGGGGTCATGCTGAAGGTCAAAGGTGTTGGCTTCACAGGGGTACTCCAGAACTTGCCTTTTGTCGTGGCTGATCCGGGGATGTGACTACTACTGTGTTGCAGATGGTGAGTGCTATGAAGAAGTCAAACACATCAGAGAGCTCTGGCGAGAGGTGGGCCAGTGGGTGTTCCTGGTGCCTTGCAATGGCCAAACACCTGTCACATTCGCTCACCTTCTCAAACAGCTTTGGGTCAGGTGTAATGTCTTTCTCCTGCAAGAAAATGGAGGCTGAGGGGTGAGTATGACCGAGTGACCTGCCAAGCATCTTGGTGCTTGACAATATTTAAAGTACCTTGATTTTATTATAAGTTGTAAAGGCACCTTCATCTGACTCATCTACATATGCCATTTTATAGTGATGACTTATATATAATTTTAATTGTATAAGGATATATGACTTATATATGAAATATATATATTCTTATATAGAACATATATCCATTGTCATTATAAAATAATACAGCTAAGAATATATATTATTCTAATATATCTGACTCAGAAAGATTTGAAAAAGACAGAGATGGGAAAATATAACAAATATGTACCACTTCACCTCATAGTAATACATACTTTTTGAAAACACATGCTTCTGTTTCCTTCCAGTCTATTTCTAGACACTTATATTACACATAATCAAATATTTTATACATTTCCTTTTGATATAAACACAGAAGCAGGAATGGTGGATCATACAGTAATTCTATTTATAAGTTTTTGAGGAACTTCCATACTGTTTTCCCTAGTGGCTGCTCCAGTTTACATTTTCACCTATAGTGCATGAATGAGGGTTCCCTTTTCCCCATATCCTTTCTGACACTTCTTGTCTCTTACCTTTTTGATGATAACCAATCTAACAGGTGTGAAATGATATCTCATTATATTTTTGATTTGCATTTCCCACCTTAAATTTACACAACGTTGTATGTCAATTACATCTCAATAAAAAAATTTATACATAAATTGGCAGTTTCCATTTTCCCCAAAACATTATACAAAGTTGACCCATGAACAATGCAGGGGTTGGGGCACTGATCCCCCATGCAGTCGAAAAATCCATGTATAACTTCTGACAGTCCCAAAATTAGCCTACTACTGACAAGAAGCCCTACTGATAACATGAACAGTGGCCTAATATCATATTTTGTATCTTATATGTATTATATACTGTATTCTTACAATAAATTAAGTTAGCAAAAAGAAAATATGAAAATCATAAGGAAAATACAATCATAGTACTGCACTGTACTTATTTTTTATATTTTGCGTGTAAGTGGACCTGTATAGTTCAAATCTGTGTTGTTCAAGGGCTAACTGCAGTCTGATCTTTTCCAGGCTTTTAAGAATCATTTGAAAACACAATTTTTATCCACTTCAAAATAGACATACTATAATTCATTTGGCCATTATTTTATCATTGAATACATTTTTTTGACTGATAAACTTCTATGCACAGAAATCTTTGACTGAATCACTAAATTCCTACGTCAGAAAGTTTGAATATTTCAAATACCCTTGGACCTACACTGCTACATCGATGTCAGAAAAACTTGTTTCAACATAGTGCTCCTCCTGCCAGGTTTGAGAGCCCGCCTCCCAAGTGCCCTGTATAAAACCACCAATCAGCAACCACAATTTAAATGGCAGCCTCTATATAGATTTCAAAGGACACAGAAGAATGAGGCCAAAACAGAATGATCAAAATGGATTCTTCCTCTCTGTTCTTGAAACATTTTAGACGTTAAAAGATCTTTTAGAGGCTATCACTCATTCACTTCTGGAAATTTCCCTGACTGATGAGAATGGTTCATAAATGTTTGGGCAAAGCAATGGAGAAAGAAGTTTGTTGGATTTGGACTCATTTAATTAAAACTTCTTTTTTTTCTTCCATTTGGTTTTGCTTTTTCACAGTTGTCATCTCGCTCTGATGTTGTATTCATTTCATTTGGCAGGACAGACTCCCTCTCCATCGCTGATCTGGGTATTTCACCAGCAATCCCCTAGCCTTAGAGGCCATGGCAAAGGGGCCATGTCAGTGTTTTAGAAAAGATACAGCAGTGTGGGGAGAAGGTGTTGGCCACAAAACTTCTGTTAACTGAGCAGAGCTAACGCCCCAGCAACAGCTTGTCTGTATTATTACGTATAGATACTTCTGATTAATGGAGGGAAATGACAGGGCAAGGAAAGGTGGTATTGCCCCAGCATGGGTAGCTGCTATCCTCTGAGTGGGACTCACCATAGGGCTGCTGAAAGCCGTGTGCTTGGACAGCATGCTGGCCCGCTTGGCCTCGGCCCGGCTGCCTGTGCGCCGATGTGACTTGGTGCTCTGGCTCCTGTGCATGATACGAACGCTCTGATGGCTCCCGATGCTGCCGCGCTGGGGCAGCGAGCCCCCTCTGGGCACTGCCTCTTCCTCCTCTGAGTCTGCCTCCTGGTACCTGGCCAGACGTTGGGCTGTAGGGAGAGGCACACGGGGTAACACATCATGGGGAGGCTAGGAAAATGAAACTGATTCAGAGCACTCACCACCCTCGCATTCCCAAAGGCAAGGCCACATTTAATGAGAGTTTCCACTGAGAGACGGGGACTTTATCTGCACCTACAGTCAACCTCATGAGGTTGATATTCTCAACCCCACTGCACAGATGAGTAGACTGCATCTCAGAAAACTTAAGGACGTTGATAAGTACACAAGACTCAGAAGAGTAGAGAGGACACCCAGGTCAACATGATGCCAAAGCTCACTCAGGTCCTATGCATTTTGGCACAATGGCCATCCAGCTACACAAATAAGTAAGGTGTGGACAGAGACAGATTCACATACAGCCCCTCTATTCAGGTGGACCCTAAGTGTGATGAATGCAGTTTGGGCAGCAGACAGCGGGGAGGAAGGCAGGGCAGTGAAGGCCTCGCCCACAGTGTAACCAGGCTCCAGGATTTGCCCTTTATCCCAAGGTCATGGGGCCACCTGACTCACTAGGACTGTCAGGACAGATCGCAAGTTGAATATCTGCCCTGCAATCACACAAAATAATGGTTCTCAGTCTGTGTTGATGGTGCTTTCCCATGGAGGCTCCTTGCCCAGGATCAGGTAGGGGGTGGGTATTATCTGCATTCATCTTGTATGGATGAAGCTCTACCCAATAGGGAGGCTAACAGTTCTTGTGGGGTTGCATAGAGTGGACAAATGCCACCAGGGTATAGACCCAGCAGGCAAAGATTCATTGAAGATGACCTTGACTATACTGTTATGCTTGAGCCTTAGCGGGACAATGCCCAGAAAAAATCCTTGTGGTCATGTGGCCACTCAGTGAACCACATGAAGTACATCTGTGCTGTTTCTTGCTAATGAATGGCTCTCAACATATTTTCTCGCTTTGCCCACTTTTAGTTCAGCTTGTTTCATGACAGATGAGCAAGGAAGCTATTCAAGAGGATTACTCATTCAAAACAAGCAATTACTAAGAACTTTGAGGGCATGTTCAGTGCTGAGTGTGAGCACAAGGTATCTTAAAACAATGTGGCCTGCATAAAGGACAAAGAAGGGCCCTTCAATCTGGGTATGCCTGTGGCGCTGGTCTGTCCTGTGAACCAGGCCTTATATTTAGCATCTTTCTTTAGTAAGACTTTTATTTAGGGATGAGAAAAATGGAGATAAGGAAAGGTAAGTCAATCATGATCACAAGGCTCAGTAATTGCCAATGCCAGGATCCCACTCAGAGAGCTCCTAACTCCAGAAGCAAATCTCCTCCTGCACATACCACTTGCTCCTGCTGATATAAGTCCCAGTTTGGTGGTAAATGAAGAGCAAGGAAGAACAAAGCCTGAACACAGTGCTATCAAGCTTCTAGGCTTCTGCATTAGGAGCTTTGTATCAGATTCTCAAAGGATACACCTGCCTGTCTCAGTCTCCTGCAGCAGTAGTCAGATGTTAGCCTAAATGTAGCCATTCCTCAGACCACTGCTGATGTGACTGTGATCTATAGTGATGCAGCAGTTTCTGACCAACAGTGGCCTGAACAATGAATGCCCTCAAAGTCCCTGGGGAAGATAAAGGCAAGGAGCAGGTGATGCCTCATTCTGGGCACACAATGTCACCAGGACAAGAGGTCAGAGGGCCATACCAACAGTCTCCATGACTGGTTTAGATCTATGTGAACTGGGCTCATCACACAATGCAAAGCCATCTGAATTCATTTTACTAATGAGATCCGAGAGGTCAGACCACACGGAGTAAGAGCTGAAGATGCTCTTGGCCCCAGGTGCGTGTCGATGGCTGATCACAGCATTTCTTTCAAACATGTAGCGTAAAGGCCTGATTGTTTTGGCCTTCACCAGAAATGCTTTTCTGTGTCTTCCAGAGGCAATGCAACTCTTTAGTTTTATAATAAGCATCTAACAACTGTCAAAAATTTTCTATAATCTTGGTTGAGATTCTGCCCATGGAGACTCAGGTCCAGCTTTCAAAGGCTGCTTCTGACCTGACTTCAGACCTGGGTCTCTGGCTCCTTTACAACTAGGCTGAACTCTGCTTTCAGGCAAATGAGCTCTTCTGCACTAGGCTAGTAGTAGAAGGATAGAGTGCAAGAGGACAGGCGGGCACAGTCACTGACTGTTTCCTTTGGGTGGCAAATAGAGCATTAAATATAATGTATAAGTTTCTATGTCTTCTGTTTAATATGATTAATTTTATATAAAAGGCATTAGTGAATATCATAATTCTTTATTTTATGAAACTCACAAAAATCCCATGCTTCCTAAAGATCTTTCCTACCATATCCCTTCATAAAGAAGTTTCCTAATGATGCCCATGTAATGAATCCTGTTCTATATTTGTTTCTGTTCCTGTGGCAAGACTTCTTTCATGTTCTGAGATGCTGTTATGGGAAGGAGAGGGAGTCCTGGTTGCAGAGCAGATGGTGCATCTCAGAGGTGCCATGGCTTCACAAACACTACTGTGGCACAGGAACCCTTATTATGGTGCCCTCTCCCAGCTCCGGTGGGTAGCTGGTTCTAGTCATAACCCACACTTACGAAGTGGATAGCTTCCCTATGGGTTCAGGGAGGACAGAGGCAGCAAAGGATAAGGAAGGAGAGGTGGGAAGAGTAACCTCTTGTAAACTTCAACCAGGAGTAACATTTCTTTCCAGCTTCCATGAACATGATTTTCTAAGGTGAAGACTACAGCATGAATTGCCCAATGCCCTTCTGAGAATTTTCAGCTAACAACAAGATCGATGGGTGACAACAAAAACATCTTTTCATTCTTGACATGGCAAAAAGACTGCGTACCTCAGAAATGAGTTCCTCAAGAATGCCCTTGTCTGACAGAAAATGAGTGTGAAAGCAGATGCCCACCACACTAAGATACTATAGTGAGTAGCACGCTGTCAGCAACATGGAATTCTGTATTTGCTTCTATAAATTCTGCCAAGCTTCAGTCTCCTGGTTCCTCTCACAGCCTTTCTGTGTTTTATTCTCTCTGAAAAATCAGCAATCCCTGAAGCTTATTGTGTGTATGTGTGTGTGTGCATGTATGTGTACACGGGCACATGTCCATGCAGCTTTTCTATAGCAGCTCCCTGTCCAGCCCAGACTAGGAGTTCCCACCTACAGACTCACCATTTGCGTCATGGGAATATTCTATACCAGACACAGTGCATCTTCGGAAAACCATCTTATTCTCAGTTAAAGTGCCAGTTTTATCTGAGAAGATATACTGTATCTGCCCTAAGTCTTCTGTGATGTTCAGAGCTCGACACTGCAGCTGTGAGTCTGTTTCTTCGTCGTACAACTCTATATCCTGATTAATGAAGTACACTTGGCATACTTTAACGATTTCAATGGAAACATATAAGGAAATTGGGATCAAAACCTAGAAGACATAAGGCATACAGATGAACAACTATGAGGACCAGGGAGCTGAGAACTAGTCCAATCTATTCAAATAACAAATGACTACAACCACAAATAAGTAGGGACTATACTGTACCTTTAAGGGCTTAACCAGGTTGGTTTAGAGTCAGTAATGTAAAAGTATTAGGATTGGCAAAGAATTTAAACTAGGACAGCCTATGGTGTCACTGCAGAGCAGAAATCCACTATCGTGTCTGGAAGAATGGTAACCATGGCTTGGATAGAAGCAAGCATTTTCGTATTACTAAGTTGTGCTTGAGAGAAGCTAGGAAGGGAAAGAGAAGAGAGAGAGAGAGAGAGAAAAAAAAAAAAAACATGGCACAGTCAAAGTCCTCATAAGCAATGTCACCTTGCACCACAGTGGCAACTGGCCCCCAGGCTGTCCCAGGGCTCCTGGCAACAAGAAGCTGCCCATCCCGTGGACACAACCCCATAGTTCAGAAGAGACAGTCTTTCCAGAGGCTAGCTGTATTGAGGGACAATTTCTGTGATCTTGTACAACACAGAGTAAAGGGAAGAAGGCTTTGAAAAGAATATTCATAGTTACATTTTGACAATTTAACAATAATCTTCATGAAATCAAGGTTTAAAAAACTTTTTTTTTTGAGTAACAGTATTGAACTAACTAGACTAAAAGACTAATTTGGAAAGTTAAAAAAGTCTGTTTCCATTCTATGAAGCGTATGTGATAAAAGACAGCAGAGGTCCCCTCAGAGGCAAAGGCCAAGCAAACGTCCTCTGTTCACTTTGCATTCCTAAGATGATACTCACTGCTCCCTTCCCACTCTTAAACAGGTCTTTTGGGCATAGATTCTTAATTAGCGACAAGGAGCTGTTCACCAGGCATATGAACTAATAATACTAATGGTAATAGTAATAATGATACTAAAAACCAATGCTGCAAAATGCAATGTGATATCCTGAAATGAATCCTGGAACAGATAAAGCACATTAGTGGAAAGACTAGGAGAATCTGAATGATGTCTAAGATTTAGTTCATGGCAAAGTAACAAAGTTGGTTTCTTGCTTTAGACAATGTACCATGGTAATGTAATATGTTCATATCAGGGGGCTCTGGGTAAGGGACCTATGGAAACTCTCTGTACTACTTTTTGTAACTTCTCTAAGATCTTAAAATTATTCCAAATAATAATTTTGGGTTTTTAAGAGGTAATTGAATGGAAAAATAAAACAAACATAATGATCACAAAACCAACTCCCCCCAAACCTAAGAATTTTAGGAACAGCAAAAGAGAAAGTTAACTTGAAAAGCACCCAAAAAGACCCCATAGAAAAATTAGGTGAAAAAGTAAGATGTAACACATTAGGCAGGTATATTTGTGGTCTTCCCAGATGCAAAATTTATAAGGAAATTATCAGCAGAGTACAATGACTTTAAGTTCTTACCAGAAAAGTAAAGCAATTATTGTATGCTACTTAGTACTGTTACCTGCAGAACTATTATCATTGTCAAAAACGAGTAAACTGCAGCTGTGACTGGGGATAAAGAACTGCCATCAGACTCAGGGACATCAAATAATGATTTCTTGTCTTGATACCGTCGTACCCACAGTCCGTGTCCTATAGCAATGTTCAAAAAGAAACATCTTTTATCCGATGTTAAGATAAGACATTGCTAGTGCACAAATGAAAGCAAAACTTCAAGACTATTGATACAGGCACATTTGGCCTCATTAGCCCACCTTGACATGTAAGGAAACAAAAAACACACGACTGGTACTGTTGGCACCGACAATCAGACTGCTGGAAAGCACTGGTTCTTATACTCTTTCTCATATCAGGGATTTCCCATTGCTGGCACTGAAAAGCACATTGGTCATAAGGCAGAAACTGGATATGTGCTGGCAGCTATCAATGGGAAATCCCCAAAAAGATTTTCCCAACATGTGCCTCACAAAACGCCAGTCTTGTCATTTGGCCCTGGATACATTCTATTACTAACCCTTGCTAAAGATTCAAAATGCACATATCACAGACTCCCAGAAGCCAATGGCAACGCACATTATTTCATTAACTGGGTCCCACACCTATCTGATAACAGAAACCCTTTTCGCGTCCCATATACCTACGTCTTTTAACACTAAGCTCCACGACCACGTCACACCACTACCATGTCACACCCGGCAGGGGATGGGGTGAAGACCATTTACCCAGAGGTAAAGGCAGCATGCCGGGTCTGGAGGCCATTGAAGACTGGAGAGCACCAGAGCCTGTGTGCAATCTAACTGCTTCTTATTACCCAAATACTTTTTTTCCTTTCTCAGGGAGTTCTCATTAGTAGCATTTGTGCATCTCTTGCTATATTATTCTCAGTTTATCACTGGGTTACTAATGCTTCTTCTACCACAATCATTACTACTGGTGAGATTAAACCATTCTTCCACCCAAGAAGCTACAAATTTGAAAAATAATATCACTTTATCAAGATCATTCATCTAGGTATCTCTAACCTGGCCCGTGCTGATGCAAACAGCCCTTGAGTCTAAGTGGATGACAAATGCGTGTTTTAACTTTATTTTTTTTTATTTTATTTTTTTGTGTGTTTTAACTTTAGACTGATGGGTCAAAATGAGTCGTCAGCCGCCCACCAGGCTCATCTGGAGACTGTCCAGCAGTGCCCTCTTATTTGTGACCCGTGAAGGAGACTTACCGACCGCAGAAAACAGAGACATACAAACGAGGAGGAGGACACACCAGAGCACGTCGCAGTTCATCTGTCTCTCAAGTTGGCTGCGCTTGTAGCGGGGCCCACTGTTGTTCAGCAGAGCCTTGGTTTCATGTCCTGCAGGGGAGCACGAGAGGCATGGTAAATCAATGCCCAACAGTGAAGTGATTGAGCTCCCTGACAGGTGGACTGAAGTACAGTGCTGCCATCCAATCATACTTACAGGGTAAGCTCAATTGAAAAAGCGGGGCGTAAAAATATGTAACCACGATGGAGAAACAATGGAAAGAAATAAGCTAAAATGCTAAGAGAGAACATTTTTGGTTAAGATACTATTAGAAATTTCACTTCTTTCTGTTTTCCTGGTTTTCTAAATTTTTACAACAGATATGTGCTGTTTTTATAATCAGGAAAAAACAAAACAAATAAAACAAAACAAGGAGCAATGTTCAAGAACATACAGCAGAGGCAGCAAGACAGCACTGTCAAAGACCACCTGTGCCACGGCCATGCCTACCTGCATAGATGACAATGCCAACAACAGCTTCCGTGTTTCTGATGGTGCATCCTCGCAACAGCAGGTTTTCTTTATATAGCCCGGCCTTTTTCCCATTGTTGTGTATGCTGTCAAGGAAAAAGTAGCATGCATCACATGGATGCCTCCAAGCACCTCACGACTCAAGGAGCACTACTTTGGGGAAAGAAGCACTACCCGGGCTGGGAAGGGGTACAGGGAACTCCAAGAGTGGATGGCTTGTCTCAATGGATCTCTGCAAGAGCCAAGAGGGAGCTGGTGCTCACTAGTAACTGGGCAGGACTCCGAAAACCCTGGTGAATAGGGTTCCTGGGAGGATCTTTTGTTCTAGTACTTAGTCTTTGATCCCAGTTCCCAGCATAAAGCACCTGAAACTCTTATAATTTCCTAAGTGATAAGAGCACTAGCAGAATCTTTTGTTCTAATATTTGCTCTGACTCCAGTTTTTCCTGGCACAGGATACTAAGTCACTTTTAACTTCCTGGGTGACAGCAATGTCTTTTGTTCTAATGAAGCCACTCTGGGTGGACTCCTGGATGGGGTTTAGTCACCAGAAAGACAAAGCCATGATTAGAAGCTTAGAGTTTTCAACCTTACCCCCTATTCTCTAGATAGCGGAGAGGGGCTGGAAATTAAGTTAATCACTGATGATGCCTATGTGATGAAGCTTCCAAAAAATCCCAACAGTTGGGGTTCAGAGAACTTCTGGTTTGGTGAACACATGGAGGTGCTGGAAAAGCAGTGTGCTCAGACAGGACATGGAAGCTCTGCACCCCTTCCAACAGACATGCATCTCTTGCATCTGGCTGTTCATCTGTATCCTTTATCATATTATTTTATAATGAACTGGTAAGCAGTAAGGAAATTATTTTCTGAGTTCTGTGACATGCTCTAGCAAATTAATTAAACCTGACAAGGAGATTGTGGGAATCTCTGCTTTATAGCCCTTAACCTGTGGGACCTGACACTATCTCTAGGTAGTGTCGGAATTGTATTAAATTACAGGACACTCAGCTGGTGTCACAGATTTGCTTGATACGTAGGAAAAACCCACGTATCAGAATTGGTGTCAGCACCGCAGGCTTGTTTTCATCACAAGGATAGACCACAGCTAGAGAGGGCAGACCTGGGAGCAGTGAGGCTAAGTTAGAAGTTGGCCGGGGAAGGCTGCTGGGTGGTCTGCCCACTTCCTGCTCATCACTGAGAACACTGCTCCTCATCAGTATCTTGTGTTGTCACAAATACACAAATCCTTCCTTTTCTTTAAGTTTTTATTTAAATTCCAGTTAACAAAGAGTATAATGTTAGTTTCAGGTGTACAATATAGTGATTCAGCAATTCCTACAACACTCAGTGCTCATCACAAGTGTAGTCCTTAATCCCCATCCCCAGCCTCCTCCCCTCTGGTGACCATAAGTTTGTTCCTATAGTTATGGGTATAGTTCGTAGTGTGCCTCTTTTTTTTTTTTCTCCTATGTTCATTTGTTTTGTTTCTTAAAATTCCACATGTGAGTCAAATCATAAGTTATTTGTCTTTCTCTGACTTATTTTGCTTATGATAATACTCTCTAGCTCCATCCATGTCATTGTAAATGACAATATTTCATTCCTTTTTATGGATGGGTAATATTCCATTGTATATATATTCTACCCCTTCTTTATCCATTAATCAATTGATAGACACGTGGGCTGTTTCTATAGGTTGGCTATTGTAGATAACGCTGCTATAAACACTAGGGTACATATATCCCTTTGGATTTTTGTATTCTTTGGGTAAATACCTACTAGTACAATTGCTGGATTGTAGGATAGTTCTATATTTACTTTTTGAGGAACCTCCATACTGTTTTCCACATTGGCTGCTCCAGTTTGCAGTCCCACCAATACTGCAGGAATGTTACCCTTTCCCCACATACTCACCAACACCTGTTGTTTCTTCTGTTGTTGATTTTAGCTATTCTGACAGGTGTTGAGGTGATATCTCATTATAGTTTTAATTTATATTTCCCTGATGACCAGTGGTGTTGAGCATCTTTTCATGTGTTTGTTGGCCACCAGTATGTCTTCTTTAGAAAACGGTTTCTTAATGTCTTCTACCCATTTTTAAATTGGATTATTTGGTTTTTTGTTTTGTAAGTTTTTATATAGTTTTGACCAACCCTTTATCAGATATGTCATTTGCAAATATCTTCTCCCATTCCATAGGCTGCCTTTTAGTTTTGTTGATTGTTTCCTTTGCTATGCAGAAGGTTACCTGAATGAAGTCCGAATAGTTTATTTTTGCTCCCCCCCCCGCCCCGGCCTCAGGAAACATATCTAGTAAGAAGTTTCTACAGTTGATGTCAAAGAGGTTAGTGCCTGTATTCTCCACTAGGATTTTAATGGCTTTCTGTCTCGCATTTAAGTCTTGCATCCATTTTGAATTTATTTCTGTGTATGGTGTAAGAAAGTGGTCCAGTTTCATTCTTCTGCATTTTGCTGTTGAATTTTCCCAACACCATTAGTTGAAGAGACTGTCTTTATTCCACTGGATATTCTTTCCTGGTTTGTCAAAGATTAATTGACCACACAGTTGTAGACTCATTTCATTCATTTCTGGGTTTTCTATTCTGTTCCATTGATCTATGTGTCTGTTTTGTGCCAGAGCCATACTGTCTTGATCACTACAGCTTTGCCATATAACTAGAAGTCCAAAATGGCAATGCCTCCAGCTTTGCTTTCCTTTTTCAAGATTTTTTGGCTTTTTGCAATCTTTTGTGATTCCATAAAAATGTTAGGGTTGTTTGTTCTAGCTCTGCAAAAAAAATGTTGTTGGTATTTTGACAGGGATTGCATTAAACGTATAGATTGCTTTGGGTAGTATAGACATTTTAACAATATTTGTTCTTGCAGTACATGAGCATGGTATGTTTTTCCATTTCTTTGTGTCATCTTCAGTTTTTTATTTTTTTTAAGTTTTATTTATTTTGAGAGAGAGAGAGAGAGAGAGAGCATGAACAGGTAGGGGCACAGAAAGGGACAGAGAGAGAATCCCAAGCAGGCTCTGCACTGTCAGTGCAGAACCTGATGCAGGCCTCGAACTCACAAACTGTGAGATCATGACCTGAACCAAAACCAGGAATTGGATACTTAACTGACTGAGCCACCCAGATGCCCCAATTTTTTTTAATGTTTATTTACTTATTTTGAGATATTTATATATAGAGAGAGAGCATGTGTGAAAGCACAAGCAGGGGAGGGGCAGAGAGAGTGTGAAAGCACAAGCAGGGGAGGGGCAGAGAGAGTGTGAAAGCACAAGCAGGGGAGGGGCAGAGAGAGTGTGAAAGCACAAGCAGGGGAGGGGCAGAGAGAGTGTGAAAGCATAAGCAGGGGAAGGGCAGAGAGAGTGGGAATCCGAAGAAGGCTCCACATCGTCAGCACGGAGCCCAAGGCAGGGCTCAATCCCAAGAACCATGAGATCATTCTGAGCTGAAATCAAGAGTTGGACATTTAACCAAGTGAGTCACCCAGGCACTCCTTCAATTTCTTTCATCAGTGTTTTATAATTTTCAGTGTACAGGTTTTTCACCTCTTTGGTTAGGTTTATTCCTAGGTACCTTATTGTTTTTGGTGTACTCGTAAAAGGGATGGATTCCTTAATTTCTCTTTCTGTTGCTTCTTTATTGGTGTATAGAAATGTGAAATATTTAGAAAAAGGAATGGTATTGGTTTCAGCAACATTTTCTATATCCTTTTTTATTATAAAAAGTCATACAGTTATTAGAAACATTAATATATTAAATTTGAAATGTGGTATGTTCCATTTTATGAATTGGGTTTCCTTGCCAGTTTGATTCAGAGAGACGGTCCAAGTTTAAGCCACTGTTTTTCAAACTTATCCTTTTGATCCACTAAGGATGGTTTCATTGTCATCCATGCTGGCCAGAACACCCTATGCTAGGATTAGAGTAAGACAAATGTGGTCCTGGAGTCTGAGGAACACACACAAGGGGAGGCCTTGGAAGCTTCTAGAACTAGAGTAGGGACCCAGCCTACACCAGGCAGTGCCTCCAAAGAGGAATTCAGAAAAGCCACCTTCTCCCATCATCAGTAGACAGCCTCCCCACCCCTTCCACACATGCATAGCTCAAACTCCTATGTGGTTCTTGAAGCTTGCCAAGGACATCTGCAGGTGTTTTCCCTCACACCAACTCTTAGCACAGTGCCACTGACATGAGAGTAGAGTCGGTCTAGGGAGGTATGAGGATAAAGAAAGAATATAATGTTTCTGGGGAAACAGTACGTCTTGCCACATCTAGACCCTGGTCACTGGGATGGGGGCCAGGGCTGCCATTCGATCTCAGACACAATTCATGTTCTTCACAACCAAGGAAACAAATATATTTTCTGTTGAAAAAGACAAGCTAAATCATAAAGACAAGGCCAAAATGCATGCTAGAGGGATGAGTTTTCTACAAGCCTGTTATGTAACTGATACAGCATCAATGTTTCTGCATAAGGCATAAAAAGGAACACAAGGGTGTTCAAACAACAGTGTGTCGATGCCCCCGTTTGGCAGTTCCAGGACAGAATGAGATATTGCTTTAAAAAAGATTCAAGACTGAAAACCTCGTTGTTGGATAATGCATCAAGACCCCAGTATGCATAAGATTGTACTTATAAAACACCATTCCCACCTCTGGAATGAAAGGGTACCTATGGCCACAGTTCTCTTGGTAACAGCTGGACACGGACACGATTTCTGAGGGAGTAGTAAAAAACAGTTTCAATCAAAGTTCCTACCATACTTATTCAGAATAAGAGATGAACTCAAGAAAAACAAGAAAAAAAAATTACATTAAGCCTTCTTTTATATGACACACTTTTTAGCAGTACTGTACTTTTCTTTTTTTTGTTTAATTTTTTAATGTTTATTTATTTTGAAAGAAAGCACACGTGCATGCGTAAGTAGAGGAGGGACAGAGAGTGAAGGAATGGAGCAGGGGAGGGACACAGAGAGGATGAGAAAGAAAATCCAAAGCAGGCTCTGTGCTGTCTGCACAGAGCCCAACGCGGGACTCAATCTCACGAACTGTGAGATCATGACCTGGGCTGATATCAAGAGTCAGACATTCAACCAACTGAGCCACCCAAGTGCCCCAGCAATACTGTGCTTTCTAATCAGACCAAGTCAGACCAGAACTGGTTACCGGCAGGTGCACAGGCCTGTGAAGACTATAGCCACAAGGACACGAAGTGCACAGATGTGAATGCCCTTTCCTGAGTAAATGGCCCCTGCATGAGAAGGAGGAGGAAAGCAGGCCAAACTCCATCAGGATAGTTGAAGAACAAAGGGAAAGCAGACTACAGCCCTGCCATGGTCTTCTGAGAGGAAAAATACTCTCAGAAGGCGGAACGGGCCCACGTCCAAACAGCTATGAGAACTGATTCCAGAAACACACACCCCATCATGTTGTCCTCAATACATACCTCTTTGTTATGGTATGGTTAGGTTATGGTACCTATTTGTTATGGGTTGATGTATGCTCCCTATTCTGGAATTCATTTGTGGAAGCCCTAACCCCCAGCACCTCAGAATGTGACCACATTTGGACACTGAGTCTTTAAAAAGGCTTAAAATGTCTTTAAAAATGACAGAGTCATTTAAGTTAAAATGAGATCATATGGATGGCCTCTAATCCCATGACTGGTGTCCTTATAAAGAGAAATTTGGATGCAGAGATAGACAAGCACAGAGGTTAAAACCACATGAAGACCAGGAGAAAACAGACGTCTGCAACCCAATGAGAAAGGCCTGCTCTCAGATTTCCAGACTTCAGAAATGTGAGATGATACATTTCTGCTGTCGGGGAGCCTGGGTGGCTCAGGTCCTGAGATCGAGTGCCATGTTTGGCTCCATGCTGGATGTGGTACCTGCTTAAGATTCTCTCTCCCTCTCCCTCTACCCTTGCATGCACACACTTGCTTGCCCTATAAACAAACAAACAAATTTATTTCTGTTGTTTAAGCCACCTGGTCTATGGTGACTCTGAGCACACTGACACATCCTTTAATACTTCATCTGAGCCTCTGAGAAAAGCTCCTCTGGTTCAATTCTCCTGGCCTCCTGACTCATCAAACCAATCTCTTCTAAATCAAAACTCCCCAAAGTATAATGTGATGATGAGAGAGCTGTTTGGTGAGAATGTCCTATGCACTTGGAAGCACCACATGCAGGCTCCTTGGGAAATGGCAGAGTTCAGCTAATTGACCACCTACCTGGCTGCTCTTTCTCAGGAGATGTCATGTCTCCCTGCCGGCACTGGCTGTTGGTAATGGGTCCTGCACATCAGTGCTCGTTTCTCCCAGCAAGTGAAGGTGCTGACAGGACCAGCAATAGGTAGAAATCCAAAGGTTCAAACACAGGGGTGAAAGGTGTACTTGCCACTGCTGTACTGGCCCAGGGCCACAGGCAGTAGCCTGAGACTTCGGGGACCTTGGACAGCAGCCTACAGCTCTCTCCTTTCCTCCCCAGGTCACATCACCTCCAGCACTTGGGCCTTCCTGTCTGCTCCATCCTAGATAGTGGTCCACTTTCACCCTGGTCACCTTGACCAGCATCCTTGGGTGTCCTTCTTGACCCCTCCTCCCTCATTTTTACACCCAAACACCAATCCTTAATTTTTCTCTTCTCACTGGTTATTTCTTGAATCCACCTCCTTCTTGCTCCCTCTGGGCCTCACTATCCTAATTTAGGGTTCCATATTTCTCTGCTTAGAGCCGCAACACACCCTTTTCTGGCCTGGATGCAAATAGTTTTGGTTCCTCCTATCCATTTCTCACACAGTCACCAGAGCAACCTTTCAGGGTGCGCATGTGAACACTGCATTCTCCTGGGCACATCCTGTGTGAGCTCCTTACTTCCTCATGTTTGACACACATGGCCAGCCGGCTCTGCAACACCTTTGGGAACCCTTCCTGTGCAGGCTTAAGGCTCCAGCCACCTCACACTGCACATCCTTCTACCCACACTGCCTCTCATCCCAATGCAACCCATTAGCTTGGACAAATCTAGCCTGCTATCCTGGGCTCACATTTTATAGCCTTCAGGAAGATTCTCTGGGTTAAGCTCCCCAGGACCTGTAGACAGGAAACTGCATATTCTTTGATGCCTCCTTCTTTGTGCTCACTTCTAAATGTGAGCTCCTCAAATCTTATTCTGTTCTGCACCCCGGATGCCAACTCAGTGCCTGGCAAATGTTGAAGGCTGCCTTGTCCTCAGCCTCAGGTTAGATCCATACAATGATGATATCAAAAGGACAGGGGAGTGAACACAGGCGAGGGAAGATGGGGAGGTTATTCCTGGCACCTTTCGGGGAGAGAGCATTGGGCTGGGTATGTCCCTAGACCAAGGCTATGAGACTCCCCAGGCGACTGACTCCTTGACATGAGTTGCAGGCAGCGATCCTTCCCTGGAACCACTGGAACTCACGGGGTGACACTTCAGCTGCTACTAACTCTTGTAGCCCTACTCACTCCTGCTTCAAAGGAGCTTAGCAAAAAGATCCCCCTCCACTTATGTGAATTTGAGTGCCAGATCCATTTTCTAAGGGAACTCTAAGTGACAAAGATAGGGAGAAAGAAGTAATACACAATTCCTTCCATGGCTGAACCCTGGGCAGAATTTTCTTTAAAATAATAGTTGCTCAGGTTTTTCATTTATCTAAGTGTAGAAATAACCCAATTGTGTGTTTTATGCCAATGTTAGATTTTCTTGATATGTAAATTTGTCAATTAAAGGTGTCAAGGTAAAATGAAAGTCTTCCAGTTTTAATGAGTCCAGTTGGTGCAGTTACAGTTCATCTTAATGCCTGGTTATTGGTAGTGAGAGCATCTGGGACATAAGCCCACACAAAGCTCCATCCAGACACTGGGCAGGAGGGGTGATGGACCACGAGGGCTCTCCTGTTAGTAATGGTCCTGATGATGAGGGAGCCAAAGGCAAGCTGAGGGCAAACACAAGCTAGCAACTACCCCTACCCTCACTCCCAAGGGATAGGTGTGACATTCCTCAGGCACTTCTAGCTGCCCAAGAACAAAAGAAAGGGAAAAACCAATGGTTAACTGATAGAGAGCACACTCATGCAGGACATGAGTTTTCATCAGTTTACAAACGTCTTAGTAAATTATGAGAAAAAGGCAATCTTAGGAATCTCAGTCAGTTAAGCGTCTGACTTCGGCTCAGGTCATGATATCTTGGTTCATGAGTTTGAGCCCCACATCGGGCTCTATACTGACAGCTCAGAGCCTGCAGCCTGCTTTGGATTCTGTGTTTCCCCCCCGCCCTCTCTCTCTCTCTCTCTCTCTGCCCCTCCCCCACCTCTCTCAAAATAAACATTAAAAAAAATTAGAAAGAAAAGATAAGAAAAGAAAAAGGCAATCTTACCAATCGCCTAATCTCCAGAAACCTATAGATTCAGTTTCCTGGAGCCAAAGCATCATCCTCTACTCCATAATGATGTGGGGAACAAAGGAAAAAAGGAAATAGTAAATAACATAAACGTTCATGGGGCGCCTGGGTGGCTCAGTTGGTTAAGTGTCCAACTTTACCCCAGGTCATGATCTCATGGCTCATGAGTTCAAGCCCCATGTCAGGCTCTGTGCTGTCAGCTCAGAGCTTGGAGCCTGCTTCAGATTCTGGTCTCCTTCTCTCTCTGCCCCTCCCTCACTTGTGCTCTGACTCTCTCTCTCAAAAGTATGTAAACATTAAAATATTTTATTAAAAAATCTCCTTATAATGTGCTGCCCACTGACAAATACTTGAGGCAGGCAAAGTACAACATTTCTCTAGGAACTCCCTGTCTTAATGTTAATGCCTTACTAGAGGGAATAACAACCTAAGCTTGACAATAGCTAGTCCTCTGGTATCTTAGAGTCCTCTTTAGCATATCAAAGTCCTTTTGGAGGCTTCTCTTTTGCCTTTGTCTCCTCTAACTCGGTAGTATATAACCAGTCATTCTTCACAATCCCAATGCAGCTCTTTTTGCCCACGGGTCCTGTCCCCATGCTTTAATAAAATCACCTTTTTACACCAAGGATGCCTCAAGAATTCTTTCTTGGCCTTCAGCTCCAGACTCCCACCACTCCAAAACCACATCAGTGATGCTATCTCCCATTGGGTGAGAGTGGTAATGGAGTGTGTCATCTGCAGGGCAGGAAGGCATTTCATACCAGCAGAATCATACACCATGGCTAACACCTCTCTTGCTAAGTGTTCTAATTCACATCATGCTTCACCCAGATTCTTCCCCTCCATTCTCATGTCAGACGTTGTTATCTCCAGCATTAGGAAGTCATGTTCCAAAATGCAGAATAACTTGCTAAGTCAGTGGGCAAAGCTGGAATTTAAACTTGGTTCTTCTTGCTATAAATCCAAGCTTAGGTCTCCAAGTGCAAATGGCTAAAGTTTTTAGTTCAGATTGGATGGTCCAAATATGAGTGAAACCTGCTGGTATAAATGGAGACTGGGCTTGGCCTGATCTCTTGGGCTGGAGTGAGGCTACAGGGCAGCAGCTAAGTCAAGACTGAAGGAAGGTCACCCTCAGCAGATAATAAAACCTAGCAAACCAACAGACTAAGGAACTGGCTGCTTGATCTGCTCCATGGGCCTAAACTGCAGCTCTAACACCCAAGCTAGTCCCACTCCTGACCAGTATGGGAACTGAGGTCTCCCTTCTCTCTGCCACAAACAGGACACAGTGGTGTGAACAGGCCCCTTCCCTGACACTCTCCTTACCTGCCCTCTTCTCCCCTCACTCTTCCTGGAGCACTTCAGCCTGACTGTGGCGGGATGGCTCAAGCTGGTTGCACCACAAAGGCACCAGAAGGAAAAACTTTTAACACAGGGTCACCTGTGTTCTATGTCCAGAGAGCACTGGCCTGCTGAGAGAGAGGCCAGCTGCACCCTGACATTTCTGTGGCCAATCCAAAATGCCTGGCTTGGTGAAAATGGCAAATCATAATATAATATAATAATAGTATGCAGAGGCCTGAATGTGCAGTGCCTAGACTACTGGGATTTGGGACCAGGCTTGGAGGTGAGCCTGAGCGCAGGACAGTTTGTTGGAAAAAGTAAGGAGAAAGCATGGTAAAACTACTAGAGATCCGAGCAGGGAAAGATTCATGCAGTGGGGAGTTTCTTTTCTTGCATTTATTTCTCGAGAGATGTGCCAATGAGGCCACTTGTGTTAGTATTATTTGGTGTAGGCATTAGTCAGAGAAGCTGAGTAAGCCTGGACAGCTGTGGGGCAGAATGATGCCCACCCAAGTGGCCATCTTCTAAATAAAGAAGTGTTTGGGGGTGCCAAGTCCGCTAAGGGCAGGGTATGGAGGCCATGCAGCGCTGGGGGTGAGCTAGGAGCTACGTGATGTTATACCTCACTGATCACTAACTCCCTACACTTGAAAGTTACCATGCCCCCATGGAGATCTCCACCAGCCTGCCTTTTTGTTATCTTCTCTTTTCCTACTAAGAGTCCATCCCTTTCTTTGAGGCTTTCACCTCTGGCCCTGTTCTTGCTTTTTAAGCCACATTTCTAGAAAAGTGGTAGAAAAATATTCCTCTTCTACCCCCTGCAATCTGGACTCTGCCCCTCTGGGTACACTCCAATGGTGTAGCCCTCCCATTTCTTAGGCTGCATGTGGAGTCTAGCAAGCATATGTTCTCCTGAATGCCTCTGTTATGCCTCTGCCATTGTACAATCCTTGGAACTACATCCCTATCACACCCAAAGATACCTGCTCCTGACTATGGGGTTATTCTGACTTTATTCCTTTCCTTTCTTCCCTAGCCCTCTGTCCCATATTCCCGGGCCCCTTCCCTGAGTTCATACATGACCTCTTGGTAGAGGGTCTTCAAACCTGTATCTTTAGCTCCTACTCCCCTGAAGTCCTGGCTCACTTTTTTTTTTTTTTCTATCAAAAAATGTCACTGCACCTGATGCACTTGCCAGCCTCTCAAACTCAGGAAATCTCAAAACCTAATTTTCTTTTCTTCTATGGCTTCTCCTAATTAACACACTGAAGACAAATCTCCCTCCTCTGGACATATTTGTGTTTTTGCTTAAATCTCTCTTCTGACTCTTTTATCTCCCTGCTCTAAAGTGTCATATTAACAATAGCAGCAACAACCACAATAGTTCCAAGTGTTTATTAAGCATACTTCTGAAAGCTTTATGTGTATTAGATTGACTAAAACTTTACACCAAGGACTTGAGGGGATTCCTGTGATCCTCTGCATTATACACATGAATAAAATTAAGCAGACTGCCCAAGGTTATGTAGCTAGAAAATGTGGGCTCCAGAGCCTGACAGCGTTAGCACTAAGCTGGACCTGTTTAATAGCCCTATGATAGTCACCCAGGGGTGCCTGAGTGGCTCAGTCGGTTAAGCATTTGACTCTTGGTTTCAGCTCAGGTCGTGATCTTGCAGTTAGTGAGATCGAGCCCTGTGTTGGGCTCTGCGTTGATAGTGCAGAGCTGGTTTGGGATTCTCTCTCTTTCTCTCTCTCTGCTCCTTCCCTGCTCATGTTCTCTATCTCTCAAAATGAATGTTTTTTGTTTGTTTTAAATAGCCCTATGACAAAGGTAGTTCCTGGAGAGCAGGACTAAGAGCTGCTGACCTAGGGTTGAATCCGTTTCAGTGTTAATCCATCTCACGAGCAGGCAACAGAAGTGTAAATAGTCATCAGAGCGCAGGAGCACTGCATCTTTCAGGGGTGTTGGAAGAACCCCACAGAAGAAAAGACAAACTACAAGATGGTCTTTGGTGAAGGAAGTCTACCCTTCTTTGGTAGAGTTGGCCCCCCATAATTTCCCATGAACAAGAACATGCATAGAATATTCTCCCTAGAGGATGCCCTCAACACCCTTCAAGATGGTTATTTTTCGAGGAGGGGCAACATGGCGGAGGAGTAGGGGGCGCCAGTATTTCGCTTGCCCTTTAAAGGGGGACGACTGAAACCATTGTCTCTCTCAACTCCAAAAATCTGGGGGGGGGGGGGGAAAGGTGCTACAGCTGACAAGAAACATAGGCGAAAACAGACACGGCCCAACTAAACCGTGAGTTTAATCTGGGTCGGATAAAACGAACTCGAACTCGGGAAGTTGAGCTGAGGGGAGGGTGAGCGTCTTCGGAGATAGCTGGGAAAGTGCCGTTGGAACAACATCTGAACGAGAGGGCCAGAGCGGGTGAGACCGCTACCATCCAGCCCCTAAATGCAGGGCCTTTGAAGAGAAGTTCAGTGGCAAACAGCAGCACTATCCACGCGCTGTCGGGACTGCACCAACCCCGTCCTGAGCTGAGGGGACGTGCGCGCCGGGGGGACTGGCAGTGGGGACGCAGGCGGCGCTACCAGCCGAGCTCCTCTAACCCCGGCACAATTATAACGAAATCGGGGGTGGCAGACGGCCGCCTCACCGCGCCACCCTCGCCCAGTGCCTCTGGGGCGCGTGCGCTGCCGGGACAGGCAGCGGGGACCCAGGCGGCGGCTCCTGCGGAGCACCTCTAACCCCCGCACAGTTACAGCCAAATCGGGGGGTAGCAGACGGCCGCGCACCGCGCCACCCTCGCCCAGCGACTCCGGGCACGCACACCGCAGGGACCCAGGCAGCCCCAGGCGCGGCTCCAGTAAACCACGCTAGGCCGGCGCTGGCGGTGGAGAGAGAACAGAAATAAAGGGGCGTATAAAGCCTCCAGGACTGGTGGCGCGGGTCTGGAGAGACGCCACTGTTGTCTCACAAGACAGGAAGTCACCCCAGAAGCCATCCCTGCAGCAGTGGAGGCCGGACCCGCCTACACTAAACCACGCCCCTCCCAAACTATCAGCAGGAGCGACTGATCCAAGTGGAGATTGCTGCCTGGAGTAACGCCAGTCATTTCTTCTTTTTAAATTTATCCCTCCCTTTCTCCTTCCTACCTATCCCCATCCCTGAGCTGGTCATCCAGTGTACTGACTGGCTTAATCATTTTTTTGTTTTTTGGTTTTTTTTTTTAACCCACTCTTTGAGGACATATCCTACAACCTCTTCTTTACTTCCCTAGCCCTTTTTCTGGAATAACCAGGCCGTATAAGTTCATCTAGACGACATTGATCTTTATTCCTTTTCCCTCGCACCTGTCCTTATTCTGATTTCTATCAGTCTGGATTAAACCCTTTAGTCGCTCTACCTGGGCAAAGTCCATTTCCTTCTTCTCCCTGCACCAGTCATTATTCTGTCTATATATGCTCTGCCACCAGCACACTACATACCCTGTCCTTAACGTGTAGCTGTTACTTCAGGACATTGCCCTCAGAGAGTCACTTGTTATTTTTTTCTGTTGTGAACTGCTTGTCTGGACCATTTGTCGGTACGTTTGAGTATTTCTGTGTTCTGTGTGTCTGTCAGTTTTCCTTTCCAGGGCAACTTCAAGAAACAACCCATAACACATCCAGCCAAAATGACGAGACGGAAGAATTCTCCTCAAAAGAATCTACAAGAAGCAGTGACAGCTCAAGAATTAATGAAAACAGATATAAGCAACATAACAGAACTTGAATATAGAATGATAATCATAAAACTAATTGCTGGCCTTGAAAAAAGCTTAGATGAATGCAAGGGGTCCCGCGCAGCAGAGTTCAAGGACCTTAAAAACGGTCAGGAAGAATTAAAGAAGACATTGGAAGAAATACAGGGGAAACTGAAAGCAGCCACAGCACGGATTGAAGAGGTAGAGGAAAGGGTTAGCACATTAGAAGACAAAATCATTGAAAAAGAGGAAGCAGATAAAAAGAGAGAGAAGCTGATCCAGGAACAGGAAAGGAGAATTCGAGAGCTGAGCAATGCAGTCAAAAGAAACAATATCCGTATCATAGGAGTTCCAGAGGAAGAAGAGAGAGAGAAAGGAGTCGAAGGGGTTCTTGAACAAATCATTGCTGAGAACTTCCTCAACATGAGGAAGGAAACGGGCATGGAAATCCAAGAGGCACAGAGAACTCCCCTCAGACGTAACTTGAATAGACCTTCTGCACGGCACATCATAGTGAAGCTGGCAAAATACAAAGATAGGGAGAGAATCCTGAAAGCAGCTAGGGACAAAAGAACCCTAACATACAAAGGGAGACCTATAAGGGTAGTAGCAGACTTATCTACAGAAACTTGGCAAGCCAGAAAGGAATGGCAGGATATCTTCAATGTGATGAGCAAGAAGGACATGCAACCAAGAATTCTGTATCCGGCTAGCCTGTCGTTCAGAATAGAAGGAGAGATCAAGGTTTTTCCCAACAAACAAAAACTGAAAGAATTTATCACAAATAAGCCAGCACTGCAAGAGATCCTGAGGGGCATTCTATGAAGACAAGGTTGCAAAGAACACAAACTGCCAGGGACAGCCTTACAAACATGAAACTTACAGATAATACAGTGACTGTAAGCCCATATTTTTCAATATTAACACTGAATGTAAATGGACTAAATGCACCAATCAAAAGACACAGGATAACAGAATGGATTAAAAAACAAGACCCATCTATTTGCTGTCTTCAAGAAACTCATCTTAAACCTGAAGATACCTTCAGATTGAAAGTGAGGGGATGGAGAACTATCTACCATGCTACTGGAAGTCAGAAGGAAGCCGGAGTAGCCACACTTATATCAGACAAATTAGACTTTAAAATGAACGATGTAATAAGAGATGAAGAAGGACATTATATAATAGTCTCAGGGACCATCCAGCAGGAAGAGCTAACAATTGTAAATATCTACGCACCGAATTCGGGGGCACCCAAATTTGTAAAACAACTAATTACAAACATTAGCAACCTCATCGATAAAAATGTCCTAATAGTAGGGGATCTCAACACTCCACTCTCAGCATTGGATAGATCCACAAAACAGAAAATCTCCGCAGAAACAATAGCCCTGAATGACACATTAGGACAGATGGGCCTCACAGACATCTTTAGGGTCCTTCATCCAGAAGCAAAGGAATTTACGTTCTTCTCATCTGCACACGGTACATTTTCCAAGATAGACCATATTCTGGGGCACAGGGAAGCTCTGAATAAATATAAAAGAATTTAGATCATACCATGTACACTGTCAGACCACAATGCTTTGAAACTTGAAATCAACCACAGGAGAAAGCCTGGAAAATATCCAAGAACATGGCGGCTAAGAAATAACCTACTAAAAGATGACTGGGTCAACCAAGCCATCAGAGAAGAAATTAAAAAATACATGGAAACAAATGAAAATGAAAATACAACAATCCAAACGCTCTGGGACGCAGCAAAAGCAGTCTTGAGAGGGAAATATATTGCAATCCAGGCCCATCTCAAAAAACAAGAAAAATCAATAACACAAATTCTAACAGCACGCCTAAAGGAACTAGAAGCAGATCAAGTAAAACAACCCAAGCCCAGCAGAAAGAGAGAAATAACAAAGATCAGAGCACAAATTAACCATATGGAGACAGAAAAGGTACTGGAACAGATCAATGAAACCAAAAGCTGGTTCTTTGAAAAAATAAACAAAATAGACAAACCTCTAGCCAGGCTTCTCAAAAAGAAAAGAGAGAGAACTCAAATAGATAAAATCGTGAATGAAAAGGGAGAAATTACAACCAATCCCTCAGAGATACAAGCAATCATCAGAGAATACTATGAAAAATTATATGCCACCAAACTTGGAAATCTGGAAGAAATGGACAGCTTCCTAAATAGCCACACGCTACCAAAACTCAAACGGGAAGAAACAGAAAATTTGAACAGACCCATAACTAGTGAAGAAATAGAATCAGTTATTAAAAACCTCCCAGCAAATAAAAGCCCTGGACCAGATGGCTTTCCTGCGGAATTTTACCAGACATTTAAAACAGAGTTAATTCCTATCCTCCTCAAGCTGTTCCAAAAAATTGAAACGGAAGGAAAACTCCCGGACTCATTCTATGAAGCCAGCATCACTTTGATTCCCAAACCAGATAGAGACCCAGCAAAGAAAGAGAATTACAGGCCAATATCCCTGATGAATATGGATGCAAAAATTCTCAACAAGATACTAGCAAATCGAATCCAACAGCATATAAAGAGAATTATCCACCATGATCAAGTAGGATTCATCCCTGGGTTGCAGGGCTGGTTCAATATTCGCAAATCAATCAACGTGATACATCACATGAACAAAAGAAAAGATAAGAACCATATGATCCTGTCAATAGATGCAGAAAAAGCATTTGACAAAATACAGCATCCTTTCTTAATAAAAACTCCCGAGAAAGTCGGGATAGAAGGAACATACTTAAACATCATAAAAGCCATATATGAAAAGCCCACAGCTAATATCATCCTCAATGGGGAAAAATTGAAAGCCTTCCCCCTGAGATCAGGAACACGACAGGGGTGTCCACTCTCGCCACTGCTATTTAACATAGTGCTGGAAGTCTTAGCATCAGCAATCAGACAACAAAACAAAATAAAAGGCATCAAGATTGGCAAGGAGGAAGTCAAACTTTCACTTTTTGCAGATGACATGATACTTTACATGGAAAACCCGACGGAATCCACCAAAAGCCTACTAGAACTGATTCATGATTTCAGCAAAGTTGCAGGATACAAAATCAATGTACAGAAATCGGTGGCATTTCTATACACCAACAATGAAGCAGCAGAAAGAGAAATAAAGAAGCTAATCCCTTTCACAATTGCAGCAAAACCCATAAAATACTTAGGAATAAACCTAACCAAAGAGGTGAAAGACCTCTACACTGAAAACTATAAAAAACTTATGAAGGAAATTGAGGAAGACACAAGGAAATGGAAAAACATCCCATGCTCATGGATTGGAAGAATAAATATCGTCAAAATGGCAATACTACCCAAAGCAATCTACACATTCAATGCAATCCCAATCAAAATTGCACCAGCATTCTTCTCAAAGCTAGAGCAAACAATCCTAAAATTTGTATGGAACCACAAAAGACCTCGAATAGCCAAAATAATACTGAAGAATAAAACCAAGGCGGGAGGCATCACAATCCCAGACTTTAACCTCTACTACAAAGCGGTGGTCATCAAGACTGTATGGTATTGGCACAAAAACAGACACATAGACCAATGGAATAGAATAGAAAACTCAGAAATGGACCCGCAAGTATATGGTCAACTAATTTTTGACAAAGCGGGAAAATGTATCCAATGGAAAAAAGACAGCCTCTTTAACAAATGGTGCTGGGAGAATTGGACAGCAACATGCAAAAGAATGAAACTAGACCACTTTCTTACACCACTCACAAAAATAAATTCTAAATGGATAAAAGATCTGAATGTGAGACAGGAAACTGTCAAAATCCTAGAGGAGAAAACAAGAAAAAACCTCTTTGACCTAAGACACACCAATTTCCTACTCGACACGTCTCCAAAGGCAAGAGAATTAAAAGCAAAGATGAACTATTGGGACCTCATCAAGATAAAAAGCTTCTGCACAGCAAAAGAAACAACCAACATAACGAATAGGCAACCAACGGAATGGGAAAAGATCATCGCAAATGACATATCGGATAAAGGACTAATATCTAAAATTTATAAAGAACTTACCAAACTCCAAACCCGAAAAACAAACAACCCAGTGAAGAAATGGGCGGATGATATGAATAGACACTTCTCCAAAGAGGACATTCAGATGGCCAACAGACACATGAACAATGCTCAATGTCACTCAGCATCAGGGAAATACAAATCAAAACCACACTGAGATACCACCTCACACCAGTCAGAGTGGCTAAGATGAACAAATCAGGAAACTATAGATGCTGGCGAGGATGTGGAGAAGTAGGCACCCTCCTACACTGTTGGTGGGAATGCAAACTGGTGCAGCCACTCTGGAAAACGGTGTGGAGGTTCCTCAAAAAAATGAAAATAGAGCTACCCTATGATCCAGCAATAGCCCTGCTAGGAATCTACCCAAGAGACACAGAAATGCTGATGCATAGGAGCACGTGTACCCCAATGTTCATAGCAGCACTTTCGACAATAGCCAAATCATGGAAAGAGACCAAGTGCCCATCAACTGACGAATGGATAAAGAAGTTATGGTACTTATATACAATGGACTACTACGTGGCAATGAGAAAAAATGAAATCTGGCCATGTGTAGCAACATGGATGGAACTGGAGGGTATTATGTTAAGTGAAATAAGTCAGTCAGAAAAAGACAGATACCATATGTTTCCACGAATAGGTGGACTTTGTGAGACTAAGCAAAAACCAGGGGGAGGGGAAGAGGGGAAAGGAAAAAAAGGCACAGAGAGGGAGGGCGATAAAACATAAGAGACTCTCAAAGACTAAGAAAAAAACTGAGGGTAAGGGGGATGAGGGAGGGGGGAGAGGGGGTGATGGGCATTAAAAAGGGCACATGTTGGGATGAACACTGGGTGTTATATGTAAACCAATTTGAAAATAAACTATTATTAAAAAAAAAAAAAAAGATGGTTATTTTTCAGTCTTCAGAAATCCAGCATCTGCTCCATTCAGCTGATGTGGTTCGGGAGATTCATAGTAGTGCTAAGAATGGTGCCATATACGAAGTCCTGGGGACAATGTGTCAATAGGCCTATGGCCACAGAGGCTAGAAAAATCCACAGCAGACCAGTTATAAATGAGTAATTTTCTCCCCCCTAAATTTTACATATTACATTTTTAAGTTTTTTTTTTTTTTTAACTTTTATCCTCTTTTACTTGGTTCCTTAAAGGGATGATCTAACATTTTCCAAGTTCATCAGAACTTCAGGCATCGATCAGCGATTTCAGTGACTGGGCCATCTCTTGATAGCACACATATTTCACCCTTTACTATTTAACACTTTTTATTCATTGATCACCTGGCAGCATGACGGAAAGTCTCCTGTGTGGTGGGCATCTGCAACAATTCTGGATGTGCCAGTGAACCCGAAGATTCAAACATACACTGAACGGTCATGGAAATGAAGCTCACTTCCATAAAAGAGAGCACCCTGCCTCATCCCCACATGTCTGTGGGGGGCCACTCTGTGCCTGGACCACTAAGCAGCAGACTAACCGGTTACTTCACACCTCAAGCAGGAAAGCTGGCAGAGAAAAGGCCCTAAGTTCTTCACACAAGAGGACTAAGCCTAAGAGAGCAGACTAAGGCCCAAAAGGTCAAACAGGAAGTCCTCAGGTTCTCACTCACACATTTCATTTGTTTTCTATGAGGCTGACCCTAGCTGCTCTGGCACCCAACTTAATAGCTCTGTACACTACACACACACACACACACACACACACACACACACTTTTTATTATTGAAGTTTCCAAATAAACATGAAAGTAGAGACACTAGCATATACTTCTCATGTACCCATAGGCCACCTTCAGCAAGTGCCAACACATTTTTCCACCTTTTTTGCCTTTCCATTTTGGAGCAAGGGATAGAACTATTTGACACAGTATATACTATACTTATTCTTTGTTTGCTTATGGTCTCTCTTTTCCCCTAACTAGAATGAAATAAACATGAAGGCAGCTCACTGCATTACTCTCAGAGTCTTCAACGGGGTCTATCATATCACACAGCAGATGCTCAACAAATACTTGATCTATGACTGAGTACCTACATGAATGAATGAATGAGCTCCCAGGCTCCTCTTGTGTGGCCCCTGTGCTTCCATTTAATGGGGCCATGTGTAGTCAACCATACTTCCCTTATTCCCCCTCACTTTTCCAGGGTCAACTAGAAGCAAAAGCAGTAACTACTCATCACAGGCAATGTGGTTATTAAGTTTCTACTGCTGACAAGATCTTGCAAACAAGTCCCATAAACCATCAGGGAGGCTCAAGTATGAGCAACATTCCTAAAAGGCTACAAAGGTGGCAAAGAATATTAAATGCCTATTTATGTGTATATGTATATATATGTGTATACAGAGGCATATATATGTGTTTGTCAAACAGAAGAGCAAGCTCAGGCATATGTACAATACTCACATGCAACCACGAAACCTAGTCAGGTCGTTGTTAGGCTTCTCACACTCGATTACACTGGTGAACGTCAAAGGATTGAATTCGGAGACCTAAAATAACAGCATGCATACATTAGAGAAATGGCTTAGACCATTCCATTCTAAAAGCACTTGCTCTTCTGTCTCACATCCATGTAGGGCAGGGAAATTTCATGGGAGGAGTCTGCCCAGTAACCTCTACAGAATGCCAGTGCACACGCAGCACTTAGCTCAGGCTTTCTCATTTTTATACTGAAATATAACCAATTGTTGTAGAATGAATAGCAATTGGTAAATAAGCTGAAAGGATTACTGCTCTAATAAAAATAAGAATATAAGGTAACAGCAAAGAAAGCCACTAATGATTAAGGTAACAGCAAAGAAAGCCACTAATGATTGAAAGGGATGAATGAATTTTTTGAAACAGGCCAGCACCTTCCAATTTCCTATACAGATTTAGAGAAGCAAATTCCATCTAGAAAATAGGAACTTATAATAAAATGACATTTCCTCAATGTGCACTAAAATTTTTGCACAAATATTTAATGAAAAACATCTAAATAACCAATGTGTGGGACTCCTGGATGACTTAGTTGGCTGGGCATCAGACTTTGGCTCAGGTCATGATCTCACAATTCGTGAGTTCGAGCCCCACCTTGGGCTCCGTGCTGACAGTTCTGAGCCTGGAGCCTCCTTTGGATTCTGTGTCTCCCTCTTCCTCTGCCCCTCCCCCACTTGTGCACGCATGTGCACACTCTCTCTCTCCTTCAAAAATAAAGAAACGTTAAAAAAAATTAAATAACCAATGTGTAACCCAACAATTTCTTTATTATTTCGCTTGATAAAAAAATGACAACTCACCATAGTCTCTCATTGGTAATTTTGCCACTGATAGATGCAGCAGTGCCATAAACCATACAAATAGATCAGGAGTGGAAAGTGAGAAGGAAGAGGGGAGAAAGGAGGGAAATGCAGGCAATAAGTCTTTTGGATAAGTAGCTGATGATAGTTAATGGATTTTTTAAAAATCAGCTTTCATTGCTTAGTCTTGTCATTCTCTTTTCTCTACCAAGTGTCACAACATGGTAAAAAATTTAACTCTTTGATCACACGAGTAAATCATCACACAAAAAGTGCAAGTGGTTAAAAATCACGGCAATCGCATAAATACGGTTAACACCACCCCATGTGATTATTACTCTACCACAACAACATAGTTTCTGGCACAGAATACAGCCATAATGGTAATTACTCAAACATCAGTTCTTACTGTTTTCCAGTGTATCGTGTACATTAAACAGAAAATCCACTAGATAACAGTAGCTTAATTCAATAGCTGAAATTAAAATGATATTTTAAAAGGCTCTTCTTGAAGTTTAATTAGCCATCAGCTCTGCTCTTCTTGGACTGAAATGGTCTCTGGCTCTATTTCCAGAGTGAGGCTATGTTTCAAGCTGCCTTGTGTTCATTTAAAGCCATGCAAAGCCTCTTGAAGCCAGTTGGTTGTCTTTTCCAGGGCAGACATCTGCAGATACGGGATCCAGGATAGCCATGAAGGGACTGAGTTCCACAGCACACAGGATTATTCTTGGCAGACAAGGAGGGTGCACTTAAAATACTCTGTCTCTGTTTGTTATTCTTTCTCTCCATGAAAAATGTAATGTGAATGGCTCAGAAATGGTAGGACATTCTGTTTCTAACTTCAGCGCTGCATTCATAATGTTCCATCAATAACCATGTGCCTTGGGGAATGTACATGTCCAAGGCACAAGTTGCCTGGCTTCATCCACTTCGTCTGGAATTGGGGAGAATTCTGAGGATTTTTAGAACTGGAGGAATCTTCAGAGATTGTTATAATTGAATTGTGTAGCCCCTCTGTCCCACACCCCAGAATTCACATGTTGAATATGAACCCCAAGAACCTCAGAACCTGACCATATTTGACAGTTTTATAAACCGATAATTAAGTTAAAAATGAGGTCATTAGGGGGAGCCCTAATACAATCTGACTGGTATCGTTATAAGAGGAAATTTGGACACATACATCAAAGTACAATCATATAAAGTGAAGAGATGGCCATCTACAAGCCATGGAGGGGGTGCTCAGAAGAAACAAACCTGTAGACTCATTGATCCTGGACTTCCAGCTTCCAGAACTTTAAGAAAGTCCATTTCTGTGGTGTAAGCCACTTAGTCTATGGTATTTTGTTATGGCAGCCGTAGCAAACTAATACAGAGACCATGTTTTAGTTTCTCATTTGAAAACGTTTCACGTCCAGAGTATACCTTTTAGATGGGAAAATTCTACTTACATTCATTGTTTCTATGTAAATTGGCAATGTGATAATATCCTATTTAAGAAATATATTTATCTTTCTCTCTCTCCACTCATCTATCTCTCTGCTTCATTCCAAACTGGTTTCAAGGTCATGTCCTAGTCACCATCAGCCAAACTTCTGTCAACCCTGTCCCCTAAAGCATGGACAGACTTAGAGGGCCCCGATCCATCCTTCCATCCTGAGCATGCTAACTCCATTTTTTTTAAAGCAGATACACAATTGGAGAAGATGAAAAAATTCTGAAAGTGGATGATACTAATGGTTAGTGAATAAAATTAATGTCACAGAACTGTACACTTAAAAATGGTTAAATGGTAAATTGTGTGTAATATATATTTTTACCATGACAAAAAAAGTTTTAAAGAAAGTACATATAAACCAACACTGAGAACTGATTGTGAAGAAATGAATTTATCATCAAGTAGAACACAACCCAGAAACCCAGGGATTTCAATACAAATATAAAAAGCATGTATGAGTAGTTCTTGAGGGTATTGCATCACCTGAATCATTGTCACCAATTACAATTTTTTGATAGCTTGTTAAATGTCAGGCCTTGAGCTAAGTGCTATTCACCACCATTCATGACCACACTATGAGGTTGGTTTTCATGATACCTTTAATTTAGGGTGATTAAGGACCATGCCCAAGGTCAAGAGGTCTTTGAGTAACTGACGGCAGTTCCTCAGCCTCTCAGACATCCAGCTCAGCTGCTGACATCCTGTGAGACTACCTTGCTTTAACAGGAAAAGATGACACTATATTTAATAAGTCAAAAACTGTGCAATTAATTCTACAGAAAATTTCAGGAACATGTGGGTGGATCAGTCGGTTAAGCATTTGACTTCCGCTCAGGTCATGATCATGGTTTGTGAGTTTGAGCTCCGCACTGGGCTCTGTGCTGACCGTGCAGAGCTGGCTTGGGATGCTCTGTCTCCCTCTCCCTCTGTCCCTCCACCACTTGTGCACGTGCTCTCTCTCAAAAATAAACATTAAAAATGTTTTTTAATTCTACAGAAAATTTCAAAGATAGTTAAATATGTCTTTAAGTGTTTATGTTTTTAAAAACATGCTTCAGTTAAATATATTCTTGTCTGACTGTCGATATACACCCCCTTCTCATCGTCAGCAATGCCTGTGGATGAATTAGCAGAGTTTACCCAAAAATCAGGAGATCTGGGATTTAGTCCTAGTTCTTCAGCTTAATAAATGTGAGACTTTTAGCAAGTTGAAGAGAGAGCATTTGGACTTGGATCTCTGAGGTCTCTGGAATCATATGAATGCACAATTCCACAGAATGCAGAGGTGATTCTAATTCACCCTTATGCTTGTGACAGGCTCAGTATTGAGAGGTGCTGCAGAAGCATAATTACTCTTGGGTGCTCTCGCACTGGTCGGCCCTCAAACTGAGGCTGCTGGCCTTCTCTAGCACCACCACAGCAGGCCAAGTATCTTGGGCCAAGTGTAGCTGATGACATCACTCACTGCAGAGCAGATGTGTCCAAACAAATACCACACTCATACTTTCTGCTGCTATACTCCAAATATTTCTGCAGCTTCTCTGGACAAAGTGATTTGATCTTATTAGATGAGAAGGAAGAGGCAGGGCAATGACACAGGAGAGCTCTGCCCTTGAACTTGCATTATTGTTAGATACTGCAGCAGCCAAGAGCCTTCTGAGCCAAGTCACTCCAGCAGATGGTCCCTCCTTCAGATGCCCAGCACCTACCTCCCCAGCACTCTCTCCAGGTAGAACAGGTATCTATACAGGTACTGTGTCTGTGATTCAACCACATGGAAGAGGCACAATGTCTAACTGAGCAGTGTGCAGACTGTTCATTGAATGAATGCTTGATTCAAAGGGAAGATTATGTTACCAATATTGTATTTCATATTTGTGTTAAATGAATTACAAAAAAACTATTTAGTACAAGCCAAAGGGCACTTCCTCCATCCTAAAACAAAAGTAGTAATGTCTAAAAGGACATCCGTAATCTATTAAAATAGAAATCTTTATTTTTTATCCTAAGAGAAGTGAAATGAACCAGTTTACACTGCTTTGAAAATGGGATAAGCACATGCTTCCAAAGACCCTACCAGCTCTCCACATAGAGATTTCAGAGTAAGGCTGTGTGTCTTGATCTCTGGATGACATGGTCACAGAGAAGCCAGGTGAGAGAATGCACAGAGCCTAGAAATGAGCAAAAACACACAGAAAACACACATGCTCCTTCTGTCCCCTGCATCTGGGACCCTGTCCAGAAAATGTCCTTTGTGTCACTTGTTATGATGTTTCTAGTCACAAGGGACTCAGGGTTTCCCCTCTTTTTCCAGCCTCAACATCACCACCCCACATCAGCTTTCAAAGGCTGATCACCCTACATCAGCTGTTGCCTTACAGGATGAAATCCACATCCTAATACAGTGGCCAGACTCTGCTCAGGGTCAGCTGCCACCCCTCCCACCTCCTATTCCTGCCATTTGGGATGTCGTGGAGAGGCCCAGACCTTTCTGCATTGGTTCCCTTGCCCTCCCATACTACTCTACCTGGCTGCTTCCTGCATTTCAAGATGTGACAGCCCATTGCCCTAGGTAGGACAGGCAGGTGCCACTGCTTTGAGCTTGCATGGGCTCCAGGTACATGTGCTTGGCTGAAACTAGCTTTATCCATGCTTCACTAGACCTCAGGTTCCCTGAGGACAGGAGCTCAACTCCCTTGAGGCCAGCCCAGGCCTGGTGCACACGTGGTCCAGGGGTGATGGGTGCGTATCCTGTAAGGATCTCATGTACCACAAGCTTCCAAATAGAGCTCCATGCTAGGCTCCTGGGGCCTAGAACCTCTGCCTGCCAGGTGCTCCTCACCTGATGCTGAGACAAATAGGACTGTCAAGGGGGCTAGTAGGGCTTCTCTGTGTTTCAGAAGCACAGTCCCTTTCTGGTGCAAGTGCATTTCACTTAGTAGCAATATAAAACAATTTCTTCACAGTCTCTAATCTATCTGCTATTTATTAACAAAGAGTGAACAATATTTGAATTAATTTAGGCAAAGTATTTTAACATAATTAATGGAATAATCACTCTGACTCTTTTGTTTTGCATTTTTTTTAAGTTTATTTATTTTGGGAGAAATCAAGAGTGGAGGAGGGGCAGAGAGAGGGGAAGAGAGAGAATTCCAAGCAAGCCCTATGCTGCCAATGCATATCCCAACATGGGACTCAATCCCATGAACCATGAGATCATGACCTGAGCTGAAATCAAGAGCTAAAACCAACTGAGCCACCCAGGTGCCCCTGTTTTGCATTTTAATCCAACTTGTATTTACCATATGACTTCCAGTGCCATGGGAATTCAAAAAAGGGCAGATAGACCAATACTGCATGAGCAAAACAACGAATAAATGAAAATTTACTTATTCACTGCAAGACTGTATTGCCAAATCAATATTTTCTCATAGTTAACCTGAAATGAGAAAGAAATAGCCTGTCTTGTTCACCTAGGTGCCCCTGGCAATATAGTCAGTACTGAATCAATCAATTAATCAAAACCTGAATGAAATTATAGGCATTCTGGTACTGGTGGCAGGAGACATCAAACATATAAGGAGACTAAATCAATGTAACCTTTTTTCTAATCACTTTCATAGATTCAGTGTCACACTGGGAGTTTATGCCCTAATACAAATGATCAGAAAACACATTTAAATTACTATTTAACCTACAGTTGCAATAGTTGTGAATGTATTATCTAATGTGTCCTAAATAAGCAAATGCTTATATAGGTTGGTGCTGCAGGCACAGCAAAGCACTGGGTGGCATGTAGTACAGCTCCTGATGGTTTCTGGGACTGCCACCCTCCTTCCTGATGCCACAGTCCTCTCCAGGGAAACCAAGCTGGCTAGGACCATGGGACGGGTGTAAGGTCCTCAGCTGACCTTACAGGAGGCTCTGGAAGTGCTAAGCCTTTGACAGCTCATAGAGAAACTGATCAAGGAGTATCTAGGTAGGTGCCTTCTTTTTCTAATGGCAAATTTTCCTTCCCTAAGTACAAGGATCAAGTGGACCTCTCTTTGTTTGAAAATAGAAAGCCGGCCTTGCCCTGTTGACTCTGACTTGAAAATGCAGGAGCAACCCCACCCTTCCTTTCCCTGCCTTTTCATCCTTTGTTCCCTTACCTCCTTGCTGTTTCATAGTCAAAAAAGCCTCCAAGTTTTAGTTTAGATGGTGGCAAAATTCAAAGGCCTAGAGTGCTGGGTTTGAGCCTAAATTCTTAAAATCAAAAGCCTTTCTTTCCGTCACGGCTACAAATGCTTCGTGCTGCCTTCATGGGCTGTGATTGCCAGCAGCTCTGCTTTTTCTTTTATCAAATGTGTTAAGAGTATCTAAGGATAGGCTATGCAGACAGTAAGCAAAAGGAGTTGTTTTATAGAAAACCAACTTCAAAACCTAAATGAGGTCTGTATTTTAAAATAGCCCTCTGTAAAACATCTGTACTTAACCCAACAAAGTGTCACTGTATGAAACATGTCTACAGTAAAGCTG
Source organism: Paguma larvata (assembly GCA_030068075.1). NCBI lineage: Eukaryota > Metazoa > Chordata > Mammalia > Carnivora > Viverridae > Paguma > Paguma larvata. The sequence continues at coordinate 117,401,678 of CM057827.1, forward strand.
CTAAGTTCATTTGCATTGCCAGGTTACAAGTCAACTTGTCTGCTTCACAGCCATGAACTTCTCCCTCTTCCATCGCTACAGGTGGGTGTGAAGGAGTGAGCAAAGATAGAGTTGTGTGTGGGTATAAACCTGTCACATTTTGGGGATCGCTGGACAGATACCCTAGCTGGAGATAAGGTGCACTCCTCTCAACAGGTAGCACAGAAAGAACGAGAGACATCTATAATGAAGTGGCTTTGAGGGCAGGTCCCAGTGGTACCCATGTAAGAAAAACGTCATACAGCTAGTGTTAAGATAAAATCAGGATGGAGGATTTAAAAGTCAGTGAAGCAGGTGGGAATGCAAACTGGTACAGGCACTCTGGAAAACAGTATGGAGGGTCCTCAAAAAATTAAAACTGGAGCTACTCTATGACCCAACAACTGCACTGCTAGGTATTTATCCAAGGGATACAGGTGTGCTGTTTCAAAGAGACACACGCACCCCAATGTTTACAGCAGTGCTATCAACAATAGTCGAAGTATGGAAAGAGCCCAAAAGTCCATCGATGGATGAATGGACAAAGGGGCAAAGAGGGGATGGGGGAGAGGGAGAGAAGCGGGGTTTGTGCTCACCTGAACTCACCCAAAGCGGAGCTTGTGCTTGCCTGGAGTGGGGCTTGAGCTCACCAACCATGAGATCATGACCTGAGCCACAGTCAGATGCTTAACTGATAGAGCCACCCAGGAGCCCCAGTAAGTTTGAAAATTTAAACGAAAAGAACATATTACTAGAAAAATACAAAGCACTAAAATTTATAGTAGAAAAATACATGTTATATTTATTTAATATTAAATACACTGAAAGGTCATTTAAATCTTTCCACAAAGAAAATTCAGATGGTTTTACCAATGAATTTTACTAAATAGTTCAGGAAGAAATAACACGAAACTCTTCTAGTGAGTAGAACAAACACTTTCTAACCTATATAACGAAGCCAATATCAGCTTGGTACCAAAACCCAACAAACACATTATAAAAATAGAAAACTACAAGCCTATCTTATTTATGAAAATATTCTTAATAAAACATTAGCAAACTAAGTCCAACTATTTATTAAAAGATAATACCTTAGAAAAGTATATATAGTCCAAGAAATCAAAGTTGGTAATAGCATTAGAAAAATCAGTGTAATCAGCAACATTAGCCCAAAAGTAGAAAAAAATCATATAATCCTCTCAATTGAAGCGGAAAACACATTCTATATAATTCAACATCTGTTCATGATAATGCTTCCTTGCTAGGGGCAAAGAATAAAAAAAGGAAAACAAAAGATCATCCTTAGTCTGTAAAATGTATTCAGCAATAGCCTAGCCTAATAAAATACTATAAGAGTAAAATGTTCAAATTTTTCCCTTTAAAATTGGTATCAAAGATGGAATATCTGTCACCACCATTTCTATTCAAGACTGGATTGGAGGTCTTTGCCATTACAACTGGGTAAGAAAAAGAACCAAAAGTGTAATAATTGAAAAGGTGGAAACAATGCTATCATCATTTGCAAACAAAATGATTATATGCATAGAAAATCTAAAATAATCTTCAGAAAACTTGTTAGAATTAATAAGCAGGTCTAGATTTCTGGATACAAGATCATTTACTGTATTTCTACAGATTGCATACATAAACATATACGCATATACATACACGTATGTGTGTATATTGACTTTAGTACTTTGTAAATGCACATACCTATTACATTTATAAACACACTCTAACAAGCTTCCAAAATCATTTTGTAGAAACAAATCTAACAAGAATATGCAAGTTCTCTACATTGAAAATACAGAGTATTACTGAGAGAGATTACAGGATATATAATTAAGGGGAGAAACATGTATTTATGAATTAGAGGACTCAAAATTATAGCTATCAATTACTTTCTCTCCGAATTTATTTATATATTCAATCTGAACACAATAAATATCCCAATGTCTTGGGGCCCCTGGGTGGCTCAGTTGGTTAAGCATCTGACTCTTGGTTTTGACTCAGGTCATGATCTCACAGTTCACGAGATTGAGCCTTGCATCGGGCTCCACACTGACAGCGCAGAGCCTGCTTGGGATTCTCTCTCTTCCTTTCTCTCTCTCTGTCCCTCCCCAGCTCCCACATCTTCTCACTCTCTCTCAAAATAAGTAAATAAACTTAAAAAAAAATCCCAACATCTTGAGAACTAGACAAGTTCAGTCCAAAAAACATGGAAAGCCAAGAATAGTAGATACTCTTGAAAAGAAGACAAAGTGAAAGGAAGAGCTCCACCATGTATGAAGAGTAATCAGAAATCCAAAGTAGTTAAAACTGTAGTACTGGTGTAAGGTTAGACAAATGAACAGAACAGAATAAGGGGGCCTTGAGACAGAGCCATGAATACATGGTCATCTGATTTATGATATGTGGCATCACTCTAGGAAAAAGGATACCTTTTCATAAGTGATTTGGGGATAAATAGGCATTCATATGGGAAAAGGAAATGAAACCTGATGTTACCCCCCATCTAGAAAAATCAATTCCAAGTAGATTTTGTCCATAACTGTGAAAGGTAAAACAACAAACCTTTTAGAAAATTATAGGAGAATATCCTCATGATACCAGAATACAGGAAGATTTATTAAATGAACTTTCAGAGGAATTAGTTACAGAAAAAGACTGATATATTGTCTTATAGAAATATTTATGACTTACCTTCATCAAAAGACGCCATAAGAAAGAATGGAAAGGCAAGCCACAGAATGGAAGAAAATATCTGCACAGGGATTTGATAAGACAGTATATACAAAACTCCTAGAAAATATTTATGAAAGACAGCTAACCTAGTGGAAAATTAGACAAAGGATTTGAATAGGGATGTTATTATGTATCATGTATCTCTTTGAGAAAAAATTTTAAAAGGTGTTCAATATCCTTGGTAAATAGAAAAATACAAATTAAACCATAATGAGATTCCCATTGAGTATACCCAATGAGATATCTATGAGAATGACTACAAGAAGGGCACCTGGGTGGCTCAGTCAGTTGGGCCTCTGACTTTGGCTCATGTCATGATCTTGCAGTTCATGAGTTTGAGCCCCACATCTAGAGCCTGCTTCAGATTCTGTGTCTCCCTCTCTCTCTCTGCCCCTCCCCCACTTGCACTCTGTGTCTCTCTCGAAAATAAACATTTAAAAAAATTTAAAAAACGAAGAATGACTACAAGAAATAAAGTACCAAGTACTGATAAGGAACTGGTACTAAGTGAACTCTCACACACTGCTATTGAGTTTAACCACTTGGATAATGCACATTATCTACTAAAATTAAAAAGATGTGGGAGTAGAATAGACCCTTTCCTTATCACTCCCAGGGACTATCATGGAGAATTAGTGCTTCCCATCCCTTCACCTTTAGGCTATAGTGGATAAGAAGTCCTGGTTCCTGGAGGAGGAGAATGGGGGTAGGATGAAATACTTTTCCATCTGAAAACCATTCCATTAACCTAAAGCTATGGCTGCTACCTGTCATAGGCTCCTCATGCCAGAACACCAACACAAAAAGAACATTCCTAAATATCTTGAGTAGAGATGGTTGCCGATATATCACTGGGACAGGGAAAAGCAAGTTTGAAATTTAGAGAATCTGCTAGGGCATCATTGGTGCTTCCATAATTGGCGACAATGAGAGTGGAACTGCAGCAACCATACCCAACAAAGGCACAGTGACCAGGACCTCACTGGGAACAAAGGTCTTGGCCACTCCATCAAGCAGACCTAGACCAAACCAGCAGCTGGCTGAGGTGAAGGGAATCTGAAATAGGTGGCAGAGGAGAGTGATCATGTATACTAATTATGGCCTCAGGAGCAGCAATTGTCTTGTTTTACTTTATAAAAAGAAACTGTAATGGGTGCCACTTAGAAGTATTGACTACTTACACTCAAATCCTTTTCTGTGTGTGTTTCAAGACAACAAGATAAATGACAGGTGCTCAAGAAGACGGAAGAAGAGATAGCTTTTGAAATAAACTTCTGTTTCCTCACTTTTGTCCTACTTGCACTCCCATTCTGGTTTCGAAGTTAATTTCAGAACACATGACTTCTATAATTTTGGTTCAATGTCTCCTTCAATGGCTTCTACTCCCTAAGAAATGAATTATAAATGTCTCTACCTGTCATTCATTGCCTTGCAAAAATGGCCCCCAACTGACCTTTTCTCCAGAATTTTTGCCTGTGACCATCTTGAATCTGGATGCTAATCCACCTAGAGAACTCATTTGTTTTCTGAACACATCCAAGGCTTTCTTGACACCCTATCCTTATTCAAGCTGTATCCTATGCCAGGGGAGCTCCCTTCAAGTGTTTCAAAGTCCATATTATCTCCTTAAGAGAAATAACAAGGGATGCCTGGGTGGCTCAGTTGGTTAAGTGTCCGACTTCGGCTCAGGTCATGATCTCACAGTTCATGAGTTCAAGCCCGGAGTCAGGCACTGTGCTGACAGCTCAGAGCCTGGAGCCTGCTTCAGATTCTGTGTCTCCCCCTCTCTCTGCCCCTCCCATGCTCATGCCCTGTTCTCTCAATAATAAATAAACGTTAAAAAATGTTTTTTAAAGGAAAGAAATGAGTGTCAACCCCCACCAATTATAAAGTACTATTCAAATGTGAAGTTTTTCTATACTAATATAACGGCCTAACAAAGAGTCATCACTCTTAAATATCATCTTCTATATGAAATGATTTCCTTCTGTCCTTAACTTCTGAGTTCTTGTCCACCAAACTGCTAAGAGTCTTACTAACTCCTGCTTGGATGAACACAGTCCATATAGTTATCTTAACACTTCCCTGTGACTAAGTGTTGTGAAGGCAGGGGCCATCTTCATCATGGATAGGCATTCTGATTATCACCAGAACTAAGTGCCTTGTTCAGGAGAAAAGGTTGAGCATGCATAACTAAGTGAACTGAACAACAAGTACATGGGAAAAAGCACCCTCAACAAGGAGGGAGATTTTAAAATATAAAGTTCAGGGCTTCTGATACTGGTAAAGTAGTAACAGAGAATGGACTTAATCTATAGTGAGAAGTAACGAACAGACCAAATATATCAAACAAAGACACCGAATATTTGGATAGTAATACCTGAAAGGGAAAACAAAGGATGTGAGCCCTATATTTGCCCCACATTACTGCTTTGGAAGATTTTTTAGGCCATGACAGAGGGAGGGGGAAACCCAGCTGGTTGATTTTTTCAGTGAAGGAGCTGCACCTGAAAGTACAAGAACAAGAGCTAAAGTCCCAGAGAAGACAAAAGTGCAGAGAGAACCCTGGGAACCTATAGAAGGTCCTCCTCAAGTACCCACCAAGGATCAAAGACATACACACATGACAGAGCTACTGAAGAACAGAAAGAACAATCTAAAAGGATTAGAGAGAGCTATATTCTGGGCTCACACATATCTCACAACAGTACCTGTTCCAAGCAGGAAGAATAGAAAGTCACAATCCATGAACACTGATAGAGTACTCAGGAAGGGAGAATAATTAGTTCTAGATGAGCACTGCTTTGATTATACCTAACAAATCAAGCTATTTTCAGTTACTTAAGTGAAGCTCAAGTTTAAGAATATTTAGAAACATGAAAATAGGTAGCACCCAATAATGTAAAATCCAGATATCTGACAGGAAAATAAGACCCTGAGAAAAATTAATAAGTCAGTTAAAACTGATTCAAAAGAGACACGGATGTTAGAATTTGCAGAAAGGGACATTAAAACAGTAATTATAACTAGATTTTCTATGATCAAAACTTAAGGACAGGGAAATTATTAAAAAAGGGGCCCAACTGAACTTCTAGATATAAAAACTACAATGCCTAACACGAAAAATAAATCAGATGAGATGAACACCAGAGTAGTAACTGCAAAAGAAAAGATAGTGAACTTGAAAGATAGCAACACAAACTATCCGAACTGAAATACAAAGAGAACAAAGAATCAAAAAGAAAAAGAACAGGGGTGCCTGGGTAGTTCAGTAGGTTAAGCATCTGACTCTTGATTTCAGCTCAGGTCACGATCTCATGGTTGGTGAGTTAGAGTCCCATATTGGGCTTGCACTGACAGTTCGGAGACTACTTGGGATTCTCTCTCTCTCTCTCTCTCTCTCTCTCTGCCCTCTCTCTCCTGTTCTCTGTGCCCCTCCCCTGCTTGCATACTATCTCTCTCTCTCTCTCAAAATAAATAAACTTAAAAAAAAAGGAAAAGAACATCAGTGAATTATGGGACAACTTCAAGAGGCAACTTAATATTTAAGTACTTGGAGTTAGTAAAGGAGGGAAAAGATATGAAAAGAAAATTTATGAATAGTTATAGCTAAAAAGTTTCTAAACTTGATGAAAACCATAAACCTGCAGATCCAAGAATTCCAAGCCTCAAAATGACAAAGAAAATTACAATGTCACATCATAATCAATTAGCTCAAAATCAACAATTAAAAAAAATACTAAGAAAAGTTGTGTTATATACACAGGTATGAAAATAAGGATGATCACAGACTTCTCATTGGAAACAATATAAGTGAAAAGACAGGTGAGCAACGTCTTCAAAGCCCTGAAAGACAAGATACTGTCAAATATAATTTATACTCAGTATAGATATACTTCAAAAATAAAAGCAAAATAAAGATGTTTTCACAGACACAAAGGTTGAAAACAAATCACCACCAAGATAACCACACTACCAAGAAATATCAAAAGTCTTTTGGGCAGAAGGAAAATGATATCATTCGGAAATTTGGCTCTGGCCAAAATAATAAGGAGCACAGAAAATGTTAACTACATGGGTTGGGTTTATCCCTTATTATATAAACCTCTTTAATATATGTATAAATATAAAAACAAAATAGCAAGGCACCGTGGTGGTTAACACACATATGTAAAATAGTACAAATGTTGCAAGGCTTCGAGAAAAATGGAAGTATACTACTGCAAAGTTCTTTTATTATAGGTGAAGTGGAATAATATCACTTGAAATAGACTGTGATAAGTTAAAGATGTATCCTATAAACCCTAAAGTATCTACTAAAGTAGCAAAACAATGAGTTGTAGCTAATTAGACAAAGAAGAGAACAGAAAAAGATGAAAAAGAGAAGATGAGAAAGCAAATACCAAGAGTATAGACTTAAACTCAACCATGTCAGTAATCTCATTAAATGCAAAAGCTTTAAACATTCCAATTAAAAGGCAGAGATTGTCAAAAAAATTTAGGAGGGGAAAAAAAAGGCAAGAGCCAACTATCTGTTGCTTATAAAAAATAGATTTCAAAAAGTAAAGTCACACTGGTTAAAAAAAGGTGAAGATGTTAAAGAAGTAAAAGAAAAAAAAAGCTGAAGTGGACAGAATAAATTTCAGCTCAAACAATACTGTCAGGGATGAGTAAGGTCATTTCATAGTGATAGGGGAGTCATAATGCCCCAAACAATGAAGCTTCAAAATAAATGAAGCAAAATTTATAGATCTGCCAAGAGAAATAGACAACTCCACAATTATACTCAGAGGTTTCAACAGCCCTTTCCAGTAATTCATAGAATAAACTGGCATAAAATTAGTTAAGGGCATAAAAGACTTAAACACCACCATCAACAAGAAATTTGCAAGGACACAGAAGACTTAACACCATCAACAACAAATGCTTGACATTTATAGAACATTCACTCCACAAAAGCAAAATTTGCACTATCCTCAACAAAGCACCTTAAGAGAGACCATATCCTAGGTGATAAAATAAGTATAAATAAATTTAACACAGTTCAAGTCATATATAATATGTTCTCTGACCATTATGGAATTAAATTAGAAATCAATAACAAAGATCTATAGAAAATACCCAAATATTTGAAAACAAAGTTATACATTTCTAAATAACCTATGGGTTAAAAAGAATTCAAAAAGGAAATTAGAAAGTGTTTTGAACTGAATGAAAATAAGTACACAAATATGTGGGATTACGTTAAAGCAGAACACAGCGGTAAATTTATAGTAATAAATTCATGCGTTACAAATAAAGAATGGTCTCAAGTCAATGACCTCAGATTTAACATTAAGAAATTAGAAAAAATGAGTACACTAAATTCAACATAAGCAAAACAAGGTGATGAGGTTCAAATTGGAAATCAATGACACAGAAAACAGAAAAACAATGGAGAAAAATCAATAAAATTGAAAGCTTTCTCTATGAGAACATCAATAAAATGGTAAATCTCTAGCCACACTGATAAAGGAAAAAAGAGAGAAAGAGAGAGAGAGAGAGAGAAATGCTCTAATTACCACTATTAGGACTGAGTATGAACTAACATTGCCAATAAATTTAACAAACTAGATGAAAAAGGAAAAAGTCCTGAAAGACACAACTACCAATGTTCACTGAGGAAGAAACTATATAACCTGATCAGCCCTATATCTACTAAGAAATTGACATTTGATATGATGCTATACAGAGAAAGTCTCATGAATCCTCAAGAAAGGTACTATAGCTAATAAATTCAGCAAAGTTGCAGGATACAAGATCAATGAACTTTAAAAATCAGCTGTTTCAATCCATTAAATACAAACATTCTGGAAAGAAAATTAATAAAGCTATTCTATTGAGAAAGATAAAATATCTGGTAATAAAATTTAACCAAAGAGGGGAAAGACTTATATACTGAAAACTATAAAATACACCCAAAAGGGAGCACCTGAGTGGTTCAGTCAGGTAAGCATCTCTTGATCTCACTTCAGATCTTGATCTCAGGGTCATGAGTTCAAGCCCTGTCCTGGGCTCCAAAGGTGTGGAGCCTACTTTAAGAAAAAAAAAAATTTTATATATATATATATACACACACACACATATATATATATAATACATGTATACATGGCAGAAAGAAATTAAAGAATACCTAAATAAATGAAAAAATATATGTGATATATATGATATATATGATACATATATACATGGCAGAAAGAAATTAAAGAACACCTAAATAAATGGAAAAATATATATCATATATATATACATATACATGGCAGAAAAATTAAAGAATACCTAAATAAATGAAAAGATATCCTCTGCTCATGGAATGTCAGAACCACCCAAAGTGGTCTACAGATACAAATTAATCTGTCAAAATCCCAACAGCCTTTTTATGCAGAAATGTAAGTCAATCCCCAAATTCATGAAATACAAAAATGAATTTGGCAGACTCATATGTCCCTATTTCAAAACTTATAGCAAAGTTACAGTAATCAAATCAGGATAGTACTCACATAAAGATAGACATATAGACCAACAGAATAGAGAGCTCAGAAATAAACCCTCATACATAAAGTCAAGTGATTTTTGAAAAAAACTCAATAGAAAAAAAAGAACCAGTCTCTTCAACAGATGTGCTGGGACAACTGTATGAGGGTATCCTCATGCAAAGGAATGAAGTTGGATCCCAGCCTCACACCATGTACAAAAATTAACTCAAAATGGATCAATGATCTAAATGTAAGAGCTAAGCCATAAAATTCTTAAGAGAAAACAATGGGATAAATCTTCCTAATCTTGGATTAAGCAATGGATTCTTAGATGTGATAACAAAGACACAAACAACAAAAGAAAAAAAATGTTAAAATGAACTTCATCAAAATTAAAAATTTTGTGAATGAAAGGACATTATGGTTTAAGTGAAAAGACAACCTAGGGAATGAAAGAAAAATTCTGTAATCCAGTATCTAATTAAGGTTTAATGTCAGCAATATATAAAGAACTCTTACAAAGTCAAAACCAAAAGACTTTAAAGTCTTTAAAACTTGAGCGAAGAATTTGAACAAAGAATTTATCCAAAGAATATATAAAAAAAGAATATATAAAACATGAAAAGATGCTTAACTTTATTAGTCATTAGGAAAATGGAAATCAAAATCACAATGAAATACCACTTCATAACTACAAGGATGGCATTTTTTTTTTTAAAAAGGAAACTAATAAGTATTAACAAGGATCTGGAGAAATTACAATATTTATACATTGCTGGTGAGAATGTTAACTGTGCAGTCACTGTGCAAAAGAGTTTGATAGTTGGTCAAATAGTTAAACATAGAATAACCATAAGACCCAGCAATTCCATCTCTAAGTATAAACCCAAAAGAAGTGAAAACAGAGGCTCAAAGAGATACTTGCACACAAATGTGCACTGTAGCATCATTCACAATAGCCAAAAGTGGAAACAATCAAATGTCTATCAAGAGACGAATGGGTAGGCAAAATATGGCATATCCATACAATGGACTATTATTTAGCCATAAAAAGAATAAAGTTCTGATATATGCTATAACATGGATGAAACATGAAACATCATGGTAAATAAAATAAGTGACACCAAAGGAAAAATATATTATTCCATTTATATGAAATTTCTAGAATAGGCAAATTTATAGAGATAGGAAGTATGATAAAAGGTTGCCAGGGGCTGGAGTGTAGGAGGTTAGATAGCTTAATGGTTAGAGTTCTGTTTGGGTTAATGAAAAGTTTTGGAAATAGTGGCAATGGTTGTACAATAATGTGAATGAAATTCATGCTGTCCTTCCTTCCTTTTTAAAATGGTAAAAAGCTAATTTTATTACATATATTTTACCACAACTAAAATAAAAATCCTGGCTGACCACTACCACAGCAAATAATGTTGAGGGTGTGCAAGAACCGGAACTCTCATACATGCTGGTGGGAATGCATAATTGGCCCACCAATTCGGAAAGCAGTTGGCAGTTCTTAGAAAGCTAACCTACAATACAATCCAGCTATTCCACTCCTGGGTATTTTATTTATCTAAGAGAAATTAAAGCCTGTTTCCATACAAAGACCTATATATGAATTTTCAAAGCACCTTTATTTGTTAACCAAAAACTGTAAACAATCCAAATGCTTACCAATAGATGAATTATGGACATAAACAGTTGAGATATAGCTACAGAAAGGAGAATTATTGGCAATGAAAAGAAACGAATTACTGATACACAACAACTTAGATGAATCTCAAAATGTTTGTACCAAGAGAAAAAGGCCAGATGAAAAAAGTACATCTACGAATCTCTGGAAAATCCAAAATAAAGTGACTGAAAGATCAATGGTTGCTCAGGAGCTCAGGGAAGGGTGGGAGAGAAGCTTTACAAACTTTCAGGGGTGATGGATATATTCACAAACTTGGCTGTGATGACAGCTACTCTAGTGTATACATATGTAAAACTCATCAAACTGTCCACTTTAAATATGTACAGTTTATTATATGTCAATTGCACCTCAGTGAAGCAGTTTTATAAATGAAAGGACAGATGAAGTTTTCAACCGATAATTAACTAGCAGAAGTGTTTTTTCCCTCCTAGTGGCACACTACTTTTCCCTAAGTTTTTATTATTTGGGTGGGTCTTACAGAGAAGCTAAAAACAACTCCTTAATAAATTGTCTGCCCTTTAGGAAGTACACTGTCATCTGACTTCTCCAAGACTATTTTCACCTTAGGAAAAAAGAAACTTTCTCTCTCTCTCTTTCTCCCTTCCTCCCTTTCTCCTTCCCTCCTTCCTTCCCTCCCTTCAGTCCTTCATACCTTCCTTCACATTAGGAAAAGAGAAACTTCCTTCCTTCCTTCCTCCTTTCCTTCCTCTTTTCCCCCTCCCTCCCTTCCTTTCTCACTCCTTCCTTTCTCACTCAACAAATATTTATTCAGCACCTAATTATCAGGCATTATTCTAGACACTGGGAGTAAAGTCATAGAGAATATAAACAAAAATTCTTGCTCTCATGGAGTTTACATTTGACCGGGAGGAGATGGACAATTAAAAAATTAAGTACAGTGTGTGGTATGTTGCTTGAGAAGAATTATTATGGGGAAAAAATATGGCAGAAAATGGAGGGCCTGGCCAAGGAAAAGGAATTAACTCTGCTTTTCATGAAGAAGTCACAGAAATAATCACAGAGGAGACAACATTTAAGTGAAGACCTAGAAAAGGTGAGGGGTCAGCCATGCAGACAAAGAACTAACAAGTGTAAAACCCCTGGGGCAGAAATGTGCTGCTTTCTAAGGAAACAGAAGGCCAATGTGGACTAGTGAGAAGTAAGCAAGGAGGAAAGTGATAAGATTATGTCAGAGATGATAGGGGAAGATCATATAGGCTGGTGAGTCATTACTGATTTTGACTCTGAGTAAGAGAAGAAGCCATTGGAGGGTTGAAGAGGAGGCTGGGTGGGTGAGAGGCAGAGGCTGGGTTGGCGTAAGGGAAGGTGGAGAAGGGTAGAAGCAAGGAGGGTAGTTAGTATGGGGGCTTCTACAGTAACTCAAGCAAAAGACGATGGTGGCCTGGTCCATGGGGTAAAAGAAAACCTTGCTTACAGTCATGAGTAAAATAGGAAGAAGAGGGGAGGCAGGGCTTTTGGGAAGAATAACCTGAAGGATGAAGGGGCCAGTAACTGAAGTGTGGAAAACTGTCATGAAATACTTTTGGGGGGGAAAGATCAAGAGTTCAACTTTGTATGGATTGTATTTGAGGTGCCAGTAAAAAACAAACAAACAAACATCTCCTTTAATGGGATTAGTAAGGAAGAAGAGAAAAGGAGGGGACTCATTTGAAAGTGAAATGAGGTCAAGAGTGATCACTATTAGAAGAGAAACTGATTAGGATCAGGTGATCCAGACAGAAGACCACGCAGGTGAAGCCATCAAGTCACTGACATGGAGTGGCCAACACAAAAGCACCAAGACAGGCCAGGAGTTTGGCATGGAGCTCCATCACGCAAGAGGAGTGAATCTTTGGGATTCACACAACAGCATTCTAGCTAGGTGCTGGTGAAGGCCTGTGGCTACAGTGATGAAGAAGAATGGGCACATTTAGGAGGTAAAAATTAACAATGCTTGGTTCAATACTACAAGCAAATGAATCCAGGATAAAATACTAAGGGAAAATTCAAGTAACAATCACGGTTTGCCAAATTTGTTCAGAAAACAAAAATAGGAAATGGAATTAATTCTTGATAATTCTGGGGCACCTGGGTGGCTCAGTCAGGTAAGCATCTGACTCTTGATTTCGGCTCAGGTCATGATCTCATGGTGGTTCATAAATTAGAGCCCTGCATCAGGCTCTGTGCTGACAATTTGCCCAGCTATTGAGAGACTGTCCCTCTTTCTCTGCCTCTTTCTTAAGCACACATGCACTTGCACATGCCCCACCCCTCCATCAACATAAATAAATAAAATTAAAATAAAAAACTTTATAATTCTAATGAATGCTTCTTTCAAATCCAGGGACATGGTGCAATATTTTAAGTGATGTGTATAATGTTAGAATGCCTAAAATTAGGGCAGCATGTATACATTTATTTATGTATATAGGTATATATCTTAGGGTAAGAGAAATACAAGGAAGGAGATACAGCCAAACATTTAGAGTACTTATCTCTGGATGGTGAGTTTCTTTTATTTACTTTTTCTGTTTACTAAGCTTTAACTACCATGGTTTTTCTTTCAAGATTTAAAACAGAGTATGAGTTTTGTTCCTCTAAAAAGAAAAAGAAAAGAGGCAACAACAATCCATGAGTGACTTACAGTTGATCAGATTCTTGCCAGATTATGGCTCCACTTTTAAACTCTGAGATGTCAGAAGCTATTAACGTGAAGATTCCAATATGCATTAAAAACGAGATTAGAAAAGTCTTCAAAAATCATAAATAAAAAATGAGTTCTGTTTGCCATGCAGATTAACCAAGGTGGGATCTAGAATATGATGTTAGTCTTTTTAAATACTGTTTATCAATATTGGGAAGAAGCAAGAAAGGCAAAGAATGGTCATCTGTTGAAGCAAAGTGAACTATAATTGAGATGGCAACAATAATTCGGGACCTGGAAAGCCCATCTTTTCCTTTGATTTGCATTTGGATTGATGGGAGTCTCTAACTTAGAATAACAAAATGTATTGCCTTTGTTTTCTTGGTCTCAATGAAGCCACCCCAAATCCTATGTTTCTCTTTTGTAAATTGTTAATTTTTAATACTCTATGGTCATGATTCTTTTATATGTTAAATATTAACACTTTGGTGATGGCATAAGACCATCCCTGCTCCTGCAATTTTTTTTATTGAAGTATAAAAAACAAACAATATTCTATTAGTTTCAGGTGTACATCATAGTGATCTGATATTTTATACATTATAAAATGATCCCCACTTTAAGTCTACGTCTGTTACTACACAAAATTATTATAATATTATTGTCTATATTTCCAGTGATGTATATTACATCCTCATGGCATATGTGTTTGTAACTGAAGAGGGTACCTCTTAATCCCCTTTGTCTATTTCACTTGCCCCCCCCAACTCCTCCCCATATTGGTAACCAAAGACCCTGTGTAAACTGTGTGTGCCTGGCAACTTCTGCAGGCCAGCTGGAGCTAGAGCGGGTGCAGGACAAGAGGGTCTCAGGGCACACCTAGGTTGCCTTGGTGGGATGGCTGGATCAGATGCAGGCCAAGAAGTGGTCCCAGTTCATGCTACATATGAGCAACTGTGGCAAGACAGCTGGGGCTAGAATGGACACAAGCCAGGGGTATCCCAAGGCACGTCACACTGGGCTCTTCTGGCAGGCTGGTTGGAACTGAAGCAACCATGGCGGGGGGGAGGGGGGAAGGGGGTGCCTGGGGCACTACATACTGGGACTGCATCTTAGCAGGATGGCTGGTTTGGGCACCTGCCAGAGGGGTCCCTGAACTCACTGTACCAGGGCTCCCTTGACCCAGTGGCTGGAGCTGAAGTGGGTGCAGGCTAGTGATACCCAGGCTGTGCAGTACTGGGGTTCCCTTAGGGAGACAGCTGGAGTTGATGTAGCTTAGGGGTCTCGGCATGCTGAGGTGGCCCTAGCTGGCTGGCTAGAGTCCCTGGTGTCTGCTTCTGTTGGGTTCATCAAGGTGGAGCGTCAACGTAAAAAATGGCTCTCGCTGGCACCTTCAGCACAGAGAGTTCCAGCAGTTTCCTGGCTATCTGGCAGAGGCTCTAGGGTTAGTAAGTAGATTTCCTTTACTGACAGCCTAGTTGTCCTTTACTGTGATTTTTCACTGTGCCCCAGGGCATGCAAATCTGCAGGCAGGCCTCCTCAGTAATATCACTCCCCTCTTGCAGGGGCACTTTGGGCATGGGGCTCCTGTCATCATGTGTCTCATCTTTCATCCCTCTATCCTTTGTTGTGCAGAAGCTGTTTAATCAGCCCTCAGTTCATCTTCAGGAGGAATTGCTCTTTATGTAGGTATAGGTTCTGTGGATCATGGGAGGAGGTGAGTTCAGGGTCTTCCTACACCTCTCAAATCACCTTCCTGCGAAGTAATTTATTTCTGTAAGAAAACAATTGCTTCTCCACTTGTGCTTAGCTCATTCTCCAACAAACCTGCCCAGAGCAAGGGCTTTTCTTTTAGAAGTCTAAGTTGCTTGCACATGGAATTCTTGAAATAAATTATTTTCACTGGGACTCAGCATCCTTTTAATTCTAGACCATTAATTTAACATCCGCCTATTTGTTTGCCTTTTGAGTACTAGCAACTAGTAAGCCCAATTCATCCCAGATGACAGCAGATGGTCAGGCTTCTGCTTGTGGTAACTCATTCTCACTGGGTCCCAGGACTCCCTTCCTCCTCTGAGCTGGCTCTGTAGCATCCCCTCAAATACTGTTCTCCCTGCACCTCAACCACTGACTTCAATCTGCTCTCACTACCCCTCCTGTCTAAACCTTCCAGTCACCCAAGGCTCAGTGTGGCTCCCACTCACAATCCTTCTGATCCCCAGCCCCTAGGAACATGAACAGCACACCTGGTCCTTTGCAGACTCAACTAGAAAGTAAATACAGCACTATCTTTTACTGAGTGCATGCCATTGTGGCAGGACCCATGTCTTAATTTGTGTCCAATCCTTACAACAGCACTACAAGGAAAGTATTTTCTTATACACTTGGCACAAATAAAGAAACTGGAAACCAGAGGGCACATAACTGGCCCCTGGCAAAGTTAAGCAGGAAGTCTAAGTCCTTTGAAGCATCCTTTGGTGGGGATGGAGGAAGGGGGCTTCTGCTCAGGGAGAACCACTGTGCTGTGTGGGTTGCTCTCCTACAAGCTTCCCTTGCTCCTGTGCCATTAGCACTGCTATGTCAGCACCTGCTTGCTTTGCTCTGCCAAGCAAGTCAACAGTAGTGGCCCCTGCTGCTTAAACTGACTTAGAATGATGTTCCAAATCCCATGCTTAACTGGTTAGCAATACTCATTTCCCCTGACCAAATTCCTAATCCTTCTGAGGATGAAAAATCTGAAAAAATAAAAGCATTCCCTTTGTTGTCCAGTGATAAGAAGTCAGACAACAATTTTTCCTCCTGGCCAAACAGCCCTGCCTTCCTGCTCCCTCTCCAGCCTTCAGTACATGTCCCCCTGGGGCAGCTGGGGCAGCTGTTGTTCTGTCTCCCAGGGCACAGGGTGGGTAACTCTCAGCTCCTTCTAGACATGGAGTCAATGGTGGTACCATTTACCTAATCCCTGCCAGGTTCACTTTTACATGCTGTTTGGCAACCGTCCTAGTTCATCCAGATCAAAGCAGAGGAAAAGTAAGGAATAAAAGGAACACAGAAAGGGGTGCCCTGGCTCTTCGTTTCTAAGGCTCCCACTGCACTGTGACAAATATTCATCTTTTCCACGGAGAAAAAGCATTCTAATCACTCCCTTTGTTATATTCCTTATAATCGACCTGTGACAAGTGGACACCAGTGTGTTCACAAGCATTCTACCCATCCTGGCCTCCAACAAGGTCCACCATGCAGAAGCAAGTTAAAACAGACCTTCTGTTGACAATCATTTTTAATTGCATCCGATATTGTTTCTTTTTTATCAAATATTTTACAAGGTACTTAAAGTATTAGTTTAGTAGTAATCTGACCCACAAACCCAGCAATGGTTCAATCTAATGCACAGAATTTAATTTATAAGGAAATAAAAAAGGGTATATTGCAGGGAAGATATGTGTGCTTGGGCAATGGTTATCAATTAGGGTGTATGAATGAGTCTTGGAATGGTAACCTCACTGGGAGGACAAAAGGCATGGGCAATGTCATGAAAATCCAAAACGAAAATTTAGGTCTCCCTTGTGCCTGCCAGCAAATTGCTGCATCTTACTAAGCCTCTGATTCCCACATGTAAAGTAGGGATGATGTTAGTCTTGTGGGATGAGCCACTTGGGTGCCTAAGCAGGCACTTATTCTCTGGAGCATAAATCCTCTGGGCTACCAGGGCCCTCTGTGTTCAATATCATCCCAGCCCCTCCTCCTGCTAATGAGCACAGCTCTCATCTCACAGTTGCTTGCTGATGACAATGCAGTAAGGCCGAGAGCCTCTTCGCCAAGCTGAGGCCCCTGCTGCAGGGAATTCTGTCTCCTGGCCCCCTCCCACATCAGGTTAGACATATAATTGTCTTTTTTTTTAATGTTTATTTATTTATTTTGAGAGAGAGAGAAAGCATGAGTGAGAGTGGGGCAGAGAGAGAAGAAGAGAGAAAGAATCTCAAGCAGGCTCTGCACTGTCAGCTTGGAGCCCCACATGGGGCTTGATCTCATGACTTCGAGATCATGACCTGAGCTAAAATCAAGAGTTGGACAATTAACCAATGAGACACCCAGGCGCCCCAGGACATATAATTGTCTTAATAATGCAAGACAGTCTAACTTCATGTCTAATTTAAATCTTCCCTGCCCAAGTCTGTCTTCCTCTGTTCTATTCTTGACAAAGCTGTACCTCTCCTGCAGTATAATGAAGGAGACGAGAGCAGGCCTCAGCTGAAAACATGAGGCCAACACTTCTTGCCATGCATCTCATCTGAGAAGCGAATTTCACGACCCTGTGTCCTGGCTGCCACATTTTTAGTTGTAAAATGGGAACAGTGATAGAAGAAAAACCTGTCAGGTTTTGGGTTGCCTGAAATCCAACCTGGGAGACCTGGCATACTGTGTGCGCAAGGTAGGCACTGTGGATGGATGCTGTGACAACAGGGGCACAGCTGCAACCCCATTACCCCACACCAGCACCATGTCTTTGCCCTTTCCCATAAAAGACAGTCACAGAGTGGGGACAGGAGAGTCTCTGAGACCTCAAGGGCCAATAAAGTCCGTTTCCAGATAGGGAACAAGCCTGGGCTTTGAGAGAAATGACATGGTCTCCCTGCTCTTTGCCCAGCTTCGCTTTCCCTGAAACTGTTCGCCATGACTCCGTTCCTCTCCACCTCCCCTCCCCTCTGTCTTCTGCTCCCTAGGACTGTGTTATTCCTCCGAAGCGACTAGTCAAGGCCAGAGCATAATGGTCCACGCTCAAAGGATGGTCAGGGCCTAAGCAGAAGTTCCAAAATTGCCTCCTCTACTTCTTACTTTTTATATTTTCTCCAAGAAAAAACCCCACAAGATACCAAGTAAACACAGGTGATGGTTAATTTTATGTGTCAACCTGACTGGCCTAAAAGAGGTGCCCAGGTTAAACACTGTTTCTGGGTGTGTCTGTGTGGGTGTTTCCAGATGAGAATAGCATTTAAATCAGTGGACTCAGTGTAGTAGATGGTCCTCCCCAACATGAGCGGGCATCATCCAATCCACTGGGGACCTGAACAGAACCAAAGATGGAGTAAAGAGAAATTCACACCCTTTTTTCCAGCCTCACTGACTTAGCTGGGATATCTTATCTCATCTTCTTCTGCCGCAGACTAAGATTACATCATTGGCTCCTCTGGATCTCAGGCTTTCAGTCTCAGACTGAATTATACCACCAGCTTTCCTGGATTTCCAGCTTGCAGATGGCAGATCGTGAGACTTCTCACCTTCCAAATCACGCGAGCCAATTTCTATAACAAATCTCTCTCTAGACATATAGATCTCCATATATATAAATATCTGTATGTCTATCTCTCTCTTCCATATATATATATATATATATATATATATATATATATATATATGTCTACAGAGAAATTTATTATAGATATTGGCACATAGATACTGACATGGAAAGACAGACACAGAGGCATCTACCTATCTATTTCTCTTACTGGCTCTGTTTCTCTGGAGAACCTTAACACAATACCCAACAATCTTTTAGGGTCTCTTACCCTTTTGCAATCCTCCAAGATACCTAAGTAAGGCTTCTTCCCAAAATAGCCCCAAGACCCTAAGATCACTTGGTATGAAACAGGCAGAGGTTGGGAAGAACAGTTTCTGTAAGTGGTTCCACCCTTGGTGATTTCTGCCTCCTGAGTTTCAGCTGTCCTAACTGGTAAAAATCATGATCCTTGAGGGGCACCTGGGTGGCTCAGTCAGTTGAGCGGCCGACTTCAGCTCAGGTCATGATCTCACAGTCTGTGAGTTCGAGCCTCGTCAGTCTCTGATGGCTCAGAGCCTGGAGCCTACTTTGGATTCTGTGTCTCCCTCTCTCTCTGCCCTTCCCCTGCTCACGCTCTGTCTCTATGTCTCTCAAAAACAAATAAACATTAAAAAAAAAAAAAAGAACCAGTAAACTAACCAAGATGACCATTTCTTTAAAAAAAAAAAAAAATCATGATCCTTGGGCAGACACCTCCCCATGGGAAAACTGCACATATATCTCTATGTATCTATCTATACAAACACACATGCACAGTCATGCCAGTCACATGAGCAGCTGTATGAGAGGCTGTATGCCTGCAGCTTATCCTTACATTTTAAACTTTAAAAACAAAGGATACTTATTATATATTTTAATCTTGTGTTGCAAGATTTCTAGAGGCTTTGGAGGACAGGGTGTGGTGTCTGGAATTTAAAAAACCAGGCAGTCCCTGAAAAGAGGCCAGACCCCAGGAGGAGAGGAAATCCCCAAGGCTGCCCAAGTTCACACCTAGACAGAAGCCTGGGATACCAAGCAAAGGAGGTCTGGGACATGCTGTCGACGATATTCCAAAATGCTAGTGTCTCCTAAAAGTGTGTCCGCTCTGGGAGGTGGTGGACTGAAAGAATTTCATAGAATGACCAGCCAACAGCATGAAGCAAAACAGTTTAGATGTGGAATAGCATTTCGTGGTAGGGGGGCAGAGGGACTTCATTAGGAGGCTAGTTGACAATGATCCTCATTAGGGAAAGGTGGTGGGAACATGCTGCCAGTTCAATGAAGTCTGGGACACAGCACCTGCTGTAAAAGGATTCACTCCAGGAAGTACTGTTCATAATTAACTACTACACAGATCAGAGCCAGCCAGCATAGGCTCCTCCCACATGAATCAACCTAACGGTAATGCAAATAAAACAGCCCTGAAATTACATCTATGAAAGAATATCATTCAATTTTATTTTATCCAGAGGTTTTCAAAAGCACATTATTTGTAGGTGATTCTATGTTTGTGACTTTTCAAAAAAAGAAGTGTCTTAATTAGTGAATTATGGAAATATCAGCTTCTGTCAAGAGGGCAAGAAGAACATAAAGACTGATTATTATCCCATTCATGTCTGGAAAACAGAGGAAATAATTACAGAAAAATAAGTATTTACACCAGGTGTAAATCCTGCACTGCATGGCTTCTCAGACTTGAAGGGGCTTTTCAAATAAATCCCACAGGGACCTAGTCAAAATTCAGATCCTATTTCTGTGGATCTGGGTGGGACCTGAGACCTTCCACATTTCTCAACAGCCCCAGGTGAGGGCAATGGTGCTGCTATACCCACCACCCTTTGAAGCAAGGACCTAGGAACCCAAAGAATTATTTGCAAATAGTTATTCAAAGATCTATGATGCAATATGGGTTTCTAGGACTGAGGATGTTCCCTTCCTGGTCATCTCAGTCATCTTTAACTTACCTCCCTGAAACACAAGGGTTATCACCATGGAGGGTTCCATCTGTGACAGTATAAATTGTATAGGCTCTTCCCTCAAATTCAAGGGGGCTAAGAGCTAATGGTGCTGGCCTGCCATTTGCAGAGGGTAATTCTGCAGTGTGCCTGGTAAACACTTATGAGGAGCCAGGAAAAACACTGGACATAAATTAAGGGTTGCTTCTGGATTATTTTCCCTTCAGAGGCTTGGCTTTTATAACAGTCCCCCAGCTTGAGACAGAGTGTCTCTGAAGAGCCCTGGTGGCCGCATGGGTCCTCATAATGAAGTTGGCACTGCACTATGGGGCCACGTGTGTGCTGAGCTCAGCACTGTAGCCCAGGCTCCTGGGCTGCAGGTACAGATTTTTCTAACAGCCACTGGCACATCAAGCCAATATTCTCCTCTCTTCTGTGGAACACCTGCCAATAACTGCAATATGTGACAAAAGAATTCCCTCTAAAAATCAGAACTTTGCTTTAGAAGCAGAACACCCTGCCCCTGAGGTTGAGACAAGTAGCAGACCCCCCTCCCCCAATATTGCTTCTTTTGTATGTGTTCCTCTGGTTTTATACCAGGGGGGGCTCAGGTTAAAGCTACATACCTGGCATTCCACATTCCACAGGCCAGCACTCTGCCAGTGGAGAACTTGCTCTTACAGCAGTATTAAAGCTGCCCTGCTCTTGGGCACAGGCGGGCACTGACTCCCACAGCCCCAGGCAAGGGGACAATGTTGCAGCCTCCTCCTTTCCAGAACCATGGACAATTCTCAACTAGCACTTAAACTCTTCAGGCCTCTCCATTATTCTGTGGACTCAGAGCTCAAGGCAAGCCTCCCATTTGCAACAGCTCTATTGTGTTTATCATCAGGCCCTTCCGCACAGAGAGGTGAACGCTTCTCCCTGTAACTAGGCTGCTCCCTCCCTCCCTCCAGAAGCCTTTCAAGGACAGAAGCAGGGGCAGGAGAATGGCTGGTGATAAGTATGGCCACCCCCACTGACTATGGGAAAGAAAGACTTTTGACATAGTTCCCATTTTGAAGATGTTGAAACTGAAGTCCAGAGAGGTCATAGGATTCCTAGGTCACAAGCTAGCAAGTGCAGGACCAAAGCCTGCTCTCCACACTGCTCTGACACTAGCCTCTAGCTTCAAGGGGGACCACACCTGCCCAGGTTCCCAACTAACTACCAGCATCTTTCTTGTCAGGCCCTTGCAAGGCCCTGTCCCCTCTGAAAATAGGGGTTTCCTTTTAGCCAGCAAGAAGGGGTGACAAGAGTCGGCCACCACCACAGCAGGTTGGGAAGCTGAGAAAGCAAAAAGTCGAATATCACTTCACAGGCCACGTGAATACCACTTCGCAGATTTCTTCTTTGTATTAACTAAAGGGTACCGTATTAAGTCAGCTTTCCCAGTTCTGCCCACCTATACTACCACTGAGTTTTCTCCCAGAAATACTTAGAAGGAATGGAGCAGGCAGCATCCATAAGCACAGAGGGACTCCGTGGCCGGGGATTCTCCTCTACCCTTACCAGTAAGGGCAGCCTAGGAGGCTGGGCCTATCCCTTCCCTCCTGTTTGAGGCAGGCTTCACTGTGAGTCCAGCTCTGCTCTGCTCAACAGATCACATTACTTAGCCAGTGCTTCCTTGAGAGAAGGGATTTTTTGTTTTAATTACAGGGCCTGGCACACAGAAGTGCTTAATAAATCTGTGAGCAATGAATCAGTCTTTCAGAACCTCCTGTTTCCTCCTCTGCACAACCTGGCTACCGCCATCCTCCAAAGGACAAGGCCCCATCCTCAATACCGCCTCTCTGCCTCCACTCTGGCTGCTCCCCACACAAGGAGGGCAGAAAGCAAAGATGTATTAAGGGCTTAGTTCTCTTTCTACATCTTGGCCAGATCCCTAAAGGTGATTAAGTTGTCATACTAATTAAGCCCAAATGTAGCACTGCATGGCCACACATGATGTGAGGGACCCCCAGTGCTGCACCCTTACTGAAATGCAACGACTTCCCATCCTCACTGTCTGGTAATAGCAGCGTGCACTGAGTACATACAGTGAGCCTAGACAGATCATGTCCTCCCACCTGCACATAGCCCCAGGAGTGTCCCCCATCACTCCCATCTTACCAGTTGGGAGGTGTAAAGAGAGGTCCCTAGGAGCCCAGGCCAGGCCTTTCTATCCCAGAACCCCAGAGCTCAGTGTCTGTGCTCACTCGCAAGAGCACCCATCATGCTGCAGCAAAGCCTCCTGGAATGAAGCCATGCACTAAAACGGCAGCCTGGAAAGGCACACAGTTGGAATGTACCCTAACAATAATCTAGGGGGCACCTGGGTGGCTCAGTTAGTTAAGGGTGAGACTTCGGCTCAGGTTATGACCTTGTAGTTCAGGGATTTGAGCCCCACATCGGGCTCTGTGCTGACAGCTCAGGGCCTGGAACCTGCTTTGGATTCTGTGTCTCCTTCTCTCTCTGTCCCTTCCCTGCTTATGCTCTGTCTCTCTCTCTCAAATAAATATTTTTTAAAATGTTTAAAGAAATAATCTAGTCAGGGTTCTGTCAACACTTTAAAGGAGTGGAACTCTCTTATTAAACAAAATCTTAAGTGAAACCCACAAGTGTGTGTGCATGTGTATATCTACTATACGTATACACATGCATTTACATATATGTATTGTATATGCATATATTATAGAGACATACTGAAACACACACATACATATACATTTTGCCCTGCCCTATTTCTTGGCATCAACAGTTTCTCTAGACTAAACTGTTCTGCCCATTGCAGTCAGAGTTTTGGACGGTAATCAATTTACTTTGTCTGTTCTAGCCTAGGCTGCTGCTCCTTAACTTTACCATAGCGCCAACCACCACTGCAGGCTTCTGAGCCAGAGTGCCCAGAAGAGCACTGTGATCCGTGTGGAGGATTCTGGCAGCTGCTGCATAGAATGCAGGGCTGACTGCAGCGAGGAAACACTGCCCGGGCCCAGTGTGGTGCCCTTGAGAAGGTGCAAGGAGGAGTGAAGCCAGGCTGCTGTGGATGGGAAGCACAAGATAGATGCAAGCACCCCTGAAGGGTGCCCCCACTTAGCTGGAGCAAGTGAAGGGGCAGGAGGAGGGGCACTGCAAGAATGGGCTCTGCAGCCACAATACTTATTTGCCGCAGCCCCACTTCTAGCCAGCTGCAGGATTTTAGCCAAGGCACCTAATGTCTCTGACCTGGAACTAACTCACTAACTGCTGACACTGGAACAGCAACCTTACTTGTCAAATGGGGAAGCAACTGAACTTATCTTGGGGTGGTGGTCCACAGCCCTGGGGAGCTGGAACACCCCAGTGCCTACCCACCCCACACCAAGGGAGCCAGAGTGCTGGTGGGCCAGGCCCTCAAGGATGTATAAAGCTCCCCAGAAGATCGTATGCACCTCCCACAGTAGATTTAGATCAACCTTACTAGTAACATGCTAAGTGGTAAGTACTGGCAAATGCTAGCTGTGGAGACCAGTACCACAGGTGAGCCACCTGGCACTTTCAAAGATCTGAAGAACTATCCTGTGGAAGGGAGAATAGATGTCCTCTATATGGCCCCAAGACCAGGGATGGGGAGAACCTTTCAAAGTCATAGATTTGAGGTGAATCCAATGTGCCAACCTGGACAGGTACATGGAAGGGTCCTGCATGTCTCTGATTGAAGTAACACCTGATGAGGGTAGGACCGAGGAGGGCTGCCTCCTAAATGCCCCTCATTCCTTGACTCTGGTTCCCAGGCACTACCCTGGTAGAATCTACAGGCCTGGGAACTGGTTGTCTGTACTCAGTGAGGCAGGGTCAGGACAATGGTAACTCTAGTTGCTGAGCTGGGTGGCTGGGAAATGAGCACATCATTATAGGATGAAGTGTGAGGGGCAGCCATGACAAAGGGAATGGTCAGGTCAGTGGGGCCTGCTGAGCTATGGGGTGGGTGGCGAATAAAAGAAGTGCCCAGGCTACCTGCTCCATGGCAACTCAATACCATTAACTGTGGACTTTTTTTGTGAAAGGTGTAATGAGGGGGGAAATGGCTTCATCTGCTTAGAATAAAAGCAAATGTGTCCTACTCCTGTCATGTCATGACTGTGGAATCTCGTGGAATCAGAAGCACAAACTCTGGGTTGGCCAGGAGGCCTTGACCAGGGCCAAGTGTGGTGGGGCCAGCCACAGAGACTTGGACTCCCTCTGTATGCCCCAAAGAGAGTCACCCTCTGTCCCTCCCTCCGGGGCCAGGATTTATTTTTCAAAACTGCCTCTCAGGGGCGCCTGGGTGGTTCAGTCAGTTAAGCGTCCGACTTTGGCTCAGGTATTGATCTCACGGTTTGTAAGTTTGAGTCTACATCAGGCTCACTGCTGTCAGCACAGAACCTGTTTGGGATCCTCTGTCCCCCTGTCTCTCTGTCCTTCCCCTGCAAGCTCTCTTTTTCTTTCAAAAGTAAATAAAAATAGACAGTAATATATACATACATACATATATGTATAAAACTGGCTCTCAGAAGAGTTCTCTTTTTACTACTGGTGTAAAATAAGTCCCGAGATTCCTTTTATAATGTAAAATGAACAGGTAAATATGAAAAACACAAGATATTCTGTCAATGAAAAGGATCTCTTCCTTGAAGGAAACTAAAATCAAAAGACTTTAGTCAATAGTTGAAAAGTTTTTCACTATTTCTACGACAAATTACTTACGAGGAAGCGTTCGTGTCCTGGCATGGCATTAACTGTTAATTGACTTCCACACACATGTGCATATATGCGTACACACACACATACACACACAAATACTTACAAGAACTCTAACCAAATTTCTTAAATCTTCGCAACAGTACAATTCTTGTTATTTTTGTTCCACTGTCATTCACAGACTTTTTAATATCTAATATACATATAATAATGTTCACTTTCTTGGCAGGCTGCAGCCAGCCAGAGAAAGACATCCTGTCTAAGCAGTATGTACCCTGATCACTTTCCACAGTTTCTTACCCACAGTCAGCTGTGGTCTGGAAGCATATCCTTCCTCCTTCTGACCTATCGTCAAAAGGTCAACAGGAGCCTAACACTATCTCACAATGCCTACATCATTCACTTCACTTTGTCTCATCACAAAGGCATTTTATCATCTCACATCATAAGAAGGGTGACTACAGTAAGATATTTTGAGAAAGAAACCACATTCACATAACTTTCGCTAAAGTATATTGTTATAATTGTTTTATTTTATTATTAGTTATTATTGTTAATCTATTATTGTGCCTAATTTGTTAGTTAAATAGAGAGTTCAGTACTGTTTGTGGTTTCAGGCATCCACTGGGGGTCTTTGAATGTATCTCCTGTGAATAATGGGGGACTACTATACTATGGCTCAAGTTTCTAGCATGAAGTTCATCAAGAGAAAGCATCTTCCTCCTCCTGGCAGTGGCAGAGAAGGGATGTGGAATGTAACAATGGGTTGATCTGAGGTGATCGGCATACTAATGCTACCTGCAGAAATGGCATCACTTTCACCCTGAGAGTACACTGTTATTTATGGGTTGAGTTGTATCCTCTCCCTAAATTCCTATGTTAGAGTCCTAACTCCTAGCACAGAATGTAGAGATGTGGTCTTGAGGTAAAGAAGGTAAAATGGTCGTAGGGTGGGCCCTAATCCAATCTCAACTGGAGTCCTTATAAGAAGAGATTAGTGTAAAGGCACAGAGGGAAGAAAGAACACAGGGAGAAGACCAGCCATCTACAAGCCAAGGAGAGAGGCCTCAGAGAAAAACCCTGTGACACTTTGATCTCGGACTTCCAGCCTCGAGGCATGTGAGACAAGAAATCTCTGTCTGTGGTACTTTGTTGTGGCATCTCTGGCAAATGAACACACATACATTTAAAACATGATCTGCACAGAAACTGAGAATCACCTCAGCAAAGCCTTGAGCCATTGCTGCCTGAGGATTTCAGCTGGGAGACTCCCCCCAATCTTGATGCTGAAATGCAAGCTGGTGTGTGTGCACACTCACTAACTCCTGTAGACTAAAACTTAAATCAGCAGGAAGCACCATGCAGCGCTGGGCCCCGAGGCCCTAGAGCTGGGGTTTGAGGGCTGGAGTATCACAAAGCTGATACCAGGTCCCTCCTTCCTTCCTTCCAGCCTTGACAGAAGTCTGCATTTCTTCCCCATTCCTCAGGAGGATTCCTTGTCAAGGCTCCGGAGAGTGGGCAATCTGAGCACTCATGCTAGAACGGCATGGTTAGCACCTGGTCCATGGTATGTGGGGTCTCGGGGCCTGCAGTTTCAGATAACTGGCACACCCAGGCTTAGCCACAACAACAAGGGGGAACTTCATGGTGAGTGCCACCAACATGCCACCACCAGAGGCCGGTGTGTCCTTACTAGAGGAGAGACAGATCCCTTACATGCTCTAGGTAACCCAGGGACTTAGCAATTCCATTCCCCTAATGTAGGCAGATCAGTGACCACATGGTGGTGACCAACCATTGCTTTTACAAAGTAACTTTTCAAACTGACCTACCTGTGTTGCTGTTCTAGTGTCAGAAGTGCCTAAGTCCAAGAGTTAAAATTTTGATACACAGAAATACTTCCAGACTTCACTATGGCTGTGGATTAGCCCAACCTGGCCCACATCAATAGTTGTGACGGTCACTGGAGGTGGCCTTGGGTGGGCCTCACAAGTAGGCACTGAGTCCCCCCAGTCTGCCCAGAATCTGGCTCACCTTTCCCTCTGCCCCATTGCTGGGCCAAGAGGCTGTCTCGGTTGCTCATCTCTTACATGGGAATAACAACAGTACTTCCCTCACAGAGTCATCAAGAAAATTATAAGAATCAATGTAATGTGAAGACTCAGAAGAAGGCCACGCACACAGTGGGCACTGATTGAGTACTAACTGGTACTATTACCCAGGGTATGGGGGGTTGGGGAGTCTCCCTATTCTTACCAAAAGGTTACAAGCTTTCTGACACTGACACAGAGCTTTCACCAATCCCAGGTTCTAGGTGGTGCCAGCCCCTGGATCTCTTGTTGACAAGTGATCTACAAGCAGGTTGTCACAAAGACCCCAGTCTCCCAAGGGAGCGTGATATGCAGGAACACTCAGAACAGGAAGGAGGGTTCCCACCTTGCACATTCACGTATTCCCAAGCCTTTGGACTTTAATGCTTGAGATGAACATGTCATATACCTCCAGTCTCAGCAACTGAATCCAACCCTACATGCACAACCTTCTCCCTGTCCAATGTTAGTTTTGAAAGGCCAACACTCAGAATACCAGAGAAGGATTTCCAAGACCAATGCCAGCTTCACTGGGCCAAGGTGGAGACATCAACCTCACAAGTCTGTCATCAACAAAATTTCCTGCCTAATGGTCAAGGCTCCAGAGCACTTGAAAAAGGCCGGATGAGCAAACCAACTGTTTGAAGTCTCATCCAAAATAAACCTAAATCCATAACCCTTTGAAGCTGGCTTTTTTTACCAACTGAAAAAAAGGACACATTTTTGGACTATAGCAGGAGCTACTGCTGAAAAGTGAGTCATTACAGGTGAGTGAGAACTAGGTTTTTCTCCTTTCTCTCAAAGACACAAAAACCATATGAAGACATTTTTGTTTCGGTAAGTCTTGTGTGTGTGTGTGTGTGTGTGTGTGTGTGTGTGTGTGTGTGTGTGTATTATGTGACAAAGAATGATTGAAGCTTTAGCCCAATTCTTAACTTATAAAACCCCATGCAGCTGTTTCTAGATGCTTGCTCTCTGGAACTGAAGCAGAAGACTTTGTTACTGGCAACGAAATGACACAATGCCCTTTTCAAAAATGGGAGGGGGAGGGGTACTTAGGTGGCTCAGCCAGTTAAGCATCTGACTTCGGCTCAAGTCATGATCTCACTGTTAATGAGTTTAAACCCCACATTGGGCTCATTTCTGTCAATGTGGAGCCCCCCGTGGATACTCTATCTCCCCTTTTTGCCCCCCCCCCAAAATAAATAAATAAATAAACGTTTTTAAAAAATAAAAAATAGGGGCACTTGGGTAGCTCAGTTGCTTAAGTGTCCAACTTCGGCTGAGGTCATGATCTTGCAGTTAGTGAGTTCGAGCCCCGCATCGGGCTCTGCTGACAGCTGGAGCCTGCTTCAGATTCTGTGTCTCCCTCTTTCTTTCTGCCCCTCCCCTGCTCAAGCTCTGTCTCTCTCTCTCTTGAAAATAAACAAACATTAAAAAAATTAAAAAATTAAAGTGAAAGGGGGAGCATACAGCAACCTGACAGACATACTACTGAAAATAACTTCGGTGAAAACCAACAGACTAAATAAGTTTGCTTGAGGTCTGATCTCAGCGTGGTTAAAATTCTGTTAAGTCACATCTCTGGGTACCTTTCACAACTTGGATTATTCATTAGAAATAGTGAAAAAGCCCTGAATTTATTTTATCACAGTTGAAAACCAATTTAGATGTTAGGAAATATGGTTTCATCCATATCCAAGTAGGTAATTTTATGAAGTATCATTCTTGTTTAAGACCGGCTTTCTTATAAGGTGTGGTTTATGTCAATATCATCATGAGAGTACAAATGTGTACACACATATCTCTGTGTATACGTATGTGTATACGGTGTGTCTCACTTGAGAGGGGAAGTTCTAGGAAGCACTAACACCAAAATGAGAACAAAAGTATTGCCTTTTCATTGGAGGAACACATGCAACAAAATTAGAATGGCTCACAGAATTCAAATGCTATGGCAACCAGGCTGTGGTAATTAGTTTCATGTTGTAGAAACAGGGGTTTTCTTCTCATTGGGGGTTCTTCTCACAAAACAAGTGGAAGGGACATGACACCAGGTACAGACACCCCATCAGGGAGCAAAGTATTCCCCAGTCCACTGAGCAGAGACTACACCGTCTGGACACCTACTACTTAATGCTCGCAGTGCACAGCCCGTGCTCAGTGACCCGACTGACAATTCCAGACTCTCCAGGAATGCGCTTTTACAGATCAGTCTGCTTCCAGAACATCATGTCTTAGCCCAGGAAACAATATTTATCCTCTCCTCAAGGTAACAGAAAGTGATAACTCAAGCCCTTTCACTTCGTTTTGCTTTCTGCTTTGGAACACTCACAGCCATGCCTGCATACATACTCTCACATACATGCACATGCCTATGCACACTCACAAGTGTGCACACACAAACACACTCATCTCTTCTCATGCTTACACGTGTGCACACATGTACACACACACGCACACACTCTCACACATAAACATACACATTCATATCCACTTATGAAGAGGAACTTAGTGTTAGATCTCACACTGTCAGCTCTTACCACTGGTAAAGAAATTGCTAATTCGGAAACACACAAACACACAATTCAAACTCTTTGTAATTGCTGATGCAATTCAACATTTAGGAAAGCTAAAATTATCCTTTTTTTTTTTTTACAATGAAAATATAGTCAAAGGAAAATAGCATTTCACATCACATACCACCATAAATAGAACAAAACCCTATTAATGCTTTGGTTGTCTTTTCCCTGGAATAAACAAATGACCACTTCCAACCACACAGAAATGTGAAGTTAAATTTACACAAAGAATGTTCAAGTTTCCAGGGGCACCTGGGTGGCTCAGTCAGTTAAAGGTCCAACTCTTGGTTTTAGCTCATGTCGTGATCTCATGGTTTCTGAGATCCAGTCCCATGCTTGGGATTCTCTCTCTCCCTCTCTGCCCCTCCCCTGCGCTTACACTCTCTCTCTCTCAAAATAAATAAACATCAAAAAAACTCTCTATGAGCAGGGATTTGCTAGACCACAGATTTGAGGCAAAGAATCTGTGGCAAAGTCACTAGAATTAGAAACAAAGAAACAAGATCTTATTATATAACCAAATTTATATTCCCCAAGAAGTATAAAGAGTTGATATTTTAAAACATGGTATATATCTCAGATATTTATATTACCTACCTAACCAAAGGAGTTTGAATATCCACGCTTGCTGGAATTAAAATTTTAGTCTAAATATAGCTGTGTTCTCAAAGTAATCTTCTTTCTTAATGACTTTCATGTTACATAGTTAATATTCTTCAACTAAACTATCTGATTTTTAAGTTTGGGAATGAAAATGTCCCACAGCATAAATTATGAGCTTAGTGACTAATATGTAAAAGAAAACCATGAATCTTTTTGTAAAGACTTGATATTGACCTTTCCAATTAACACACCCAGCCAGCTGTCTTTGTTTTCCACTCAGATGATAGATTGTTTCCTCCTTCATTCCACAGCAAAGCATGTAGCTGATTTAGTTAAAGACTAACAACTTGAAAAGCTTAAGGAAAAAACAGCTTTGGTGCAAGATCTTGCAAACCATCCTTTTTCACCTCTATTCTTCCTGTGGTAGAGATAACTTTGGGGATAAGCAAACAAATATACAACAAAATAAGTTTGTCTCCTACCTATATGGAATGTAAAGTGATTTTCTCTAAGCTCCTTGAATTCTGTCAAGTAATTTGGAGAAGGCCTAACTCTCCCTTGTAAAGGGAACTCTGCTTAGGAGTGCCTGGCACTAAGAACGTTGCTGAGAATTTAGTAAAAGTATATATGCAAAATGGAGGCAAAGCCACATTACTGTCTTGGAATCAGTGCAGGTCAAGACATTAGGCACATCTTTTAGACTAGTGCTTCTCAGATTCCCTCCAGCCTAGGAAAGTTCCCATACTGGTTTCATTTTTCTTCCTCACTGAGAGCAGGCAGCAGACACACCGTGCACAGGCCCGTACACATGCCTATGCACACACCCACACACATCTGGGAAGAGCTAGCTAGCAACTGCAGGCTTATGATTTCAGCTCTTCCTAAAAGCCTCACAATCACTACTCCAAACAGCCTTAAGCAGATGTCCTCGTGGGTGTAACTGGGGTAATAACCCCACAGGTCTACCCAAGAGACAAAGTAGAGGAACATTTTTTCTCAGTAAATTAACCAACACAGAAGTCATTCCCTGAAGGTTCCTCCCTGACACTGACATAGCTTGTTCAGCAAGATCTGAGGTCTGGACTCTCCTGCTGCCCTGGGGGAGGCCTGCCCTGCCCCACCCTATGCCCGTCTGAAATCTTAACACCCACCTGATATTACACATCACTGCTTGTGCTTTTTAATTTACTCCTCAGCACCTATCACTATTTACACAGGTCATGTAAGTAAGCATCATGAGAGGAAAGGGGCTTGCCTCTTTTGATCAGTAGAATGCCTAGAACTGCATTTGAAGCACAGTAGGTGTTCAATATTCGCTGAAAGAATAAAAAATCACAAAAATGAGTCTCTAAAAAATATTTTCATATAAAATTATCAGTCTAAGGAACTCCCAATTCTGCAGAAATCACTGTGCAAATGTTATAGATGAACTAGAAACTTAGTACAGAGACTAAAATGCATGCAGCCTCATGGGCACGGCTGCAGGTCAGAAGGAGTGTGTGTCTGTAAGAGGGAGAGAGACAGAGCACGCAGAGTGACAGCAGATGCCCAATGCAAAAGGAAAGACCTGGATGCTGGAGAATCCCCCTATCCATGCCAACTCAGGAGGCGAGAGAACTGAGAACTGCCTCCCAGCCCTACACTGATTCAGGGAGCCACAGCCGGTGTGTCTTGGGAGAATTTCTTATCTTCACATTTTCTGTTTCTGGCCTATAAAAAGGTGTGATAATCATTACCTCACAAGAGTTATATTCTAAAATGTGTGAAGCGTTTTCTAAAATATCTGTGCTACTACAAACGTGAGAAGCATCGTAAGGTCTGACACCAGGAGAGCCTGAACAAAGGTGAGTTGTTATCATGGGAGCTTCGTGTGAAACACTGGGGTTCTCTATTACTTCTGGGATAATGCCAATTTGGCTCCAACTTTTAAATCATATGTTTATTTTGAGTCCCATTATCTCTGTTTCCTTGCTAGAGGCCAAATGGCTAGGTGATTTAGGGTCTTGGAGTCATTGCACAGTGTCTGAAGTCTTCTCCTCAGATTCAAGGGTCTGGACGGGCCATGCATGCTGCCTTCCTGCTTCCAGTCCATGAATTTTGTACAATTTCTATACTGAGAGTCTCCTAGTAGACAAGCCTGGGTCCTCTAGGTATTGGTCCAATTGCCTTAAATCATTAGACCCCGTAGCACATGGACCGTGTCCCTTTCTTTTTTTGGTTTTTATTTGGTTTGATTCGGATTGGGTTTTTTTGCTCATGGACCAATCTAAGCTATTTATTTAAGCCATCTCCTGCATAAGCAAAGTGATGGAAAATCAGTATACTGTCATCCTTTGATACAAGTAAGGAAGGTGAGCTTAAAGTCACATATGTGTGCAGAGTCCTGGTCCAAACCAGTTCTGTGGTTCCCCACGGGGTCAGTCGTCCAGGTTTTCTTTATTCACCTATATAGCCCATCGGAAGTGGACTCACGTGAAAGTTGAGGGCTTGGACCTCAGATTCAGAGATGGGGGGTAGACAACGAACTGAAGTCTCTTGTGCTCTCCACGATGCGACTTCAGAAGATGTTCAACATGCTTACTCCCACATGAGAGAGCTCTAAGAAGTAGGTGAGGGCCTTCCACATGCTAGCTGAGCCTTCCCCCCGGCTTCACATGGACCTCCTAGTTGCGCCCTGGACTGCCCTAGCATCCCGGAAACCCAGACCCAGCCACCACTATTTTCAACCCAGAAACCCTCAGTGCTGTCCATGTCCCTCTTTCTAAGCATCCTTCCCTCAGCAAACAAGCACTTCATAAATGACTTCTGGAAATGAAGCTAAGTTTTTGCCTTGTTGGTAGAGGGCGTTTGGAGGGACACTGCAAGGAGAAGGGATGGGAATTCAGGTGGAGAGGTGTGTGGATTTGTTCTGCACTGCCCAACCCTCCTCCAGGTTTCTGCAGGGCAAGGATCCTGCAGCTTTTTTTGTTTTGTTTTGTTTTTTGTTGTTTTTTTTTTCCCAGAACAAGATATGCTTCCTCTAGCTTTCAGCTCAGCATAACCAGATACCCTGAGGGCATGGGCCCTGACCCCAGTGGTGGCTACTGCTCCCTCTACCCTTTCCTGGGCCCTCTGCCTGTGCAGGTATGGGATCTGCTGGGCTGACTGTTTAGAGAGCCACCACTCAGCCTTTGTCCACTGCAGCAGCCAGAGCTACAAGCAGAAGGTAGCATCCCTAGAGCCCAGCTCAAGCAGTGCCCAGTGGCCAGCAGCTGCCTGTTATCTTCCATGTTCCCTGGCTCGGCACTTTCCTATGCATGGCTGACTTCTGGCTGGCACAGCCTGTCACATGCCTTTCTACCATCGCATGAGTAATGGCTGTGCCCTCAGACGCAGAAACAAGACCCAGTGGGGGGTCTCTTCCCTGGGCACTATCTCGGCCCCAGGGCCAGTGGCTGCTCTTTACATCAGATAGGTCTATATATTCTTTCAAGTCTTTGTTCTTACTTTATTTACTTCACAACCCACAAATGGAATTCTTCACATCAAACTTGCCCTGAGTCGTGGGTAATTTTTGCCTCCTCTTCAGACCCAGATGGATACATGGAGTCCCTGCATGAACACTGAGGCCTTCTTACCTTCTTTATCTCAGAAAACTGCTTCTAATTTAAGTTTTCCTAGGGGCCACCACTTACAACTGGCCATTCATCAAAACTGGCAACATATCACTCTCTATTTGACAGGAATCAGTTCTTCCCTTGTCTGAGGTACACTAGCTGACTCCATTCTATGAAAAACCCACTTAAATACAGAGAACTAAAATGTTCTTGGAATTTCGACATTGTAGTCAGAACCTTGGTTTTCCAACTGTCAAGTTTTAATTTTTTAGAAAAAATTAGGGGCACCTGGGTGGCTCAGTTGGTTGAGCATCCACTCATGATTTCAGCTCAGGGTGTGATCTCTAAGGTTCGTTGACTAGAGCCCGTGTCGAGCTCTGTGCTAACAGCATGGAACCTGCCTGGAATTCTTGCTCTCCCTCTCTCTCTGTGCCTCCCCCCTTGCTCTCTCTCTCTCTCTCTCTCTCTCTCTCAAAACAAATAAAAATAAACTTTTATTAAAAAAATTTTTTTGAAATTTTTAGTTTAGTTGAATTAATTAATTTTAATTCCAGTATAATTAACATATATGTCATATTAGTTTTCCAATTATCAGGCTTTTAAATGCCAGAGACTTCCTATCTTTATTTTCCATGGAGCAATTATCATATTTCAGAATAAGAATGTATGAATGTGAATTCAGCTACCAGGAAAAAAAAATCTTTGGACATTTAGAGGAGAAGTTAAAAAAAAAAAGAAAAAGTGAAAAAATACACCAATAATAGGGACAATGTGCACGCATACTCAAGGATTTGGGTGCTGATAGGGAAAATTTTATTTTAAACCAGAATTGCTTTGGTTGTTAATTTTGGCTATTTTGACTAAATTATGGCTTAACTCTGTTTACTTCCTCAAGCATTCATTGAGCCCAAAGGAGGGTGATACAGGATGTGTCTGTCTGTAGCTATCCCTGAATTTTAAACATCCAAACAGCTGAATTACATAAAGCACTATCGAGCTATGAAGTGTTCTAGTTGTTGTTTAAGAAAAAAGTGGGTGGAAGAGGCTTGCTGATATTACTGGGTTTACAGCAACTGAATAAAATTAGAAGATGTGAAACATGGACGTTATTTTTGAGAGCTGACCAAGGAGATACACTTATATGGCTTTCCCCATGCCACCACCCGAACATGTCCACTCTGGTCTCAGTTCTCAAATTTTCATCCATTAGAGATTCATACGTATTCATTCATGTTACAGTCATTTTGCGTGCACACTGTCCACTCTGCCAGGAAAGAAACACTCTGGCTTGTGCAGCCACTGCCTCCCCATAATACCATACATGCTGAGATCACAAGAACTGAGCTGGCAATGCAGCCCCCATACTGATTTCAGGCTTAGTCCACACACTAATCTGTGCCCTGGAATTCTGGGCTCTAGTCTTGTAGACTGGGGCAGGCCTGGTGGAGAAAGCCTGGAAGTAAGGCCAACCTTAGGAGAACACACAGGCATGTGTACCTAGGGGACGAGGGGCTAGTAGAGGAAGGTGAGCCCACATTTACTGCCAAACTCTGGAGCACGATAATGCAGATGTCGGAAATCTCCAGCACTGGGCCCCCAGAGGTCCCTAAATTCCACCGGCTCTCCTGATCTAGCATGATGACAGCACTCCATTTTTTTAAAAACTGCTGTTTGTAGTATTTATGTCAGTTTTGTATCATTCCAAGAAAGATTTGAGGCAGCTAAAAAAAAAAAGACACTTGGCACAAAAGACTATTAAAAGAAAAGGAAACAAGTAGTCACTACTTATTAACGATACTGCACTGTATATTTGAAAGTTGCTAAGAAAGTAGATCTTAGAAGTTCTCAACACAGGAAACAAAACTCTGGCTGGTGTGAATACTGCACTGTATATTTGAAAGTTGCTAAGAAAGCAGATCTTAGAAGTTCTCATCACAGGAAACAAAACTGTAGCTGGCATGGTGATGGATGTTAACTACACTTGCTGTGGTGATTAATACACTGAATTATTATGTTGTACACTTAAACTAACATAATATTGTATGTCAATTATCTCTCAACTTAAAAAAAAATGTAAATGAGGAAACACGTGGAAATAAGTGATGTTAGGTGCTGGTAATGAAGTGCAAGTATTCCCTGTAGGCTGGAGGAGTGTCAGAAATTCCCACCAGCCAAGGCAAGGTGGGGAGTCCCAATGGATGGAATTCTATCTGGCCATTTGAAAGTGTACAGAGGCACTTTTGTTGTCACAGTGACCAAGAGTGAATTACATGTTCACTCATGAGCGGGAGGCAAGGATGTCAGCCCCCAAATAAATCTTGCCCAGTGAATACCTCACCCAAAATACTGACAATGCTCAGGATGAGATCCACACGTAAAGGTATAAAACAAGCCAACTGCTCAAGAGAAGCCTGCCTCGTCTTGGTTCTGAGGCTGATTTTCCTGGGGGAGCTCATGGAGAGTTCTCAGTGACAGAGGAAGAAAATCCCTGAAGTGTGACATTGATTGACACACATTATGTGAGGGAGGATAGTGAACAGAAGGTTAGAAACCCCTGAAGGGTTTGAATTTTCTGGCCACAAGGCTGGTGGTGAGTGTAGGCAGTCAGATCCCACTTCCCTTCCTACTTCTCATTTCCCATCAACTGTTCATTTTTGAGCTGTGTCCGAAGCTCTCTAAAGCAGAATTCAGATACAGAAAATCTGACGCCATACTCAGGAACAGCCTTGAGGAGAAAACGTTCCAGATCTACACTCTCAGAATAGAGAATTACTTCTGATGTGATGCCATTTAGCAAACTAGAGCAAAAACTGGATAAATGTCAACAGTCAGCTGGTCGTAAATGTTCTTTGCAACTTTAAATACTGTTTGAGAAACTCAGAAGTATATCGTGGAAATCAGGGTTATAAAAACTGGGTTCTGTTTCTCCCCAGCCATAAACCAGTCATGGGCTCAGGCAGGTCAGGGGTCCTCTCAGACCTTCAGTCCCACACCTATCTACTAGTAAAAGTGGCCTGGTCTGATGGAGTTGGGGGACAGGGTCTAGGTGCTCTGATGCCCAGACAGCAAGTGTGGGAGGTACTGTGTGGACATGGTGCCAAGGATGCCCTGGACATATCAGGTTACTTACGAGCTCTGAGAAGCCTCGGACCACCTGCCGCCGCTTCAGGTTGGTCTCTCCATCCAGGTTGGCAGTCTCGATGTGGCACAGGCCATCCGGGTCACTAGAGGAGAGCAGCAGAATGTCCGCAGGGATGATTTCATTGCAGCGAAGACGCACAAAATCTCCCACACGGATTTCTTTCCAGAATCGGTTCACATACTGCTTTTCCTCCCTGATAAAGAAACTGTCATTAATAAGAATGACAGGAGGTTGATCATGCCTGAATCTGTGTGATAGGCACATTTGACAAATACTTCTACTAAGGACACTCATTAATACCACATACATAGTATGACTCCAGTTATACGAAATATTCAGGACAGGCAAATCCATGGAGACAGAAGGTAGATTAGTGCTTGCCAGCAACTAAGGAGAAGAGAAACAGGGAGAAACTGTTTACTGGATACAGGTTTCCATTTGATGAAAATGTTCTGGAACTAGGTAGTGGTGATGGTTGCACACCATTATAAATGCACTAAATACCACTGAATTACACACTTTAAAGTGGTTAAAATGTCCAATTCTATACCCCAAAGAATTAACAGCAAGGACTCATACAGATACTTGTACATCCATCTTCATGGAAGCATTAGTCATCATAGCCAAAAGGTGAAAACAACCCTAATGCCCAAGGATGAATGAGTGGATAAGCCAAATGTGGTATATATCTAGACAAGGGAATATTATTCAGATACGAAAAGGGAATCCTGACACATGCTGTAACGTGGATGATGCTCAAAGACATTATGCTAAGTAAAATAAGCCAGTCACAAAAGGACAAATATTAGATGAATGCACTTTTATGAAGTGCCTGCAACAGGCAAATTCACAGAGAGTAGATTCTCTCTACATCCCACTGTCCTTCTCCCATCTGCAGAATGGGGACAACAGTAGATGCACCCTCTCCACATCATTCGAGATGAAGTCGATAGCACATGCCAGTGGCCCAGAACAATACTCAACACAGTGAGCTTTCAACTTCCAATAGTTACTATTAAATATATATTTAGATGAAAACATTGTAGATTTCTTTAGATTTTTTTTACTCTGAAAATACAGGCCAATTAATTCTACAAATTAATTTTAAGAGTTCCTTGGTGGTTTTGCACATTTTTATAAATAAGTATAGAAACATGACTTTAGGTCAACATGATATGCTATAAGGAAATCTCATCAAGAAATCCACTGGGTGATACAGTTGGGGGGAGGGTGCAGGACACAGAAACACATTTCACTGTAACCATCACCTTCTTACTGGTTACTGCCCCATACAATGCCTGTCCTTGCCTGAGTTCCCAGAGAACCTGAACTCAGGCATCGAGTCTGGATCTCAAGGTAGACCAAGTCAGCCACATCTAACGGACTCCTGCACGTTGGGAGAAGTACTGAGGGTTTTACACACCTATTTAATTCCACACTGTGGACTTGAAGAAACCTATGGAAAACTTCCAGGAGCTCATAGCCATCAGCTGCTCCATCCCCTTCATTTTTAAGCCTCTGTTTTCTTGTTCTTCTAATTCAAGATTCACCAAACCGATTATGTGCAAACTATAGTTTGGCCGCTTTAGGACCAACAAAGATAAATTAGATATAGCTCTGTCCTCAAAAATAATGTAAGGCAAACCAAACCACTGGATAGCAACCCTTGGGGTAGTATAATCAAGCCCCCTATGTAAGCAAAGCTATTCTTGCTGGGCCAACTCATCACTCCCTACAAAGCCAGGGAATTCTTCAAGGCTGCTTAAATAGGTGTGATAAGGTCCCATCAGCCTCCAGCCCGAGGTCAGCTGGCTCTAAGATACGGCACAGAAGAGGCATTCAATCATCTGACCATCCTGCTGGCTCACTGCCAGTCTGACCTCTTCTCTGTGTACAGATAACCTTGATGTGTGACAGATAAAACATTTTTAAATGTTCCTATTTCCTTTTCTAAAGGTTAAACCTTGATTTTATATCACTGCAGGCATTAGTTCCTTAATCTTTCTTCCTTATCATGACCATTTGTGAGTTTCCACAGAAAGTACAAAGAATTATGAAAGAACCTCTCCTCTTCCAGAAGGACGTTTCTAAAAGTTAAATCACACTTAGTCACAGAGGAGGGCAGCATATACGCTGAGAATGAGGTGGACAGGCTTTGTTGTGACGGGGGTTGCCAGGAAACCAGTGGTCCCAGACTTGCCCTGGGATGGACACAGGAAGGTAATGACAAGAAGAGGAGCAGAACTGTCTGTGTTCAGTTTATCTTAACTGCATTCCATTTACAGAACTCATCGAACTTAGAGTCAGTTTCCATCTGCTTTGGAATCTTAAAACATTAGCCTGCCCACTCCATCAGAGCACTGCTTTTAAACCAGTAATTTTGGTGGAGGCACTGAGCCACATAGGAGGTTCCCCCACAGCACCCAGCACCTCCAAACCCCCTGATATGCCTGCAATCGGCAAGCACTAGGTCACAGTTCTGGTGAGAGGACCCACGTGGGCCACGGAAAGCAAAGGGAGCAGGACACAGAGTAGCTCCAGGATGGCTTCTGTGATCAGGCCCTGCAGCTCACAGGAATTCTGCAGCAGGCTAGGCCCTTGAAAACTCAAACCTGGGAGTTATTTGCGAAAGAAGAGCATGAAAGAACCCCTCTGACACCCCAACAGACCAAACATTCCCCCATCAAAGGCCCACAGTCCCATCGACGGTTCCAGCTGGACAGCTGCACGGAGTCTGGACCCTACATCAACACCTGCAATCTCCCTGCCTACTTTTCTCTTATTTATTTGTATTATATAACAATATTATATATTACATATATCATATGTACTTTTATATGCTATATTATATGTATACTATATTACATTATATATTCACAGATAACGTATATATAACATAATTCCATATAATATATTATATATAAGCAGCCCTTTGTCTCATGAGGAGAATATAATGCTTATTTTTTCCCAGCAACTGTATTTGGACATAAGGTCTTAAGTTGAAATGAGGTCACAGGGTGTGGTCCTAATCCAATGTGGCTGATGTCTTTATAAGAGGAAGACATACCGGGGATGTGTGCACACAGAGGAAAGGCCGTGTGTGGTCACAGAGGGAAAACAAACATCTTCAAGCCAAAGAGAAGGCCTCAAGAGAAAGCAACCCTGCTAACACACCTTGATCTTGGACTTCCAGCCTCCAAACTGAGAGAAAATAAGGTTGTTTTAGCCACTTGGTGTATGGTGCTTTGCTATGGCAGCCCGAGCAGACTAACACCAAACAACTTCAATTCCCAGGACTCCTCTGGAAGGACCAGTTCCCAGGCTGCAGCAACAGAGGAAGAGACAGCAAAGGAAGCAGGTAGTGGAGGGGCACCATGCCAGACGATTTACCCACAAGCATGGGTCCCACACTCCCCCATCTGTGCAACAGGAAAAGCACTGCAGAGAAGACAGAAATAAATCCTTTGACACAATACTATATAACACTAGCTTCCTAATAACACTCTTTTTCAGATTTTTCTAAGCAGCAGGTAAAGGATTTGAAACTGCCTTCCATTTCCTCAGGTCAGTTTGGATGCAGGTCGGGATAGACAGAATGTGTGACCCTCCTCTCCATGGCTCAAATCTCAGGAGAAAATCTCACTGCCCCATGGTCTCCCTGCCAAATCTAATCCCAAGTGCATAGGCCTGCACTCCTCCAAGATGATAGGACTCCCCTGAGACACACGGATTATATTTTTTAGTGGCAGGTTTGAAATCATCCAAGTCCTCAATATTCTGGATTCTTTCAAAGCAGTTAGGAAGGGGCACTGCTTAGTTTGCCCACATGATATTCCTTCTAAGGACAGGTGCCAACCACCCCATCCGGCAATAGGATTCTGAGATGGCCCCAAGATTCCCCAGCCCGGCCCTGGTGTCCACACCCCTGCGAGGCCTCTTGAGTGAGGAAGGGACTATGTATGAATGTGGTGGAAATCACTCCTGTGTCTGTGACCATGCCTGTGACCAATCAGTTGACTATGAGCCAATCAACAAAGAGACCATTTGAGACGGCCTGACAGAGCCACAGGAGTCCTATAAATCTGGGCCTAAAGTCAGTGCCTGACGGGAAGTCAGATACTGGAAGGGGCCACATGGCCAGAGCTAAAAGCATGGGACCTCAGCCCTACCACCACTGGAGCTGAATTACACCAGGAACCTAAAAGAACCTAGAAGAGGATGCAAGCCTTAGACGAGAACATAGCCCCAGGCAACACCTCTCCCGCAGGCTGGTGAGACGTTGGGCAGAAGACCCAGGTAACCCATGCCTGAATTCCTGACCCCCTGAAAATGTGAGATAATATCTCCGAATTATTTTTTTTGACAGATAATATCCTATTAGTTACAGGTGTACATCATGGTGATTCAATATTTTTATACATTACAAAATGATCCCCATGATAAGTGAAATTACCATCTGTCACCATAGAAAGTTATTACAATATTATTGACTATATTGCCTATGGTGTACATTACATCCCTGTGACCTAGTTTGTGCCTCTTGATCCCCTTCACCAATGCCACCCCTCCCCCCGCTCCAACCCCTCCCCACTCTGGTAACCAACAGTTAATTCTCTGTTATCTATGACTCTGTTTCTGTTGTATTTTGTTTGTTCATTTGTTTTATTCTTTAGACCCCACATCTAAACGAGATCATACAGTATTTGTCTTTCTCTGACTTATTCACTTAGCATAATACCCTCCAGGTCCATCCATGTTGTTGCAACATTGTTTTTAGTTGCTGAGTTTGCAGGGATTTGTTGCAAGCAATAAAAATTTAATACAAACCATTTTCATTTTCTGTACAGAAGCAGGAGCTACATGCTTCTCCCATCCTGGCAGCTCCATCTTCTACAGCCTGTAACAAACTAAAAATTCTACCAGCAGTTTTATAATCTGCATACTTGAGGAAAAACTACTTCACAAGAAAAGAATGCAGAACAATACTGGTTAAAATCCGAAGGGTTTTTCTCTCTCTGTGCCAAGTGGAAGCCCATCAGAGGGTCTGAATAACGTATTAAAATGTGGCGAAACCCTGTAAATGTGCAATCTTTGAAATATGGGCTATGTTACAAATATTACAAACACGGTGCATGATTCCTCCAGAGGAATGACAACTGGCTCTTGCATTTAGCTGCAATTTCCTGCTCATGATTCCTGAAAGGTCTGAAC
The DNA here is from genome assembly GCA_030068075.1 of Paguma larvata. Lineage (NCBI taxonomy): Eukaryota > Metazoa > Chordata > Mammalia > Carnivora > Viverridae > Paguma > Paguma larvata. The sequence goes on from CM057827.1 coordinate 117,444,523, forward strand.
TGAGTGTCAAACCAAGATTTCAAAGGTCATGAGTGAAAAAAGTGTGATTCTTCTGAAATGGGGGCAAAGAAAAAAGAAAAACACTAAAAAGGGAAAGAATGATAAAAATGTCTTATATTTAAAAGCACCATGTATGAAGCCAGAGACAAAAGCCAGTTTTTTCTTAAAAAGCCCTGCCACTCCTTTTTCTCTGCACCAACTACCTTACTTTTGGGTCGGCTGTTTCCTCAGCTAAACAGTAGAATTTAAATAGATGATTTTGAAAATCTGTTCTAAGGCTAATGTTAGCCTTCTGTGATTAATAGATTTCCTCTTCTGGGAAAATCTATTACTGACATTTTATAATTAGTCATGCTGAGCTCTGCAGTTCTCATCTGAGCCTTTTTTTGTCCAACACAACACAATGCAGGAGTGAAAGAATAAGGAAATATAAACATGACTAATGACGAATTTTATTTATTAAAGACAAGCAGTAAATAAAATTTTAAGATCTCTTCATTTATCATTTTTGGTTATCTAATGTTTAGACTGAGTTAAACTTTTATACTAGTTATGTTTTCAAGGTTCTTAAGCAGGGACACTTAGGTGGCTCAATCGGTTAAGCGTCCAACTCTTGATTTCAGCTCAAGTCATCATCTCACAGTAGGTGAGTTCAATCCCTGAATCAGGCTCTGTGCTAACAGTGTAGAGCCTGTTTTGGATGAAGTCTCTCTCTGCCCCTCCCCCACTGTGTGCGCACACCTGCTCTCCCACTTTCTCTCTCAAAAAAAAAAAAAAAAGGTTCTTTAGTAAACAATTCTCTAAGAGGAGGCAGCTAACTTACAGAATTTACAAGAATTGCTTTAAGTAGTTGAAAGTAGATCATGGTTACTTTTATGTAACTCTTCATGAATTCATGGTTCAAGAACTACTGCTCTGAAATGTTTTGTTAATGTTTTATTTTTTTTGAAAAGCATTAGAATCTTCACCTGTTGCAGCCCTCCTGACCCCTGACCCCCTCCAGTGTGTAAGGTATCTCTGCGATGGCTCAAGGTTTTCAACAATGTATTTATAAATCTTTCCAATGTGGTGAAGTTGGATCTATTTCATAAATCCAAATTTATATAAGTTAAAAAAAAAGCATGTGCAGAAAATGAAGGAATTATACCTTCATCTTTAACATGTTTTCAAGCATATTTGAGACTTTCCCTCATATTAAAGGAGCATTTTTTTTGAAGGTGACAACAGATTCCAAATTTGCCCACAAAGAGTCAATATTCCGAGTGACTCACTGCCATTCCTTCTACAAGGTCAGTCACAACAATAATTGTCCCTGATCTCCAACCTGGTATATGAATTCATGAATGAACTGGATCTCTTCTTAAGAGTCCTCCTGGGCTGCAGAAAGAGGCACACTCATTTCTGGTTCCACCAAGTTACTCCTCACTTGTAATATGACATCGTCACTCAAGTTGAGTCACACTGTAATCTATACGAATTAGCAATGGGTGTCTGCAGTGCTATGCTGCCCACACTTCTGATCATGTCCATGAAATACTGCATGCCACACCATAGAGCTGCCATACGCCAGCTTCCAGGGCATCTTACAGTTGGGGATCCTTGCCTCTTATGTTTTTTGGCAATTTAGGAGATGAATAAAAAATCTGAACTGTTCGTAACGTGCATACACATTTGATTTTCTTACTCTTATATTATCTAACACCTATTTATATGGCCATATTTTATTGTACACTTTCCCATGTTGTAAAAATGTCAGCTTTAGGGGCCCCTGGGTGGCTCAGTCAGTTAAGCATCCAACTTCGGCTCAGGTCATGATCTCACAGTTCATGAGTTCAAGCCCCACGTCGGGCTCTGTGCTGACGGCTCAGAGCCTAGAGCCTGCTTCAGATTCTGTGTCTCCCTCTCTGTCCCTCCCCTCCCCACACATGCTCTCTCTCTCAAAAATAAAATAAATATTAAAAAAAAATGTCAGCTTTAATTCAATTGAAAATTATTTTCACAACTATACATGAGAACCTCACTCCTGCCCTCCCACCATTCGCCACACCCACACCCCGCTCAGGTGCTGGCAATGAGGTTGCACAGGGGTAACAAGCACATGTCACTTGCCTCCCTTGCTTTCTCTCCTTCTTTACACATGTCTCTCCTTTAATAAGACTAATCAACAAACGAACATCTTGGGTAGATGAGTAAGAAAGGAAGTCAGGAAAAGAAAGAAGAGATGCAGGTTTTTTGTTGTTTTTTTTTAAGGTTTGAGCATTACAATTTTTAAGTACAATTTAATGCTGAAGGAAGAACACTTATTTTGACTGGGCTCTCAGGGGCTGGTTCCTGGAAGAGGGGACATCTGAATTTAGATCTTAAAGGATGAAAAGAATCTTAGTCTAAGCCATTCCCCACTCTACCCCAAGGAGACTATTTATACTAAAGAGTGCAATATAGGGAGAAGTTGGAAGGGCAGTGCCCAAATCAAAGATAAGGCAGGGCTGAATCAAAAGAGACCATGAGGGGCCACTGGGTGGCTCAGTCAGCTGAGCGCCCCACTTTGGCTCAGGTCATCTCACGGTTCATAAGTTCGAGCCCCACATTGGGCTTGCTGCTGTCAGCACAGAGCTGGCTTCCAGTCCTCCATCTCCCTCTCTCTCTGCCCCTCCCACACTTGCTCTCTCTCTCTCTCTCTCTCTCTCAAAAATTAACAAACATTAAAAAAAAAGAGAGAGATAATGAGACTCAGAAATAGAAACAGGGTAGAAACAGGGGATGCCTGGGTGGCTATTTAGGTTAAGCGCTGGACTCTTGATTTTGGATTAGGTCATGATCTCACGGTTCATGGGATCAAGCTCCATTTAGGGCTCCATGCAGGCAGTGCAAAGCCTGCTTGGGATTCTCTCTCTCTCTCTGTCCCTCCCTGCTTGTGTGTAGTCTCTCTTTCTCAAAATAAATAAACATTAAAAAAAAAGAAATAGAAACAGGAAGAAATGATGGGCATGGAAGTTTGACTATATAATCTATGTCACTGGACACCCACCATGAATGATTAGATGAGAATGAGCATTCGAGTATCCACACCTCCAGCTTTGGTGGTTGGAATGTGAGTGCCACTGATCTTACCCAGGAATGGGTCTCTGCTGTGGGAAGGAAAAGAGTCCAATTGTGATCTCTTCAAGGTGCTGGTTGGGGTATGTGGGTTGGGCTTGTAGGAGACGGCCACAGCTTTGAAGGCAAAGGCAGATAAAGAATAATTTGGGGTTCACGGCATATAGATGACCAGTCCCCTACACTGAGATTACCAGATATATCACAATGATGAGAACTGAAATAGTAATGAGAGCTGAAAATGGACTTGGGGAATGGGAAGGACAGGGAAGTGTTGAGGTAGGGAAGCTAGCAGGAGTGGCTGGCCAGGCAGGGTGGGGCACAGGGTGGGGCACAGGGTAGAGGCCAGCAGAGCCCAGAGCCCAGGTTCCATGGTGCCTTCCCACCACCAAAGGCAGCCAGGGGCAGGAGTCCAGAGTGCCACACCTTCCATTGTCTCAACACCTCTCCAAATGAACCTATCTGGAAAGACAGTCATAGAATGTGTGCACACAATCACCATATTTTCATTTCTTTTTTTGAAAAGGCAACTTTCAGAGGCACACACCACCTGAAAATGGCATACCCATTAAGACCAAAGGTCATCTTTCCAAATATTCCTGGTACTTTGTCTCCCTTCAGACCTCTTCACCACTCAAGCACATTCATGCACAGCTCAAGTTAGAGTTCAGTCTTTGGAAAGACTAAGATATTCTCCAGATATGGACCTCCTATACAAGGTTAATGAATGCTTCAAGTCTTAGGACAAGTCTTCAGCCAACACCAGCTGGAGGTCTAGACACCAAATCCCTGTCAGTACTGAGACATCACTATCTTAATAATAATAACAAAAGAAAAATAAATACAGCTTTCTTCCGTATCCTTATTATGAAGCAGGCACTGCACAGAGCCATTTTAGAGCCTTTATTTCAGGAATTCCTCACACAATTCTAACACATATTCCCATTTATAGACATAGAAATAGACATGGAATGAATCCGGGTACCATGAACCTGTGGGACCATGTGGTTTTGAAAGCACATCTGACCTAGTGACCTAAAGGAAGAACAACTAAAACTCCTAAAGGAGTTGTCTGCTGACAACTTTGCAAAATTCCAAGTCAAAAACTCTGTATCTGTTTTCCTTTTAAGATATGCAGCCCAGAGACCAATGTATACTGTAAATAAAATTTTGCTTTGAAAAGGAGTGGAAAGGCAGACAGTTCCAGACCTATATGAAGTGTTTGACACAGGCACAGAATAACAGATTTCAGTCCATTTGCCTAAATGCCTGTCTATTTGCAAATGACAAGAGGGGCCACGTGGAAGGTTAGAAGTCACCAAATCGTGGTCTCTGCTACAAACTGGGAAATGTGCCCTAAATGGGCCTTGGCAAACTGAGAGATGAGCTCATCGCTAACTGAGACCACCTATGGCTGGGAGCCTCTGAGCTTTGGCAACCTAAAGGACACCACCCGCCTCAGTCCTCTGGGGGGACTCTCCACCTGGGGCTGAAGGGAGGTTGGTGGGTTGGCACTGGAGCAGGAGAGCAATTTATTTTCATGGCTTCAGAATGACCTGGTACCTTTTACAAGTGCACCCAACCTGGGCTGGGCGCACATGGCACTTTAGGAGACAAGGCTATGGACCAACTGTTCCAGCTCACCTACTACAGGTCACTTCTTTTTATTTTTTTTTATTTTTTAATGTTTATTTATTTTTGAGAGAGAGAGAGAAAACACGTGGGAGAGAGGCAGAGAGAGAGACACACACACACAGAATCCAAAGCAGGCTCCAGGCTCCGAGCTGTCAGCACAGAGCTTGACACAGGGCTCAAACTCATGAACTGTGAGATCATGACCTGAGCCAAAGTCCGACCCTCAACTGACTGAGCCACCTAGGCACTCTATACAGGTCACTTCTAAGAAAAGCTGCCCCTTTCTTGAAAAATCCTTCACTCAGAATATATTACAAACAGTACTGTGCAGCTGGCCCTGGAATGATCAATAATTAACAATGATGCCTCGCACCTGCCCGGGGCTCCTCCTGAGGGTCACAAGCCCCAGTATAGGCACTGTCCTGCCAAGTTAATGACTCATCCTCATTAAGAGGCAAAGGGGAAGAAGAGGGCTTGGAACTCAGGCTCCTGAACTCTGGCACCTCAGGTGCCTGGTCTATAAATGGGGGGTCTGCTTTCTCCCAGAAACTGTTCACACCAAACCCCAAGCAGCCCTTCATTCTGGTCCCACAGGCTTCCTGCTCTCCAGATGGGCATCAGAGCATCCACAGGGACCTCCCAACTGAGCAAAGCCACAGTCTCTATTTTGACTTCACTTTCCATTTTTTTGTGCATGATTTTTCTCCACTATTATTTTCGAAGCAAATATTTGATTTTGACCTATAAAATCAGAAATCCTACTAATGAACAAGTTACACCTTACACTTAATTTGTGGTTTGGGGTTAAAGCAAGAGCTGCTATTTTGTTTTTGTTTTATTGACTTAGAAAGACACAAAAATTATCATAGCAGTTAAGTGAAGCACCTGGATGGGTAGAGCTTAAAGTATAGTCATATTGAAAATAAGACTACAAGCTTAGCAGCATTCTGTACTATTTCATTAACACAGAGCAACTAACCCTTGTAAAAAGAAAAGTTCTTTTCCAAACATCAATTTGCTTCTGACCTGTCAGTTTATCACATTTCCTATTGGCACAACATCCCATAGAGACAGGCACGCGACAACTAAACATGTGCTTCATTTACTAAACCAACAAAAACAGACTTGGTCAGAAATATCTGGGTAGTTTGTGTCCTGCAGACAAGAGCGCTTAATGCATATTCTTCTCTTTTAAATAGTTCAGGGTTGAGCTAGGCTGAAATGCAAAGTATCTAAAAAGATTCACAGAACACATTTTTAAGAAAAAAGGAAGACTATGGAACAAGCTTAACATGCAAACCAACTAGACTGAGGCCTCTCCAGCATGGGCAGGCTGAAGAACTCCTTGGGCCGAGGAAAGGGAGAGCTGCACAATACATTGTAGGCAAAGAGAATGCAGGAGAAACCAAGACAAAGTGAGGCAAGCCCTAAATGGGAGGTTCAGAGCCAGTGTTCCAAGAACCTTGTGGAATAATCATCAGTGCCAAGGCCTGATGCCTTGGGGATAAGAAAATCCTTCATGGAATTTATTTTTCGTATTGTGCACAAATGAAGGCATGTGTGTGGAGCAAAGAGAGACAAAGACAGGGAGAATTCTCCCAGCACTTTAAAAAGACCCATCAAGACTCTAAAATTACTGTAAATTTAAAAACCCTCATTACACATCAGGCAGAGAAGTGGAAAGCCCAGAATGAGAGACAGTGGCTTTAAAGCAGGGGTTCTCAACCTTCCCACAAGTGGTATTTGGGCCAGATAATTCTCTACCATAGAGGGCCGGTCATCCTGCTCTGTAGGATGCTGAGCATCATCCTTGGCCTCCACACGAAAAATGCCAGCAGCACACTCCTCCCCACAAATTATAACAGCCAAAAATGGCTTCAGATGTTGTCAAATGCCTCCTGGGATACAAGAATATCTCAGGTTGAGAAGCACTGCTTCAAAGCACCTGGGACAAACATTCTGGAAAATGGATTATTAAGTAAACATTTATAGGACCAACATATTTTAAAAATCACATATGTGAGAACTCAGCACTGAAACAGAAATGGCAAAGTCTGCAGGAACTTGACCCAAATATGTTGTGCAACATCCAGAATGTGTCTTCTTTCTATCCTAAACTGAAACATCTGCTCCTCTGGTGAGACATGCTAATGACTTCTGAATCTAATACTAAAAGTCATAGGCAGTGAGAGAAGATATTTGGTGTGATTTTTCTGCAGTAAATCTCGCAATAGCAAAATTACCAAAAGTATAGTGGTTTAACCCACATGCAAGAAATGTATTTTCTAAAATACATGTTATTCCAGATGTCTCCTAAAAGCTACATGCACTCAGGGCCTGGGTGGCGCAAGTTGGTTAAGTATCCGACTTCTGCTCAGGTCATGATCTCTCGGTTCATGTGTTCGAGCCCCACATCGGGCTCTGTGCTGACAGCTCAGAGCCTGAAGCCTGCTTCGGATTCTGTGTCTCCCTCTCTCTTTGCCCCTCTCCAGCTCAACTCTGTCTGTTTCTCTCTCAAAAATAAACATTAAAAAAAAAGAAAGGAAAGCTACATGCATGTAAAAAAAATGCTCCAGATATGTGTAAGAAGCACATGTGTGCATGGAGGAGACTGTTCACATGAATCAAGATGAAGGAAAATGCTGGACCCTTGAAGGTAAAGTCAGAAAGTGCTAAAGCTATCTCGGCAGAACTCTCCCAGATAACAAGAGTTCTCTGGCTTCTTTAGAATGAAGATGAGGTTCAGTCTGTCACATAATTATTTGGTACAATGAAACAATGCCCACCCAGAATTAACAATTTTCCCCAGGAAATGTACTAGCTTGTGACAGCAAAATGCTACCTTAAAACAAGATCACTTAGAAATTCCCTGGTGAGTTCTGACATAAAACTTTTTTTTTTTGATAAATCATTTCTACTGCAGTCTTTTCTGAATTTCATGGGACTTGCTCAAAATAGCTCAGCTGATATCAAGACCAAGGGATCAGATTCTTCATCATAATACTACTACTGCCACGTGTAAAGCACGTGAAACACCTTGGGGACACTTATAGAGTTGTCAAGGTAATTTTTTCTACATTCATTCATTTGTGGGCATGATATTGTCACAAAACGGCCAGAAATAACATGAACCACATTCTTGCACGTAATGCCCTAAAGCTGGGAGAGGTCCTATGTTAATAATTTTTCCTAACAGGCTGCAACAATTCACATCTCTCCATGGGTAGGTAATACTGCAAGCAATTGCTGCTTCTTTCTTTCTTTAAACCGCCCCCCACACCCCCACCATCAGTTTGATAGGCAGGACAAGAATCTTTACACCTTTCTATCTGCATCACCCTGACTCCCAGGCCAACTGACTTCTTCTGGGAATTAGCTGCCTATGTTCCCCTCATTTTTTCTACTGTATTATTTGCTTCCTTCTTGACAACTTAATTTGTGAGAACTTTGTATTAAAAATACTAACCTCTTTACTATCTTCTGTCTTGAAAACATTTTTTTCTGTCTAAAGAACCATGCTTTTATAATGTTTATTTGTGGCATATTTTGTCATATGACAGTTAATTTTTTTTTAAGTTTATTTATTTTGAGAGAGAGAGAGAGCACAATCAGGGGAAGTGCAGACAGAGAGGGAGAGAGAGAGAAAGCCTGACATGGGGCTTGAACTCACAGACTGTGAGATCATGACCTGCGTCAAAATCAAGAGTCAGACACATTATACCAACTGAGCCACCCAGGTACCCCAACAGTTAAAATTTTTATTTAGTTAAATATGCCTGACCTTTGTATGCCTGGCCCTTTCCTGTGCCCTTGGACTGTACATGTAGTTTGCTTGTTTTTTGATGGGGGAAGTACAGAGTTATTTTCTTTTTCATATTTAAATGTTCAAACCAACCGATACTCATTTTTACAAGGTACAAAGGATCCAATGATGTTTCCTCCCCAGAGCCAATTGTACAAACACTATTTACTAAATAATCCTTTTCCTCTGGAACTTAAATACTCTAAAATTCTCACATACAATATCATTTATTGGGGGGTTATCTACTATGTTCAAGTAATCAACCTGTCATTTTCATGCTCACACCATGGTACTACGGAGCTGACTGCACAGTGTATGGGATCAGCTCCAGCACTGGGTGCCCCACTCCTGCAGGACACCTCATGCTGTAGCCTTGGTTACAAAAACTGATACAAAGTCCTCCCTTCATCTTTTAAAAAATGTCTTGGCTATACTGGAGCATTATAAAACTTTTACGGTCATTTTAATTCGATTCCAAGAGAACCTTCTAGGCCAAAATGTACCACACCTGGGCATAGTCTTCTTGGGAGAACAAGGATTCTGACAGCACGCGCTCTTACACCCAAGGCCACAGGAAGCTTTATTTCTGCCTCATGTTTGCAGAAAGGTACTACAGTTTTCTTAAAGAAGGTCTTGAGCCTTTGTTAAATTTGTTTCAAGATATTTTACAGTTTTTCTTCCTATTTTCAGTAGCTGATCTTCCCCACTTCCCTTTCTCAGTAGGCTTGGTGCCTTCGATTAATGTGAGCAGTTCTTTGTGTGGCCACAAGTCTCCCTGCCCCCGACTCGATTTCTCTTGCTCAAACCATCTTCCTCTTCCTGGTGGCCAGGCCCCTTTGGAGAATGGTTACTATTCTTGTTTAGCACACCTGGGCTGGGCTCTGCTTTGCTTTCTAAAGTGATAGCAGGTCTCCTGCTCTGGAAGGTGAAGTTCCCCAGGTGAGTGGGGAACACAAACCTTCACCCAGCCCTCCCTGGGAACTCTTCCAGCCCTAGGAGCAGGAAAAGATCCCAAGGACCAGGGTGTCTGGTTACCCTTGCATGCACTGACCACCACCTTCCCCACTGAAAGCCAAAAGACTTCTGCAAGCCCAAGTGTTTTCCAAGACGGTCTGCATTGTGGGACCCACCTCAGGGCTCTCTGATGCTGTTCTCCGGTGCCAGAAGCCCATGGCGGGAAGCTGTGCCAGTGCTCTCCAAGGACTCAGACGGACCCAAGACCTGCTCCAGATTCAAGGAGACCTAGGCCCCAATGGTCACGCGGCTCAGGCATGTGAGGTTGAAGTGTGAAAGGATTTGCATGTGGGCCACCATTTCGCCCAGAATCCCCTGCTTCTCTGAATCAGAATTTGAAGGGGAAAAGATTTCAGTGATGACAAGATCCCTCCCTCTCGTTTGATATTTTGAGGAGATTAAAAGCCAGAGAAGCAGATCAGTTTTCTTACTCCATGGGCATGGCAGACTGGGTCTGTGCAGCCCAAATTGTCTCTCACTGCACCACTGGGAAGTCCTCCTGAAGCTTACGAAAAGCATTTACCTCCAGATCACTCCTTGACCAACACCACCCTGGGTTTCTCCATACTGTGCAGAATTAGAAATCATGCAAGCAACCTCTTATCTATACTAAGCCTTCCTAAAAGAATCGGTACAATAACACTTCTCCAGAACTATTACAAATGTCCTTCAATTACGACAGGCTACAAAGCAGGGTCAGTGAAAGACCTCAAATAAGCACTGCTCTTCTTGGAGATGTAGCCCCTCAAATACAAGGAATGTTAAAATATAGATCAAATTATGCTATGGTGACACGATTTCTTTTGATGTAGTTTGTATGGTGACATAGACACCTTTGGTATTCACAGCTGAGAGCCAAATCTCAACGTTGTTTAGTGAAGCAATAATGGCAGCAGTAACCTGGGGAAATGATTTCGCCTAATTTTCTGCAAATGATTAACAATGCCAGAATTCAGTTTTCCCCTTTGGGTAAAAATATAGTGAGACTGGTCACACTTGACCATCACACCTGTGCCATGCAAGCTGGACCCCACAATGGCCACTGCACAGTCATGGTTTTGCATTCTGTTTCTCCAGTGCCCCCGAAGTGAAGACATTCCCATTTTAAGGATGAAGAGAGTGAGAGTCTGAGGGGGGTAAGTCAGTGCCCAAGACCTGCAGGTAGAAGTCAAGAGCCCTGCTGTAAAACTAAAGTAACCCTCACTTTCCAACTTTAGATTATTTGGGGGGAGGGAAGGGAACGCTGAGAAATGGGAATTGCTAAATTGTACGTATTTTGCCAGTCTTTATTTAGAAAAAAAAAAAAAACAAACATTTCTCTTCTTTAGATTATCTGGGAAATGGAGCAGGACACAACTGGTTACATACAGAGTGTCTTCTGCCATCTCAAAACATATGAAGATAAGAAGCATGCCTCTTCCAACAACCTGAATCAGCCGGGAGATTCCCCCGCATCAGCACCAAATCACCATGGTACAACTGAGCCCACCCCACGAGGCAGGTCCCCAGTGGACCTCTTACCTCTGGTCCAATTATTGATGACTTTGGACCTTTGCTTTCTCTAGTTATTTCAGATTCAAAGGGCTTGTGAATAAGAACAAGAAATTATTTTAATGTTTTTGGATTTCTGCTTATGTTTTTGACAGTCTAAATGCAACTGCATTAGATTTATGGTTTCGGTTTTAGCGATGTGTTATCATCCCTTATCACTACTGTTAATTAGTAGTATTTATTTTCCCAAAGTGTGCCAGAGAGTGTATCAGCACTAAAATTACTGCCTGGAAATATTTCTGTAGACGTTTTATTCCTTAACCCTGGAGTCATATGTCATGAAACCCACTGGGAAAAATGTTTTTTCTTAAGTAGGTTTCACATGGATGACAGAATGTGCACATGAAATCACAGTGACTCTTGGAACGTGCCTGGTTGGGGAAGGGTCAGATCACCTACTGCAACTGGCCTGTGGATGTCCTAGCAAATGACCGAGGACACATCAGAAGGCAGTACAGAACAACAAGAAGATTCAAATCAACAGGAAAAAAACACAGCCTCTTTCTGATTCTTTCCTCATTCCTGCAAAGTGCCAAAGTCCAGTGTGGTGAAATGGCTCCCAGGTCCCTACCACTAAAGTGGACCGGATGACACATAAACACGGAACAAACCTGATTCTGTGGGATCTGCCTGACCACTCTAGCCAGCCATTGCCCTTCCCCCTCCTCCAAAATGCACACAGTGCCACCCACACGTGGGCAAGCCAGTTAAAGCCACTCCACTTGGAGTCCCCAAAATGCACACTAAGCCTAGTTTAGTGTGGAAAGGTCAGTCCTTCAGTCCACTCTGGAAGCATTCCCTGAGGTTTCCCACCTGTCCTAATTAGATCCGCTTTATTTCAAATACCAATACTCAACAGTAATGATGTTAGCCACCTCTTTCTTATTTTTCTCTTTATCTTCAGTTTTGTTACTAATATTTCAACAACGCCAGAGACTGTGTTTTTACAGAGGTAAAATCCATGCATTTAATATATTCTTATAACTAGGTAAGTGTGCTGTCCTTATGTTGTACTTGATTAGAGCTTCAACAGTAGGCCAAGGGTTTGGTGAGTCACTCTGGGTGAAGGAAAAACATGTTTTCTTTTAGGTAACTAACTTGAAGAAAATAAAAGCCTTTGGAGTGACAGCGCATAGTGTCCCCAGGGAGATTGGGCTGTATTAGTGGATTTATCCCATGTGTGCTCACCCACACGCTATCATGTACACACTGGGATTTGAGGAGGCTACTCAGACAGCAGCTCCCCAGACCTCCAAACAGGAGCCCATGCATAGCAGATGGGGCTGTCTGGGTGCTCCTCAGTGGCACCTGGACACAAAGCATGAGGCAAGTGAGCTGAGAAGAGGAGCCCAGGGCATTGCTGAGTTGGCAATTGTGGGCTGCACAGTCATCATGTTTCTGAGTCTCAGTGTCCCTATCTGTAAAGTGAGGACAAAAGTTACTGTTGCCAGCATCATGGGGGATGGAGAGTGGATGTGTTAATGTGGGAATGCAGCACTGAACTGTTTCCTGTACTTAGTGCTGCTGTGAATGCATCTCAGGTACAAGCTTCTGGGGAAAGGTGCAACCACTCAGCCTTGAAATGCTGACTCTTATTCACATCCCAGGGAGGCCAACGCCTGGGTCTCAATTTGCTCATTTTGGTAAAATTGTTTCATCTGGCATGGAACAGCTTGCGTTATGAAAAAATACACTTCCCAGCTCTATAAAGCACCCTGGCCCTGACACCACTGGACCTAAGGCTTATCTGGGCAGCTTTCCTTTCCTACCATTAAGCAAGAAGGACATCACAGTCCACCTTGGGGAATCCCCCACACTAATCTCTGAAGCCTGAGGTGTCTGCCAGAACATAAAAATCACTGTAGTGGCAAATCTCTTCTGTTATGGATTCACCACACTAATAACTGATCCTGCTTGGTGAGCAGCTAGCCACATGCCCTGGGCCAAAGGCTGAGAACCTCTCAGTATTCCAAAGGGAAGGATCTCATCTACATTTTTATGTGAACGAAGGGAACATGTGCTCCACATGATAAGGGAATGTGGCCTACTTATGTTCAGTACCACATACAAAGCCATCTTTGTTCACCAGAGAGACTTTTAAAATTATGTTCCTGTTTTAAGTTAGTAAAATGTTGCTTTTGGGCCAAGACATTATTTGGGAACTCTCCGTCTGGACGCTTTTCTTCTTAGAACAGAACAGAAATTGGGCAAAGTGCACTGTGGAAACACTGGCGTATGCCCATCCCCACAGTACAGACTGTGTTGTCTTAACATCGCAAACACAGAGTTGGGCTTTTCTCTCTGAAAACTGAGATGAACATGTTGATAAATGTCGAGGCCGAGTCTCTCAGGTCTGAGAGCCTCCCTCACTGCAACCTGGGTTATGTGAACAGTCATTGGGTCAGGTTAATAGCATCGGGAATCTGTTTTCAATGGTTGCGGTAACAGATTGCCACTAACTCGGTAGTTTAAAACCAGACAAATTTTACTGTCTTCTAGTTCCAGAGGTCAGAATCCCAATATAGGTCTCACTGAGCTAAAAATCAAGGTGTCAGCAAGGCTGTGTCCATTTCTGGAGATTCTAGGGGAGAATCTGTTTCCTTGCCTTTACTAGTTTCTAAGAGGCCTCCTACATTCCTTGGCTCATGGCCTCTTCTTCCATCTTCGAAGCCAACAATGGAAGCCAAGTCTTTCCTACTGAGTTGCCATCTTTCTGGTTCTTTTTTTTTTTTAATGTTTTTTTGTTTATTTCTGAGAGACAGAGAGAGAGAGCACATGTGCACGTGTGCATGAGCGGGAGAGGGGCAGAGAGAGGAAGACACAGAATCTGAAGCAGGCTCCAGGCTCTGAACATTCAGCACAGAGCCCAATGCAGGGCTCGAACTCACAAACCATGAGAACATGACCTGAGCCAAAGCTGAACAGCTCAACCAACTGAGCCAGCCAGGTACCCCTCTTTCTGATTCCTCTACTTCATGGGCCCCTGTGATTACACTGGGCTTACTAAGAATCTAAAATAATCTCAAAGGCCATGGATTTTAGTCGCTTCAATTCTACTTTGCCATGTAACCTAAAATATTTACAGGTTCTGAGGATTAGGTGATGGGATGGACATCTTTGGGGAGGCCATTATTTTGCCTGAAATGAATCATAACCAAAAATTTGGTACATACAACTGCATTTTACATATGAGGAGAGTGGGGTGAGCCATTTTATGGATTTTACCAAGAACTCAGTTTCCACCTGGTGCCTACATAACCAAGGGATCTTAGGTGGAATAATTCCTGATAAGGCAAGGCTGAGTCTCAGGAATACATCTGCATCTGACCCCCTGGACAGAGCAATCTCAGGGGTCTGAGGAGAAACAAATCGTTAGTAAGCAGGTAGCTGGCTAGTGACACTGTGGCCCGTGTTGGTCTCCTCCCTCCTAGATTCTCAAATAGGTCTACCACATTGTTGCCTCTTTACCAGCGAGGCTCCTTCTTTCTTTCATTCATTCACTTATCAAGAGTCTGTTGGTTCTGCTGGGCACATGATAGGTGCTAAGGACACACGATGTGCCAAGTAAGCTGGCACCAATGTCCCCTTGCCATCTAGGCATCTGCATTTTTCTGCTTCTCAGCCACAAGGGCTGTGTCTCTAGAGCAATTCACACCCGCTATAAAAGGTTCTTCCAAGAATCAAATAAGCAGCCTGAACTGCTCTGTGTTTGTGCATCTGGATGAACCAGGGTTTAGCCCCATTGCAACTGGATTTATCCTCAGGCAGGTTAAACCATCCCCATTCTCAAGTACCTGTGTCACTGCTTCCACATGGATACACATTCTCAAAACTCCGCAAAGCATGTTGCCATCCTGTTTGTACTTCCAAGACAGCTCACAGTGGACATGCCAGCAGGCGAACTGAACAGTAGATTCAGAAAGCCCAAGAATGAGGCTCACTCAGTTTTAACCACATTGGGCAATTCCAAAACCTCCATAGGCCTTGGTTTCTCTGGGTACAGAATGGGAGCAGCAGCTCCTCTAATACTTCTAATATCACCCACATGCTCCTGGAGTGTCTTCACAATGCTCTGCCCCCAAGATGTATGTGTGCACATGGTCATAAACAGGCGTACACAGAAATACATATAAAGGATTACTGACAAGAGAAGCATCAAAGTAGAGCAGAAAGAGCATAAGACCTAAAATAAACAGCAAGTGTTCAAGTTCATCTCTGCAATCCACTGTGTGAGTGTGCCTCCTAACTTCTATCAATGTGAACACTGATAACATCATCCAACTTCTATCAATGTGAACATTAAGTCATCTTATCTGTAAAATATGGCTAATGATGCAAAGCAAATTGCCTCTCAGAACCGTCCTTGAGAATCAAATAAGAATTTTCCCAACACAGGTTACACATTTGCTGAATATTTAACACATATATTCAAATAAATGTTTCTTGAATAGTTGAATGAATAATAAATGTGAAATTTCTTTTTAAAGTATGAAATATTACAAAAGGGCACCTGGGTGGCTCAGTTGGTTAAGTGTCCAACTTAGCTCAAATCTCGATCTCATGGTTCATGAGCGTGAGACCTCTGTCAGGCTCTGTGCTGATGGCTCGGAGCCTGCTTGGGAGTCTCTCTTTCCCTCTCTTTCTGCCCCCTCCCCTCATCTCTGTCTCTCTAAAAACTAAACATTTTTTAATTAAAAAATTGTTAAAGTATAAAATATTACAGAAATATAAGGAATTTTAAGAAAGAGCTTTTTAGATTTGCTCAAATTATAATAAATCCTGGATTGGTAGACACTCTGGGTTTGGAAAATGGAGAGGCAAGAATGGAGGAAAAGTAAAAACTCTCCTGAAATAAAAGGCACATTGCCAGAAACAGGACACTGATGGTGGTCCACAAGGATGTTCTGAAAGATGCCAGCCCCAACATCACACATGGGTCCACGTGAGCCTGCTGGATACCCAATCCACATGAGCCTGTTGTATACCCACTTCCAAGCTTGTTTTTGGATGACCAATTGAAGCCCATGGAATCTGTCATACCGAGCCTTATACCAGGCTCAGAGCTGGTACCTCACAGGGATTGGAACTACACTGCCACCTACATGGCTTTAAGCTCTTTCTACTGTGCCCAAGAGTCATGATCCCAGGAGAAGATACTGCATTAAAAAAAAAAAAAATGATTTATCATCATCAATTTTTCAGTGGTTACATTTATCAAAAAATGTACCCACCCACTGTACCACACTTCATACTTATTTTTCTACTATCTCTGAGTTCAAACAGTAATGAGTTTGCTATTTATAGATTTTGATGAGGAAATAACTGCATTAGCATACAAGTAAAGCCCAGATAAAAGTCAAAGTCTTGTAGCCTAATAAATGTGAGTCATGTTCCTCTCTAGCACCTTCATGGGCCCACAGACTGAAGAGTTATGCTTCTCTTCTAAGGGCTGAATGCAAGGAAATGTTAAATCCATTTTATGTAAAAAATGAAGGCTGGGCTATTTCCTTCCCCAAACTCACCTAACTCTAGGGATTGCCAAACATTTCATAATTCACCTCATGAAAACAAGTTTCTACCTTTACTAAAAATAAAAGACAAAAAATAAAACCTATAATTCCCATAATTCCCAAACGGACTGGAGGCAAAGGTATTTTAGAATCAAAGATGGAAGGCACATTTGCTGTTTATTTCAAATAATCTTCCTAAGATGTTTATCTTATTACAAGTGGCCCTTACTGCTTTGAGAAGAAGCAATGAACTGTTCAACAAGATTATTTCCATACAGAAGACTAAGTGTCTTCTTGGCCATGCATCGAATGAGTGATCTTTCACTCATTCCATGGATACACAAAACAGCTGCCCTAACACATTCTTTTCCTCCACCCCACCATAAATGTTTCCTTTCCTCAAGTCATAATTCTTTCCCTAGAAATAACTGAAGGGCAGGCACACATTTTTCTCTACTGCATCTAAATTACAGTTCTGACCATGGCTTACACCTCAACACACCCATGTTTCTGTCAAACAGATGTGTCTCCACCATAGTTCAGAGTATGCTTTTTAGTGGACGACAAAAGAGCAAAAGGGAAGAGTTGAGAGGTTCTCAGGACTGTTAAAGAATGACTATACTGAGTTGAGACTAGCAAAACATCACTCACTTCTTCACTTGGTGAAATTTTCACATTTTGCAAGAATTGGCTCAAATACCTTCTCTCTACCACTGAGTAGCTCTGAATTCTTGAGGTGACCAGATGCCCAGTCTCAGACCACTTGCACCCCAGCAGGTGGGGCTGGTAGCTGGGCAGTACCCAAACTCATCAAGTCCACAATGGCTACATGCACAGGCCCCTGGCTGGTCTTCAGAGCACCATCCCCACACCCAACCATGGCAGGCCTCCCAGAGATACTCTGGCTGAATGAATGAATGCTTTGACAATTCTCATAACAGACAAGCATTCCTTGTGGGATGACAGTCTTAAAAGAAACCCTAATTAACCAAATGTTTTTAAAAGAAAGATATGTTTATTGGTACCACTTAAGACTCTGAAATGACTTCCTTCTGAGTTTTGTAGCTGTCTTATCTTTATAATAGAGGTGGAAGTAAAGTCTGATTGATTTCTCTGAGGAAGACCACAGAAGAACATACTAGTAAGAAAAGAAAAAAAAAGCAATAAGCAATTGCCAAATGACATTTAAAGTTAAACATTATATTTACTTTTCAAATGTGCCAAATATATCAGCAGGCTGACAGAACACCCCCTGATTTAACTCTTTGTTCCCATGCTGTACTACAATAAGGCCCTTCATTTTGCAATTTGAAAACAACACTGCCATGAGTCACCCCTGGAGATCAAAGTTCCTTCCTAGTTCTCAAGTTTGTTCCAATACTGCATTTGCTTTTTTCAAAGTTTCACTATAGCCTTACTGTCTTGCAGGATATTTGGATTAAGCAGCTAGCCATAAATTAACAGTTAAATGAACAAAGATTATTTCAACATAACTGCTCAACAAGTCTCATTAAACACTCTCTCATTTGTGTCTTGTTTCTCAGTGGGAAACATTTTGTGTAAGTAACAACTGATTCCCAACTCATGTGATTTTACACCAATATTGTTCCCCAATGGGTGACAAGCCTGGATGTATGGTATTGTTACACCGAATGCTGTCCATTCTTTGGAGGAACCTAGAGAAGTTTCTTGGATCAGGTAGGGCTCGGGTTTAAGATTAGAGGATGGTGAACATTAGAACAAGCTTTCTTGGACATCGGGAAAGACGAACGTAGCTGGGAGGGTGTGATGTGCTCACTGACTGGCAACAAGATGGGGATGTGTGGAGAGGCCAGATGCGTGGGCAATAAGGCCCTAAAGGAAGAGGGGCCACATTGTGGGGAGAAGAGACACAAGGGCTAAATGAGAGGGTCCCTGCTGTCTTGCTGGACCCTGCAAAACTTTCTGAACATTGAGACAAACTGCATTCTGAGTAAGAGCACCCCGGTGGCCATGGATGGGCTGCTGTGAGGTGAAGAGGAAGGACCACCACCAGAAAGAGCACAGCTGTGCAGGATGGTATAGGCCCTGAAAGATGTCATATTGGAGGGCAGCTCCTCCTTGGATATAGGAGGAAGCCTGTGATTCCCATGCTTCCCAGAGTCTAGGGGTGAGCAGGGTGGAAGAGGCGAGTCATGAACCAGGGACATTCACTCCCCAAACCTTCAGAGACAATTACTGTTTGGCTGACAAATGCATTTTACTCTGGTTTTCTCTAAGGAATGTTATTTTCTTTCAAAATCAAAGACAAGGAAAAAAAAATCAAATGGAGCATCAAACATTAAGAAACCCATCCAGGGGCACCTGGGTGGCTCAGTTGGTTAAGCATCTGACTTCGGCTCAGGTCATGATCTCACAGTATGTGAGTTAAAGCTTCATGTCAGGCTCTGTGCTGACAGCTCAGAGCCTGGAGCTGCTTCCTATTCTGTGTCTCTCTCTCTCTCTCTCTGCCCCTCCCCCACTCACACGCTGTCTCTCTATATATATCAAAAATAAATAAAAACATTAAAAAAAAAAAAAACAGGGGCGCCTGGGTGGCTCAGTCGGTTGAGCGTCCGACTTCGGCTAACGTCATGATCTCGCTCATGGGTTCGGGCCCCGTGTCAGGCTCTGTGCTGACAGCTCAGAGCCTGGAGCCTGCTTCAGATTCTGTGTCTCCCTCTCTCTCTGCCCTTCTCCTGCTCATGCTCTGTCTCTCTCTCTCTCAAAATAAATAAATGCCAAAAAATTAAAAAATTTTAAAAAATAAAAAGAAAACAACCCATCCACTTCATCACAAATTTGCTGTGAGCTATAATAAACAAAGAGCACATTTACTTTATACGGGGATGGTATTTTTTTTTTTTTTGTAAAGTCGATCTTCAATATAGCACGTAATTAAATTTTTCCTTTAAATGTTCCATTTGTATTCCTTTCCCCTTTATTCTTGGGAAGACCTCAAAGTCACTCATAGTTCCACAGATGTACAGTGTGCCTGAGAACTGTGCTCATGGCCCGGGATATGCAAGAAAGGCAGGAAGATATTTCCACTACTGCAATAGAGTCTCCAGCAGCACATTGTGATTTAAGCATGGGGCTTGCTACTAAAAATCCTGAAAGAGAATAAGAAAGGGACCAAAGACACTTGGCCCTCTTTCTCATGGTCTTTATTCTCAGTTCCACCTTTGGATCGCTGCTACCTGGGAGGTTAGACCCTGTGTTGGTCACTCAACAGGGAAGTAGCCTGTACTGGAGTCACCTAGCTAAAGACTCTTAAGTACTTCGTATAGATCTAGGACACATATGATAAACTATCTTAACATAAGAAAGTAGTTACAAGAATTTTTTTTCTGAAAAAAAAAAACGGATACTGTATTTTAGAGTCTAGTCTTAAACATCAGGGTCATCAACCAAAGTCTAAGGCTTGCTGGCAGTTTCTCCTATCACTTACAGCTAACTCCCCAATGAGCAATGGTAGTGATGGGGAAGCAAAGAATGAGGCCAGAGCGCGATAACCATTCTCAAGCTCCTCATCTCCCGCAAACCTTCATGTAAGATCTGCTATCAGAAGGCCCAAGAGCCTAGTTCAAGTTTCCCTAATTTTCCTTTCCGTGGTCACCTAACAGGATAGCTGCTACAGAAACAGTGGGGTTGCCAGGAAAACACAAGCAGGGTGGTGGAGGACTCAGGTGAGTTGCCAACTCTTTGATTAGGGCCTGACGCCCTGCTCTTATCTCTTGGAAATCACAGCCACATACGGGGAGCACCTGGGTGGCTCAGTTGGTTAAGAGTCCGACATCAGCTCAGGTTATGATTTCGTGGTTTGTGAGTTCAAGTCCCGCATCAGGTTTTGTGCTGGTGGCTCAGAGCCTGAGCCTGCTTCGGATTCTGTATCTCGCTCTCTCTCTGCCCCTCGCTGGCTCACAATCGCTCTCTCTTTCTCTCTCAAAACTAGACATTAAAAAAAAATTTTTTTTAAAGAAATCATAACCACTCAAAGGCAGTTCAAGTGCAAACCAATCCTTTTGCCTGCATATTTTATGGTTCCTTTAAATCTGAAGGTGTCCTAGGAAATGCACATCTATGTATTTAATTGTTTTCTAAGTGTAGCAATGCCAACAGGGTTCTGGGCACACAGAATGCTTCGCAGAAGTTAAAAATACACCATGAGGGGCACCTGACTGGCTCCGGTGGTAGAGCATGATACTCTTGATCTCAGGGTCATGAGTTCAAGCCTCATGTTGGGCACAGAGCTTAATTAAAAAAAGAAAAATTAAAAAAAATACACTATGAAAGATAGCCAAAGAAAATAATAGCCAAACTGAACTCAGATTGTATGTCCGACAGGGCTTCATACCTGCCTACAAGATCAACAAGGCATGTTTGTGCCACAGTCTGAAAACAGCAAACAGTCCCAGCAGGACTCAGGGGGCAAGGGCTGCCCAGGATCTGACGTAAATAAGCTTTCCACACAAAATACCACTCCTGGGATTCCAGTGGGAAACCACCAGGTGGCCAGTGAATCGTCCTCGAGTCAGGAAGGTGAGGCACTGAAAAGACCCAAACACCATAAATTATGTTTAAAAGCTAAGTAGAGGGCATATAATGTCCTCTTTTTTTACAACCTTACAAAAGCAAAGAAAAAGCAATGATGCCCTGATTTGAGAGTCAGCTGAAGTCCTCTAGTTATATGACAACCATTGTGTGTTTTGTTTTTTAACATTTTAATTTATTATTTATTGAGAGACAAAGAGAGGCGGAGCATGAGCAGGGGAGGGGTAGAGAGACAGGGAGACATAGAATCTGAAGCAGGCTCCAGGCTCTGAGCTGTCAGCACAGAGCCCAACGGGGGGCTCGAGCTCACAAACTGTGAGATCATGACCTGAGCCAAAGCTGGACGCCCAACCGACTAAGCCACCCAGGCACCCCCCATTGTGTGTTTTAATGAGGTGGAGGAATCGTGTTATCCAGCAAGCGTCACAGAGGACCTTGAGGAGAGTACCTCAGCAGGAATTTTACTTCGTTGGATTAATTACAACCCATTAACACCCTTAAGCTATCAGACAATGGAGTCCTTCAAAAATAGGTACTAGATAGGTCAGTGTGGGTGGGACACAAGAGATAAGTAAATGTCAGCATCAGTGGACAGTGCATGGGTCCAAATGGGAGCTGCCAGCATGTCACAGCCTATAGTTCTTGTAGCCTCTCACAAATACTGGAGTTGAGTGATTAAGAGGACAAAGAAGGCCAGACGCAAATTTTGCTGACTGGCCAGTTCTTGGCCACAAAGAGAGTGATGCATCCCACCAGAATATAAAGGCAGGGCTGGGAGAAGAAAGGAGAGGGAGAAACTAAGAAAAAGAAATAAGAGATGACGAGGGAAGACAGAGAAGAAAGACAAAATCAACAGTTTGAGGCATGCCAGAAGCCCTTGAGTAACAGCCCCATGTGGAACTGATAAGGAGGCTTAGAGCAAGCTCAAGGCACAGTACAGGTTAATAGCACCCTTGACCAGGGTGGAATATGTGTGATATTCCTAGGACACTCCTGGCTATGCAAGAACAAAGGAAAAGGGTTTAAGTGCTTGCCATGGTGATGTGGGAAACTAAGGCAAATGAAAAATTAAATTCCCTTACTGCCTACAGCCCATTGACAAGTCCTTGAAACTATCAGAGTGACCTCCTTCTAGGAGCTCAGCTGCCTCAATGATGATGCTTTGCTAGGGGCAAAAGAGAATCTTGGCTTAACATTATCCTGACCCCCACCACCCCAGGAACCTGTAAGTCTACTTCAATGTAAAAAAATTCCTTTGGAAACTTCTTTTACCTCAACTCCCCCAAGATATATATGCTTGTGATCATACTCCAAGCTTATGGCCCCCTGATATCCATCTGAAGGGTCTCATGACTGAGGTTTTACTAAACAGTAATAAATGATGTTTTCCTAGCAACAGCTAGCCCCTCAAGGTCCTGGAAATCTTGCTTTCAAAATTCCTTAGAGACTGACTCTACCCCTAACCCCCTCCGAACCTGAGGGTATATAATCAGTTACCCACCACGACCCCAGTGCTGCTCTTCCTGCCCATGGGTCCCGTCACCATGCTTAAATAAAATCACCTTTTTGCACCAAAGATGTCCTCAAGAATTATGTCTTGGCCATTGGCTCCAGACCACCACACCATCACCCCAAAACTTTATCAGAATGATAAGGGAGCATAAGACGAGCTGAGGGCAAAGTACAAGCTAGTACCCTCCCCCCTCAACACACACACAGATGGGATATATGTGATATTCCTTGGACACTCCTGGCTACGCAAGAATAAAGGAAAGGAACGAAAAGAAATGGTTAACTGATAGATATCACAGTCATGCAGAACATGAGTCTCCGTTAGTTTACAAATATCTTGGTAAATTATAAGCAAAGGGCAATCTCATCAAGAGCTTAACCTCCAGAAACCTACAGACTCAGTTTCCTGGAGCCCCAACATCACCCTCTCCTTCACAGAGATGTGGGGAACAAAGGCAAGAAGGAAATGGCAGGTAAAATTAAATTTCCTTATAACCTATGGCCCGTTGATAAATACTTGAGACAAATACAGAGTATAATATTTCACCAGGAACTCCCTACTGTCTTAATGTTAATGCTTTGCTAGAGGGAAAAACAACCTTAGCTTGACAATAGTTAGGCCTCCAGTATTCTGCGGAATCTTCTTTAGCATACGAAAATCTCTCTGGAAACTTCCCCTAGACTTTACCTCCCCCCTTCCACCCACTCCCAAGTATATAACCAGTCTCTCCTCAGCGTCTAGGGCAGATCTTTCTGCCCAAGGGTCCTGTCCCTGTGCTTTGATAAAATCGCCTTTTTGCATCAAAGATGTTTTCAAGAATTCTTTCTTGACTGTCAGGTCCAAACCCCACCATCACCCCCCAAAACCCGTAAGAAACTACCTCTGAGGGTTGCTCCAGCTTTAAACAGATGGAGACAGTGCATCCTGTCATCTCCACTATTTTTCAAGTGTGTGTGGCAAGACCATACCTAAGTGGAAAAGCAATCCAAAAACTTATAAGAAAGGAAATGAAAGAGCACTTATGAGATTGTGGGAAGGAAAAGATTCAGGGGCTCAGAAACACCACAGGCATCAGGAATACAGACAGTGCACTCAAGTTCTCTGATCCATGGGGACCCAGCTCAGAGTCAGCCCAGCCTCAAGGCACTTCCTCAGTATGGGTGGGCTGCAGCTGGTCCTCGCCAGGCAGTGTGTCTATCCATGCTTACTGCACCCCATTACTCTCCATTCTACAAAACCCGTCCTCGAGGCCAGGGGAAACTGAGGCATGTGGCTGGAGCTGCCAGTGGGCAGAGTGCCAGCACTCTTGGCAGTGCATACCATCGCAAAGGAACTGCGCACGAGGATGGTTCTCACTCAGCGCATATTCCATGTTTCTCCCCAAACAGCTCCTCTGAAATTGACCAAAAGACCATTAGGAAACAGCATGAATGAACACTGATAACTGCAAAGATGACAGCTCAGGTCCCAGCCTGGCACTCCGAGAAACTGAAGCCTAGAAGCTAAAACCAAAATGACTTTGAGTTTTAGTTTTTTTGTTTATTTATTGTTTTTAAGATTCCTTAGTTTCTGACTATTCTCTGGTGAAGAGCATGGTATCAATCACACTTAAAACATAACAAGTCAGGAAACAGGAACCTCACTCAGATTCTTACCGTGTTTAAGAACACTTTTGTAGTTTGGATATCGTGCCCTGTACTGAGTACAAAGCTCTATTTGTTTCTGCTTTGTAATGTAGAGTGTTATGTTCTACCCGTTGCTACACAATCACTTTGAGGAAACATTACTACAAAAATAAATAAGTTTCTTTTTTCATTCAAAGTGAGGGAAGAGGGAAAATAACAAGCACACCCAAAGCACACCCACAAACCTTTTCCAAGAACACTTGCATTTGTTCCTGGGCTGGCAAGAATGCTTTGCTGATGATATCAAAGTTCTTTAATTGATCTATGATCAACCTGACTTAAACACAGGGGAAAAAATACTCATTTTGTTCCACTTTAAATTAAAACAAGCTAATTTTTTTTTGGTACTGGGCTGTCTTTATTTTTCTTTGAACACAGGGGAATACACTATTCTGAAACCTTGAACTGTTATTCTCCCTTGACTATAGAAGGGCAGCAAAAAGATTAATAATCTCTGAGTTGGATTTTTAGAGAAGACAAAGTGAAATTGCATTTTCAAAAATGATCACAAACTTCCACTTCTGACCAAACTTCTACTTCAAAATTTACCCTCCTCTGTGAAATGAGTAAGAGACTGGAACAAAATACATTAAAAGAAAGCGGTGTCCAACATTGGACTACAGGGACCAAAGGAGAGGGGAACAAACGAGGTGAGTCCTGCTCAGACAACTAACTATATCATCTAGAGAAAGTTGCCAGGCTGCAGATAGGACAGGGAACTAGCAGAGCCCATGGTCTCTCTAAGGACAGGGGATACAGCTGATGGCCCAGGGAAACCAAGGCAGCCGCAGTTTACAGGGCAGAGTGCAAGAAAGGGGAGAGTTGCCCAGAAGCAGAGGGCAGGGGAGGTCAGCAGAGTGTCCTCCTTGAGTTTTCAGCCAAGATCAGTGCTGCATGGGAGGAAACTCCCCAGGGCCAGGAAAAGAGCCACCTGAAAAAAAAAAAAAAAAAAAAAAAAAAGGGAAGACTGCTAGAGCTCACAGTGCTCCAGTAACAGTTCTTGCTGTCACCAGGCTGGGTAGAGAATCTCTTAATTCAAAGAACACCAGGTAGAGTAACCTGATGGATCTTATCTCAGTAGTAGGGAGAAAGTGAGCCATAGACTGAAGGCTGCTCTGATCCTGTCCCACAAAGGCTCTATAGGACCAAACTGTTTCTAAGTAATTTAACTACATTAAGAACAAAACTCAAGAACATTTATAGGAATTAACATCCAAAATATATAAAGAACTCTGGAGGAAACTGGGTGGCTTAGTCAGTTGAGCATCTGACTTCTGCTCAGGTCATGATCTCGCAGTTTTTGAGTTCAAGACCCACATCAGGCTTGCTGCTGTCAGCCTGTCAGCACAGAGTCAGCTTCAGATCCTCTGTCCCACTCTCCCTGCCCCTCCCCCACTTGTGTTCTCCCAAAAAATAAATAAAAAAAAAACATTAAAACAAAAAACAAAGTATTATAAAGAACTCATAAAATACACTATCAAAAAAAAAAACAAAAAACAAAACACCTACAACGAACCCAATTAAAAAATAGGCAAAAGATCTGAATAGACATTTTTTGGAAAAAGACATACAAATCACCAACAGACATATGAAAAGATGCTCAGCATCACTCATCATCAGAGAAATACAAATCAAAACCACAATGAGATATCACCTCACACCTATCAAATGACTAGTATCAAAAACACAAGTGTTGGCAAGGATAGAGAAAAAAAAGAGACTGCACTATTAGTGAGAATGTAAACTGGTGAGGCCACTATGGCAAACGGTATGAAGTTCCTCAAAAAATTCAAAATAAAACCACCATATGATTCCACTCCTAGGTATGTGAAGAAAACTAAAACACTAACATCAAAAGATATACGCACCTCTATGATCATTGCAGTATTAGTTACAACAGCCAAGATATAAAAGCAACCTAAATGTCCATTGATAGATGAATTTCCAGATATTATTCAATTTTATTTATAGATAAATATATATGATATATATATATATATAAAATAGAGTATTACTCAGCCATAAGAAATGAGGTCTTGCCATTTGCAAGAACATGATATACCTAGAGGGCATTATGTTACGTGAAATAAGTCAAACAGAGAAGGACAAATACCATAAGATTCCACTTAAATGTGTAATCTAAAAAATAAAACAAACACAAAAGAAAGCAAACAGACTCACAGTTACTGAGAATAAACTGATGGTTGCCGGAGAGAAGGGTACAGGGAAGGACAAAATAGATACAGAGGTTTTAGAGGTATAATCATTCAGTTAAATAAATAAGGCAAGGGGATTAATGTAAAGCATAGAGACTATATTCAATAATATTGTGACAACTCTGTATGGTGACAGATGGTAATTAGACTTATTGTGGTGACCATTTCACAATATAAATATCGAATCACTGTTATACACTTGCAACTATTAAATATTGCATGCCAATTATTCTTCAATTTTTAAAAAAGAACATTTATAGGAACACAAAAATGCCTAACACCTTATAAGGTGAAATTCAAAATGCTTGACCTCTAATAAAAATAATTACCAGGCATGCAAAGAAACTGGAAAATACAACTCATACTGAGGATCAGAAAAGACACGGATAAAATAAAGACTTTAAAATAGTTGTGATAACTATAATTCATGTGTTCAAGAAGGTACACGGAAGATTTAAAAAATATATAATGACCCAAATCAAACTTCCAGAGTTGAAAACTAAAAATTCTGGGGAAAAAAAAAATCACTGGATGGGACTAATGGTAGATTAGACATCATAAAGAAAAAAAAAAAATAGGGAACCTGAAGACACAGCAGATGGAAGAGCATGTGACTCAGGATCTCAGGGTTGTGAGTTCGAGTTGGGTGTAGGAATTACTAAAAAAGATATAAATTAAAAAGAAAAAACTATCTAATATGAAACACAGATTAAAAAAAAAAATGTTGGGCATTAAGAATGAGAAGAGCATCAATAAGCTGTTGAACAATTTGTAGTAACCTAATGTACTTGCATCCATATTGGGGAGAGAGATGGAGCAGAGAAAAATGAAATGAAGAAATAATGACCAAAAATGTTCCAAATCTGATGAAAACTATTCAGCCACAGATTCAAAATGCTCAATAAATTCCAAACACACACACACAAAAATAAAACAAGAAAAAATAAACCCAGGCTCATCCTATTCAAACTGCTTTAAATCAATGACAGATCCATAAAAACAGAGAAAAGATAGATTATGTTCACAGAAGCAAACATAAGAATGAAACTTCTCACTGGAAACAATGAAGCAAAAAAACAGTGGAGCAACACCTTTAAAGTACTGGAAGAAAACACTGTCCTTCCTAACTAGTGAAACTATACTTTGTAAACAAAAGAGAAGTAAAAAAACTTTTCAGGCTCATAAAAATGAAGGGAATTCATCCTGGGCTGACCTGTACTCTGAGAAAGTAAACTTGCATGAAAGAAAGCCATAAGAGGCATCAGAAATGGGCGACTGTGCCTAGTGTCACTCGGGACGCCTGCAGATCCACAACTTTGGGTCTGGAGTCCAAATCCTCATTTGCCCTTTTCTCCAGCACTTTCCATGCTGACTGGGCCTTGTTTTCGAGTTTCCTTAAAGTCGCTCTGAAAAATACATGTTTCCTTGTGATCTTGTAGATTTCCATAGTGCTAAAGCTGGGCAGATGGGAGTCAGTTATTTGGAAAGATAATGAATGAGCCTTTTCACATTTAAATTAGGCTACTTTGGATTTCCCTTGGAACTATTTCTGGTTTGGGAACTCATTTTGTGTATAAAAAGAGAAAAATCTTTTACATTTCCAAATCTGAGTACAGAAAGACAATAAAGTTAGAGTCAGCTGGAATTCTGAAGTATGTCAGAGTCTGGGACCAATGTTTAAAAATTAATGGGAAAAAGCATAAATATTTGTACTTTTTGTGTATGGTATATACCTTCTAAACATAAAATGTTGATCTTGATTGTGAAGAATATATATGGACGAAGGTTCTCATAGAGACTGGAAGGCCCTTTTAAGAAAAAAGATACTACAGTTGAACTTCCTGCTGTTTGTTGAAAACAGCTTCATTAAACTGAACTCACTCCACCCCCGGCATTCTCTACCAAGCTTACATCAGACTACCAGGAACTCAAGTTAAATTCCATAAAACCCATGCCGGTATGCTTCATCAAAACAAAAACAAAAATCTGAATAGATGCCTGATCAATCTAATTAGTTAAAATTATTGATTAGTTGCAATTATCAGTGCTCAAAATGATTAACATTGATAATGATTAACATTAACAATGATTGTAAGGACAAATCGGGACTGACTCCATTTTGTTTAAGGGCAAACTGAGACTGACTCCATTTTGAGTCCCCAGTGCCTGCGCGGAAGCTTGACCTATGAAACAGGACCCTGACCTTTACTCAGCCAATCGGCTAGGGCCACGACCATCACCCCTCCCACTACCCTAGACTCCTTTGGAACTCACTCTCTCTCCCTCTCTCTCTCTCTACCTCCCTTTCTCTCCCTCTTCTTCTCTCTCTCTACCCACCGCTGCCTTGGTGCAGGTAGGAGATTGAGCTCGAGCTAGCTCGAATAAAGGCTCTTTGTTCTCGCATTGGACTTGGCTCCCTGGTGGTTTTTGGGGTTCCCGAATTCTGGGCATAACATAATAACCTCATATTCTAAAACAGGAGAAATCGGGGTAGCATTCTAGGGAGAGAGTATAGGGAAGTTATAGGAGAGCCAATATACAGTGACCACAGTCTGGCTTCTCACACACTCCAGGCTTGCCTTCTGATTTTTTTATTAAGTATGTTTTATAAATGCATTCACATTGCATAAAGTAAGAACTGTGGCTCTCTGTCTCAACGTTCTATTTTGAACCCTTCTAAAATAGTACCTAGGGAGTCGATGGATGGTCTGTTCCATGGGAGTGTTGAGGTCCCAAACCAGTGGTCCACAATAACCTCTGCCCTCAGTTGGAAAAAAAAAAAAAAGAGGTTTATAAAAAGACATTTATAAAAATCTCCATGTCTAGCTTATTGTGAAACCCAGCCAACACTGCAACTCCATGGGAACAAGAAGCATCTCTTGGGGCCAAGCTGACTTCAGTATACCATGTACACAGACAGGGTGCCTGCTCGACCTGGCCTGTACCTATGGGTACACCCAAAGCCAGGAGTGGCCAGGCAGCAAGAAAACTTTGATGTATCACTTATGCTATTTAATAGGCATTCTTCAAATTACAGAATCTTAGAAGGTAAAGAACCTAGGGCTCACCTCTTCCAATTCTCAACAGTTATTGCAGGACATGGGCTAAAATCAAACTCAGAAATGAATTCTGCAAAAACATTAAGTTTTTTACATGATTATACTTTCATCACATGTGAAAAGTGACTTTCACCCAAGGAAATGAGATTGTGCTGGAAATGTTCAAACAGGACTAGTTTTTTTTAAAGACTGGTTTTACTTATTAGCCATTTTAGAAGATACTGTTAACTTTACCAAACAACTAGTTTCCTTGTTTAAATAATACATTTTTGCTTTAAATAGGGTGACACCTTTACAGTTCAAAGTGGTTTGTTATTTTAGTTCCAACTCTTGCAAATGTAAAGAAATTTTATCTTTCCAGTTCTAGGCTGATAACCTGAGGATTAATCTGACAACTCTGTCTTATGAAAGGAGTCTTAAGAAAGGGAGGAAAATTAATTAAGTCTCTTTTTAACCAGAAATTTCCATAGGGTTCCAGAATGCCTGTAATAATTAACTTATGAGAAAATTAAAACTATTTCTAAAAGTGTGAGGTTTACAATATCAGTAATATTTAAATGTAGAAATTAGACTGTTTGAAGTTGATAAATAGAAACTGAAAAACAATGAAAATTATGGTGAATAAAATGATAAATTTTATGTTGCTTTTCTGGCTTTGCTTTTAAAGCAAAAGTGTAAAAAATGGAAAACCAAATGAACTCAGTTTTTCCTTTCTGCCTGTGCCTAAAGAACAAAATTGGGGGGGAGGTGGGTGACTGAGTGGCTCAGTTGGTTAAGCGACAAACTTTTGGTTTCAGCTCAGGTCATGATCTCTTGGTTGGTCACGGGATTGAGCCCCAAGTCCAGCTCTGTGCTGATAGAGCGGAGCCTGCTTGGGATTATCTTTCTCTCTCTCTTTGCCCCTCCCTCTCTCACTTTCTTCCTCTCAAATTAAATAAACTTAAAAAAAATTTTGGATTTACATATGGTAAAAATTCAGATTTCCGTTAAGTGATAGACATAGTAAAAATCTATGAAATATAGAATTCTGTGTGCTTTTTGTCGACCATGCTAAAACTTTGGCCATCTCTCTCCCCAACCCTGCAATTTCAGCCATTGCACTACAGTTTTGAGATAGTGTAATATTCCAAGAAATTAAATGAGAAACAAATATGAGTTTTTGTTTTACCCACATGAATTTTTGAAGTCTGACGTATCCATGAAGTAAAAAGACCTAAGAGTTCCATGTTTAAAGAATCGCCCTCCTCATTAGGGAGAGGAGAGGCTTATGAAAGGAAAGGCTGCTAAAAGAATGGGTGAGAATTCCTAGTGTAGTTTATACTCTGGGCTACAAAAGGGTGGGTCTCTAATCTGGAATTTGAAAATGTGTAGGAAAAAAATTCTACCCAAATTTTACAATTTCAGTAGTCTATAAAATTGACTATTTATAATGTAATTTTTTTTCTTCTTTGGGGGGGGCACACAGAGAGTGTGTGTGAGCATGGGTAAGGGCAGGGTAAGTGGAGGCGTGGGGAGAGGATGCTAGCATGCACACAGGCAGGGTAAGAGAAAAGAGAATCTCAAGCAGGCTCCATGCCCAGCGCTGAGCTGCACGTAGGGTTCAATCCCACGTGTGAGATCATGAACTGAGCTGATATCAAGAGTCCAATGCTAACCAACTGAGCCACACAGGCACCCCTTTCCTCTTTATTTTAATAAACAATGCAGTCTGTATCCCACTGGAAAGTAAAACCTTTATTTAAATAGATCAGTTTAATAGATTAATTTCTAATTTTGATAGTATGGAATGATTAAAATGAAAATATTATTCATTTGGGGAATTTAATTTCACTTAACATACTTCATCTTACACAAGATGGTGCCTAAAAATGGGGCACCTTGGTGGCTCAGTCAGTTAAAAACGTCCAACTTTGGCTCGGGTCATATCTCGTGGTTCATGGGTTCGAGTCCCACATCTGGTTCCAGGCTGTCGGCGCAGAGACTGCTTCAGATCTTCTGTCTCCCTCTCTCTGCCCCTCCCCTGCTTGCTGTCTCTCAAAACTTAAAAACATTTTAAAAAATTAAAAAAGTCAAAAAATGATTGGTAAGATAATTTACTTGATAAGGACAACTGCTCAAATGTACAAACATAAATTTCTGACTCTCTTTTCTCCAAAGTTTCTCATCCGCTCAGATTTTAGGCAGAAGGACACTAATCTCTGTGGGGTAAAAAGTGATTGTGAGTTTCAACAATCAGCTGAACTCTTTTTTCTATTTTTTTAATGTTTACTTTTGATTGAGAAAGAGATAGAGACAGTGTGCCAGTTGCGGAGGGTCAGAGGGAGAGGGAGACACAGAATCCAAAGCAGGTTCCAGGCTCCAAGCTGTCAGCACAGAGCCCAACGCAGGGCTCGAACTCACGAATTGCAAGATCATGACCTGAGCCAAAGTCGGATGCTTAACCGACTGAGCCACCCAGGTGCCCCAATCAGTTCAACTCTTAATAGATTCAGATCCAGCTGGGTACACATTATTTAACCTTTTCCGGGGTCATATTCCTTATCTCTAAAATGTAAACAAGAAGGGGCACTTGGGTGGCTCAGTAGATTGGGCATCCAACTCCTGATTTAGGCTCTCACACCTTTTGTGAGATTGAGCACCACCTCCCCTGCTCGTGCTCTGTGCTAATTGCCCAGAACCTGCTTGGAAGTCTCTCTGCTCCTCCCCCACTCATGCTTGCACGCATGCCCTCTCTCTCAAAATAAATAAATAAACTTATACATGTAAATAAAATTTTAAAAAGACTACATCAAGCTCTCTCAAAGATGAAAGTACTAAAGAATTTGAAGACTTACATATAATGAAATATAGAATGCTATGATGATGATAAAGTAAAATCTGGCTTATAAATGCTCATTCTTTTTGGTAGAATACAAAACATGTTTATTTTTGCTTTTCACATGAAACTAGTTTTAATAGTCTATTAAACTGAACTTTTGTGGAATTTGTTTGAAACTGCAAGATAAATTCATAAATATAAAAAGCCACACAGAAAAACATAATTAACCTATAGCATTATTTATTTTATCTTAAATATCATTAAAATGAACCACAGGGATAATTTTAAATTGCCAATTGAGCTTTATTTTTATGCAAACAATACATAAAAAGAAAAATATTTACTATTTATAGGAGATAACACTTAAAGCAAACTGAAACCAAAACGAATGTTTTAATGTGAAAAAATATAGGACAAATATATAAGAAAATATTTTTAATGACAATAAATTAATACTAAGCAAATATTTTTATATATTAAATGAATAAGTCATTTTACAGTGATAAATATATATGATAGAACCATCATGATCACAGTCAAAAACTTTAATAAAATAACTACATACAACCATAAATACCATACTTATGCACTCACACAAACTATCTCAAAAATCTGGGTAAGGAAACTTGTCCAGGGAAGGCAGTCCATTCACAAGAGCACAAAAATTAAATATGTCAAAAAATAAATTTAAAAATTAATGTGCAGAATCTGTCTGGACAAAACAGCACTGCTTTCTGAGTTACTTAAAAGGAAACTTTTCTAATACAAAGCCCCAACCACCACTTCCCTAAATGGAAACATTCTACACCTTATCAATACTGATCTCCTTATAAGATCAATCTTAACCAAAACTCCAAAGAGACTTTTTTTGGAGGCAGAAGTTGGCTTGAAAATATTTCATATATTTATATAGAAAAATAAATAGGTGAAAATATCCAAGAAAACTATTTAAGGAGTGATTTTTCACTGCCACATGTTAAAATGTTTATAACTGTGCAATGTCACGTGCAAGGTAAGATCCGTGGTCTGAAGTAAGATTGTAAAAATTGATATAATAAAAATAGGATTTTAAATTCATGAGGAAGAAAAAATTCAAAACATACATCTTGAAAAAATTATATGAAAGGGAAAAATAAACCTTTACTCTTTCCACGCTGCAGAACTTTGAAATTAGACATAACATCATAAGGAAAATAGAAATGAATACAGGCGACTATTCGCATATTTCAGAGTTTAGAAGAAATTTTTAAGTTAAAAGATATAAAAAATATATTGGGGCGCCTGGGTGGCTCAGCTGATTAAGAGTCCAACTTCAGCTCAGGTCATGATCTCACAGTTTGTGGGGTTGGGCCCCGTGTCAGGCCCTCAGAGCCTGAAGCCTACTTTGAGTTCTGTGTCTCCCTCTCTCTCTGCCCCTCCCCTTGTGGGAGAGCTTGTGCTCTGTCTCTCTCTCAAAAATAAACAAACATTAAAAAAAAATTTTTTTTAAAGGTAAGGATTGGCAAGTTTTACATGAAAAGTTTTTGCCTTTATGTATCAAAAAAATTACCATGAAAAAAATGGAAAGTTGGGGCGCCTGGGTGGCTCAGTCGGTTAAGCACCGACTTCTGCTCAGGTCATGACCTCTCGATCCATGTGTTTGAGCCCCACATCGGGCTCTGTGCTGACAGCTCAGGGCCTGGAGCCTGCTTCAGATTCTGTGTCTCCTCCCTCTTTCTCTGCCCCTCCCATGCTCACACTCTGTCTCTCTGTCAAAAGTAAATAAACATTAAAAAAAAATTTTAAAAATGTAAAGTAATGACTAAGTGGGAAAAATACTTGCAACATACACATCAGATAAAAATTAATTAATATGATGGGCTATATCTATATATCTTATAATTTAATGAAAACACCATGGCTTTTTGTAACTAGCAAAGAAAAGTGATTTAAAAATCACTTGAAATACATACAACTGGTAACCTTAAGGAAATCCGTGCAATCTTACTAGCCATCAAAGACACACAAATTAAAAACAAGAGATGCCATTTTTGCCTGTCTTTAGACACAGACTAAAACTAGTATCCAATGTCAGTGAGTGGGGGAGGCCTCTGAGGGCAAGCATGTCAATTGTGGCATCTGATATTGTAAAGGGTTTTCCACAAGTGGGAGCCCTAGAGCAATATCTCCAGAGGTAACAACCAACAGAAGTGTGCACTAGGGTATACAACCAGATCAAAAATTAACAACGAAGTAAATAGTGACAATCTTTAGAGCAGAAACTTTGTAGTCTTTAAAAAGTCATACATTTTCGGAATATTTCATGACACAGAAAACATAATAATGATGTAACCAACTTACGATACAAAACTGTAGATACACCAGGATGGTAAAAATATCTCCTAGTGGCAGAAAAAGTTACATATGATTATTTTTTTCTTTCTGTATGTTCTATTAAATGATTTACAGTTACCTTACACATTTTAGAATCATAAGTGTTATTTACAAATATGTATTGTATGATGCTAAGTTGTTATATAGTACTTCTCAAAATACAATGGTAATAATCTATGTTTATTTCAATATTACAATTTTAGCCTGGCTATGTAATTTTTGGGACAGTGTATGAATTTTGTTTATCTGGCTTATGATTTTTCCTCCTATCCTTGCTCCTATCCATCCAAAGGTATGTCATAAGGACCCGACAAGCCTTTGCATAACTCACAATAACACTATGAAGTAGGTATTATTCCCGCTTTACAGAAGAATATGGACTTTAAGTATCATGCTCAATTTAATAAGCATCTAAACAGAGCTGGGACCAAAATTCAGGTCTATTTCACTCAAAAGGTATACCAATTTATGTACTATCTCTCTCACAGGCACACAGAACCTACATCTTAAAAAATGTCAATAGGGAAAACTGTCTTACATAATAATTTCCTCTCTCCTCTTATACCTTATGCAAAGCAGGGTATTGCCAATTCACAGCAAATAAATGTTTAAATGTTCAACTGTGGTAAACCAAAGTTTAAGCCAAACTGAAATTGCTAATTCTAGCCTAAAATAAAAACTATCTGGATTCCTACATAATGTCTTTCTTACATATTTTCGATCTAAGGTTATAAACTCCACCTTCGTTAAGTTATGAACCATTTAATCTAAATAAGAACTCTTGACACTTCTGCAAAGTGCAAACTTTCATAAGTTAACCAACTATTTAAAAAAACAAACTCATTTTTTACATATTCTAGTAGTTTTAAATTTAGAAACTTCAAGAGTAAAAGAGAAATAAATTGTGATTTAAGTTTGGAAAAACCTAGTATGTTTTTAAGTTAATAAAGAGCTTAGTAACTTAAAAAAAAATTCTAGCTTCAATGTGTTAGCAAAAGAAAAAAACCTCTTCTGAATCTCTATCATATATTAATAACTATATTATTAGTAATTGTTTAGTTCTTATCATTTATGAGAAATTTTCACATACATCACCTAGTTTTCACAAAGCATCTCCATAAGAATTGTATTATACCCATTTAATGGAGGACAAAACTGAAGCCAGGAAGGCAAATATACCTGCATAAGTTCAAATAGCCAGTCACTGAAAGCTTAAGGATTTTTTTCCTGATACCCTGGTTAGTGTCCTTACACAGGTATTCGTCCCTTTTAGAAACAGAAATTCATAATATTGTATTTCAAATATGAGACCAAATTGTTTATAAGTAGAAGATTTGCCAAGGAAGTTACTATACAATTTATTCAGAGTTCAATTAACATCACTCGAATTAATTCAACATCACTGATCTTCAATTTCTATAAGGCAAGTAAAAAATTTCCACAGCATAATATTGCTCACAACTAAAATATTCTAATGAATTCATTCTAATGAATTCTTGACATTAGGGCTTTGAAAATAACTCATAGCAATAAGCACACTTTAAGCTAACACCTTTCCCAATTCATCACTATACCAAAAAATACTTCTGATATAGCTACTTATTTACTATATTACAGAGGTTGGAAAACTTTTTCTGTAAGAGGCTTAAGAGTGAGTAAATTTGTAGGCCATAAGCTCTCCTTTGCACCAACTCAACTCTGCCACTGCAGCACAAAACAGCCACCAACCATATGTAAACAAACAGTATGGCTGTTAGAATAAAAGTTTATTTACGAAAACAGAGGTCATAGTTTGCTCACACTCACCAGTTACCAATAATTTGCTATAAGGCAACTTATTTGTGTATGAACATAAAATGTACAGATAACACTTCCTACTTTCACAGAGAAAAGATAATTTTGCTAAACCTAGTAACTGACAAAACATTTCTCAATTATTATTTCTTACATATATATTTTAAAGTTTATTGAGAGAGAGAGGGTGCATGCCAGAGTGAGAGCAAGAGCAAGCTTAAGCAAGAGGGGAAGGGGCAGAGAGAATAGTGGGGAACCCAATACAGGGCTCAAATTCACCATGAGATCCTGACCTGCCTGAGCCGAAATCAACAGTCAGACACTTAACAGACTCAATCATCCAGGCACCCCACTTTATTATATTTTTAACACTTTTATATTTTTAATATTTCAACAAATTTTTAAAAAATATTTTTAACTTCCTATGGCTAGGCTGTCAATGCAGATGGTAGAGTAAAGGCCTCCACCTTCTCCTCCACATTAAAGGAAAATCCTCTTCTAGATTACCAATGAGAATACTGGCAAAAATGGTCAAAATCAACTTTTTCAGATCTCTGAAAATTAATCAAAGACTAACAATAATCTGGGAACATTTATTGAAGAAAAATGGCTGAAACTCAGTAAGTGAGTTTTTTAGCATTTTAACTTTCCCCCGTTCCTATTCGCCTCATTCTAGGATGATAGCAGCCATAACCACAGTAAAAACCAACAGCCCGGAAGCCAAGGTGGTAGCAAAACACAGGAGCTCCCTTGAAGCCCCATTCTCACAGAATTGTCATTATTTGACCAGTCAGTTTGTTTCAAGGAAGACCCCACTCACAAAGCTGTCTTTATCTGATCTGATTTGGAGCTCATCAGTGTGAGAAGCCTTTTTCCTAGAGGTGTTTGCCAAAAACAATTATAGGCAATTGTATAGGCTGCTTCAGATGGTGAATAAGAGTTGGAGCAAACAATAGGATAACCAAAAGCTTAAAAAAATCTGGGAAATGACATAATAGACAGCTGTGAAAAACTCCAACATGTTCCTGGGAATCTAGAAGACCACATGTGAACATAGCAATGTGCACGTGCCCAGAGCCATGTGAACGCTCAAAAGAGACCTAAAAAGGCCTTAAGCTCTCACTTCTGACTATGAAGTTCTGAAGAAGCAGAAAGTGAAGGCTAAGACAAGGTAAACTGCCTGGTTGAGTGCTGAAGACATGACACAACATGAAGAAAGAACCCATCGGCAAAGACCAGGAGACTGTCCAATCATTATTTGACCACTAAATTAGTATTCAAGTAGTCTTCAGTGGACAAACAACAAAGAACACGGATTTTAAGAAGTGGTTCAGAAAAGTCACTAAGAAAACAACAAAGAGCAGCAACAAGCTCTAGGAAGGAGGGAGAATTAGATTTCTGGAGTGTCCCCACTATATTTTTTTAATGTCATTTTCAGCAACAAAAATTAAGAGACATGCAAAGAAACAATAAAGTATGGCCCATACACAAGCAAAACTGTTACCAAGGGAGTGTAGATGTTGGATTTACAAGACAAAGACTTTAAATCAGCTATTTTAAGTATGTTCAAAGAACTCAAAGAAACCATGTCTAAAGAACTAAAAGAAAATATGAGAATGAAGTCTCACCAAATAAAAAATATCAGTAAAGAGACAGAAATTATTCTTTTTAAGAACCAAGTAGATGGGGCACCTGGGTGGCTCAGTTGGTTAAGCCTCTGACTCTTGGTTTTGGCTCAGGTCATGATGTTATGGTTTGTGGGTCCAAGCCCCACATCGAGCTTGGAATTCTCTCTCTCTCCTTCTTAGTCCCTTCCCTGCTTGCTCTCTATCCCTGTCTCTCTTAAAATAAATAAAAAAACATTAAAAAAAAAAGAACCAACTAAAAATTCTGGAGTTGAAAAGTATAATGTTGGACATGAAAAATTAAGGACTCAACAGATTTCTGAGCAGATAAAAATATCAAAAGCTTTGAAAATAGGTCAATTTAGATTGTTCAGTATGAGGAACAGGAAAAAAAAGAAGAAATATCAACAGAGCCTTAGAGATCTGTAGGACACCAAGTGTATGGAAACATACAAAATGCAACTGTCAGGAGAAAAAGAGAAAAGGAGGAAGAAATATTTGAATAAATAATGGCTGAAAATTTAGTAAATTTGATGAAAAACATTATTATATACAGTATGCTCAATAAACTCCAAATAGGATAAATTCAAGATATCTGAACTTATACATATCATAACCAAATTCTCAAAAGCCCAATGCCCAAATTTTAGTAACAAAGATAGAATCTTCAAAACAGCGAGAGAAGCAACTCACCTCAGACATACTATCTTTAAATAAGTGTTAACAGCTGATTTTCTGTCAGAAATCATGGAGTTGAAGAACATATTCAAAGTGCTTAAAGAAAGGCTGCCACCCACTAAGTCCATATCCAGCAAAAACTATCCTTAAAAAATAAAGGAGAAATTCACATTCACAAATAAACAAAAACTAGGAAAATTTATCACTAGCAGACTTCCTCTATATAGAAGAACTACTAAACAGTATCCTTCAGGTTGAAATAAAAGCACAGGAACTTAAATCCACATAAAGAAACAAAAAGCACCAGTAAAACCTACTAAATAAACATAAAAGACAGTATAAATGTAGTTTTCCCTTTTTCCCCCTTGATTTAAAAGACACCTGCATAAAGCAATACTTGCAAATCTATGTTGATGGACATAGAGGTATGTAATCTGCATAATAGGAGCACAATGGAAGGGAGAGCAAATGAAGATACTAGGAGCAAAAATTTTATCAGGCTGTTTTTAAGGTGCTATTAATCAAAACTAGATTGCAACAAATTAGGATATTAATTTTAATAACTGGGGCAACCATTAAGATATTAATTTCACAAAAATAAATAAATAAATAAAAGGACAAGGGAGAAAAATGGTACACTAGAAGTATCTATTTAACAAAAAAATAAGGCTGTGAAGAGACTGAGGAAAAATACATAAGACACAATGAAAAAATATAGCAAAATTACAGACTTAAATACTGCCTTCTCAGTAAATACGTTAAATGTAAATGGATCAAGCTTTCTAATCAGACAGTAATTGACAAAATGGAGTCTTCCTAAAAAAACATGATCCTACTATATGCTATGTATAAGACACATTTATTTTTAAGTGAGAGTACACATGTGCACAAATGGGGGAGAAGGACAGAGGGAGAGACAGAGAGAGAGTTTTAAGCAGGATCCAGACTCAGCACAGAGCCCAACATGGGGCTCGATCCCACAGCCCTGGGATCATGGCCTGAGCTGACATCAAGAGTTGTACACCAATAAACTGAACAATCCAGGGACCCCAAGACATACATTTTAGATTCAAAAACACAAATAAGTTGAAAGTAAAAGGATGGAAAAAAGTAAAAGGATGAAAATAGATATAATAAGCAAATGGTAAACAAAAGAGAGCTGATTGGCTATATTAATATCAGAAAAAAATACATTTAAAATAAAAATTGGTACTAGAGAAATAACAAAAGATGTTTCATAAGAATAAACGGGGCAATCCATCAGGAAGTCACACAATTATAAACATAAATGGACCTAACACACATTAAGCCAAAACTGACAGAACTGAAAGATGAAACAGACAATTCAACAATATTTGGAGATTTCAATAACCACTTATGATAACAAATATAACTATCAGAAAAATAATAGAAAACTTACATGATGAAAATGAAGCAGATCTATCAGACAGCTACAGAACATGTCACCCAACAACAGAACACACATTCTTCCCAACTATACATGGAATGCTCTATAGCACAGACCACATGATAGGTCATAAAACGAGCCTCAATAAATGTAAAGGATTGGTATCATACAAGCATGTTCTTCAACCACAATGAAATGAATTAAAATTCAGTTACAGAAGCAAACTTGGAAAATACATAAATATGTGGACATGTGGCTGTTTAAGAGCCAATGGATCAAAGAGGAAATCACAAGGGAAATTAGAAAATACTTTGGGATAAATGCAAATGAAAATGCAACACACCAAAATTTATGGGGTAGAGCTAAAACAGTGCCTAGAAGGAATCTAACATCCTATATTTAATATCGTTTCCTGTTTTTTTTCAAATATATGCATTTCCACGAATTACAACTATTTTTAAATACAATTTAATAAATACATAATATTTTAACAAATGAATGTACCATAACATCTGGCTATTATGCTAGTTTGGCAGCATTAAGTTATATTCTATATTTGCTGTTGTAAAAATTAGCTGTCTTTGAGCACTTTAATCTTTGCATTAAAGATTATTCTCCCCAGGGGCACCTGGGTGGCTCAGTCAGTTAAGCATCCAACTCTTGGTTTTGGCTCAAGTCATGATCTAACGGCTTCATGGGTTCGACCCCTGCATTGGGCTCTGCACTGACAGTGCGAAGCCTGGTTGGGATTCTCTCTCTTCCTCCCTCTCTGCCCCTCCCCCACTTGTGCTGTCTCTGTCTCTCTCAAAACAAATAAATAAACTTAAAAATATATATTATTTTCCCCAGATTATATAGAAATGTAGAAATGGAATAAATAAACAAATAAATAAATAAACAAATAAATAAACTTAAAATATATATTATTTTCCCCAGATTATATAGAAATGTAGAAATGGAATGTGCACTAAACACGGGTGTTTCTATGGCTGGTGATATCTGGTAATCTTATTAGTAAAACTATGTTTAACATCATACATAGTGATATAAATGTTTGGGAGAGAGGATGGGTGGTAAATACCATACTTCCAATACGTCTGCAAGAATTAACATTGTAAGAAGAGAGAAGTGAAGACTTGTTATATTCCCTCCTTTCCTATTTTCTCTTTTAATAAGACAAGTAGATCAAAAAATACTTTGTCATAAAAGAATTTTTACAAAGCTTGGTCACACATGTCTGAGGTTAAGTGAAGAGTGTCGGTTCACACATCTTCATGTGTGGTAGTGTTATCACCAGTGATGATAACCTCTGACAGCACCCAATGAGCAATGACTTCCGGTCTTTGCATTTATTTAACCTAAACTTCTACTAAGCAGGTAATATCAGTTCCATCTTAAAGATGTGCTAAAATAGAGAATCCCATAAATATTTATTTTTATAAAAGCATTTCTTAACTGAGTCAATGAATACTGAGTGTGTTGATGTTCTTTGTTCTTTGAAATATATTCATATACATGCATCTTAAGCATCATTTAGGAGGCAAGCATCACTCTACTGGAGGAGCCAGGTGTGCGGCCACAGGAGAAGCATTTATTGCCCCCCTGGAGTTTACATTATAATGAGGAGACAGGGTTGCAAAACAGCTAAAGGACAAACAGGTAAAAAGGCAGATGGTGGTTAAGTGCTATCAAGATAACCAAAGGAATGTAAGGACAAAGGTGGCCAGGGAAGGATTCCCTGAGGATGTGACAGTGGAGCTAGGGAGGACTAAGGTAGGGCACGGTCAGGAGGCCAGTGTGGTGCAATGTAGGTGCAAAGTGGGAGGTGGCAAGAACATGAGTGAGGGAGGTGCAGCCAGCTGTGTACAAAGACCTGCAGGCACAGGAAAAGGCTTCAGGGTATGGGGGTGGGACAAGCAGGCTTCTGACCAGAGGTGTGTGTGTGATCTGCTTTATATTTTAAGGCATCACTGTGGCAGCTTAGTGGAGGGTACACAGAGTGCACTAAGGCAAGGGTAAAGGCAGTGAGGCCAGCCAGGCCACCATCATCAGTTACAGTGGAAGGGAGGCAGCTAGGTCCCCAAGGAAAACCAGTGGGAGCCGTGGGTGGATCTACGAAGGGAACAAGGCATGAAGAGGGACCACCCCACCTCACAGGGATAGCAGGGAGTGAACTGGAGGAAAGAAAGTGCACAGGCCAGCTCCTGGCCCTGCATGTACATCCTCACCTTCACCTCAATCAGAGGTGTCCCCAGATATCACACGTCTGCCTTACTACAGACAGTACTTACTGCCTTACTACTGCTTGCTCTGTGTGACTCTTCTCCACCTCTTACTGTGTGTTTGAGATCTTTAGTCCAGAACTCTAAGACTGTGACTCATTTTCCCACTCCTGAGCTGTCCCAGGAAGACAGGACATTTTAAAACTATCTCTTTTCATTTTAACTATTAGACCCTTAA
Source organism: Paguma larvata (assembly GCA_030068075.1). Lineage (NCBI taxonomy): Eukaryota > Metazoa > Chordata > Mammalia > Carnivora > Viverridae > Paguma > Paguma larvata. The sequence continues at coordinate 117,487,332 of CM057827.1, forward strand.
AAAAAATTAGTTTTGGGAAACTTGTCACCTGATGAAGACTTTAATAGTTTATAGGAATCAGTATTTCAAATTTAAGAAACTCATTTCCTCAGACTTACAAAAGACACCAAAAAATAATTAGCTGAGCAAGCAGTACTCTCAGAGGGAGATATCAATACTTTCCTGGCTTCACAGCTTCACGTCCTGCCAGACTTTCCTTCAGCTGACTGCCCATCCACAATATTCAAAGCCAAAATTATATCTGGAGTGAATGACAAATCTGCAATGAACGCAAACGAGACTAACAAAACTCCTGGCCACCCACTCACTTTCCCCACCACACCCTGTCCTACCCTCAGCAGACAGGCTAGACCCCAGGCCTGACCTAGCACCCCCTCTACTTTGTCTGGACGTCTGGAATTGCTGCCCACACCCTCTCCCTTCTAAGGAAGCCTAGCTCATTCCAAAGCCATGTGTGGCTTGGGCCCTCCATGGACTCCTCCCATACAAGGTACTCGTGCTGCAATTACACGTTGTTGGGCAATTACTATAACTGTAATGGGTTCTGCGTGTTTATACTCCCTCAGAAAAATGCCAGATTTATTCATGGACAGTTAATCTTCTTGATAACATTTTCCAGAGGAATGCTGTGGGCGGGCAATTCCTAATAGGGGATGAACCGCATTTGGGAGTCTCTAAAAATACACATTCAGCGTGTAGAGATGTGAAAGGAAAGCTGACCTAGCGATATCCTTGAAATATGCGGCAACCAATTAGACAGGCTTCAAGGATTTTTTTTCTAAATACCATATGGATTATTGTACCATGTTTTCTTAGTTCCTATTTATCCACAAACTCTAGCTGAGGTCATATGACGTGGAAGGTATTGTGCTAGGCAGGGGGGTAACTGTGACATTCTCCCTGTGTGTACTACCTCACTGCCTGATCCAGACATCCAGAAGACAGACACTGTCATGGATTTCCAAAGACCCATACAACCTTCTGCTTTTAGTAACTCCTTATTTTTCACCACCAAATGGAACCTTAAAAAAACAAACAAACAAAAAACTCCCTATAGAGACCTACAAGTCAGTAAGTGACTATGGCAACTATAGTATGATGAATGTATCCCCCCAAAAGTTATGTCCACCCAGAACCAAACCACATGACTTTCTTCGGAAATAGGGTCTTTGCAAATGTAATTAGTCTAGTTAAAATGAGGTCGTACTGGAGTAGGGTGAGGCCTAATCCAATGGCTGGTGTCCTTATAAAAAAACAAATGAAGAAAGACTCACACAGAGAAAAGACGGCCATGTTGAGATGAAGATGAAAATTGGAGCAATATTACCTGTAAGCCAAGAAATCCTAAGGATTGCTGGCCACCACCACAAGCTAGAAGAAGCTTGCTGGCCACCACCACAAGTGGAAGGTCCTTGCTGGTCACCACCACAAGCTGGAAGGTGCTTGCTGGCCACCATCACAAGCTGGAATGCTTGCTGGCCACCACCACAACCTGAAAGAAGCTTGCTAGCCACCACCACAAGCTGGAAGATGCCTGCTAGCCACCACCCCAAGTTGGAAGATGCTTGTTGGCTACCACCACAAGCTGGAATAAGCTTGCTAGCTACCACCAGAAGCTGGAAGAAGCAAGGAAGAATCCTTCCTTGAGCCTTCAGAGGGAGCATGGCCCTACTGACAGCTTGATTTCAGACCTCTAATTCTCCAAACTGAGGGAGAATAAATTTCTGTTGTCTTAAGCCACTTGGTTTGTGGTAATCTGTTACGGCAGCTCTGGGAGACTACTGGAGTAATGGTGGAGAACTGAACGTTATTTTCCATGCCAAAACATGGTCTCATTTCTGAGAGGGCAATTACGCTGAGTGTGCTGTGCAAGCCACAGACATCATGAAGACTGGATCCATCACTGGAATTCCGAATTGACATCTTTACATCCCAAGTTGCTGATGAGCAGATTCCATTTTTTGTTTTATGATCATGGGTCCTATTTAAAAAGATTCCAAGTTTTTTTTCAAATACATTTCCTTTGCATCAGTCACTGTACTTTGATATACTAGATGTAAAGCAAAAAAATAAAACAAAAACAGACAAGAGCTATATAGCCTTTTGCCTAAAATAAAAGAAATTAAAAGAGCACAAGGCACGCATTCATGTGAGCCATGCTGCCCAAAAGACCTCACTGAACTGTAATACTGATGTCTCTATGGAATCTAGACCCAGTGAAACCTAGTTTATAGCACCAAAGATGATTGGCTAGAGGCCATTTCATGCTGACTTTCTCATTACAACACACAATTTTATATTTTAAAGAGTTGTCTGTCAGTTGAGTATTGCTACCAAACTATTTCTCTCCACTCTGGAGTCAAAGATTTTTTTAAAAAGTCATGCTCCATGTCCCCCTGATTTCCAAAGGGGCAATGTCCCTCCCCTACCGTCACAGAGAGCATAGGGACACAGACTCACTCAACAGGATCTAACAGCTGCTTTCTGGGCTCCAGGAATCAGGGCAGTCTGTACTGAATGAAGGTGGCCCAGGAGCTTTGTTAATGGTACAAGAGCAGCCCACTCTCCCTTCCAATCCATTGCCCTTTTTTTCCCCTTCAGTTCCTTATAGACTTCCTGCTCCATCTTTCCCACATACTTATTCATTTCTTTCTCTGAATCTTTTTCCCTTTGTTAATTCTCTTCCCTTTCTAACTTCCTTTCCAAGGGTTGTTTGAACAGACTGCCCCATAAATGTGGTATGGCAAAGGAAACACGCCCTGATCACAGAGGTGGCAGTGCTGACACCAAAGTGAGAAGCATTTAAGGTTCATGGTGTGGGCTAAACTGCCATAACCAACACTGAAGCAGCGCAATCAACTACAAACATAATTAATTTAATGACTTAATTACCTGTTCAAACGCTAAGATATCCCCAAGGCCGAATAAGCCCCACCTTCTCCAGAAAGTCTTCATCTATTTAATTAACACCAAAAATGTGCTAGAACTGTCCTAAGAACATTGCAAGTATTGGTTCATGTGCACTACTCCCCTTAGCAAATCTAGGAAGTGGGACTGTCATCATCCTTGACTCAACAGAGAGTGAAGGCAAAAGTCACTTGCAAAGAGCCACACATCTAGGAAGGTCATGGATATGCATGTCTGTCCCTCTCACTAGGCTGTAAGTCCCTTCAAGGCAAAGATTAATTTTTCACCTTTATCCACAAAGCTTCTGGAACTGGGCTTTCTATGTGTAGTTGATGATACTGACTTGAAGAACAAAGCAGAAAGTTAAAAACTTCAACATTCTTTAAGCTCTAAGAACTATTTAACACAAATAGGCACTAATAGATAATGAACCAGAAAACAGACATATTCACAAATAGCAAATTCAGTGAAAATCACCTGCCTGATTCTAGTTAGCAGGAAGGGCCCCTAGGAAATGTCCAAGGACATGTGGTAGATGGGACAAACTGAAGGGGAAACACATAGGTAGACTTGTTTAAAAGGCGGGCACAGTCCATGGGTAAACTAGGTGACTATGCTTTTGGAAGGAAAACCCTGGTTGGAGGGTACTGTTCCTTGGCAGTGTGGGGGAGAAGTGGAAGGACAGAGCTGATAGTTAAAATGATTGGGGACAGGATGCCCCAATTTCAGCATATGACAGCATCAAACAGATTATGGTGTCCACCCCAGACTCTCTGATTCAGCTGGTCCAGGACAGGGAGATAGAATGTGCACCTCCAACAAGTTCCCAAGTAATGTGAGGATGCTGGCCCAGGAACTACACTTTGAAAACCACTGCTCTTGGGGGTTCTCGCCATAACTTCAGTAGAAGTTGTTCCAGTGTTTCCATGAAGGTCTACATCAGATGTCTCAAGCATTAAGGGGCTGGTCAAAAAGGAAGGACCTGCTAGGAAGTGTGTACCTTGGTCAGGCTCAACTTTCCTGATATTCAGCAGGTTCTTGTTTGACCTGATTCAGACATATCAGAAACTGTAATACTTCAACTTTTTCTATGTGAAACCAACCCTCAGCAATAAGAAGCTCAGAGGATTAATACTTTGGAATATACTCAATCTCATTTCAGGTTATTTGTCTGCAAAACATAGGCATAAGACACAGGCACAGGACACCAAGCAAGCACAACCCTCAGTTTCCTTCAAGGAACAGAGAGAAGGCACCAGGACTGTCACATCTAAACAAGCCAAGCCTTTGAGCAAATGTGCCATACAGCCAGTGATGATGACAAGTTCACACTCTGAGCAAAGCCTCCTCCTGCTAAAACCTTCCCAGACACAGTGTTAGTAGAGGAGCCCAAGAGGTCTCTGCCAGCTTAGATGGTATCATACAGCATCCCAACTGCAGCCTCAGGGTTTGGCTTCATACTCAAATACCCTTTAATCTCTGATCTATCATAGCCAATGTATCATTAATCAAGCAACTGGGTGTGGTTACTGAAATCCACATCAAGTTTCAATTTTCCTTCTCTTTAAACTCACTCTGCAAGAGAGTCCCTTGCTGCTTTTTACGGGAAGCATCCCATTGACAGTTATGGTTCTTGATAATACTGCATGAGGCATTTCCTTAAAACCTATTTCCCCTAAGCAAAAAGTGAGAGTGTGGGTATTACTCCAGGATACTATTTCAGTTTTAGAAGGAGTCTTTTTTAGAGTTAACAATGAATGTGTTTTCAGAAGCATTTCCCATTGAGAACTTCCTTATTTTTCTATGAGCCCAAGACACTTGCCCCATGCTTGTTATGTCTTGTCTCATGGGAGTGAACATCTCTGACTGCAAGCTTGTTTATTTTAAGGACAAACCACAGCAGTGTAGTATTTCACCAGAGTATCCACTTCTCATAAATGTGTTAAAAATACATATTTACTTAGGTGTCAACTGTAATGTAACAGCATGCTTTCTATCCAATACCTGTTCTTTCTAGATGATGTTGGCTGTTCACATACAATTATGGTTCTGATTTAAAAGGCAAAGGGCTGTGATACTCCAAGAATTCAGACAGGAATAATAACAGGGTGTGTGCACTAGTGCATCCCTTCCAATTGTAATTATCTGAATTGTTCATAACAATAAAAGTACATTAAAATAAAATACTGGTGGATATTTCTAGGCATTAATTTAATGAGCTAATATTCCCAAGCGTTTTATATTCCTTATAATCAGAGAACCAAGTCTCCTTAAAGTCAGGTCTGAAATAATAGTAAGAATCCTCTATTTGCTCTTAATTACAGTTATTCACAAATTTTACATGCTTACGCCCACACCCACGAGAGATGTTGTTACTGACGTGCTTCATCTTTGCTGGAAAGAATGTGAATCTCGGATGCTACCTCTCCCTAGGAAAAACTGCAGGCACATCTTCTCTCCCACTCTTATTTGAAGTGGCCAAGCAACCTAAGGGGACCAGGGCTGCTTCTGAGGCTGTGGTCCTGGAGTGTCACATTCCCATCACCTGGGAATTAGGTACAGTAAGTTTCTTTGTCTCATTTTCATATTCAATCATTATAGTACTTAATAACGAAATGGCCATTTTTAAATTTTTCACTTTGAAATAATCATAGATACACAGAAAGTTGCAAAGAAATATACGAGGGAGGTCCTACTCACCTTTCACCCTCCCTTCCCAATGTTAAGATACTACATAACCACAGTATAATAGCAAGACCAGGAATCTGGGGCTCCTGGGTGGCTCAGTCAGTTAAGCCTCTGACTTCAGCTCAAGCCATGATCTTACAGTTTGTGAGTTCGAGCCCTGCCTTGGGCTCTGTGCTGACAGCTCAGAGCCTGGAGCCTCCTTCGGATTCTGTCTCCCCCTTTCTCTGTCCCCACTTGTACTCTGTCTCTCTCTCTTTCTCAAAAATAAGTAAACACTTAAAAAAAATTTTAAAAACAAGAAATTGATATTTGCATTATCCACAGAGCTGCTTCAGATTTCACCGGCTTTGAGTACACTCACGTGCACGCGCGCGTGTGTGTAACTCTATGCAATTTTCCACATATAGAGAGCCACATCAAATATAAGGACCCATATTTAAGTCCCTCTTTTATTTTTTTCATGTCTTCATTTTTTATTTATTTTTTAAGTTACATCCAAGTTAGTTAGCATATAGTGCAACAATGATTTCAGGAGTAGATTCCTTAATACTCCTTACCCATTTAGCCTATCCCCCCTCCCACAACCCCTCCAGCAACCCTCTGTTTGTTCTCCATATTTAAGTGTCTCTTATGTTTTGTCCCCCTCCGTGATTTTATATTATTTTTGCCTCCCTTTCTTTATGTTCATCTGTTTTGTATCTTAGAGTCCTCATATGAGTGAAGTCATACGATATTTGTCTTTCTCTGACTGACTTATTTCGCTTAGCATAATATACTCTAGTTCCATCCATGTAGTTGCAAATGGCAAGATTTCATTCTTTTTGACTGCTGAGTAGTACTCCATTGTGTATGTATATATACATACCACGTCTTCTTTATCCATTCATCCGTCAATGGACATTTGGGCTCTTTCCATATTTTGGCTATTGTCGATAGTGCTGCTATAAAATAGGGATGCAGGGGCGCCTGGGTGGCTCAGTTGGTTAAGCGGCTGACTTCGGCTCAGGTCATGATCTCACAGTCTGTGAGTTCTGACAGCTCAGAGCCTGGATCCTGCTTCGGATTCTGTGTCTTCCTCTCTCTCTGCCCTTCCCCTGCTCACTCTCTGTCTCTATGTCTCTCAAAGATAAATAAACATTAAAAAAAATTTTTTTTAAATAGGGATGCATATGCCCCTTCAAAACAGAACACCTGTATTCTGTGGATAGATACCTAGTAGTGCAATTGTTGAGTCACAGGGTAGTTCTATTTTTAATTTTTTGAGGAAACTCCAGACTATTTTTCAGAGTGGCTGCACCAGTTTGCATTCCCACCAGCAGTGCAAAAGAGATCCTCTTTCTCTGTATCCTCGCCAACATCTGTTGTTGCCTGAGTTGTTAATTTCAGCCATTCTGACAGGTGTGAAGTGGTGTCTCATTGTGGTGTTTTCTGATAGATTACTTAAGAATTTTCTTTATAGGCAATCATGTCATCTGCAAATTGAAGTTTGGGGTGGGGTTTTTATGTTTTTGTTATTTTGCCCAAGCTGATGCATTTTACTTCTTTTTCTTACCTTTTCTTCCTTTTTTTTTTTTTTTTTTTTAGTTTATCTGAGAAAGAATAAGTGCTGGGGAGGGGCAGCGAGAGGAGAGAGAGAAGTAGATCAGGCTCGTCACACTGTCAGGGAGGAGCCAGATCTGAGGCTCAATCTCACGAACCTCAAGATTATGACCTGAGCCAAAATCAAGAATATGCTGCTTAACCGACTGAGCAACTCAGGCACCTCAAGTCAGAAGGATTTCTAATACTAGATCACATAAAAATGATGACCACAGACATTCTTGTCTTGTTTTCATTCTTATGGGGGAAGCCTCGGACTTTCAATCATGAAGTATATTGTTAGCTGTAATAATTTTTGTAAATGTTTTTAGTAAGGGAATGGACGGTACCTCCCTAGGCCACCTTCTGCTATGGGGTGGGTGAGTGGGCAAGAAGCCCTGGGCCAGGGTGTCCTTTTGCCACTGGATGGAGAGCAGGAAGACACACACCTCTGTGATGCCACCCCTGCAGGAGGACCAGACTGCCTGCTGGCATCAAGGGTGTAGACCAAGACTCTGGGCTCTCACTAGGTCTCTAGTGGCCTTCTTCAGCTACAGCATTTTTTTTTATTTTGCTTTGTTTTTTTTGTTTTTTGTTTTTTGTTTTTTTTTAATGTATCAGTTCTGGTGACAGACCTCTCCATGTCTAGTCTGGGTATACATGGGAGATAAAAAGGAAACCTGGAGGGGCTCCTGGGTGGCTCAGTCAGTTAAATGTCCGACTTTAGCTCAGTCTGTGAGTTTGAGCCTTGTGTCAAGCTCTGTGCTAACAGCCCGGAATGTGGAGCCTGCTTCAGATTCTGTGTCTCTCTCTCTCTGCCCCTCTCCTGCTTGTGTGCTCAATGTCTCTCTCTCTCAAAAATAAATAAACATTAAAAAAAAGAAAAAGAAAACCTGGAGAATTCACCATGTTATCATTACTCAGCTTCTGAGGTAACAGCCAGTCCATCTTCTTTTCCAACTTCTAGTGTCTTTTTATTGTGCCCGTTGAATTATTTCCAGGATTTGGTTTTATTTCCAGTGAAGGAACAGGCAAAAGTGAATCTATATAATCTTGTTCCAGAACCAAAGTCTCTGTTTTCTATTTTTCTACTTACTGTGTTTAAATCTTTTTTTTTTAATGCTTACTTATTTTTGAGAGGAGAGAGACAGAGAGAGAGACAGAAGGAGAGAATGAGTAGGGGAGGGGCAAAGAGAAATGGGAACAGAGGATCTGAAGCAGGCTCCGTTCTGACAGCAGAGAGCCCAACGCAGGACTCAAGCTCCAGGATGGTGAGATCATGCCGTGAGCAGAAGTCAGACACTTAACTGAATGAGCCACCCAGGTGCTCCTCTACTTTCTATATTTAAAGAAACTACTAGAAACCAAAACACTAATTTATATTCATTTGCATTTTCTGAGATATTTCTATGAGAGTTATACGATTCTCATAGAATGATGAATAGAATTTACATCATCTACATACATGATTGATATTCAGTGTTTAGGCCAGTCATTAAATACTTCTGATATTATAAGGCCTCTTTTAACTGTAAAAGTCTGACTCTATGATCAAAAATTTTTATTTAAATATTGAAGTTATCTCCCTCCGTTATCCAAAATTTCAAACCCAGTAATAGCTGCAGGAGGTGCCAACAGTTTAACGTTAGAGGGAAGGTACAAAACTAAACTGTACAAACTCATGTCCAATATAATCACTCCATGTGCCTCCTTCCTGGTGCCAGAGAGCTGACACAAACCATATGGCAGTAGGTCCATCCTCCACACTCCTACCACAATGGGTCTGCAAAAGTCTTTTATCACCACCCAAACCCACATCAGTGTACACAGAGGCTTTTGGGGAGCACAGCTCTGCAGAAGCTAAATTTCAAAGCAGAAAACTAGAAATAGAAGGAAATTCTCTCTCTTCAGTTCAAGTGGACAGAGATGTGACTTATTATTTTTTATAAATGTTTGTTTATTTTGAAAGAGAGAGATAAAGAGGGCTCTCGACATGAGTGTATGCCCACATGGGGAGGGGCAGAGAGAAAGGAGGACAGAGGATCCAAAGCAGGCTCCAGGCTCTGTGTTGACAGAGAGCCCAAAGAGGGGCTCGCACTCACAAATCATGAGATCAAGAACTGAGCCAAAGTTGGACACTTAACTGACTGAGCCACCCAGGCACCCAGAGAGATGTGATTTAAATGGTAGAGACCATAGGAGCGCCCGGGTGGCTCAGTCAGTTAGGATAAGCATCCAACTCTTGATTTCAGCTCAGGTCACAATGTTACGGATCTCACAGTTCATGAATTTGAGCCCTGCATCCAGCTCTGTGCTAACGACATGGAACCTGCTTGAGACCCTGGATCTCCTTCTCTCTCTGCCTCTCTCTCGAAATAAATATTTTTTTAAATAAAAATAATAAAAAAATAAAATAAATGGTAGAGAGCATAATAAATTATCTAATAAATTGACGGAACTTTGCCTCTAAATAGACACAATGATAAATTTTCCAAACTCAGTGTCCAGATTTGGTGCAGAAAAGAGATACTCCTCTCAGTGCAGGAATCTGTCATTAGCATCCTGCATTATATTACAGCAAATATGGGTTTGCGTGCACACACACACACACACGCATGCACATCAGTTCTTTTAGACATCTATGAATGAATGCGGCTTCTTTCAACATCCCTTCCTAAACTGTACACTTACTGATTCCTACATATTCAGAGTTCATCCAAGAATCCAGAAAAGATAAGGTCCTTTGAGGATATTCAAGAAGAATTCATTCTCAATATAAAAGACAGATGAATGACCACCACCAATGTGAAACTCCCACCCTTTGAATTACCTGGGTAAATTACACCATCCCCACAGCTATTGCCACAGATCCCATTAATTCTAGAAGCTATTTCTGTATGCTCTTTCCAGTTGATGTATGAAACTCTACATTCAAGAACATTCCATAGGCAACTGTCAGAAAAGGCTCCTTTTCACCTAATTCCTCTTCCCAGGGTCTCAATATACAGTTTTGGCATCATCCTCTGACAAAACTGTGACAAAGCCTACCACAGGGAAAACTTTTGTTCAAGACAATTCAAGTGGATACCTTCAGTAGAAAAGACCTCGAGATAACAATGTTGGGTTTTTCTCTGCATCCCATCTCTTTCCACAAAGGGGAGGATTAACAAACTACAATTTCAAGGTGAATTACAATGCAAATAAAAGGAATACTTATAGTTTTCCTAAACTAAGGATCCTGTCTAGAGTAATGAAGCTTAAGAGCTATTTTTCTACCTATCACCATGTTCCTACCATATTCATTTTTATATCATATTTTTAAAGAGATCTATTAAGGTCTCAGGTAATCAAAAGAGAATTGACACAATTTTCCTTTAAAAGCAATTTCTGTGTTCCTGAAAGCTTTTCAAATGTAGATAGAGCAAGCACTCACTCATTTGTAAAAGAGGTTAAAACCAGCCTCTTTCAAGAGGCACCTGGGTGGCTGAGTTGGTTGAGTGTCCAACTCTTGATTTCAGCTTAGATCATCATCTTGAGGTTCATGAGTTTGAGTCCAGTGTTGGGCTCTGTGCTGACAGTGTGAAGCCTGCTGGATTCTCTCTCTCTCCCTCTCTCTCTCAAAATTAAATAAATAAACTTTAAGGAAAAAAAAAAAAACCAACAGCCTCCTTCAGAGATGGGCTTTATGATCACACAGTGAATAATGGGTGAAGCAGAGAAACAGTTGCCAGGGTGTGGCCCCACCAGTCCCCTCGCCATGACCACACACCATGGCTCAGCTCCCAGCTGCAAAATAGCCAGCACCGTGAACCCACAGACTTGCCTTCTGGGGACATGCTTAGTCCTACCTGCAATACGAGACACAGAATGGGTCAGAGGCTAGAAGGTTGGGAGCCTTGGCGTGCTTACTTTAAAGACACATGAAGATCAACTCTTCCTGTCTTTAGTGACAAATTTTAGATAAGGCTGCCCTTCCTGCCCTTCTGATCACCAATCACTGCACGCCTCTGATTTGGCTGAAAGGGACACAACCCTGAACAAGTACCTTGTCAAATGGGTTGAACTGACTCAGGAGAAACCCCCAAGTGCAGGGAGAAAGTGGCACCTATGTGTGCTGTGGTGGACACTCACGAAGACCTCAGTTCCCACAGCCCTTAGCTGGAAATTCTCCTGAGTTATGAGATACACTAGCAGTCAACTTCTCACTCTGGCTGCTAAAAATCAGTGTGAACAAAGGACACAGACTATGAATAACCATAAAGGAAGGTAAAGGTAAAATAGTTGAATGAAAAGCAACGAAGACCACATCACGGTTTCAAAATCATCCAGTCAGTATGGCCTATTATCCGTGTGTGCAGAGGCCACCTTAGTGATGAAGACGACACTGACCGGGCCTGGACTTCTCTAGCAGTATGTCTTCAGCCCCCAGCACTGCTCCCCACACTCTAAAGCAAGCCCACAGCTGTGCCCATGCAGCCAGCAAGCAGGGCTGCCTCTGGATTCCAAAGAAACCTCAAACTCGAAACATAAAGGGCGGGATAATATCCAGGCAACAGACCATAGAGGAGCACTTCTCTGTGGATAGCAACTCCCCCAAGCTCACTGTGTGTACTTGTCTGTGGAGGGGAACAAGTGTGGTGAGTAAACACCTGGCCAACGCCCATGGAGACCTGTCCGTTGTCAGGATCACCTCAAGTTAAAGGGCTAAAGCAATCTTCTTAGAGTTCTTGAGAGCAACACAAAAGCTAGCAGTAGGAAAATGACCCCATACACAGCTCACACTGCCCTAATAACCATCCCTCACTATGCTGGATCTCCTGGATATAGCCCCTGGAAAGCACATCCAAAAGAAATCCACACAAAACATCCCCATAAACGTAAACCACAAGATAGTCAAGCAGGTATTTGCACACCCATGCTCACAACAACATTATTCACAAAAGCCAAAAGATGGAAGCAACCAAAGTGTCCATCGCCACATGAATGAGTAAGTAATATTGGGCATATATACATCCTCAAATATTATACAGCCTCAAAAAGGAAGGAAATTCTGACCCTTGCTACAACATGGATGACACTTGAGAACATTATGCTAAGTGTATAAGCCAGTCATAGAAAGATAAATACTGTATGAATGACTCCACTCATATGAGGTACCTCGAGCAGTAAAAATCATGGGAACAGAAAGTAGAATAATGGTTATCAAGAGCTGGGGGAGGGTTCAATGGGTACAGAGTTTCACTTTGGAAAGATGAAAAAGTTCTGAAGATGGATGGTGGTGATGGTTGTACAGCAATGCGAATATAACTAAATTCTTAAAAGTGGTTAAAATGGAAAATGTCATGTATATTTTACCACAGTAAAATTTTTTTAAGTTTTAAAGCACAAGAGAGTGCACTCAAAGGCAGGGCGCCAGTGCACCTATGCAGCACAGCTCAGGCTGCACAGTGTAAAATGACAAGCCTGTCTTGGTTCGCCACCTGTACCAGTAATGACCCACCTAGGTATGGAAAGTGGACATATTCAGACACCCAGCATCTCACAGGCCCTGACCACCAGAACCAGCCCCACTGCGCATAAGGAAAGACTGCCCTTCTGTGTACATGGAGGGCATCAGTGGTGCCTACGGTTCTTTAAGACTTCCTAAGTAGCCTCAGATAAGAGGGCAATCAAGAGAATGAACTAAACTGACATACAACTGAAGGTATGCAACGTTTTCTCAGTGGTCTGAGATGATCTCACAACATAAAGCTACCTGATGATATTCTAGGACAACAATCCCTGAAGGGATGCACATATACAAAAAATACACCATCGCTGACATGCAAAAACTATCACAACTTTTATTTGTAATTGCCATTTCTCTAATTTATTTACTTATTCATTCATCTATTCATGTACTATATGCCTATGATTTATACCTCAATAAGTACACATTAATTACACATGTGCAAGTACTTTTTACTAACAGAGGTGTGAGTTCAAAAAAGTTTGGAGATTTACACCTATGATCCAGCTGCACTAAAAAGAATGTCCACAACAACATTTACATTGTTCTAAAAAGCATATATGCAGCCTCCTTGCCATTTATCCTTGGTAAGTTCTAGGTCCTGCCATGTATCAGGAGAATTATCTGGCTTTAGACACTTTCTCAAAAGCCTGAAATATTTAACAGTTGGATCCTACCTGCACACAAATCCAAGGTGAAGATGGCCTAGGATGTTCATGCAGGGCATTGCATGATCGGCAGTGACCAGTGGCCCTGGGTAGTATCACCTGGGGTCCTAGAGCCCAAGAACCACCTGTCTACTCCCCAGCTCTGTACCTTCTGAGCTGAGACCTCTCTCTGAGAGGATCAACAAAGAATTTACAAGTACCTTGCAGGGCTGGCCGGGAACTTCACCAGACAAGTTCATAAAAATTCTGAAAAGCATAGAGTGCTAGAGAAATGTGTAATGTTCTACCATTAAATATTTCAGCTGAAAAAAAAAACACCTCTTTTCCATCATATCATGTCTTCATGATCCCACTAAGCAACATGGGATCCTTATGTATTCTCAGCTAATTCAAATGGCTACAGATGTTTTTAACTGAAATTATATAAATCAATAGTTACACAGCAAAAACTGTAGTTCAAGCTCTTGGTATTTGTTAGATCCTCCCACGAACAGGAATGTGTTTGTTTCGTATGGCTGCTGTAACAAATTAAAACTCAGTGGCTTAAAACAACACAAATGTGTTTTCATATAGTTCTGGAGATCAGGAGTCAGACATGGGTCTTACTGGGATAACACTGCGTTTTCTGCAGGACAGTGCTCCCTTAAGTTGCTTTGATTTTTCCAGTTTCTCCAAGCCATCTACATTCCTTGGGTTGTGGCTCCTCTCCCGTCCCGGAAGCCAGCTCTTGAGCCCTTCTCATATTGTATCTCTCTGCTCTCTCTTCTTCTACATTAAGGACTTATGATTTGATTAAGAGCCAAGATAATGTCCCCATCTCAAGGTCAGTTCATTAGCAACTGCCATTGCATTTCTGACCAATCTTTATTCCCCTGTACCATGTAACTTAACAGTCACAGGTTCTGGGGATTAGGATCTCTAGGGGGCCATTATTCCACCAACAGGCATTCATTATGCCATGACCCCTATATCACGAAGATTAGTTCACGTGTTCATCTATATACTCAATCTGAGATGCTGAGACTCTGATCCTAAACAAGAACCGCAGGGACGGTGAAGACTGGCTGGTCCCAGAGTGGGTCCCGGAAAGCAGGACAGTTCCTATGTCTTTAAGAACAGCTGGAGCAGGATAAGGGCATGGATACCCAGAGTACCCAGGAGGGACTTCTGTTCCTGGCACAGAGAGCAGCAGGAAGAGAGCAGTTACCAGGCCTCAGAGAAAAAGGCTGGAGAGAGGCTGAAGGCGGCAGGGTGCAAGGGGGCTACAGATGTGTGCAGAGCAGTTGAAAGATGGGTCCCATGCATGGAGGTCCAGGGCTGCAGCCCACTGCATGCAGTGGAGAGGACTTCCAGATTCACTGGTAGGTTCTGAGATTCAAAGAAAAAGATGTATTAAAAACTGAAAACTACAGCTCTGGTGATGATGAGGAAGGAGGACCAGAAGTGAGGCACCAACAAAAGCAGGAGTAGATAAGACAGGTGAAGGCAGACACACAAGGAGGATGAAGAGGGCATAAGGAGAGCAGCTCCTGGGAAGGAGTCTTCAAATGAAGGGTTTATTATTATTCAGGTGTGGTGAGGCCAACAGATCAGGAGATGAGTGACAATGAAAATAAAGTTTGTCATTCACAGTCCCAGGAAGAAATGGCGCATCACACCATAGCTGGTCTGACCACACAGGAAAGCACTAGGGTCCATTAGGAGCAAGGGGAAAACGTGGGCAAGACTCTTTACTGTGGTTTCCATTGGAAGGAACGGTCAGAGTAGGGTAAGCAGGCTTAGGAATAACTTCGGTGAGCTCTGAGGCATAGGGGCTGCTTCAAGTTGTCTGGCATCTGGCTCTGCACTGATTAGGGCAGGGGGATGGTGGCCCTGAGTGTGAAAGCCTAATAAAGAAGCATTTGGAGTGTGGGCTCTGTATTGGTTGGTTTGCATAGACAAGGGGCACTTACAGGCAAGTCCTTTGTTCTCTTTAGAAACTGGCTGGCTGGTCCTGGGAGGGGCTGACCCTCCAGGGTCAACAAGACCCCAAATGTCAAAGCCTCAAATATAGACAATGAAAAGACAAAGTTAACACAGAATTAAAGAAGCAGGGACTGATCTAAGATGTCACCATATGCTATGCACTAGTTGGGAACAGAGCCAAGAAATACAGACACAATATGCCCTCCACCCATCCACACACCCTTCTCCCAGCCCCATGGGCTTACTATGAAGGAATTCCCATTACATCCGCAGACACTGCACAGAGGAATTAACAGGATGTGTAACCAAGAGAGGAAAAAGAAAGCAGGGAGGTTTATGGTGATCAACAGTGAGTACAAACAGAACCCATGAAGATATTCCCATCCATGGGGCCTGCCACAGCACTGGACTCTGGTTCTCAACTCCTCCACGTGAAAGCTCACCAGAGGCCTCTGCAAGCATGGCATCCCAGCCATAGCACACTCACCACGGTGTTACAGATTCAGTGTAATGAATCAAACTTTCCATCCCACTTAAAGGCAACGATTTTCTTTCCAAAAAAAGAAAAATTGTAAATGGAAAATGTTACAATGCAAGTCACAATGCCAGTTAAGTGCCAGGAAAAGTCGCACACATCTGTTTGACTAAAGTCTGTGATGGCAAAATGAACAAAGAAAAGAATGAGGATGATAACAATTACAATATGGAATGGCATTGTCTAGGTTTCTACCAACTAGTCATGAGGAGTAAGACCTAGCTAGTATCATGCAATTTAATAAAAGTGCTCTTTTTTTAGAAAATAAATAAATGCCATGTGTATCTTGAGACAGCTGAATGGAAAGGAAACATTTGTGGTCCTTATTTGTCATCTATAAGAGACATTTTGAAACAAATCACTTGGATTTATGTTTAAAAATGGCCTGCTTGTCCTGAAAGAGACAAAAGCTGAAAGCGTCCCAAGGGGAACCACTGCCTCCCTCCCAATAACACTCACTTCCTGCAATGCCTTTTTGCCTCAGATTGTTCTGAGATTTTGAAGTCAATAGATTTCCTGAGCCACTGTGCATTGAAGATGACCTAGATAGAAAGAATGGATGGATTCTGTAACTGAAATGAGAATGATGTCCAACTTGGCAGACGGCAAGGGGAGAGGCCCATCTGTGTCTCTGCCTCAGCACAGAAAAAGAGGGTGTGGCCGCACCCTCAGAGTAAGCCCCAGGGCCTCCTCCTCCACCCAACTCACTGGACTGCTAGGTGAGACCACTCGAATGAGGCTGGTGAAACGAAGAGCTCAGGCATCACAGACAGGATGTCACTTAACATCGGCCATGCTCACCACCCTAGCCACAGCTGACATGCTACACATGTCAAGAATCCCAAGGTCACATTTTGACAAAGGATGGAAAGAGGAATCAAACACAAATTCTTCTGAACTTGATTTTTTTTAAAAACTGCTATTAGAAGTATACAAAAACAAAGGGTGGGATAAAATAGTGGTGAGAAGCGAGAACAAAGGGCTTAGTTCAGTGGTCTGGTGACCGCTGTGTTTTCTTCCATTTCATTAACCCCTCTGTTACTGGATCCTTTGTGGGGTAGAAGGTTCCATTCAAAAAAGCACTGGTGGTGGGAGAAGAAAAACAGGAAGAGATAGGAGGAGTGGGATTTCTCAAGGGGGCTCCTGAGCATTGGAAGGGGCAGCCTTTTAAGACCGAGACCACCCTCATGTCTGTTTCACACCCTGGGGCCTTTCTAGAAAGGTCCCATAGTTCCTGAAAGAGGTAAACCCGATGGGGGAAAAAACTAAGGCAGATTCCCACATGGATCTAACGTCTTGACTATTCTAAGACCACTAATCATAACGGCAGGTAAACACTCTTCTGAGGAGTCCTGCATAGCACATCTCTGGAGGCAACACATCCAGGCAGCTCGAGGTTTGCTTTTCTTTTGAAAACCTTACTTTGGTTTTGTTTGTTTTTTTTTTTTAATTTTCATAATAGTTGATAAGCAAAAATGAGAATTTCAAAGACACCATTAAATGGATCAATGAATTAAACTAACGTGATGTTTTTTTTTTTTTAAAGTGTTATTACTGAATCCAATCAGATGCATAAAATACACCACACTGCTTTCTACGAGGAAATAATTTCGCTATTTCTCTGTAGGGCTATTCCAGTGAAGTGAATTTCTACGAAGACACTTGGGCCAAGTGAGGGTATCCCTGCATTATCAGGAGTCTATGAGCTACTCTCAATATTTCAAAATGCTTTTCAAAAACTGTCCATTTACCCATGATAAAACCTAACAGACTAAATGACACTTAAAGTTCCTTGTTGTACATCGATTTCAGAGTAACAAACAATGTTAAGAAATATTGTGGCCAAAAAATCTGAGTAACAATACAAATAACAGTAGTAGTAGTAGTAGTAGTAGTAGTAGTAATAATAATAATAATAAGTTATGGATAACCTCTTCAAACACTTGCCTGCCTACCTGGCATTGCTCCAACCTTGTGTGCATCATCTCACTTAATCCTCCCTCCCTATTTAAATGAGGGCACTGGGATGAAGAGAGATGCAGCCTGCCCAGCGTCTGACTATTGGCACATCTAACTGTTGGCAAGGGTTCAAACCTTATTGAAGGGGTTTTTATTGTCTCTGATTGGCTTAAAATGGGCAAAAGAACTTGTTATTACCTAATGAAAATAGTTTGGTAGACAAAGTATTTCAAACTATGCCCAGGGGAAAAATAACCACCGAGTGTATATCCAGGGCAATGCCTACAAACTGTACTCCGGGAAAACGCAAAACAAGCCAACAAGAAAAACCAAACTTAAGAGTATCTAAAAAAGCTAAATCAACATAGCCTTTCCATTTTTTCCTATTAGTTCTTTCAATGTACTATATATAGCAAGGTAAGTCTTGTACAAATAAGTACATTGGGCTCCCCTGTTTCAGGAATTCATTAAGCAGCTGGACCAACCCATTGTGAAGGGCAGGATCCTAATGTTACATAGCCCCTACTCAATCTTCCTAAGTAATCCAGAAACACGGATAAGTGCTTACTTTAAAAGTCTTTCAAAAATGCTTTTTTTCAACGAGAGCCTAAACTGGCCTAGGTGGCAGGGCAATTCTTTACAGGGTAGGATACCATTTGGCACCCTGGCCCATGAATACCAAGTACCAGGAAGACTAGCAGTCACTGTGATAACTAAGTATTTGCAAGCACACCTGGAGGTGGTGCTGCCCCCAGACAGGAGATACCTGACCCCTTCCAGGAAAGACGGAACTTGCAGAGTTCATGATCATAGTAATGAATAACCATTAGAAGAGGATCCAGCTATACCACAGCATGGCAAACCAGGAAACTGGGCTTCCAAAACCACTGAAAGCTACAGAAAAACTGCATTAAAAATAACGAGGCTTCTAATCCAATTTAAAAAATGGGCAGAGGACCTTAATACGCATTTTTGAAAGAAGCCATACAGTCAACAGGTACATATAAAGGTGTGCAACAAGACTAATAATTAGGGAAACAAAAATCAAAAACTGTAATGAAAAAAAAAACTACAATGAGATATCACCTCACAGTCAGATGGTTAATACCAAAAAGACAAGAAATAAAAAGGACTGGGAAGAATATGAAGAAAAAGGATATCACTGGTGAGATTTTAAATCGGTGCAGCCACTATGGAAAACAGTATGGAGGTTCCACAAAAAGTTAAAAATAGAATTACCATAAGGTCCAGCAATTGCACTTTTGGGAATACACCTAAAGGAAACAAAACACTATGTCAAAGAGATGTGTGCCCCATTGTTCACAGCAGCATTTATAGTAGCCAAGACATGGAAATGACCTAAGTGTTCACTGACATGTAAATGGATAAAAAAGTTGTGGTGTATACATACAATGGAATATTATTCAGCCAAGAGAAAAGAGGAAACTCTGCCATTGCAATATGCATAAACTTTGAAGTTTATTAAGTGAATAAGTCAGACAAACTCAAATACCCTATTATTATCTCACTTCAATGTGGAATCTAAGCAAAACAAAACCGAATCATTGATCCAGAGAGCAGACTGGTAGTTGCCAGAGGCAGGGGGTAGGGGAAGCAGAAAACAGGTGAAGGTTATCAAAAGGTACAAAATTCCAGTTATAAGATAAACAAGTTCTAGAGACACAATGTCCAACATGGTGTCTACAGTTAACAATACCGTGGGGGCGCAGGGCCAGCTCAGTCGGTTAAACATCCAGCTCTTGATTTCGGCTCAGGTCATGATCTCATGGTTCATGAGTTCAAGCCCCACGTCAAGCTCTGTGCTGACAGTGCAGAGTCTGCTGACAGTGCAGAGTCTGCTGTCAGTGCAGAGTCTGCTGTCAGCGCAGAGACTGCTTGGGATGCTCTCTCTTCTCCTCTCTCTCCTCCCCTCCCCTGCTCTCATGCACTCTCTCTCAAAAAAAAAAAAAAAAACTTAATAAAAACTGCGTTGTATATTTGAAAGTTGTTAAGAGTTCTCATCACAAAGGAAAAAAACATTTTTTCTTTTTGATTTTGTATCTACATGACGTGATGGATGTTAACTAAACTTATTACAGCAATCATTTCCAAATATATTTAAGTCAAGTCATTGTGCTATATACCTTAAATTGACAGTGCTATAGATCAATTATATTTCAATAAAACTGGAGGGAAAAAATAAGAAGTCCCCTTCTAGTTCCAGAAGTATGGTAGGAAATGTTTAAGATGAGCCAGGGATACAGACCAAAAGAAATGGGTGCAAGTTATGTCAAAAGACTCAAGAGCCAACTGGATTGGGCTCCTATTGACCAGAGAGTATCAATTATAAAAATAACCACAATAAGCTCAAAACCAATAGATTATATTTAAATTTATGAAGTCCAGGGCCCACCTGGGTGGCTTACTCAGTTAAGCACCGACTTCAGCTCAGGTCATGTTCTCACAGTTTGTAAGTTTGAGTCCCGCATCGGGCTCTGTGCTGACAGCTCAGAGCCTGGAGCCTGCTTTGGATTCTGTGTCTGTCTCTCTTTCTCCCTCTGCCCCTCCTCTGCTTGTATGTGCACTCTCTTTCTCTCTCTCAATAATAAATAAACATTAAATAAATAAATAAATAAATAAATAAATAAATAAATAAATCTGAGTTCCATAGGACATAAATCCATGAAATCCATAATAACAAACTTTAAAAAGCTAAATGCCCCTTAGGAAAGGTGGTTAATTCTAGAACCAGAGCAAAGAAAATAGAAGATAAGCCTGGAACATATTACAGAGTCAGAAAGTAAGGAAGAGCTCAAGAAAGGTTGGGGACCTGTCAAGGGACAGAAGAGCCAGACTGAGAGAGCTCCCAATCACCAAAGCTGGAACAAAGTGAGCAACAAGGAAAATTACAACAGTATTCAATCCAACCTACAGAATAAAATAAACATCTGCTAGTCTGCACCAAATATGAACAAATGAGTGAATTGCCAATGAAGAAGGAAAAAAAAATGGCTCTTCCAAGAATTCTACTTCATAAATACGGAAGAAATGAGGGGGTGGGGGGAGTCACCATTAGAACACCACCCAATTATTCCTGTAGGCAAGATCCACCTCTGGCTCCTAATGTTGGAGGGCATATCTTTGAGGAGAAATAAGATACCTACATATTCTCAAAGTATCTACTCCAAGATTCTTATTTTTTACAACAGAAAAAATAATAAATCTACAATGGAGAAACTCAGCAGACATGGTCCTAAGAGATCAAAATTAATGTCATCAAAAAAGATATAAGCATTAAACACACCCTGATATCATAAAGTGAGAAGGCATCACTTTGGTGGTATTCTTGCCAAAACAAACAAACAAAGTCTTAATCTAATCATTAGAAACAACACACCACCCGAAGCTGAAGGAAATTGTATAAAACAACTGACTTGGAGGTGGGAATGACAGAATGGTGAATGAGGAACTCCATATAAATTTGCTCCTCCATAAAAGCAACACTGGCAAAATTTCCAAACCAACTTTTTCAGAAGCCTGGATGTTAACAAGTAAAGCTAGCCACAAGCTGAGGAGAGTTTATTCAAGAAAAACCACTGAACCTCAATAACAATACTAGGATTTGTGGTATTTTAACTTGACCTAGTCCCATCCCCCTCTCCCTAATTCCATGGTACCTATGAAAGTCACCTGACTTGATGCCACCAGAAGAGATAGAAGGAGTTCAGAGTTTCTCAAAAGGTCCCAACCCCAGAGCAGTGTTGTAACTGGCCTGATTTGGACCACGCTCTATGGGAAAAGCCCTATACCTAGGGCATCCATTGAAAATAATAAGAAGCAACTGGGGGCACCTGGGTGGCTCAGTCGGTTGGGCGGCCGACTTCAGCTCAGGTCATGATCTCACGGTCTGTGAGTTCAAGCCCCGCATCGGGCTCTGTGCTGGCGGCTCAGAGCCTGGAGCCTGCTTCAGATTCTGTGTCTCCCTCTCTCTCTGCCCTTCCCTTGTTCACGCTCTATGTCTCTCAAAAATAAAATAAAAACGCAAAAAAAAAAAAAAAAAAAGAAGCGACTGTTAAACATTACAGTTGCCTCAATTTACCAGTTGAGGCAAAAAGACAAATGTATTTTTTCATAATTGTTTCTTCTCCTATGTGGATTTAAAAGACAATTCCATACAGCAATAACTATAAACCTGTGTTGATGGACTTACAATGTATAAAGATGTATATTTATAGGATAGTAATAGCACAAAGGGGGGGGAGAAAAATAGAATTATACTGAGCAAATTTTCTATACCCTATGGAAACTGTTAGTATTAATGTGAACTACATTTTTTTGTGAACTACATTATTTTAAATTAAGATGCTACTTGTAATTCCTATAGCACATCAATATAAAAAAAGAACAAAGAATTAAAATGGTACACTAAAAAATATTTATTTAGAGAAAGCAAAAACGGAAGTCTATCGAGCAGAAACATGTAAGACATATAGAAATCACATAGTAAATTGGCAGAAATAAATCCTACCTTATCAGAAATTACATCAATGTTAATAAAATACTACAATAAAAAAGGCAAAAATTGGCAGAATAATTTTTTTTTGAAATTCATAATTCAACATATACCAACTACAAGACAAACACTTTAGATTCCAAGACAAAAATAGGTTGAAAGTAAAAGGATAAGAAAAGATATACCATGGAAACAGTAACCAAGACAGCAGGAGTAGTATATTAATTTTAGACAAAATAAATTTTAAGACAAGACTTGCCTTAAAGAACTGGTAGAGAGAAATAAATGTATTTTATAATGATAAAAGGGTCAATCGATCATTAAGACACAAACATTTTAAAAACCTATGTATCTAACAGAGCCCCAAAACACATGAAGCAAAAGCTAACAGAAGTGGAGGGAGAAATAAACAATTCAACATGAGTTGGGAAACTTTAAACACCCTACTTTCAAAGATGACTAAAACAATAGGCAGAAGATCAACAAGGAAACAGAAAATCAAAACAACATTTTAAATCAACTAGACCAGGAGCCTTGGATGGCTCAGCTGGTTAAGCCTCCAACTTCGGCTCAGGCCATGATCTCATGGTTCATGAGTTCGAGCCCTACACTGGGCTCTCTGCTGTCAGCCCAGAGCCGGCTTTGGATCCTCTGTCCCCTTCTCTCTACCCCTCCCTGCTCACTCTCTTTCTCTCAAAAATAAACACTAAAAATATTTTTTAAAATAAGTAAATCAACTAGACACAACAGATATCCATAGAAAACTTCATACAACAGAATATACATTTTTCTCAAGCACACAAGGAACATTTTCCACATTAGAATATGAAACAAGCCTCAACAAATTTAAAGGACTGATATCACACAAAGTATTTCAATCGACTGAAATTAGAAATGAGTAACAGAAAAAATCTGAAAAATTCACAAACGTGAAAATTAACGTTACTAAATAACCAGTTGGTCAAGGAAAAAAATCACCAGGGAAACTGGAAAATATTGAGACAAAGAAAAATGAAAATATGATACATCTGATGTTAGAGAATGCAATTAAGGTAGTTCTTGCAGGGAAATTATTGCTGTGGATACCTATATTAACAAAGAAAAAATGTCTCAAAAAAATAACCTAACCTCCTACTTTGAGTACCTATAAAAAGATCAAACTAAACCTACAGCAAATAGAAGGAAAGAAATAATAAAGATTAAAGTAGAAATAAATTAAATAGAGAACAGAAAAACAGTAGAGAAAAATCAACAATATAGAGAAGTTTCTTCTTTGACAAGATCGACAGAATTGGAAAATCTTTAGCTAGAGTAACTAAGCAAAATTAAGAAAGCTCACATTGTTAAAATTAGTAATAAAAGATGATACATCACTACCAACCTTACAGAAATAAAAAGAATTATAAGGTATTGTTATGAACAGTTGTATGCCAACAAATAAGATAAATTTAGATGAAATGGACAATGTCCTAGGAAGATAAAAAAGTACCACAATTGACTTAAGAAGAAACAGAACATCTGAATGTACCTCTAACAAGTATTGGGATTGAACTAGTGATTTTAAAACTCCCCACAAAGGAAAGCCTAAAGTACTCTTCAAAGTTGAATTCTTCCAAACATTTAGTGAAAAATAATATCACCTCTTCACAAAGTCTTCCAAAAATGAGAATAGTAGGAATACTCCCAACTCTTTCAATGAGGCCAATATAGTGTTTTCTTTAGAGCAAAACCAAAGGTACCCACACACTCTAATATCCCCTATAATATACAGATGCAAAAAGCTTCAGCAAATTCTACTAGACTGAATCCAACAAACTATAAAAATGATTATACAATGTGACCATGTAGGTTTGATCCCAGGAAGGCAAAACTGTTTTAACATATGAAAATCAATGTGATACACTGTATTAATTTAATAAAGGACAAGAGCCACATGATCATAGCACTAGATGAAAAAAAGCAATTAACAAAATCTAACACTCTCTTTATTTAAAAGAAAAAAAGAAGTTCAACAAGGTAGGACAGAAGGGAACTTCCTCAACCTGATAAAAGCATTTACATAAAAGCCAAAGCTAGCACCAAAGCTAGCACCATGTTTCATGGGGAAAGACTTAATGTTTCCGTCTCAGATTGGAACAAGACATTATTATATAGAAAAAATCTTAAGGAATCCACAAAGCGAGTACTAGCACTGATAAATGAATTAGCAAGGTGGCAGGATACAGGATCAATACGCAAAAGAACTGACCTACTCCATAAAGCATTAAAGGAAAAACTGCTCAGATCTGAGTAAAAAATATAATTAATAGCTTTGTGCTAATGTTAATTTCTTAGCTTTGATCACTGTAGTACAGTTAAGTAAAATGTTAAAACTGGAACAAGGTAAGTAAGGGATGTACAAGAATTCTGCACTATTTTTGCAACTTTTCTCTAAATTATTTCAAAAATTTTAGAATATCAATTGGTTCCCATCATAAGATCCTGGGGATCCAAACTGAGCACTTATCTCTCTTTTCCTATGAGCTGTACCACTGGGAAACCAGGTAGTTGATGAGGGGAAGAGTCTTTTGATAAAAATATTCCCAATAATAAATGAAAGAATTAGACCATCAACATTTGGCATCCGGTAACAAATTAATGGATATAGACAATGATCATCAATGCTGCTAACACCAGAAAAAGAATGACAAAGGAATATTATGTTCCTCTTGATGCAAGTGTACAACATTGTCTATGAATGTGGTTTTGACTAAAAAAAGAAAAGAACACCAAATCTGTACCCGAGGAAGTTCTGACAAAGCATTCACACCAATCTACACTAAATAGGAATTACTGCCCAAAGAACACATTATGTGATATTGCAGGGAAGGAAGCAGCAATATTCATGCGAAGGGAAAACCTAGAGTATAAATAACTCAATTTCTTCAAAATAAATTGATGGAAAAAAATGAGAAACAGAAATGGGAGTTTTAGGTGGGGATGTCCACAGATTGAAGGAGACCTAAAACATCAATCAGCCAAGCAAAGTGAGGCCTTATTTGGATCTCATTTGAATATACAGATTGAAAAAAATACAAGGTATTTATGAGACAAGTGAAAATCTGAACACAGATTGGAGACTTAATAATATTAAAGAATATAAATTTAAGTATGATAATTATACTGCAGTTTAGTTTTAAAAACATTGCAGGGTACCTGGCTGGCGCGGTCAGTGGAGCATGCAACTCTTCATCTCAGGGTTGTGAGTTTAAGCCCCACATTGGGTGTAGAGATCACTTAAAAATAAAATCTTTTAAAAAAAAATAAAAATTAGGGGCACCTGGGTGGCTCAGTCAGTTAAGCATCCTTAGACTCTTGATTTCAGCTCAGGATGTGATCTCTTGGCTCATAGGATCAAGCCCCACATCAGGCTCTGTGCTGACAGTGCAGAGCCTGCTTGGGATTCTCTCTCCCTCTCTCTGCCCCTTTCTGCTCTCTCACTCGCTCTCTCTGTCTTAAATAAACATTTAAAAATGAAATGAAATGAAATGAAATGAAATGAAATAAAATAAAAAGAGCCATTGCTTTTTAAAAGATAAATAATGAAGTATTTACAGAAAAAAAATATCTGGGATGTGCTTCAAACTAAAAGGGAAAGAGGGAGTGGGTAGGATGAACCAATGTTGGCCATGAGCTGCTGACTGTTGAAACTGGATGATGGTTTATTACATGTGCAATTCTCTACATGTGTGGATAGAATAAATTAGAAATCTATAACAGAAAGAAATGTGGAAAATGCACAAATATGCAGAAATTAAATAAGACACTCCTAAATATCTAATGGGTCAATGGAGAAATCATAAGGAAAATTAGAAAGTATTTTGAGATGAATAAAATTTTCAAGATTTTTTAAAGAATGAGGCTTCTCCTGTGGGTAGGAGTTGCAAGTATAAAAATAACTATAAAAGTGCAGTCAGAGCCGAACGGTAGGCTCAAGCTGTGGCACTGCTGTCTCCTAAGAGGGAGAACTTAGGCAAGCTATCTAGACTTGAAGTCTCAGTTTAGCCATCTATGAAATGGGGATATAAAAAGTAAAGG
This sequence comes from Paguma larvata, assembly GCA_030068075.1. Classification (NCBI taxonomy): domain Eukaryota; kingdom Metazoa; phylum Chordata; class Mammalia; order Carnivora; family Viverridae; genus Paguma; species Paguma larvata. The sequence continues at coordinate 117,513,731 of CM057827.1, forward strand.
GACTGTTGGGAGGACAAGATGAAATATGGCCTCAGTTTCCTCGTCTGTGAAAAATGCAGATGTGAAAATAAGGCTGTTGTTAGGTTAAGATGGAATTACATGGATAAAACACTTGCCTCCTATCAACAAGTAAAAAATAACTGCCCTATGAATAAGACTACCTTCTGAAGGCAACCAAGGTTGTAGGGAAAGAAAGGTTTTTTTCTACAACTTGACACCATGAGTCCAGTCACATATGACACATGACAGGTATCAAAAGAAAAATAACTTATAAAAACTATGTGAATGGCAATGTCCAAATATTATTCAAGTGTCCCCTGGCCTGGCATGCATGAGGGGCCTTAGAGAGGACATGCATCTCCTGGATCTTGTCCTGATGTCTGCTTTTGCAAATCCTTTACTCCAAATAAGATAAGCTGCTATGCTTCCAGGGAAAAGATGTTTCTGCTGCTGACAAGGAAGGCATGTGGCTCCCCAGGAAAGGGAAGGAAGGAGAGGGAAGACAAGATAAACGAACAGAAAACAAAAGGAGAACTTTGTTGGGTCTCATTTCAGGCTCTTCTGAAAAAACAAATCATGAAACTCAGAGTAAGCAGGTTGGACAGATAACCCCAGTGGGCCGAGGAAATGAAGTGAGAATCAAAGGAAAAGGAACAGACAGAAATTAGAGCAATTCCAAGATAAGCATTACAATACACTCTGACTACCTGTTTTCCCAAAAGATGATGGAAAGATACCAAGGCATCACACTCAGATCCAAGCACAAAGCCCAAATGATTCTGGGAAAAGTCACCTCAGGGTTATTTCATGCAGAAACACTGTTTCCTCATTCTGGAGACAGACATTGGAAGGTGTCATTAAGACTATATTTAAGTCATTACAAAGGGAATGGAAGGCAAAAGGGGTAAAAAACTACACAACGACCCAAGCAGAGTATGGAGCAGAGAAAGAGAGGTTCACAGGACAAGGGCACCAGAAGGGAAATGCGGACCTGGGTCCAGCACACCACTTGACAAGTTAGGAAACAGTGCAGGTGAGGCAGGGGGCTAATGAAGCACCCCCACCTCAAGCTGTGCCTTTCTGAGACCTGCTCCTTTTCTGGGAGCAGGAAGCAGGTCTGCTTGTTTAAAAAAATATTACCCACCTGTCCTTACACTTGAAGATGAAGATGAGAGTACTTTTTTCCGTGCATGGTCCCTGCATCTCTCCTTCGGCTCTCCTGGGCAGCATCCCCTTCTAGGAATGTTCCTTCTTCCTTATCAATGTCCTTCTCTGATTACTATTCTCTGCTTTCCTTACCTCGAAATCACCACTCTCCAGGCTGACTCTGTGTTCTCATCTCCTTTCCTCCTCCAGCCCTGCGAACCCTGCATCCTGCAACCATTTGCTCCCCTCTCAGCCCTGGCCCCTGGTGACTCCAGCCTTGTCCCAGCTGGCTGCTCAGTAAGCCCAGCCGCTGGCACCACCGAGGAGGTCTGTGTGACCAAGAAGGGCTTCCCATGCCCTCCCCAACCCACTAGACCACAACTAAGTGATACTCAAACTGACCATTTCTACCAGCTGGGAGCCCACAGATAGGACCTGACCCCCCAGGATCACCCACTTCTCTCTCTCTCTTTCTCTCTCTCTCTCATCCCACTGAGAATGGCTCAGGAGAATTTTCCTAAATACCACAGTCTGCAATCCATGAAGGATACAATGGGTTCAGGACACGGAAGCAAAGGACTACTTCTTAAACTTCTGGGTGTAAACAAAGCTTTGACAAAGATTCCAGCTTTCCCACCTCCCCAGGCTTGAAAGCATGGGGTAGGGGGCTGGGAAGCTGCATTTCTAACAAGTCTGATGGGGATTCTCATAGAGAAGGGACCCTAGGACTATGTTACTAAGAGAAACACCACATAAATAACAGTGTAAATAACTGATACACTGCAGGCTATAGTCAGAACACAGACATGTCCAAAAGAAGTCACCAACCAGAGACAGTGTCAGCAGATAAGGCCTCCCCAACTAAACTTTGTTTGTGCTCTACATTTACACATGCTTTGACTAAACACCCTCTGCACATCAGCCAGAGCAATGATGCAGCACAGAGCAGACCCTGACGGCTCACAACTGTGCTTCCCGTTGTCTCTCTAGTAACCAAAGGCACTGAACAAACTTTGGCCTGACATAAAATAAGTCATCTCATTGGCTACTCTGGCCGGTCCCAATACCAGCCCCCTGCGATCTTGGGCTTCGGAATGCACCTTGGAACAAATTATGGCCTGGTTGCAGTCTCAGGCTGCCATGACCCTGTCATGTGCACCCCCACCCCCACCCCACCATCCTGCGTTCTCTCAACTGTGCCATCTGCCCTTCCCGCTCCTTGTCTGGCCACATCCTCCCTGGTCCTCACTCATGCTCTCCTCTGGGAGGCGTCTCCTGACCTGTATCCTGCATTGCTAGGCTAGGAGCTCTGCCTTGGCCCCAGCCCATGGACACGTCCTTTATAGTGCAATCAGTCCCCACAGTAAGCTCTAGGTGAGACCCAGCCTCCTTTTCTATCCCAGGGTCTGTCTAGGGCCTCACATGGTAAGGAGCAACTCAGGGCACTGGTTTTAGTTGATGCACAGGACTTTCAATGCAGCTACACACAGCCTGGAATGCAATGGGACAGGGGAGGACTCAGAAATGCAGAGGACAGGGGAGGGCTCAGAAATCCACACTACTCACAGCTCAGTCCTGAAAACACCAATCACAGACTTTCTAGGCCTGGAAGAGTTGTCAAACTCTGAACTCTGGCTTCTGAACAAGGAGGACTGTCCTCCAGATAGTCTTTGTCTCCACAAACAGCTACCACCCCTCTCACACCTATGCATATGCACCTGGGACCTTCCTAAGGAGACAACCCCTTTTCTGCCCAGGAAAGCATTCAAGAAATTCAAGTTGGGAGCTGGGAGATATTTAGAAACATCTTCTGAAAGCATTATCCCTGAGGACCTCCCCTCTGGAGGCTGTACTAATTATTTAAGAATCCCAGTCTGGTCAGGGTAGAAGGTGAGGAGAACATGGACAGGTGTGGTCCAAGGGAAGATGAAGATTTCAAAATCCTATGAAGCCTTCTGAAGTCGAGTGAAGAGAACTGTGTTTGGGTCCCACTCTATTTTCTTATCTGCACGTTTGGGGTAATGGTTGTTTTAAGGGTCAAATGACTTAATGGATTAAAAACGCTGTCAACTGAAAATACACTATATTTCCTGAGGCCTAAGTATTTCTGAAAAGGAGGCTACCAGAGCTACTGGCTCACTAATAACAGGAAGTGGTGTGTGTGAAGACTCAAACCTGCTATAGTCCCACCAGAGTTCTGTCACGCAGAAGGCAAGTGTATGGCTTCCCAGGGACACTGAGGATGACTGTGTAGGTACCCCCTCCCTTCCTAGCCTCAGGCTTCTTGTGAACAAGAGCCAAGAAATCCCACAGCCCTATCCACCGACAGGGCAGTGGGTGCCCCTTGAGAACAAGAGAGCATTACTCAAAGTATGAGACATCATATAAGCATCACCTCTGTGCTAATTAAACACTCAGATTCCTGGGCCCAATCCCAGAATGAGCTTGGTCAGAAACACTGGCGATGAGAGCCTGAGAGTTGTTATTTTTAACAAGCTCCTCAAGTGATTTTTATATAAATTTAAGAAGCACAAGCACCACAATGTTGGAAAAGCTGTGGAACTGATAAGAACTGGGTTAAATTCCAGTACCACTTCACTACATTGCAGCTATGAGGCCTTGGGCAAGTTACTTAACTTCTCGGACCCTCAGTTTACTCATTTATAAAGTAAGTATGCAGCACAACCAGTGTTGCAGGGAGAGTCAGAAACACTATACTCTGCATCTAAGTTATCCTAAAAAGTAGGAATAACCATGACTCCCATCTTTTAAGGGAAGAATCTGCAACTGAGCACAAGCGGTTTCCCAGAAGCCTCTCACACGTGATGGAAGCCAGACAAGACTAATTAACGTCCTTAACTCAGTGGCCCACATCAGCCCCCTGCACCAGGACTCAAGCAAGGTGAACTGGAGGGAAAGATGGGCTGAGCTTTGGAGAGAAGCCAATACCATCTGCCTTCCTGAGGGGTTGGACTGTTGAGGTGGGCTCAGATACTAGGCATAGCTCCAAGATGGATCTGCAGTCATGTGGCTTTTATTGGGTGGGGAGTCTAAAGGGAGAAGAGACAGCAATCACCCAGAGCCTGAGGGTCCAAAACTCTGGGAAGGAGCAGGGAGGAGAGAAAGAGCCCAGTGGAGTGACATTCCCTATTACCAACCATAGGCAGGGCTGGAAAACCCCTCAGAGCCTCAGTCTTTACATTCTGAAACGGGCTAATTTTTAGAAAATTAACATTAAACAGTCAACTGTGGAATGGTGCCCAGTGGGTGGCCTTCTCACAGCTCACATCAATGGATGGCCACTGCTATTATTATCTCTGGTTTTTTATATGTCTGTGCTGGTCACACCAAAACTTGGTGGCAGTTTCACTGCTGTTCCAAGAAGAGATGTTACCTAAGCCTGAGCTTTACGTACCTTTGTTGGTTGCTAAACTTGTTAAACAACCGATCATAGAGAGCCTGGCCGGAGACTGAGGATAGGACTTCAAACCAGAGCGCAAGGGAAATGGATTTCCCTCCTTTTTACTTAAAAGGCAGGAGCGATGGGGACGAGGACGCCCAGCGGCTGCTGGATTCCAGCCCTGGGATCATACCGGTTGGGCCGCGGCGTCTGAGTGCCAATCAGTCAGGGACGGGGTACCCCAGCGTGCCCAGCTGCAATGGAGGCTGGGCCCTTCGTCTCCACTCCAGGCGCTCTCTGGGCCACCCCACCCGGTGCGATTTACACAGCGTCCAACACCAAGTTCTCGAAGCGCCGTGGCCCTGAGCTGACCCCGCGCTCCACTGTTCGGAGCGCCCGACTCACCTGCTGAAGACGAGGCAGCCCAGGTGGTTGATCTCGTGGTCCGAGCGGTGGCGGCTGTAGTCCTCCCACAGGTCCTTGAAGGCCGTGACGGCCAGGATGAAGAGCACCGGCGCCAGCGCCAGGCCGGGCTGGAAGGCGTTCACCGCCGGCACGAAGTTGAGCAGCGCGATGAAGACGAAGTACACGTTTGCCAGGCGGTGGAACTGCTCGAACAGGTTCTTGGGCAGGAAGGACAGTAAAGTGTACTTGGTGGTCTTGAGCCGGTTGTCGGCCAGGTGCTGGGTACCCCTGCGCCTCCGCCGCCGCGCGCCCTTGGCCGCGCCCGCCACGGGGTCCTCGACGCCCGGGGACGGCAGAAGGTTGGAGCGCACCACGCGCGTCCTGCCGTCCCCGCGCCGCCGCCGCCGACGGCGACGACCCGGGGACTCAGGCTCCTGGGCCGCCGCCGCCGCCGGCTCCCGCTCCATGGCCGCGTGTCGCCGCGCCCGGCTCCTCCGCCGCTCGCGCCTGCCCGCGCCAGCCTCCTAGGTGATCATCGCCGGCGGCCCGGGCGCCGTGGCGAGAGGTCCCAGCCTGCAGGACGCAAGGAGACGGCGGTCAGCGCGCGCCCCGCCCAGCCCAGCCCGCCGGTCCGCAGTCGGGGCAGGGCGCAGGCGGGGCGGGGCGCGCGCCGCACAGAGCCCCCTTGTACTGGCGCCCGCCCGGCCGTTTCCGCCGCCGCAGCTCCTGGCCCCGCCCCGCGCCGCGCCCCGGGCTGGGGTCCCGTGGATAGCAGGAAAGAAAAAGGGCCCGAGCTGGAAACTTTAGAGCAGTTTGGTTTCGTTTCCCAGAGACTTTAGTTCAGTCTCAGAACGTTGCGAACGCGCCCCGCCTGCGGTAGGAGAGAGGAAGCTGCAGACTGTGAGAGAAAAGGCGCCGCAGTCCCCTGGCAGCTGCCGGGCTCTTCCTGGGCCAGCCCTGCTTCCCGGGCCCAGGACGAGGAAACAGTCTGGGGACCCGGGTTAAGAGCCTCCTCCTGGAATCAGCTAGAATCAACTTCCAAACGAGCCGTGACATACCGCTGCCACGATTTTTGAATCTTATTTATCGAGAATATCTGCTTTAGGGGAGAGCCCAAGACGTCGGAATTCCGTTCCCTCTACACCGTTCCCTATCCCTGCTCAACCTCCACCTACTTTTAGATTCACTTCTTGGGTGAACTTTTTCCTTTGCTTGATCATAGCCGCCTTTCCTTACTTCCCTAAATAGGATTTTTTTTTTTTTTTTAATAGAAGGGAGGGCCATTTCGCAGTGGCAAAGACAGGTTTGCAGGTATTTTTCTTTTCCTCTATGGCAAACCCTGAGAGCTAAAATATCCCTGCGTGCCTGCAGTTCTGGGGTGGCCTCTATGAGAAGCTATGACAGGGAATTGGAATTGAAAGTGGTTGTTGGGAGGGCAGGGGAAGACCAGAAGTGGTATAAGTTTGGGGCACAGGCTCCCTCAGTATTGATGGGCAATTGGAGAGGGGAGTGTGTGAAAGATGGGTGTAGGAGAATATGCTGGGTATGGCAGAAGATATGGGGGAGTCCCCACTCCTGCAGTGATGCTCGCCCCCAGATATACCACAGCTGTGACAGTTTAGCCTTCTGCTTTGGAAGTCCAGAGATAAGAAGCAGAGATTCATGCCAAGGAGACACTGGCTGGGAATTTGGGTGACAAGAGCATTACGGGTACTGCCTCTCTTTGATTCTGGGAGCCAGAAATGGAATACTCAGTCATCACCCAAGAGACCACCTTAGTAGCCTCTGCGGGTGCTGGATTCATCCCTCCCAGGCTTGCTACAAGTCACTTCCTTAGCTTTACTCAAATTACTTACCTATTCCCCATGACACTGTCTTACTTCCTGTACCCTGGCCCAAACACCATCCAGCCATGCGAGGGTGCCACATCTCTACAAGGAGCCTTGCCACAGACCACAGTATTTGTCGGAATCCAGCATAAGGAGGGTAGAGTGACAGGTACTAAGAAAATGATGCATGCCATATATCAAGCCTCTCCCCCATGCCATTTCTAGGATAGAATATTAATGTGTAGAGGCCTGGGTCAAAGAAAGATTTGGCTAACATCCTGCATTTTCAGGGAAAGAAATCAGATCTCACTATGAACCAAGGGCATCCCACATTGAGTGTTAACAGCAAATAAAGGACTACAACTTCCCTGGTTTCCAACGACTAAAGACCTCATGGATTCTCCTTTTCCTCCAACACCTAACCCAGTGAGGCTCCAGGGCCTACTGGCTCTCTCTATTTCCACAGATGCTTCAATCCCTGTAGGTATCCCCAATGTGGCCCCAAAGCCTCTGGGTGGGTATCCCTGCCTCCCAGTCTCCTTGCTTCAGCCAGACCACATGTTGACAAAGTGGTCGCTTGACCTCCTGGACCCCTTCACTTCATTTCTTTAACCTGGAGCTTACCGGAGTCCCCTGTTGCTTACAAAGTCAAATGATGACTCCTCAGGCAGAGGTCCCTTGAGGCCCTCAGGGGAACTGGCGCCAATTTACTGATTTAACTCCACCCCTTCCTACTCCTGGCCCAGCCCCAGGGCAAGAGGTCTCCTTACCCTTCTCAGAATAGGCCTTGTTCATTCCCATCTACATTCCACTCTAAGGTTCCAAGATTCCATGAGTCACACTGCTGCTCCTGAAGCCTAGAATCTTTCCCCACTTACTCTTCACCAATCCAAATTCAATATTTCCTCTAAGTCCTCATTCAACTCTCCTCCCAGAAGGTTTCCACACTGCATGATCCATTGAACCTTGTGGAATCACTTCTCTTCTGACATATGTACATTGGTATGTAAACCTCCCTTAGATTGCTTTGCAGAAGTTTTGAGCTTGGGTGTCTTCTGCCAGTTAAACTCTCAGACTCTTTTTTTTTTTTTAATAATTAATCGTCAAATTGGTTTCCATACAATACCCAGTGCTCATCCCAACAAGTGCCCTCCTCTGTGCCCATCACCCACTCTCCCCCCTCCCACACCCCTCTCTCCCCTCTGCTTGTTCTTATAGTCTTTGAGAGTCTCTTATGTTTTGTCTCCCTCTCTGTGTCTTTTTTCCTTCCCCCTCTTCCCCTCCCCCACGGTTTTCTGCTAAGTCTCTCAAAATCCAGAAACTCTCAGACTCTTGACTGCCTGGGCCAGAGCTGGGCTTGGGTGGACTCTGAGCTGACTATCTGGACCACTGAGCTCTGATGAGGCCCTGCTGCTGGGCCCTCGGCAGGTCACTTCAATTGTCCTCCTTCAGTAAATACTTATTCATCACACAGCTTTTTCTCACACACTGATCGAGGCACTGGGGACCAACTTGGAAGAATTGCTGACAACAGGTATTCTCATAGATATAACATTCTAGTAGGAAGAGACAGTATGACACTGATGTATAATAATAAGTATATATTTGGCTTCCATCCCCATTTCTGGCACAGAGCTCCTAAACCAGTTTCTTGAGTGATGAGAGTGATAGTTATCTTGATAGTCATAGCAGACCCTTTTCAACCACACATGAGTTTATCATAATATGGTGACTTTTAGAAAGCACTTTCCAAGAGGGCTGGTTGTCAAGGAAACCAACCACCCATGATTAGAAAGTTGGAACCTTCAGCCCCATTCCACTGACCTCCAGGAGGAGAGAGGAGCTTGAGGTCAAATTGTCAATGGCCCATGTTTTAATAATGTCTATGTAAGAAGCCTCCATAAAACCCCAAAAGGATAGAGGTTGGAGACTTTCCAGGTTTGTGAACATGTGGAGAGTCAGGGAGAGTGGCACTCCCAGACAGGGCACGGAACCTCAATGCCCTTTCCCTATATTTTCCCTGTGCATCTCTTCCATCTAACTGTTCCTGAAATATATCATTTTATAATAAACTGGTAGTTAGGTAAGTAAAATGTTTCTCTGAGTTCTGTGAGCCGCTCTAGCAAATGAATTAAACCCAAGGTGGGTGTCACTGGAAAATCTGAGCTATAGCCAACTGTTCAGAAGCACCTGACAACCTGAACTTGTGACTAGTGTCTGAAGTGTGTGTGTGTGTGTGTGTGTGTGTGTGTGTTTGTACGTGCGCACGTACATGGGTGCATGTGTGTGTGTGTGTGTGTGTTGGGAGACAGCTTTGCAGGACCAAGACCTTAACCTGTGAGATCTGATGCTGTCTCCAAGTAGTGTCAATTGAGTTGAATTATAGGACACATAGCAGTGTCAAATAATTGCTTGGCAGTATGGGAAAAATCCCACAGACCATGGGGGATTCCCACATGTTAAGGGAATTAGTGTCCCTTAACATTGGCAGCAACTAAACAAGACACTCTGGGAACACCACTAAGTCCCTTCTCTCAGGAATGCTATGTCTCCTAAGGTGATTCCAACAAGAAGGATGTAAGAAGTGGAGGGGCACAGGGGACCCAGCAGGAAGGTTGTGCCTGGGCTACTGTAGTTAGGGCTGTCAGAGGGGACCTCCTGAGACAGTCCTCAGCAAAGGCCCAAGGAAACAAGCTGCAGAAATATCTTGGGGAAGAATGAGCAAGTGTAGGAGAGTGGGGGTTCCAGGCCCAACAAGATGGTCCAGGTGTCTAGAGCCAAGTGAACGAGCAGAGATAAGCCCAGGGTGGGCTCATATAGTGCCCAAAGAATGAGTAAGGATTTTGGATTTTAGCTGAGTGAAAAGGGAAGCTTTGGAGGGCTTTGAGCACAGGAGTCTTATGACTAAACTCAGGTTTCCAAAGATCACTAGCTGCTGTATGAATAGAATGCAGAGAGGCTAGATAAGTAGCAAGAGTAGTAATAGGCCATTGCAGTAATCCTGAAGAGAAGAGTTGGTGGTTCATGTGGGAGTGGTCATGGTGCAGGGTGGGACGTGGTGGTATTAGAGTCAGCACAATATAGTGTTGAACTGGATGTGGGGTATAAAAGAAGGAACAGAGTTGAGGAGGGCCCAAGCAACTGATAACTTGAGTTGCTGGGGCCTGAAGACAGTGGGAGAGGCAGGCCTGGGGTGGTCACCAGGCCCCGGGATGGGAGGTCTGAAAGAGGTGCACACAGGGAAGCTCAGCTGAGAGGCCCAGTCAGAGATACAGGTCTGGGGTCATAGAGTGGGTCTGGGTGGAGGAGAGTGTGGCCATAAGTGGGAAGGGGGCAGAGGGGCCAGCATACATGAACCATGCCTGCCTTTGGAAGGGATAGGCCTCTAGATTTGCTCCAAGAGTAACAGGAAATTGTGGACTATCCCAAGCTGAAGTATAAGGTGAGAAGATCTTATTATCCCTTTCAAAAGATAGAAGCTAAATTTGGAGCCCAGTGGGAGCAGGCAAGGCAATAAATTAGGAGTTGGCTTAGGCTCTAGGCAGTGGATAGACAGAATGGAAAAATTGCAAGTATGTAGACCAACAGTTTGGATGTTTGGAGAAGGAAAAGAGGTGAATCAAGAATAACACTCGAGGAGCGCCTGGGTGGCTCAGTCAGTTAAGTGTCCGATCTCAGCTCAGGTCATGATCTCACCACTTGTGAGTTCGAGCCCCATATCAGGCTGTGAACTGACGGCTCAGAGCCTGGAGCCTGCTTCCAATTCTGTGTCTCCCTCTCTCTCTACCCCTCTCCCACTCACACTCTGTCTCTTTCTCTCAAAAGTAAATAAACATTTAAAAAATTAAAAAAAAAAAAGAATAACACTCAAGAGTTTAGTTAATGACTTGGGGATGAAGGATTGTAGAATATTCTAGCCCCAAATATGCCAATTTGGCATATCGACTATTTCAAATCAAAATTACTTGAAAAACAGTACAAGAGGGATATGCTGACCTTCCTTTGTGCCTCTGAAAGCAGGAAACAAATCTCCTATGTGAAAGGTACCCTCCTTGTACCAGGAGAGTAGAAGGCATCCTCATCACCAGAGATAGAAAATTTAAAACCAAGAAGGCTATATAAACAGATCCTTTCCCTTCACCAATTTACTAACCCAAGCCCAGACCCCTTTGTCTTGTCAATTCTTCACAAATTTATTATTTCTTTGTCTAAAAGATACAAAAACTTCCTTCTTTGGTCACTTCTTTGAGTCTCATATTTTTATGGGGCCCTTGCAAGCATGAAATTAAATTTGTTTTTTTCCTGTTAATTTAATTATTAGGCCAGCCAAGAATCTAGGTTGGAAGAAGGGAAAATTTTCCCACTCCCACAAAGAAAAACAGGCTTGGGGGGGGGGAAATACAAAGCTAACATATGCCATGTTAAGGTTGAGGTGCCTATTTGACATCTAGCAGATGTCAAGGAGTCAGGGGGATAGCAAAGTCTCAACATGACAGGAAAAGCCAAGCATTAGAGGTAAAGATCTGGGGCAGCTTATAGTTTATGTATAGATTATTACCATATAGTAATATTTATGGGTATAAATATTAGAAAATAAAAAGGCACAATCTATTACTGCTTTCAACATTATGGTTTCTATCTAGGAAAGTGGTTAGTAATATAGCTAACTATAAGATAAAAATGTGCAATTGTAAGTTTCTCGTGTATAAGCAAGAGTCGAATAGAAAATATAATGGATCAACAGAAGGATCTCATTTTTAGAATAATATAAAATGCCTAATGAAAAGTAAAAAATGTCAGTTCAAGATGTACACAAACAATCATAACAAAAACCAACAATAGAAGCAGTGGTATTTAACCTTTGTAGAGAATGTAATACCTGCCAGACATGTGCTTACTAATTTTATAGTGATGATCTTCATCCTCCTGGCCATTCCATGAGGTGGGAGAATTTTTATCCATATCACAGATGAGGAATATGTGATCACATGGCCACCACCATTTTGCTGAAGGTGGTAAAGAAAGATCTGGATAAATATAGACTTGCCATTTCTCTGAGTGGACTTGCTTCTTAAACTAACTTGTGTATTTTCCAAACTACTTCCAAAATACTTCTGTATTTTCCAAACTAATTCCAACTGGTATTGTTTTCAACTTGACAGCTTGAATATAAGTAACTGAAGAATAAATGAAGATGATTAAGTTAAAAACATTTTGGATACAGGAAATTAATAACCTACTACATTAACAAAATTAAGTCAAATACTTAAAGCTGTAGAGGATGTGGATTAGAAGAACTTTTAAACATTGCTACTGGAAGTATGCATGGCTGCAGCCAATTCGGTTAACAATTTTGTGTTCCATCTTAAATTTGAACATTCGAAGTCCTTAAATCTCATCACCCCATCCCTAAGAATATGCCAGAGAAATCTTGCACATGAACACTCCTTGTGTAAATAGTGCACTTGTTCACAAATAGAGCAACTTGTTCCAACTTTGACTGTGTACAGTAATCACAAAATGAAAATTTTGTACAGCTATGAAAATGAATGAATTATAGATACACACAGCAATGTGGAGGAATCTTGGAAACCTAATTTTAGGTGAAAAAATAAGTCCCAGAAGACTATATACATAGCAATACTGTTTTTATGGAGCACAAATGCTAGAAATACTGAGCAAAATATTGTTCAGCTACTTTTATCTGCAATAAAGCAGTATTTTTTACAAAACTAAACATGTGCGTACCAGGCAATTCTGTGACTAAACTACTGAATGTTTATCCCAGATAAATTAAACCTTGCAGTCACACAAACTTTGCACACAAGTGTTTATAATAGCAGCTTTATACATAATGGATAGAAACAGGAAAGAAATCAAGTAACTGTAACAGGTGAATGGATAAACAGATTGTGATACATCCATATGATGGAATTAACTAGCAATAAGAGAAAGGAGCTATGGATGTGCACGACGGTATGGATGGATCTTCAGGGAATTATGCTCAGAAACAAAGCCAATCTCAAAAGGTTCCATATTGTCTGACTCCATTCCAGTCTTGAGGTAACAAAATAACAGAGATGAAGAACAAATGTGGTTGCTGGTGATTTGGAAGGAGAAAGGAAAGGAAGTGGTTGTGACTATAGAATGGTATTGCTAGGGGTCCTTGTGATGGAAACATTCTGTATTTTGACTATAGTGGTGAGCACATAAGTCTACACATGAAACACAATTATATAGAACTAAATTCACATACGACAGAGTACCTGGTTGGCTCAGTTGGAGGAGCATGAGACTCTTGATCTCAGGGTTGTGAGTTTAAGCCCTACATTGGGTATAGAGATTACTGAAAACTAAAATATTTTTTTAAAAAGAGCTAAATTCACATAGAAATACATATACATGATTGCATGTAAAACATGAGTGCATGTGAAATTTGAATAAAGTTAAATTACATTAATGTTAATTTTCTGGTTGTAATACTGTATTATAGTTCTGTAAGGTGTTGACATTAAAGAAAACTTGGTGAAGAATATACTGGATCTCTTTTTGTTATTTCTCACAATTGCATATGAATCTACAATTATTTCAAAGTAAACATTTTTTGAAAATGCAGACATAAAAAAAAAAAAACCAGGGTGGAATGATAAATACCAACGGGAGGCAGGGGGCTATGGTAAGAAGGACACCTGGGTAGACGCAAGTTATCAATAGTGTACCATTTCTTGGTGTTGGTGGTGAATTCATGGGTGTTCTATGTTTAGCCCCCAATGATCCCCATCTCCTGTTATCGAAGCCCTTGTGTAGTCCCCTCTCATACTGAATATAGATGGTATGTATAAACAATGGGATACTGAGGAAATGACAGTGTGTGACCTCCAAGTCTTGGTCATAGACATTGCAGTTTCTGTGTACCTTCTTGGGTCACTTGTCCCAGGGAAAGACAGCTACCATGGTGGAGGGTACCCAAGTACCCTCTGTGAGATCTATGTGGTGAAGCAGATCTCCTGCCAACTGCAAGCCACCCATGAAGTGGATCCCCTAGCCCTAATCAAGCATTTAGAAGTTTGTAGCCTTGGCCAACATCTTAATGTATCTTGGGGTCATGAAAGATCCCAAGCCAGAACCACCGGTTAAGTTGCTCCTGCATTCCTGACCCACAGAAATGGAGAGATAATGAATAATTGCCATTGTTTTAAGTGATTGCTGTTTGGATAATTTGTTTTTTAGTAATAAGTAACTATCATTCAAGTGTATTACTATGCTTTGTAACTAATATACCTAACATATAATGTTTGTATATCAAATGATTTGTTTTAAAGGGGCACCTAGGTGGCTCAATCAGTTAAGCATCCAACCTTTGATTTCAGCTTGGGTCATCATCTTAGGGTCATGAGATTAAGCCCTGTGTAAGGCTCTGCATTGGTCTGCACTGGGCATGGAGCCTGCTAACAATTCCCTCTCTCCCTCTACGCATTGTGATCTCTCTCAAAAATAAATAAATAAATAAATAAATAAATAAATAAATAAATAAATAAGCAAGTAAAGTAAATAAGCAGTGGAATTTTTTTTAATGTTTATTTATTTTGAGAGAGAGAGACTGAGTACAATAGCAAGTGGGGGAGGGGCAGAGAGAAAGGAGAGAGAGAGAATCCCAAGCAGGCTCTGCATTAGGCTGAATCCAACAAATTGTGAGATCATGACCTGATCCAAAGTCAAGAGTCAGACACTTAACCTGAGCCACCCACGTGCCCCTAAATGTGGAGTTTTAAATCAATGGAAGAAAGGAAGAACTATTCAATATAGCATATTGGAAAAATTGACTATTTAGGGAGAAAAATCAAATCCTAATCTCACACCATAAACTAAAACAAATTCTAGGTGGATTAATTATATAATTTTTTAAAAAGGAAAAAAAAATTATAGAGATATACTCTCTTTATAACGCTAGAGTGGGGAGATTTTTAAAAACAAGAACAAAAACCAGAAGCCATAAAGGACAAGACCAACTACATAATTTAATTTAATTCCTCTTTACTATTAAAGCTTAACATGTTAACCTGTAAAAGGTAAATAACATTTTAACAGAGAAAAGTATGCACAGTTATGTGTACTATGGAGCCATTTTCTAAAAATGAGGTAGAATTTAATGTGCTGGTGAAGAAGACAACCATACACTGATGAATCAAAAAGGGAAGTTGGAAAATGATATGTGCAGTATCTTATTTGTGGTGTATAAACAAAATATATAGCAATATATCCTCGTATTGCTTTTCCAGGGCCACCATCAGAAAGTACCACAAACTGGGTGCCTTAAACAATATAAACATGGGGCACCTGGATGGCTTAGTCACTTAGGCACCTACTTTGGCTCAGGTTATGATCTTGTGGTTCACGAGTTTGAGCCCCATGTCAGGCTCTGTGCTGACAGCTCAGAGCCTGGAGCCTACTTCAGATTGTGTATGTGTGTGTCTCTCTCTGCCCCTTCCCCACTCATGCTCTGTCTCTCTTAAATATAAATAAATAAAAAAAAACAGTATAAATATATTGTCTCATCATTTCAAAGGCTGGAATCCAATATCAAGATGTCAGCAAGGTTGGTTCCATCTGAGGGCCCTGCGGGAGAATATGTTCCTGGCTTCTCCCTTAACTTCTGGTTGTTTGCTGGCAATGTTTGGCATTCTTTGACTTGTAGATCTCTGCCCTCATCTTCACATGGCATTCTCTTCCTGTGTGTGTGTCTTTTCTCCAAATTTCCCCTTTTTATAAGTACAACATTTATATTGGATTAGGGCTCATCCTATTCCACTATGACCTCATTTTTACTTTATGAATTAGATCTTTAATAATTATATTTCCAAATAAGGTAACATCCTGAAGTACTGGGGGTTAGGATTTCGACATATGAATTTGGGGGAGCACAAATTCAACCCATAGCAATTCCTAAAAGGAGAGATTAATTAATTAATGATTTATTGAGTAGATGCTTGCTTTGTACAGGTTATAGGAAGATGAGTCGACAAGGAGGGAAGAAGAACATCCAAGTTTATCTTATAGAATAACCAAATTCATGTTTGGACCAATAACATATATTTTATGATAAATAATAGATTGATCAATAGATGACATATATCTATAATATATAATAGATATATTATGTGCCACATTACTGATGAAGGAATTGTTAAGATAGGAAAGTGGTAAGTGAAAAAAGTACTGCTTTTTCAGGAAGGCCTAGGTCCTCTTATGATTAATCTAAAGATCAATGAATCTGTGCTGAAAACTATTTCACAAAGTCAATAAATAATGTTTAAGGGACTACTATTGCATACTGTAATAACTAGCAAGATTATAAGGATGCATAGTTAGTGTAAGTGTTGGTGCACTGCTCATTAGACAAAAACATTCTCTGTTAAAGAAGCAGTATGTCGACGTTACATTCTGTTGCAAGTTCCTAGTGTTTTTACAGACAAATAACATAGTGTTGCATATGCTAATTAAATAACACTAGAATAGGGCTTGGTCTCTGCCCTCAGAAGCCCATGTTGAGTGGGGGTACAGACATGTATTCTAACAATTTATCATCTCTGTCCATCTACATTCACATGCTAAGCCTTATGTTTTCCCTTCCATACCACTGTTGCCCCTCTAGGTGTCAAGGACCCCACCTCCGTTTTGGAAAAACACAAAGGTGTCTCGTGCTATTTAACAGAAAAGGATGTCTATTTGAGCAGGCTCAAAATAATAGCAAGATATTGGGAAATGACTCTGCTGGAAAATTCACAATGGCAACTGTGGATGACCACCCTATACATCAAGGCAAGAAAAGCACCAGGACAACGTTTGAGATTCCTGACAATTGTAGTCTGTCTGCATGCACTAACTCTGCTTCTACTGGCTTTCAGGAGCTGCCTCGAGGAGCTGTGGAGGGTGAAACCAGACAGAATGCCAACGTTTCCACAGTAGCCAGGTCAGAAGCTCTCCTCTTGGACCCTGGAAAACAGGACGCAGCAGAGATAGCAGTATAAGCAAAGGGTAAAATAGCCAGGTATTTAGAGGCTTTCTGCAACAACTTAAGTATGTCTGTGTTACAAAGAAAACCACCAGCCCAAAATGGCATCAATTTAGGTGGAGTCACCAAACCCAGTCTTAATATCTAACCTAAGGGCAGTCTCAACCTCCCCCAGAAATGTAGTCTTACCCAGTTGGGAAATTTTCTGATCAGCATCAGTGAGATCATCTGTCACATGTGCCTTCTTTATCCACCCCACCTAAAAGTAAATGAGATAATCTACATGATAAGACTCCAACTCTTCTCCTTGAGGAAAGTTGACCACACCTGAGACAATCCTTTCTTTTCTTTTGCCAATAATTTCCTCACCTCACCCTCCTTCCTATAAAAATCTTCCATTTTGTGCTACTCCTCAGAGCTTCCCTCTATTTGGTAGATGGGGTGCTGCCTGATTCAAAAATCACTTAATAAAAGCCAATTAGATTTTCAAAAGTACTCAGTAGTATTTTTAACATGTGGGACTTAGGAACAGCGGGGGTGGGGCAGGTAAAAGAGGATGTCCTGTGAGTTATGTCAACATGGCAGTTCTGTATCTTGCACATCTTGAGGAGCAACATGATTCCACCAACCTCCTCTGTATTTCAGCTACCAAATATAAATTTACACTTATTCTCTGACTGGATTTGAGTCCTAAATTCTCTGTCCATCTTGCTGATATAACAAAAACTTGCCTCATTAGGAACAGTTAAATAAAGAGAAATGGTTTCCATACAAAGAAGCAACTTTGACTAAGAACAACACATACATATCCTCATGTATATAATTCAGGTAACTGTGTAGAAAAATGAATATTTCATCTTTTTTTTCTTTTGTATGTAGTCATTGTCTTCTGACTTGGTTAAAACATCACTTTTTCTTTTTGAAATAAAATTCAGGTCATATTTCAAGTAGATCTCACTGGTATTTTTAGTTTCTGGATTATAGCTATAGGAAATGCCATAATATATCATTTCAAAGGAAATAGAAATGGGGCAAGGAGGCTGAAGAAATGAAAAATATCTGTATGCAACGGAGAAAGGCATGTATTTTTCAACCATTTCTGTATTACATTGGAAGATTCATTTCATTAATACTATTCTGATGTGTGTTTTTCCAACACCACCAAGCAATTAACTTGATTGTGGGATCAAGTGTTGGCCCTATCTACCTGGAGATAGTATTAGATCTCACAGGTTAAGAAGGTTCAGTCTCAGATGACTGTTAGCTAGGATACAACAGTGAGGTACTAAAATCTGAGGGCTAGGGGCATCTGGGTGGCTCAGTCCGTTAAACCTTCGACTTCAGCTCAGGTCATGATCTTGCAGTTCATGGGCTCTGGCCGTGCATCAGGCTCTGTACTGATGGCTCCAAGCCTGGAGCCTGCTTTGGATTCTGTGTCTCCCTCTCTCCTGCCCCTCCCCCGCTAATGCTCTGTCTCTCTCTTCAAAAATAAACTTAAAAATTAAAAAAAAATATATGAGGGCTAACGTCTGTCAGAAGAGCTGGGGGTGGGGTAGAGGGACAACAAAAGCAGGAAGAGAATGTATTTTATTTTGTATAACTACCAGTTCCCGCCAAGAAGATTTCAGCTAGGCATTTCACATGATAGCCCCTTGCCTGATCAAGCTGTTTTGGAGCTGAGGACCTGCACAGAAGCCCCCTGAGTTGTCCAGAAGTTTCTTTTAACTGATTACAATACTAAAATCGCCTCCTATAGGCAGGGTTTTCTGCCATTTTTTGAAGATACAGTGAGTATATGCACTAGCATGTCGACATGCTAGGCATGCACAATTGAACCAAAGTGCCTAAGTAATAGAATATGCCTAAGTTCCTTAATGTATATGCAAGCTCTCACCCTACCCCCTAACATACTAGATAACAGCTTCCTGTACTAACCCCATGGGGGGGGGGGCAATGCTTTGAGAGCTATCTTCCTGTCTCCTTACTTATTACAAGTAATAAAAAGCTTTTTGCTTTCAACATTTCCTTGGGTTGTGTTCAATTTAACGCACCCAGGTAGTAAATTGCTTGAGTCTGTTTACAAATTTTGGTGATCCAGATGGGACCTCTCACCTAACCCCTTTTAGTTCCCCCAGTTCATCGCTAGCTACATAGTGAGGATGGAGGGTTGGGGAACAAACTCATCTATGTTGCTGGGAAACCTGTAGGGAAGGGCAAAGGAGAATCCATCGTTGTAGCTGATTTGTCAGATTTGTACACCTTGGCTTACTGAATGGGCTCAGTAGCTGCTTAGGACATTTTAATTGAAGAGCCCTTTGGAAAAGTGAGTGGCAATTAATTGGCACAAATCTACTTTAGGGCTCTTTATGGGTGGGAGTGAGAGGGCTCAGAGTCTGCACAGCTATCTGATCTAGTCTTGTTAGGGAATCTGAGAAGTTGCAAGTCCTGGAGGCTGATTGGAGAAGCCTGATCATTGAAGGCCTCAATAAGATAAATCTCATGTTCTGCAAATTGTCTGTAGAGAGGTGCCAGGGTGGTATACCTGAACAACCTGGGTGGGCATTCTTAAGAGCTTTTAAGAGCTTACTTATCAACTCTCTAGAGAAGGACATTTTCTGTAGGCTAAGAACAGCTGCATCTGTGTCTCCACTAGCCTTTATCATAGACCTTGTCACTTGGGGGCAAATCCTTAACAGAGATCCAAGGTCAGAGGAAAGGTTGTTTGTTTGTTTGTTATTCTTATTGTTGTTTTCAAAGGGCCCCTTAAGTGAATGCCCCAATGGATTAAATGCTCATTCAGGTAGAGCCTAGAAGTCCCCAAGTGAAAGAAACTAGAGCCCCCTGGATCACTGGAAGCAGGTACAGGTTACTGGTATAAAACAAAATTTAGGATTATACTAAGGATGATTTTAACACTCAAATGGCCTAAATGAAGATCCTTCAGAATACCTAATTAGTGTATTTGTACACTTAACTCCAGAGAGCTGCCTATTAACTAAACGATCTGAGCAGGATACCTAGTTCGACTGGTATTTGGAAGCTTGTAAAAAACATTGACAGGACTATATGCTCACTAACTTGGATGTAAATTAAAAAATTAAAAAAAAACACCACGTTGACAGGATACTATTCATGCAAGAAACTGAAACTTCCTGAAATAGTGACAAAATTTATCTTAAAAATATCAACCCCTGAAAAAGTACTTCTTACTGCTCTACCTTCTTATCCATAAAATGAGATGCTGGGGAACAAAGCATTAAAATCAAAATTCTCCTCCTCACCCTGTGAAGGCAATGATAACTCTGTAGTTAAAAGTTAGCCAGATTGGAAGCTGGTAATCAGAACCTGATAGAAATTTTTAAAGCCTTCTCTCCTAAATCCAAATTAGAAACATGTACCCAGAGGGATAGGAGCAAATTGAGGATAATGTAATCAGATGGGTGGGTCAAGCTATGATGTCATTTGAGTTGCAACCCAATTCTTTGAGGGATCAAATGCAAGTGTCCTTATCTTACAAATTTTTGCAAAAACTAGAAATATGGCCTCAGAAACAATTTGAAGTCCTCTAGCCTCCCTGGGAAGTTTTATCTAGATCATTCCTCATTCCTAAGATTGAAGGGGAAAAAGAGGGATTTTTATTTTTTTTAATGTTTATATTTTTTTTGAGAGAGAGAGAGCATAAACAGGGGAGGGGCAGAGAGAGAGAAAGACACAGAATTTGAAGCAGTCTCCAGGCTCCAAGCTGTCAGCACAGAGCCCAATGTGAGGCTCAAACTCATGAACCATGAGATCATGATCTGAGCCGAAGTTGGATGCTTAACTGACTGAAACACCCAAGTGCCCCAAAAGAGGCTTTTTAAAAATACAGCCTAGAAAATCAGCCTTGCTCAAAATCTAGCCCACAGATTTCAAAAGATTACTTATCAAAGATAAATACAACTCTTAACTATAACATTTTTGTTTGTGTCTATGTATATTAGGTATTTTCTACCTCCAGATGGTATTGCTAAAATTAATTCGAAAAGAGCTCTATTTCGTTAACTTGAAGACAAGCACTAAAATTGGGCATTCTAAAACTCAGAAAGTAACTAACTCAAGTGGTTTTCAGGTTAATGTGATCTGGGAGAATCTTTGGTAAATTAAAGTGTAAGTTTGTTGGTTTAATTAAAATAGGCATGTCTTTTGGACTTATCAGCATCAAATATAATATGGTTAATCAACTTTCATTTCTATCTAAATTTATTAAACTCATGGTGTATCTGTTGCAATTTGTCAGCAAAAATGACTTAAAATGATGATTGATTTTGTCTATCTCATGAAGTTTTCATGAGTAATTGTTAAGAACAAGTAGGTTAAATAGATAAAAAGGTCTATATAGGTAAACTTTTAAATAGTTTCCAAAATCCTTGGTAACTTAGAACTTTAAAATTTTAAATGATAAATTGAGTTGAATTCACTAGATACCCTAAGTCTTTTCCAAGTGAGATAAAAATACTGAAATTTTGATTACTAAACGTAGGTTTATCTACTTTTGTCCTTATTATACAGAAACTAAAGATAAATTTGGGTCTGTTAGCAGATGCATTTTTTGATTTATAGAATGATTGTACTATGGAGAAGTACAATTCCTAGAAATCATGAAATGTATTCATAAATTTGCCTATGTAAAGAATTCTGTTATAACAGAGTTCACAATTGTTTGTCACTTAGTTTTTACTAGCATTAAGAATTCTAATAAATATAATTAAGACCACTGTAAAAATAGGGGGAACAACCCTATATGCAAAGAAAGTAAGATATGTTTTGGGTAAGAAAGGTATGAGGAATAGAAATACTTTTTAAGTTTATTTATTTATTTTGAGAGAGAGAGTGAGCAGGAAAGGGGCAGAGAAAGAGGGAGAAAGGGAATCTGCCAGTATAGAACAGAGCCCAGTCTGGAGCTTGATCTCACCAACTGCAGGCTCATTATCTGAGCCAAAATCAAGAGTCAGATGCTTAACTGACTGAGCCACCCAGATACCCCTGGGAATACACTTTTTTGGAGAAAAAACAGTCATTTTGTCCTAAAATGAGACTGTTTGGGGGCACCTGACTGGCTGGGTTGGTAGAGCAAGTGAGTCGGGCTTGACACTGATAGCACAGAACCTGCTTGGAATTCTCTCTCTCTCTGCCCCTCCCCTGCTCATGCTCACTCTCTCTCTATCTCTCTGTCAAAATATAAATAAATGGGGCTCCTGGGTGGCTCAGTTGGTTAAGCAGCTGACTTCGGCTCAGGTCATGATCTTGCAGTCTGCGAGTTCGAGCCCCGCATCGGGATCTGTGCTGATGGCTCAAAGCCTGGAGCCTGCTTTGGATTCTGTGTCTACCTCTCTCTCTGCCCTTCCCCTGCTCATGCTCTCTCTGTCTCTCAAAAATAATAAATAAATGTTAAAAAAATTAAAAATATATATATAAATAAATGTTTTTTTCTTTAAAAACTTTTTTTTAATGTTTATTTATTTTTGAGAGAGAGTGAGAGTCAGAGTGTGAGCACGGGAGGGATGAAGTGAAAGGGAGACACAGAATCCCAAGCAGGCTCCAGGTTCTGAGCCTGATGTGGGGCTCAAACTCAAATCAGGAGATCATGACCTGAGCCGAAGTCAGACGCTTAACCAACTGAACCACCCAGGTGCCCCAAAATAAACTGTTTTTAAAAAAATAAAAGAATGCTGGTATAAGCTTGGAATTTTATTTTTCTCTCCCTTAAAATGACAAAATTTTCTTAGATTATTGATCTTCTCTTGATAAGTAATTGTAAACAAAAATTTTTTTTCTTTATCTTCCCAGGAAAAACAAAGTTTTTATGTTTTCTCTTTATCAGGTCTTTGATTAATTAAGAAACCTGAATCTTCTCAGAATTAATACAGCTAAATTTTTAGGCACTTGGCTGGCTCAGTCGGTAGAGCATGTGACTCTTAATCTCAGGGGTAAGTTCAAGCCCCCTGTTGGATGCAGAGACTACTTTAAAAAATTTTTAATTAGGAGCACCTGGGTGCCTCAGCCAGTTAAGCATCTGACTCATGATTTTGGTTCTGGTCATGCTCTCAGGGTTTGTGAGATCAAGCCACACATTGGGGGCCTATGTTGACAGCATGGAGCCTGCTTAGGATTCTCTCCCCTCTCCCATCCTTCCCCAGTTCATGCTTCCTCTCTCTCTCAAAATAAATAATCATTTATTTAAAATTCAAATTAAATTAGGGGCACCTGGGTGGCTCAGTTAGTTAAGCGTCTGACTTGGGCTCAGGTCATGATATCCCAGTTGGTGAATTGGAGCCCAGCATCAGGCTCTGTGCTGACAGCTCAGAGTCTGTGGCCTGCTTCGGATTCTGTATCTCCCTCTTTCTCTCTGCCCCTCCAAAGAGCTAAGTTTTTTGTTGAATCACTATATTATACACCAAAAACTAATATGAAGTGTATGTTAACTAACTGGAATTAAAACAAAAATTTGAAAAAAAAAAAAAAAGCTATGTTTTACCAACAACTATGTAAACTTCTGTAGAGTCTCTCGCTAACACATTGGTTAAATAGATAATTAAGTATTAAGTTTTGTATATCTGTGATCCTATTTATGCATTTGCATTAAAACTTTCTGAGGTTTTTAACCGACTTCTCCAAAATTCAAATTCTAAAAAGTCTTTTGGACTAAGTAGGCTTGTTTCTTTTGTATGTTAAATTACATGGGAAGCATTGTCAAACAATGATAATAAATCTTAGGTTATATTATATGGGTAAATGCTGTAATTATTCCAGAAATTATGTGAAACTTCTACAGTTTTAATATGTCCTGGGATAATGTCATCAACTATAATTCTAGTTATTGAAATGTTGTGTGTCACACAAATCCAATTTCCTTGTCAACTGCATCGTAATGTACTCTCATCAGATCTTCAACCATGGCTATTTTTGAGTCTTTTGTCATTTACAGTTATTGTGCTGATGCTTTTGCAAATGTGTTTCATTTTCAAGGAGATTCATGGAAAGGACTTTTGACAAATACAGGTTTCCGATACCTTTAAGATCATAAAACTAAACCGAGTAAGAATCTCTGGAACTAACAGAAAAAAAAACTGCATTCAAACAGAAAAAGAATTAGTAACTTGGAACTGAATGAATTGAGAATGATTATAATTTTTATGACTCTTGTTTGAAACATTGCTGGTTCTCTAATGTTACTCTTCCAGATTAAGGGAAACATTTTCTTTTAAGATACCTATGACTTATGACTTAGAAAATTTTGGTAAAATATTACTTTGTAAACAAATAGGAAACATTTATTTTTCTCCCTACCTAATCACTGCAGAATTTGGAAACTCAGTGAGTATTCTTACTTTTATTGCAATTATAGTTATTCGCATAAATTCAAGAAAAATTTGTTCTCCTTGTAACAGAATACCATTGGACACATTGGTCATATTACCAAGGATTTCACTGGAATATCATATTTGAGAGAGACATGCATAGTCTCAGATATGACCAGACAGCTTTAAGGAGCTAAGGTTGATTTTATGAAGCCAATGAGCCCTTTGGAAAAACTGACCTGGTACCTTGCTTACAAGTTTCCTGGAAGTCATACAAGGTAAGTAAGGAAGATCACTTCCTGTCATACTTGGGAACATCAAGATAATTTGGGGACCTCAGGAAGAGAGGAATTAACCAAAATCTACAGGTATTTCAGGCAAATCTGTTGGCAAATATTTGGCTTGACTTCTTAGCTTTGAGAAGCAATTAACTATTCAATCTGAAATTCATTGTGAAAAGTTCTAGTCAAGCAGGTTTAAAAGAACCTATATGGCTAATCACTATTCTTACTGCACTTATGTAAATATTTAGCCCAAGTTCATTAAAACTGTACTTGTTTTACAACAAATTAGTCTTAATTTGGCTATCTTCGGTCGGAAATGAGGGTGA
Organism: Paguma larvata; assembly: GCA_030068075.1. NCBI lineage: Eukaryota > Metazoa > Chordata > Mammalia > Carnivora > Viverridae > Paguma > Paguma larvata. Next base: position 117,538,470 of record CM057827.1, read on the forward strand.
TTTTAGAGAGAAAAATTACATTTCAGTAACACATCTCTGTGAATGTTAGATTCTAGTTCTGATTAATTATATCTGAGTGTTTGTTGTTTGCCAATGACACTGGGCTGATTATGATTCTCTAAGCTAAGGTTTCCAATTTTCTCCCATTCTTTGACTTGGACTAGATCTGCCCTTTTTCTTGAAGCCCTGTAATCTGAAATTAGACAACTTGAGATAAATTTAAGAGAATATTGTCACAACAGCCCATGTTTATACAATCATGCTTGTGGGCCACTCAGAAAGATTCTGAGAGACCCCATAAAGGAAGCTTACAAAAATGTATGTACTGTGTAAAAAAATAAAAGATATACAAATTAACCCATTGATTCTACCTCTAGCCAAAGCTATATAGTTAGAAGAACTTTACATGGGGAAGATAGGCAGGTGGATTTTATAGTTATGTCTACTGCCCCTAGAAGATATAAATACCTCCTGATTTTCATAGATACTATCACTGTGATGGTTTGTGTTTTGGAGTGATGGTGGGGTCCAGAGCTGATGCCCAAGAAAGAATTTTTGAGACCCTTTTGGTCCTAAAAAGATGATTTTATTAAAGCAAAGGGACAGGACCTGGGGGCAGGAAGAGATACACTGTGGTTATAAAGAGTAACTGGTTACATACTATGGAGTTGGAGATAAATTCAAGTGGAAGTTTCTTAAAGGGATTTTCATACACTAAAGAAGACTCACAGCATACTGGAGGCCTAGCTATTGTCAAACTGAGGTTGTTTTCCCTTCTACCAAAGCATTATCATTAAGACAGTAGGGAGTTCCTGGAGATTAGGCTATTTAAAATTGTTTTTTAAGTTTATTTATTTTTGAGAGAGAGAGAGAGCATGAGCAGGGGAGGGACAGATAGAAGGGGAGACACAGAATCCGAAGCAGGCTCCAGGGTCTGAGCTGTCAGCACAGAGCCTGACACAGGGCTTGAACCCACATACCGAAATCTGATGCCCAACCAACTGAGCCAGCCAGGTGCCCCTAGGTGTTGATAAGATTGCCTTTTTCTTGCAATTTACTAAGAAATTTGTAACCTGATGGAGACTTGGGTCCTGTGGTATCAGTTAATCATTTGTTTTCCCCTTTCCTTTGTTCTTGGACAACAAGGAGTGCCTGAGGAGTATCACAGGTATCCCACCTGGGTGGGTGGTGGGGGTGTTAACTTGTGCTTTGGCCCTCAGCCTTCTGCTTCCACATCAACTGGATGGATGGAAGCTTCTCCTTGTAGAAATTAAAAAGCAAATGAGGGGGCGCCTGGGTGGCTCAGTTGGTTGGGTGGCCGACTTCGGCTCAGGTCATGATCTCGCGGTCTGTGAGTTCAAGCCCCGCGTCAGGCTCTGTGCTGATGGCTCAGAGCCTGGAGCCTGCTTCCGATTCTGTGCCTCCCTCTCTCTCTGCCCTTCCCCTGTTCACGCTGTGCCTCTATGTCTCTCAAAAATAAAATAAAAACATTAAAAAAAAAAAAAAGCAAATGAGGTTGTCAAGAGGGTGATTCTAGGTTTTTTAAAAAAATTTTATTTTAATGTTTATTCATTTTTGAAAGAGACAGTACAAGTGGGGGATGGGCAGAGAGTGAGGGAGACAAAATCTGAAGCAGGCTCCAGGCTCTGAGCTGTCAGCACAGAGCCCAACGTGGGGCTTGAACCCACAAACTGTGAGATCATGACCTGGCCAAAGTCAGACGCTTAACCAACTGAGCCACCCAGGTACCCCAAGAAGGTGATTCCTAGGTTTGCTCTTCCCCAAACAATACAAAATGATAATGGACCAGTATTTGCCTCTAAATTAACTATGGGTGTGGCCCATGATCTAGAGATAAAATGGACATACAGGCTGCCTGGAGAACACAGTTATCCAGAAAGTTTGAAAGATATAACAGAACTTTAAAGAAAACTTTAGCTAAGCTTTGTCAAGAAACTCAGGAAAACCAGTTGAGGCTGCTTTAACCAGAGTTAGGGGAGGTCCAAAGAAAAAGCTTGCACAAGCCCGCTTTAATTGATGTATGGGAGGTCTTTTCCAGGCATGTGAGGAATCTAAACTTGCCCATGTGCTGAGACTGAACAAACAATAAAGCCTATACTTCTACTAGGGACTGTTGTATTTGTCCTCAACACCTTGAGTTTGGTTACATGACCCCCCCCCCCTACTTTAGAAGCTGATTGCCAATTGTCATCTGTGCTTCTGACCAACTGGCTACAAATTGGAGGTTCGCACAACCCCTTCCTCAGGTTCTATTAATTTGCTAAGGTTGCTCATAGAACTCAGCTATGTGAAAAAGAAAATCACAGGCCCAAAATGGAGCCATTTAGGTCAAGTCACCAAACAGGGGCTTAATACCTAACCTAATTGCAGTTTCACCCTCCCACAGAAATGTAGTCTTAAATGGTCAGTCAGGAATTTTCTGGTCAGCACCACTGAGGTAATCTGTCACAGGAGCCCTTTCCATTCCCCAAAGGAAGATTAGGTAATCCAGCTAGTAAAAACTCCTGCCCTTCCCCTTGACAGAAGTCGACCTTGACTGACACAATCTTTTCCTTTGCTAATAACTTCCTTGCCACCCCCCTCCTATAAAAAACCTTCCATTTTGTACAATACCTCGGAGTTCGCCATTACTTGCCAGAAGGGATATTTCCTGAGTCAGGAATCAGTAAATAAAACCCATTAGATCTTCGAGTTTACTCAGGTGAATTTTTTGTTCTTTAACAGATATTTACTTAGGCTTACCAAGTTACTACAAAAGATGTTATAAAGGATGCGCATGACTAGTCAGATGAAGAGGTACATAGGGTGAGGTCTGGAAGAAAGGGTCCCAAAGTGCAGGAGCTTTTGTCCCAGTGTATCTGGGGTACAGCATCCTCCCAACAAGTGGATGTGTTCACCAATATGAAAACTTATCGAATCTCCTTGTTCTAGAGTTTTTATGGGGTTTAATCTTCAGTGCTTCTTCTCCCCTTCCCAAGGGTCTCTTGGTGGGGCCGAAAGTTCCAGCCTTCCAATCACTTGGCTTTTCTAGTTACCAGTCGCATCCTGAAGTGACATATGTCACCTCATTAGCAAAAACTCAGGTGAGATCAACAGGGACTTCTTATGAATGACAAAAGACACTGCTAATACACAGGAAATTCCAAAGGTTGTAGGAATTCCATGCCGGAAACCAGGGATAAATATATTTCTTCTTATACTACACCTATATATCTATTTCTTATCTGGTTTTGCCAAATGCATTTTTTTAAGTAGACTTCGTGTCCAACATGGGGCTTGAATTCATTACCCTGAGATCAAAAGTCACATGCTCCACTGACTGAATCTTCCAGGTGCCCCATGCAAAATGAATTTTTTTTAATGTTTGTTTATTTATTTTGAGAGTTGGGGTGGGGGGAAGGGCAGACAGACAGAATTCCAAGCAGGCTCCAGGCCCAACTCAGAGCCCTACATGGGACTAGATCTCATGACTGCAACCACGAGATCATGACCTGAGCCGAAATCAAGAGTTAGACACTTAATGGACTGAGCCCCCCAAATGCCCCCCAGATGCATTTTATTTTATTTTATTTATTTATTTTTTAAACTTTAGTGTTCATTTATTTTTGAGACAGAGAGAGAGAGAGAGAGAGAGAGGGCACAAGCAATGAAGGGACAGAGAAAGAGGGAGACACAGAATCTGAAGCAGGCTCCAGGCTCTGAGCCATCAGCACAGAACCCGACATGGGACTCGAACTCTCGAACTGTGAGATCATGACCTGAGCCAAAGTCAGATGCTTAATTGACTGAGCCACCCAGGGGCCCCAAATGCATTTTAAATCCCAGTACCCAAGACTCATGTGGTGACATGACAGAAGGTAGCATTTGAAGCAGAGTCAGCAGAAGGGCTGTGTTACTCTAATTTCTTCAAAATAATTTTTTTTAATATTAAGCTATTTCAAAAAGGGCTATCATACTTTACATTTGTTTAAGTATTTCTTAAAGTTTGTAGAAAATTATATAAAGTACAACCTGTATGTGATGATGTTTGTGAATTATTGAAGTACAAACTTTAACAAAAAGAAAAAGTGAAAGGTAGGAAGAAACCTCTTGGGAACTTCCACTTCTAGCCATGATGGAGTAACTGATACTACAGTAGATTTCCCACCATAATCAACTATACATAAGACAAAATACATAAAACAGTTGTTTTTAGACACTGGACTGTGACCCCTGAAAGAAGGAGAAAATATGGGATGACCACCAAGACAATCTCAATTGCTACCTGAGTGTATTTTCCAAACTTCAGCTGAAGGTGAACTGAACCCATGTTCAGATCTGGCTGTTGAGTTACACAGAAATCCCAGAGATTTCACCATCCTGGAAGGGATGGAAAATATAGGAATTCTCATTCACCAGAAATTTCTATCTTCAAAGACACAATGCTGATACCCTGAATATTCATTCAAATGGCTTCAGAAAGGCCATGCCATAGGGACAGACTATATCAGTCCATGAGTAAGGGCTACTCTAGATCTACAATATCAAAGCCTAGAAACAGCCTTGAGTGAATCAAATCGAACAATTAATTAACTGCCTGTCAAAAAAATAAATAAATAAACACACGGGACTACAGGAAGACAAAAACAAAACAAAACACTAACCACTCTTAGCAAATGTCATGCAAAATATGAGATGAAACAGGAAAATGTGATACATAACCAGCAAAATCCAAAATAAAAACCAAACAAAAAAATAGAAACAAACCTTTATGACCCAGATTTAAAACGAAAACACAAGGACATTAAATTAACTATTGTACATATGTTTAAGTGAAAAGAAAAATATGGTCATGATGAATTTAAAAAATGGGGGATATCAGAAGAAAACTATAACTATTAAACGAACCAAATGGAAATTCTAGAACTGAAAAGTATAATAGATGAAATGAAAATTTTACTGAGTGGGCTTAACAGTAGATTGAAGATAACAGAGATATATTCAGTGCACACTGAGATAGGTATATATATATATGTATATATTAACTGATCTGAAAAAGAAAGCAAAAAATATTGGACACACTGAGTACAGAGTTATTGATCCGTAGGACAATATTCAGTGGTATAACATATGTATAATTGGAGTTTCGGCAGGCAATGAGAAAGACAGGGCAGGAAAAGTGTTTTAGAAAATAAAGGCCAAATATTTCTCAAAATTGTTAAAAACATAACCTTCTATAGCCTTATAAGAACCTTAGAGGGGTACCTGGGTGGCTCAGTCGGTTAAGTGGCCGACTTCAGTTCAGGTCATGATCTCTCAGTTTGTGGGTTCAAGCCCCACATCGTGCTTTGTGCTTTGTGCTGACACGTCAGAGCCTGGAGCTTGCTTCAGATTCTGTGTCCGTGTAATATCTTAATATCAGTGTAAGATATTAAGTTCATAATCAAGTTCCACGAAGGAAACTTCAGTTCCAGGTGGTACTACCATGCATACACTAGAGTAGCTAACATAGAAAGGAATGACAATACCCAACGCTGGCAAGAATGTGGAGCAACTAGAACTCTCATGCATTGCTGGTGAGGGTATAACACTGCAACAACTACTTTGGAAAAATAGTTGATAGTTTTAATTTAACTAAATAAACATCTGTCTAATTTTAGTCCTTGGCATATACTCTAGAGAAACAACAATACATACACATAAAAAGTTTTGTTCTTTGCAACTTGATTCAAAATAGCTAAAAACTGGAAACAACCTCAATGTATATTAATACAATGGAAAACTATCCAGCCTCTGCTCCCTGGCCTTAGTCTCAGAGATGTTTGCACCTGGCCTTCCCAATTTGGCTTTGCATCTTGGTTCTGCTTTATCAGCTTGCTTAGCACTTGCCTCTCCAGCCATGTGGTTTCTAATTAGAGAGAGAACATGTACCTGACCACAGCCCTGTCAGAGGCAGCACAGAAAAGCCTGCTGCTGACATCTCTGGATCCCTTCCTGAGAGACAATTTTTGGCAGTGATGCATGTTCTTACTTTAATTTTTTTAAATGTTTATTTACTTTTGACAGAGAGACAGAGTGTGAGCAGGGGAGGGGTAGAGAAATAGAGAGACACAGAATCTGAAGCAGGCTCCAGGACCTGAGCTGTCAGCACAGAGCCCGATGCGGGACTCAAACTTACAAACTGTGAGAACATGACCTGAGCTGAAGTCGGTGCTTAACCAAGTGAGCCACCCAGGTGCACCCATGTCCTTACTTTAAATGCTGTTGCTATATGCAGTACATTGGATTCTTCTCCTATAATATCCTATATAATTTTAAGCATTGCCATTGGATCTTGTGAGTCTTCTTAGCAATCAAGCTGTTTAACTGCTACTGTCAAAACATTAGGCTAAATCAAATTTCCCAAAGACCTCTCAATACATTGCCATTCCAGTTAGTCTTTTTAAAAAATGCTGTATTGGGGCACCAGGGTGGCTCAGTTGGTTAAGTTGAAGTCCGACTTCAGCTCAGGTTATGATCTTGCAGTTCACAGGTTCAAGCCCCGCATTGGACTCTCTGCTGACTGCTCAGAGCCTGGAGCCTGCTTCAGATTCTGTGTCTCCATCTCTCTCTCTTCTGACTGTCCCCCACTCTCACTCTTTCAAAAATACACATTTAAAAATTTGTTAAAAATAAATAAAAATTAAAAATGCTGTATTATTTACCTGTATTAGTTGGTTTGCAGAATAATGAGTTGGTTCCTAGTATTCTCCAGTGGTGATCAATTTGGGTATTTTGTTTTGTATAAAATGAACTCAGGGATTTTAATATATTTGATTCTTCTCAATCACTGCAGATTGCATTTTGCTCCGCTTGTCCTGTTATTGGTCAGTGAGAGTCTTTTCAGGTTGGTTTCTGAGTTTTTTTAATACAACTCCAGTTGTGCTTGACAGTTTCCCTCACCTCTTGGATAACATGATGTCCCAGACACATCCTACATTATCTCTGGAATAAGGCATTTCTCCAAAGATCCCTGATGGCTTAGTACAAGAAACGATATTTAGAAACTGTAGCCTGGGTGATAGGGCATTCATTGCTACTGCAGTGGTCATTGCATTTATATGCAACTTCCTTAATATGCAACTATAAAAATGTCTCATATTTTTATGTAGAAGAAAGGTATTTTTACTTGGAATGAAAAATAAGAAAAATGACTTCTAGCACACTAATAAAAGGAATTGAGCAACACATATAAATTTTAAAAAAAGCAATCCTATCCCCAAACATCAGTAAGTTTGTTATTTTTTATTTATTTTAATTTTTTTAATTTTAATTTTTAAAGATTTTATTATTTATTTATTTATTTATTTAGGGCACAAGTGAGGGGCAGAGAGAGAGAGAGAGAGAGAGAGAGAAGTAGGGCTCACGAGGCTCACCTGAAGAGGAACTTGTGTTTTACCCAAAGCCCTGCTTCTGGTGAGTTCACCATATGTGAGGCACAAGCTCACCTGAAGTGGGGCTCAAGCTCACCCACTGTGGAACTGGAACTCATGAACCAGGAGATCATGACTTGAGCCGAAGTTAGATGCTTAACAAGTGAGCCGCCTAGGCGCCCTTTGAAATTTTACTTTTAAGTAATTAATCTCTATCCCCAATGTGGGACTCAAACCCACAACTCTGAGATCAAGAGTCACATGCTCTGCTGAATGAGCCACCAGGTGCTCCTGTTACTTTTTATTTAAATAAATTATAAAACATTCAAAAGACATATTTAAATTAAGGCATGAAGCTTTTTCAAGAAAGACTAATAAATAGACAACATTCAGTTCAGATCTTTGGTTTCAAAAAGTTAAAAAAAAGAAAGAGGGAGAAAGGAGAAACTTCAAGAAACAGAAGAGCTCAGAGAGAGGAAGAGACTGTTCACTTTCTTTTATGTCCACATCCACTATATTAACTAGTCCTACACGTTCTGCACTTAAACCTTAACCCATTCCTCCTCACTGTAACTATGTCTACTGCTACCGTCCTAGTCAAAGTCACGATCTTTCCCTTTTAAAGTACTACAATTGTCTTCTGCCTACAGCTTCTACTCCACCACTTTGGTGTATCTCTTCCATAGCAGCCTGAGTGATCTTTTTGAATATGTATATCAGATGAGGTTATTTCTCTGTTCAAAACCCTCTATTGACCCTTCCATAGTCAGAAAAGCCCAGCACGTTTGTCTTCACTTGTCTCCGTGGCCTCGTGTTATTCCTCTCCCTCTTCCTCACACCTGTACAGGCAACACTGAACATGCTGAGTCTGCTCCCACCTCAGGCCCCAGGTGTATTGGTCCCCTAGCCTAGAGGTCCCTTCTTCCAGATCTGTATTTGCTTGTTCACATGTGAGATCCCATCTTCTTCTCTGCCTCTTTAGCCCCTCTCTCTGATTTACTTCAAAGCCCCTATCACCAACTGATATTATGATTTTTGTGCTGATTTTGTTTATTGTATGCCTTTTCTATGCTGCCCCTAAACTACCTGAATAGAAAGTCTGTGAAAACAGGAGGATAGAAATGTTCGATTTGCTCCTATAGCTCTAGTGCCCAGAATAATGTCTGGCACATATGTTGTCAATAAGTATTTGAAGAAAGAATACATGAGACATATAGGCAAGGGTATGAATAAGAAGCTGAGAAGCTGATAAACAGACATAAGTGTATGTGCACAGAATATATATTACTTAATGATAATAGTAGTACATGAATCTGAGGAAAAGGACAACAGAGATCTTGGGGCATAATAAGTAGAACTGAAAGACAGCAAAACAAACCGTGATGTGACAAAAGACTGAATAAAAGGGAAAAAGTCCATGGTAAGAAGAACCAGTGAGAGAAATACTGTTAAAAGTTTGTCCCTGCTCTTTTGGCTCAGTCCTGTGGGTCCATCTCCAGTTCCTCTCCCTCTGGACTCCTGAATCGTGAAATTGAGTGGGAGTGAGGGAGAGGAATGACTCTCATCATGAACTTTCCTGAGGTCTCTATCAGCTGTTTTTCTCTGCCACAAAGTTTCAAAAGTCTTTTTTGAAAAGCCAAGGGCTAGATTTCTGCAACCCTTCTAGCCAATGTTCCTAAGCCAGTAAGACAAGAATTTCCAGGTTGCTGGAAATGGGAGGAGAGATATAGGGAAAGATACTCTGGTTATCAGCATCTTATCTCACCATGCAGGTGTTTGTTAGGATATAAATGTTTGTTCTTCTCCATCTGTCAGGAAAGCAGAGAACATGGTGAGTTGGGACAGAGAGACATGGAGCAATGAGGTTGGTGTCAAAGAAAAAGACCAGCGAGATGGGAAGTTCAATGCCACCAGTCACCCACGCCTCTTCTCTCTGGTCCTGTCTCTGTTTCCTTCCCACTTAAAGTCTTGCCCAATTATGCTCTTCCATGCCAGCAATTCTGGAGCTCATGACTTGCTTGGGGAAGTATTTATGTTATAAGGGGAAAGGGTATGGGGGTTATATGTGTACACGCCATGGCATCAGCTTACATAGGGCTTGCTAGCCCCAGATTTTCATCATTATATGCTGGTTATCTTATTAACTTGTGTTTTGTTGTCTTAATTTTGTCAAATGGCTGTTGTTCTTGAATGTACTGGCTGCTCCTATATTTTGCTCACAGTTGATTCCTCAGTGACTTCTTTCTTTTGGTGCTTTAAAATTGGCTTTTGTACATTTTTTAATGCATTACTCAGATTCTCTTAAACAACCTACTTCCTAGTTTGCAGCAGAGATTTCCTAATGTTTACTATTTCTAGTTTTAGAAACCTGAATTCTCCTCTGAATCCACTCTTTTGATTTCCCGTATAACCATTGTGCCTGCTTGATAATTCCAGTACGTGGTAGTTTTGAACCTCAGTCCACTATATTTTTGTTTTAAAAATATATAAATATGTCCTTCTCCTCCTTCCTCCTCTCCTCCTCCTCCCCTTCTTCCTCCTCCTCTTTTTTTTAAATGTTTATTTATTTTTGAGAGAGAGAGAGACAGAGTGGAGCGGGGAAGGGCAGAGAGAGAGGGAGACACAGACACCAAAGCAGGCTCCAGGCTCTGAGATTTCAGCACAGAGCCCGATGTGGGGCCTGAACCCACAAACCATGAGATCATGACCTGAGCAGAAGTCAGACACTTAACCAACTGAGCCACCCAGGCGCCCTGTTCCTCACCCTCTTTCAGCTTCAGTGTATAACTTTTATTTCCTAAGATAGAATCATGACTCTTTCTGGTCTTTTGGAATGAGAAAGAGGCATGAGTCAGGGTAGGAACCTGTAGTGAGAAAGAGGATGGGAAGGGCAACAGTGTGAGATGGACCACAGCCACTACTCTGAGTCTTATGCTGCAGAAACCATGAGATCACTGCTCGTGGGCATGAGATCACAACCTGAGCCAAAATCAAGAGTAGGATGCTTACCAGCTGAGCCACCCAGGTGCCCTGAAGCTGTATTTTAAAGAGCTTTCCTGGTGACAATGTGGAAAATAGATTAAAGGGCAGATATTGAGAGTAGAATATACATCGGAAATGGGAAAGACAGAAAACAATTATCCACGTGAGAGGAAAGGAAGGAAATATTTAGGGGGTAGCTATGGGCCTGGCAAAATGGGACAGGTGTCAAAAACTTACAGTAGGAAGGATTAGAAAGGTATTTGTCATATACTCCAAAGCTACCCCCTTGCCCATGCTCTTCTCTCTCCATGCCCATCATGCCCCTTCCAAATGTGAAGACAGATTCTGTCCAAGAGACAGCCGCAGAGGTGGAGTATGTTATGTGTAGAGGAAAACCTGAGGCTCAGGTAGCCAACCTTCAAGAGTTTCGGATCAGTCAGGAGGTTGGACCAGGTGACCACCAAGTTTATCTGCTATACCACAGTCCTAACACTAATTAGAAGAGCTTTGATCTTGGGTGACAGAAAACAAATTTTATTATGTCTCCAGAATTTTTCTTGTATCTTTAGTGCAGAGAAGTGTGTGAAGATTCATAAGGTGCCAAACAGTTTTTTTTTTTTAAAGTAAGTTAGATGGGAAATTCCTATAGGAAACTTAAAATTGCTAACTGCAATTTACTTCTCTTGAGTTGGGGAAGGAAATAAAGGATTAAGAAATATAAGTGAAAGATGGTTAGGTTAGAATGGAAATATTTATACATACTGGTTATGAGCTGTGCGAGCAAGCTGTGAGCCAAACCAGGCTTTATAGGAATTAATAATCTTGGGATGGTGAAACTATGTGGCTGGCATTTTTATATAACATACCTTCCCTTTGATTAGCACTTAATTTCCCTTGCAGTTTCTATGTATCAGTACTATCTCATTTCATTTTAATATTTATTTGCAAGGTTGCTTTCTAGTTCGAGGTGGGGGGTCGTGGGGGGGTAGGGGAGGTGGGGAGGTGGAGTGTCAAAACATGACCATGAAAAGGTATCTAACATCCTGTTGAAGCTTGTAATGTCCTCACCCCATGAACAGTGCTGCCTAAGGACCCAGAAACAGGGCCTCTGGGGCTGTGAAATACTAAAAAGACAAGAGACACCTCAAATTATAGCAACAACATTTCACTGCAGTTGCATGCTGGCAGCCAGGGACAGTACCAAATGAAACTGATGTAGCCAATGGAAGACTGAAGGGCAGCCAGACTCATAAATTTGAAGGGTGGAAAAGAATTGCGATGGCAACAAAATATTTCTCTGAAAAGTAGCCAGGCATATGTCTTATACAGAAGTGGGTTTCAAACTTTAGAAACGCTCAGTATTCCCCAAACAGAAGGCAGTTGCAAGTTCCTGAAAGAGACACAGGCCACCCTCGGATCTTTGCTTTAATGAGAAACCCTTAAGTGAATGAAAATAAAAATTTACCAACATTTCTCCAGGGCCAATCTTGGGGGAAGGGAAGGGCAGTATTTAATATTTTACGATAAAAATATTTTTAAGCAAATACAAAAGTGAAGAGAATAACACAATAACCCTAACATAACCACTGCCCAGAATCCTCCTTCATTTTTCCATTTCGTGGTACACATAGTGCATTCAGTCTCCTGCTATTTTGAGGACATGTGGGCTGTTTCTATTCTTTTGCAGCAATGAATATCCTTTTGCCTACATTTTTTCACATTTTTGTAAGTGTAAATTTGAGCTCGATTCCTAGAATTCATATGCAGTTTTGCTTCATGTTGCCAAATTTTCCTCCATGACATTACTACCTCCAATATTTGAGAGTGCCTGCTTCCTCATCCTCTCTCCAACAGTTTGTGGTTAATCTTTTGTATTTATGTCAACCTGGTAGGTGAGAAATAGTATCTCAGTTTAATTTTAATTTATATTTCTTCTATAGCTTTCCTGTTCAGAATTATGAAGACCTACATATTGTTAAAGTGACTATGTTTTTCTCCCACACCTATTTAAAGATTATTTTTGCAAAGGTAGGGAATAGCAACAGGTACTGAGGAATTGGTAGTTGTGTGCTGGTTTGGAAAAGATTCTGTGGCTAAATCCAGACTCAATAGGATTAAATGTTCCATGATCAACTAGTGATGTCTGCTTTGGGTGGTATAAAGATACCAGTGTTATGTATGCCTAATTTTAGTACTCCTATTAGAACCAACTCCCAGTTAAGTCAGAATCAGAACAATCAGATAAACCTACAAACACATTTTTCCCTTTATTTGAAAGTAAATCTCTTTGAAGAAAGATTAAATATTCACCACAGTTTTAAAGTTGTATTTTTCAATTGTCCCAATTCATTGAAATCAATCAATCAGGGCTCAAACTCACAACCCTGAGAACAAGAGTCATATGCTCTACCAACTGAACCAGCCAGGCACCCCTCATTTTCACATGTTGAGCATGATATGAACATGAGCATCCATCATCACACATAGTGACAAGTTTGTTTTTCTTCTGATGAGAACTTTTAAGATATACTCTCTTAGCGACCATCAAATAAACAGTACCATATTAAGTACAGTCATGATGCTGTACATTACATCTTCAGGATTGATTTATTTTGTAACTGGAAGTTTGTGACTATGGACCACCTTCACCCATTTTGCCCACACCCCACTCTCAGTATTTCTCTTATTTTGTTTGTTTGTTTGTTTGTTTTGAGGGGGGAGGGGCAGAGTGAGAAGGAGAGAGAATCCCAAGAAGGGATTCCATCAGTGTAGAGCCTGATGTGGGGTTCGATCCCATGAACTGAACCGTGAGATCATAACCTGAGCAAAAATCGAGAGTAAGACGCTTAACTGACCGAGCCACACAGGTGCCCCTAGTCCTTTTATTTTGAATAGATCATCTTTTCATATGGTTAAGGGCTATTTACACTTTTTCCCCCCTGTAAACTCAGTCTCAGTATATCTGCTTAACTAGTTTTCTATAGTGTTATTGGTCATTTCTTTCATTGCTTCTTAATTTTGAATTTTGAATCATAATTAGGGAGGTTTTCTTATTCCTGGTGATAAAGAAGCTTACTCTTATTTTTTTCTAGAACTTAGATAATTTTGAAATTCTACATTTACATTTCTGTTACATCTGTAACATATTCTGGTGTCGAGTGAAGTATGGATACAATTTTATTTTTTCTAGGTAACTATCCAGTTTGTCCAAACATTTATTTCAGAATTCCATTTTTCACTGGCTGATTTAAGAAACCATTTTTATGGGTTGACTAGGTGGCTTAGATGGTTAAGTGTCTGGACTTTTGATCTCAGCTCAAGTCTTGATCTCAGGGTTGTGAGTTTAAGCCCAATGTTGGGTTCCACGTTGGGTATGAAGCTTGCTTAAAAAAAAGTCATCTTTATGATATACTCTGTCTCCATATGTACTCTTTAAGGACTTTATGTTCTGTTGCATTGGCCTGTCATTCTTTTATTTTCCAACACCATACTATTTTAATTAATTAAAGTTTATATTAGTTTTTAACATTTGGTAGCAATAGTTTCCTCCTCTATTATTTTATTCCAAGGTTTTTCTGACTATTTTTATTTATATTTCCATATGAACATTATAATCAGTTTGTACATTTAGGTCCTCTTTTATTGCTGCTTTTATAGGATTTTTATCTGAAGACAGGGTGTCTGTGACCTTGCAGTTGCCAAGACTAGACTTCTGGTCATGAGCTAATTTGTAGTTGCACTGGCTTCCTGTAACATTGGTCAATAACCCACCACAAAACTAAGTAGAAGAGTTTCTGTTCTTTGTGAGCTTACAATCTAATGAAGAATAAATACTATTATTATAACACCGAGAAAAACCCTAAATGACTAGAGGACTGGGACCACTTAATAGAAAGTTGCCAAACATAGGTGCTAGCGCCTGATAAATTGTCACTGCCTAATAAAGTTCAATTAAATTCAACTAAATTGAACTAATGGATGTGATGAAGGCTAGGCTAAAATCCCAAGTTTTAAGGGGGAACGGAAGAAGATAGTCATTTGGAACTGGAAACCATTGATAAGATGGTGGCCTTTATGATTGGCCTTGAAGAATTATTGGGCTGTAGTAGCTGTAATGGTTTTGTAGGAGGAGAGATACACAGATGGGGAACAAAGTATGTAAAGACCAGGAGGCAAGGAACTGTGGTATGTTTAAGAAATGGTAATGAATCCTTGATGTTGGAACAAATAATGCTGAGGTTGGGGTAGGGGAATATAGAGTAGAGGTATCATATATTGCAGCACGTAAATTTGGAAATGCAGGCTAGACTCAGAAGATGGGCAAATACAAGATGTTGGAATATTCCCACTTATGGTCATTATGAACCTTTGAAATTTGGGGGCAGAGAGGAGACATCAATAACATGGTTAACATGGGGGTGCCTGGGTGGCTCAGCCAGCTAAATGTCCAACTTTGCTTCAGCTCATGATCTCACTGTTCCTGAGTTCCAGCCTCACATTTAGCTCTGTGCTGACAGTTCATAGCCTGGAGCCTACTTGGGATTCTGTGTGTGAGTGTGTGTGTCTCTGTCTGCCCCTTCCCCACTCACACTCTGTCTCTCACTCTCAAAAATAAATAAACATTAAAAAATAACATGGTTAATGTGATAAGGAAAATTAATTAATTTCAGATACAGTAAGC
The DNA here is from genome assembly GCA_030068075.1 of Paguma larvata. Taxonomy (NCBI): domain Eukaryota; kingdom Metazoa; phylum Chordata; class Mammalia; order Carnivora; family Viverridae; genus Paguma; species Paguma larvata. The sequence continues at coordinate 117,553,545 of CM057827.1, forward strand.
AAGTCTTCATTGTTTCAGTGAAAGATAACATTAAAAATCCTATGAGCCCCATAACCAAAGTTAACAAGGTATATACTCAAAGTAGAAAACCTCAGTTTAGACTTCTTTAAAAGAAATCTAGATGAGTAAGCTTATATCTGATGTGGATTCTTTACAATAACATAATGGGCCCTAATATTATCAGAATTTGTGAGCTGATCCAGATACAAAGAAAGTAGTTTTGTTATGACATTAAATCCCAATTGTCTGTTATAACACAATAAAGCACAACATTCTTTTATAGAAATGTCATCTTTTATACTTTAAAACTCTCAAGGTCTTTTTTTCCCAAAGTGAATTCATTTTTTTTACTTCCATGTAGTTACAGGCAAAAAAAAAAAAATCTTTTACTTCCTTGCTCTTATAGGATAAAATATGGTGCTCCAAATCGTAAGTGTTTATTGCATGGAATCTTCAAATTTTCTATTTATCGATCATAAAATCACACATTAAAAACTGTAGGTAAATTATTGCCTTACCTTGGGCACCTGGGTGACTCAGTTGGTTAAGTCTCCAACTTGGGCTCATGGCATGATCTCTCTCTTGTGGGTTTGAGCCCTGACTCAGACTCTGAACTGACAGTGTGGAACCTGCTTGAGATTCTCGCTCTCTCCTCACTCTGTCCCTCACCCACTCATGCTTTCTTTCTCTCAAAATAAATAAGTAAACTTAAAAAAACACTATTACCTTACCTGTAACTCCTTCCCAGGACAGCTATGACTGAATAAGCACTGTGTGTGGTTGCTGTTGACTGATGTGCTCTTCTCCCTGAGAGTTGGATGGGAGTTGGAGGGGAGACCTACTTTTCACTGTGCCTTCTTGCTCCTGAGCTTGTCCTGGAATACTGGACAGGGACAAAGAAGGGTTAAAGAAAACAGAAAGATGAAACTCTACAATTAAAGAAGGAAGAAAATTTGCATTTTAATTTAAGCACTAGGAATTCAAATCAAAATTATCACAAAGCACTATTATCTCAAATTCCACTTGGTCATTGCCAGTATATAGGAAAGCAACTGAATTTTGTACATTAACCCCACATCCTGTAATGTTGCCATAATCACTTATTGGTTCTAGAAGTGTTTTCATAAATTTTATCAGAATTTCTACATAGTTATGTCATCTGCAAATAAAGATAGTTTTATTTATTGTTTCCTCGTCTTATTTTTATGCTTATTTATTTTTGAGGAAGAGAGAGAGAGAGACTGTGAGCAGGGGAGGGGCAGAGAGAGAGGAAGACACAGAATCTGAAGCAGGCTCCAGGCTCTGAGCTGTCAGCACAGAGCCTGACATGGGGCTCAAACTCAAGGAATGCGAGATCATGACCTGAGCCCGAACTGGATGTTTAACTGACTGAGCCACCCAGGCACCCCTGTTCTTTCCTTTCTTGTGTTGTTGCATTAGCTAGGACTTCCAGTACAATGTTGAAAATCATGATGAGAAGGGGCAAACTTGCTTTGTTCCTGATCTTAGTGGGAAGGTTTCTAGTTTCTCATCATTAAGTATGATGTTAGCTATTGGTTTCTTATAGATGTTCTTTATCCAATTGAGGAAGTTTCTTTCTATTGCTAATTTTTAAAAAAGTTTTTAATGTTTATTTTGAGAGAGAGAGACAAAGAGAGAGTGGGTATGGGGGGGGGAAGCCAGAGAGAGAGAGAGAGAGAGAGAGAGAGAGAGAATCCCAAGCAGGCTCTGCATTGTTAGCACAGAGCCTGACATGGGGCTCGATCTCATGAACCACAAGATCAAAATCAAGAGTCAGATGCTTAACTGACTGAGCCATCCACGTGCCCCTCTCTATTCCTAGTTTATGGAGAGTTTTTAATCATAAATTTGTATTAGATTTTGTCTAATGCTTTTTCTGCAACTATTAATATGATCATGTGATTTTCCCTCTTTCACCTGTTGATATACTAGATTACATTAAATGATTTTTGTATTGTTGAACTTTAGGGAATATTATTATTATTGTAATTGTTATTATATGTAATAAAAATTGTACCAATACCTGTACTGAACAACCTAATAGATAGGAGAGCCAGTAGCTCTGGGAGACTGAATCCAATGTCTGGTGGCAAAGAATAGAAAACTTTTGATCTCAGCTCAAGTCTTGATCTCAGGGTTGTGAGTTTAAGCCCAATGTTGGGTTCCACGTTGGGTATGAAGCTTACTTAAAAAAAAAGTCATCTTTATGATATACTCTGTTTCCATATGTACTCTTTAAGGACTTTATGTTCTGTTGCATTGGCCTGTCATCCTTTTATTTTCCAACACCATACTATTTTAATTAATTAATTAAAGTTTATAATAGTTTTTAACATTTGGTAGCAATAGTTTCCTCCTCTATTATTTTATTCCAAGGTTTTTCTGACTATTTTTACTTATATTTTATTATTTATAATGTAATAGAGTGAGGACGATTTACTCTTATAGCAAACAAAAATGTGTATATAAGAAAAGTAAAGACGAATACTGAAAAAATAGTTTCTATTTGAGGAGAGTTTTGGAAAGCCTTCAGTATCTAAACTCAAATTACTCCAAAATTCTCCTGTGGGCCTTGCCCCCCAGTCTCACTCCCAACTTCAGGGTTGATGGGGCAAGAATGCTCAGTGGTTGAGCAAGATGGCAGGGAACCCATAACCTGCAAAACTAGAGCCAACCCTGGTGGCGATGGCAGGGAACCCATAACCTGCAAAACTAGAGCCAACCCTGGTGGCCATCATATACGGCATAAGAGAATGAGCTGTGCTGTCAGTCCTGGCTGTTTGGTGTGAGGAGGATCCTCTTTGTTCCTTGTAGAACCATTGCTTCATTCACAGTATAGGCTCACTCAGGGCAGGGGCAGAGGGAGATCACAGATCAATTTGAAAATTGAAAACTCAATTTTCCCTAAAATTTCATTGAACTATAAAATGAGTTATCAGGAAACATAAATTGGAGACAAAGAGTTCCATACTATTCTAATGTTTTTCTCATAAACCCATGTTTTTGCATTTGTGTCCCTGATTTTCAGAGCCACCTTAATATAAGCTTCCTTTTCCCTTCTGCTCTCCTTCCTTCTTTTTCTCTGATAAGATCATGTTTTCCAGAGTAGATGTTCTTTGAATTGACATCCATTTTGTAATGACGTGTTTTCATCTTTCAGCTCCATGGCAAGATCAAAGAAAAAAGGGTGTATTTTGAAACAACCTCCTTTCTCTTTTGAAGGCTAGGCATCAACAATTTAAATCAAGGTCATTCTTTTCCTTTGAAATTTATCAAGATGAACTCTGACCTACCTACTCTGATATTCCAAATCAGATTTCTTTTCCAAGTGCTGACATTCATGTTAGATCAGAGAAGACTTTTTTCCATTTCATCTTAATCACTTAATTTATCACCAGTTGATGTCTTCTCATCTTTTCAAAGTAATATAAGATCTTATTTTTTATTTCAGCAGCAGCTAGATCTCTGGTCTCTGATTTCTATTCTCTGTGTAGATTCAAATTTGTATCCAGTGCTCAAGGATTTTTTCAAAACCTTTGGAATTATTATCCAACTCCGCCTCAAGATGAAAATGTTACACATAATATGTCTGTGGCTGTGGATGAGTGTTAATAAAACTGTAGATTTTCATTTTTTCTTTAGAGAAGATGAAGGTGCTTATTACCAAGAACAGGTATTTAACAAAAATTATCTGGTGCTGAGTAGAAGTTAGGTACCTTCTAGAGCACACCGTCCTGCTAAGGCCTGGAAAGAAAATGTACACACAGATGTGAGTGAGGGGTGAAGTACACCAAATGTAGCATCACTTGAGCCAAAGAGATAAAAGATTGAATAGCCACTCTATCCTTTCCTTTCAATTGGGTATAGTTCTAACATGCTTGGTTGGTTTTACTCAGAATGGTAGGTTAGCAATTGCAAATTATCTAAAGGAGTTAGAGGCAGGTAATCTGCCTACTGAAAGATTTGATGGTCAAAAGCCTGCTGTCCAAGGAGGAGTCAGAACAGCCTGAAAAAGCCTTCAGAAGGATTCCAGTGGCATTGAGCTAGAGTACATTTATGATGACATTGACTGTCCTCCACACCTCACTGGCTCATGAAGATACCACATAAATGATACAATTTGAACTCCATGGCTTGAGAGGCCCCCAGCTCAGGTAACCAGCTGAAACCCACCACACATACATACAGCAGGAGCTAGGGTATGCCAGAACCTCCAGTGCTTCCTATATGCTGTCCTTTGTCCTCTGTTGCATTTTACCATTCAATCATCCAGACAAATGCTTGAAGAAGAGACCAGTATACTTTTCTTGTTATAGCTTGGAGAGTAGGATTAAATTTCCCAAGGCCACACAGCCAATAAGTGGTAGAAGAGGGTCAAATTGAAACTAACTGACTCCAGAATGCCTCTTCCCAAAGAGTTCTCAAAGTCTTGTGATCAATTTACCAGGCACCCTTTTTAAAGTCCTGAACTTCATCCTAACCTACTGAATCAGAGTATCTGAAAGTAGGACCTGAGTTCTGCTTCTCTGGGGAAAGCATGGCATTCCTATACACTGAGTGCAAGAGGCTGTCCAGCCCCCAGCCAACCCCTAAACTCCAGGTCTCAGGAGACAAGCTGGGCACACAATGGTGGATGGAAGATGATTTTGACCATGGCAGGACATAATGATGATAGTGATGACAGATATGACCCAAGTAGTTCTATTACTTCCTCTAGGAGTCCCAGTGAAATTACAGAAAAGATACTTTTGAAAAACAAGAAAATACAAGGATGCAGGAACACAGGAGAGGGGCCATCAATAGGCCATGAATTTTGAGGAAATCTTGAGAGATATTATTCAGGTGAGGTCTGATTGCTTGGGCAAATTGTAATCTGAATGTCAGTAGGCGTTCTCCCCTGGAAGACAGAAGAAGCAAGCTTGCATCTGCCAGTACAAGAGCAGGAGGGGTGAGGAGATCCCGTAAATTGCTGCATGGGGACACTGGCTTCATTTGGCCCTTAATTTCTACCTTTTTCCCACAAACGGCAATGTGCAAGACCTTCAGCAGAGGTCTTAGATTTGATAGGGTGGGAGCCCTCTTGAAGGGCAGAGCTCATGCCTATGGAACAAGGCTCCAACAGCCTGTGCGTGCTAGGACTTTTGCATAGACTTACTGCCCAAGAGTTCCACCCTCTTTCCCACCACCTGTACTCAAGCTCTCGTTTCAAAGGAAAACTCGACATGTGAAGAAAACTTACAACAGCAGAAAAACAAGATGAACAAGCTGATGCCAGAGTAGAGAGAATCCCTAGAGCAGAAGGATACTCAATTGGATATAAATATCGTGTATAGGTGTGTATGTAATTGTATAGATAAGTGTACATACATACACATATAATAATTACATACATTGATTCATGTGTAGTATATATTAGCAAATAAAATTAATACACAGATCACAATTACATACAGATATCACATTACATATGTGTTACATATACATGCATGTAGAATGTGTGCATACATACAATAGGAAGACACAGCTTTGACGTGACAATGTTCTGCTATGAAAAAGGAACCTTTGAGAACTTGAATGTGTTCTTGGGGTATTGAAACATTGTAAAGAACTCTTAAATGAAAGGGGAGGGTAGGATAGTAAACTGGGGATTGCTGAATACCAAGCTGTAGATCTGGAAAGGAAATTTCCCAGGATTAGAGCAAAAAGACACTAAGGGAAATCCCTCAGAACTGAAGCCAGAAACCATGACCAGACGCTACCCTGGTGGAGTGTGGCCTGAGGGAAAGAGAAGAAGGACTTCGGCTTTTCACTGGGGGCCCTTCTGAACCACATGAACTTTTTCCTTTATGATATCAGATACCACTTAATAGACATGATGAATGAAACTTACATGCTATCCAGTGATGGCCAGGGAGGCTCTAAATAGGAAAATTGAATCAAACTTGGCACAAGTTCTTCTGGATTTTTGTTGAACAACAGAATATAAGAGTAAAATCTTGCTTACTAGTTCATTCTGTCACCTAGGGTCAGCATTTCCATACCTATTACATGAGTTGCTCAGTGAACCTTCTCTCTCTTTTGTCTCAGATCTGCCTTTCCTTTGTCCTAGTTAGTGTGTGGTTTGATAGGTATTTGGAATTAATTCAGTATTTGATGTTGACTGTGGAGGAGAACCCACATGGTTGGTGCCAAGGTGTTGAGCAAAGCCCTCATCTGTCTGGACAAACTTCAGCCCTTACAGGCAAGTGATTCATGCCCAAGCTGCATACATCTCTGAACGGGGCAAACATAACGCTGATGGTGGCCTCGGCTGCTGATTTCCTTCAACACACCAATGATGGAAGGGGAAAAGTGGGGCAGGGAGGAGCATCTGTACTCCATGGTCTTAGTGGAGTGTACCCTTTTGATTTTCAGTCTTGCTCATTCTTTCATCAGTTGGTACCTGATGACCACACAGTGTCCTGAAATCCTGCAAAACCTGAACATGCATTTGGTTATCCCTGTTTTCGACTGGGAGTGAATTCACTGTTCTCAGAGGTCTGAGAGGAAATGAAGGATTGCAGAGTCAACATTGGCTTGGCAAGAGGCTGGCAGAATCCAATAATGGGGTATGTGGTGGGCAGAGTTCTAAAATAGTTCCCAAGATCCCTGGCCCTGGTGTACCTGTTCTGCCTAATCCTCTCCCTTAGAGTGGGGCCACACCTGGGAATAAGATAGGCTTTCACCCTGCACTTGTGAATGGAACAGATTACATGATGTAACAAAAAGGGAATTTGTAAATGTAATCAATACTCCTGATTGGTTCACTTTGAGTTAATCAAAAGGGAGATTGCTGAGTGTGAGAATGACCTAATCAGGTGAGTCCACAAGAGACGGGAAGTTCCAGTAGACATCCTCCTCCTCCTGAACGTAAAGAAGAAGGCTGTCATGTTTTGACTGGAGGGGCCATGTGCCCCAGACCTGAGACTGGCCTCTAGGAGCTGAGAGTGCCCCCTGGCTGTTAGCCAGCAAAAAAATGCAGATCTGTCTTACAACCATAAGAAGCTGAATTTTTCTAAGAATCATTGAGTTTGAAAGAGAACCCCCAGTCCCAGATGAAACTACAGTCCATACTCACATCTTCATCTCAGCCCGGTAAGACCCTGAGCTGAGAACCCAGCTAACCCATGTCCAGAATCCTGACCTAACAAAACCGTGAGATAATAAACAGGTGCTGTTTTAAGTGGCTAAATGTATGTTAGTTTGTTACACCACAATAGAGAGCAACTGTAGGTGTGATACCCCAGCACATCAAACTAGGTTCAAGAGTGGGTTCCTTCAGCTGGGGGGATGGGCAATGGGGCTGATTCATCACAGTGGCAATATTTGCAGAGGGGTAGGTTTCTAAGGGAAGCCCCTCTGTGAGGAATTCTTTGGAATAAGCTGTAGGGTGGTGTCTGTATCTGGAGCTAGAGAGGTGCTGACATCCTAACTTGATTCTGGGTTCTGTGATCTTCAGGAAATAACTTCATGTCTGTGAGACTCACTATCTATAAAATGTGGATAAGCATAGCTCCACACCCTGGGACTATTAGGGGATTGAGTGAGACAATTCTTGGAAAGCTCTAGTCACAGAATTGGTGCCTAGAAAGGGCTCAGTAAACTCTAGTGCATTGTTATTCTATCTCAGAGATAGACATTTGGAGACATTTGGAGTCTCCAAATGTGCCCACAGCTGGTCTCACAGGGACCTGGGTTCTGAACAGGGGTGAATCTGTGGGAGTCTGACACCAAAACCAGCATGGGGTTGATGCTGAGCCCTATGGGGATTGGCAGTCACTGTGAAAATCAAAAATAACACTTGATTCTAATAATAAGCCCAGTTGCTAAGGAAAGGGTAAGGAGAAGTGCAAGGCCCATTTAAGGACATTTCTATATGTCTGGAGAGAATAAGTACAAACAATAGGAGTTTATGAAGAGGACTAGCTAAATTGGTTAAAGGTGGGACCCAGATTAGGAGACTCAGTGGCCTCTGGCCATTTGTCAGGGGATAGGGACTCAGGCATAGTTGTGGACCCCCATGACAGGATCAGTTGCTAGCCTACGCTGGCCATGGTGTCCACCAGTGTATTAAGAGGGACTGAAACTCATGAAAACAAGCAAAGAGGAACAAATTCTCCACTTCAGAATCTCATAAGTGAAGAGGAGCAGGCCACTCCAGGTGTGGTTATGGTGGGAACACCCTGCCCCAGTGATTCCAGAGCCTTAGACGTAAACAAAGCCAAACACAGATTAAAGTGGCAAGGGACAGATTTTAATCAGAAATATACTACTGCAATAGTGAAAAGAGTTCGGCGTGAATTGAACCTAACTTCTATATGCTCAGAGGTGATTGGTCCTTTTAAAGGAGAATAAGGGAGGAATGAGGAGGTGAGTGGATCTCAGTAGTCACAGAAGTGAAAACTTACAAGAAGTGGGAGGGAGAATTGATCCAGATGGAAACCATCTGGGTTTGTTAACTAGCACTTATCAACGTTAGGCTCCTACCTTCTTGCGAGATTGTGAGACAGAATCCTATCTTCAGATGTTGGCTGTAACAAACAGCAAATTCATTTGCTTGAATTTTCTCAGGTAGGCATTTTGCATTGGGGGGGCGGGTGAGTGGGCAGGGATGTATGGTGGGGCTAGGATCAACCTAGGGATACAGCCTTGAGCTGTTAGAAACTATGTTAGTGTTCTTTATAGGACAAGGTTGGGGCCTTGTTGAGAAGAGGGCTCAGAGGAACCTGGCTAGGGTTTGGTCAAGAAGATAGCCTTTGTCCAGAGCCCTCACAAAGTCCAGGCCCTGCCCCTGTACTCCATCAGCTCCCTGCATTGACTCGCTCCAGTGGGCCTCTGTGCCTCCCACCAGAGAGCTGGATATGTCAGCTTCAAGGAATGAGGGTGCCACACTGCATGTTCTGCAGAGAGTTCTATCAGCTTCAGAAAGAGCTTCATGACACCATGATGAGACAGGTTTTTAATGTCAGCACAACATCAAGCCCTTCTTCCAGCTCTTCCAGCTCTTGGTCTCATCTGTCTTCCTTAAACCATACAGAATGCCACCCAACTGACTGTTCTTCAGTATAGTGCTGTTCCTTTGGACCCTGCTGTGCTCAGCAACCCCCGACATCCTCTGGGCTGCAGGCGCCAGGTCTCTGCAGGGACTGGGACTCACAGGCTGGCAAGCTTGTGTGGATATAAAGTAACTTTACCCAAGTGTATTTTATTCATTCATTAACTCCATTATGGCATTGAGATGTTCCTGGCAGAAAAGTCAATTGATTTCTAGGCCAAAAACATTTCAAAATCATCTCTTTTTAAGGAAATGATAGGTGTAGGGGTACCTGGCTGGTTCAGTCAGTAGAGCATGGGCCTCTTGATCACAGGGTTGTAGGTTCAAGCCCTACGTTGGGTGTAGAGACTGCTAAGAAGTCTTTAACACCTTTATTTTTAGAGTCTCTACACCCAACGTGGAGCTCCAACTCACAACCCCAAGGCAGTTTTAAGGGAAGATTGTTATAGATCTTCACTTCCTGAAACTGGCTGTATGACAGAGGTGCTGCTCCTTTCTGCTGCCTCAGTAATCAAGGCAAGCATGGGGCAATGATGCGGGGGCTCAGGAGGGTAAAGGTCTTCAGGGCAGCAGAGAGGGGTATTCATACTATGGGGAAAGTGTTGAGAAAGTGAATGACTAATGGTTGTGTAACAAGTTCTTGTGAAAATTAGAGAGTTCTAGTTCTCTGCTTTCCATAAACTAGTCAGTTTATAAGTTGAAGATCAGATCAGTAAAAATAATTTCTCATGATCAATTGCCAGGTAATCTTTAGCATATAATTTGGGAGAATCAGAATCTGTATAATAAAACTTCTTACATTACCATGTAATTATTTATATAAAATTTTTCTCCATGCATATATACAAAAGAATAGAAACACGGTTGAAATAATTTCAAACAAGACTTAATACCATTCATCTCATTATAAGATGTATTTCTGATACACGCATATTTTAAATAATTGTTAATAATTATTTATCAAAAGTTACAATATAGTCATTTTGCTTTAATGAGTTGAGTGCTAATAATAATAATAATTACAATGATAACTAAAACTTGAAAAACTCAACAGAGACTTATGTTTATAGAAAATTAAAATGTTACATTTCTACACATATTTTTATATACTAAATATATACTAAAACATTATGATAAAAATTATTCTACACATATTTTTATATATTAAATATATACTAAAGCATTATGATAAAAATTATTCAAAAATTATAAAAAGTGTCATTTACAATTCTGTAGGGGAAGGGGACTAATAGATGGATTGAAGGAGAAAAATCAATAATATAAAATTAGGCTCATTTATTTAAGAAAGAGTTTGTTCATGCATTATTAAAATGGATGATGGCAGGTATCAAATTTTCAGGCTCTTTAGATTTCATCGGACACATTTAAGAAGTATGTACTTTTTGGGCCAACTGGGTGGCTCAGTTGGTTAAGTGTCTGACTCTTTATTTTAGCTCAAGTCATGATCTTGTGATTGTTGAGTTTGAGCCTGGCCTTGGGCTCTTTACTGACAGTGCAGAGCTTGCTTGGGATTCTCTCTCTCCCTCTCTCTGGATTCTCTCTTTCTCTCTCTCTTCCTCTCTCTCTTCCTCTCTCCTGTGCTTGCTCTCTCTCTTTTTCTCTCAAAATAAACTTTTTTTTTAAAAAGGTATGTACTTATTGTAAAGTTAACATATGCCATATGATGAAAGTTAAATATCTTAAATTATTTAGATGTGTGATTAAAAATGTTAAATGTCAAATGTCGACTTAAAAATATACAAGGAGGTATGTGATAACTCCACATTCTTTTAGGGAGTGAGTCCAAAGGTTTGCAGACCCTTGTGGAGAGAACCAGGATTGGAGGGTGCATTCCCTGAGGTCATGAAAAGGCAAGTTACTAGTATGAGGTGTTACTAGAAACAGTGATTACCAAGGCATTAGGGTGCTCTTCTAAGATCCACTCCCAGGGAGCTAGTAAAAATCGTGGAATATATAAATGAACAAGGGAGGACTATCTAAGCATCAAGACAGTGAATAACCTGGAAGAAAAATCATAGGATTTGACTATATAGCAAATTTAAAGTTCTGTATGTCAAAAAACCTCTCTACTAAAACTAAACATTAGTAGTTAAAGCAATGATTTTCAAACTTTATCTTGCAAATTCCTAAAAGTAAAACGAAAAGACTTCATATCTTGTACACATTGTAAAAAATGGCTTTTTACATGTTTCATCTTAAGTTTAAATATTTGGAAAGAATGTAATTTCTGGTATATTGCAAATAATGGCATTTAATATATGTATGTTGTCATCCTGTTAAGTGTTTACAATGAAATCTACATCCTCTAGTAATATGAAATTTACCATCATCCTTAAAAAAATACACAGGAAAGATGCCTGGATGGCTCAGTCAGCTAAGTTCTTGATTTCAGCTCAGGTCATAATCTCATGGTTGTGGGATGGAGCCCCATGTTGGGCTCTGCGCTGAGCATGGAGCCTGTTTGTGATTCTCTCTCTCCTCCCTTTGCCCTTTTCCCACTGTGCGCACACACACACACACTCTCTCTCTCCCAAAATACAAAAACAAAAACAAAAATGAACAAAATCTTTGGCAGCTGGACATTATAAGTTTTTGTTTTCTGTAACACTTCTTTTTCTTTTCACTTCCCCATACAACTTAACATAATCTATTCTTTGCTTAAACATCTTTTATTGTTTATCGATTATTCTACCATACTTCTTTGTCACAAAACATGCATGCCAATTGATAAAAACAATAAATGCACTAAAACTTATTAAATGATTATGATAGGGGCACCTGGATGGCTCAGTTGGTTAAGCATCCGACTTTGGCTCAGGTTATGGTCTCATTGGTTCACGAGTTTGAGCCCTGTGTTGGGTTCTGTGCTGACAGCTTAGAGCCTGGAGCCTGCTTCAGAGTCTGTGTCTCCCTCTCTCTCTGCTCCTCCCCCACTAGCTCTCACTCTCTCTCTCTCTCTTTCTCTCTCTCAAAAATAAACATTAAAAATATAATTATGATAATTGTATTTGAAATGCATCAGTTGATAAACTTAATACATGAAAGGATTCCTTTCCAGTTGGTCCATGCATCCATGAATGAACATTGCTAATGCTAGAAGGTGGTAGAGTTCAGTATGGAAGCTATTCCTATTTTAGCTTTTTATAATTATAGCACTGAAAAGTCTTGATGCATAGGGCTGATTTTTATTACAGCAACAATATTCAGTTCTTTGTATGTCTCTAGAGTTATATGCTCCAAATCACATCATAATCCATCATTACAAATTATTTTCAAGGATCTATTTGCTGCCTGCTTGATTCAATTTTGTTAAAAGTAAAAATTGGAAGCATACTTGCCATGACTTGCTACCATGTCAGTGAAGTCATTTATTCTCTCAATTTCTGAGAGATATGTATGAAAAAAGGCTTTTTCAGGATTAACAATGTGAAAAGGTAATTTAAAAAGATGAAATCTTTCTCATACATTTATAAAATGAGCATATGTTAAGGTAGTTTTTTTTCTTTAATTAAACAGGCTCCATGTCCAACATAGGGCTCAAACTCATGACCCCGAGGTCAGGAGTTTCATTCTCTACCAATTGAGACAGCCAGACACCCCAAAATATAAACCAACCAATCAATTAATCAATAAAAATTTATCATTATCTGTGAGGAAACCAGTAAGATGTTACAAGCTCAAAGGAAAATACAAGAACAGACACTTATTGATCAGGAATGTTGACAGGAAAGTGCAAATGAAGGCAGAAAGGCTGGCCTCTTCCATTTGGAAAAGGAAGTCAGCCGTATTGTCACGGGAAGGTGGCATTTACAGCGCTATAGGATTTTCGGTGTGATCAGTTGTCTTCAATCTGCTGGTGTATAAAATAACTCATGGCAGAGAAAAGCAAGAATTTGATATGCTGAAAATGTGTGCTCTAGTATTTAGTCAGTGCATACTTCTCTACTAAGCAGAAATTTTCTATGAGGACTATCCTATTTCTTTTTACTTTTAGGCTCATAATAAAGAATTGGGAAAATTGAAGCAGTAATCTCAAAACACCTTTGCTAATACAATATTTCTTTATAAAACACTTCTTTCATATACTTTACATGTATTTTTGTTAAAACCTTGAAGCTGTGGATTTGTTGACTCAATCTATGGAAAATGTCTGCCACATTAACACACCTGTCACATCATAGTCAATTTGTTAGAAAATTCGTTTTTATATGAAAATAAATGAGTTAACATGCATTTTGAGGAATATTACTGAAAACACTGAGAAATAAATATGCAACTTGTTTTTAAAGACAGATTACCAATAGTAGGCAAGATTAAAACAATGCTGATTAAATATTAATCAATTATCCATTTTAATAAGTTATAAAAAGAAGGTAACAATGCTGTTTAGCATCACTTAATTTGCTTTTTTTAAAAATTTATTTATTGCTTAGTTTACATCCAAGTTAGTTAGCATACGGTGCAACAATGATTTCAAGATTAGATTCCTTAATGCCCCTTACCCATTTAGCCCATCCCCCATCCCACAACCCCTCCAGCAACCCTCTATTTGTTCTTTATATTTAGGAGTCTTTTATGTTTTGTCCCCCTCCCTGTTTTTATATTATTTTTGCTTCCCTTCACTTACGTTCATCTGTTTTGTATCTTAAATTCCTCATATGAGTTAAGTCATATGTTTGTCTTTCTCTGACTGACTCATCTCGCTTAGCATAATACCCTCTAGTTCCATCCACATACTTGTAAATGGCAAGATTTCATTCTTTTTTGGTTGCTGAGTGATACTCCATTGTGTATGTATATATATATACCACATCATCTTTATCCATTCATCTGTCGATAGACATTTGGACTCTTTCCATACTTTGGCTATTGTTGATAGTGGTGCTATAAACATTGGGGCACATGTGCCCTTCATAACAGCACAACTGTATCCCTTGGGTAACTAGTAGTGCAATGGCTGGGTCATAGGGTAGTTCCATTTTTAATTTTTTGACGAAACTCCATGCTGTTTTCCAGAGTGGCTGCACCAGTTTGTATTCCAAAGCATCACTTAAATTGTAATAATGAAATGTTGTATGTAGTAAGACTTACATATATGCATGAAGAACATAGGAAAAGCCCTGATACCCCTTTTATAAATGTGTAGGCAAGCGTTCATTGAACTCCAGTGTTTAAAAACAAAAAAAAAATTAAACAAGTTTTTTTATTCTTAAACAAAAATTACTTTTAAAACTAATGAATATTAAAAACATTTTCATCAGAAAATGGATCCATTAATTTTTTTAGACAACATGACAAGCTTTTCCTTGATCTTACCCCTAGTGTATAATTTTTTTTGTTAATAAAAGGCAGAGCATATTGAACATTCTATCTACTCATATAAAAGTCAGACTTTATGATTGGAATAAATATTTCATGATCTTGTTTGACCACATAGGTTTGATTTCCTTATTGAATGATACATTGAATCTGAAAGAAAGCACATAAAATATTTATTTGCCTTCTTGCATGTCTTGAAAAAATTGTGAGTCTTGGAAATGCATTCTATTTACAATAAAAAATCATTAACATTCATTGCTTCTAGTGTTTGGAGTGACTTTCACTTCTTGACAGTGATATCTCTATTAATGCACTGGGAGGAAAGAACAAAAGATATTTTTAGAATCTGACATTCTCTTTGCTCTCACAGGACCCTCACTCAGGTACTATGCATCTTTGACAATAATTGAGTGGAAGGTGGCTTAGCCAAAAGGGGTGACATCACTCCCTCTACTGCGCTGTTAGAAACAGTAATTTCAGAACATCTCAACAAAGATCACGGTCTCAGCTTATAGGGACAGTGTCACCAGTGATAGCTCTGTGCATAAGAGCAGGAAAGCAGAGCCTTAGGCAAGCTTAAAGTTTTATCAGCTATTGAAGGGTATCTTGGTGTGGTAGTCTTTAATACTCTTATACAGGTGGACTTTGGTGAGGCACAGACCCGGCTTTTGTTATTTGGGGGAGGCACTGTAGAAAGCTATCCTACGTAAACCAGCTGCGGAAGCTCAGGCCCTGGAACTTGAGGAAGAATTTACTGAATTCATAGAACTTGCAATTTTTGTATCCATATTCTCCCTGGAAAAGCGATACTTATCCTCTGGATTAGTTTAAAGGCCTCTGAGAAGAGGCAAAGAGCTGATGCAGTTTAGGCAAGTTCTTATAACCCACATGGTCTCAGACCCCTAGACCAGGCACAGCAACATCACCTAGGCCCTTGTTTGAAATTCTTGGCATCTATCCTAATCCTACTGGTTCAGTTCCATGAGGAGACAGATCCTTTGCTGGCTGCTGAACAGATTTATCATTAGTGGAGAATTTTAGGGGCCATGGGGATGACTGTTAAGTTTCACCCAAGAAAATCTAACAAAAAACAAGGGAAATCTTGCATATACTTAAAATTAATAAATAGATATTGGGCAAAATACATAAGAGATGAAATACAGTATCCTAATAAATGTGTAGAAATTTCTACCTCTCAAATATAAAAATGCAAATGATAAAAAATAGCATTATGCTTATTGTCAAAAATTGAAGGAAAACAATGAGGTAATTGTCATTATTAGCAAGGGTTGTAGGAAAGATTAAATAGTAGCTTTATATTCTACTGGTGTGACTATATGTCATTAAAGGATTGTCTTTGTGGAGAGCAATTTTGCAAAATGGATCCAGAAACATTCAAATGTTTACTCTTTCAAGTCATATTTTACTTCTAAGCATTTTGTCTACAAAAATATGCACAACTCAGTTTTCTCTATAAGGATGTTAATTTTATGATTATTTATTTATGATAAAATTTGTTCATAGCAAATTAAAGGAAAATACTTTGATTTATTAAGAAATTCACCAGATGAATATTATGCATCAGTTTTCCATCTACTCTTGAAGAAAATTCTTCTTTAAAAATGTTTATTTATTTATTTCGAGAGAGAAAGAAAGTGAACACACCAGCAAGGAAAAGAGGGGCAGAGAGAGAAAGGGAGAGAGAGAATCCCAGCAGACTCTGTGCTGTCAGTGCAGAGCTGGATGAGGGGCTTGATCACACAAACAATGAGATCATGAACTGAGCTGAAATCAAGAGTCAGATGTTTAACCAACTGAGTCACTTAGGCTCCCCAATGAAAATTCTTCTAAATTTAAGTATAGTTGACATATGTTATATTAGTTTCAGGTGTACAACATAATAATTTGACAATTCCACACATTATACAATGCTCACCATGACAAGTATAGTTACCATCTGTAATTGTATAAAGTTATTACAATATCTTTGTTGACTGTATTCTCTATGCTGTACTTTATATCCCTGTAATCTATTTATTTTGTAATTGGAAATGTGTACTTCTTGATCCCCTCTGTCTATTCTGCCCATGCCCCCACTCCCCTCTCTTCTGGTAACCACCACCAATTTGTTCTCTGTATTTATGAGTTTGTTTCTATTTTTTGTTTGTTTGTGTGTTTAAACATTTTAGATTCCACATATAAGTGAAATCTTATTATATTTGTCCTTTTCTGCCTGACTTATTTTATTAGCATAATATCCTGTAGGTCCATTCATGTTGTTGTAAGATTTCATTCTTTTTTATGGCTGAGTAATATTCCAGTGTGTGTATGTGTATGTGGATATGTATGTGTGTGTGTGTGTGTGTGTGTGTACCGCTTCTTCTTTATCCATTCATCTATCAATGGGCATAAATTCTTTCCATGTCTTGACTATTGTAAATAACGCTGCAATAAACAGAGCAGGGCATATATTTTTTAGAATTAGTGTTTTTGTCTTCTTCGGGTAAATATCCAGTAGTGAAATTACTAGATTGCATGGTATTTCTAACTTTAATTTTCTGGGAAACATCCATACTGTTTTTCATGGTATCTGTACCAATTTACATTCCCACTAATGCATGAGGGTTCCCTTTGAGAGAAAATTAAAAGAAAATAATATTTATTTTTGAGAGAGGGAGAAACAAGAGTGTGAGTGGGAGAGAGGCAGAGAGAGAGGGAGACACAGAATCTGAAGCAGGTTCCATCCAGGTTCTGAGCTGTCAACAAGAAGCCCAATGTGGGGCTCAAACCCATGAATTATGAGATTATGGCCTGAGCTGAAGTGGGATGCTTAATTGACTGTGCCACCCAGGCACCACATCCCTTTGAGAGAAAATTTAGTGACATGGCAGAAAGGCTGACAATATGTTATATGTGAAGAGCAGATCCAAAACCTTACATACAATATACACTTCATGAAGAGAAGAATCAAGACCTTGAGTTTCCTTTGACTTGCATCATTCCCCAATCCTCCTACTATGTGATGATTGGGCACTTTACATATCAACTGAACAGCATTTTGAGCACTTTTAGCACCCTACTCGTGTGCCAAACATTTAATTTTGGCAATGTTTAGGCAATTATTTGAAAATATCTTATTAAATTTCGTTCTTATTATTTTTTAAGATAGAGAGGAAAATGGAACCATGAAAGGGTCATGGCAAGAGATGCTCTCACAAGCATAATAAAATCAACATGATGTTTGAAATCCAGAGGAACCATCAGTCACAACCATACCTGCTTTGACCTAGAGTTTATACTCAATCAGTTAGGAAAATTTTATAATGCCAAAAATAAACTTTGAAGATTGTGTCTGGATGGAAATATTTGATTAAGTTGTAACTTCTTTGTATTATGTTTGAAAGTAGGAATCTGTATGCAAAAAAAAAAAAAGTCTTGGAAGGAAATATGGCAGAATATTAAAGTATTAAAAAAGGTTATTACTGGGTGGTGGGTCTATTCTCAGCTGTATTTTCTAAATGTCCTCCAAAGTGTATGAATACTGTTAGGATACAATAAAACAGTAAATGTTATTCTTAAGGGGGAAAGAAGAAAACTTACCCTACTAACTTGGTAAATATGATTGAATATATTAATGCTGTCCACAACAAGATGGTGCTCTTCTCTGAGACTATCCCAGCTTGACAAAATTCCTTTTGAAATGTGGCCTTCAGAATCTATCATAACTCCTGTTGTGACTGATCCCCTGGCAGACATGAGGAGATTGGACAGAATCGGAAAATCTCAGAATCGTTTAGATTGATGGCAGTCCTGACTCTTGAATCTCCAGTACCATTTACTTGTTAGTACTCATTTACTTCTCTAAGAGAAGAACTTCTTTTCCTAAAATTTACTGATATTTATAATTCACCAGCCACTCTGATATATCAGAGGCTCTTTCACAGTTTTTAACGGTATTTTTTTCTTTTTCAGAATGCCGACTAGTTCTTTTAGTCATTTGCCTATGACTTAGTGCTGGGTGCCATCATGATCTTGGACACTTGTCTCTACGTTGTGATTTGTTGATGCCCTTTGACACGTGATGACCAAAATGAACACATAATGGCCTTACTGAAAGAGGCCTCTGTTTCATCACTGTAGTTGAAATGGCTGCCAGGACTTTGTTGTGAGATTACACCTGTGCAGGCTGCTACATGGAGGGGGTTTGCTAAGGTATGTGATCAGCCCACAGATGTAATCTGAGTCAGTCATCTGCAGATAGATGTGCCTCTATCTCCAGTCTTTCTCTTCCTTCCTATCCTGAGATGGCTATGAGAATTCTCTTTCTTAAACACCTCCAAAGATTTCCCCTTCTGTTCCCCTCAAGGGTCTTCTAGCTTTTACTGTTGTGTCCTGTGGGGACTTTGCCACTGGGGACATTCCTTCTAGTTAAGGGCTTAGCTCTAACCAACCTCCCTGCCTCACTTTCCTGCCAACCATTCCTGCTTCATGGCATAGTCACGGGGCAACAATTCTCAATGCAGGTGGGTGTGTGGTGGTTTTACCCCCAGAGAACATTTGGGGTGGATGTGTGGAGGAAGCCCTGGTTGTCATGACTTGGGGAGGAGACCCTATTGGCAACTAGTGAGTAGGGCCAGGGATGCAAGTAAACACCCTACACAAAGAATTCTCCAGCCTAAAGTGTTGATTCTGCTGGAACTGGGAAGCTTTACCCTAAGGGAAGCAAGGGTAAAAAATTAATAGATGTAAAGTACCAGCGAACCCTCAGTAAATTCCAGCTATTGTGAGGAGGTTTCACATCTAAAGCACTGCATAGAGGCTTGCGAACTTCATGTGGACACTGATCTCTCACACCAACAGAGTCCCTGATGCCCAGCAAGCACTCACATGTGAGGATGAAACAGTGGGAAGAACATGGTGATGACCACTTGTTGGGGAACTTACACCCCCAACTTCTTGAGTTCTGAGGCTAAGTAGGAAGAAGAGGTTGTTAGAGTGCATTTATTTATTTATGTATTTGATACAGAGAGGGGGTGAGGAGAGAGAGAATTCCAAGCAGGCTTCACCGTGGGCCAGTGCAGAGCCTGACATGGGGCTCAATCCCAGGACTGTGAGACCACGACCTGAGCTGAATCAGAGGCTCAACTGACTGAGCCATGCAGGCTCCCCTAGAGTGCATTTATGATTAATTTTGATTAATTGTACAAATTTAAAATTCCTGCAGATGTGAATTTGAATTAGGCAATAGAAAAATTAGACAATGGCCTTATTCTATAAAGGAAGTACACATTCTCTTGTCTTTTTCTTGTATAAAGTTGGCCATAATCTACAGAGGTGTGAAGATATCATTTTCACATTAGTAGCTCAGACCTTCTCAGTGAGCTTGAAACCACTTAAAAGCTTGGGCACCTGGGTGACTCAGTTGGTTAAGCATGCAACTCTTGATTTTGACTCAGGTCATGATCTCATGGTTTGTGGAATCGAGGCCCGTATTGGGCTCTGTGCTGACAGCATGGAGCATATTTGGGATTCTCTCTCTCCTCCTCCTCCTCCTCCTCCTCCCTTGCTCACTCTTTTTCAAAAGTAAATAAACAAAAAAAGAAACCACTTAAAAGCACATAGTTGAACAAAAATAAAAATGGCTGGCCTAATGCTTCAGAGAAGTTTGATTTTAAAGTAACCTTTTTCCTTCTCTTCTGCAAACCTCCCTCCTCCCTTCTTAGCCTTTTGTTTCAGGAACCAGGCACCACCCTAAAGACAGGACAAAGGTGCTGGCCACAAGTGTACAATTCCTGTCAAAACCAGCTGGATCCTGTATTTCCCTATAACACTCCCCTAGCCCCTTCCTCCAGGCAGGTTTGCAGTCTTTTGAAGGCCTTAGCCTGCTGCAAACTCTGTTGCCTTGCAAAGTAATAAAGCTATTGTTCCTCTTTATCCCAAACTCTCTCTTTGAGTTATATTTTGGCTCTGACTCAGAGGTCAGTTTTTGACAAGAAGCTCAGAATGTGGGAGCAGAGAGAAGAGCCCAATGAAATGAAGTCTTATCCCATACCTGCTCTTTTTCAGGGCTTCTGTGGAAGTATGTGATTCTTGACAGTCTCTCAGAGGTTCCCCCCACCCCCCCATGGGCACAGTCAGCCCATGTCCTTTGCATCATGAATGCAGCTTTCTTTTGGGAATCTAGGAACTACTAACCTATGTGAGAATGGATGATTCATGGAGAATGTTAAATATTGGCCAAAACTTTAAAGGACAAAAATAGCTTTCTTTGAAAGTTCTCAGAGTATTTGGGGCTTTGGGAAATTTTAGTTCTTAAAATAATACTACAGTTGCTCATTTGGCCTTCAGGGTAGCTGCATGTTGTAGAGAGTGGAAAGGTGGAGAGTTAATGCCTAAAATCTGTTCCAGCAGTAAAATCCACTGAAGGCTAGGGTTGTGCTTTGTGGATTATGGGCTGCCAAAACGGAAACGTGCTTTGCTCTACTCCAGAGGAATGTGTTGAAAGTCCTTCATAGAACTCTCTTGTTTCCCTGTCTGAAAGGCGGATTGTCCTGGTGTATGGTGAGTTGTCACATACGTGAGGTACTAGCTGTCCTGTTCTCAAACTGTAGCAAAGCACAAACCTATAAAGTCTGTGTAGGCCACACAGCAATGTGCTGGACAGGCTCCCAGGCATCTCTGGTGGGCTCTTGCTGCAAACTAATACATCCCAGAACTGACCCAGAGCAAGGTCTCTCATGGAGCCTATCATCACCTCCTTCCGTGTCAGCTCTCTCCCTTGTGCACACCTTTCAGGAATAATTAAATCTCACCTAATTTTGGAGCCAAGACAGTGGTTCATATGTTTGAGCAGCTTATGAGGTGGTATTAAAACCTACTGATATTAATATTCTCTGAAAAACGATTTGTATTTCATAGCAATATACCCATTCGAGGAAGTAGTTGAGGTGATTACGTGCATCATTCGTTTGACAGTAGTGGGCTGGGTGGTACCTGTCCCCTCACTCACTCCCCACTGATAGCTCCTCAGGGCCCTTAATCCTGTTTCCTGTGGGTTTCCACATATGCCAAAAAGGGTGAGGCACAGTGTTCATAGTGAGGGTCATAGTTAGGTAGGGAATCTGGCCTCAACTCTATTTCATATGCTGTATTTTACTTGTGGCCACATGAAAGCATAATAACATAACTGCTCCAGGCGCTCACTGCCCACGCAGCCTGCTAGCATCTGTGGACACTGCTGCTTCTAGTCACCTTGTCTCAGGTCCTAGACTCTGAGGCTGTCCTGCCCTAGACTTTCTCCCCTTTAGCTAAATGCATTCCTCACAAGCCATCTACAACTCACAAAACTCAGCATTGCCACCTACCCTGCTTCTTTCTGGAAAAACTTTAAATGCTGTCTTTTGAATTTGATCTTCTCTTTGATACTCCGTTTGATCCAGCTTGCACACACACTTGATGCCTTTTGTACATTATGCTTATTAGCCTGAGCTGATGTCTGCTGTCTACCCGTCTTCCATGCCCTGGGGAGGGCTGCAGAGTACTGAGTTTGTGGAAGGCCTCCAACAGGTGGGGCATTATTTGAAGGCTAAGCGGCATTGTGCCGTCTTTAATGTTGAGCACAGGACAGCATATGTGGGTAAACTGGGATTTTTCTTCGCACCCTCCCCCTCAGGAAGGCAAAACATGCAGAGGTAGATAGTGTGCCATAGACAACAGTGCCATCTAGTGGTGCACTCACAGCCTACAGCGAAGATTATGCGGCAGAGAGGTTTGTTGGAAGTGTCAAATTGAGACTGCAGTAACATCTTGGCTTCAGTGTATGTGGAACTCTTCTGGGGTAATCGCTGTATAAAAATGGCATAAACTCAAAACACTCTTTTGCTTTTCATTCGTAATCCTTTCCTCAACTTTAAATAAACATGTAATTTTAATCATATATCTGGCCCTAGTTTAGGTATTTTCCAAAGCAGCTAACATTGCTAAAATAAAATCACCCTCCAGTCCACTTTCTGCCTAGGTGGTAGCCCTTGCCAAATCCCTTGCTCTGTTTTTATTGGAAAATCTCATAATGAAAAACCTCTTCTTCCAGATGTGTACTTGGTAGAAAGGTGGTCTAAAAAAATGAGCATGCTCTGTGTCCAAACCTAATAGTCAATCGTTAAACACTTGAGACATTTAAGAAGAGCAAGGCTGAAGTATAGGTTGATTGGCTAGCACAGAAGCAGAAGATTCCCCAGAAATGAAGGAGCACCGTGTGCATGGAAAGGCCTGAGAATGAGGATGTCCCTGAAAGTTCAGGTACCACAAAGGGTGGGAAAGAGAGCCAGCAGCAAGTAAGACAGAGAACAAACCATGGAGTTTTATTATTTTAAAAATATTATTTATTTATTTATTTATTTATTTATTTATTTATTTTAAAAGTTTATTTATTTATTTTGAGAAAGAGTTGAGCAGAGGAGGGACAGAAAGAGAGGGAGAGAGAGAATCCCAAGCAGGGTCTGCACTGTCAGCAAACAGCCTGACACCAGGCTCCAGTTCAGAAACCATGAGATCATGACCTTAGCCAAAACCAAGAGTCATACACAACTGACTGAGCCACCCAGGTGTCCCCAAAGCCTGAACTTTTAAAACATGAGCCCACTTCTTTGAATTTTATTGAGGAGGCAAAATGTATAGCCAGCCCACTGTGAGCTCATCTTCACCTCTATATTTTTCAGTCACTTAATTTGTAAAGAGAATTCTAACATTGATGCGGAAGATGAATTAAATTTCACACAGTGTATTTGGTAGAATAAGCACAAAGATATTCTAATTAAGTTTATTTCTAATAACATTACACCCTCAGCTAAAGAATTATTCTTATCCAGGTGGGCCTGGGTGGCTCAGTCGATTAAGTGTCCAGCTTTGGCTCAGGTCTCGATCTCGCAGTATATGAGTTCGAACACCACATCTGTTTTTGGTGCTGACAGCTCAGAGCCTGCAACCTGCTTCGGATTCTGTGTCTCCCTCTCTCTGTGCCCCTTCCCCACTTGCACTCTGTCTCTCTGTATCAAAAATAAAATAAAAAACATTAGAAAAAAAAAGAATTATTCTTATCCAAAGTCAACATTGATAGTGGGAGGGAGGATTTACAAAGTGAGGATGGAATCTGTCTTGACTCTGGGAATTCTGTAAGAGTCTAGGAAAACAGCTGGAGGGTTTGATAGCCTGATGACTCGACCATTTGTCAAAGATCCTAAAGAACGTTCACTGGCATTCTAAATATACAACTCATGTGCGTCATAATTCCGTTTCCCTGAAAACATGTGACTTTCCCATGAACAACTTTTCTTCATAAAAATTAATTTAACTTGACATCCTTCAAATAAGAACAACATAATTTCTGTGCCAGTATGAGGATCAGTCATGAAGTTTGTGGTCTAATAGAGTTATGACAAGGAAGAGTTGTCGTTAGGACATTCATAAATGAAATGTAGTGCTACAGAAGGTTGAGCTTTGATCATTCATGCAAAGAGAAAAAAAAGCATCTCCTAATTTTCCTCTATTTTGTTTATATTTGATGTATTATAGCATCATCGTACCAAGATATATGTATTTTAGTCCAGCAAATTTATTGGGAAATGTGTTTTAGTGATAAATGCAGAGTTTTATAGAGATTGAGAATAATATGTCAAATTGGCCTGGAGATTAATATAGTTTAGCAATTCAACAATATAAATGTCCAGAGTTTGTCTCTTACCGAGTTTTAATTCCCTAAGGAGTCTCAGTATCTCATCTTTCATTTTTATTTGAGGAAATAAAATCCTATTTATTTGAAGTGGCTTGGATCCAGAAAGGTCAGACAGATCCATCCCAATGCTTTTATCCTTCCTCATCCAACACCCACGCATGAGCCAGCCTCACCTTTCCTAGTCCTGGGCAGAGGCCTTGGGCTGCCTCCCCATATACTCAGCAGTGCTTATAGATTAAGCTAGCATCTGTCTTCCATTTACATCCACCATTTCATAGATGTCTACAGATTTCATCAAGACTAACAAAATATGAAATAATCTAAAAATATCACTGAGTTATGATGTTTTTTTATGTGCAATCTTTCAAATTAATGCTACTAAAAATGCAACCTTGATACTTGCTATAATATCTGAATAACTTCACTGGAAATGTCCTGGCATCTGATTTTAAACACAAACCCTATCTATAACATGACTTATTAAATAATTTTTACAGGTTTTTATCTTGCACATCATGATCATGTGCTACTTTTGCTAGTGGTTTTATTACAAGTGAATTATGATAACTCATGGAATTCAGTTCCTGGTCATCAAGAAGCACTTACAGCTTAGAGGGCATCATGATAGTACTGCATGACTTGAATGTGGCCCCAGTCCTCAGATGACATCAGAGGCTATATCCTGAAGCATCTTTAGAATACAGCTGTATTGTTTCATGTATATATATAGGTCATATAAGATTTTCCCTATGCAGTTGATATCTTTGAGTTCCTCGAGGAGAGTTATCAGAGGATTCTTAGCTGTTTACATGGGGACCTGGGGGGAGCAAATCTGGACCTGGATGGAGTATTGTCTTCACCTGACATAAGATTTGGAGCCAGGCAAAACTCCAACACCTCCTAACTTGATGTGGAGGGAGGGGACAACCTATTTGGTTTTTAGAGTTTTAGAATTTTACAATCCTTGGGTGACAGTAGAGTTTACAGCATCAAGCTTGACCAGTTTTAATTAGAAGACCCTTCTCAGAGTAGGAGTTTTTCCTGAGATGTGACTTGGCTTGTATGACGGTTAATTTTATGCAACTTGACTGGGCTAAGGTATGTCCAGATAGTTGGCAAAACATTATTTCTGGGTGTGTCTGGGAGGATATCTCTCGAAGAGATTAACATTTGAATTGGCACACTGCGTAAAGGAAATTGCCCTCGCCAATGCAGGTGGGTATATATAATCCATCCTTTGTGGGCCCAGATAGAACAAAAAGTCAGAGGAAGGAGAAATGTTTTCTCTGCCTAAGCTGGGACATAGGTATTCTCTTACTCTCAGACATTAGTGCTCCTGGCTTTCGGGCTTCAGTCTTGCCTGGAACCACACTACCAGCTTTCCTGGGCCTCCAGCTTGTGAACAACAGACTGCGGGACTTCTTGCCTCCGTAATCACATGAGCCAATCCCTCATACTAAATCTCTTTCTGTGCGTCTATATATATCTTATCGGCTCTGTTTCTCCAGAGAACCCTGACTAATATAGATGAAGTCTCCGTAAAACACCAGGAGGGTTTTGGAAACAGAGAAGTCTGTGTCTGAAGAAACTTGAATCCAAACTGCAACCAGTGTATGAAAGAAAGAAGGAAAGAAAGGAAAGTCAGTAATGAGGCTTCCTGTGGTTGCTCCAGCTGGGTGGGAGGGGTTTGGGGGAGGCTGTGGGGCCCTTTCCTCCACCTCCTGCCTGTCTGTCCCCAGCCTTACTCCAGAGAGCAGTTTTCTGCAGACACCCTGACCCATTTTCTGTCCACTTTCATTTGAGTTTCAAGTTATTTCTGTAGTGCCAATATTTTTGGAGGGGGTAGGCAGGCTGGTATTCTAATATACTGAGTTACTTTAAAATATTGAGGCATTGCTATTTTTGTTGGTGTAAAACTGCCTTTTTTCAGTGTTTACTCTGAAACATTTCATATTTAGGATTCTAAACCCCATTAGAATTTTATATCTAACAGATGTCCACCCATTTAGAAATTGTTCTGACCACTTCTTTCTCTGTTTATAACACTTTTGAAATCTTTTACTGGACTTTTAATGCCAGTTCTAAGCTTATGAATGAGGTCCAGCAGCTTTCTCTCTTTTTCATTTTCCCTAGATAAGTTTTCCTAAGGACTGCTTCTTACAAACGTGGTGGTAGTGGTGGTGGGTGAGGGGTTGGAGGACAGAACAGAAGGTGCCACAGTATGCGAAGGGCTGGGGGCTTTGGGAAAAGGATCCCAGGGACATGGTGGGAAGATGGGCAAGAATTGTTTCTCTTCTCAGTTTAGAGATAAGGAATCCAGAAAAGCAGCAACCCATCTAAAGCCAAGTGCTATGTGTTAGGCAGAGAACAGGAATCCATGTCTTGTTTTGACATCTCTTTTCTGCATTTCAGAGTGACAGCATCAGTAATGTAGCATGGAAGAATGGTGTCACTGGAGAGTTTTACACTCCCTGAAGTATGTCCCACTGAGTTCTGGGGTGGAGCAAGGTCAAGAAAGGAGCTGGGGAGGAAAACATTTTGGTTACTGAGAATGATAGAACTAGAGATGAGTTATTGTGAAGTTTTCTGAAATTCCAGTTGCTTTTTGGAAAAGACATGGACAGAGGGCCCAGGTGCAGGAGCCACGGGACATCCCAAGCACGGCCCACTGGGGTCCACCAGTGGAGCAGAAACCATTTAATTAACTTTGGAAGGATCTCTGAGCTTCACCAGCTGGGCAGAAGCTGTGATCGGGCCACTGTGTGGGCTGGCAGCCCCTGGTGTTTACAGATTTGGTGATTCCCCTTTAATTACAGTGTTGAGTAGTTACTTTAAGCTCCAGATGCTGCACATTGCATTTCTATTCCAGCTGCCTGCTGTGAATTGGTCCTTGGTTTATAGTTTTTGTTACTGACTGTAGCATCATAGTGTAAGTTTTATATATACACACACACGTACATACTTATATATGTATGTTTATATAAACAATTATATATTAATTATATCTTATTTATTTTAAAATAATTCTATATTAATTATATTTATTATGCATATATACACAGATGTTTAAAATGATTAACCATATTAAACCTCTTCTTGTCTGTGATAAGCCATTTCTTTTGCCTGTTTTTGATCCTTGCTATACCAAATGGGGCCAGCAGCCAGCATTATCACTATAACCTGAGAGCTTGTAAAAACGTAGAACCTGGGATGCCTGGATAGCTCAGTTGATTGAGCATTTGACTCCATTTTGACTCAGATCATGATCCCAGAGTAGTGGGATTGAGCCCCACATTGGGCTCTGCGCTGAGCTTGGAGCCTGCTTAACACACTCTCTCTCTCTGCACCTGGGTGGCTCAGTTGGTTATATGTGACTTCAGCTCAGGCCGTAATCTTGCAGTTCACCAGTTTGAGCCCTGCATCGAGATCTCTGCTGTCATTGTGGAGCCCACTTTAGATTCTCTGCCCCTGCCCGTTGCCCCACTCATTCTCTCTCTCTCAAAATAAATAAATAAACTTAAAAAAGAAGATTATTTCTCTCTCAAAAAATATATAAATGTATAAAAAATAAATATATAAAAAATATACATGCATATATATGGTAGAACCTTAGGCCCTGTCCCAGGCCCTGAGCCAGAATCTGCATTTTCTTTTCTTTTTTTCTTTTTTAGTGTTTATTTATTTAAAAATTTTTTTAATGTTTGTTTATTTTTGAGAGAGAGACAGAGAGAGACAGAGCATGAGTGGGGGAGGGGCAGAAAGAGAGGGAGACACAGAATCTGAAGCAGGCTCCAGGGCTCTGAGTCTTCAGCACAGAGCCTAAGATGAGGCTCCAACCCATGAATCCTGAGATCATGACCTTAACCAACTGAGCCAACCAAGAATTTGCATTTCCACAAAACCCCCAGGTGTTTTGTGACACAAATAAGGACTAACACTCCTGGAGAGAACACAGTACAGCAGCTTTATAGGAACAAGATGCTTACTCTTTACTGCATCCTGACGAGGAATAAATGGAATCCTGAGAAGCAGTGACTCATGGGAAACATTGTATGGCCCTATCCCTACTCTCATCTGGCTTCAGAGCTGGGTCCTTCACCCCATACTCCAGGCCTGGCCCCTTTGTGCACCAATACCTGATTCATGAAAGATCCAATAGGCCTTGAAATGTTATTTGTGGAAACTGTTTAGTAGACTGTGAAATTACTTATACATGGACTTGTTATAATTCCCATAGTATATGATGATGATGATAATGATGATGGTGATGATGATGATGATATTTACTCCAAATTTAGTTTTCCGGCTCTTTGGAGAGCAGGATTTTGTGATTTGGACAGTGCCATACTCTTAGAAATACTAGAAGCTCTGACATAGTTTTGGCATTATTTATTGTCTATTTGGTAAAAAATTATTTCTTCAAGCCCTAGATGTAGTACTCTTTCCCACAGTTTTCAGGATGGATAGCATCAAAACCAAAGGTACATTCCTTGTTTTCCTCTTTGCAGTATTACATGGAAATAACCAAGACCCATTCTGAGAGTAGGACCATAGCTTCAGAAAGAACTAAAAAAAATTGCTATCCTCTCCTTAGACTAAAGTTAATGTTTTTTTCCCTTCTTCAAGGAGCAGTAGGAGTATCATTATTTAATTTTTTTAGTGTTTATTTATTTTTTAGAGAGAGAGGGAGAGATAGTGGGAACAGGGGAGGGGCGGAAAGAGAGAGAGAGAGAGAAAGAATCTAAACCAGGCTCTAGATTCTGAGCTTTCAGCACAGAGCCCGAAGCAGGGCTCAAACACACAGACCATGAGATCATGACCCGAGCAGTGGACGCTTAACTGACTGAGCCATCCAGGCACCCCAGGGGAGTATCATTATTTATATTTGTGTCAGGGATGATTAGAGGAGTTCATTTCCCCCATTAAAGGCATTAGATTTGCATCCTATAACTCAAAGCAATTCTCCATATTGAATATATAAAATACTTCATTCCTGATGCTATTGGTAACACATGTTTTATTACTGGTGTAGAAAAAGGAAGGATTGTAGAAGTTTCTCAGTTCTTCAAGTTGTGGGCGTGATTTATTTATCACTATGAAGTCAATTTTGTCCTAAACAGCATTTTAAAAAAGGAAGAAATGGAACAGACTAGAAAATATCAAAGTACATCATGTGTTCATTTGCTAGGGTTGCCATAATGCCATAACAAAGTACCACAGAGTGGGGGCTTAACAATGGTAATTTATGGTCTTATAGTTTTGCAGACTCTATGTCTGGGATCAAGGTGGTGGTAAGGTTTTCTGTAAAATTTTGCCTTTAAATATTCGTGGGTACATGTGTTTCAGTGTTTCAAATGGGTTTCAGTGTTAAATATATTTCCTACTGTGAAGGTCTAGGTAAAGCAATTTGGAAAAACATGGGCTTGCTGATTTGCTGGTAGGATGCTGCCTTACCCTCTTCTTTCTTGGGATGGAGAAGAGATTGTAGGATCTAGAAGACAGTGAAGAAGGGTGTGAATGGATTATGAGGCAGATTGTTGCACTTTTTGTCCTCCTTCATATGATTGTTGTTTGTTTGATTTTGTTTTTTTAGTAACATCCAGATTGCTGGCACCTTTCTGAGGTTCTAAGAATGAGGTTCCATTCCTTGCTGGTCATCAGCATGGGACATGCTTAACTCCTACATGCTGCTTTTGGGTCCTTGCCACATGGTCCCCTACATCTGAGCAACTCAGAACCTTTTCTCACAAATCCCTTACTCTGATTTCCCTTCTGCCACTAGCTAGAGAAAAATCTCTGCTTTTAAGAACATACATGATTAGTTGAGGCCCATCTGGGCAGTCTCTTTTGATGAAGTCAGAGTCAACTAATTATTAACCTCAATTACATGTGCACAATCCCTTTTGCCATGTGAGGTAACATAACCACGTGCTATTTCATCATGTTCGCTGTACTGGAGATTACAGTGATAAGTTAGTTCTGAGGCCATTTTAGATTCTCCTGCATAGGCCCAGGTCCTGCAAGGTTACCAGTAAACTTATATTTGGTCAGAAGAGATGCGTGTCCAATGGAGAAGATCATAAAAAAGTCTTTAGCGTTCTTTTTTTGACTTTGCCCCATTAGGACATTTGTCTCTAACTTGGCAAACTTATTTCTGTGGCTCTTTTCCTTCTTCCTACTTGAGTGATGCTCTAGACCTCATCCCATGAACTCTCTTTGAACCAGTTTTGCTGTCCCGCTGGACCTGTCACCGTTGGGTAGATAAATCTTTGACACATGTCCGTTCTATATTTGTATGGAGTCATGGGTTTAGCTTTTTGACAAAGACAATTCAGTTTTCAGGGAGGCCTGGCCTTGTAGCTTCTAAGTCTTTCTATATTCTTTTTTTTCTTGTCATAAACCTCTTACTGACTGAGTTCACCCATAGCTTTTCCTTTGAATGAAAAGGTATAAAAAGTCACTCCGTGCATGGCTTTCTATCATTAAAAGTTTGCACGGTGACTGGCATCTTAAAAAGGGACTTTGATGGAAAGCAGTCTGCCACATGTGGGAATTTTTATAGCAGACAGTGATGGAAAAGTTGAGCAAAGGGAAAAAAACTGACACAAATCACACAACTGTGACTTGAACATCTTTTCCTCTGGGCTACTCTGGTGAATAGCGACAACAGGGCTGGGCCAAGACCTGAACTGACCGATTGTGGACCTATCCAGCCGTGGACAACTGCCAGGCCTCTCTGAGACAGAGATTTCCTTAACTTCAGAGCCAGGGGAATGTCACCTGCTGCCCCACGTTGGCAGACAGACCCATCTCAGGTCCAAAGCAGATCCTGTAAGGTAGCAGGTAAATCAATCTTGCTCTGGGATATGGTGACCCAAAAACACCCTCCAGCCCACCCTTATGGTGGCCTGTCATCAACTAGGCCAGAGATCCAGAGTGCTCAGGTGTAGTCTGGAGTTCCCTTTATCCTTTGAGACCTACCTTCCTTGACCCTGCTGTGAGGGCCCACTCTGACATGGCCCTGGTACCTCAGCTCTGCCTGACATTCAGGTGGAATCTACAGTTTTGATCATCAATTCTGATGTGGTGCAGGGAGTTTCCCCAGAAACCACTGAGCAATTAATTCTCTGACACTGGCTAGTTGTCCTACAATTTAACCCAATTTGGACACTGTCTACCTGGAGAGAGCATCAGATCTCACAAGTTAAAGGCTCAGTCCCATAAGACTGCCCCCACCTCAGGTGCCAATTGCAGGTCCAGATTATCACCTGTGCTTCTGACTGACCCACTATAAATCAGAGGTTCTCATGACCCCTTCCTTGGGTTTGGTTAATTTGATGAAGTGGCTCACAGAACTTAAAGAAACACTTTACTTACTAAATTACTGTTTATTATAAAAGAATACAACCCAGGAACAGACAGGTAGAAAAGATGTATAAGGCAAAGTGTGGGGAAGGGTCACAGAGCTTACATGTTCTCTCTGGGAGCACCACTCTACCAGTATCTCCATATGTTCACCAACCTTTTGGGTTTTTATGGAGGCTTTATGATATATGCACAACTGATTAAATTATTTTCAATTGGCTATTAATTTATTAATTTTATTATGTAAAGATTTTATTTTTAAGTAATCTCTACACTCAACATGGGGCTTGAACTCACAACCCCAAGATCAAGGGTTGCATGCTCTACCAACTGAGCCAGCCATGTACCCCTGGCTATTTATATTAAATAAGTAATCAAATTATCTCATCACTCTCCCATACCCTAAGGTTAGAAAGGTGAGACTAAAAGTTCCAACCCCCTAATTACTTGGTTGGTTCCTCTGATGACCAGTACCCATCCTTAGGGAACTTAGGGATCTTTCAAAAATCATTTTATTAACATAACAGAATGCACCTTTGTAGTACTTAACTCTTCAAAGTTCTAAGGGTTTTAGGAGCTTTGTTATAGGAACAGAACAAAAACTGCACATATATTTCTTTTTTTCTTTTAAGTTTATTCATTTATTTTGGGAGAGAGAGAGAGACAGACAGAGGGGGAGAGAAAATCCCAAGGAGGCTCCATGATGTCAGTGCAGAGCCTGATGCAGGGCTCGAAGTCACAAACTGTGAGATCATGACCTGAGCTGAAATCAAGATTCAGACACTTAAGCAATTGAGCAACACAGGCGTCCCCATACATATATTTCTTATTATAAATAATAACATCTCACTTACCTTCTGGAACTTCCTCAAGCCACTTGAGACTCTGAGGCATAGACCACATACAGAGAGAAGGAAATTCACTCATTTCTCATTTGACAGAACCTACCTTCTGTGTTCTCATCCTCCGTATGTTTCTTTCCTTGGACCATGGAGCCCATGAACACAGGCTAGGTGTAGAAATTAGTTGGAAACAGGACTGGTGAAGGACATATGGAGGAGGGTCTTGGATGTCAAGATAAAGTGATTAGATTTTGTTCTACGCCCATAGGGGATCCTCAGATGGCTTTTTAAGTACAGTGAGCTTGGTGATACATAGGAAGGAGCCAATTTGAGACACTGGGCAAAAATTATCTACTGGACTGAAAATTCACTCCCTCTCCCTACCAGCCCTCCCCCTAGCATTCTCCATCTCCCCACTGTGGGAAGACAGAGATTGAAAGGAATGCTGGGGCATGGTGCTTATGAGTAGAACAGTGATAGAACTATGAATAAGGAAGTTGAAAGAAAAAACAGATTTGGAGACCAGGTAATAAGACCGATAAAAACAATAGAATTGGTAACACTAGTTAACATACCTAGGCCTTTGGGTTCTAGAAGTCTTGGGAGATTAAATGTGTGGCTCTGCCTGTCCTGTTGAGTTGGGTGGAGCTCTGAAAAAAAAGCCATGCTCATCGTGTTCCTCCTCAGGCCGTTCTAATGAATTCACTCTTCTGAATGCCTACTTCCCTGCCTGGATTGCTGGACGGGTCTTCCCAGACACTCTATGCTGGTGGCCTCCAGGATAGCAAACTCTTCTTGCTCTCCACAACTGTCTCTGACTGTGCCCTTTCTTACTCTTTCTAAATGCAAACTCTCCCTACCTTGCTGCTTATTCTAAGCCTTTTCCTGGAGAGATTCTAGTCACTTTCAGGGTTTCAGAAACTGTCTATATGGCAGTGGTGCCCAAATAGAAACCT
Organism: Paguma larvata; assembly: GCA_030068075.1. Classification (NCBI taxonomy): domain Eukaryota; kingdom Metazoa; phylum Chordata; class Mammalia; order Carnivora; family Viverridae; genus Paguma; species Paguma larvata. The sequence goes on from CM057827.1 coordinate 117,586,893, forward strand.
CCAGCTTATCCCCTTACCTCTTGGTTCATGTTGAAAATTTCCATCATCAGTTAAACGCATACTCTCATCTCAAATGGGACATGCTTCCAAAGGTATTTATTATCTTTCCCCACTAAACCCACCCTTCTCTCAGTGTGACTATTTCCTACTTTCACTTTCAATTGGCCTCAAACATTACTCTGAGTCATACCGCTACCCACCCATGCTATCTCTCAGGATGGCTACCACAGATCTCTCCCAGTTTGGATTCTCCCCAAGAGGATACTTGGAAGTGACATTTTTGGGAGCTGAGTTGCTATAAGCATCTTGTGGGTAGAACCCAAAGGTGATGCTAAACATTCTACAACACACAAGATGGTGCCCACAACCATCCAGTCCCGAATAACACATCTCTGATCTAGAATAAAGTCAACATGGTGTCCAAGACCTTACCCTTTGTGAACTGGCTCACCCTTTAGTCTCTTATGTCAGCAACATGGATTTGCTTATAGTTTCCACAAATGGGTACCTGCTGGGTCTTCTCTCATGTCTGTGCCCTGTGGGCTCTTCTGCTTGTGTTGTCCTTTCTTTTCCCTCTCTCATACCTTACCTCTGCCTTTTGCATGAATAAATGCCTCCTACAGTCTTTGAGATTCATTTCAGGCCATGCTCTGGCACTCTGGCAACCGGCACCTATACTAGGCTCAGGGTCCCTCTCTGTGCTATTTATGTACCTATCTTCCAATGAACTGTGAAATTCTTCACGATGGGATTATGCCTTTTACAAACCTGGTTTTGTCACATATACAATGGGCATTCAAAATATTGATTAGATTTATTGATTTCAGTTCAACGATGAACAAGTGAATAAATGAATGAATAGATGAAGTGAATGAAACCCCATATTGCAACTTTTATGTCCAGAATATTTTCTGTTTTGTGGGACCAATGCCCCAACAGTGGACAACTTATATTAAACAAGTAAACAATAGAAATTTAAATTGAAAACAAGTACTCTATTATGGAAATACATTAGACTGTAGGACATTTTGTTAAATATTATCATACTTTATTAAATTGTCAAGCACCTGGAAACTGTTGGAAGGAATAAAGTACATATGAAACAAAATACGACCAACTTGGAGATGTCAAATGATTACTATATATTGTTATAAATCATTATAGCTCTTTGAGAAACTATAAAACGTCAAGATACTTGAGTTCCAGGGTACAGACTCCATTCCGCCAATAGCCAGCTGGTGATCCTGCACAAAGCCCTTTATCCTTCTACTCTTCATTGTTTTCATATGCAAAGTAAGGCCTTTATAATATTGAGGACTCCCACTATTTTATATTTTATTAAGTCCAATGGATCTTATTAAACATGTTGCTTTTCATATCTAAGTCTGTTTTTGAAAGAGGTTTTCATGTGATTACCAGTCACTATTATGTATAGAGACAGTAAGGATGTTCAATTTAATCACGTGACCCAGGCATAACTAAGTGGGTGTAAGTGGCATACCATAGAAAATTAAGTTATGTTACTTTATTGGAGCTACCAAGGAGGGAATATATATTTCAAGAAACCAGAAAAAAAAATCCATCCTACTCACAAATGGAGAAACCAGTGATATCTATATACATGACTGACTGGATTGAATACACAAATGAATAGAGTCAGACAAACTTCTGATCAATTTTGAGACACTCAGTGACAGTAACTTGTTTCCACTTTATCATTTGTAATAAAGTTGGCTTGCCTGGAGAGAGGAAGCAGCAGTGAGCAATGTGGTTCAGGGGTTTCTGGACTCCACGTCTATGTCGAACATGACTACGTGTTACCTCCTGATGTCTGTTGTATAGAAAACTTAGTAGTGTGAGATGCTCAGTGAAAAATAAAATTCTGAGGTTGAATAAATGTAAGAGATGCTTCATGCTCCATTTTTCTCTTGTAGATTCCCAATGTTTGGTAATATAGATTTTATTTTTGTTTTAACATTTATTTGTTATCGAGAAACAGAGAGAGACAGCTTGAGCATGGGAGAGTCAGAGAGAGGGGGAGACATAGAATCCGAAGCAAGCTCCAGGTTCCAAACTGTCAGCACAGAGCTCTATGGGGGGCTCAAACTCACAAACCGTGAGATCATGACCTGAGCTGAAGTCGGACGCTCAACCGACTGAGCCACCCAGGTGCCCCCCAATGTTTGGTAATATATTAAAGACTGAGAATTCCTGCAGTAAAGGCATTTATTAAGGTATTCACAAAGCAGTTTGTTTGTTGATTGGTTTATAAAAGTTTATTTGTTTATTTTGAGAGACAGAGGGAGAGGGTAAGCAGGAGAGGGGCAGAGAGGGAGAGGGAGAGAGAGAATCTCAAGCAGGCTCTGTGCTGTTAGTGCAGAGCCTGACTGGGGGGCTGCATGCAGGGCTCAAACCTACCAACACTGAATCATGACCTGAGCTGAAATCAAGAGTCGGTTGCTCAACTGACCGAGCAACTTGAGCACCCCTCCAAAGCAGTCTATTTAAACCAGAGTTTCAAAAACCGATTTGTCAAGTTCTACTCAAAGTCTGTAATTATTTGTTATTTCCAAGTGAGGATATAAGCATAGAAATGGAGTATATATATTTAGAAATTTTTATGGAAACTTGACACTGCCTAACAACCTTATGTGTATTCAGGAGATTTATCTCAGTGAGTAGGTATGGGCCAGTTCAGGAACTGGGGATAAGTTGCTTAACAGTGTGAGCTGCAGACTAGTCATGTACACAGGGATCACGTTACAACGTGCAAACTTTAAGGGTGATTTTTCAACTACAATGCATGCTTATGCATCTGAGAAAATGGAAACATTTCATCCATAACATCTGTGTTTTTTTGTTTGTTTGTTTTTGCAGTCATTATAATTTTTTTTAAAAATGGAAAACTTTCACTATCATGTTTTACATTTACAGTTTATTAACTAATCGACATGCAAAAATAAGTGCTAAATACAAACCTCTACAGTATGGTTTTGTGTAAAATACAGTGGATCATTTGATTTGAAAAGCCACAGGTGTTTACTTTAATTGAACTACTAGTTACTGTAAGGAACAGCATTAGATCTACAGTTAGGGAGCCATTAGCAAGGTCTCTGAAGAACTCAGTCCAGTGGATTTCCGTGTGAATACATTCTCAAGCAGGAAATAAGACAGCATGAATGACCTGACATTGAACCTGGCACACCCAAAGCCAACCCCATCCCCATGTGCCAGGTCCTGAAGCCACAGCTCTGCTGGACTACTCTACTGAGCAGGCTCATTGCGTGTGCCTGCGACCCTTCCTGGCAGGTTGGTGAAAGGAGGGAGGGACGGACAGAGAGCGGACACAAGGGGCAGGGGCGCAGGAAATAACCGACTCTTGTTTCCAAAGGACTGAAGCTCCCTGGTCAGAAATGTTTCTCTGAAAGGGAAGTCATCAAGTACCTCACGTGCACTTCGGAATCCTACCAGCGGAAACACATCTCCAAGCACAGATGTGCTCCATCTGACTCCTCTCTTTCTAGGAGTAACTACCATCATGGATCACTGATCTCTGGTCACAAGAAACAGTAACAAGGTCAGTCAGGTCAGCCTGCAGTGAGAGGGCATGAGGCATGCACATATGGCAGGGTAAGGGGGGGATGCCTACATGATGTACATCTTCTTGAATTGTGAGATGTGCAACATTTCTTTGGTTCTTGGTGGACAGACAGCAGAGGGTTGTAACTGTAGCCATTGGGCAGCCTCGGGGCAGGTTTTTCTCTATTACTGAGTTGCCTGAGGTCTGCTGACAGGTGGAGTTGGTATAGTGGGCCAAGGGCAGGGGATAACCTCAGCTTATTCAGAGAGTGGCTGCACATGGGCCAGTGGGGGCTCTTCAAGCTGCCATCCCTCTTGGAATACTGTGTGCCCTTATGGCCAAGAAGTTGGCCTGCAGCATGAAGATGAACACAGAGTCGTTCCCCAGCAGGTGCAGCTGGTAGTTGTACCGGAACTTCTAGCTCAGCATCAGCCATCTTGGCTGGGTCCAGCCAGCTCTCCAAGCCACTCTGGTGTGCTAATTCACCGAGATGCATTTGCAGCACAACAGGTGCCCCACCATCGTACAGTCCATGTATTTCCTCTTCCTCATGCTAGCTGCCAGGGGCTGTTGCTGCTATGTTCCTTGAGGTGCCAGATTCTGTGCTTGCACAGCTTGGTGCTCTTGCCTTCCACTTGGATGGACTCCACCACCTTCCTCTTGATTATAAGCTTCTTCACTTTGCCATCCAGAAGGCTGACCACAGAGCCGTCAGTTGGGTAACTGTTCAAGGTCTTCTCCAACTCAGCCACAACCATGATGATGTGGCTTGTGTCTTGGTCAGTGATTTTCTGAGCAGTCTGAAGGCATTTGTTCAGTATTTCATGGGACACCTTGAGGGTCAGATACTCCTTCCTGCATCTTTGGGGTCATGGAAAGCTGAGCAGCCAATTCCTATACTGCCCTCTCGAATCTGCCAAAACATTAGTCACAGCTAATGTAATAATGGTAATTTAAAATCAAGCCAGTGTTAACATAACTAAGTGAAATTCATATTACTTATTTTTAATCCTAATTTACAGAAAATGGAACAAGTTTTATTGGATTATTTTTTAAGAAAAGACAGACATTTAAACCAGCTGGTGACAATGGCAGTGATCTGAGAAAATGAAGACCAAATAGGTTTGCCCTCGAATTACTCAGAAGTACTATTTCTCATGTACTGAATTTGTGATCTTTTAAAAGTTTCTTTTAAAAATTGAGGTGAAATTACAACATAAAAATAAACATTTTAAAGAGTATAATTCACTTCATAATGTTGTACAATCTGAATTTGCTTTTATGGCTGTAGTTGAAGGTGAGAGAGCAAACCCCTGGTGTCTTATTTGTAGAGACACACTGACTAATGAAGCTAGGACATATTAAAATTTTAAGTGGCTTCGATCTCATTTACAGTTGTACCAAGAACCATAAAATACCTATGAATAAACCTAACCAGAGGTGTAAAAGATCTGTATTCTGAAAACTATAGAAAACTTATGGAAGAAATTGAAGAAGACAAAAATAAATGGAAAAATATTCCATGCTCATGGATTGAAAGAACAAATATTGTTAAAATATCAATACTTCCCAAAGTAATCTACATGCAATCCCAATCAAAATTGCACTGGCATTCCTCTCAGAGCTAGAACAAACAGTCCTAAAATTTGTATGGAAACACAGAATACCCTGAATAGCCAAAGAAATAGACAACCAAATCAGGAGACATCACAATCCCAGACTTTAACTTCTACTACAAAGCTGTAATCATCAAGACAGTATGGTATTGGCACAAGAAAAGATACATATACCAACGGAATAGAATAGAGAACCCAGAATTGGATCCACAAATGTATGACCAACTAATCTTTGACAAAGTAGGAAAGAGTATCCAATGGAAAAAAGGCAGTCTCTTTACCAAACGGTGCCAGGAGAATGGGACAGCAACATGCAGAAGAATGAAACTAGACCACTTTCTTACACTTACACAAAAATAAACTCAAAATGATGAAAGACCTAAATGTGAGACAGGAAACCATCAAAACCCTAGAGGAAAAAACAGGTAACAACCTCTTTGACCTCAGCTGCAGCAACTTCTTACATGTCTCTGAAGGCAAGGGAAATAAAAGTAAAATAAACTATTGGGACCTCATCAAGATAAAAAGCTTCTGCACTGCAAAGGAAACAACCAACAAAACTAAAAGGCAACCGACAGAAAGGGAAAAGGTATTTGTAAATGACATATCAGAAAAAGGATTAGTACCAGAAATCTATAAAGAATTTACCAAACTAAACACCTGAAAAAACAGATAATCCAGTGAGGAAATGGGCAGAAGACATGAAGAGACACTTTTCTGCCAGAGTTCAGCTTTGGTGAGTCCAGGGGTCCCTGAAGGATGGACAGTGTTGGCGAAAGGAATGAGAGAGCCACGAAATGTGGTCTGATCACCAAATAGGCATTGCGGGTAATTCTGGCACCTCTGCTCTGCTGGTCTCAGTATTTCCATTTAAAGATAGTAAGTGACATTACATCAATTAGTGACATTCCATCAGTAAGCATAATTTGATATCTTTAACAATGTGTTTTTATCAGCAAAGTGGCAGTTTCCTCAATCTCGCATGTTGTTTTCAAGTTAATTAGCATACAAATTTAAGGCAGGGGGAGAGAACAGGCTGTTTCCTTGAGACGTATATTAATTATCTATAAACAGGAGAAAACAGGGTGTTACCTTGAGGCCTATTCTTCCAACTACAATAAGGGATGTGCAACCCATCTGGCAAGGGCGAAATTCCCAATACTTGGCCTTTGCTTATGAATGAGTACATTTACATAATCTCTTTCAGATGTTGTCCATCAGTGGATCACATTCCAAGTTCCTTTTTTATTTGAATGCCATTAAACAAAAGAGCATTACCTCCTTGAGTCAACAAAGGTAATTCAAGAAATCCAAGCCTGAAAGATTATCTGAAGGAGGTGGTATTAGGGTGCCATTTGGTTAGCAGGAGTCTTTGCAGCATCTGCCTTTCCACACAGGGAGGCATCTCAACCTGTGAGCCCAAGATGGCTCCCAACACTTTTCCAAAGAAGACATCCAGATGGCCAATGGACAAATGAAAAGATGCTCAACATTCTTATCACCAGGGAAATACAAATCAAAACCACATTGTGATACCACCTCACACTGGTCAGAGTGGTTAAAATTAACAACTTAGGAAACAACATAAGACACTCTTAAATACACAGAACAAATTGAGGATTGATGAGGGACAGGAGAGAGGGGGAAATGGATGATAGGCATTTAGGAGAGTACTTGTTGGGATGAGCATTGTGTATTACATGTAAGTGATGAATCACGGAAATCTACTCCCGAAGCCAAGAGTACACTGTATACACTGTATGTTTGCTGACTTGACAATAAATTATATTGAAGTTTTGAGGGGAAAAAATAAACCAAAAAAAGAGAAAGAAAATGTGTAAATATGAAAAAAAACCCACAAAATTTAAGTGATTTCACACAGGAAATGAAGAATTTGGAAAAAAACAAAAAATTGAGAAATATGAAATTTAAAGATGATAGTATCAGATGTTCAATATTACACATGTAAACATTAGTATTTTGCCGTCTTCTAATAAAGCTGAACTTTAGGAGGCTAGACTATAAGGTGATATATATGAAAAATAGCATCTATATGGTCCTTGGAAATGCTGGGTGAATATGAGGTGAGGGGTATACTGAAGTATATAAGTACAGCTAGTGATGCAGTTCTCATTTTTTTTTTGATGAAAGTACAGATAATGTAAACATAAGAGTAGCCCTCTTGGTAAATTCCCAACTGAATATGGTGGTGGGTGTGAAGGAAGAATTTTGTTTTTCAACTTCGTTATTAATAAACACAACAAGCTCTGAATTGCATGAAGCCATGAAGGATCACCTACTTAACAAAGGTGGTTTAGAGCTTTTTAGTTTTCATAAGAGGTTGTTCAGATGTTGACGTGACAATGACAGGTACTATTCTGGACCAGGTACCAGAGTAAGGAACTTGTGGCAGGATATAAGTCAATCCATGGTTTTTTGTTTTTTGTTTTGTTTTGTTTTTGCTGAGAAAGCTTCTTTCTCCCCCACAAAATGTCTGCATATTAAGCAACATATTTAAAGATGGGGAGATTGATTAGAAATATAAATCCAATTCTCTAGCCCTTCTAGTATCCATGTCTTTTGCAGCTCTTCTCAGCAGAAAATGAAATCCATTTTCCCCTCTGTCAATCTGGGTTTTGCATATGTTAGCTAATAGAATACAGAGGAAGTAAAGACAGTTAGTTTTGACTCTATGACTCACAGAGCCTTGCCTATGTCTCTCTTTGACCCCTGCCAAGCCTGAGTTAGTCTAATGGGTGATGGGAGACAGAGGTCTCTGTCATTTCCACTCTGCCAACCCAGACAAGTGACACTTCCTAGCACAACCACTCTCTCACTGAACAGCCTGCTGATAGTGGTTGCCCAGGGAAGTGCAGCCAAGCTCGACTGAGTCTGGTCTAGGTGCCAGAACTGACCAGATGACTCAAAGACATAAGAACAGCCATCAACCATTACTCTAAGTCCTAGCGCTTTGGATAATGCAGTAAAAATTGTGCATTATGTAAAGGTTGAGGTGTTAGCATCTGAGATGATTCATTTATGACGTATCATGAAAGCAGATCAGAAAAAACCTGGTATTGTATATCTGCGTGTGATGGTTATTGAAGAGAAAAGCTCTGCCAAGAATGTTTAAACTTCTGAACAAACTTGAGTGTTAAGATGAGAATATAGTGTGGTTCCAACTTTTCCAAGATATAAATCTGAAAACAGGATATACCTCCTTGTCTGTTATCTTCAGAATTTCCCGTGATCCTAATACTTCTCTGAAAGGAGGAAAATCAACGTGGATTTCAATGACAGATAAAATTGAAGGGTAGAAGTAAAAGTAAGAAATGTGGAAGAATATGTCTACTGATTATATATAGTAGGCTTGTCAAAATTTGCAAAACAAACAAACACAAGGTGCCCAGTAAATTTGAATTTGTATTAAAAAATGATTTTTAGTGTATGTCTCAAATATTGCATAGGGCATACTTACACCAATATATACGTATATATTATATAGTTATACATAACTATATTATATATAGTTGATATATAAGTACATATATACATAAATGTGTGTGTGTGTATGTGTGTGTATTGTTGATCTGAAAGTCAAGTTTAACTGGGCCTCTTGTATTTAATATAGTAATCCTATTACATAATTTAAATTTCATTTGTAATTCATCATTCATCACTTATGATTCTGGTTGTCCTTGCATTATTGTCATAACTTCTATGGACAGTACTGGCAAACGCTAAGGGTGTCTATTTCAGGACAAGTAATGTCTGCTGAGTGATACATTGTGCACACGCTCAGTGGTATAAGTTGACTCAAATAGAAATTGGGGTCTAGAATGATGATGGGGGGAAAGAAGTGAGTAATAAACAAACAAAATTTGTTTCATGTAACAAATAAACTGTAATTGAACAGGGGTTCCATAAAAAAGCATTATTTTTAATCAGGGAAAAACTGAAACACACACACACAGACACACACACACACAGACTTTAGTAGGCATGTACATGTGATGCATAGACTTCTTTTTCTGGGCTTAAACATATAAAAAATTCTTGTACTGAATATAAGATCATCAGTTTTCATTCTCTATGTTGAGATTGCCCTGAAAAAATCTCTGAAGTTCTTAAAAATAGTATATCCATTCTCTGAAGCAAAGTACTCAGTAAAAATCTTATCTTCAGCTTGTATTTCAGTTACTGATTTTAGAAACTTGAATCTGAATCCCATTGACTAGAAAAGAGGCTAGGTACCCCCAAGAAATGACCCTATGTCATCATGGCAAGGATATTTGGTAATGACATGCATGGTCCTTCCCCAAAGAGATCCATCACCATTTACTCAGATAAAAAACCACTCAGATAAAAAACCTTCCCCAAAGAGATCCATCACCATTTAGTCGGATAAAAAACCACAGAATCGACATGTCTAGGTCATACCTGCTCCCTGGAAGCCACTTGCACCAAGCAACTGGTCCATAGGTGAATACAAAGCCCCAGCTCTCTTGTCTCAAAGATGAATTAGACTGATGTATCAAGGTGCACTTGCTCCCTCTGCCCTTTCTTGGTTTTTCCCCTTCTCATAGTATGGTTTCTGAGAGGATTCCCAATGAACCTCCTGCACACAGTTCTCAGAGTCTGTTTTCCAGGAAACCTGACCCTTGGGAGCACACCATTCTATAATCATTAAATGATTCTCACTAAGACCAATCAAAAATAGGAGGTTTAATTTTATTTTCTCAGCAAAAGGTAATTGGAATGGAATTGCTTAAGGATATTTGTTTATCATGCTGTTGACTCAGAGGAGTCGTTGTGGGGTCTGTCTCCATGACAAGCTTGAAATAATCAAACACCCTGCCTTGCCTGCTGATTTCTTCACAATCAGTGTCTAACCATCCTTGAGACAGAGCCCTAGCTAGGAGTTGCTGCAAACACATCTGTAAACACTTTACTTAATCTATAAAGGGATATCTAGGACATGAATAAGAGGAGAAATAGTGAAAAGTTCTCCCCACCTCTCTCCTTCCCAGATGGTGACAGTTCTCTGCTGCCCAAATTAAACATTGGCCCACTGTGGATATAAACACACTGGATCCCCTTCTGCGGGCAGGAAGAATGGAGTGGGGCTGCCTCTTGGTGGCCAGGACATGCTGCCTTTCCCAAGGTGGGGGGTGAGGTAGTGGTGCTAAATATCTCCTTTAGGTATTTAAGCAATGTCCAACATTTAGCATCTGCCTAGAGTTCCCAACTTCTTTGTGTGTTAAATTTCAACGGGACACTTAAAACTGGTTATCATGCCAATATTCCAAACTCAACATGTTCTTAAATAAACTCAATCTCTCTGCTCCTGATTACCATCCTTGCTCACCTTGTATTCTCTGTATTGGTTGTTAGTAACTGTACTCATCCTGTCCCCTAAATTGGAAATCTGTAACTTATTATTGACCCTATCCTCTCCCTATCCTTCTGCCAACCTCCACGTAACAAGTGGTCTGGTTCTGTTGATTCTCTCTCCTAAATAGCTCTGAAATACATCCCCTCTAAGCTATTCTAAGAGGCATTGTAAACCTCAGGACCCCATTATCTCATGATCTGACTATTTAAAGAGTCTCTTATTTTGTCAATTTACCTATAGTGACCCCCTTCTAACTCTTCTGTCACTCCACTAGATCCAATTCTGCTTTCTCCTGGTTTGGCATTAAAAGATGACATAGCCCCTCAACACTGACTACTTATTTAGGTGATTTCCAAAATGTGATCTACGGAGTCTGGAACAAGTCTGCTTTCATCAGTTTTAGATCCTGAGCTCAAAGAAAGGTATCCTCAGCTTGGGAGAATTTGGAAACTATTGTGATGCAATACTATTTGTATTTCCCCCAAACACTCCAAGTTGCTTCACAAGTATTTTCTCTTGTCCATGGATCTTTTCTGTTTGACATGGTCCTCACTGTTTTCACAACTTGGCAGATTACTGATTACGTTTCAGAATGAAGCTTGGAAGTCACCTTATCTTCGAAGTCTTCCTACACTGAAGGGCAGAACTCTTCAGAGGCCTCCTCAGTTTTATCTTTTACCATTTGGAATGGAGAAATAGTTCCCCCTTACAACTCTGCAAATTCATGACTTTTAAGATTCTATTTTCTTTTACTCCTTCTTGCAAACTGGCCAATTCCTTTCTGCATTTATTTTATTTTTTCAGAAAAATTTACTGACTGCAACCTATCACAACTAGTGTAGACTAGTTCCATTTTCCAAACTCTTCCCCTTGAGCTATAAGTTCATTATGACTTCTGAGGTATTACAAATAATAGTTTTACTAGATATTTTGCTACTGTATTAAATAGATTTTTATCCTTTTGGCCTTCGATAACAATTTTCTCACAAGCATGCTACCTGGCACCTAAGTCAATGTCACATATTCTAAGTTCCTCATGATGCCCCCAATCCTGATACTAATTTTTTGTATTTTCATGATAGATTAGGTTTTGCTGTGGTAATAACTCCAAAATATCATGGTTTAAAGAAGCAGAGATTTTTTTCTTCTTCATGGCAAATGTCTACAGGAGGTTGGTCTCTACATTGTTGTCACTTTGGTCCCCAGACTGACAGGAATGTGCCATCTGGAGTGTGGATGGTTTCTGTGGCAGGGAACCCATTGTAAATCCAACCTCAGTCCTTAAAGCTTCTGCCCAGAAATGATACACATCACTTCTGCTCACGTTTTGGTGGTCAAAGAATGACATGTGGCCACATCTCACTGAAAGAAGGTGGGAATAAAGTCCTGTCTCTGGAATGGGGAATATTTGATGCACTGAAGTCATGGCCACCATGGTCCAGTTCATTGATCCTTGGAAATATGCAAGAATTTAGTAATTTATATACATTCTTTCTTTAAAAAAAGATTTTATTTTTAAGTAATCTCTACACCCAACATGGGACTTGAACTCACAAACCCAAGGTCAAGAGTCATATGCTCTACTCACTGAGCCAGCTGGGCATCCCTTGCTATTTTCATTTTCTTTTTTGCAATTTATTATTATTATTTTCTAAATGTTTACTTATTTTTGAGGGAGAGAAAGATAGCAGGTGGAGGAGGGGCAGAGAGAGAGACACACACAGAATTGAAGCAGGCTCTAGTCTCCAAGCTCTCAGCACAAAGCCTGATGTGGCCTGAACCCATGAACCATGAGATCATGACCTAAGCTGAAGTTGGTCACTCAACCGACTAAGCCACCCAGGAGCCCCTATTTTCTTTTTAAATATCTTTAATTGTTGGATAATTCTTTGTTCACTTTAAATTATGATTTGGAACTCATTTATCCTTTTTCTAGTTTGTCTAGCTTAGCCATTAATCTTTTAACAAACATGTTTATACATATTTTTCTATCAATATTAAGTAGTAATGAGAACTCTCATACATTGCCAGAGGGAATGTTTAGTTGCTTTAGAAAACATTTTGGCAATTTCTCAAAATGATAAACAGAGTTACCATGTGACCCAGCAATTCCACTTCTAGGTATTTGACTAAGATTTGAATACATCTCTCCACATAAAAATGTGCATACAAATATTCAGGGAAGCATTACTAATAATGTCCAAAAAATGGAAATAGACTGAATGTCCATGAAATGATGGAATAATAAAAAAAATGTGGTGTGTCTATACAATATGGAATATTACTCAGCTTTAGAAAGGAATGAAATACTGATACTACTACAATATGCTGAACTTCAAAGAATTAACCACAAATAATGAACATATTGAAATATATTGAACATAATGAAATAACCAGTCATATTGGATCACATTTTTCTATGATTCCATTTATACTAAATGTCTAGAGTAGGCAGGCTGCCTGGGTGGCTCAGTGAGTTAAGTGTCCAACTCTGGATTTTGACTCAAGACATGATCTAACAGTTTGTGGGATCAAGCCCCATGTCTGGCTCTGCACTGACAGTGTGGAGCCTATTTGGGATTGTCTCTCTCCCTCTCTCTATGTAGGACTTGAAATATGCTCCATAGCCAATGATTCCCACAAGTTGCAAGATATCATTCATTAAAACATATCAAGAAACCAAAACCAAAGCAAAAATGATAATTGTTGAATAATTTCTGTGAATATATTCCCTAAAACCAGGATTCACCTGAGCAAATGCCATATTTTAACCTTGTAGTTGTGTACACATATTAAAAAAGAGGAAATACATTATCCTCGGTGATTCTTAACTGAGTAGAAGGGAAATATGGAGAGAAGAATTTGTTGTTTGAAAAATCATATTTCAACTTACTATTGGTTTCATTTATTTCCAATCATAGTATTCGTTTAGATGTCCCAGATAAATCAAAGGAGGGTATGGGCTATTTCTGTTTTTCCAAAGAGCCCATGGGTCAAACTGAATTTTACAATTGCATTTGGTCTATTGTGTGTGTACCTATAAATGCACATACTATTTAAATATTCTGCACTCCTGCTAGATCACATCTTCAGTGAACAAGAGGTTATGTCTTCTGTGTCTTCCACATGGAGTCCTGGAAAGCATGGTATATATTTATGACACAACCTTGGTTTCTTCCATTGTAAATGCTGGATAAGGGCTATCTCTCTCACAATGACTATCAATGTGGGTGAATTTAAATAATAATATCCAAGAGGATATATACAAAGACTCTTAAGTTTAGCCCTGATATTTTCAATGGTAAATCTTCACTGAGAAGAAAACAAGTGAGGAGGAGAGACTGGGGATTTGGATATGGGGGGTTGTGCTGTGAGGCATTCACTGCATGGAACTCCTGGAGGTATGGCAAGGCCTACAGGCTTATGGAGGAACAGAGGGCACTGAGCAAGTGAGTGACCAGGTCCATAATGGGTGGTAGCATCTCCATACCCCTCACAGGTTGGCTTGCTGAGTAACATGAGCTCAGTCCTCTACTGTAGTGACAGCCACAGGCGTTGTGGCCATGTGATCCTTGAGCACTGTGGGTCTTGCTCCTTATCCTGGGTTTCTCTGCACTGCCCCATCTTTAGGAAAGCTGTGGTTGAGCCCACTGTAGCCAATTCAGGTACAAACTCAGGATAATGAGGATAAAGGTGATTTTGGTTTCATGTTAAGAGTTTTCTTGCTGTTCAGTTCATTGACTATAGGACTGCCTGTCAGATTTGGCAATTAAAATATAGCACACTTGTTACTTATGCATTTCAGATAAATGACAAGTAGTATTTTAGTATAAACATATCCCAAATATTTCACATTTCTCTGGGAGTCCTGTATTTTATCTGGCAACCCTAATTGGCTGATATTTCAGTTTCAGATATAGCATAGAATCATACAGTTAAGTGGAACATTTAGGATTTACTTATTCACTGCATTGCATTAGTTAAAACATGTCTGAACTATCCTAATCAGATTGGATCCTACGTTTCTTTTTTTCTCTTATTTTTAAATGTTTATTTTTGAGAGACAGAGAGAGACAGAACATGAGCAGGGGAGGGGCAGAGAGAGAGGAAGACACAGAATTTGAAGTAGGCTCCAGGCTCTGAACTGTTAGCACAGAGGCTGACACAGGGCTCGAACCCATGAACTGTAAGATCATGATCTGAGCTGAAGTCAGACACTTAACCAACTGAGCCACCCAAGCAATCCAAGATCCTACCTTTCTTAAAGAACTCCTTTACTTCAAGGAAATTCTAGAATCTATTCCAAATCCATTCTTGAGGCATCTTTAATTCATGTGCGTTTGTGGTGAATGTGTGTGTATGTGCACGTGTATGTACGTATGTGTGTGCTCATGCACATGCATCTGAGGGCATGCATATTTACATGTGTGTTCACATCCATATGACAGGTAGAAAGAAAGACTGTCTGAGTTTCATCCCTCTGTAAAACAAAGAAGTGTGTGCTTGAGGACCTGGGTTAGGTCCTGTGTCAGACTTGTCTTCTGTCATTTGTGAGCACTGGAATTACTGGTGAGTCATAGGGCCTGGCAGAATAGGACACTTTGTAACAGTCTCAGAAAATAGAAGATTATCTTAACAAAGACCTATTTATTCCACATTCTCAGGCAAGATCTCTTAAAAAAAAATGAAAGGCAGAATGAATAAAATATGCCAAATGATACTTTTAAAGGCAGGAGAATCATGTTTCTTGTACCTTAGCATATAATTTACCAAACTGAGATGTCAGTCATTATAAAATGCATGTGATCACTTTTTTTTTGGAGGTGTATAAACTTTCTAAAATGAGAAATGAAGGAGGCACTCAACATTTCATGCCAGGAGTCTGTTTATGAAGAAATTTTTTACATGTTGGAAGTACAGCTACTAGCAAATTTGATAAGTTATTCCTACATATGGAGAAAGAAATTCGTATTTTGACCTTCAAAGGTGAAAAAGGCACTTTGTGGCTTTATCCGATTTCATGGCAGACAACTATGTAAATTATGCAACTTGCTCTTGAGAACAGCAGAGTGGTCTCTTGATATTTTCTTTTCCTTGGTTTAGTTTCAAGATTAAGAAGTTGATGCAGCTGAATGGAAATAACTTATTTGTTATTACCTTTTTCAAATTTTTATCCATGTAAATTGTTTTCCCCAAAGAATAGAAAAGAATGATATAAATCACAGGCTGGTTGCCATCAACTCTGCAGTTATTTCTGAAACTTTCAGTGCAGTATGAGGTATGCATGTTTATGAATGTGTGTGTCTCTTTCCCCACCACTTTTGGTTAAGTTGTATTTAAAATAAGGGAGGATCTTTATTCCAATTCAAAGAATATTTCTGCAAAGGCAATTCCTCATTCTCCCTGCACAGGCTCCAGCTTCAATGTTTGATCTCCTCCAGTGTTGCCCCTGGCTGGCATTCTGGAGCCTCTTTCCTAAGCTGGACACCATGCCTCAAATGCCAGCAGAAAGGAAGAGGGTACTTGGCTGTGTTAAATAACAAATATCCAACTGAGTAAATTTGAAGATCTAATTGGTTTTATTCAACAATTAATGAATCAGGCAGCATCCCGTCTAGTAATAAAAGGGAGTTTTAAGGGCTATATGAATGGCAGGATTATTTTTTATTAATTTTTTTAATGTTTATTTTTGAGAGAGAGAGAGACAGAGTGCAAGCAGGGGAGGGGCAGAGAGAGAGAGGGGGAGACACACAACCTGAAATGGGGTCCAGGCTCTGAGCTGTCAGCACAGAGCTCAACACAGGGCTTGAACTAATGAACCATGAGATCATGACGAGAGTCAAATTTGGGTGCTTAACCAACTGATCCGCCCAGATGCCCCAATGAGAGTTTTTTTTTTTAAGTCAGAAAAGAGGTTGGAAAAAGAAATTATTAGTAAAGAATACATTGCGTCAAGCAAGTTCACCCTCCTAGGAAGGTGGAAAGGGTCCATTGAGCAGATTATTTCACTAGTGTTAACCAGGTGATTCCATGTTGACTGGCTGAAAGTTTTATTCCTGGGAAGGTGAAACAGTAGTTACATTAGGTATAAGTCTTGGTTTGCTGATGTGAGACTTAGCACAAGTGATACCATTTTTGTTCTGTTTTCTCTTTTTTAACAGCTATCCCCAATCTTCTTTTTTTCAGTATTCAATAATCTTTTATTCTACAAATATTTGTTCGAGACTGGACATCCCATTAAGCTCTGGGTTATAGTAGTGAGAGGATAAAACAAAGATCTGACCTTGCCCTCATAGGACTTACAGTCATGCAGAAATAGACATGAATACAATAATCACACAAACATTTTTTGTTCTGTACCAGGTGAACGTCTCTCAGAGGTGCATGACAGACACATTAGGGAGCTCAGAGACAGCTTCCCTGAGAAATATATAGCTAGGAGGCAATTTAGTTTGGCAAAGGCAGGGGGGGGTGGGAGAACAATACAGACAGTTTCACAGTGTATCCAAAGACCATCTAAGTGGAAGAGAACAGTGCATTGTTCAAGAAATCAGAAGAAACAGCATAATGAGAGCAAAGAATGAGAGGAGCATGGGGCAAGGTGAGGCTGAAGCCATTGATTGGGGCCAGGTTATGTAAGCTTCTGGAATACATGAAGGATTTTGATTGGGGGTGAAGATTAGTTTATGGGCTCAGTTTGTTCTTGAAAACCGTGTAGGTAGATTGCTATACCCTTCTAGCTGCCTGTGCATCTTGGTCACATATAACATCAGAATAGACGACCTGATATGGTTTGTCTTTATCTGTGGTGATAATCCAGCCTTCATAATTGCCAGAGTGCAGTCAAGAGAAAGCACAGGGAGACCAGTTAGAAAGATGTTTTCAGATAAAAGATAACAATGACTTTACCTTTCCAGGAAGCTTTCTATTTTTCCTGTAATTGAATTCCTGTCTGGTATCAGTTTCCTTCAGCTCAAACAACCTCTTTAACAATTCTTGAAGCAGAGGTCAGTTAGTGAAAACTTTGCTTTGCTTTTGTTTAAAAATCTCTCCCCTTGTTTTAAAAACTTATTTTTTTAAGTTTATTTATTTATTTTGAGAGAGACAGAGGCAGTGTAAGTGGGGGAGGGGCAGAGTGAGAGGAGGGAAGAGAGAGAATCTCAAGCAGGTTTGTCATGCCAGCACAGAGCCCGTTGTGGGGCTTGAACTCACCAAACCATGAAATCATGACCTGACCTAAAACCAAGAGTTGGATGCTTAACTGACTGAACTATCCAGACACCCCTTAAAAAACTTATTTTTGAAGAGTATTATTTCTAGACATAAAATCCTGGGTTGACAGTTTTTTCTTTCAGCACGTTAAAGATATCATTACATTTGTCTTCCGGACATTGTTTCTGATGAGACGTCATAAATAATCGTTACTGCTTATCCTTTGTAGATGGTGTGTCTTCAATCTTTGTTTTATTTCTTATATTCCACATATGAATGAACATGTGGTATTTGTCTTTCTCTGACTTATTTCACCTAACATTGTACCTTCTAGATACATCTATGTTGTTGCAAATGACAAGATTTCATTATTTTTTATGGCTTAATAATATTCCATTATAGATACATATACCACATCTTTATTAATTCATCCATGCACGTACCCTCGGTTGCTTCCATATCTTAGTTATTGTAAATGGCCAATGTTGCAATAATCATAAGTACATATATCTTTTAAAATTCATGTTTTTGTTTTCTCTGGGTGAATACTAAGTAGTGGAATTATTGGATCATATAGTAATTCTATTTGTATTTTTATTTTTTTAATTAATTTTTTTATTTTAGAGAGAGATAAAGAGAGTGTGAACATGGGAAGGGGGAGAGAGAGAAAGAGAGAGAGAGAGACAGAGAGAGAGACAGAGATTCCTAACCAGGCTCCATGTTCATCACAGAGTCTGATATGGGGCTTGAGCTCACGACCCTTGGATCATGACCTGAACTGAAATCAAGAATCAGACACTCAACTGACTGAGAACCAGGTGGCCCAGTAACTCTATTTTTAATTTTTTGAGAAACTTCCACACTGTTTCCCAGAGTGGCTGCACCAATTTACTTTCCCACCAACAGTAAACAAAGGTTCCTTTTTCTCTACATTTTTGCCAACACTGGTTATTTCTTGTGTTTTTGATTTTAGCCAATCTGACAGATATGAAGTGATATCTCATTGTGGTTTCAATTTGTGTTTCCCTGATGATTAGCGAGGTTGAACATCTCTTCATGAACCATCTGTATGTCTTCTTTAGAAAAATGTCTATTCATCTCCACCCATTTTTCAGTTGAATTGTTTGTTTTTTGGTGTGTGTTGAGTTGTATAAGTTCTTTATATATTTTGATATTAACCCTTTATTGGATACATCATTTGTAAATATCTTCTCCCATTCAGTAAGTTGTCTTTTTTTTGTTGTTGATGATTTCTTTCCTTTTTATTTTGATGTAGTCTCAAGAGTTAATTTTTGCTTTTGTTTCCCTTGCCTCAGAAGGCATATCTAGAAAACTGTAACCAATGTTAGAGAAATTACTACCTGTGTTATTTTCTAGAATTTTTATGGTTTTGGGCCTCACATTTAGGATTTTAATCCACTTTGAGTCTATTTTTGTGTGTAAGAAAGTGGTCTAGTTTCATTCTTTTGCATGTAGCTGTCCAATTTTCCCAACACCATTTGTTGAAGAGACTGTCTTTTTTTCATTGTATATTCTTGTGTCCTTTATCATAGATTAATTGAACATAAAAGCATGGGTTTATTTCTGGATTCTCTGTTCTAGTCCACTGATCTATGTGTCTATTGTTGGACCAGTACTGTACTGTTTTGATTCAGTGCTTTTTTTTTTCCTGCATGCTTTAATTAGGATTACTCTTACTGACTTTTCTTCAAGTTCACTAAAAATTTTCTTTAAAAATTTTTTTTAAATGTTTATTTTTGAGGGAGAGAGAGGGAAGTGCAGAGAGAGAGGGAGAGGGAGACAGAGAGTCCCAAGTGGGCTCTGTGCTGTAAGAACAAACTCAGGAACTGTGAGATCATACATGACTTGAGCTGAAATCAAGGGTCAGATGCTTAATTGATTGAGTCGCCCAGGCACCCCAAGTTCACTAAAACTTTTTTATGAAGTGTTCAATCTTCTTTTAAGTTCAGATGGTTAATTTTTATTTCAGACATTGAATTTTTCAGTTCTAGAATTTCCAACTTTAGTTTTATAAATTTCCAATTTATACTTTCTGTTTCTCTGCTGAGATATCCCATCTGTTTACTCATTCTGTCCACCTTTTCCTCTACATTCTTGCACATATTTTTAACACGTGTATGATGATCTTTATTTGCAAAACTCAATATCCATCATCTATGGATCTATTTATATAGGCTACTTCCCCAATTCCTGGTTTTGGATGATATTTTCTTGCTTCTTTGTACGTCTAATAATTTTTTATTATATGCTGGATTTGTGTATCCTCTGTTATGAATTATTCTGATTTACTTTAACAAATATTGAGTTTTGTTCTGATAGGCAGTTAATTTAGTAGTAGTTAGGCAGCAGCTATTAAAGATTGGTTTTGAGCTTTATTGGGATAGGTCAAGAGTATCACTTACTAGCAGGCCTGTAATAGCAGGGCTAGACCAGTGTTTATCAACAGTGGCACCATTGAATTATAGACTAGATGATTCTTTGCTGAGGAAGGGTTGGGGATATCATGTGTATTATAGGATGTTTAACAACATCTCTAGCCTTTATGTAGTAGATACAAGTACCATCCTCACAGGTGTGACAACCAAAAATAGCTCTCCACATTGTTAAATATTCCCTGGGGAATAAAATTATCCCAAATTTAGAACCATTAGGCTAGAATAACACTACACCATCTTAGCCACTACCCCTTGGTAAACTTTTTGGAATCTCAGTGGAATGCTTGGGATAGGTAGCAGGGTCTCTCTACTCTGGATGTTTGGAACTTCAAAATTCCATTCAACTCACAATCCCCAGCAGTTGTTCTCTGAGAGGATTTATAGAACCTCATTATATGCATGAGTACCTTAAATATTAGCCAAAGAGTCAAGGGAGTCTTTTTGTAGATACAGAGATCTTTCTCTCTGCAATCTTTCTTGTCCCCTTTATCCTGCTTTGCAAATTCCATCCTCCTTAGTGGCTTAGAACTCGGTCTTATTTTTGGGTTCTCTTTTCTTTTTTGAAAAATTTTTAATATAATTTATTGTCAAATTGGCTAACATACAGTGTGCACAGTACGTTCTTGTTTTGGGGGGTAGATTACTGTAGTTCATCATTTATTCTTGTTTTTGAAACTTGAAAAGAGTTTCCAGACAGAAAGTTGAGAAATACAGAGTTCACCATGTGGATTTTCCTACTCTTAAAGATTACATCCTATGTGGCCTGCTTTTCAGCGCCCCAAAACGGTAGGAGATAGTCTGTCATGGGCAGTAACTTGGCTATCTTTTCACTCTAATATATAGCCAACTGGAAAATAATGATAATTATTATAATTTTTATTGTCAGATTGGTTTCCATACAATAATACCCAGTGCTCATCCCAAACCGTGCTCTGCTCAGTGCCTGTCACCTGCTCTCCTTCCTCCCATTCCCACCTCAACCCTCGGTTCATTCTTAGTATTTAAGAGTTTCTTATGTTTTGACTCCCTCCCTCTCTGTGGCTTTTTTCCTTCCCCTTTTCCCCTCCCCCCTGGTTTTCTGTTAAGTCTCGCAAAGTCCACTGAGTGACACTGAGCATCGTTTCATGTGTCCGTTTGCCATTTGGATGTCTTCTTTGGAGAAGTGTCTATTCATATCTTCCGCCCATTTCTTCACTGGATTATTCGTTTTTCTGGTGTGGAGTTTGGTAAATTATTTATAGATTTTAGATACTAGTCCTTTATCCGATATGTCATTTGCGATTATCTTTTCCCATTCCATTGGTGCCTATCAGTTTTGTTGGTTGTTTCTTTTGCTGTGCAGAAGCTTTTTATCTTGATGAAGTCTCAGTAGCTCACTTTTGCTTTTAATTCCCTTGCCTTTGGAGATGTGTCGAGTAACAAATTGGTGTGTCTTAGGTCGAAGAGCCTTTTTCCTGCCTTCTTCTCTAGGATTTTGATGCTTTCATGTCTCGCGTTCGGATCCCTCTTCCATTTACACTTTATTTTTGTGAGTGGTGTAAGGAAGTGGTCTAGTTTCATTCTTTTGCATGTCGCTGTCCAGTTCTTCCAGCACCATTTATTAAAGAGGCTGTCCTTTTTCCATTGGATACTCTTTCCCGCTTTGTCAAAGATTAGTTGGCTATATACCTGCGGGTCCATTTCTGAGTATTCTATTCTATTCCATTGGTCTATGTGTCTGTTCTTGTGCCAATACCATACTCTCTTGATGACTACCGCTTTGTAGTAGAGGTTAAAGTACAGGATTGTGATGCCTCCTGCCTTGGTTTTATTCTTCAGTATTACTTTGGCTATTCGGGGTCTTTTGTGGTTCTATACAAATTTTAGGATTGTTTGCTCTAGCTTTGAAAGAATGCTGGTGCAATTTTGATTGGGATTGCATTGAATGTGTAGATTGCTTTGGGTAGTAGTGACATTTTAATGATATTTATTCTTCCAATTCATGAGCATGGGATGTTTTTCCATTACCTTGTGTCTTCCTCAATTTCCTCCATAAGTTTTTTATAGTTTTCAGCGTAGAGATCTTTTACAACTTTGGTTAGGTTTATTCCTAGGTATTTTATGGTTTTTGGTGCAATTGTGAATGGAATTCGCTTCTTTATTTCTCTTTCTATTGTTTCATTGTTGGTATATAGGCATGCCACCGATTTGTGTACATTGATTTTGTATCCTGCAACTTCGCCCAATTCATGGATCAGTTCTAGTAGGCTTTGGTGGATTCTGTCGGGTTTTCCATGTAAAATATCATGTTGTCTGCAAAAAGTGAGAGTTTGACTTCCCCCTTACCAATCTTGATGGCCTTTTATTTTGCTTTGTTGTCTGATTGCTGATGCCAGGACATCCAACACTATGTTAAATAGCAGTGATGAGAGTGGACACCCCTGTCGTGCTGTTGATCTCAGGGGGAAGGCTCTCGGTTTTTCCCCATTGAGGATGATATTAGCCGTGGGCTTTTCATAAATGGCTTTTATGATGTTTAAGTATGTTCCTTCTATCACGACTTCCTCGAGAGTTTTTATTAGGAAAGGGTGCTGTATTTTGTCAAATGCTTTCTCTGCATCAATTGACAGGATCATATGGCTCTTATCTTTTCTTTTGTTAATGTGATGTTATCAGGTTGATCGATTTGCGAATATTGAACCAGCCCTGTAACCCAGGGATGAATCCTACTTGATCATGGTGAATAATTCTTTTTATATGCTATTGGATTCGATTTGCTAGTATCTTGTTGAGAATTTTGCATCCATATTCATCAAGGATACTGTACTGTAATTCTCTTTCTTGGCTAGGTCTCTGTCTGGCTTGGGAATCAAAGTGATGCTGGCTTCATAGAACGAGTCTGGGAGTTTTCCTCCATGTCAGTTTTTTGGAACAATTAGAGGAGAATAGGTATTAACTCTGTTTTAAATGTCTGGCAAAATTCCCCAGGGAAACCATCAGGTCCAGGGCTTTTTTTTGTTGGGAGATTTTTGATAACTGATTCAATTTCTTCACTAGTTAGGATCTATTCAAGTTTTCTATTTCTTCCCGTTTGAGGTTTGGTAGCATGTGGCTTTTTAGGAATTTGTCCATTTCTTCCAGGTTGTCCAATTTGGTGGCATATAGTTTTTCATAGTATTCTCTGACAATTGCTTGTATTTCTGAGGGATTGGTTGTAATCACTCCCTTTTTGTTTGTGATTTTATCTGTTTGGGTTCTCTCTCTTCTTTTTGAGACACCTGGCTAGAGGCTTCTCAATTTTGTTTATTTTTTCAAAGAACCAGCTCTTGGTTTCATTAAACTGTTCCACTACTTTTTCTGTTTCCATATGATTAATTTCTGTCCTGATCTTTGTTATTTCTCTCTTTCTGCTGGTTTTGAGTTGTCTTAGCTCTTCTGCTTCTAGTTCCCTTAGGCGTGCTGTTAGAATTTGTGTTAGTGGATTTTCTTGTTTCTTGAGATGGGCCTGGATTGCAATATATTTCCCTCTCAGGACTACCTTTGCCACATCCCAAAGCGTTTGGATTATTGTATTTTCATTTTCATTAGTTTCCGTGTATTTTTTAAATTTCTTCTCTGATTGCTTGGTTGACCCATTCGTCTTTTAGTAGGTTATTCTTTAGCCTCCATGTTTTTGGGGATTTTCCATATTTTTTTCTGTGGTTGATTTCCAGTTTCAAAGCATTGTGGTATGAAATTGTCCATGGTATGATCTCAATTCTTTCATATTTATTCAGAGCTTCCCTGTGCCCCAAAATATGGTCTATCATGGAAAATGTACCATGTGCATTTGAGAAGAATATAAATTCCTTCGCTTCTGGATGAAGGGCCCTGAAGATGTCAGTTAGGCCCACCTGTTCCCATGTGTCGTTCAGGCCCATTGTTTCTATGGTGATTTTCTGTTTAGTGGATCTATCCAATGCTGAGAGTGGAGTGTTAAGGTCCCCTACAATTTGGATATTTTTATCTATAAGATTTGCTCATATTTGTAATTAGTTGTTTTACAAATTTGGGTGCCCCCAAATTCGGTGCGTAGATATTTGTAATTATTAGCTCTTCCTGCTGGATAGTCCCTGTGATTTTTATATAATGCCCTTCTTCATCTCTTATTACATCCTTTACTTTAAAGTCCAGCTTGTCTGATATAAGTGTGGCTACTCCAGCTTTCTTCTTACTTACTGTACCATGGAAGATATTTCTCCATCCCCTCACTTTTAATCTGAACGTGTCCTCAGGTCTAAAATGAGTCTCTTGAATACAGCAAATAGATGGGTCTTGTTTTTTAGTCCATTCTTTTACCATATATCTTTTGTTTGGAGCATTGAGTCCATTTACATTCAGCATTAATATTGAAAAATATGGGTGTATTTGTCACTGTGTTATATGTAGGTTTCATGCTTGTAAGGCTGTCTCTGGTAGTTTGTGTTCTTTACAACCTTTCCTTCAGAGAGTGCCCCTCAGGATCTCTTGTAAGGGTGTTTTATTTAGGATGAATTCCTTTAGTTTTTGTTTCTTTGGGTAAACCTTGATCTGTCCTTCCATTCTGAATGACAGGCTGGCCGGATACAGGATTCTTGGTTGCATATTCTTCCTTTCATCACATTGAACATATCCTGCCATTCCTTTATGGCTTGCCAAGTTTCTGTAGATAAGTCTGCTACAGCCCTTGTGTGTCTACCTTTGTATGTTAAGGCCCATTTTTCCCTAGCTGCTTTCAGAATTCTCTCTCTGTCCTTATTTTTGCCAGTTTCACTATGATGTGTCATGCAGAAGGTTATTTCAAGTTATGTCTGAGGGGAGTTCTCTGTGCCTCTTGGATTTCCATGCCCATTTCCTTCCTCACGTTGGGGAAGTTCTCAGCAATGATTTGTTCAAGTACCCCTTCAACTCCTTTCTCTCTGTCATCTTCCTCTGGAATTCCTATGATATGGATATTGTTCCATTTGTCACTCAGCTGTCGAATTCTCCTTTCCTGTTCCTGAATCGGCTTCTCTCTCTTTTTCTCTGCTTCTTTTTCTATAATTTTATCTTCTAGTTCACCTATTCTCTCTTCTGCCTCTTCAATCCGTGCTGTGGCTGCCTCCAATTTGTTTTGCACCTCATTTAAAGCATTTTTAAATTCCTCCTGAGCGTTTTTAAGGTCCTTGATCTCTGCAGAGAGGGACCTCCTGCATTTTTCTATGCTTTTTTCAAGCCCAGTGCTTAGTTTTATGTTTATCATTCTATATTCATGTTCTGTTATGTTTCTTATATCTCTTTTCATCTATTCTTGAGTTGTCACTACTTCTCGTAGTTTCCTTTGAGGAGAATTCTTCCATTTTGTCAGTTTGGCTAGGGGTGTTTTGGATGGTTTCTTGAGATCGCCCTGGAAAGGAAAACAGACTGATAGACAAACAAAACAGAAGCACTCAAACGTACCGACAAATGATACAGACAAGTGGTTCACAACAGAAAAAAGAATAACAAATGATACTCTGAGGGCATGTGACCTGAAGTACCAGCTACACATTAAGGACAGGGTGTGCACTGTGCTGATAGCAGAGCCTATACAGAGAGAGTAATGACAGGTGTGGGGGGGAGAAAAAAATGAACTTTGACCAGGTCGAGAGATTGAAGGCCTTACTCTAGATAGAGGGAAATCAGGATAAGGATGGATGTAAGGAAAAAGGAATGAAGATAGATATGTCCCAGATGAACTATGTGGCCTGGTTATTCCAGAGAGAGAGTTAAGTAAGTATAGAAGGAGGTGTAGAACATGCATTGAGAGAGTGGGTTAAACGTCTCTTTAAGCCAGCCAATACCCTGGATGGCCACCTCAGGGGTGGGGATCAGCAAGAAGGAGAAAGAGGAGCATATATTTTAAAATGAAGAACTGACCTGGAGTTACTCCAGGCAGCAGTATTATCTCTGTTTCTATTCCTCCCGCAGCAAGGTGTCTCTCCTATGAGGAGGGACGTGGTTTTGTGTAGGCGGGTCCCGCCTCCACTGCGTAGGGATGACTTCTTGCGGCAGGTTTTTGTGGGCTTGGGCGACAACAATGGCTTCTATCTAGTCCCTTCTTCCCAGTCATTGAGTCTCTAATCGCCCCTTGTTTCTGTCCTCGCTTTGCAAGGGGCGCCAGCATCGTGAGGTTTGTTGGGCAGTCATGCACCCCACGTTTATCCACGTTTTGACACTCTTTGCCTGCTACACCCAGTTTCACTGTAAATTGTGTCCCTGGGTTAGAAGTGATCTGCAGGCGGTTTGGCACCTCTGTCTGAAGCAAGCTGACTGGGCTGCCACTGCTTGCTCCAGCGTGAGGAGAGTTTTGTTGAGCGTTCTGTTGTTAGCAATGGAACTTCTCTTCAAAAGCCCTGCAGTTAGGGACTGGATGATGGTCTCTCTCTCTCTCTCTCTCTGTCCGTTTTTTTCTCTCGTTTGAATGTGGCCTGCTCTGCACTTTCCTGGATTTCTCTGAAGAAGGCTCTCCCTCCCCTCAGCTCTCTACCCCGCAGTTCGTTTTATCTGCTCCAGATTACACTCACGTTTCTGGGTTTCGCTTTCCATTCCTTGTAGACTGCAACACCTTTCCTCCTAGATTCTTGGGGCTGAGAGTCCTTTGGTTTCAGTCCTTCTCAGTTTGAAAGACATGGGGAATACTGGGTCCCCTACTCCTCTGCCATTTTGCCCAATCTCTCTTTCTATTTTTTAATTGATGTATATATATATTTTTTTCAACTTTTAATTAGTCTTTACACCCAGCATGGATCCCAACAGGTGGAGCTGACATCAACTCATGACCCTGAAATCAAGACCTGAACTGAGATTAAGAGTCAGACACCTAACCTACTGAGCCACCCAGGTGCCCCTGATTATTAATTATTTAAATGGAAACAATTACTATCATGTATGAAGAGGAAAAGATGTTAGAAGTACAAAGCAAAACAATACTAACCAGCAATAAAATAATCCTAATTTCATATGTGTGGAGCACTCTCAATGAACAATTCTAACATTTAAACCTCTTTAAATTTCATTTGACTAATTCAGGAAGTGGAATGCATGGCACTATATTATAATAATATGATTGTTATTTGTATGCCCTGGAATTAAGATTCTATTCTGTTGTTTATAAAATGCTTATCACTATAAGAAAACAGCTCATTGATAATCCGAACTTCTTTAAATGAAGAAATTGCAGCCAAATGAAGGCAAATGATTTGTTCAGCACCACACAAATAGTAAATCTTAGAGTTAAATTTCAAAGTCAGGTTTCTTTCTCGTCTTTTCCTTTTTTCAATTTACCTTGCTCAAACTCTGGAGCTAGAAGCTCTTCCTTTCTGTACTAACAGATGCGCTCTGTGTATAAAAAGTTAGGTAGTAGGGGCACCTGAGTGGCTCAGTCGGTTGAGCGTCTGACTTCAGCTCAGGTCATGATCTCACCGTCTGTGAGTTCGAGCCTCGCATCAGGCTCTGTGCTGACAGCTCAGAGCCTGGAGCCTGCTTCGGATTCTGTGTCTCCATCTCTCTCTGCCCCTCCCCTGTTCATGGTCTGTCTCTGTCTCACAAATAAGTAAACATTAAAAAAAATCTTAAAAATAAAAGTTAGGGAGTAGTCTGGTGTCTCCTCTTGTTACCTATCTATCATAGTCACTAATTCAGGAAACAAATGGGTAAGCCCTGGCCTACTGCCTTGGCTGACTGCTCTGTCCCAGGGAATCCTAAGGAGGCTGGAAAGATTGAAAGTGTAGCTCCTGGCTGGGTTTGCCAACCCAGTTGCTGAACAAACGTGAGTAAACTCATCACAATAGAAGCCAATAACTGAAGAGACAAAGATTTGGAAAAGAGAAAAGGAGAAATTTATATTGGGTGCCTGCAGCCAGGGGAAATGGCAGGCTAAAGCCTTAGCAACAAACCTCTCTGCCTACAAGATGGACATCTATAGTATTATATGGAGAAGTCAAGGAGTTATCTGTAAGAGAGCAGGAAAAGAGCATGTGATCACTAGTGGGGGTCCATAGTGTTTAACACATGATCATAGATAGGGGACACAATGTATAGGATGTGGTCTTTTAGGCATTTCTTCACTACTAGGGCTTTCTTGTATGGTCATTGAAATGTTCCAGTCATTGTGAAACATCATCGTCAATGTCTCAGAAGTGCAATAACAAATAAGAACAATGGGTTTTAGTTAGAGCATAAGTTAAATAGTCTTGTCTACTTCTGGTTTTAACTACTGGGGTCTATAGTTGAGCAAAAGGGCTTGCTAATACTCTCTGTTTATTTTTAGTTTCTTTCAAAACTTCTGTAATAAACAGATTACTTGCTATAATGGAAAGAATTTGGCTTGGAAGATAAAAGATATGGATTCTACTCTTAGTGCAATCATTGATGGTCCCACGATCTGACAAGTGATTGATTTACTGTTCTAAATTTCGGTCCTCACATTTAAATTGTATCATTTTTTTTTTTACATTTTTACATTTTTATTTATTTTTGAGAGAGAGAAAGAGAGAGAGAGAGAGAGACAGACAGACAGACAGAGTCTGAGCAGGAGAGGAGCAGAGATTGAGGGAATCACAGAATCTGAAGGGTGTTCCAGACTCTGAGCTGACAGCACAGAGTCTGACATGGTGCTTGAACTCATGAACCATGAGATCATGACCTGAGTGATAGTTGGAGTCTTAGCCAATTGAGCCACCACCCAGGCATGCCTAAATTGTATCACTTCTAATGTTTCTACCAGTTATAACATTCAACAGAATATTGGAACATGTCGTATGCTTACCTCTCTGAAGAAAGTAGTAAAAATGGAAGGGAATCAGCATTGTGTTTTTTATAGCGTTCAAGGACCCACTTTCTTTTTTTTCTTTTTTTTTAATGAAAAAAATTTTTTTTCTAATGTTTATTCATTTTTTAGACAGAGAGAGAGACAGAGTATGAGCACAGGAGGGTCTGAGAGAGAGAGGAAGACACAGAATCCGAAGCTGGCTCCAGGCTCTGAGCTGTCAGCACAGTGCCCGACACGGGGCCCAAACTCACGAACTGTGAGATCATGACCCGAACCGAAGTCAGACACCCAACCAACTGAGCCACCCAGGCTCCAGGACCCAATTTCAACGTTGAGGGATGGGGAACCAAGCAATTCTTAGACACCAGCAGGGTGACTGAGAATTCAACTCAATTCTGACAATATCCACCCAGAGATTCAACAGATTACAGGCTCATTCCTATAAGACTGAACCCTATGTCCCACTTCAAATACCGGTCAAAAGTCCCAGGTTCCAACAATCTCCTCTGGTTCAATTAATTTGCTAGAATGGCTCAAAGAACTCAGGGAAACATTTACTGTTACCGGTTCATTAACTGATATGGTAAAGGATACCAATTAACAGCCAGATGAAGAGATAGAAGATGAAGTCCTCAACAAACGAGCCTCTGTCCTTGTGGAGGTTGGATCTGGCTTTAATGCACATGGAAGCATTCTGGTTTTTCAAATGTGGAAGCTCTCCAAAAAAAGAACCAAAAACCTGTCCTCTTGGGTTTTTATGGAGGCTTCATTATGTAGTTATGCTTAACAAAGTCATTGGCCATTGTGATTCAATTCAGATCCTTTTTCTTTCCTCTCCCCACAAGTGGAAGTAATGGGTGGGCGGGGGAGAGGGGGAGGGGGGAGTGTGAATGAAAATTCCTATCTTCTAATCACCTGGTTGATCCCCATGGCAATCGGCCTCAGTCTTAGGTGGGGTCTAAAAGTCATCTCATTAACATAACGAAAGTTGTGTTACCACTCTCAACACCTAGGAAATTCCTAGGGTTTTGGGATCTGTGAGCCAGGAACTGTGGATGAAGAGCTAATATATTTAGAGAAATATATTTTAGTTATTTGAATGAAAAAATACATATTTCTTTTAAATCACAATATCACAACGTTTTATCCCTGTGAGTATGTGATTATGGGAGAATTATTTCTTACTGCTGTTTGTGTGTGTATGTGTATTTGGGGAGAATAAGCAACATTGTAGAATTTTAAAGAGTAGTTAAGGATATGTGTAAGAAAGCTGACAACATATAATGTTTAATGAAACTATTAGGACAGTAAATCACCATGACCAAGACCAGTAAATCAACATGACCATTGTGCTATTTTCCAATTTAAAATCTTTACAATTTACTAAAGTGTTTATGTGTTAAAACTATGGCCTTCTGTATTTTCCCTTTCTCTTTTCAGGAAGGAAACACATTTTAAAAACTTTAAGTTCTTATGGAAGTTAACTGTGTAGTGGTATACAGGGTTTAAAAACACATTTAAAACACGTTTAGTCATTTTTTTCTGTTTCTTCTTGCTTTATAGGTTACTTTTGCCATAAAAATGGTAGATCATGTTGACAATATTGGTTAATTTAGAAGTGCTATGAATGAAGTTGGAGGGAGAAGCAGAAGCAGTGCAACTGGAATAGAACACCAGAAGACAAAATATAAAAGAAATATTCCCTTTATATCTTAGTATTTCATTTATGAGTTATTTCCCCAAGTACTTCAGTAGATGCAACTCTCTGTAACTTTCATATGCAGCCAGCAGTTAATATAAGCTTGTCTTCTTCAGTGTATGGGGATAGATTTATTGAGCTGATAATATTTGCTCACTCTTCTTTTCAGTGATGATTTATTTAAATTATCCAACTAATTTAAATTTAATAAGAAAGGGACTTTGCACGTTGCTTTATTGAAACTAGATTCATCATCTGTAAAAACACTGCAGTATTCAAGATTAGTGCAAAAGTGGCAATAACTGTTACAGGATTTAATTAAAAACAACAAATCATTTGGTCAGTGGTAATGGATGCTCCACACAACCCATTGGATACATGACTATTTAAGGAGCCAATATTTTAAACTTAAAACATTTGGTTAGACAAGATCATTGAGCTGATGGATATTTGGTAAAACAATGGTTTTCCTTTGATGTGGGGACCGCAGGGCTGACTGGCCAGGGGAAAGTTCCAGTTGTTTTTGCTTCCCTTTAATTTGCAGTGTTAGAGGAAAAAAAAAGATACATTTTCTGGATGAAGGTCAATAACATAGAGGGGATTTTCTGGGGAAGCCATTTACTGCTAATTATAGAAAGTGCCTAAAGCTCTCTGTGGTGCTATGAGGTTTTTACTCAGCTCTTTTCATTCAGGGCAAGCAATGGACTAAAAAGTGTTGAGATTTATGTGTAGCTATTCATAGCATGACCGTCATTCATCTCTTGCTTGGAATTTTCAGAAGGCACAGACTCTCATGCATTCTTCTCTTCCCCTTTTCTCTCTTCGTCCTGTTGGCTTCAGATCAGCTTATGACCTGATTATCTTGAGGATTAGCAGAAGGGCATGGGGAATGAGGGTGCCTGCTCGTCCACACAAAATGGCCATAAAGGGTACATTTCTTTGAAATAAACAAATGAGATCTTTAGACTATTTGAGTTAATAGATATTTCTATACATCTGCAAGAGAAAATTATATAACGTTCACAGAAGTGTTCACAGAAGTGTCTTAGAAATATGTGCATTATCTATCTCTATATATTATGAAGGTAGAGTGATTATTATTACTTAGGTTGGATCTTACAGAGATGTTTTGGTGATGAAGCTCAGACAAACTAGCTGATACACATGTATAAGACCATCCTTTGTGGCAACCTTTGGCAAACTCCATCTAGAGTATGTACTTCTAACTAGGTGTCTTAGAAGAGCTGGTTTAGAAGAACATAGGTTACACATGTCTCTACTATCCCAGACACCTTTTATTGATGCTCATCTTTCACTCTACCTCCCTACCTTCAAATGTCCTGTGACAGTCTATTTTTTCTTGTTTCCATCTTTTATTTTTTATTTTTATTTATTTATTCTTTTAAAGTTTATCTATTTTGAGAGAGACAGAGAACAAGTGGGAAAGAGGTAGAAAGAGAGGGAGACAGAGAATCCCAAGCACTGACAGTGTGGAGCCTGATATGGGCCTTGAACTCATGAAACCATGAGATCATGATTTGAACCAAAACCAAAAGTCAGATGCTTAAACAACTGAGCGACCCAGACACCCCCATCTTTTTTCTAATCTTTATTTATTTATTTTGAGAGAGAGAGAATCCCAAGCTGGTTCCGCACTGTCAGTGAGGAGCCCAATGTGGAACTCCATCTCACAAACCTGAGATCATGACTTGAGCTGAAATCATGAGTTAAATACTCAACTGACTGAGGCACCCAGGCACCCCTCTTGTTTCCATACGTTTGACAAGAGTTTATTTATGAATGTTTTTGTATCCATTGTCTTGTAACCTCTTTTAGGGATATTTACTTTATTTTTATTTTTATGTTTTTGGATATTCACTTTTAGACTAACATATAATTGTAGAATCAATGGTGCCATGTCTTTAAGATACTGCAGGCATTTTCCCTCAATTGAAGAGATATGGTAGGAGAGTAGAGGAACAGAAATCAGCTTCTCATGAGCCAGAGAGTACATTTCTCCTCTCAGATCACAGTTGATTTCAAAGTCAGAATTCCTTTCTAAGACATAAGCTGGAGTGGTTTGTACCTCAAGTGTTTGTTTTTCTTTCTACAAAGATATATATCTTTTTGAGTGAATATCACTTACCTATAAAGACCAATGACTGAAATGGATGATTTTTGCTGGCCTAACTATTTACTTTATGAGGGTGAAAATAGACCACTTAATATTAGGACACAAATATCAATGTAAATCTGAAAGAAAAATGGGGGCTTGGCTGTTGCAGGAAGCTTTTTGTTAATGCTGAGAGTTTATAACAAAGGCACAGTTCTCTTTTTGCTCAGGTTGTATAATTAGAGGAAGTGAATTACAACAGATTTCCTGAGCAAGACTAAAATTGATGATGGGATTCATAGGGCAGCATTTGAGATTCATAGGTTTCTAAATGTACAGACTGCATTCAGCGTCTGATATTGCTAAAAACCAGTATTTTTTGTTTTATCTTTTGTAGCGTATGGTCTGCAATTTTGTTTATACCTCTTGCCAAATGTGATATTACAAGAGTAGAACATTATTACATGCTCAATGATTGGAAAGGCCAAAGAGGATGGAACATGAACATGAAGTCTTGATACCACTAGAATGAAAGAAACACGGGGCGTCAGAAAAATTGCCTTCATTGTGAAGGATGAGCCTTGGACAGTGAGCTGAGTTTTGCTCATGTCAATTTGCCGCAGGAGGAATTGCTTCTTTTTAATCTGTGAAAACTGGCAGTCTGGAAGACCAGAGGCGAGCACAAAACTCCTGGGCTTGGATGGGAGCGGGTGAGGCTCTGGGCTGGAGGAGACCCTCTTTGCTTTCACTGAGTGTTTTTAGGCTTTGACACTCATCGGAATCCTTCATTTGTAAAAGCCGATGTGCTTAGAACATAAGCTCCTCTGCCTGGTCCCCTACTTTTTCCTCCTCTCCAAAATTGGGAGAGGGTGTGCCTGTCTTGGAGAAAAGACATTTTCACATGTTTCATTCAACTGGTGAGATGGGCAGCTGGCATGTGGGTATGGGAAAAGTCCTTGGAGGTCAAAAAAGTCACCTCAGAATACCAAAAGAAGTCAAAATTCAGTGTGTTTGTGTAATAGAGTGGGGCCTTCACGTTCCCTTAACATGCCTGCCTCTCAGCACAGGGCAGAGCTGTGCCCTTGGCCTCTGCTCCAGTTCACTAGACCCATAACTAGGAGCTCACGACTTCTCACAAAGATTGTGGCAATATAGAGACAGATTCCACAGAGCATCTTAAGAACAAATAGATTCAGATATATGTGTAAAAAGTGAAAAGACAGAAAATCTACCAAGGACCAGGACTGAGTTGCGGCTATTTAAAATAAACATTTTGCTTTCTTTTGTAGCATTTTCATTAATGTTTCCCCCTTACTTCCTTTTCCTCTTCATCCTTCTCCTTCTTCCCTCTCTCTACCCT
Source organism: Paguma larvata (assembly GCA_030068075.1). NCBI lineage: Eukaryota > Metazoa > Chordata > Mammalia > Carnivora > Viverridae > Paguma > Paguma larvata. The sequence goes on from CM057827.1 coordinate 117,621,112, forward strand.
TTTCTTCTGTCACTCCCCCCATCTCCTGGAGATTAGAGTCACAGGTAATTAACTAGGAAAACTTTGAAAGAGAAGCTGAGCACATGGATCAGGATCACAGGTTTGTAAACATCCAAACTGAAATGTCATCTTCCTGGAAGTGTGATGAGTTCGAGGACCCAGCCTGCTTGATGAGGAACAGCCTTCTCTTCCTCCTTTCCTCTCCTTCCCTCTTCCCCTCCTTCCATTCTTCCCTTTGCACCTTTTGTTTATTTACTCAACAATCACTTCTGGAGCATCTGTTAACTGTCACATGTAAACGCAGTTTGCTGGAATACAAGAGAGGATTTACAAACCATTTCATCACAAGGGAACCTAAAGCATACATGAGTTTAGTCAGTATTTTCTCACTGTCTACTGTGCCAAAATGCCATGTGGAGATTTAAAAAAAAGAAGAAGAAAGCTTGCACAGTACTTTTGGAAAGTTCCTTCCTGCTTTCCTTCCATACTTGTTGTATTATTATTTTATTGTGTTTTTCCTTTGCCCCCAATTAATGTACCAGCCTCTATGCTAAGCTCAGGTGATAAAGATTCCTACAGTGACATCGAGTTGTCATGTGTCTGCTTAGCTCTAGGAGAAGATGCACATAGATGCCAAGAGGTCATGGCAAAGCCTGAGACTGGAGGCGGTGTGGGTTAAAGTGGTTTCTCAAGAATACTACCAAGAGAAGTAAACTAAAGATTGATTTCATCTAAAACACATCTTTCCCAGGGATATGCAAATACGCTGAGCAATGTATTTACTTTTAATTGCCTTTCACTGTCTTACATCCCTGAAGTCCTATTGGACCCTAAAAATAGAAGCTCTGAAATGCAAACAAGACCTTCTTCCAAGCAACCCATTTGAAACCACATAAAAATATTATCTTAGGACATATCTAGACTGATTTCTTTTCATGAATGAGATGAAAATTTCAAAGTTACTGTCTGCTAGAAAAACCTTCTTCGTTTACACCTTATCAACAGAAGTGACAGCTGTGGCATCTCAGGGTGTTGCTGGTGGCTGTGCTCAGCAGATGTGGTCATCTTGGAAAAGCCTCTTAACAGGAATGGTCTTGGAGGTAAAGATATCTGTCCCAATTAGTGACTAAACATTTGGTACCATTTACTCAGATTTTTCTGCTTTCAATGCACAAAAATACTTTCCCTGTATAGGAGTATACTGCAAGAAGTCTCAGTCCTGTTTTGTTTTTTAAATGGCTCTAACAGAAAGATCCAAAGTAATTAAGCTTATTACTGAAAGTGTTAGTTTATGACATGCAAAAATATGAATCCATGTTTCAAAGAAATAGGGAAATACTTGATAAATACAATTTGGAAACTAGAAACCTGTCCAATTACTTTTTGACCTCCAAAGCAGTAACTGATGGGCCAACTTTTTAAAGCTCAAAAGAAGAGAAAGTAAAGATAAGTGTTCTGAGAAAAACAAAACAAAAACGTAGTTTCAGGTTTTTCTTACAATTGTAATAAATCTACTTTGTCAAGATTCGAGAATTTTGGGGAAATATTGGATGCCAGTTCCACCATATAATTTTATCTATTTAAGTAAGTTTCCAAACTTAATTTCAGTTTATATTGAGGAGTTACTCTTAGATATTTGGTACAAAGTTAGATTTGTCTGTGATTTCATCTGTGTACAGATTTGAGATTTTTTTTTAAGAACAAAATTAAAGTAAAATACAAAAGTAGAGATGGGGGTGAGTGGAAAAATAGCTCCTTATTTAGGATCGACCAAGCTAAAATTTATTTAATTTCAAATGGCCCATAGCTCTTATGAAAAGCATATTCAAGAATCTATTACTTCATACCGAAACTGAAAATTCTGCATCAAAATGTATTGCCACAAGAATGCTGTAAAGCAAATAACTGCAAAAATCTTAGTAATGCATAATAATATGTAGCTGTACCTGCTATGCCTGAGATTAGCTTTCCATGTTGGCAAGGTAGTTTCACTGTCTTGACTGCGCTTATTAACAATTGAGGAGTCAGCCCATAATTGGTAAATCTAGGCCAGGCTTGGCTAGCAACTGAACTAACTAGGCTCATTCTACATGACTCTTATACTTCATCAGACTAGGTCTGGTGTGTTTTTATGGTAATGGCTATTGGCAAAAGAGAATAAGTGGAAATATGCAAAGACTCTTGAGAACTAAAATCAAAACTGAGATATCACCACTTTTGTTCTATTGACTAAACATTTCTCAAAGCTAGCACAGATTCAAGGAACAGCCCTTGTTTCCTTAGTAAGAGGATCTGCAAAGTCACATGACTGTGAATGAAAAGAGAAGTGAATAATTGCCATTAATGCAATTAATTGACACAACCTGCTATTAAAAAGTTAGGGTCAGCTCTGTGATCTGAGGTTGGGCCATTGTGAGGCACTGGAGGAGGCAAGATGGCAGTGGAGAGAAGGGACATCTTTTATCAGGGCCCCAAGCTCATGGTGGGCTTAAAAAATGACATGGTATTTATTTGGTATTAGAACAGTCTCCTCATTAATTCATATCAAGTTTGATATTGGGTAAAAATAGTTTTTGCATTTCTAGAGGAAAACAAGTCCACAATGGTAGTTGTTTGCTGCTTTGTTTTGTTTTCACATATTTTCATTTTGGTATCATGGTTAGTGGTTTCAATACCTGAAAGTGGCCTGGGCCCTTCAGGTCCTCTAAATGTGACTGGCTAAGGCAGACCTGTAGAGAACCAATGGATCCTACTGATACAGCCTGTGCTAAAGGGGAAGCATGTACAATGACAAGCATGATCATCGCTTGGCAAAGATCTCTGAATTGGGAACAATGGAACATGGGACAGGCATATTGGGAGCCAGGATAACTAGACTATTAAAGCCTCGTCTAGAGTCAGAATGGCTTCTTTGGAAGGCTCTAATACTTACTAGCTGGGGTGACCTTGGCTAAGTTATTGAATCTCTCTGCCTCAGTTTCTTCATCTTTCAAATAAAAACAGCTTTTACCTTATAAGATTGGTTGGAAACTAGTGTAGTAATAATAGTAGAGCATTTAGCTTAGGCTTGGTGCATAACAAGCAAGACTTTCATTATTTAATTATTGGTTGTTCTTTAGGGAGGAGCCTGTGGGCTGTCTGAGAAGTGGGTGTAACTGCAGAAGCACTGTACACAGTATAGGTGGGTGAAAGGCATGTTCTGATGAGAAGCAGAAGTCAGGGAACTCTGCCAACCATTAGCACCACCCAGGGTTGTCCCTGTTTGTACATGACCACTGCTCCTTGGCAAAATTGTGTCCTCTTATTTTTCTAGTAACTATTTTAAATTGAAAACCAGACCTTCCCATAAATAAGAGTTCAAGCAATCACAGAAATGATATTAAATAAAGAAGAAATAACCAATTTATGAGTATTCCTCAGACAGTAATTAGTTGCAACCATTTGCCATGATGTAAAATATATTACTTTTTCAAGAGATCCAAAATTAATTGTATTCCAAATTAGTTTCTATCTTAGGTTGTCAATTCACTTTTCTTCCTACAAATCGTTTGTGGCTAAAGATGTTTTAATACTGTTAGGAAATAGCAGGAGCACCATTCCATTATTCTTACATTAATAATCATAATTTTTAATTACTTAGATTCTCTCCCTGAGGAAGAAACTGATTGTTCTCAAATTATGAATGTCTACAATAATAATCTCTCCCACGCACAAGTCTGTTACAGAGAAGCATTTTCCACTAAATTCTTGAATACAAATTATCCCAAGAGCAATAGCAGAGATGAACTGTGATAAGAACCAAAGAATTTTTAGAAAAGTAGGTTTAAAGGTTAAGCAAGATGGGATGGATTTTTGTTTTTGAAATTTGATAATGCTAGGTAAAGCAAGTGGGAAATGATTCCTTCTCACTTTTGCCACCTTTGGTCACATTTGGGTGTGTGGAGGAATGTATTAACTATATTAACCATGTTCGTAGACTCTCTAAACTTGATGCTTTAACATCTGCTCTCCCTGAATATGCCGAACATGGACACCAGATGACGTCTGAATCCTCCGATCTTGGTCTCCTGCCTCCCTCATCACCCCTCACTCTTATCTTTGGGAAGGCTCTTCCTCCTAAGGGTTCACTTTTCAAAAATATGGTAACTAATTGGGAGTCTACACCCCCACCACCTCTTCCTTGGGCTCTCACACTCCAGGCTACTATCCTCTGCCTTAACTTCCCTAGGACTAGGGACAATCCCTATGCCCCAAAGCTCACTGAAATTATTCAAACCAGCCAATTCTGCCTTGCCTGTTTCTTCACATGGAAATCATAATAAAATCTCTTGCTTATTATGTGTCCCTCTTGTTCTCCTTGCCTCCTGATCAAACCCAGTATTTCATTGTGTGGGCCTCCATGCAAGGTGTATTTCTTGGGATCTTTAGTTTAATAACTATCTTTTTGTTTTAATTTTTAATGTTTTTTTTATTAATTTTTTAATGTTTATTTATTTTAGAGAAAGAGAGAGAGCAAGTGGGGGAGGAGCAGAGAGAGAGGGAGAGAAAATCCCAAGCAGATTCAGTGCTGTCAGCACAGAGCCCAATGTGAGGCTTGAGTTCACGAATCATGAGATCATGACCTGATTGGAAATCATGAGCTGGATGCTTAACCTACTGAGCGACCCAAGTGCCCCAATAACTATCTTTTTAATGGCAGTCATCTCCTGATCTGCTAGACTTACCATACCTAAATGATAAGGCAAATAAGTTAAAAAAAAAAAGAGTAAACCTGATAGGGTCTGCTCATGGGGTTGTTTGTGTGTGCCCTGGAGCCTCAGGGAGAATGGATTGGAAAGAGGGACCTGCTTCGTAGATGACCCACTGACCACATTGTAAATTCTAGAAATTGTCCTAAAACATCAGAAGATGGAGCAAGTGGCAAATCTGTGTGCCCTGGGAAAGTGATGGTAGGTGCCTACAACCGTTATTTGATTATATGTTTTCCTGTCATCCAGGTTTATATTTTATATATTAGTAATGTTTAAAATTATTTATGGACATTTGGTGTCACTTCTAACATGTAAAGAACTTGGAAGTCATCACTCTCATTCTCACAAAAAGAAAAAAGCTGAAGAAACTGAAATCAGTGACTTGTCTTAGACCCATCAGAGGATTGAAATTGATGAGGGAGCATAAGGCAAGCTAAGGACAAAGCACAAGCTAGCATTACCACCTCCCCCACCCCAGGTGGGATATGTGTGACATTCCGCAGACACTCCCAGCTACCCAAAAACAAAGGAAATGACAGAAAACAAATGGTTAAACAGATAGAGTCTCCATAAGTTTACAAATATCTTAGTACAATTACAAGAAAAGGACAATCTTATCAATAGCCTAATGTCTAGAAACTCCCTACTGTCCTAATATTTGTACTTTGCTAGAGGAAAAAACAATCTTAGCTTGACAATAGCTAGGCCTTCAGTAATCTGTGAGTCTTTAGCATATGGAAAATCCCTTTAAGAAATTTCCTTTTGACTTTACCTCCCCAGCCCCATATAATATATAAACAGTCACTCTTCACAACCCCAATGCAGGTCTTTCAACCCACAGGTCCTGTCCCCATGCTTTAATAAAATCATCTTATTGTACTTATTGTAAGAATTCTTTCTTGGCCATCAGCTCTGAACTTCCCCATCACCCTAAAACCTCATCAAGATCATAGGGCAAACTGCCATCCCCCAAACTGGAAAGATGAACAGATATAGAGCATTGCAGCTAAGTTCATCTAACCTGGAGCAGAAGTCATTGGAGCAAATAACTGGTAGAAATCGACAAATTGCCGAAGGATGAGTGTAGACCAGGTTGAAAGTTAAAAACTCCTTCGGAGAAGTCATCTTTGGGGACCCCCACAGTTTCATCAATTTTACCCACAGGAACCTCAGCAGATTTTCACAGAGAAAATCAGAGAAAAATGCCCTCATGCTTCAGGCAAGGGGAGGGAAAAAGTAGCCATTTGAAATAAACCCAGAACATTTTCCATAACAAAGGAATGCTCTCAAGGGAAACTACATTGCCAGAGACTTATCTGATCTGAGGGAAGAATTAGGTAAGAAGTGTATGGCTGTCCTGTCTCACCTAAAGGAACTGGGGCAGGAGTGGAGGGGAGAGTAAGAAATGTTTCTGGAGGAGGTCAGAACCCAGGGACTCAGGACCACTAAAAACATGAAATTCAATCATGTATTGAAGAACGCCTCCTTAACCAACACCTTATCACCACAGCAGCAGGGTTCCAGGATAACAGTGAATCACAACTAAGAGAGCACAAGATAAAACTATTTAAGAAAGAATTCTTCGGGAAAACAAAGGCAAGATGGAAAGAAAAAGAAAAAAAGCACCAAGGAAACTAGGGAAAACTAAAACCTCTGGTATCACCAGCTACAACAAACTTTAAACAACCCCATTCCTAACCAGATTAACATGAAACTTCACAATGAAACCTGATTACTTCAAATCCTATTATCAGATACATTATGTCCAGTTTTCAACAACAACAACAAAAACCTATAAGATATGCTAATAGGCAAGAGTAAACACAGTCTGGGGTGCCAGGTTGACCCAGTCAGTTAAGCATCTGACTCTTGACTTTGGCTAAGGTAGTGATCTCATGATCGTGGGATTTGAGCCCTGCATTGGGCTCCACTCTCAGCTTGGTATTCTCTCTCTTCCTCTCTTTCTGCCCCTCCCCACTAGTGCTGAAAGACACAAAGCATTCATGAAAACCAGACCATGTATCATATATGACAATAATTTGAAGATTATCAGATAGGGAATTTTAGAAATATGATTAACATATTAAGGGCATACATTGGAAAAATAGACAATATATAAGAGCAGATGGGTGATATAAGCAGAGAGATGGAAACTCTAAGAAAGATTCACAAAGGAAATATTTGAAATACAAAATGCTGTGAAGAAATCAATGATGCTTTTGATGTGCTCATCAGTAAATTGCACACAGCTGAGGAAAAATATTAGTGATCTTTAAGATATGTTAATAATAACTTCTAAAATTGAAATGAAAATACAAAAAAAAAAGAGAAAAATATGAAAGAATATTCAAGAACTGTGGGATGATTATAAAAGATGTAATGTTCTGGGAATGCCAGAAAGAAAGAAGGAAAGGAAAGAAGAAAGGAAGAAAGGAAGAAAGAAAGAAAGATCTTTGAAGTAATAATGTCTAAGAATTTTCCAAAATTAATAGATACCAAACCACAGAACCAGAAACCTCAGAGAACACCAAGCAAGTTGAATGTATATTATATAATGTGTATATATATATATATATATACACACAAGTTGAATGTATATTATATAATGTGTATATATATATATATATACACAAGTTGAATATATATTATATAATGTATATATAATGTACAACTAGATATATCATAGTCAAAATGCAGAAAACAAAGAGCAAAGAAAAAAATCTTGAAAGAAATCAGAAAGGGTTGGAACTCCATTACCTGTAGATGAACAAGGATAAGAATTATATCAAAATTCTCAGCAGAAACCATGTAAGCAGAAAGAGTGGAGTGAAATACTTAGAATTGAAAGAAAAAACCCACCAACCTGGAATTCTATATATAACTAAATTATCCTTCAATAGTGAAGGAGAAATAAAAACTTTCCCAGATACAGAAAAGCTGAGGGAATTTCTTGTCAGTAGACTGCCTTTCACTGAATGTTAAAAGAAGCCCTTCAAAGAGAAGGAAAATAAATAGTTTATAAGCTTGGATCTACATAAAGAAAGAAAAGCATCAAAGAATAAATGAAGGTAAAATAGAATATTTTATTTTTCTTTTTTTCGATGTATATTTATTTTTGAGAGAGAGACAGAGCAGGAGCAGGGGAGGGGCAGAGAAAGAGGAAGACACAGAATCGAAGCAGGCTCCAGGCTCTGAGCTGACAGCACAGAGCCCGACGCGGGGCTCAAATCCACAAACTGTGAGATCATGACCTGAGCCGAAGTCGGACGCTTAACCGACAGAGCCACCCAGGCGCCCCAAACATTTTATTTTTCTTACTCAATTAACCTAATAGATATCTATTCAAAGTAATAGTAACAATATATTCGGTGATTATAGTTTATGAATAAATGAAATGGATGTCAGTGATGTTAAAGAAATGGGAGGAAAGAATTGGAAACACGGTGTTATACAGTATCTGTATTACCTTGGAAATAGAATAGTGTTGCTTGAAAGTGAACTTAGATATATTGAAAATATTTGCAAATTCAAAGACAACCACTAAAAATTTCTAAAACATATATAATCGATATTTTAGGAGAGGAGATAAAATGAAATCATATAAAATGCTCAAAACCAGAAAAAAATCTTTAAAAATAATAGAAAACACTTATACATAGGATAGATATTAATCTGAATATATAGTCACTTTTTTTGTTTTAATTTTTAGTTTAGAGAGAAAACGTGAGTTGGGGAGAGTGGCAGAGGGAAAGAGAGAGAGAATATTACATAGGAGCCATGTTCAGGGCAGAGCCTGAGGCAGGGCTCAATCTAGGAGCCTGGGATCATGACCTGAGTTGAAATTAAGAGTTGGATGCTCAGCTGACTGAGCCACCCAAATGCCCCTGAATTTATAGTCACTTTAAATGCATGTGAACTAAATGTACTAATTAAAACACAGATACTATGACAGTGGATAGAAAAAGAAAAAGATCCAACTTTACTTATCTATAAAAAACTAACTTTAAATATAAAGACATAGATTAAAAGTAAAGGGATGGAGAAAGACATGACGGTAACATCAATCAAAAGAAAACTAGAGTAGTTTTATTAAGTTCAGGCAAAGCAGACTTTACAATGACACAAAATAGCAAAGATAAAGAGGGGCATTGTGTAATGGTAAAGGGATCAATTCTCCAAGAAGACAACAATTCTTACCATATGTCCATATAAAATCAGAGCATCAAAATACTGGAAGCAAAAACTAATAGAACCGCAAGGAAAAATAGACAAATCCATTTTTATAGTTGGAGACATCGACACCTTTCTATTAGCAATTGACAGAACCAGTGGGTAGAAAATCAGCAAGCATATAGTTGAAATGAAAAACATCATCATTTAACTGGATTTAATTGATGTTTATATGATATTTTATCAAACAATAGAAGAATACATATTCTCTTCAAATTCACAAAAGATATTTACCACAATAGACCACATTCTGGCTAGTAAAACATACCTTATCAAATTTCAAAGAATAAAAATCTTATAAAGTATGCTTCCAACCGACAATAAAATTAAACTAAAAATCAATAACAAAAGGATAGCTGGAAAATTCCAGAATATCTGGAGATAAAATAACACATACCTATATAAGACATGGGTCAAAGAAAAAGCCTGGAGAGAATTTTCACCTTAAAAAACTAAGAAAACTGAATAATATAAAACTAAATCAAGTACAAGAATAGAAATCATAAAAACAGGAAAACAAAAAGTAAGGAAAAGTCAACAAAAGTGAACAAAACTAAAAGCTGATTCTTTAAAACGATCAATAACATTAGACAATAACTAAGAAAAAAGTAGAGAAGACACAAATTACTTATATCAGAAAAGAGGGATTATGGAAACTGTTTCAATGGACATTGACCCAAGTGAATTTAGTCAACTAATCTTTGACAAAGGAGAACAGGTAATTACATGGAGAATAGTTTTTTCAAAAAACTCTGCTGGGGGCACCTGTGTGGCTCAGTTGTTTAAGCGTCTGACTTTTTTTTTAAATTTATTGTCAAATTGATTTCCATACAACACCCAGTGCTCATCCAACAAGTGCCCTCCTCAATGTCTGTCACCCACTCTCTCCTCTCCCATACCCCTCATCAACCCTAAGTTTGTTCTTAGACTCTCTAAGTTTGTTTAAGAGTCTCTTATGTTTTGTCTCCCTCCTTCTCTGTGGCTTTTTTTCCCCCCTCTTCCCCTCCGCCATGGTCTTCTGCTAAGTCTCAAAATCCACCTATGCATGAAAACATATGGTATCTGTCTTTCTCTGACTGACTTATTTCACTTAGCATAATACCCTCCAGTTCCATCCACGTTGCTACAAATGGCCAAATTTCATTCTTTCTCATTTAGTCTTGATTTTAGCTCAGGTCTTAATCTCAGAATCATGATTTCAAGCCCTGTACTGGGTGGGCTCTGCGCTGGGCATGGAGCCTACTAAAAAAAAAAAAAAAAAAAAAAAGCTGCTGGAACAATTGGGCATCCATATGCAAAAAAAAATAATGAAGACAAAGACCTTACATCTTCTGCAAAAATTAACTTCAGTGGATCACAAACCTAACTATAAAAATGCAAAATTATAGAAGTTCTTGAAGATAATAGAAAATGTAGATGACCTTGGCTTTGGTGATGGGCTTTTACATACAACACAAAAAGCACAATCTGTGAATGAAAAAAAATAGAAAAGTATATTAAAATTAAAATCTTCTAGTCTGTAAAAGGCTCTGTTAAGAGAATAATAAGACAAGGTATACACTTGGAGAAAATATTTACAAAATACATATCAAATTAAGATCTTATATCCCAAATACACAAAATCACATTAAAAATAGGCAAATGATCTGAACAGATACCTCGCCTAAGCAATTAATTATGAATGAGTTGAATTATGTTTCCCTAAAATATGTACCCTAACCACCAGTACCTCAGAATGTAAACTGATTTGGATACAAGGTCTTTAAAGAGGTAATTAACTTAAAGTTTTCAGGGTGGGCCCTAACCAAGTTGACTGGTGTCCTTATAAGAAAAGGAGATTTGGACATAATGTGTACATGCACAGAGAAAAGACCATGAGAACACAGTGAGAAGATGGCCTGCAAGCCAAAGAAAGAGGCCTCAGAAGAAATCAAACCTGCCAATGCCTTGATTTCAGACTTGTAAGCTTCTAGAACTGTGGAAAATAATTTCCGTTGTCAAAGCCAACCAGTCCGTGATATTTTGTTATGGCAGCCCTGGCAAAGTAATACAATATACAGATGGTAAATAAGCATATGAAAAAGTGCTCAACATTGTATGTCATTAGGGAATTGCCAATTAAAGCACTAAAAGATAAGTTAAAATTAAGAGGTACCACTACAAAACCGTTAGAATGGTAAAATCCAAAATATTGGTAAAGTCTAAGGTTGGCAAGGATGCAGAGAAAGGAACTGTTATTGCTAGTGGGAACATGAAGTGGTACAACTAAGGAAGGCAGTTGGGTAGTTTGTTGCCAACCAAAAGAATCTTATATTACATAGCAGTCATGCTCCTAAGTATCTACTCAGCTAAGTTGAAAACCTATGTACACAGAAAAACTTGTACAAAACAGTTTATACCAGCTTTACTTATAATTGTTCCAACCTGGAAGCAACTGAAATCTTTCTTTTTTAAGTTAATTTTTGTTTTATTTATTTTTCCAGCTTTTTTAAGATATAATTGACATATGACATTTTGTAAGCTTAGGGCATACAATGTGATTTGATACATTTATATATTTCAAAATGATCGCCGCCATAGAATTAGCTAATACCTTCACCGTGTCACATAGTACCATTGAGAACTATTAAGAACTACTCTCAAAAATTTTCAAGCATAAAATACAGTATTATTAGCTATAGTCACTTTGCATTAAATCTTCAGAACTAACTCATCTTGTAACTGGAAGTTTGTGCTTTTTGACTAACACCTCCTCACCACCCTGTCTTACCCACCAAATCCCCCTTTTTCTCTACACACCCACACTGTTCTTGGTAACCATAACTCTATACTCTGTTTTTATGAGTTTTTTTTTAAATTTATTTATTTATTTATCTATCTATCTATTTATTTATTTATTTACTTATTTTTAACATTTATTCAAACTTTGGGAGACAGAAAGAGCACAAGCGGAGGAGGGGCAGAGAGAGACGGCAGACACAGAATCTGAAGCAGACTCCAGGCTCTGAGCTGTCAGCATAGAGCCTGACACAGGGCTCAACCCACAAACTGTGAGATCATGACCTAAGCCGAAGTCCACCGCTTAACGGACTGAGCCACCAGGTGCCCGAGTTTGGCTTTTTGAGATTACACATATATGTGACATTATGCAGCTTTTGTCTTTCTCTGTATGACTTATTTCACTTAGCATAATGCCTTTAAGCTTCATCCATGTTGCCATGAATGGCAGGATTTCTGCATTTTTCTTGGCTGAATGATATCCATATAATGAAATATTATTCAGCTCTAAGAAGAAACAAGCTATTGAGTCACAAAAAGACATGGGGGAACCTTAAATGCAAATCGTTAAATGAAAGAGGCCAATCTAGATAGAAGCCAACTAGATGCTTTCAACTACATGACATTCAAGAAACAGGCAGGACTAAAGATCAGTGATTGCCAGGTTGTGGGAGGGATGGGGAAAAATAGGTGAATTAGAGATGATTTTGTCTGTGTGTGTGTGCGTGTACATGTATGTACATGTGTGTGGACATATGTTATTTATTTATTTGTTTATGTATTTGTTTATTTATTTAAAGAATTTATATTCAAGTTAGTTAGCATATAGTATAATAAAAATTTCAGGAGTAGAATCCAATGATTCATCCCCTACATAAACACCGAGTACTCATCTGAACAAGTGTCGTCCTTAATGCCTCTAAACCATTTAGCCCATCCCCCCACCCCAAACCCCTTCAGCGACCCTCAATTTGTTCTCTATATTTAAGAGTCTCTTGTGTTTTGTCTCCCTCCCTGTTTTTATATTATTTTTGCTTACTTCCCCCTATGTTCATCTGTTTTGTATCTTAAATTAAACATGTAAATGAAGTCATATGATATTTGTGTTTCTCTGACTGACTAATTTCACTTAGCATAATATCCTCTAGTACCATCCACAATGTTGCAAATGGCAAGCATTCATTCTTTTTGATTATGGAGTAATTCTCCATCGTGTATACATACCACATCTTCTTTATCCATTCATCTGTCAATGAACATTTGGGCTCTTTTTGTACTTTGGCAGTTGTTGATAGTGCTGCTATAAACCTTGGGGTGCATGTGCCCCTTCGAAACAGCACACCTGTATCCTTTGGACAAATACCTAGTAGTGCATTTGTTGGGTCATAGGATAGTTCTATTTTTAATATTTCAAGGAATCTCCATTGTGTTTTCCAGAGTGGTTGCACCAGTTTGCATTCCCACCAGCAGTGTAAAAGGGTTCCCCTTTCTCCCCATCCTCGCCAACATTTGTTGCATCCTGAGTTGTTAATTTTAGCTATTCTGACTGGTGTGAAGGTGGTATCTCATTGTGATTTTGATCTGTATTTCCCTGATGATGTGTGATGTTGAGCATTTTTTCATGTATCTGTTAGCCATCTGGATGTCTTCTTTGGAAAAGTGTCTGTTCATGTCTTCTGCTGATTTCTTAAATGGATTATTTGTATTTTGGGTGTTGAGTTTGATAAGTTCTTTATAGATTTTGGATACTAACCTTTTATCTGACGTTTGCAAATGTCTTCTCCCATTCTGTCTGTTGACTTTTAGTTTTGCTGATTGTTTCCTTTGCTGTGCAGAAGCTTTTTATCTTGATAAGGTCCCAATAGTTCATTTTTGCTTTTGTTTCCCTTGCCCCTAGTAAGAAGTTGCTGCAACTGAGGTCAAAGAGGCTTTTGCCTGCTTTATCTAGGATTTTGGTGGCTTCCTGTCTTATGTTATGCATTTTGAGTTTATTTTTGTGTATGGTGTAAGAAAGTGGTCCAGGTTTATTTTTCTGCATGACGCTGTCCAGTTTTTCCAACACCATTTGCTGAAGAGACTGCCTGTATTCCAAAGGATATTCTTCCCTGCTTTGTCAAAGATTAGTTGGCCATACATTTGTGGGTCCATTTCTGGGTTCTCTATTCTGTTCCATTGATCTATGTGTCTGTTTTTATGACTGTACCGTACTGTCTTAATGATTACAGCTTTATAATACAGCTTGAAGTCTGGAATTATGATGCCTCCAGCTTTGGTTTTTTTTTCTGGATTGGTTCAGCTCTTCGGCATCTTTTCTGGTTCCATATAAATTTTAGGATTGTTTGTTTTAGCTCTGTTAAGAATATTGGTGTTAATTTGATAGAGATTTCATTGAATATATAGATTGTTTTGAGTAATGTTGACATTTTAACAATATTTGTTCTTACAATCCATAAGCATGGGATGTTATCCCAAAGCGGGATACTCTTTCCCGCTTTGTCAAAGATTAGCTGGCCATATACTTGCGGATCCATTTCTGAGTTTTCTATTCTATTCCATTGGTCTATGTGTCTGTTTTTGTGAGAATACCATACGGTCTTGATGATTACCGCTTTGTAGTAGAGGTTAAAGTCTGGGATTTTTATTGTGTCTTCTTCAATTTCTTTCATAAGCTTTCTATAGTTTTCTGTGTATAGATTTTCCACCTCTTTGGTTAGGTTTATTCCTGGGAATTTTATGCTTTTTGGTGCAATTGTAAATTGGATCAATTCCTTGATTTCTCTTTTTACTGCTTCGTTACTGGTGTATAGAAATACAACTGATTTCTGTGCATTGATTTTACATCCTGTGACTTTGCTGAATTCATGGATCAGTTCTAGCAGTTTTTGGTAGAATCTTTTGGGTTTCCCACATAGCGTATCATGTCATCTGCAAAGAGTGAAATTTTGACTTCCTCCTTGCCTATTTGGAAGGCTTTTATTTCTCTGTGTTGTCTGACTGCTTAGGCTAGGACTTCCAACACTATGTTGAATAACGGTGGCAAGAGTAGACATCCCTGTCGTGTACCTGACCTTAAGGGGAAAGGTCTCAGTTTTTCTACACTGAGGATGCTATTAGTGGTGGGTCTTTCATACAGGGCTTTTATGATCTCGAAGTATGATCCTCTCATCCCTACATTCTTGAGGTTTTTTTCCAGGAAAGGATGCGGTATTTTGTCAAATACTTTTTCTGCATCTATTGAGAGAATCATGTGGTTCATATTCTTTCTTTTATTAATATGATGTATTACATTGATTGATTTGTGGCTATTGAACCTGAACCAGACCTGCATTCCAGGTATAAATCCCACTTGATCATGGTGAATAATTCTTTTAATGTATTGTTGGACCGTTGGTTAGTATCTTGGTAAGAATTGTTGCATCCATGTTCATCAGGGAAATTGGTCTGTAGTTCTCCTTTTTAGTGGAGTCATTGGTTTTGGAATCAATGAAATGCTGGGCTCACAGATTGAGTTTGGAAGTTTTCCTTACATTTCTATTTTTGGAACAGCTTGAAAAGGATAAGGGTTAACTCTTCTTTATTTAAAAAATTTTTTTTATAATTTTTTGTCAAATTGGTTTCCATACAACACCCAGTGCTCATCCCAACAAGTGCCCTCCTCTGTACCCACTCTCCCCCCTCCCACACCCTCCTCAATCCTCAGTTTGTTCTTAGTCTTTAAGAGTCTCTTATGTTTTGTCTCCCACCCTCTCTGTGGCTTTTTTTTCTTTCCCCTCTCCCCTCCCCCTGGTTTTTGCTTAGTCTCACAAAGTCCA
This sequence comes from Paguma larvata, assembly GCA_030068075.1. Lineage (NCBI taxonomy): Eukaryota > Metazoa > Chordata > Mammalia > Carnivora > Viverridae > Paguma > Paguma larvata. Next base: position 117,636,683 of record CM057827.1, read on the forward strand.
CCTATTCGTGGAAACATATGGTATCTGTCTTTTTCTGACTGACTTATTTCACTTAACATAATACCCTCCAGTTCCATCCATCTGGCTACACATGGCCAGATTTCATTTTTTCTCATTGCCACGTAGTAGTCCATTGTATATAAGTACCATAACTTCTTTATCCATTCGTCAGTTGATGGGCACTTGGTCTCTTTCCATGATTTGGCTATTGTCGAAAGTGCTGCTGTGAACATTGGGGTACACGTGTCCCTATGCATCAGCACTCCTGTGACTCTTGGGTAGATTCCTAGCAGTGTTATTGCTGGGTCATAGGGTATTCTATTTGCATTGGTTTGAGGAACCTCCACACCGTTTTCCAGAGTGGCTGCACCAGTTTGCATTCCCACCAACAGTGTAGGAAGGTGCCTGCTTCTCCACATCTTCGCCAGCATCTATAGTCTCCTGATTTGTTCATTTTAGCCACTCTACTGGTGTGAGGTGGTATCTCAGTGTGGTTTTGATTTGTATTTCCCTGATGATGAGTGACATTGAGCATCATTTCATGTGTCTGTTGGCCATTTGGAAGTCATCTTTGGAGAAGTGACTATTCATATCTTCCAGCCATTTCTTCACTGGATTATTCGTTTTTTGGGTATGGAGTTTGGTAAGTTCTTTAGAGATTTTAGATACTAGTCCTTTATCTGATATGCCATTTGCAATTAGCCTTTCCAATTTCGTTGGTTGTCTATTAGTTTTGTTGGTCGTTACCTTTGTTGTGCAGAAGATTTTTATCTTGATGAGGTCCCAGTAGTTCACCTTTGCTTTTAATTTCCTTGCCTTTGGAGATGTGTCATGTAACAAATTGGTGCTGCTCAGGTCAAAGAGGTTTTTTCCTGCTTTCTCCTCTAGGATTTGCATGGTTTCCTGTCTCACATTCAGATCCTTCATCCATTTACACTTTATTTTTGAGTGTGGTGAAAGAAAGTGGTCTAGTTTCATTCTTCTGCATGTTGCTGTCCAGTTCTCCCGGAACCATTTATTAAAGAGGCTGTCTTTCTTCCATTGGATACTCTTTCCCGCTTTGTGAAAGATTAGCTGGCCATATACTTGCGGATCCATTTCTGAGTTTTCTATTCTATTCCATTGGTCTATGTGTCTGTTTTTGTGAGAATACCATACGGTCTTGATGATTACCGCTTTGTAGTAGAGGTTAAAGTCTGGGATTGTGATGCCTCCCATTTTGGTTTTCTTCTTCAATATTATTTTGGCTATTCAGGGCCTTTTGTGGTTCCATACAAATGTTAGGATTGTTTGCTCTAGCTTTGAGAAGAATGCTGGTGCAATTTTGAGATTGCATTGAATGTATAGATTGCTTTGGGTAGTATTCCCATTTTAATGATATTTATTCTTCTAATCCATGAGCACGGGATATTTTTCCATTTCCTTGTGTCTTCCTCAATTTCCTTCATAAGTTTTTTATAGTTTTCAGCGTAGAGATCTTTTACATCTTTGGTTAGGTTTATTCCTAGATATTTCATGGTTTTTGGTGCAATTGAGAATGGGATTCTCTTCTTTATTTCTCTTTCTATTGCTTCATTGTTGGTGTATAGGCATGCCACCGATTTGTGTACATTGATTTTGTATCCTGCAAGTTTGCCAAATGCATGGATCAGTTCTAGTATTCTTTGGTGGATTCTGTCGGGTTTTCCAAGTAAAGTATCATGTCGTCTGTGAAAAGTGAAAGTTTGTCTTCATCCTTGCCTATCCCGATGAACGATTTTATTTTTATTTTGCTTTGTTGTCTGATTGCTGATGCTAGGTCCTCTAACACTATGTTAAATAACAGTGATGAGAGTGGACATTCCTGTCTCATTTCTGATCTCAGGAGGAAGGCTCTGTTTTTCCCCATTGAGGATGATATTAGCTGTGGGCTTTTCATAAATGGCTTTTTTGATGCCTATGTATGTCCCTTTTATCCCGACTTTCTCAAGAGTTTTTATTAAGAAAGGGTGCTGTATTTTGTCAAATGCTTTTTCTGCATCTATTGACGGATCGTATGGTTCTTATCTTTTCTTTTGTTAATGTGATGTATCACATTGATTGATTTGTGAATATTGGACCAGCCCTGCAACCTAAGGATGAATCCTACTTGATCATGGTGAATAATTCTTTTTATATGCTGTTGGATTCTATTTGCTAATATCTTGTTAAGAATTCTTGCATCCAAACTTAAGAGACTCTCAAAGACTAAGAACAAACTGAGGGGAAGGGGTGTGTGAGAGGGGGGAGAGTGGGTGACGGGCACCGAGGAGGGCACTTGTTGGGATGAGCACTGGGTGTTATATGGAAACCAATGTGAAAATAAATTATTAAAAAAAAGAATTCTTGCATCCATATTCTTCAAGGATATTGACCCGTAGTTCTCTTTTTTTGCTGGATTTCTATATGGTTTGGAAATCAAAGTGATGTTGGCTTCATAGAATGAGTCCAGGAGTTTTCCTTCCATTTCAGTTTTTTGGAACAGCTTGAGGAGGATAGGTATTAACTCTGTTTTAAATGTCTGGCAAAATTCCCCAGGGAAGCCATCTGGTCCTGGACTTTTATTTGTTGGGAGACTTTGATAACTGATTCAATTTCTTCACTAGTTATGGGTCTGTTCAAATTTTCTATTTCTTCCCGTTTGAGTTTTGGTAGCATGTGGCTGTTTAGGAATTTGTCCATTTCTTCCAGGTTGTCGAATTTGACGGCATATAGCTTTTCATAATATTCTCTGATAATTGCTTCTATTTCTGAGGGATTGGTTGTAATCACTCCCTTTTTGTTCGTGATTTTTTCAATTTGGGTTCTCTCTCTCTCTTTTTCTTTCTTTTTTTTTTTTTTTCTCGAGAAGCCTGGCTAGAGGTTTATCAATTTTGTTTATTTTTTTCAAAGAACCAGCTGTTGGTTTCATTGATCTGTTCCACTACTTTTTCTGTTTCCATATGATTAATTTCTGCCCTGATTTTTGTTATTTCTCTGTTTCTGCTGGTTTTGAGTTGTCTTAGATGTTCTGCTTCTAGTTCCCTTAGGCGTGCTGTTAGAATTTGTGTTAGGAATTTTTCTTGTTTCTTGAGATGGGCCTGGACTGCAATATATTTCCCTCTCAGGACTGCCTTTGCTGCATTCCAAAGCGTTTGGATTGTTGTATTTTCATTTTCATTAGTTTCCATGTATTTTTTAATTTCTTCTCTGATTGCTTGGTTGACCCATTAGACTATAGTAGGTTATTCTCCATGTTTTTGGGGGATTTTCCAGCCTTTTTCCTGTGGTTGATCTCAAGTTTCAAAGCACTGTGGTCTGAAAGTGTGCATGGTATGATCTTAATTCTTTCATATTTATTCAGCACTTCCCTGTGCCCCAAAATATGGTCTATCTTGGAAAATGTACCATGTGCATTTGAGAAGAATATAAATTCCTTTGCTTTTGGATGAAGGGCCCTGAAGATGTCGGTCAGGCCCATCTGTTCCAATGTGTCACTCAAGGTCATTGTTTCTATGGTGATTCTCTGTTTAGTGGATCTATCCAGTGCTGTGAGTGGAGTATTAAGGTCCCCTGAAATTAGCACATTTTTATCAATAAGATTGCTTACATTTGTAATTAATTTTACAAATTTGGGTGCCTCTGAATTTGGCACACAAGTGTTTATAATTGTTAGTTCTTCCTGCTGGATAGTGCCTGTGATTATTATATAATGTCCTTCTTCATCTCTTATTACATCGTTTATTTTAAAGTCTAGTTTGTCTGATATATGTGTGGCTACTCCAGCTCTCTTCTGACTTCCAGTAGCATGGTAGATATTTCTCCATCCCCTCACTTTCAATCTGAAGTTGTCCTCATGTCTCAAATGGATCTCTTGAAGACAGCAGATAGATGGGTCTTGTTTTTTAATCTATTCTGTTACCCTGTGTCTTTTAATTGGAGCATTTATTCCATTTACATTCAGTGTTAATATTGAAAAATATGGGTTTAGAGTCACGGTGTTATCTGTAGGTTTCGGGCTTGTAAGAATGTCTCTGGTATTCTGTGTTCCTTGTGAGCTTTCCTTTCTAGATTCACCCTCAGGATATCTTGTAAGACTGGTTTATCTGTGATGTATTACTTCAGTTTTTGTATGTTTGGGAAGACCTTTATCTCTCCTTCCATTCTGAATGACAGGCTGGCCAGATAAAGGATTCTTGGCTGCATATTCTTCCTGTTCATCACATTGAAGATATCCTGCATTCCGTTCTCGCTTGCCAAGTTTCTGTAGATAAGTCTTCTACTGCCCTATGTGTCTGTCTTTGTATGTCAAGGCCTGTTTATCCCTAGCTGCTTTCAGAATTCTCTCTTTGTCTTTGTATTTTCCCAGCTTCATTATGATGTGCTATGCTGTGGGTCTATTCAGGTTATGTCTGATGGGAGTTCTCTAGCTTCTTGGATTTCTATGCCCATTTTCTTCTTCATATTGGGGAAGTTCTCAGCAATGATTTGCTCAAGTACCCTTTCGACTCCTTTTTTTCTCTTCTTCCTCCGGAATTCCTGTAATATGAATATTATTCTGTTTGACTGCATTGCTCAACTCTCGAATTCTCCTTTCCTATTCTTGAATCAGTTTCTCTCTCCTTTTCTCCGCTTTCTCTATTTTCATAATTTTATCTTCTAATTCACCTATTCTCTCTTCTGCCTCTTCAATCCGCACTGTGGCCACCTCCAATTTGTTTTGCACCTCATTTAAAGCATTTTTTAATTCCTCTTTACCATTTTTTAGGACCTTGTTCTCTGCCTCGAGGGCTCCCCTGCTTTCTTCTATGCTTTTTTCAAGCCCAGCGATTATTTTTATATTTATTACTCTATATTCTTTTTCTGTTTAGTTGCTTATGTCTGCTTTCATCATTTCTTGTGCTCTCACTATTTCCTGTACATTCTTTTGAGGGGAGTTCTTCCGTTTCATAATTTTGGCTAGGTGTGTTTTGCTTTATTTTCTAGCTCTCCCTGGGAAGGAAAAGGGACAGACCGACAAACAGGAAACACAATCTCACAACTGTACCGACCAATAATACAGGCAGCCAAATCTCAACGTAAAAAAGAATAACAAATGACACTCTGGAGGCATACAATCTGATGTACCAGCTACACATAAAGGGTAGGGTGTGTGCTTTGCTGATGGCAGAGCATACGTAGAGAGGGTAGTGAAAGGTGTGTGGAGAAGGAGAAATTGAACTTTGACCAGGTAGAGAGATTAGAAGACTTGATCCAGAAAGACAGAAATCAAAATAAAGAAGGATGCGAGGAAAGAGAAATGAAGATAGATGTTACCCAGATGCACTATGTGGCCTGATTGTTCCAGAGAGGGTGATAGGGAAGTAAAGAGGGAGCTGTAGAACATGTGTTGAGAGAGTGGGTTGAAAATCTTTTTAAGCAAGCCCAAACCGCCGGGTAACTGGTTTAGAGGTGAGGAGAGATAGGAAGGAGAAAAGGGAGAATATATCTAAAACAGAAGAATTGACTTGGAATTGATCCAGGCAATGCTGCAGTATTTGTGTCTCCCCAGCTATCACTCCTGCAGAAAGGCATCTGCAGTCGTATGAGGACTGGTGTAGGCGGGTCCCACCTCCACTGCTGTTGGATGGAGTCCTTGGGTTTGGCTTTGTTGGTATACATGATCACAATGGGGCCTCCCTAGTCCCCTCTCCACAGACCTGGAGTCTCAAATCATTCCTCTGTTTCCATCCTCAACTCTGCCTGGGTTGCAGGCGCAGTGTGATTTTCTGGGCGGTTGTGTGCCACACGCTCATATGAGTTCCTTTAACTGGCTCTGACTGCTATGCCCAGGTTCTCTTATGTAAATTGTGTCTCGGACTCAGCACAGATGCAGTGATGGCTCAGTGCCTCTCCGTGTCGTGGGCTGGGTCAGCATCGCTGGCTCTGGAGGGAAGAGAGCTCCTCCAGCTCCACAGTTAGCAATGGACCAAAAGCCTCCAAAAGCTTTGCAGTTAGGAACTGTATGAAAAGCTCCCTCTCAGGCCCCAGTCTGAGTTACTTTCTCCGCTGCTGTTTCTCTTCCTCTTGCCTTTCTGCAGAAAGGGTCCACTCCCTGCCGCTCCCCACCTCCGTGGTTCAGTTTCTTTCTCACAGATTGCACTCACTCCATCTCCCAGAATTTTCTGGATTTGGAGTGCTCTTCCCCGTAGCCTCCAACTCCTCTTCCTGCAGATCTCTGGGATTGAGAGTCCCTCAGTTTCAGTCCTTCATAGTTTGAAAGACATGGGAGTGCCCCGGTCCCCATACCTCTCAGCCATGTTGGCCCCTCTCCTGTATTTAAAAAAAATTTAATGTTTATTTATTTTTGAGAGAGAGACAGTGCATGAGCAGGGGAGGGGCAGAGAGAAATGGAAACATGGAATCCAAAGCAGACTCCAGGCTCTGAGCTGTCAGCACAGAGCCTGATACAGGACTCAAACTCATGAACTTTGAGATCATGACCTGAGATACTGCAAATGTTTGGTTAGAATTCCCCTGGGAAGTCATTTGGCCCTGCACTCTTGTTTTTTTGGGAGATTTTTTTTTAAATTACTAATTCAGTTTCTTTACTGGTTATGAGTCTATTCAAATTTTCTAATTCTTACTCAATTTTGCAGTGTGTATGTTTCTAGGAATTTGCCCATTTCTTCCAGATAGCCCAATTTATTGGTGTATAATTGCTCATAATATTGTCTCATTATTGTTTGTATTTATGCAGTGTTGGTTGTAATCTTAGAGATCATTTTTGATGTGGTGAAACTATTCTGCTTGATGTTGTAATTGTGGATATTTGCCATCATGCATTTGTTGAAACGTATGAAACTTTACTGCATGAAGAGTGAATATTTATGTAAACTATTTAATTTAGTTAATAATAATGCATTTGTATTGGCTCATTAATTGTAACAAATATACCAAACTAATGCAAGATATTAATATAAGGGGAAACTTTGTTCATGACAGAGGGCATATGTGAGATTTCTATATAACCTGTTCAATATCTCTGTATAGCTAAAAGTGCTCAAAATTAATAATGTATATAAATATTTTGTGCATATATATATGTGTGTGTGTATATATATAATGTTAAGGTTGGTGGTATACATTCTATAGATTTTGATAAACATATAATGACATGTCTCCACGATTATAATATATAGAGTAATTTTGCTGCCATATAAACAGACTGGGGTCCACCTATTTATTCTTTCCTCACTTCGGCAAGCAATGATCTTTTTTTTTTTTTTAGTTATTTAAAAGTTTATTTATTTATTTAGAAAGAGATGGAGAGTCAGAGATGCTGGAGTCCAGCTCCGGCTAGTCCAGGTGTCCCCGAAGGATGAATGGTGTCGGCACGATGAATGACTCGAGAGAGCTGCTTGGTTTCTGGAGCCAGGCAGGCATCTCTGCTTTGCTGGTCTCAGTGTCTTTATTTTTATGTAATGAGTTACATTACATCAAAGAATATTACTTTTTTAGAAGATAGTTAAAGAAAGGAGATAGTGTGTATAATGTCAATTTCCCAGACCTTGAAGGAGAGTCTTATCTTAGCTGTTTTTTGATTCTACTTCTAAGCTAATGAACATACACTGTTTTTACCAAGAAGAAAACAGGGTTGTTATTGTAATCTTGAGCAAGCAGGTGGTGCATACATCGTTGCCTTAAGACCCATGCTAATCATCTATAGACAGGTCAGGATCCCTTTGTCTAGCTTACTAAATTACAATGGGGGAAGGGTAACTTACTTGACAAGGACAAAATTCTCTAATGCCTGCCTAAGTTCCTTTGCTTATGAGTTAGTGAATTCATGACTACATAAGTTACATTAATTTTTAGCCAACTCATAACTGCTATTCTGTATGATCAATTTGTGTAAACCATCCCCAAGAGGATACTTTGAGGTTACTTCTGGCCAGGTTACTCTCATTCAGATGTTATCCATCAAGGCATCATACTCCAGGTCCCTTTTTTCATATGCCATAAAACAGAATGGCATTATATCCCTTGAGGCCAACCAGAGAAGTTCAAGAAATATAGGCCTGAAAGGTTATTAGAAGGAGATAGTATTGGGGCGCCATTTGGTCAGCAGGAGACTTTGCAACATCTGCCTTATCCACTCAGGGAGATGTCTCAACCTGTGAGCCCATGATGGCTCTTGACATATGGGTGCCATTTGGTTGGCAAGAGACCTTGCAGCATCTGCCTTTTCTGCACAGGGAGGCTTCTCAACCCGTGAGCCCATGGTGGCTCCCGACACAGAGAGAGAGAGAAGAAAGAGAATTCCAAGCAGGCCTCACACTGTTAGCACAGAGCCTGACTTGGGGCTTGATCCCACCAAGAAATCAAGAGTTGGACACTCAACTAAGTCACCTAGGGGCCCCCCAATGATTTTATTATTGTCTCCATGTATATCTTATTTTTCAGAAGGTCGCATTGTTGAAATCATATGCTATGTAGTTCTTTTAGGTTGGCCTATTTCACTTAGTAAAAGCTTTTCCATGTCTTTTTGTGGCTTCGTAGCTAATTTCTTTTTAGTCTTGAATAGTATTTTACTTCTTATATGTACCACAGCTTGTTTACCTCTTCACCTAGTAAAGGACATGTTGCTTTAAGGATTCTGCAATTATGAATAAAGTTCTTCTTAACATCTGTGTGCTGGTTTTTGTGTGAACATAAGGTTCCAATTCACTTGGGTGAAAACCAAAGAGTATGGTTGTTGGAACACATGGGAAGAGTATGTTTGGTTTTGTAAGAAGCTGCCAAACTGTCTTCCAAAGTAGCTATGCCATCCTGAATTCTCACTAGTGATGAGTAAGAATTTCTTTGCTCCACATCTTTGCCAGCGTTTGGTGTTGTCAGTGTTTTGGATTTTATCCATTTTAATGGGGGTGCAGTTGTATCTTGTTTTAATTGAAATTCCATATTGACATATGATATTGAGCATCTTTTCATATACTTATTTGCCATATGTATATTCTTTGGTGTCTGTTCAGATTTTTTGCCCATTTTTAAATCAGGTTGTTCATTTTCTTATTATTGAGTTTTAAATTTTCTTAGTACATTTGGAATAACAGTCCTTTATCAGATTTGTGTTTTGCAAATATATTTTCACAGTCTATGGCTAGTCGTCCCATTCTCTTGTCAGTATCTTTCATAGAGCAGAAGTTTTAAATTTCAATTAAGTGCAACTTTTGAACTTTCTGGTTTCATGGATTGTATCTTTGATGTAATACCTAAAATATTATCAGCCAAGCTCATCTACATATTCTTCTATATTATCTTTTAGGAGATTTATAGTTTTGCATTACATTTAGACATATTATCAATTTTGAAATGATTTTTGTGAAGGGTATATTGTCAGTGCACAGCAAAGACAGTTGTGTGAGAGTCATTCATGTGCATGGGATCCTAGGAGGACACATTTCAAAAGATTCAGAGAAAAAAAGGACAACATCTCATGGCAGGAATTGTCCAAGAAGAGGAGAACAATCCACATTTAAATTCTCATTCAAAAACAAGGAGAAATTAGAAGGGCACCTAAGGAAACAAGTATATGATACTGAGGTCCACAATGAAATGAGTTTAGTTTTACTATTTTTTTAAAATAAAAAAGTCAGGTTTTTGGACTAGTAACTACCAGAATGTATGAAGTACACAACTGAGACTTTTGTATTTCCAGGTATGCTGTTGATGAAGTTGAGATAAAGGGCAGTTGGAAGCTCAGTTAAATGACATATATTGACTACTATCTAATGATTCCTCAGGCTCCTGGTTACTGGTTTAGGATCTGCCTTGGGAGGTCTCACTGGAGGGCTTCAGAGCTCTGTTGTTGGCCTTGTCTTGCTCTACATTTTTATGAATAATTTAGGAACACTCACTTTAAATGCCTCAAATTTGTGAATGATATGATAAAAAAAAGGTTCTGCTTCAGGGATCAGATTATGGGCTGACTAGGCTGGGACAGAGATGAGCATAAGTGAACCAAAGGAAACAATGGAGGGAGAAATGATATGAAAAATAAACGACAGCAGAATTTGAAAACAAAAAGTATGGCTCTTTAAGGATATGGTTTTTCAAGAACAGGTCAGTTTCTAGTAGATGAAAGATCCCCCAAATCTGCTTTATTAGTGAGTCCCCCACATGCAGGGCTTGGCCTCAAACTTGTCAGAGCCAACTGTGTGAAGAAATCTGCTATCAGGAACTAGAGTCATTCAGTCATACCCACAAAGCTCTCGAGAAGTGAATACAAAATGTCCACCTCAATTTCTTTATTTTATTTTTATTTATTATTATTTTTAAAGCTTGTTACTTATTTATTTATTTAGAGAGAGCATGCATACATGAGTGTTTGTGCAACAGTGGGAGAGGGACAGAAAGAGATGGAGAGAGAAAATCTCAAGCAGGCTCTGTGCTGTTAGTGCAGAGCCAAACTTGGGCTCAATCTCATGAACCCTTAGATCATCACCTGAACCAAATCAAGAGTTGATGCTTACTCAGCTGAGCCTCCCAGGTGTCCCGCCAAATTGATATTTATTTATTTATTTATTTATTTATTTATTTATTTATTTATTTATTTATTTATTTATTTATTTATTATCATAGAAAGCCAGGGAGGCAGAGTAAGAGGAAGTGAGAAATCTCAAGCAAGCTCTGTGATGTTAGTGTGGACCCCGATACAGGTCTCCATTTTATGAACTATGAGATCATGACCTGAGCCAAAACTAAAAGTCCAGTGCTAACTGACTAAACCACCAAGGTGCCACTCAATTTCCTTATTTAAAAGAGAAATTTAATTGTAAGGGGAGTGGATGCTTTGTTTCTTCTTGTCAGTGCTTCCAAATTACCTCAGTACCTCACCATGAATGTTCCACTGACAGAGTTGCCGGTGGCCCCACTTGAGGGGTTCTGTCCAGATTCTTGATTCCACATGAAACAAATTTCATTTGTCTGAGGGCCTCATTTATAATCCATTTCCTCAGTCTCTGGCTCTACTTCCTGACTAAGACTCTTCAATGCGATGTTTTAGGAGTTGAGTTGTATGGGCCTTGGGATTTGGACGGGGCCCTTTTTAAGTCTCTCTTTCTTTCTCAATTCTTTTTCTTAACTATGCTTCAGAGAACTAATTCTCCGTGTCCATGAAAGAAGTGATTAAACAATGTCTGATTCCAGGCAAGCACTCAGAAAGCCATGCTGTAAAGAAGAACCAGGTATCAGATAGCAGATAAAGTGAGAGGCCTGTAAGTCATGCAGTTCAATGAATCCATATCTCTATTTCTGTTCACAAGCTACCTGAAAGGAGAAGGCCATCAAACCTACCACCATTTGCAGGAGATATAGAGGGCAGACATAGATGAATGATGGCATGACCCTATAGAGAAACCACTTCTCCAATGGATCAGAAGAGGGGATGGGTACTTCAGAGACCAGGTTTACCCACAGCTCCAAGGCCTGGAAGAAAGGGGATGGAGGACTCATGTGATAAAAGAATAGTTATATTTAAAAAAACAATATGTAGATCTATTTGGGTCCTGATTCAAAACATCCAAACTTCATCCAAAGATGAAGTGACGTCTTTGAGACAATTGGGAAAATTTAAATATGGACTGAGTTTGATGAGGTTTAGGACATACTGTTAATTCTGTTAAGTGTAATTATGTCATGGTGGTAATATTTTTTAAAAAGTCATTATCAGAGACATATACTGAGTTAAGTGAAGTTATGTCATGATACAACATATCTTTAAAATTCTCTAACAAGCAATCTAGCACAAAATTAAACAAACAAAAATGAGGGTGGGTGTGGTTGATGAAATGACATTAACAAAATCCTGATAATTGTTGAAGCTGTAACATGGGTTTATGGGAAATTCATTATACATTCTATGTTTTTGCTTATTTGAAAGAATAAAAATTTAAAAATCTGTCTAGAAGGAGAAAGAAAAGGATTGTTACTGTATTTGTTTCTATTACCAGACTTCTATGTTTTCCGACATTATTTAAATCCTGTTTGTATTTCTTATCTGTGGAATTGAATTCCTACACAATTTCATATTAGATTCAGTCCTGAGAGAACAAGTAGGAAACCAATAAGGACTGACAGTTTGGAAAATTCTGTGATAGGGAGAGCCAAGAACTAGTATCTCCTCTGAGAATGGAAGTGTTCTCTTTCTTTCCAAAGGCACACAATTGGGTGAGGCTATTAATACACTACTGGGTTAAATTTAATTCACAGAGAAATAGGACATTCTAGAATATCCTCAAATAAATACTGAAGGTCTTAATTGCAACAGCGACCAACAGCAAATCATAAGAAGCATATAGCCAAAAGGAAATCACAAACAGTTAAATGGCTAGGAAAACACATTTGCTTAAATGGCAATGCAATTTGGAGTTGTGTCTTAAGTATTGTACTGTGAAATTTCAATTAGGAGCTAAGTGCTGTGAAATGGGCTGTGCTCAAGGACTTTGGCCAGCCATTAGGCATGCACTACACTTTTCCAAATATGATATAGACAGACAGAAATCAGGATGAAAATTGGTATTTTGTCTGGTCTAACATTTTGATGCCTCTTGAAGATGTGTGTTTTCCATCACGGGGGTTGGGATTGGTGCACCTATTTATAAATGTGCTGTATGCAATGTACTAGATGCTTTGTAAAGTGTTGGTCTGGGAGTAAAACACAGAATAGGAAAGCTCCCAGAGACTGGGTGCACTTGAGTTCCTTTAATGGAAAGAAAAGAAAGAGACTTCATTATAGTCCCTTCAGGCAGGTTTATCATTTGAAACACAAACACTGGAAGTGCACAGCTAAGGGATGTGGGTAAAGCACATTGTTTTACGGTAGACAGCAGCAGTCCTAAGAACAGTCATTCCAAAACTGATTATGATAAGATATAGCTTCATTAAATGTGTCTTTGGCTCTATCTCCTGGAGTGCCAGAGGGGAGAGAGTGGTTTTGTTTCAAAAATGTTTTTAGAGTTGGTGAATTCAGTCAAGATTATGGATCCATCTCTCTATTTTGGGATCCCAGATCTGATTTTAGGAAAGGATCTAACTTTGCCAGCTAATGTTGAGACCATTATAGTCATCTTGTTAGAAAAATCATGGAAGCATTGTCAAATAGCTCCAAGATAATTTTCCATCGATATGCTCGAGCATAAGTTTGCCCTCAAGATCCATGCAGACAAAGAAAGCAGCCAGTATCTTTTTCCAGGCATTAGAGAGTGTTGGTAAAACAAAGATGAACATATTTCCAGTTTTGTAAGGAAAGAGCATCGTGTTGAGGGAAATGTGGGATTTGGAATCTGTCATTTAAACTCAGATCCAATTCTGAGGCTCAAGAGATATGTGACCTTATGCTGACCTAAATGTGTCAAAGTAGCTTGGGCTGCTATAATAAAATGCCACAGATTATGTGGCTTAAACAACAGACATGTAATTTCCACAATTCTGGATGTTGGGAAGTCCAAGATCAAGGTGCTAGCTGATTAGGTTCCTGGTGAAGATTATCTTGCTGTATGTATCCTCATTTGGTGGAAAAAGAAAGGGCTCCAGTCTCTTCCTCTGCTTATAAGGACTCTAATCCCATCATGGGGACTCCACTCCCATGACCTCATTACTTCCTAAAGGCTCCACCTCCAAATATTATCATATTGAGGGGTAGGGTTTCTACATATGAATTTTGGGTGGACACAAACTTTCAGTCCATATCAGTCACTCTTAACTTCAATTTTGTAATGGGAGAAATAAGAACTACTTTATTACATTTGATGAAAATTAAATTCAATAATAAATACTAGGTTCATTCTAAGAGAATACTTAATGAGAAGATAGATATTATATAATCGGGAAACCACTATACCATGTACTACATGCTAGTGACTTAAATAAGGTACAATGAGAATGAGGGTAGCAGCAACTATCTGCTCCAGTGGAGACCAAGGCATGGAGGGAGGTGAGGCAGTGTGCAGTAGCTCTGTAGGATTTCATCTGGGGAAGTTGGCTGAAGCTGCATATCTCATCATCCCTGTCAATGAGGCAAAGTGTGGCCTCAGAGAGTGACTTAACTTCCTGGATCTGTAGCTTCCTTATCTGTACATACTCATACAATATGAATTTAGATTTTAAAAATTCTTTACTTAATATTTAATAATAATTCATTCACATGATTCATGAATCAAAAATATGAAAAGGTGGTCTGAGACTCTCCCCTTGGCTGTTCCCATTTCTCCATGCCACTAATTGTTCCTTTCAAAGATGCTTATTTTATTTCATTTTCCTTGTTTGTGTTTGTTTTGATATTTATAAGCTACGTACTCTTTTTGCTTCTTCTTTCTAATTTAAACAAAATGGTTGCATAGAGCTTATACTGTTTTAAAACTTGCTTTCTTCACTTAATATACTTTGCAAGAATATTTTAAACTGTTGAAAGCTGGTCTCAGGTCTCCATCTTTAGAGACTGAATTATGAAGTTTTCTAAAAGTTCTGATCATAAGCTGGTTTCATGTTACAGAACCACCCCCCCCCCCCAGGATGAATCCCATTGTGGCACTCTTCACCTCAGACACTGGCAGTCACCACCTGTTTGTTGTGGGGTATCACCCGTATGCCACAGATGGGTCTCCGATGCCCATAGTCTGTCCCTCATCCATCTCCTGTACTCCAGCCCAGGGTACTGTCATTACTTCACTGTGTGGCGTGGGTGTATCATGCCTGGTGGTTCCTCATGTTCATGCCTGGTGGTTCCTCATGTCACCTCACACTTTGAAGAACGCAGCCACATGTGCATGGCATGTACCATGCTAGGGGCTTCTAGTCAGATTATTTGAGAACAACGACCTCCCAGAGTGACCTAAAACAGATCACCACAGCAGTATGTTGATGTTTTCTCAGATCTCCCCAAACAGAATTGCCCATGGAACTCTGTATTCATCTTTAAGGTAGCATGGTCAGAGGTAGTCATTTTGATTTGTCATGACTGCATTTGTAAAATTCATGGAGGTGGTTCTTCCCTATCTAGGCTCTGGGAAGATGATGATAGTGGGAATCAAACCCATCTTCCAAAGATCTTCTTGGGATCAGGTGATATGGTGCTGGAAAACAAGCTCCTAAACTCCTCTGAAGGATGTTCTGCAGAGACAGACCTCAAGGTTCTTTTGGCTCCTTGGGGGTCTCATTCAGGACCCTCAGAAGACTTACACAACATAAAGTGTGTGATGATGGCAAAACAACACAAAAATCAGTCAACATCCTCTAACAACAAATAAAGTATCTTCTTGAAATGTGACTAAAGTGATGTAGTAATGTTTAGCCTGCCCTAAATATTGCCTGGTCATGTGAAAGAATCTTCCACTCTTCGGTAGCCACTAAGTTAGGGAGATCTTCAATATGGCCAGAGATAGGCCTTATCTTCCATATTTCTGAGTTACTGCATATACTTCTTAGTCATCTGTAAGAAAACTTCTGTAGGATAAACCATTTTAAACTACGTATCTATCTTAACCTATCCCCAGATTTGAATCGCTCTTTCTGTAAGAACATCACGAGAAATGACACAATGTTGAGTTAATCCTGTGTCCACTTCAAGGTTTATCCAGGCTTCACACACGCTGGATGCTCAATAAATGCTTTTTGAATGAATTAATGAGTGAATGGATAAACGAGCAAATAAGTGCTTGCACCCTGTCCACCCTGCTGGTCATCATGGAAGCAGAAGTTTCGAGAAAAAATAAGGCCAGTCCATGTCTGATTTGGGCAGTCCCCCAAGATTTCCTCCCATTTACTGCATCCAGGGATTCTACTTCTCAGGGACTCAGCTTAGACTTAAATATCCCAGGGTGAGAGGCATGGCTAAAAGGACATTCTTCCTATACCTATTGAATATGAAGAAATGATGCTTTATTTTTCTACAATTTGGTTTCTTCTTACTGAAAATGGTGTGTGGTGTTTATAATGTTCTGGGAGATTAATTTGTTTTCACAAAGTGGAAGTCAGACAAAAGAAAGGAAAATCTAACTGCAAGCAAATGCTAAAGATCACACAAAGCATGTTGTAATCTTTGATACAAATAAATAGCCACACAGACCATAAACACATCCCTAGCCTTGAAAATCCATTAGGGAAACATTGCCATTGGCAACCAGAAGACTCTGCTCCTTAATAACTGGACCTTTTATGATGTGTTTCTATGGCGACTGAAGCTCTCCCATCTAAACACACCGTCTTTCCCAGGAGGACCTGGTGAACAAAAGCTGTAAGGAGATAATTGGAGGAAAGCAAAAGTTCCTTCTTCCTCTTTCCTTCTTTTCTCTCAAACCTCAATTTACTCAGAGAGAAATGGGAATAAGTTGAAATGGAAACATCCCTTGAATTGCAAATCATAATTTACTGCAATTTTTGTTATTCTTTAATTTGAAATTCTGTCTTTATAATTTCAGTCATCACAATTTCATGACAGGTCTCTAAGGGAAACAATGGTTTCTTAGGAAAATGAATTTGGGTTTTGCTCAAATAGGAGGCTATAGGAGGATGTTCTGAGCAAGGGTGACTGTGTTGGTTTATACTGTCTGTTCAACCTAAGGCAGACATGCCACATTATTGCTGAAACCTGCCATTCAGGAAGGCTGATTTCTGCTTTTGCATCCAGAGGGAAAGATAAATCCTTGTTTTAATATTACATAGATGTGTTTAAATTGGAACTGAATTAAAGAAAATAATGCTTATTTATTTTTGAGAGACAAAGTATGAGTGGGAAAGGGGCAGAGAGAGAGGGAGACACAGAATCTGAAGTAGGTTCCAGGTTCTGAGCTATCAGCACAGAGCCCGACGAGGGGCTCGAACTCACAAACCACGAGATCATGACCTTAAGTTGGACGCTTAACTGACTGAGCCACCCAGGCACACTGGAACTGAATCTTTAAGGCATATATTTTTCTGATCAACAAGAAATGTTTTCTGCTTAATAAATAATGATGATTTATTAATCAGAACACTGGGTGAGAGCAGTGTCTTAGACTTTTATTTACATTGTGTCTCACTCCTTACAAAAACCTTGAGAAAGCCCTAAGATAAATGTAAGGTTATCCTTGATGAATAGATGTGGCATTAAGTTTAAGGAACCTGGTAAGACCATTCTGAAAGACTTTGATCCCTTTCCCTAAGCTGATGCTTGCTCCTGAGACATAACACCTTTCCCATCATCACACTTTGAAATACCCTCTTGCAGATGTCAGAAGAGAATGCATAGCATGGAAATGTGTTCAAGGGCCCTAAGTCCCAAGGAACCTTCTTTTACCGACCAAAAAGTGGCTTTTGTAATCCCCAGATAGAATGGGTGGTTCTTTGTTAGCATGCCATGTAAGGCAAAGGCATAATCAAAGTCTGTCTTGGACGTTGATGCCTGGGTTATTAAAATTGGAAGGACCACCTGTGGCAATAAAATAGAGTTTCAGTATCACAGGGAAAGGCTACCAAAGTAGATATTGTTGGTCCCAAAATCTTAATGTCTTCTTTCAGCTTCTGAAACTCCTAGAGATTTATAGAAAGTCAAAGACATAGAGTAAGTTTGGAAGCATGGACTCAGGGACTCAGGAAGCCATCAATCATTTCAGCTCTCCTTTCATATTAGACCTTAGAATCCCATGGCCTGGGAACAGCTGGATCCCTGAACAGGGATATACAGATGTGGAGCCACTTAATTCAGAGAGAATCCAACAGTGGGAGGCCCCTTGGAAAACTCCGCTTCCAGAATCTCTATCACTGAAACACAGTGAGCTTCACTCACTTAGCCACTGAACTCCTACCATTTGTTTCATTTGCATTTATTTTGTCTTCCCAACCAGACTGAAAGGTCAGCCACACAGAACTCCTCGTCTCATCCCCTGCTGCCCAGACCTGGCCCAGATGAACATGCTTTGGCTCTCTGCCTGTTTTGGTTGCTTGAGAGTGAAAATTTTCACAATGGACTGTTTGAACGTCCTTGAAACAACCCAATGAGAAATGTACTCCCTCCACTCAATGAAGTGCAATGCTTGAGGGCCTGGCTTAGACATGGTCCATTTGTAAAAAGAAGAGATATTTTGTGTTATAACTATAGAAACATAACATTTGGAAGCTAGAAGTGCCTTTTGAAATCATTTGGTCAAACTTTGTAATTTTCAGATAAATTCATAAAACCAAAAAGCTTAGTGTACTTGGCCATAGTTGCACAGCTAGCTCATGGTATATGGGTATATTAAAAACAGGGTGTTGTTTCTAATAGCAATGGACACGACAGCTGGGCTATGTGACAGCTTCTGCTGATATCCTTTGGCAGTGGCAATATGAACCAATCTACTGCACCCATGTCCAACGACACCTAAGTTGCATAAAGTTCCTTGAGTTTTCAAGTGTGTTTCAATTCTATCCTTTATAACGTCTATAAGTGTGAGTAGTTTAAAGAATATACAGTTAATTCTCATTGTTTGGGCATTTTTAAGTTCTATAAAATCACGGTGAACATGGAATTAGCAACTACGAATCATTATTGCTCTCAGGGGGAGATACAGGGCTAGGTTCCTACAAACCTCTGGTCACAATTTTTATCAACTGATCATTACATAACCTTGCTTTATGTGTGTTTCTATTTAAAGACACCTTATTTAACCTAGGTTTTTTATTCATTAACATTGAACTCACAGCCAACAGCACCATAACTCATGACCGAATGAAGCTTAGATGCCACATATTTTCTTTGTAAGGCACATCACAGCCTTCTTGCACTTAGGAACACTAAACAGTACTTTAGCACTATGTGTTCTGCACAGTAAACTCACCAACAAAAAGCACAAAAATGTGAAAAACATGGCACTAAGCAGTCCACAAAAAGGATACTTATTTTTGTATGAGGACTGAAATAAGAAGGCATAATGTTACCTTGTCCTATGTGAGCTTGGAAGGTGTGCATTTGGAGACTCAAACTTTCTGCTGCTCTGCGCATGTCTGAAAATGAATGGGAATTGATTTTTGAATGACAAATATACTTTGGTAAGTGAATTTGCAAATATGGACTCTGTGAATAATGAAGATCGACTGTATATGCATAATATTTGTTGGTACAGTAGGACTTCTTATTTAATAAGATTTTGTAATAATAGAAGAAACCCTCTTGATTGACTTGTTAATTAGTGAAGTAGAACTGGCATATGTTAATCAATTAAAATTAATTAACAATAGATTCATAATAAATCGAGTGTTTAGTTTGTGCCCAGTGCTTTGTTGGTGCAGAGGGAATAGAGATACAGTACACAATGTCTCTTCTTAAGGAGTTTACACTGTCTTTGGGGAAACACATGCTGGACACTGTGACAAATGCTGGCATAGGAGAAAGCCAACTATGTGTCAGGGCAGAGAAAGGTGTAAATCTAGAGGAAAATTGCTCTTGAACTGAGTCTTGAAAAACATAGGTACACTCAAGGTGGGAGAACATGTTTTTAGCACAGGCCTGATATTCTAGTGAAGTGTCCAGGTATGCAGAACCCTAGAAATGAGGCTGGCCTTGAAGGCATTACAAAGTCAGGAAAAGCCTTGTGTTGAATTCTAACCTGGAACTGTTACACAGGAAACACGGGAGTTATTACTTAAGCAATTTCCTTTGGTAGATGAAGCAATCTGTTTTGAATTCCAAACAGGTCCTTGTGATTGCTGGTTGGAAAAGGGATTGTAAGTAGAAGGGAGTAAAGGAAGACAGCCTAAATTAGGAGGATGTTTATTCATTAGTTTGTAGTTCATTTCTTTACTTCTCATTCATTTGTTCATTCAACTAATGCATATTTTTTAAGGATGTTAGTAAAGTTCCAGGCTTTGGGAATTCAGCAAAAAAAAAAAAAAAATAGCCAAAATGCACTGGCTTTAAGGAGCCTATATGCTAGATAGCAGGGCTGGTAAAACAACCTGGTGCTGACATAGTTAGTATACTTGGGTGGTCCTAACGTCTATGGAGAAGGATGAAGAGGTAGTGGGGGCGGGCCAGGAACAGTTGCCCTAGTAGCCATTACACTCAGTGGAGGTGACTTCAGAGTCTTGGCCTCATGGGGACCACTGTGTACAGATGAAAAGATGGGTCCCATTGATCTCAAAGTCATTGCAAGGGAGAGAGCAGCTTTTCCAAGTTATGACTCTGTGGGGGAAGGTGCAATCTTGTCAGGAGCCCCTGGTCTGGGGCTGCCCTTGATTCAGCAAGATGGAGTGCAGGAACGAGGGCAGGGCCAGAGGAGAGGGAGGAGATAGGATTAGAGAGATGTTAGGGCATTAAGAGGGACAGGGCTTGGGGCAGTGGAGTATGGAGAGCAGGGGGCATCTCTGATTATAGAACTGGACTATCGAAGCCAGGTAGGGGACTTCCACTTGGACTTGCTGAGCTTGAATTCCTGTGGGTCATCTAATCAATCAGCTGAGTTTAACTCAAATATCTGTTTGGAGATCTAAGCACTTCATGTGGCACCTTGGCATCCTTGAAAGAATCCTTCAGATAGGAATAGTATGGTTCCTACCACTCATGGGAAAGCCATGGTGCAGTGAGGTCAAAGTGGTAAAACTGGACTAGAACCTGGGACTTTGGGGTGGCACTGATGCAGGACAACTTGCAGAAAGACCCCAAGGAGAAAAGGAGCCTGACAGGCAGCTTGGCCAGATACTGGTGGCAGTATCAGAGTTATTGAAGAATGGGGAAAGAACAGTGGGAATGAGCCCCATTGTGGCTGGCTCCCTCACACCCCCAGCCTGGAGACCAAATGCTTGGGAGATTCCAGGTGCCCCCATGGAGGCTGATGTCTTTGGTCTGAAGAGCGAGGGGCAGAGAGTTTTAAAAGCTTCCCAGGTGATTCTGAGAGAAACCCAGGATTGAATGAGAAATCAGGTCCTCAGGGTTTCTGGACCCCAATGCCTAACGCCAACTCAGAGCAGGAGAAGGGAGGGCAGGAGCAGGCAGGGAGATGAAAACCTGTGTTCCTGAATGCACTTCGGTATACCATGTATGCTATTACAAACGGGAAAGCAATCACTGGATGTTCCCTAGATGTAATGCTGCCCTGGATTTTGCAAACAGAATTTCCCTGAGAAAATGGCAAGTTGTGTCTTTTTACACCACAAAGACCTCACTGGTTCATGACTTAAACCCCCTCCTTTAGAGCACTCTTGGGCACACACACGGTGACAGGTCAGCCAGCCCTACCTCTCCCAATTATCACTGCACACTCCTCCCTCTATCCTTGTTGGGAAGCTGTTACCAGCTTCGTGTCTGCTCCATAAATCACTGCGTTATGCAAATTGAAAAATCTGCCTGTGGCTCCGTAAGGAGAAATCACCCACAAATGTGGATTTCCATGGAAACCAAACGCAAAATGCAACAGGAAGGAAAGAAAGTGGAAATTAGACCTGCAGCCTCGTTTTCATCAGCATCACTGTTTCTCATTATCTCACCTCCTGCATTTCTTTTAATGTGTGCACTTTCAGACCAGAGTGATTTTTTTCTTTTTTCCTGGTGGGCCTCTAGAGTTCACTTTATTCAGAAAAGGATGATTTATTTAAAGAACTTCTCTTTGTGAAAAGCTATTATATGGGGAATGGTGGCCATTTTCTCATTATTAAAGAAAAGTAAGAAAAGTAACCTTCAACCACGTAGGAGAGATAGAGAGAAGCTTTAAAGAAGAACTTCCCAATTGGTAGGAGTGTAAAATACTAGATAGGGATTGTAGAGAGGGTTGAGAAAGTTGTTTCTGGAAACTCCTTTAATTGTAAGATAGTGTGCTAGTCTGTTAGGGCTGTGTAACAAAGTACTATACAGACTGGGTGACTTAATAACAGAAATTTATGTACTCACAGTCCTAGAGGCTGGATTTCTGAGATCAAGGTGTTGACAGTTAGTTTCTTCTGGGGTGTCTTTTCTTGGCTCTCAGACAGCTATTTTCTCCCTGTGTCCTCACATGTGGTCTGTCCTCTGTGCATATACATGTTATGTTCAAGTCTCCATGGCCGTCCGTTGGCCTGTGTTATCTGCATCTAAATTTCCTCTTCTTTAAGGACTCCTGCCAGTTTTGGGGAGCTTAGGTGGCTCATTTGGTTGAGTTCCCGACTCTTGATTTCAGCGAGGTCATGATCTCATGGTTTGGGTTTGTGCGCTCAAGCCCTGCATTGGGCTCCATGCTGACAGTGCAGAACCTGTTTGGGATTCTCTCTCTACTTCTCTGGCTGTCCCTCTCTCCCCTCTCTCTCACACACACTCCCTCTCTCAAAATATCTAAATAAACAGGAAAAGATTTTTTTTAAAAAAAGGACACCTGTCAGTTTGGATTAGGGTCCATCCACACTCATTTTAGTTTTATCCTTTCTTAAAAGGTCCAACTTCCAAACACAGTCACATTCTGAGGCACTGAGAGTTAGGACTTTAACATAAGAATTTTGGGGGGACAGAATTCAACCCATAACAGATAGATTCCATTTGGAGAACATGATTTAGACTAGCAGGTGAGATCTGGAAGAAATCGTTCTTAGAAATCCGGCCTCAAAGCTTGCTTTCAGAGACAAATCATTGAAGCCCAGGGCAAGTGACTCAGCGCAGCCCACCCAGTGGGTGGGGTGTGTGACAGCTCTGCAGACACCCTTTCCCAGCCCTGTCAGATGATGTTTTAGATTACACGGAACTCTCTAGAAGAACATGCTACAACAATGTAAGACAATATTTTTCTGCCTCTGACACAGGCTACATGCAACTATTTGGCAAATAAGTGCTTTTGTGAGTGATCATGTAGTCAGTCCTCTCAGAACAAGAATGAGAGCCATGATCTCATGTGCATCAATGGTCCTACACAGGATACACAGGATGTGATTCTTCAGATCAACTTTGGAACATCATCCCCCAAATCCTGCTGCCTGTGATCTGGTAAAGGTCATTCCTGGGGCCTCCTTGCCTCACCTCACCCTCTAAGGGTTTTTATAAAGGAGATGATAAAGGAGAGAACCATAGTTTCTTCTAGTATGGAACTAGCTGCATCACTGGATCACTGGAAATTGAGATGGTAGCTCCATAGCACTAGAATGCGAAAGGATTACTGCAAGCCTTATTAAAAATGCAGTCCTGTTCAAGAGCTTCTGATGCATTCTGGGTTATGGTTTGGGACTATCTCTTTTTAACTATCTCTTTCTAACAAGCACCCAGGATTGAATCTGAATTAGATTATCCCGTGGCCACACCTGGGATAATAATGATTTAGATCCTCACTGTTCAGAGTGTGGTCCATGCACAAGCAAGTACAGAATCATCTGAAGCTGTGAGAAATTCAGAATCTTAGCCCCACCCTAGAGGGACTGAATGAGAATCTAAATTTTCATTCAAGTTTAAGAACCTCTGCTTTAGCAGACATAGCCGTGTGGTCTGATGGTCTACTTTAGTGATAGTGGGGTTGTTCAAATCATTGCTTAACAGGATGTTTCAAAGATGCCCAAATGCTTTAGAAATTATCATTAGATATCCTGAGAAAGTTACTACCAAGAACTGTGAAGAATAAGAGATTTTATACTTGTTTTAGGCTAATAAATTAGGCTTCCACCATGTCCTAGATGCTGGCAAAAGATGACTCCTGGGTCAGAAACAGGTATGGTAGGCAGCCTGAGCTTCTGGTGCATGTCCGCTCCCCTTGCCATTGTAGATAGTGTGGACAGTGAGTTTATATCATAGTTGAGGAAACCTGAGCTTAATGAGTCATCATCCTTATTATCCTGGTCAGGAAATAAATCTATCCTCTGCCTCAAAGAGAGATAATATCTCTATCTTCTGAAGCAGTTTGCTATAAAAACATCCTTGACATGCGATGTTTTGTTCCAACAAAAGCTAATCTAAGAGGTGCAGAAAAACCATTAAGAATTATCTCACAATAGGTACTGTCTTGAAAGTCCCCTGTTCATCAGGGATATCTCTTTCAATATCCTTGCTGACAGAGAAGCTCAGATACGCTAAGGTTTATAGTCAACACATAGAGAATTAGCTAATAGGACTTAATTCAGATCTATTTTGAGCCTTCAGGAACCTTTGGAGGTAGGTAATAGATAAATTTGAAGGTTGTAATTTCTATTTTGCACATTCTACAATAGAGATCTGTAGAATTTGTTTTTACAGAAAGGTAGTGGGTGGGTCAAAACCTGCTCAGATTCCTTTGTCAGCTTAATCATGAGGTTAATTAGTTAAAATAATAGAAATTAAAATAGTAATAACATAATATGATTCTATATTTAGTACTTTACATTTATTAATGCATTTCACACTCATTATTTAATTCTCAAACCTGATTTCTCTTTTTTTTTTATAATGAAGAAGACATTCAGATAGACCAAGTAACTTGTTGGAAGTCACAGCTACTTCAGTAGAGCCAGATCTCACATCCAGGGGTTGTGACTTTCTAGTAGAGAAATTTTAGCTGACACATTTATTCAGCTAAGGGAAAAAAATGGAACTATATTTATGCTTACAAATAAAAATCAATACCACTAATCCTACCAGGAAAGAGAATAACCAAAAAGTACATGTGAATTAATTGTTTCCCTTCTACAGCTATTTCTGTGACAACTTAGCACTTTCCAGGGAACTTTTTTTTTTCAACATGCAGAATCATTAACGTGATTTAGTTCTTCTCATGATATCGTTTCCCTTAGAATCAGGATTCTTGATGGAAAGGGAATCCAGGTGAGTGTTGTTATATTAGAAACCTACCTCTGAATCCATTAAAGAATGCTTCTAAATACTATAAAAGAACCTATTGAGGTATCAGTTTAACTACTATAAAGCTTACATGTGGGAAGCCTTTATCTAATCAACCACAGTGCATAATCACAGGCTTAGTAAATCATATTTAGGAGCAGACTTAAAGCAATTTTTTAATATCCCGTGCAGTATATTTAGGAGATTGTTAATGCCAACTTTCATTTTTTCCCTATCTTCTCTATTTTTAGTCTACACATTATTCTGTCATCATTAATGCTGCCTTCCCCCATTCCTCATTTGTCATAGCATAAGGATGGGCTTGTCCTATGGATTTCTACCTATGTATAAATTTTCCTATCTATCTATCATTCTATTGTTCTATCTATCGTCTATCTCTCTCTGTCTCTATTTATCATCTGTCTATCTATCATCTATCATTTATCACCTATTCATTATACCACACTGTCTCTCCCCCTTTTATTCCTTCCTTTCCTTTTTACCTCTCCCCTCCTCCTTCCCACCTTTCCTCCCCTCCTTCCCTCTCTCTCTTTCCTTCTCATTCCTTGACAGGCATCACAGTAGGTGATAGCAAAACAGTGCCTGCTTTCTAGGGTCTTCCAGTCATTAAGTTCACACACAGCCTCTTGATGAAACTTCTGGAACATGGCATGTCCCATCTTTAACGTTAAAAGAATTTAGGGAGAGACAACAAAAGGTACTTTTTCTTCAGAACTTTTTGTTTGTAGTTACTAGATTTGTTTTTGCCCTGATGTCTTTTTCTTAACATCTTTTCAACTATGTGTTCAAGTAATACAACTCCTTGGAAGTCCTAGAACCAAAGAATATAGAATCAGTATTGCTGGCTTGAGATTTAGAACTACATCAGAAATAGGTCTGCTCCAGTGAGGGTGCCTTTGTTATTAGGTAAAAGAGAGAAGACTAAACAGATAGGCAGTAGTTTGTGGCTAGCATAATTGAGTCAATATGTTGGTGGTGGCTAGCATTTTCGATGTACTTTTGATAGTTGTGTCACTGCCACAAAGCTGCAACCTGTGTGGGGAGGAGGAAAGCAAGCAAGTAAGAGAAAGGACACAGAAGGTCAGCACTGTGTAGATAGTGTTTATATCTAACCAGTTTTCTGAGAGGGTATTCACCCCTTTCTGTGGTTCAAGCTTGTATGTAACACAGTAGCCCCCAGGTTGGAGCTGCCTTAAAGTGTACAGCTTCCTTCAACCCCAGCCCCTCACCTCCTCACTCCTCCAGGCTCTGTTGCCAGAGCTTTTGGAAAGAGGAGCATGAAGCTTATGAGCCAGCTTCTTGCATTGTGGAGTGGAAGGACATACCTTCACCCCTGTTTCTCCAACAGGGGGAAGAAAGAAGCATAGCAACATTCCCACACCCTCATGGATAGGACTGCTCTGAGACACAGTTTATCTGGGGCAGAATTTCTACAATTTTGATATGTGCCTGAAAGGATGGGGACCTGTTGAAAATGCAAATTCTGTTTCAGTAGGTCTGGATGGAACTCGAGAACCTGAATTTATTACAGACATCCAGGTGATGCAGATGCTGTCAGTACATGGACTGTACTTTAATAGTGAGGGCTAGAGAAACTTTATCATTAATTCTTAAGGTTTGTATTTTTAATTTAATTTAATTATTTATTATTATTTTCCAATGTTTAATTATTTATTTTGAAAGAGAGAGAGATCACACATGAACAGTGGGAGGGGCAGAGATGAGGAGAGAGAGAATCCCAAACAGGATGTGTGCTATGAGGCTTGATCTCATAAACTATCATGACCTGGACTGAAATCAAGAGTCAGATGCATAACCGACTAAGCCACCCGGGCACTCTGTAATCATAATAATAATTATTATTTGACAGAGAGAGAGCACGAGTGGGGGAAGGAGCAGAAGGAGAAGGAGAGGGAGATGGAGAGAGAATCCTGAACAAGCTCCACACCCAGTGTGGAGCCTGACTCCAGGCCAGTCTCACTACCTTGAGATCATGACCTGGGCGGAAATCAAGAGTTCGACGCTTAACCAACTGAGCCACCCAGGTGGCCCTGTATTTTTAATTTTAAAAAGAGTTTTATGGAGTTATAATTGACATGCAATAAGCCACACATTCGAGGAATGCAATTTTATACGTTTTAACATCTGTATATACCCGTGAAACCATCTCCACAATCAAGATAGTCAACATTATCTCCAAATTTCCTTACACTCCATTGCAATCCTTCCCATTTGCCTTCTATCCACCCTAGCAGTCATTATCTGCCCTGTTACTATGGATTCATTTTCAATTTCTAGAGTTTTATATAAATGGAATCAGATTATGTCCTCTTTTTTTTCTTTTGGTTTGACTTCTTCCATTGAACACAATTATTTTGAGATTCATTTATGTCATAGCATGAATCAATAGTTCATTCATCTTTTCTGATAACGGATATTTGTATTGTTTGCAGCATTTGGTTATCACAAATAAAGCCACTATGAAACTTCATGTACACATGTTTATGAGGACATACACTCTCAGTCCTAGGTAAATATCTAGGAGTAGAAAGGAATTGTATGGTAGATAAGTTTTTAACTTTTTAATGAACTACTGAAGAGTTTTCCAAAATAATTTCATATCTATCATCACTGTATGAGAGTTTTAGTTCCTCTTAATCCTTGCGAGCATTTGTTATGGTCACTCTTCTTAAGTGTCCTCACTCTAGTAAGTGTGTGAAATGGTATTTCATGGTGGCTTTAATTTGCATTTAATTTTCATGTGCTAATTTACCATGCATATGTGTTCCTTAGTGCAATACATGTTCAAATGTTTGACCCATTTAAAAAAGTTGTGTTGTTTGTTTTCTTATTTAGTTTTGAAAATTCTTTACATATTCTAGATACAATTCCCTTATCAGATATATGATCTGCAGATATTTTCCTCAGTCTTTGACTTGTCTTTTGATAAGCAAAATTGCTAATTTTGATAAAGCCCAATTTATTCATTTTTAAAAATGGATTACCCTTTTGATAGCATAAATATGTGACTACAAAGATTTTTCTTGTATGTATCCTTCTAGAAGTTTATAATATTAGGTTTTACATTATGACCGATTTTGAGTTATTTTTTATATAGAAAATATATCTTTGTAAAAGTACTATCCTTTCTGTGCTGATTGCCTTGTACCTGTCAAAAATCAGTTATGTATGGGTCTACATCTGGATTCTTTATTCTGTTCCTTTGATTCAGTTGTTTCTTTTTATGATAATATCATACCATCTTGATTACTGTGGTTTTGTAATAAGTCTTGAAATCAAGTTGTTTTAGTTCTCCAGCTTGGCTCTCTTTTAAAGTACTTTTGCATTTATCAAAATTATACATGGATTTTTTGACTGCATACGGGGGAGAATAGTGTTGTCATCCCTAATACCCATGTCGTTCAAGGGTCAACTGTAGTTTAGGCAGTCCCAGGTCCTCTGCATTTCCATATGCATGTTAGAATCGGTTTGTCAGTGTCTATGAAAAAAACCTGTTGCACTGGATCTGTAGATCAATTTAGGGACAGTAGGGAAATCAACAGTACTGAATCTTCTAACCCACAAATAGCACACATCTCTCTATATATTTAGGTATCTCATTCTCCTCAGAAAAGATTCAGAGAGACTTTAATCTCTTGAAGTTTGTAATTTTAATTTTAATTTTTGTTGTTGTTTCATAAAAGAAAAGGACAGAAATAAGCTCACATACCACTATTCCTGCATCCAAAAATCTGACCCTCCTTCTTCAAAGTCATCTCCTTGGCTTCCTTGGGAGAAATAATTTCAATATTCTTTACAGTTACAATTTACTCATCAGAGAAGTAGGTGTTTTTCCTTAGTCCACAGAGATGTCATAGGTTCGATTATTTATCATAATTATTCTAAAAATCCAAGGTGTCATTGTCTTTTTGCTTTTATCTGTGAATTATAATTTTAGTATTTGAAATATTACTCTTTTTATTTTCTTTTGTCATTAAGTTGACAATAATGATAGTTGATTATACAAATGCTCTATAATTAAAGAACAAAGCAAAAACATCAGTATAAAGAAATACATTCTGTATCATCAGCATCCCATTAAAATCTGCTGACTATTTTAAGACATAATAACACTTTTAATTAAGTTACAATAGACTTTTCTACTATAATGAATTTAAACTCTTAGATATACATTAAAGTCTTGCTAAGCGAATCAATTAAAACTACAGAAGTCAGGAAATGACATCCTGGCATAATAACACTTTATATTATGAAATGGCTAGGTTCAGGAGAACTAAAATTTTTTTGTTCTATTTTGCAGTTAAGGTAACTAACAGCATTTTGTAGTAAAGGGACTGATTCAGGTATCAAAAGACCTGGGCTTGGAACCCACCTCTGCTTCCTGCAAGCTATTTACCAGGCTAGGACTGACATTTAATGGATGCAGTGCTGCCTGGCCCTTTTCCTAGATAAAATCTGGCCGACAGTACAGGTTCAGAGTCAATCTCTTCTTCAGGTATTTATTTCCTGTGTAGGCTTGAGTAAGTTGCATACATATATAATCTTCAATTTGTTAATCTATAAAATGTGGATAAAAATAACACCTATTACACAGGTTATTGTAAAGATTGGAATACACAATGCAAGTAATATGTTTAATTTATAATACCTGGACAAAAATAATTTTCCTTTTCCTCCTCCTTCTCCTCCTCCTCCTTTCTTTTCTTTTCCTTCTCCTTCTCCTTTCCCTGCTCCTCCTCCTCCTCCTCCTCCCCCCTCCCCTCCCTATCCCCCTCCTCCTCTCCCTCCCCCTCCTCCTCTCCCTCCCCCTCCTCCTCTCCCTCCCCCTCCTCCTCCTCCCCCTCCTCCCCCTCCTCCTCCTCCTCCCCCTCCTCCTCCTCCTTCTTCTTCTTCTTCTTCTTCTTCTTCTTCTTCTTCTTCTTCTTCTTCTTCTTCTTCTTTCTTCTTCTTCTGCTTTCTTCTTCCTTCTTCTCCTCCTATCACACACTTTCTTAGAATATTGTTATGGAGAACCAGAATTGTTCTTTTTTTTTCCCCCATAAATTATGACATTTTAGGGAAAGCGTGTGAGAAATTCTCTGTACACTATAAAAGTTGGCTTTCTGGTACAATTATGATTTTTTTTATTGTTAGCATCCCTTAAACTCTGGGCTAATTTTTTACATAAACTGTTTTTAGATTATATTCCATTTTATGGAATTTAGCAGGGAATGGGCAAGGAGGCCAAACTCAGAGATCATTTATTCAGCTGCAAATAAGTCCCTACTATAATTTTATTTAAAAAAAAATATAGTGGATAAAATATTTTCAAAGTATTTATGATTTTATTTCTTGGTACTAATCTATGCTTTTATGGGCAAATAAGATTTGTCTGTGTTCTGCATTATGTTCTTAGTTCAACTAAAAATTCAAGTATACAATTCAAGTATAATTGTGGGTACTATCAGGTGTGGGCAAGAAAAGGCACTTGAGTGTTCCTCTTTCCCCGTTTAGGTAGCATAATAAACCAAAAAATACCAGAAGGGACAAAGAGATATTCTTTAATTAATAAGATAATTACTAATGAGTATAATAGCGTCATTAGATTTATTTTCAAAGATACTAATTCATCATTTAGTATGTGCAAGACGAACATTCATATATCTAATGCAAAGAACAGCTTTTCTTTCTGGAGGATGTTTGGGTCCTGTTGATGCATATTTGGCCCAACTGCATGCACCTCCAAGGCATGGATTTACTTGATCACTGGCCACAGCCTCTTCAAAGTCCCTATTCACACATTCCTGGTCTGTCCCAGATCCCTGCCTGTGTCCTTCCCTGACCAATGTCACAGAGTATCCCAGAGTGGAAAGCTCTTTATAAACAAAAAGGAGTTGGAACTAGCAAAAGCCAAAGAGATTTTTCCCTCTTTGAATCGGGCAGAGAAATATGGAGGGAGGGTCCAATCAGTTTGAGGAGAAAGTGCTGAAATGAAGGAGCAAGAATAGCCATGGGAGACCATGAGGGCTCTGGGAGTTTGAGTCAGCAGAAATTGCATGAAAATGAAAGCTGTTTAGGAAATAACTGTTTAGTGTGCAGTTGGGAGAAATAGGAGTGTTATAGAGAAGGGGAAGCTGAGTGATCATAGAGACTGAAGATGGCCACACCCTACTGCTACCTTGAGTCCTTAATGACCTATGGCTGAAGTTTCTGGCACAATTATGGTTTTTAGCTTTGTGCAAGGCCCATCTACACACCGTTCCTGAATTCCTATGAGATTCTACCTTCTTTATTTCCATACATCCTTATTATTAAGGCCACATCATTGGAAGTAGACTGAAAACACTTTCCTTCTCTGTTACTCAAATGGCCTAAATTATACAACAGTCATATTTCCACACAAGAGACAGTATTGTCAAAGGGAAGATCCCCTGCACTCCAGTGTAGCTCAAATGGCCTCATTAGATACTATAATGTTCTTTCATGTCCTGTTTTGGGTTGAGTTCAGTCTGGTTCCCTGGGGGGAACCTGTTGATTTTGGCTCCTGAAGCTTTTCTGGCAAGTAATTACATATACGCCTAAGTCTAAATATTGCAAATTTTCACACAGACTCAATTTTTTTTTAAAACCAGAACATTTATTGTGTGACTAATCATTGAAATCCTTAAGATGAACTGGATGCTGCAATATAGCTAACCTCTTGGGTTTAGGTGTGGTTCCTTCATGGAATCCATGTGCTTTCTCTCCTGCTTTGTAGGATAACCACATTTGCCACAGGTCAACTTCTGAAGGTGGTAGGTCTTAGAGCCACAGCAGTGGCACAACATGTGTGTCTTATTGTGATGCTTTCCAAATGATGTCATCCCCCTCATCATCTTGTTTCCATGGCAGAAATGAAATAGCCAGAGACTCATTTTCATAACCTCCTTTCATGGGCAGGAAGTAGTGTAGATATAAAAACTATTTTACAGTGGACACAACATAGGCAATCCTTGCTCTGCATGGTAATACAGGACTATAAAAATGGCCATGCAAGCTAAAATTATGCAAACATTAAAAAAATTTAAAAATATTCTTAAACATCAAAATTTGTTGAAACATTAAAATTTTAAACATTTAAACATTATGATTTTAAATGTAATCCAAATTTAAAAATTTTGATTTAATGTAATTAAACATCACATTTTAATTTCTTAATTAAAAATAAAGATAAAGTATATAAATATATATAAATTATATAAATATGTAAATATAAATTAAATATTAACATTAAAATTTTAATTAAACAGTAACATTCATTGAAACATTTAATTTTGTTGAAACACTAAATGAATAGGGATATATAATAAATAATAAACTGTACTATACAATAAAAAAGTATACTGTAATAGTTTTTTATAAATTAATTTTATTATAATTTCAAATTTATAGAAAAAATGCAAGAATAGTATAAGGAACTTTGCCACATTATTTCCATTTGTCCTATTTGCTTTATTATTATTGCTCTTTCTCTTTCTCCTCCCTCCCACAGCTTTTTAAAATCATCTGAGAGAATTTTTGGGGCCATTCACTATCTCCAGTGTGTATTTCCTAAGGATAAGGAGTCCTCTTAGGCTATCCCTCTACAATGATCAAAACTGGAAATGTAACACTGATGCTGTTATCTAATTCACAGACTATATTCAAATTCCCTCACCTGTCTGAATTAATGTTCTCCAAAGATATTTACCCCAGTGCAAGATCTAGTTCAAGATCATGCATTATTTTCAAGGGTCACATCCCTTTAGTTTCTTTTAATCTGGAACAGTTCTATAGCCTTTTCTTTTTCTTTCTTTCTTTTTTTTTTTGGTTTTTCCTTTATTTTTTTCCAACTTTATTGAGGTATATTGACATATAACATTGTGTAAGTTTAAGGCATACATTTTAATTTAAAATATTAGAAATCTTAAAAACTAAAGTGTTTTATTTCACTTTAGAAAGCTTTCCAAGGATCAGTTTGAACAGTGCTTGCCTTGTCCTCATGGTATAGCTCATAAAACAGAATGAGCATCTTTTCTATGCCTTGGCGAACTGTCACAGTCCTTTCTGTTTGGATGACTTCTACATTTTATTCTTTGTATTTTCAATGCTGTGTAATATCTCCTGTTATAGCAATTTTTTGCCCACCTTACTTTTTCTGGGATATCTTTCCTCCTCTTTGTCACAGACACTTTCCTAACATATGCCAATAAGTTCTCCTTCACTAGGATCATCTGGCTGCACATCTAGAGTTTCTAAAATAACAGCTACACCCAAAATTCCCCTGGTCAGCTATTTCCTCTATAACTTTATTCACTTTCAATTCTAATTTCCCTTCCACTTTACGACTTTTCATTTCTGCACTTTCATCTTTGTTGGCCAATTCCCTCTTTCAATGATCCATTTTTGTAAAATGTCAGGTGGGTTTATCACTGGGAGATAAAAAAGCAGTAGTTATATCCTTTGCTGTTTGAGTGTGACCTGATAACAAATGCTCAGTGACCCATTACCAGCAGACTTGATCATGCTGCACAGCTATTATTTATGGAGTGGTTTGCAGACTGAAGAGCTAGCAGCAGAGTTTGCCTTTTATGTAATAATTCACAGTCAACAAACCAGGTAACTAAAATTCACACATGTGAATGTGTGCATGTGAATCGTGCAATGTATGGACTGCCTGTGTCTGACTCCAATTTCCATAATCTCACAACTACTGGCAACTTTTTCAAAGATGAAAGTGCTCTGAGACAGTGGTATACAATATTTCACACCAAGGAGGACTCAGAAATTGCATAACATGTGGTTGATGAAGCAGTCTATGCCAAAGAATCAGTGCTATCTAGGAGATGAATTTGAGCTCTATAGTGTTAGCTCCTTTCTGCTGGTTTTTCTTTCTTTTTTTTTTAATTATAAGAAAGTGGTAGTAATTTATTTTTATTTTTATTTATTTTTAATTTACATCCAAGTTAGCACATAGTGCAATAATGATTTCAGGAGTAGATTCCAGTGATTCATCCCCTAGGTATAACACCCAGTGCTCACCTCAACAAGTGTCTTCCTTAATGTCCCTTACAAGTTTAGCTCACCTTTCCACCCAAGACTCCCAGCAACCCTCAGTTGTTCTCTGTATTTAAGAGTCACTTATGGTTTGTCCACCTCTCTGTTTTTATACTATTTTTGCTTCCCTTCCCTTATGTTCATCTGTTTTGTAACTTAAATTTCACATATGAGTGAATGAGTGAAGTCATATGATATTTGTCTTTCTCTGACTATTTCAATTAGCATGATACACCCTAGATCCATCCATGTTGCTGCAAATGGCAAGATTTCATTCTTTTTTTTGTTTCTATAATTTATTTATTTTTTTTATAATTTACATCCAACTTGTTAGCATATGGTGCAACAATGATTTCAAGAGTAGATTCCTTAAGCCCCTTACCCATTTAGCCTATCCCCCCTCCCACAACCCGCCCCTCCAGCAACCCTCTGTTCTCTATATTTAAGCTGATGATTTTTCTATGAACTACATTAATGCTATGATTGTCATCTCTATTAGGTTGTGCCTGTTGTGGTGGAAACAGTGAACCTAGAAATCACTGCTCAGAGGGGACACCTTCTATGTGGAAGACAAACTACAACACGCTTAACCAAGCCAGCTCTGTATCTCTCTCTCAAAACTTGTAATTGTCACATCAATTCACTAAGAAAATGATAAAATTGCTCAGTGATACCAAATTTTTACACACTTCATTTTATACTTCATTCTACAAAGAAGGCCTCCGGAGTTCCTTCAGAGATTAATTTAGAAGAGACTTTCTTCTAAAGTTCGAACTTCCGTGTACATGACAGCTGCTTTTGATCCAATCTAATGGGAAATAATCATAAGTAGAGTATTATTTTCAGCTACATAATATTTAAGTGGACATTACTCAATCTGTAGCATCAGTAGTAAATTGCTTTCTTGCTGTTTCCCATTAAAAAACTAAAAATTTAAAGACGACATCCTTTGGTTCATTTGTTCCTAATCCATTTGGTTTAATCAAGGGATGGATATTTTTGAGAGGGGGGCCAAGATGGCGGAGGAGTAGGAAGACCCAAAGTTTCCCTTGTTTTTTGAATTGAGAGGGACTGAAACAGAGAGATTCTCAACTCCAAGTATCTGGCAGAAAAGGTGTTGCAGCCTACAAGGAACAAATGGAAGGAACCCAGACAACACCCTAGGTACTGTGAGTTTAATCTAGAATGGACAAAACGAACTCGGGAAGATGAGCTGAGGGGAGGGTGTCCCTGGGGAGAGTGGGGAAAGTGCACAACATCCGAAGGAGAGGGTCAGAGAGTGGGAGACCACGACCATACAGCCCCTAAAAGCAGGCCTTTGGAGGAGAAGCTCTGTGTCTAACAGCAGAACTCAGCAGAACTCTCCTTGTGCGGGACGCTGACGGAAGCCCAGTCAGCCCACCTCACGCAGAATTGCTCAGCCGCCAGCAGTGTCCCCAACCGCCTGCTGAGCTCGGAGTGAGTGCCTGCCCCAGCCACCGGCAGAGCAGGAGTGAGCGCAGCTGCTTGGGGAGTGAGTGACTGCTGCCTTCGCTGCCCTCTGGAGTGGGAAGTGCGGGCCAGATGCTGCTGCCACCTCCAGCCCAATGAGGAGTGAGTGCCCACCGCAGTCGCTGCCAGCCAAGCTTGGAGCCCCCGCCCGCTGCCACGGGCTCAGCGCCCAGTGCTGGGCTACCTGTGGTACCCCGAATCACCTGCAGAGCACCTCTAACCCCGGCACATTTGCAGCAGGATCGGGGGTGGCAGGCAGGCGCCCACTGACCGGAGGACCGCACTGCCTCCGCGCCCATAGCGGAGTGAGGACAGAAACAAGGGGGCTAGTGGAAGACTCGGGACTGGGAACAAAGGACTGAAGGGATGCCATTGTTGTCTTAAGGGTCCACAAGCACCGGCCCCAGGAAGTCACCCCCAGAGACATCCCTGCTTCAGTGGAGATGACCCGCCTACACTAAACCATGCCCATCCTCACAGGAGTGACACCTCTCAGCGGGAGCTACAGAGGCCAAGTTCAGACCGCTGCCTGGAGTAATTCCAGGTTTTTCTTTTTTAAATATATGCTCCCCATTATTCTTCTTACTGATCCCCACTCCTGGGCTGACTATCCAGGGTCCTGGCTGACTTAAACAGAATTTTAACCCACTCTCTCAAGGCATGTTCTACACCTCCTTCTGTACTTCCCTATCTCTCTCTTTGGAATAACCAGGCCACATAATCTCATCCAAGCAATTTCTGTCTTCATTCCTTTCTCCTTGCATCCGTCCTAATTCTGATATCTCTGTCTGGATTAAGCCCTTTAGTCACTCTACCTGGGCAAAGACCATTTTCTTCTAACCCCCCATACCTGTCATTATTCTCTCTGTAGACGCTCTGCCACCAGCACACTACATACCCTGTCCTTAACGTGTAGCTGGTACTTCAGGACATTGCCCTCAGAGTGTCATTTGTTATTCTTTTTTCTGTTGTGAACCACTTGTCTGTATCATTTATCAGTACGTTTGAGTATTTCTGTTTTCTGTTTGTCTGTCAGTCTCTTTTCCTTTCCAGGGCAACTCCAAGACACAATCCAAAACACACGTAGCCAAAATGACAAAACGGAAGAATTCTCCTCAAAAGAATCTACAGGAAGTAGTGACAGCTCAAGAATTGATGAAAACAGATATAAGCAACATAACAGAGCACGAATATAGAGTGATAGTCATAAAACTAATCGCTGGGCTTGAAAAAAGCATAGATGAATGCAAGGGGTCCCACGCAGCAGAGTTCAAGGACCTTAAAAAATGGTCAGGAAGAATTAAAAAAGGCCTTGGATGAAATACAAGGCAAATTGGAAGCAGCCACAGCACGGATTGAAGAGTCAGAAGAAAGAGTAAGTGCATTAGAAGATAAACTTATGGAAAAAGAGGAAGCAGATAAAAAGAGAGAGAAGCTGATCCAGGAACAGGAAAGGAGAATTCGAGAGCTTAGCGATGCACTCAAACGAAACAATATCCATACCATCGGAATTCCAAAGGAAGAAGAGAGAGAGAAAGGAGTCGAAGGGGTACTTGAACAAATCATTCCTGAGAACTTCCCCAATATGAAGAAGGAAGCGGGAAAGGAAATCCACGAGGCACAGAGAACTCCCCTCAGATGTAACTTGAATAGATCCTCTGCATGACACATCATAGTGAAATTGGCAAAATATAAAGACAGAGAGAGAATCCTGAGAGCAGCTAGGGACAAAAAGGACTTAACATACAAAGGCAGACACATAAGGGTAGTAGCAGACTTATCTACAGAAACTTGGCAAGTCAGAAAGGAATGGCAGGATATCTTCAACATGAGGAGCAGGAAGGATATGAAACCAAGAATCCTGTACCTGGCTAGCCTGTCATTCAGAATAGAAGTTGAGATTAAGGTTTTCCACATCAAACAAAAACTGAAGGAATTCATCTCAAACAAGCCAGCATTACAAGAGATCTTGAGGGGCACCCCATGAAGGAAAGGTTGCAAAGAACACAAACTACCAGAGACAGACTTACAAGCATGAAACCTATGGATAATACAGTGACTCAAAGCCCATATTTTTCAATATTAACACTGAATGTGAATGGATTAAATGCACCAATCAAAAGACACAGGGTAACAGAATGGATTAAGAAACAAGACTCATCTATTTGCTGTCTTCAAGAGACTCATTTTAGACCTAAGAACACGTTCAGATTGAAAGTGAGGGGATGGAGAACTATCTACCATGCTACTGGAACTCAGAAGAAAGCTGGAGTAGCCACACTTATATCAAACGACCTGGACTTTAAAGTAAAGGATGTAATAAGAGATGAAGAAGGGCATTTTATAATAATCAAAGGGACCATCCAGCAGGAAGAGCTAACAATTATAAATATCTACGCGCCAAATTTGGGGGCACCCAAACTTGTAAAACAACTAATTACAAACATAAGCAAACTTATCGATAAAAATGTCCTAATAGAAGGGGACCTTAACACTCCACTCTCAGCATTGGACAGATCCACAAAATAGAAAATCACCACAGAAACAATGGCCCTGAATGACACTTTAGAACAGATGGGCCTAGTAGACATCTTCAGGGTCCTTCATCCAGAAGCAAAGGAATTTGCATTCTTCTCAACTGCACACAGTACATTTTCCAAGATAGACCACATTCTGGGCCACAGGGAAGCTCTAAATAAATATAAAAGAATTGAGGTCATACCGTGCACATTGTCAGACCACAAT
This sequence comes from Paguma larvata, assembly GCA_030068075.1. Lineage (NCBI taxonomy): Eukaryota > Metazoa > Chordata > Mammalia > Carnivora > Viverridae > Paguma > Paguma larvata. The sequence continues at coordinate 117,674,760 of CM057827.1, forward strand.
GCTTTGAAACCTGAAATTAACCAAAGGAAAAAGCATGGAAAATATTCAAAAACATGGAGGCTAAGTAACAACCTACTAAAAGATGAGTGGGTCAACCAAGCAATCAGAGAAGAAATTTAAAAATATATGGAAACAAATGAAAATGAAAATACAACAATCCAAACGCTTTGGGATGCGGCAAAGGCAGTCTTGAGAGGGAAATATATTGCAATCCAGGCCCACCTCAAGAAAAAAGAAAAATCAGTAGCACAAATCCTAACAGCACGCCTAAAAGAAATAGAAGCAGAACAACTAAAACAACCCAAACCCAGCAGAAAGAGAGAAATAACAAAGATCAGGGCACAAATGAATGATATGGAAACAGAAAAAGTAGTGGAACAGATCAATGAAACCAAGAGCTGGTTCTTTGAAAGAATAAACAAAATAGACAAACCACTAGCCAGGCTTCTCAAAAAGAAAAGAGAGAGAACCCAAATAGATAAAATCATGAATGAAAAGGGAGTAATTACAACCAATCCCTTAGAAATAAAAGCAATCATCAGAGAATACTATGAAAAATTATATGCCACCAAACTTGGCAACCTGGAAGAAATGGACAAATTCCTAAATAGCCACACGCTACCAAAACTCAAACGGGAGGAAACAGAAAATTTGAACAGACCCATAACTAGTGAAGAAATTGAATCAGTTATCAAAAATCTCCCATCAAATAAAAGCCCTGGATCAGATGGCTTCCCTGCGGAATTTTACCAGACATTTAAAACAGAGTTAATACCTATCCTTCTCAAGCTGTTCTAGAGAATTGAAATGGAAAGAAAACTCCCAACTCATTCTATGAAGCCAGCATCATATTGATTCCCAAGCCAGACAAAGACCCAGCAAAGAAAGAGAATTACAGGCCAATATCCCTGATGAATATGGATGCAAAAATTTTCAACAAGATACTAGTAAATCGAATCCAACAGCATATAAAGAGAATTATCCACCATGATCAAGTAGGATTCATCCCTGGGTTGCAGGGCTGGTTCAATATTTGCAAATCAATCAATGTGATACATCACATCAACAAAAGAAAAGATAAGAACCATATGATCCTGCCAATAGATGCAGAAAAAGCATTTGACAAAATAAAGCATCCTTTCCTAATAAAAACCCTCGAGAAAGTCGGGATAGAAGGAACATACTTAAACATCATAAAAGCCATCTATAAAAAGCCCACAGCTAATATCATCCTCAACGGAGAAAAACTGAGAGCCTTCCCCCTGAGATCAGGAACACTACAGGGGTGTCTACTCTCGCCACTGCTATTTAACATAGTGTTGGAAGTCCTAGCATCAGCAATCAGACAATAAAACACCAAAAAGAATCCACCAAAAGCCTGCTGAAACTGATCCATGAATTCAGCAAAGTTGCAGGGTACAAAATCAATGTACAGAAATCGGTGGCCTTTTTATACACCATCAATGAAGCAGCAGAAAGAGAAATAAAGAAGCTAATTCCTTCACAATCGCACCAAAAACCATAAAATACCTAGGAATAAACCTAGCCAAAAATGTAAAAGATCTCTTAGCTGAAAACTATAAAAAACTTATGAAGGAAATTGAGGAAGACACAAGGAAATGGAAAAACATCCCATGTTCATGGATTGGAAGAATAAATATCGTCAAAATGGAAATACTACCCAAAGCAATTTACACATTCAATGCAATCCCAATCAAAATTGCACCAGCATTCTTCTCAAAGCTAGAGCAAACAATCCTAAAATTTGTATGGAACCACAAAAGACCCCGAATAGCCAAAGTAGTACTGAAGAATAAAACCAAGGTGGGAGGCATCACGATCCCAGACTTCAACCTCTACTACAAAGTGGTAGTCATCAAGACAGTATGGTATTGGCACAAAAACAGACACATAGACCAATGGAATAGAATAGAAAACTCAGAAATGGACCCGCAAGTATATGGCCAACTAATCTTTGACAAAGCGGGAAAGAGTACCCAATGGAAAAAAGACAGCCTCTTTTATAAATGGTGCTGGGAGAACTGGACAGCAACATGCAAAAGAATGAAACTAGACCACTTCCTTACACCACTCACAAAAATAAAGTGTAAATGGATGAAGGATCTGAATGTGAGACAGGAAACCATCCAAACCCTAGAGAAGAAAGCAGGAAAAAGCCTCTTTGACCTAAGACGCAAATTCCTACTCGACACGTCTCCAAAGGCAAGGGAATTAAAAGCAAAAATGAACTACAGGGACCTCATCAAGGTAAAAAACTTCTGCACGGCAAAAGAAACAACCAACAAAACTGATAGACAACTAATGGATTGGGAAAAGATAATCACAAATGACATATCGGATAAAGGACTAGTATCTAAAATCTATAAAGAACTTACCAAACCCCACACCCGAAAAACCAATAACCCAGTGAAGGAATGGGCCGAAGATCTGAATAGACACTTCTCCAAAGAAGACATTCAAATGGCAAACAGACACATGAAACGATGCTCCATGTCACTCATCATCAGGGGAATACAAACCAAAACCACCCTGAGATACCACCTCACACCAGTCAGAGTGGCTAAAATGAACAAATCAGGAAAGTATAGATGCTGGTGAGGATGTGGAGAAACAGGCACCCTCTTGCACTGTTGGTGGGAATGCAAACTTGTTCAACCGCTCTGGAGAACTGTGTGGAGGTTCCTCAAAAAAATGAAAATAGACTTACCTTATGACCCAGCAACAGCACTGTTAGGAATCTACTCAAGAGATCCAGGACTGCTGATGCATAGGGGTACATGTACCCCGATGTTCATAGCAGCACTTTCAACATTAGCCAAATCATGTAAAGAGACTAAGTATCCATCAACTGATGAATGGATAAAGAAGCTGTGGTATTTATATACAATGGAATACTACGCAGCAATGAGAAAGAATGAAATCTGGCCATGTGTGCAACATGGATGGAACTGGAGGATATTATGCTGAGTGAAATAAGTCAGGCAGAGAAAGAGAGATGCCATATGTTCCCACGCATAGGTAGGCTTTGGGAGACCTAGCAGAGAACCAGGGGGGAGGGGAGGAGGAGAAGGGAAAAAAAAAAGCCACAGAGAGGAAAGAAGACATGACATGAGAGACTCTCAAAGAATAAGAACAAACTGAGGAGAGAGGGGGATGTGGGAGAGGGGAGAGTGGATGATGGGCACAGAGGAGGGCACTCGTTGGGTTGAGCACTGGGTGTTGTATGGAAACCCATTTGACAATAAATTATTATAAAAAAAGAGATATTTTTGAACCAGGATTATATATGTCTAGTTATGGAGGGGCACCTCAGTGGCTTGGTTGGTTAAGCGTCCAATTTTAGCTTGGGTCATGATCTCACAGTTTGTGAGTTCAAGCCTTGTGTCAGGCTATGTGCTGACAGCTCAGAGCGTGGAGCCTGCTTTGGATTCTGTGTGTCTCTCTCTCTCTGCCCCTCCCCTGCTCATGCTCTCTCTCTCTCTCTCTCACTTTCTGTGTCTCTCTTGGTCTCTCTTTCTCAAAAAAAACCAACAATATATATATTGTATATATATATGTACAACTACACAATATTTGTTTAGTTATTGAGAATTAAAGGTCTTAGAATATTTCTGGGAAAATTATGAGCCCTTTATAAAAAGTGTTCTGTTGTCAGGGCACCTGGGTGGCTTAGTCAGTTGAGCATCCAACTCTTAATTTTGGCTCAGGTCATGATCTCCAGGTTATGGGATCGAGCCCATGTCAGGGCTGAGCATGGAGCCTGCTTAAGATTCTCTCTCTCTACCTCTGACCCTCTCCCCCACTCTCTCAAATGAAAAAAAAAGTGTTTTATTGTCTTTAAATTGAATATAAAATAGATACAAAGTATCATAAAATATGTAAAATAAAATAATTATATGTGATGAACATTTCTGTGCAGGCAACTTAATTTAGGAAAAAGAATGTGACACTTACATGTAGCATTTCCTAAGATTTTTCTCCTTGCTCCCAACTCATTCCCATCTCTGCCCTCCAGCATCAAAGGAAACTACTGTGCAGAATTCTTTGATTATTATTCTTTTACTTTTCTTTATAATATTAACACATATATTTGTGCCTCCATATAGTGCATTGGTTAGCTTTGCTTATATTTTCTCCAGTTTTATTAAGGTATGATTGACATACAACATTGTGTAAGCTTGTTAATTGTTAATTGTTATTATATACCAATTGTTTAATTGACATATAACATTGCAATGATTTGGTATACTTATGTATTGCGAAATGTTTAACACAATAGAGTTAGTTAACAACCCCATCATCTCACATAATTACCATTTCTTTTTTGTGTTGAGATCATTTAAGATTTATTATGTTAGCAACTGTCAAGTATATAACACAGTATGACATATAGTCATGTACTGTGCATTAGGTCTCCAGAATTCATTGGTCTTATAACTGAAAGTTTATAACCTTTATAAACTTTGTCCAAATCTCCCCATTTACCTACTCCCAGCCCGTGGAAACCACCATTTTACTCTCTTTTTCTATGAATTCTGCTTTTTGAGATTATACCTGTGAGATCATACAGTATTTGTCTTTCCCTGACTTATTTCACTTTGCATAATGTCCTCAAGGCCTATCCATGTTATTGCAAATTAAAGAATTTCCTTTTTTCTTACAGCTGAATGACATTTCAGTGTGTGTGTGTGTGTGTGTGTGTGTGTGTGTGTGTGTGTGACATCTTCTTTACCCATTCATCTAACAGAAGGACACTTAGGTTGTTTCTGTGTCTTGACTATTGTGCATAATGCTGCAATGAACATGGGAGTACATATGCCTCTTTGAGATCCTGATTTCATTTTCTTCAGATATATACACAGAAGTAGGATTTGTGAATCATCCGGTAGTTCTAATTTTAATTTTTTGAGGAACTTCAATACTGTTTCCAAAGTGGCTATACCAATTTACATTCCCATCAATAGTGTACAAAGCCTTACCAACACTTGTTGTGTTGTGTTTTCAACAATAATCATTGCAACAGATGTGAAGTATTTTATCGTGATTTTGATTTGCATTTCTCTGATGACTAGTGGCGATCTTTTCATTTACCTATTTGTATGTCTTTCAGTTCCTTTGCTCATTTTTTGATTGGATTTTTTTGTTTGTTTTGCTATTGAATTTATGAGTACCTTAAAGTTTTGGATATTAAGCTCTTATCAGATACATGGTTTGCAAATATTTTTCCCATTCCATAGGTTATGTGTTCATTTTTTGATTGTTTATTTTGTAGTGCAGAGCTTTTTTATTTGATATAGTCCCATTTGTTTATTTTTGCTTTTTTGCTTGTGCTTTTTGTGTTATATAAAAAAAAAATCATCGCCAAGACCAAAGTCAAGGAGTGTTTTTTCCCTCTTTTCTTCCAGGACTATTGTGATTTCAAGTCTTATAGTTAAGTCTTTAATTCATTTTGAGTTACTTTATGTAAATGGTATAAGGTAGGGATCAAATTTCATTCTTTTGTATGTGGTTCGCCAGTTTTCCCAACACCATTTGTTGAAGAGATTAACATTTCCTTAGTGAGTATTCTTGGCTCCATTATTCTTAGTTGACTTTGTACATAGGGTTATTCCTGGGCTCTTGATTCTGTTTGCTTGGTCTATGGGTCTATTTTTATCCCAGTATCATACTGTTTTGGTTACTATAGCTTGGTTACAATTTGAAAGTGTCATGCGTCCAAGCTTTGTGGTTTCTCAGGATTGTTTTGGCTATTCAGAGTCTTTTCTGGTTCTGTACAAATTTTAACATTGTTTTAGCTATTTCTGCGAAAAATGCCACTAGAATTTGGTAGAAATTGCATTGAATTTATAGACAACTTTGGGAGGTATGGACATTTTTAACAATATTAATTATTCTGAACCCTGAACATGGGATACCTTTCCATTTATTTGTGTCTTCAATTCCTTTCCTTCAAGTCTTATAGTTTCCAATGTATACATTTTTTATCTCCTTAGTTAAATTTATCCTTACATATTTTATTGTTTGTATTGCTGATGTGAATAGATTGTTTTTATTTATTTCTTTTTCAGATATTTCACTGTTATTGTATAGAAACACAGTTATTTCTGTATCTTGATTTTGTATACTGCAACTTTACTGAATTCATTATTTCTTTTTTTTTTAATGTTTATCTCTCTTTTGTCAGAGAGATAGAATGTGAACAGGGGAGGGGCAGAGAAAGAGGGAGACACAGAATCTGAAGCAGGCTCCAGGCCCTGAGTTGTCAGCACAGAGCCCGACTCGGGGCTCGGACCCACAAACCATGACCTGAGCCGAAGTCCGTGCTTAACCAACTGAGCCACCCAGGTGCCCCTCATTGATTACTTATAAAAGTATTTTGTCTTTAGGATTTTCTCCATATAAGAATATACCATACACAAACAAAAAGACAATTTTATTTATTCTTTCTTTTAATTTGGATGACTTTATTGTTTTTTTCTTTCCATGATTTCCCTAGCTAGGTTGTCTAGTACTATATTGAATAGGAGTGGTTAAAATAGTACTTGATCTGAGAAGAAAAACTTTCAGCCTTTCATTGTTAGCTATATATTTGTCATATGTGGCCTTTATTATGTTGAGATATGTTCTTTCTATACTCAATTTGTTGATATTTTTTATCATGAAAAGATGCCATATTTTGTCAAATAATTTTTCTGCATCTATTGTAATGATCTTTTTTTAACCTTTTATTCTATTAATAATATATCATTTATTGATTTGCATTGATCTTTTTTTAACCTTTTATTCTATTAATAATATATCATTTATTGATTTGCATATATTGAACCATCCTTGCATCTCAGGAATAAGTCTCACTTGACTATGATGCATTTTGGGGCAGAGAACATAGGTTGCATGATACCAATATTTTAATATTTGTTGAAACTCACTTATTATCCACTATCTGGTCAATAGTGCTCTTTTGTGTTTGAAAAGTGTGCATAATTTACAGTGGTCATATGTTCTATATATGTTCTTTAGGTCAAACTTTTAAATTTTGCTTTTCAAATATTCTATTGCCTACTTATATATTTTTGTCTCTTTGATTTATCTCTGGAAGAGATATGTTAACATCCTCTACTAGTATGGCTTTATATATTTTGAGATTATGTCATTAGTTATATACAAGTTTAGAGCTGTTATATTTCCCTGGTCTATTGGATATCTTTGCATTATTTAATACCCTCTTTATCTCTTATAAATGCTTTTTGTCATTAAAATGTGTACAGTCTGATATTAATATAACTACATCAGTCTGAATGGCCTTGTTAATTTCTAATAGTGGGACCCTGTGTTACTTAATTACTCTCTGTACTCCAATTTTCTTATATACAAAATGGGTAGAACAATAAGATCAACATCACAATCTCATGTTTATTCATTCTTTTCTTCATTCATTTACTGCATATTTATTAAACATCTATCATTTGTTAGAGCTTGTTCTGTGCTTGGGAGAAATAGCTGCAAACAAAAATTCCAGTCCTTATGAAACTTCGATTTTAGTATAGATTATTATTAGGGCTAAACGGGTTAATATATGTAAACTGTTTACAATACTACCTAGCACATAGTGAGTAATTACTATATGCTACTTCTTATTATTATTAATTAATTACTACTACTACTACTACTACTACTACTACTACTATTTTTTCCGTTTTTTTTCCCTTAATATGTAGGTGTCCTATTTTGGATATGTCCTTAAACAGCATACGGTTGGATTTGGTTATTTATCCAGTCTGATATTTATTATTCTTTATCATTTTTAGTATATATTTCATTTTTATTTATTGTTATCACTGGTATGTTTGGACTTATTTTTCCAACTTTTTTCCCAGTCCTTCCTCTTTTGATTGTTTATTATCTTAGAGTTGGGAAAAAGTTCAAGAGACCATAAACAAGTTTGGGGATATTTTCTTTGTAAATTGTCCAGATGGTGATTTGGTTTTAGAATATAACATGTATCATGACTTGGTGTATTTATAGAAACTTCCATTTTAGCATGTTATTACATAAGAAGGTTCTCAAGCAATCCTTCATACCTAGCTGATTGATGGTCTTGGTTAATTCAACTGTGTCTTTACCAATTTTCTGCCTACTGAATCTGTCCTTTTCTGATAGAGGGGCGCTGAAGTCTTCAACTATAAAAGCAGATTCATCTATTTCTCTTCACAATTCTATCAGTTTTTGCCTCATGAATTTATGCTCTATTGTTACAATATACATGTTAGGAGTTGTTTTCTTGGAGAATTGACCAGTGTATCATTGTTTGATGACTCTCTTTATTCCTGATAAGTTTCTGTGCTCTACAATCTGTTTTATCCAAAATTAATAGTTATTTCCACTTTCTTTTGATTAGTGTTGGCATGATATATCTTTATCCATCCATTTACTTTTAATCTATGTGTGTATCTATATTTAATGTAGGTTTCTTTTAGGCAACATATAATCAAGTTCTGCTTCTTGACTCATTCTGACAATCTGTCTTTTAATTGGTGAAGGCTATTGACAAACAAAAGCAATTATTGATATAGTTGTATTAATAGCTACCATATATGTTGCTGTTTTTGATTTGCTGCCCTTGTTATTTGTTCCTGTTTTTGTCGTTCACTCTTTTTCTGCCTTTTGTGGTTTAATTGAGCATTTTAAATTACTCCATTTTCTTTCTTTACTTTAGCATATCAGTTGTTTTTTGTTTTTACTTTTTTAGTGTTTACCCCAGAGTTTGCAATATACATTTACAACTTATCCAAGTCTACTTTCAAATAACGCTATATTGCACAATGGGTAATGCAAATACCTTACATAAGAAAATATAATTCTAACTCTTCCCTCTCATTCCTTGTGTCATTCATTTTACATATACATATACATTTTACCTATAATAAAAACATTATTATTATTTTGAACTATTATGTTTTAGATCAATTAAGAATAAAAATAATGAAAGTTTTTATTTTACCTATATTTATTCCTTCTCCAATGTCCTTCCTTTATGTAGATTTGAGTTTCTGAACTATATAATTCTTTCTGAAAAATTTATTTTAACATTTCTAGTAAGGCAGATCTACTGGTAACAAATTCCTTCAATTTTTGTCTGACACAAACTTTATTTCTCCTTTTTTGAGATATAGGCACAGAATTCTAGGTGGGCCTTTTTTTTTCTCTCTCTTTCTCACGAATATTTCACTCCATCTCTTCTAGTTGTTGTGGTTTCCCAGAAGTCAGATATAATTCTTATCTTTGCTTCTCTACCAGTAAGGTGTTTTTTCCTATGGCTTCTCTCAAGATTTTTCTTTATCTTTGACTTTACATAGTTTGAAAATGATATAACTGGGTATAGCTGTATTTTCCCCCCCATTTATTCTACTTGGTGTTCTCCGAGATTCCTTATTCTGCAGTTTGGTATCTGATATTAATTTGGGGAAATTCTCTGTCATTATTATTAGATATTTTTTCTGTTCTTTTCTCTCTTTCTTCTCCCCCTAGACTTTCCATTACACATAAGTTACAGTCTTTGTGGTAGTCTTACAACGATTAGATATTCTGTTCTCTCTCTCTCTCTCTCTTTATATTTGCTTTTCAGTTTGAGAGGTTTCTATTGAGATATCCTTATGCTCAGAGATTCTTCCCTCACCCATGTTTAGATTACTAAGCCCATCAAGGAAATTCTTCATTCCTATTACAGTGATTTTAACTTCTAGCATTTATTTTTGTTTTTTTTCTTAGAAGTTCTATTTCTGTGCATACATTACCCATCTGTTCTTGCTTGCTGTTTCCTTTTCCATTAAGAACCCTTTGCGTCTTAATCATAATTGTTTTAAATTCTTGGTGTGATAATTTCAACATGCCTGCCATATCTGAGTCTGGTTATGATGTTTCCTCTGTCTTTTCAAACTCTGTGTGTGTGTGTGTGTGTGTGTGTGTGTGTGTGTGTGTGTTTGATCTACTTTTATTATGCCTTATAATCTTTTCTTGATAGTAGGATATGGTGTACTGGTTAAAGGAACTACTGTAAGGCTTTTATTAGTAAGTTTTTTTTTAACTAATGTGGTAGTGATATGGGGTAAGAGAAAGTGCTTTGTAGTTTTATGATTAGTCTAAATCTTTTAGTGGACATATGCCTCTGGACTGTGAACTTTATACATGCTTGACAGTCTCCTCCCTCTCTCTGAAGTAGGATAGGAAGGCTAGAGTGGGCTGGAGTTCAGTATTTTCATTACTCATGTCATTAGGCTTTAATAAAACCTGAGCAGATTAAGCTCTGGTTAACTGGTTTCTTCTCAGGGCAAGTCTTGTTAAGAAGAACAGAGTGCAACATACAAAGATTTCTCACTTCCATGGTACGACTGTTTTGTCACCTATTTTAAATTTACCTTGTATCTTTGAGTTTTTACATTTCACAAGACATTATTATTATTATTTTAAAAATTGATACTTATTTATATTTAATGACATATTTTATGTTTAATTTTTTTTAAATTTATTTATTTTGAGAGAGAAAGTGCGAGTCAGGGAGGGACAGAGAGAGAGGGAGAGAGTGAGAATCCCAAGCAGGCTCAGCACTTTCAGAGAAGATCTCAATACAGGGCTTGAACCCATGAACTGTGAGATCATGACCTGAGCCGAAGTCAGATGCTTAATGGACTGAACCACCCAGGAGTCCCTAAAGAGTTTTTTAAATGTTTTTTTAAACTTATTTTGAGAGAGAGATTGAGAGACAATGTGAGCAGGGGAGAGACAGAGAGAGAAGGAGAGAAAGAGAATCCCAAGCAGACTCCACACTGTCAACGTAGAGCCTGATGCAGGGCTCAATCCCATTATCGGTGAGATCAAGACCTGAGCCAAGAATAAGAGTCGGACACCCAACCAGCTGAGCCACCCAGGCGCCCTATATTTAATGACATATTTAAAATTTCTTTTGCTTTCTATTATGTGTGTCTGAGACCATATATTAGAGATTTTTTACTCTAGAGAAGCCTTGGAGCCTCAGTCAGTTAAGCATCTGACTTCAGCTCAGGTCATGATCTCATAGTTTCTGAGTTTGAGCCCCATGTTGGGCTCTGTGCTGCCAGCTCAGAGCCTGGAGCCTCCTTCAAATTCGGTGTCTCCCTCTGTCTCTGCCTCTCCCCTGCTCACTCTCTCTCTCTCTCTCTCTCTCTCTCAAAAATAAAGCATTAAAAACAAAGAAATTGCTTACTTTCACAACTGTTTTTCAACGTAGTGTTGGAAGTCCTGGCCTCAGCAATCAGACAACACAAAGAAATAAAAGAAATTCAAATTGGCAAAGAGGAAGTCAAACTTTCACTCTTCACAGATGACATGATACTCTATATGGAAAACCCAAAAGATTCCACCAAAAAACTGCTAGAACTGATCCATGAATTCAGCAAAGTCGCAGGATATAAAAATCAATGCACAGAAATTGGTTGCATTTCTATACACCATCAATGAAGCAGCAGAAAGAGGAATCAAGGAATTGATCCCATTTACAATTGCACCAAAAACCATAAAATACCTAGGAATAAACTTAACCAAAGAGGTGGAAAAACTATACACTGAAAACTATAGAAAGCTTATGAAAGAAATTGAGGAAGACACAAAAAATGGAAAAAAAAATTCCATGCTTATGGATTGGAAGAATAAATATTGTTAAAATGCTGATACTACCCAAAGCAATCTACATATTCAATGCAATCCCTATCAAACTAACACCAGCCTTCTTCACAGAGCTAGAATAAACAATCCTAAAATTTGTATGGAACCAGAAAAGATCCTGAATAGCCAAACCAATCCTGAAAAAGAAAACTAAAGCTGAAGACGTCATATTTTAGACTTCAAGATGTATTATAAAGCTGTAATCATCAAGACAGTACGGTACTGTCATAAAAACAGACACATAGATCAATGGAACAGAATAAAGAACCCAGAAATGGACCCACAAACATTTGGCCAACTAATCTTTGACAAAGCAGGAAAGAATATCCAGTGGAATAAAGACAATCTTTTCAGCAAATGGTGGTGAGAAAACTGAACAGTGACATGCAGACAAATGAACCTGTAGCACTTTCTTACACTATGCACAAAAATAAACCCAAAATGGATGAAAAACCTAAACATAAGACAGGAAACCATCAAAATCCTAGATGAGGAAACAAGCAAAAACCTCTCTGACCTTAGCTACAGCAACTTCTTACTCAACATGTATCTGGAGGCAAGGACAACAAAAGCAAAAACGAACTATTAGGACTTCATCAAGATAAAAACTTCTGCACAGAAAAGGAAGGAATCAGCAAAACTAAAAGGCAACTGATGAAATGGGAGAATATATTTGTGAATGACATTTGAGATAAAGGGTTAGTATCCAAAATCTATAAAGAAATGATCAAAATCAACACCCAAAAAACAAATAATCCAGTGAAAAAATGGGCAAAGGACATGAATAAACACTTTTCCAAAGAAGACATCCAGATGGCTAATGGACCATGGAAAAATGCTAAACATCACTCATCATCAGGGAAATCCAGATCAAAATCACAATGAGATACCAACTCACACCTGTCAGAATGGCCAAAATTGACAACTCAGGTGACAGCAGCTGTTGGTGAGGATGCAGAGAAAGAGGAACCTTTTGCACTGTTGGCACAAACTGGTGCAGTCACACTGGAAAACAGTATGGAGGTTCCTCAAAAAACTAAGAGTAGAACTACCCTACGACCCAGCAATTGCACTACTAGGTATTTATCCAAAGGATACAGGAGTGCTGTTTCAAAGGGGCATATGCACCCCAATGTTTATAGCAGCACTATTATAATTGCCAAAGTATGGCAAGAGCCCAAATGTCCATCTAGGATGAATGGATAAAGAAGATATATATATATATATATATACACACACACACATACATATATATATATACACACACACACATACATATATATATATACACACACATACATATATATATATATGATGGAGTATTACTCGACAGTCAAAAAGAATGAAATATTGCCATTTACAGCAATGTGGATGGAACTAGAGTTATGCTAAGTGAAATTAATCAGTCAGAGAAAGACAAATAAATGACTTCACTCTTACGTGAAATTAAACATACAAAACAGATAAACATAAGGGAAGGGAAGTAGAAATAATATAAAAATAGGAAGGGGGACAAACCATAAAAGACTCTTAACCTATTGAGTCACCTGTGCAACCTGAGTCTCTTAAATTTTTTTTAATGTTTATTTATTTTTGAGAGAGAAGGAGAGATGAATGGGCAGGAAGAGTGGGAGACAGGATTCAAAGCAGGATCCAGGCTCTGAGCTGTCGGCAAAGAGCCCAACACGGGGCTCAAACTGATGAACTGTGAGATCATGACCTGAGCCGAAGTCAGATGCTTAACTGACTGAGCCACCAAGGCACCTGGCACTCTGAGACTCTTAAGTAAAGAGAATAAACTGAGGGGTGTTGGAAGGGTTTTGGGTAGGGAGATGAGCTAATTGGGCAAGGGGAATTAAGGAGGACGTTTGTTGGGATGAGCATTGGGTATTATATGCAGGTGATGAATAACTGGATTCTACTCTTGAAATCATTATTGCACTATATGTTAACTAACTTGCATGTAAATGAAAAAAAATTAAAAATGAAAAAAGGAATTATAAAAAATTGTTTATTAACAATATTAAAATTAAAAAAAAGATTCTTTTAGTTGTTCTCTATAAATGGCAAAATTGTTCAGTTGTTATTTAACTGCAGATACCTTTATTTCCTCGATGGTTTTAAAGATATATGCTCATGATGTAAAAAAATTGTTTTACTGTCTAGGGGTAGATTTTTAAAAATATAATCTATGCGATATTTATTGGTCTTTTCAATTCTGTAGATTGTGATCTTTAACCAAACCTAGAAAATTCTCAGACTTTATCCTTTGAAATATTGATTCTATCTTATTTTCTTTTTCTTCCTGAAATCTGATTATACAACTTAAAACTTCTCACATCCTGATGTCTCTTTTACATTTCTCATTTCTTTGTAATTTTGTGCTACATTCTGAAAAATTTCTTCAAATCAAACTTTCAGGTCGCCAATTCTCTAGTCTGATGTTGAAATGTTTATTTTTAGTTTACATACATTTCACTTTTAGAGGTTCTATTTGGTTCTTTTCCAAAAGTGCTTATTTAATAGATATATAAAATCTCTTGCTCTTCATTTACATTTTTAATCTTTCCTTTTAGTATTTTTTAAAAGAATACACTCATCTAAATTTAATTTTCCCCATGTGTGACATCTTTATATGTCTGATTTTGCTGTCTTCTTCCTTGTGAATTTTGTGATTGTTTTACCTTGGACTTTTCTATGGAAATTCTTTGAGGTTTCATTGCAATGGTCCTTCAGGGAAGGTTAAACTTCCTTTTTTGAGCACCAGGGCACTAACAGACATAGATTAATTTAAATAATTCTGAACTCGAGGTTGTCCTACCCACTTAAGAAATCCAGATTAAGGTTAAAAACTCCTGAGAGCTGGCTGGTGATCATGGATTATCAATGAGAATACTTTCCCATTCCACTCAGAGCTAGGATTTGACAGAATCAGACTATTGTCTTTGCAGAACTTGATGATAACAGGTTCTTTTCTAGTCTACCTTACACCACAGTGACTGCTTGGGGTGGGAGAGGCTACCTCTTGCGCCCCAGGTTGGGCAAGCGCTGACATTCCTTTCCCTGATTCATCAGGCCTTGGAACTCAAAGCTGAAGTTCACTGGGCTTGTCAGATGCCCTCAAAGTGAAACTGGCTTACTTTCTTCATTCCAACTCTCAGTTAGGTTTTGGCTGCTGAATATTCTGCCTTCACTTGCCAAATTATTGCTGTATATAGAAATATCTCTTCCGTATTTTATCTGTAGTTTTAGTTCAACACAAGGGTCTGTCACAGTATCTAGATTATCCTATTGCACAAATATAAATTTTGGAAGATTATGGGAAAAATAGTCAATGCAATAGTCAATGTTAATTTTTTATGAAAATTTAAAAGTATATGTCAAATTTTAAGAGATAATAACAATGTTTTCTACTATTAGTATTTTCATTCATAATTCCTTCCAGTAATAATTACCATTTGCAAACAAGAAAGATCAAGCTTAGAACCGATCATTTAAAAACATAATCTCTTCAAGAGCCTACTTTGTATGAACATGCACAGACCCCGCTGTTTTCCTGAAGGATTTCCCCAGTAGAGGATTCTTATGAACTCTGACTTTGCACATTTGTCCTATTAAATTCCCTTTAGTGGATCACATTTGTAATCAGCTAGAATTTTCTACATTATGTCTAAAAGCCTTTTGATAATTGCACTTTGAGTAAATTTTGATTATTTTTAAAGACTGAGATTGGGAAAAACACATCAGTTGCTAGAGTTGTGCAAAGTCTAATTGGCTGAAATTTAGCTCATGACTAAAAAAAATACTGATTTCTTCATCAAAAGAAGCACACCTCTTTTTATTGCATTATTCTGGTTCTCTTTGACTACATATGAATGTACTAAATATGCCTAATATAATAAAAGCAATAAGCCTATAAACAATAAAATTCATGACAGCTTATTACTACACACTGATTAGAAGTAACAAACATATCCGCCCAACTTTGTTTTTTCCCTTCCTTGTCCAGTTACTTGAAAATTAATAATATCTAAGTTGGCTGTTGAGAATTGCTGTCCCTGAGAACAACCTACCACCCTCTGATTTCTTAGGCTGCTGTTTGTTTTTGCCCATTGTCAAGGGCCTTTGGCCCTCCAGTGCTCCAGCTTAGCCTCTCATTTTTTGGGAGCATTTTGTCATC
Source organism: Paguma larvata (assembly GCA_030068075.1). Taxonomy (NCBI): domain Eukaryota; kingdom Metazoa; phylum Chordata; class Mammalia; order Carnivora; family Viverridae; genus Paguma; species Paguma larvata. The sequence goes on from CM057827.1 coordinate 117,690,658, forward strand.
TCCCACTTGAAGCATTCTGCCTTATTGCAGGACTGATGCTGCTTTTCCTGGTTATCCAAATGTGCTTTGGTTTACTGGATCTCACTCTCTGTCAGTGGAGATCTGGCATTTTTTCTGCTACACCCAACAATTGTCGCTTGGCCCTTCTTGGCATAGATAGTTCTTGGCCCAATGATATGTGCCCAAATAACCCTTCAGAACTCAGTGTTCCAAGGTACAACTATCTGGATTCTTTGCCTTCCTCTGTACACAATTGACTCACACACTTCTTATTTATTTATTTACATTTTTTAAAAAAAATTTGTTAAATGTTTATTTTTGAGAGACAGGGAGAGACAGAGGATGAGCAGAGGAGGGGCAGAAAGAGACACTCACACACAGAATCTGAAGCAGGCTCCAGGGTCTGAGCTGTCAGCACAGAGACTGACCCAGGGCTCCAGTTCATGAACCTTGAGATCATGACCTGAGCCTAAGTCCTGTGCTTAAATGACTGAGTCACTCAGACACCCTGACTTACACACTTCTTAAAGGGAGCACCTCTGTGTGGCAAGCTTTCTGAAAACATTCCAAAGACAGCTTTCCGAAGCATTCCAAAGCTTGTTGGTGGAGTTGGGCAGCCACCAGCTGTATCATCCATTATCCCTGGTCCACCTGCTATAGGGTTACTTGACGTCATATAGGAAGGATTTGCTGGCTGTGAGAAAGAACAATTCCAATCAAGCAAAGCTTGGGAAAGTAGCACAAACAGTAGTGAAAAAAGGTTCCCAGAATTAAAATATAGTTCCTACTCTCAAGTAGCAATTTTTAAGAGGTTTGCTACTTAATGTGATGGAAACAATGTGAAATAATGGAAATATAAGAAATTTAATGGAACATGGGCTGCCTATTGAGTTGTGTTTTTTTTTTTCCTTGTGGTGGGGGAAAGGGGGTAGGGGTTCTTGTCATTGAGATCACTCCGCTCCACCAGGATCTGAAGGAGGTTTAGGAGGTCCAGAGTTGAAGTGCACACCAAAGGAGGAAATGTCTGGAGGAACATGAGACAGAAGAATCTTGTGTTTCACAGGGTCTCAATCACAAAATATGCCCTGATCTACTCTTGCTGAAGCAGAAGCTATTGGTTTGACTGCACTGTTGTACTCTTCAGGTGACAAATGCAGCCTCTTCTAAATACTTACTGAAAAATAAAACCTGGGACTCAGCACACTGCGGTTGCAGGGATTTCTAGAGTTGAACTACACTGTAAACTTTTTGAGGCCTGGTTCCTAGTCTATTCACTTTTGTGCTCCACACACTCCAAACATGGAGCTTGCACACAGGAGGCTTGTTAAATGCAGCTTGAACTGAATGAAAGCACAGAGTGGAGGACAGAAGAACATTGGCTTCTAATCTTCAGGAAAGGAATGGATCAGACCACACTGATTTAACAATTCAGTGAGCTTTTAGCCTAGAAGGTTTACAGGAACAAATACATTCACTAGAGCCAAACCATAGCAGCAATCAGAACAGTTATAAACAGGGAGAGAGATTTTCAGAGACTAGACAGGTAGCTCCTTGTCATTTTCAAAGACAAATGTAAATCTTTATTTAGATTTGAATAAATTCACGTTTTGGAAAACATGAGTAATAGAGTTGGGATATATCTCTAATATATGAAGATGTAAGCTTCAGATGGAACATCTGAATGGAATTAACATTGGTTGCTCTTTGCTGGCTTTAAAACCCTTACTTTTATGCTCAAACAAATAAGTACAGTAATGGAATACACACACTTGCACATTAATGCAACCATTTGCTCACCACTTATACCCATACATACACTCACACCCTCACACATATACACTCAGATTGACAGACTCAGACCTACACACGCACACACAATCGGGCTCACAATTGCACATTTACATCTTCACATTCACTTACTTAAACCTATATACCTACACATTCAGATGCTTACACACATACTCAAAGACTCGTTCTCTCTAACCTGGGACTAGGCAGCGTAACTCAGCAGAATGTTTGCAAGGGCTGGCATCATGGTAGAATAAGTCCATAAATCAGCCAATAATATTTATGGAGCACCTACTATGTGCCAGGCATTATGCCAAGGGTTGAGGATATAATGATGCACAGACCATGCTCTCTCTGTGGTCTAACATAATTATAGAGAGGGTAGTCATTGAATTAGTGACAACTAATTGGATGTTAGTTACAAGCATGTGAAAGACAAGCAGTCAACATTTGAGAAAGTATTTCAGAGTGTGATAAGATTTTCCTGAGGAGGTACAAGTTTTTGCTGCCTCAACTACCAGAGTGTGTTGAGATGAGAAGGTGGCTTCAATACAAAGTGACAACTATCTGGGGTGGTGGGCCAGGGGGCTCCCACTCCTGGGAGGCTGAAAGTGATGGCTGGACACAGGATTTTGATTAGTGGAAGCCATAGGAATCAGTACCTCTGCACTTTGATTTTGGAGATGCCCTCAAGTAATGTCCTGTTGCAGGTCGGCTTTCATCCATGAACAGCACTGTCCTCCAGTCATGTTGTGGGACTGGAGAACTTGAAAGCTGGGCAAGGGTTGCTTACTGGCACAAAAGGCTGGCCACTGCAGTTGGGAAGACTGGATCACATAAACTTGTCATAAATTATACTTTAGTGAGAATAATTTGAGAATGATCAAAGTCTGCTTAAAAGATGTGCCCATTAGATGAGTCAATCTTTGCACAGGAATACTCTTTGTTTGCCCCTTTCTCTGAGAAGAAAAAGGCAGCTGTATGGAAAGCTAAGTCACTCACAGCCCATCAGCTGTACAGCCTCCTCCATACTCTGGGCCTCCTGAGTCTTGCTCAGGACTCTTTTCTACCCATTCTTGTTTTCTGGCTTTTCCTTTATCACTGCAAGAGTAACACATGCTTGATAAAGGCATTTGCTAAGTAGAGCTAAGTAGAGAAAAGTAAAAAATAATTATCTGGTCTATTTGTCTTTAGTCCTTTTTTTAAAAAAAATATAAATTTTAAACAAGATAAAATATACTGTTTATACAGTTTTGTTTCTCAATTTTGTTACTTAACATTCTATCACTTTTTTTCAGACTCTTTTTATAACCTTAACATTGATGGTAGCATGACATTCCATTTTGCGGTATTACAGTCAAGGTCACTTGCATTTTATAACTTACTCTTTATAGTAATCATCTTCTGTGGACTGAGAAAGTTTTTCACAGTGGTTTTCTAGGAGGAGGCCAAATTTACTCAATGTATTTACACAATGACTTGGATAGTAGATACAGAATCACCTCAACCAATGATTGCCCTTCACCAAGTACCAGCCCTGAGACCCTATCAATGCTCCAGCTGTTCTTCCTTCATGAGGCAAGCTTTAGTTATAACACTGGCTATAAAAAAAAAACCAATTTCCTCTAAAATGATATTGAGGTGATTGCATTTCTAGACTTAAAGCTCTTCCTAAAAATATCTGCTTGTTAATAAACCTATTAATTCTTAAAGAATTTGAATATATCAAGCTAAATGTAGATTTTTAATATGTCCTTAGACAACCTCTGAGAACAAAACAAATGAAAAGGTCAGTATGCCTAATGCTAATGGGCAGTTGTACCATTTCTTATGTACCTTAATGCACCTTTCTTCTTTGGCAAGATGGGAAGGAGCCATTACTTTAGGATGGTAATATCTAATATCCCAGAGTAAGACAGTGCATATTCATATGATAGCACAATTTTTATTATAAAGAAAATGCATTTATAGACTAAGCAGTATTAAAGCATCTCTTTTTCTTATTAGCAGCACAACCTGTCACCAGGAAGGCTTTAAATGATCTCCTTACGAACAGTGCCTGCTTTAATTATTCGGTAATTAATCATGCATAATACCTTAAATTCCACATGGGTGGTTGACTGACAGCCCTCCAGTGATTGCTACATTTGGTAGCTGAAAGTCAACTCCTACTCATTTGGAGAGTGAAAAAAAAATAAGAGAGTGGTATTGTAGCTTGTTTTTAACATTGACATTGGCCATCGGGCAAGTGTATGATCATTGCTACATCCTTTCACTGTGTTGACACCAGCCAGATGCATATTTAAAAAATATTAGTTTATAGGCTCTAATAAAAATGGATAATTTCTTGCCTTGGTTTGCACCAAAATATTCTCAAATAGGAAGATTAAATGCTATGACCTGCCTACTGTGATCTGATCAGTCTCATTTGAAGTATTGAATCGGATGCTCACTTATTAGACCAGTTTTATTACAATGGTGATGAGGATTATGACGATGGTGATGATTATGGTGGTAGTTATTGTGATGGTGGTGACGATTGTGGTGATGGGCATAATGATGATTATCGTAGTGGTGGTGGTGATGATTAACTTTGGATTATATACCAATTTCTCTCTCCCGATTGCTTAGAAAACTTCCTCATATATATTACCTTTATGATGAGATAGGAATTTGTACCTCAGTTTCACAATCAATGATATTAAATTTGATAACATCAAAGGAAGTTTCCCATGATCACAGACAGTATCCCTCAACCCCAACACCTACCCCACTTTCCACTACTAGTCTGAACTGATAAATATTGGATGAGAATTATTTGATCCTTCCACACAGCATGAGTACTTCCTAGACACTCTTGGAATCCTTTAACAGCTCCTTAAAATCAAAGTTGGTGATTTTGTGTGTTCTACTTCCAACTTTTAAATGGATTCTGAGTTTAAATGGAAATTGATACCATTCTTGTTTCTAAGTCAATGGGGTTTGGGGTAAGTTCTGCATGGCTGACTTGGTATTACTATAAGACATAGAGTTCCAGCCTTTCTTAGTCCTTCTTTCCAATCTGATTACTTCCATCCTTCCCTCCCAAGTATTGTAGCTCAGTCCTGGTGCCTGAGATATTTACAAGCTATCTACTTATCACCTTTAAAAGAACGCTGTATTCCTCTCAGACTTTTCTTTTGTTCCAAATTTTATCATTACTTTTTTGTATTTATTTCTATTTAGAATTTAGAAACCGTGTTTGTCTTGTTTTACAATGTTTTTGACACATTATAAGTATTAAATAAATATGTACTTAGTAAATGAATAAGTGAAAGGAGATAAGTACACTGTGCACTTCTTAATTTTTTTTTGATGTTTATTTATTTTTGAGAGAGAGAGAGAGAGGGAGAGAGAGACAGAGTGCTAACAGGGGAGGGGCAGAGAGAGAGGGACACACAGAATCCGAAGTAGGCTTCAGACTCTGAGCTGTCAGCACAGAGCCTGATGCAGGGCTCAAACTCATGAACCATGAGATCAATACGTGAGCTGAAGTCAGAGGCTTAACCGACTGAGCTACCCAGGCACCTCTCACTGTATCCTCTTAGAATTCACAAACATCCTGTCTGTCCTAATCACTAACTTAAAATATTGCAATGAAAAGATACAAAATAATGTTCAAATTACAAGATTATATAACTAATTAAAATTGTAAAATAATCAATTGTCAATTTTTGAGAACTCTTAACATTATTCATCAGAGCAAATGGATATAAAACACCTTGCAAAAATCCATAGCTTTCTGAAAACATAGGATGGCCCTAAAGAGTCCTCAGATATACTTTTTACCCCCAGATTTATTGAGATATAATTGATATATAACACTGCATAAGTTAAAGATTTAAATATGTTGGTTTGATATATTTATATATTACAAAATGATTACCATTGTAGTATTATCTAACATCTCCATCCCATCACATAAATACCACTTCCTTCCCCCAGGTTGTTTTGCTGGGTTCCTGATACCTATCTTTTTTTTATTTACTCCATTGATCCATTTTCTTCTCATTCTCTGGATATTCATTGGCTGTGGTCTATCAGAAGTATGTATAAAGCTGAATGCTGAGCTGGTGGACTGCAGTGTGGTCTCCCACATACAAATAGGATCTCTGTGGAAATCAATTCCTGGGATTACCATAACCCTTATGGTATGCCCTGTAATCTGAAGACTCTCCCTATTTCCTCCTTTTCTCAATTTTGTTCACTATGTAGGCTTTTTACCAAATAAATCCCTTCCTTTTTGGAGGAGTTGGACAAAAACAATTTTTAAAAAAATTTATATCACTTTCTTCCTTGATTTCCCCCCATGCTATTTATTTGTTAAACAACAAGTGTCATTTGTCCTATGAAATTTCCCACAATTTTTATTTGGTTGATCAATTATATATAATTATATAATTATATATACATATATACATATATATATATATATATATATATATTTCTACCATTTTCTTGGTCTTTATTAGTTGGACTTCCTCCATAAAGAAAACCTTATGATATCAACAGTTTGGTTGCCCTGAATAGCTTAACAAGGTAAGATGAATGCTTAGTTTTTTTACTTTATATATTGGTTTTCTGAATATTGGGTTATACACATCACTACACTGGGTTTATATATTGGTTTTCTGAATATTGGGTTATATACACTACTACAATGATGTCTGGAGGATTTTTTCGTCCTTTTACTTTTAGTGTCATTTTGGACTCCAGAATTTTTATATTTTTGTTGAATTTTAATTGATTATAGTCTTAATTCTTTATATGGTCAACTTATTTAACATTTCATCAATAGGAAACTCTTTGGGTTGGTTCTTGTGTCATTTTGATGCAGTCTAATCAATCTGCTATAAATATTTTTGTTCATTCATTGTGAACATATTTATATATTTATCTTGGATAAATACCTAAAAATGGAGCTGCCAGGTCATAGGGTAAGTATATGTGTAACTATTAAAAACTGTTATTTTCTAAATTCACTGTATCATTAACCATGTTTGAAAGTTATACTTGTTCCAATCTGAATACACTTGATATTTTAACTCTTTTTGATTTTATCCATTCTAGTATATCTGAATATCTCATATGGTTTTAATTTTCATATCCCTGATGATTAAAGAATTATGCTCCCTGCTTGTGTTTCTGGATATATATATTTGAGTTTCTGATTAAATATTTTTTTACATTTATAAATTGAGTGTTATTTTGTTGATATAATAGTATCATATTTTTCATTGCCAACTATATGTGTTATAAATATTTTCTCCCAGTATATGGCTTGCCTTTTATCTTTTTAATGGTGTGTTTGGATAACAGAAATTTTAAATTGTGATGACATTCAATTTATCATTTATTTAAATGGTTAGTGCATTTTTATTCTGTTTTAGAAATCTTCTCCAAGGTTATGCAGGTATTCTGTTTTCCTTAAGACTTAGTTTTAGGGGTGCCTGGGTGTGTCAGTCAGTAAACTCCAACTTCTGAATTCTGCTCAGATCATGATGTCATGAATTGTGGGATCAAGCCCTGCATTGGGCTCTGTGCTGACAGCATGACAGCATGGAGCCTGCTTGGGATTCTCTCTCTATCCTTCTCTCTCATGCTTTCTTCTCTTGCTCAAAACAAATAAAATAAACTAAAAAAAAAAAGAAAAGAAAAAGACTTTTTAGTTTTGTCTTTTGTTTAAACCCATAATTCACCTAAAATTCCTTTTCTCATGTGGACATTCAAATATTCTAGCACTATTTGTAAAAATGAAAATCTCTTTTTCCCATTGAATTGCCTTGAACAATGGTAAAACGGTGGTAACATGAAATTCTTACAGTTCCTTGATACACCACAAAATCAATAATTACAATCCCCCTGCCTGGGAAAGATCTCCTACCTCTCCCCTTAACTGTATGAATGCTATTCACACATGGAATTCATGTATCTGCTTAGATTTCCATATTTTGGGTTAGTTACCCTCTAATTTATGTGTGTGTCAGTATTCCTCATTATACTGTAAGTTCCTTTGGTGCAGGAACTATGTTCTCTTGACACTTTATCTCCAGCTCCATACTCCCTATTGGTCATTCAATAAGTGTTTGAATGAACAAATGATAAGTTAGAAAGGCAACAAGAAGAGCTACAAAGGCTTTTTGGAGGGAGGGAATTCTGAAATTAGAAGAATAAGTTCATTGTACACAAAAAATTTAATTAAATAACTCATATATACACTCCAAAATTTAGGCCTATAAAAGACAATATCTTAATGGCTCAGAAATGAATGGATAAATCAGTGAAATAGAATATATAGTTCTGACTCCTACATTAAGTTCTGAGAAGTTCAGAAACCAATATGAGAAGAATTTAAAATCAAATAATATTGGGCAAATGGACTGTTTGGAACAAACATGAAAATAAAAATTTTACTGGATTAAAACAGTTTTGGTATACTATAAATGTTGTATTTTCAGAAAAAGATAAAATGATAGTGCCGATTGATTTTTCTGAAGAGTTGTATGCATATTTCACAACAGCTCTCAAATATACAAAAACTACATAAAGAAGCATTTTTTCACTATTCTTAAAATTGCAACTAGTGCCAATACACTGGATAAAGGCATACAGATATTTTGTATATAAAACTAAATTTGGGAATTGAGGTGGAAATATTTTGAATATTACTTTAGTTTTAAAGAAACAAGATAATACCGTGTACAATGTATTTTTGTAAAAGATTTTCAAAATATTTGTCTTTGGTAGGCTTCCTTGGCTACAACCAAATTGATGAGGTGCTATTGAAAGTTTTAATTAAGTAATTTTAATATTTAGGGGCACCTGGGCAGCAGTCAGTTAAGAGTCTAACTCTTGACCCAGATCAAGGTTTTGGCTCAGGTCATGATCTCACTGTTCATGGGTTTGAGTCCTGCATCAGTCTCTGTGCTGACAGCTCAGAGCCTGGAGCCTGCTTCAGATTCTGTGTCTCTCTCCCTTTCTGCACCTCCCCTGCTCATACTCTGTCTCTGTCTCAAAAAAAAAATTTTTTTTTAAATCTAAAGAATATAAAGGCACACCATGGTCAAAAACATAAAATCATTATTGCCTAATAATTAACCAATTCTTGAATAAAAAAATGCTTTTTAAACCTGAAAACACTGGACAAAGTTCTAAAGGAAGAAAAAAAGGACCTATTTTACTGCATAAAAAGATAAACTTTCTGAAGTTAGAAAAAATAAACCAGAAAAATGCTAATAATAAAAACATAGTGTGGAAATGTTTACATACTTTTTCTCTTCCATATATACTAGAGGTTGGCAACTTGTTCTGTAAGGGATAACATACTTAGGCTTTGAAGACAGAGGGTCTCTGTCTCAATTTCTCTACTATTCTAACACAAAAGCAGCCGTAGACAATATGCAAATAATTGTGGCTGTGTTCCAATAAACATGTTTTATGAATACTGATATTAAATTTCATTAGATTTTCACATGACATAGACATTCTAGTTTTGGGGAAAATTTCAACTATTTAACAGTGCAAAAAACATTCTTAAGCTTGTGGTATGTACAAAAATAGACAGGTGGCTGGATTTGGAACATGGGCTTTAGCTCATTGAATCCTGATATACAATGTGTTCTTAAAAATTAATACACTTTATAATATGAAATCGACTAAGTGCATGAGCATAAGAAGTAAAAATGACAAGACTTAATGCAAAAATGTTCAACCTCATTGATAACTAAATGCAAAATAAAATGAAATAGCAATTTTTGGCTTTATAACTTGGCAATGATTAGGAAAAGAATGATAATCATCCATGTAAAATCTCTGAAAAGTAACATTGCATCATATTTTCCAAGTTTGTTTTTAAAAAGTTTATTTGTTTATTTTGAGAGAGAAAGAAAGAGTGTGTGAGCACATGTATGCAGGTTTGGGACAGAGATAGTCCCAAGGAGACTCTGTGCTGTCAGATCAGAGCCCCACATGGAGCCTGATGCTGGACTCCATGGAGGGTTCAATCTCAGAAACCGTGAGACTCTGACCCTAGCCAATTTCAAGAGATGGTCACTTAACTGACTGAGCTACCCAGAGCCCCCCATGTTTTACAAGTCTTGAGGGACTCCATAACCTTTACATAGGATTTCTACTTCTAGGAATCTATTTAAAAGGAGTAACCATGGGAGTGCCTCGGTGGCTTTGTTGGTTAAGTTTTGGACTCTTGATTTTTGACTCAGGTCAGGATCTCACGGTTCCTGAGATGGAGCCCAGCAATGGATTCTGCGCTGTCAGTGGGGAGCCTGCTTGGGATTCTCTCTTCTTCTCCTTCCCTGATTGCTCTTTCTCTCAAAATAAATACTTAAAAAAAATATAGTCACCACAAGCATAGGCAATTATTATGAAAAATCATATTCATGTAAAATATTTATAAAAACTAAAACTGGAAGCAATTGTGCATCCACCATTAGAGGAAATATATGTAAATTAAAGTGTATTCATAAAGAGAATACTACATAAATCTTGAAAATTATATTTTCAATAATAATAAGAAGAGAACACATCAAATTATTACCAGTGGTTATTTCGAAGTAGTTGGGTTATGGAAATTTTTAGTCTTGTTTATATTTTCCCATATTTTCTACATTTTCTTCAAATAAAATAATGTACATTTAAAATAAAAATTAAAATGTAATGACATGAGTTGGGTGTGATGTAATTAGGTTGCAAAGAGAATGAAGAATAGAAACAATGGACCTGGAAAACAGAGCTCTGTTTGGCAGAAAAGAGACAATTCTTCAATATGGGATGCATCAGCCAAGAAATGGAGATAACAGACATTCATGCAAAGTGAAGGTTACCTTTGAACCACCACTAGCTTTGTTTATTTAGGAAAGTAACATCAGTCTTCTTAGTAAGGGTTTTCTCAATTAAAACTTGGATTGAAGACGGGTGGTCAACCTGCACTGGGCACCAGGGATTGTAGGAGCAGAAAGTGGAGTGCAGAGTCAAGCCATCAGGCAGTTCTGATTGTCTCGGTGAAGGGAAAGGTCTGCATTAGTGGGGACAGGCACGAGAGGAGGAGACACACAGAAAAGAAATGCCACAGAATTGATGGTATCTGACCACTCAATATCTTAGACTAAGTATAAGAAAAGATTAGAAAGAGGAATCTGAAATTCTGAGCCTGAGAAATTGATGGGTGATGAATTGGCTGACTTGGGGTATGCAAAAAAGACACATATGGAATCAAATAATAAGGTAGATTTTATATGACATTAAAGTGGAAATTACTGGGGAGCAGAACTTTTTGATGATTTTAGAGCATATGGGGAAATGATTAGAGATTAGTAGGCTACCCTTTGGAGAGGTCATGTGAGGATCCAGGTTTGCTAGAGACAGCTCAGCCTCCTGGGTGTTCAAAAAGTGTAGAACTGAGTCATGACTTCTGCACAGCATTGCCCCATTTGAATGCCCAGCCCTTACATTTTCTTTCTCTTTTTTTTTCTTGCTAACTTTCTCTTTATAAAAGTCATACATGCTTGTCCTAGAAAATCCAGAAAGAACAGAAGTTTAGAAATATAAAAAAAGAAAATTTCCCTGAATTCCACCATTTAAAATTTTGGCATATCTCCTTCTCTCTTTCTGTCCCTCTCTCTTGAATTTTAAAACAGTTGACAAGGGTGGGGGCTGGTAAAATGGATAAGATGGTCAGGTATAAAATGACTTCTAGTTACAAAATAAATATATCCTAGGCATGTAATATATAGCATTCTCACCATAGTTAATAACACTGTATTGCATATTTAAAAGTTGCTAAGAGAATAGCTCTTGAAAGTTATCACAAGAAAAATAATTTGTAACTATATGTAGTGATAGATGTTAACTACATTTATTAGGTAATTATTTTACAATGTATACATATTTCAAATCATTATGTTGTATACATGAAACTAATATAATATTTTTTCAATTATATCTAATAAAAATTAATGAAACCTGAAACACACACATGCAGCTGAGATGTCTATTACTGCATATACAATTTTTGTATTAACTTTTCCACTTAATGATCTAGTATAAGCAACATCAGTGTAATTTAAAGCTCTTTGTATAAAGGGAAAAGATGACTAAGTAAAGAAAGAAAAGAGGAAGAAAGAAGAAAAAGGGAAGGGGAAATAACACCAAATCTATTTTTACTTGTTGTATAATAAAGAACTAATTTTGTCCTAGTTTCTGGCACAGGGCTTCTAAAATCCTTGGGATTTCTCAAGTGATAGAAGAGTCTTTGTTAATCATGAACCCATTGGACTGCAATGCTTTCACTATTATTATGTTAATGATGAAGTCAGGGTTGGCCCTTAGGTAACTTCAGGACTGGGGGCTTGGTCACCAGGAAAACCATTCACATAATTAGAAGATTGGAACTTTTAGCCAATCTAACCTCCAAGGAAATGAGTAGAGGTGGGGGTTAGTTCAGTCAAGTGGTCAGTCATGTCTCTGTAACAAATCTCCAATAAAAACTCTGAACGCGAGGCTCATTAGGGTTTCCTGGTTGGTGAACACACTGATGTGATGGGAGAGTGACATGGGCTGATTGAATTAGAAGGCATGGGAGCTCTGCATCCCTCCTCAATCTTGTCTCATGCATCTTGTCATTCCGCTTGTCGTCTTGATTTGCATCCTCTATGAATAAAATTATAGTCATGAGTATAGCATTTTCCTAAATTTTGTGAATTGTTCTAGCAAATAATGGAACTTGAGGGGACTATAGTAACTCCAAAATTTATAGCCAATCAGCCAGAAGCATGGGTGGCCTGGGAACACCTAAAGTGTTCCTGACCTCTGAAGTAACAGCAGTCTTGTTGGGCACCATGCCCTTTCACATGTGGGGGTCTGTACTCACTCTGGGTGGTTAGTGCCAGAATTGAATAGTACAACCAGTTGGGTTTCTACCAGATTAGTTTTTTTTTTTGTTTGTTTGTTTGTTTGTTTTTAGGAAGGACCCAGAATAAGAAAGTCAGGTTAACATATGAGGTATGTAAGGTTTTGCAATAAACTCAGAGGAAGAGATTTCTTTCTTATTTATTTCAACAGTTTCTACCTTGCTTCAAAATATTCATTTTTCTAAATATCATAGAAGTACATATCCTCAGGGCAATAATGCCTTCAGGAATTGCATATTTAGGTATACTTCCTTCAAAATGCTAGTTTTCACAATGAATCCTTATGTTCATTTACTGCAGCTTGAATTGGAGAGCAGATGAGTATCTGAAGAACTGACACATTCCCATTCTACATTAACATATAGGTTTTTTTTTTTCCATTGTTAAAAATAATCTTATAAACCAGAAAATCCAGCAGGGGGGTGTAGAATTCCAGTTTCTAAGATATTATGCATTTCTTTGAAAAACAAGTTCTTTCTTTATTGCTACAACTCAGTAATCCTGCTAAATATTGACCACAGAATAAAACAAGCTTCTTAAATGCCATTGTGTCTGAGCATTGATTGAAAGGGTCATCTCTCTAAAAGGGCTCATTTCCTTTTTTGAGTTACTATTAACAGATGTGTTCTTGTAGCTGCTTGGCAAGCAAATATTGGTCAGGCTGAAATTTCTTTTAAGCATTCATGTGATGTATGTGGGTAACCGATATTATTACTAATATTTATAAAAATAATTGAGTGCAATACAATTTTTATAAAAACAGAAGTTCTTTTTAGACAGGAAGTCCTACACTCTCCGTGTTACTTAAAAAGTACCATAGTATGGACACATACTATATTCTTAATAAGAAATATATATATGGTGTGTATATGTACATTTATCAAATAAATATACATAGGTAAAATTAATTATTTTCCACAAAATATCTACAAAGGAAATAATAAAATATCCTTCAGAAATAAATAATATTTTCATAATAAGTGTAAGTTAGAAAACTGAGAGAAGATGTGGTCATATTCCTGGGAAACAGAACTGCCCATTTTAGAAATGTTTTTCCTCTGGACCATTAGAGCTGTTAATACTCCTTTCTAATATTTCATGTTTCTGGACCAACAAAGTTTAACTATATGGACTATCAATACAACGTAGAAAAATGATACTGGAAGGCTGAACCAAGGTAAAGTTAAGGACATGCCTGAAATACATACCCATAATCATAACATGAATCTATGGTTGTACCATGTTTTTACTTCACACTGAGTCGTCCCTCATTTCTCCTAAATATAGGCATTTATAAGACTGATACTATAAGTGATACATTTGAAGGAAGAGTCAATTACTGCTCTGTCTTTGGAATCAAAAAGGCCCACACAGGCTACTGGGGCACTCTCCTGCTCTTGTAACCACATCCAACTGGGAGTCCTGTCCTCACTTCACGTCTCTGCCATCTCCCTACCTCAGTGATGGGATTACACCTGGCCTCAAATGGGAAGAAGTAGGGGAATCTGCAGAGGGGAGGAACTTGCTAGTTTTTAGTGAGCAGACCTGGCTTCTGTGGGAGGAGAATTGGCAGAAATGGACAATCTTACCCCCGTGCTCATCATGTTCCAAGGAAACAATTGTTCAAAACCCACTTCTTCCATGAGGTAGAGTCAGAAGGGACTCTGATTCCTTGGATATGGGTAGGTTTAAATTTCTTGTCTTTAGGAGAAATGTGTTGTTTTATATTGTATTAGAGGAAATACATATTTATCTGTCTCTAATTTCTGTGACAGATTTAAAGCATTTTCAATTACTATGTCACACTTCAATTATTTTTCCTTTTGATCATTTGGCTTGCACTAGGAAGTTTCCCGAACCTGTCATTCTGCCTCTTGTATATTCCACTATCTCCTTATAAGACTTCTGAAGGTTTGATAAATTCCCAGCACCTAATTTTTCTTCACCTATAAATAACATCTTCTCATCTCCTGGGATTTATCAGAATTCAAGGAGTTGATCTTGAATCTGAAACACAGCACAAAGACAGACATGGAATAATTTTTCAATGAGGTGAGTTTCCATTTGGAAGAGGGAAATGGAAACTCCTTGTGGAAGTGATAGATCTGTTATAAAGGAAGTCCTTATTTTGGAGACCAGTGTGTGGTGGTGGGAAAAACATGGAAATTAGAATCACACGGACCTGTCCAAATTCTGCCTCACTAGCTTTGCATAAGAGAAATATAATTGAAGCCTTCTGGGCCTTGACATCCTCACCTTTAAAATGGGTATAATGTTCCTTATCTCAGATGGTTGTAAACTTTAGTGAATTTGTAACATGTCAACTTGGCTAAGCTGGGCTATGTTCCCCATAATTCTCTTCGTGTTTCCAATTGGAGTGGGCCTCAGGGAACATTTTGCACAGACTTGGAGGGCAGAACTGATACAGTAGTTATGTATATATGTACAAACTATTATACTTCCAAGCTATTATGCTTGGAAGGTTGGAGCAGGGGCACACATGATGTCACTTACCTGCTAGCTTCCTTGTTGGTGTCCAGCAGCAGCCATTCCTGCAGCTGATTTTCCATACAACTCCTGGGTCAGGTAGATGTTTAGCTACACAGTGAAGAATGTCAGCTTCTTCTACATCACCTATGTCAAGAATATTGGAAGCAGTGAGAGACTGATGCACAGAGATGTATTAAGAAGTGTTTTAAGGGGCGCCTGGGTGGCTCAGTTCGTTGGGTGTCCCACTTCGGATCGGCTCATGATCTTGTGTTTCATGGGTTCGAGCCCCACATTGGGTTCTCTGCTGGCAGCCCAGAGCCTGGAGCCTGCTTCAGATTCTCTGTCTCCCTTTCTCTCTGCCCCTTCCCTGCTTGCACTCTGTGTCTCTCTCTCTCTCAAAAATGAATAAATGGGGGGCGCCTGGGTGGCTCAGTCGGTTAAGTGGCCGACTTCAGCTCAGGTTGTGATCTCATGGTCTGTGAGCTCGAGCTCCGCCTCAGGCTCTGTGCTGGTGGCTCAGAGCCTGGAGCCTGCTTCAGATCTGTACCTCTCTCTCTCTCTGCCCTTGCCTTGCTCACTCTCTGTCTCTATGTCTCTCAAAAATAAAAATAAAAATGCTAAAAAGAAATTAAAAAAAAATGAATAAATGAATTTTTAAAAAAAGAAAAAAAAAGAAGTGTTTTAAAATCAACTTTCCTGGAAAAAACCAAAAACTCCGATTTGCTGTGTTTCCCAGTTTTCATGGTGTAAATACTCTCTTCCTGGATGATTTCAAGCTATCAATGTGGTATGACTGAGTGTGCAGTTAGGAAGAGATATGCACGGTAGACTCTTGTGAGCTGGAATGAGAAGGCTCCAGCACACTACTGCTGGCATGAGTCTAGTTCATTTTTATCAGATACAACTTATGCCTTTGAGTTCCAGTTTGTGCTTATCCTTTCTTCTCTCTTTTTAAAATAATTTATTACTTTTTTAAAATTTACATCCAAGTTAGTTAACATATAGTGCAACAAAGATTCCAGGAGTAGATTCCTTAATGCCTCTTACCCATTTAGCCCATCTCCCCTCCTTCAACCCTTCCAGAAACCCTCTGTTTTTTCTCTATATTTAAGAGTCTCTTATGTTTTGTCCCCCTCCCTGTTTTTATATTATTTTTGCTTCCCTTCCTTTATATTCATCTATTTTGTATCTTTAATTCCACATATGAGTGAAGTCATATGATATTTGTCTTTCTCTAACTGACTAATTTTTCTTAGCATAATACTCTCTAGTTTCACGCACATAGTTGCAAATGACAAATTTCATTCATTTTCATTGCCAAATAATACTCCATTGTATATATATACCAAATCTTCTTCATCCATTCATTCATAGATGGACATTTGGTCTCTTTTCACACTTCGGTTATTGTTGACAGAACTGCTATAAACATTGGGGTGCATGTGCCCCTTTGCAACAGCAAACCTGTATCCCGTGGATAAATATCTAGTAGTGTAGTTGCTAGGTCATAAAATAGTTCTATTTTTAATTTTCTGGGGAACCTCCATACTGTTTTCCAGAGTGACTGTACCAGTTTGCTTTCCCACCAGCAGTGCAAAGAGATCCTCTTTCTCCACATCTTTGCCAACATCTGTTGTTGCCTGAGTTGTTAATGTTAGCCATTTTGAAAGGGTATGAGGTGGTATCTCATTACGGTTTTGATTTATATTTCCCTGATGATGAGTCATGTTGAACATTTTTTTGTGTGTTGGTTGGCCATCTGGATGTCTTCTTTGGAAACATGTCTATTCATGTCTTCTGCCCATTTCTTCACTGGATTATTTGGTTTTTTTTGGGTGTTGAGTTTGATAAGTTATTTATAGATTTTGGATACTAACCCTTTATCTTATATGTCCTTTGCAAACATCTTCTCTCATTCCGCTTGTTGCCTTTTAGTTTTGCTGGTTGTTTCCTTTGCTGTGCAGAAGAGTTTTATTTTGAAGAAGTCCCAATAGTTCATTTTTGCTTTTGTTGTCCTTGCCTCCAGATACGTGTTGAGTAAGGAGTTGTAGTGGCCAAGGTCAAAGAGGATTTTGCCTGCTTTCTCCTTGAAGATTTTGATGGCTTCCCGTCTTATGTTTAGGTCTTTCATCCATTTTGAGTTTATTTTTGTGTATAGTGTAAGAAAGTGTGGTCCAGGTTCATTTTTCTGCATGTCACTGTCCAGTTTTCCCAGCACCACTTGCTGAAGAGACTGTCTTTATTCCATTCTTATCCTTCTTCTCTTTATAAGCATCTTTTTTTCCCAACTGCCTGTTTGGAAAACTTTAAGTTGAAGATTTAGAGGAGAAGACACAAGTCTTTCAGAGACTATTTAACCAATTCTCATAGTTACATAAGATCAATCTCTAGAATAATCCCTTTATTTTATTTTTATACATGTGTAACTCTTAATGGTTTCGCTTCTCTGAACAGTGACTCTTGTTTGATATGGGAAGTTGGAGATGTATGAAATATCAGCAGTATTTGGCACACAGTAGACATTCGTGACCAATTGCCAACCATTTTAAATTTAGTGGCATGCACATTTCTTTTCCTGATATCACAGAACTCAGAGATATTAATAACATATATAGAATAATTTTACTTTTATATTTTTCTAAAGAGATGGATCATACAGACTAGCAATATGTAATAAGTCACGTATGCAATATAACATTTTCTAGTGCTCAAATAGAATAAGTAGAAACAAACAAACAAACAAAAGCAGGTAACTTCAATTAATATATTTAATTTAACTCAACATATCCAAAATATGATTTAAGCATGTAACAAATACAAAATATTATTGATGAGATTGGACAGTGTAGATATAGAACCATATCAAATGCAAATAGCATGTAATAAATTTTTATCATGCTGTTTTTCTGTGTATTTAAAGTGTTTTTCTGTGTATTTGATCTCAGCATAGTCTGCAAAAGTGGTAGTTCCATTCACTTGTGGGTTTTCTAGGGTTATTAGTAACTAGTGCCAGGTAATTCTGGCTTCAGAATGGCTGTCTTCTACAGAATTCATGGGTCATGGGTGTGAGGAATTAGAAGACAATGGTTTGTCTGGCTGTCTCAGTTGGTAGAGCATGTGACTCTTGAACTCAGGGTCATGAATTCAAGCTCCACATTGGTCATAAAACTTAAATAAGTGAATAGATAGATAGATAGATAGATAGATAGATAGATAGATAGATAGACAGATAGATAGATAGATAGATAGATATTTTAAAAAAGATTAGAAGACATTAAGCTCTCTTGTCCCACCAAATACCCTGCACTTAATGTGTTCACTAATTTGCAGAGCACATCAGGTCCTCCTGACTAGCTGTACAGAACTGTGAACACCAAAGTTGTGGCACACTGGCCCGCATTCCTGTTAACTTTAAATATTCTCTGAAAATTGTTTAGAAAACAACAAAAACTACAATTTACATTACTTGTTTAACAAAAGTAGAATAGAGTAATGTTTATTTGGTTTTACCACAATAAACAGTGGCATATGTATTTTTTTGACTGCCAATAAGATTTGGAATACGGCTATAGTAAATCAAGAATTGTGTTATAATCTCTCCAGCTCTTCTTCCCTGCTATCTCTTTCATATTTGGTTATGTTAATATAGAAATCTCACAATGCATAATGACTGTGCAACAAGTCTTTATTATCCCAAGCCATCTGCAAGCTCGATTACTTGTTGTAGAGTCCCCTATGGTGGGCATAAGGTTTTATGTTACAAACTTGGGTGTGAAAAGAAAAATGTGGGTTATTTTACTATACCTCAGCTTAATCCCTATTTTAAGTCCTCATTTTATTTTATGAATCCCCTTCAAAATAAATATACCAATTTTGGGTTTTCAAGATTTCCTCTCCCTTTCTTCTTTGGAGGATAGATTTAATTGGCGGTGGCTTCCTGTGGCTTGAGGGTGAGGGATGAGGCTCTTTTCCATATGGTGTCCGCTTTGGGTACAGGGGTGCTTTCACCATGAGAATTCCTCCAAATCCTCCTGAGTATTCATGGAATGCATCTTCTGTAGGACATTGTCAAGGTCACTCTCTGGGCAGTGTCTCCTGGTCTTGGCTGGAAGGCCTTCCAGGACTTTGACTCTCAGCTCCACACTTGAGTTCCTCCAGGTGATGCAGGAAAATATTTGCCATTTCCCCAAACCCTTACAGATAGCTGAGAAACTCCACAGGCTAACAATATGATACCGGTGCGGGTAGAACTGTGAGTGTCTACATGTAGAAGAACCCCTCCACAGTTAATCTCTACTCAGCTCTCTTGTTTCTTCCTAAATGTTTTCTATCTTTTTTCCTGGCTTATAAGATCTTTTGCAAGTATATTTCTGAAACTTTTCTGTTTTCATATGCCTCTGGGGTTTCTTATTATTTCTAAAACTTAAAAGCCAGAAATTTGAAATCCTTATGTCTTGAGCTGGCTAACCAGGTTCTCCTAGAGCCATGGAAGCCTCATGTCCAGCTGCCTGGGCTGTGGAGAAGGGCTTCAGACTACTGCCAACTAAGTCAATGAAGCTATGGAGGTGGGGTATGACAGTTAATCATTGTAGGGTACAATTCAGGGGTACAAAATTAGGTGATCCAGTCATTTTCATAAAACGAGTACAGTGTAAATAACTGACATTATGATGGTATTGTACTGTTAGAAAACTAGGTCACTGTAGCACGTAAACCATTTTATGATGATCAAATTTTGAAGAATGTTTTCAGAAAATCATGGTAAGATCTACAGTGAGTTGACTTATACAGCTCCAGCAAAAAGATTTTTGGAATGTGTCTGCCTTAATCAAAATGAACATGGATTTGAAATAAAAGATGATTGACTCAGGTTTTCACATGAACAAGAGATTCGCTTGAACAAGTTTGTACCTGGACATCATTTGAAGGAAGTTTTAAGTTCTCTGAGCATTTTACACTTCCTTGAAACAGTAATGACTGCGTGAGATATTTATTTTGAGGCTGGCCTGGGTATCAGAGCCAGTGTACAGTTGTTTCTTTGATATTTCTTTGGTTTTGTGACTTTCATAGATCTTGAGCTTTAGAAATACTAGAAGTTCTATGGATGATCTCTGCTGCCATTTTGACGGCCCAAGTCAAACAGAATTTATTATCAGCCTAGACGAAATAAAATAATTTTTGATTTACAGAACTGTGACTTGTTTGATCTCAAAACGGTCTTCAGAAATGATGTCATTTTCTGTGCAATATTCTAATGGCACTTCAGCTTGTCTGAGGGTATGTGGGCTGTCATTTGAAGGAAGAATTGAAAACTAGACGTTCCTGTTGGAGTCACTTTGGAGGTCCATAGATCTGTGCCTGTTCCAGAATTTGGAATCGTGGCTATTTTTTGGCTTTTGTTTTTGGTTTTGTTTGTTCCTGAGAGACAGTGAGAGAAGGGCAGAGAAAGAATCCCAGGAAGGGCAGAAGGAGACAGAGAGAGAAAGAGAGAGAGACAGAGAGAGACAGAGAGAGAGAGAGAGAGAGAGAGAGAGAGAGAGAGAGAAGCAGGGCTCACCCAAAGTGGGACTCAAGTTTTTACCTGAAGCGGGGCTTGTATTTTTACCAGAAGTTGTGCTTGAGCTCACCCAAAGTGGGGTTCGAGCTCACTCATCGTGGGACTCTATCTCACGAACTGTGTGATCATGACCTGAGCCGAAGTCAGATGCTTAATGACTGAGCCACCCAGGTCCCCCAATCGTGGCTGTTTTTTTAAGTGAGGTTGCAAATGAACATAATGAGGAGGCTGGGAGAATGGGTTCCATTTCTTCCACCTGGAGAATGACATTATCTGAAGTGGTTTACTAAGCTTTCTGTACCTCTACAAAGCTAGTGTACTGTTACATATGCTTCATCCTTTATGGGTTTCGTTTTGTCCTACAGGAACTGATTACTGTGTTCTCTAGGTTATTTTCTCTCCTTAGTATTCTACGGATGCACCACATATAATCAACTTCCTCTTTAAGAAGATGTAGCCTTTGATGTCCCTATCCTCTTTTTTTTTAATGTTTATTTTTGAGAGAGAGGGAGAGACAGAGTGCGAGTGGGGGAGGGGCAGAGAGAGAGACACAGAATCCAAAGTAGGCTCCAATGCGGGGCTCGAACTCACGAACTGAGAGATAGTAACCTGATCCCAAGTCAGACACTCAACCAACTGAGCCACCCAGGCACCTCTGTGTCCCTATCCTTTTGAGAATATGGTTGAGAAATCTAATGCTGAAATGCAATTCTTCTCATTCATCATCCTTGGCCTCTAGTCATGGGTTTGCACCTTAGATGATGAAGGAGGGGCACTGCTGCTGAATTGGACTCTATGGGCTCATGTAAGATTGTCCTGCCTTTGGAGGTTGGGAGTGGGAGAACACCTTTCCCTGGTGCTTGGAGAGAGGTCACTGTGGCCCAGTTGTTGACATGTACCACCCACCTCTTAAGTTGGGCTTCAAAGCATCATGTTGCCATTACTTCTTTTTGCCATATATTCTTTTGTCCTTCAGCTTGCTTTATGAAAGTTTGAACACTCTCCAGTCAGCTAGCATCTTTGTGGGCTCTAAGATCTCAGCTGAAGTCCTGCCTTTGTGTTGATAGTCTATGGAGTGCTCTCACCCCCATTCTTTCTATCCTCAGTCTATTTTCTTCAAGGACTGCCAGAGGGCATTTAGAGGCAGATCTGATTTAGTCCCCTTTCCTGCCATTGCATCTTGGGTACTTCCGCTTGGCCTCCTGTTCACCACTTTTTCTCCTTCTGATCCCCAGCCACACTGCCCTCCTTTGATGTGCTGATGACTGTGTTCCCTCCTTAACCTGCTGTTCCTTCTGGACCAAAACTTCCCTTCCAGGTAGTTAGGTCTCTGTTATATCTTAACTCAGTTTTGAACAATAAGCGCAAGTCAGATCCCTTCATCAATCATTCTCCCAAGTCCCATTGGTGGTTTGGATGATGTCCAACAAACAAGTATAATAATGTCTCATGAGCTTCCTGCTTCTCCTTCACTAGTCTGAAGCCTCTTTGAGGGCAAGGACCACATCTATCTTTGCTCACGATTGAATCAATTGTGCTTGACATTGAGTAGGCCTACAATAAATGTTCGATGTGTTAGATGGAAGAATGAGTAAATTGTACACTCTGTCTTGGCACAGCCTCTATCAAACCCCACTCCGCTCCTAGAGTGCTTGGAATATCTTGGCTGCTCAAAAATAAATTATACCAGTGTAATGAATACATGAGAAAATATTTAAGGAATCACCTATGACGCCATAGGATATTTCAAGGTCATTTATAGTAAGTGTTATGTTATTTGGTATTCTATTATTATAACTTTTAAAAATCCCCTTCTCCCATCGACATCTAATAGTTGCTATCAGAAGCCTCATGAACCCAGTCGATAACTAATGTAGGTTTATTGATGACCATGATGACAGCATCTTTAGTACAGAGGTGATTGATTTTCATAGTGACAAGCCTGAGGCTCTCTGATTAATGAGCAGAGGAGGCACTGAAGATGCTTAAATACTTTCCAAATAAAAGCAATTGTTTCCATGTGGTTTTACTAAGTGGATTCATTGGATTTCAAATTAAAAAATTATTTTCCATTTTATTTATTTTAGAGAGAGTACAAGCAGGAGAGAGGGGCAGAGGGAGAGAGAAATAATGTTAAGCAGGCTCCACACTCAGTGCAGAGCCCAATGTGGGGCTGGATCCCATGACCCAGGGATCATGACCTGAGCCAAAATCGAATTGGACACTCGACCAACTGAGCCACCTAGGCGTCCCTCAAATTCTTTCTAGTTAGTAATTCCTGTGGGACATACACAACTGCACTGAGAAGGATATTTGATTGAAGAGTGACTAAGTTTCAGCTGTGTCAGGTCATGGCACTGGTGCCAAGTGTGGACACACTCACACATTTGTACTTATACTTTGCCCTGGAGTTCAAGGTTCAAGTCCTAACACTTCCCCTCAGTTCTCTGATGCAAATGCTGACTTTTCTGAACACTTTTGTGTTTTTGAAAACAATCATTGTAAGACTGGGCAGTGTTTGACAAATCAGTGATTTAATTAACAGATGCCTGGTTTACACTTTCCTTTTCTGATGGTTATTTTAACAAAGTGGGGCTTTTTGTGGGCAATTCCAGAGTGAAAAGCACCAGATAGAGTGGCTCAGATTCAGATTCAACTCCCCCTGCTTCATGAGTGCTTTCCCCAAATGCACCATCCCAATTCAATCCTCATATACCCTGGTTGCTGGGAATCCCTGTGCACATTTTTCACGTGCAGAAGCTGAGAATCGATGGTCAGGGAACTTGCCAAGGTCAGGTCTGGCAATTCTGTCTTCTGACTGAGAGACCTTCACTGCTCACTGAATCCTTGCAATTTTTTTATAGAATCCTAAGAGATGCAAGAGTGGTCTTAGCTTTTACTAATGATGAGAGAGAAAGCAATCAGATGCAGGTGAATCTTGACTTCTCAAACATGCGGTGGAGGTGGTTCCATTATGGCAGTATACAAACTGAGTCAATAAAATTCCAAATCAGCCACAACAAGAGTGCAGTTGGGTAAATCCTTCTAGCATCTTAATTGTTCATGCAGTAATTGGTGGCTCTTATCTTCTATAATTTGTCAATTGAAAAAGCAAACCGTTTGAATTCAATTGCAGAAAACTGCATTCAGGAAAGAGTAACAGAATAATTATGAGGCAAAATGTTATTGGAAACCATTAAGCAAGAATTTACAAGAAGACGAAAGACAAGCTGTCCCAAATCCTACGCTGTTGAGTGTTCCCTGGAAACGGCCAGCTGCCAATGAAAAATCAAGTTGGAATGCAAAGTCAGCCAATCAAACAGCTTATCAGTAAGGAAATGTAGGCAATACGGAGGTATTCTGTCTGAAGGAAACAGGGAGGGGAGATGCCTGGGGGCTCAAGTTTCATTGTGTGCTGAATCTTAAACAGCTGAAGGGGAGAGAACGTCCTAGCTACTGAGCAAACAGCAGTTCTATTTCATCTGAAAATTAGGACAGAGTACAGGGAAAATCCAATTATAAAACGCTTCCTTCTGCAAAACATATTTTACAATAAAAGGTAATCAACCCCAGCGACATCTGCCACATGTTTTACAAATGGAGAGACTTATAACATTTCTCCCTCTCTTCTTCCCTCCCCCTCTCTCTTTTTTTCCCTTGTTCTTCCTTCCACCCATTTCTTTGCCTAATTCTCTCTCTCCCTTTCCTTCATTTACTCTGTCCCTCAATCCATTTCTTCATCCATCCATCCATCCATCCATCCACTTGCATACATTCAACAAATATCTTTTTATTGCCTGTGATGTTTCAGGTACTAGATTCTAAGAACACAGTGGTTTACAAGAGCATCACGATCCCTGGTCTTCTTGGAGATTATAGTTTTGGGTGGCTACGGACACATGAACACCCACTAGAGTTCTTCCCAATAGGTGCAGGATGTACCTCCTTTGAGGGGATTTTGCAGCACTAAATGTAGAATTCCTAGCTACTGCAGTATTGCTGCTGAAGGCTGCACTTATATAAAGCCTCTGGAGTGGCTCCCTGTTCTAAAGACTTCACGTATAGTGATTTATTTAATCCTATAATAGCACTATGCAGTTTGTTCTGTTTTCCGCCTTAACCAATAAGGAAATTAAACTGCAGAAAGACTGAGTGATTTGCCGAGGTGCCCTATTTCATGGTAGAGCTGTATGCTGGTGGCCCCTTCTCCCTTCTCCCTTCAGTGCTTTGTGTTATATCCCTTCCCCATGGGAATTCGGGACATGTGTGCTCACTGCAGTAAAATACTGTTTACATCAAGGAGCATAGGCTAGGTTGATAAGTACCTAAAAATAACAGCAAAGTTGTGGTTCCCTGTGTGTGAGAAATAAGCCCACTAACCCAATCAAAAGAGACATGCCGAGACTCAGAGTACAGTGAATGGAGGCTTTAATCAATGTTCTTGCAAGAGCAGGTGTCTGATGGACAGGCACACTCAGGGCGATTATAGCCAAGAATTTATTTCCTGCCATACAAGTTCCTTCCTCCCCTAGTTCCTCATTGGCTGAGTACTACAGAGGTTTTAGCCGTACCCAGACATTACCTATGCCAATGCTAGGCAAAAAGTAGTCTGATTAGAACAAATGTACATTCCCCGAGGTGACACAGAGACTTTCAGTCCCTCTTCCCTTTGTTCTTTGGCAGATATTTATTGCAAAGCCTGTGAAAAGAAGCCAATGAAACAGAGAGTAGAAGAAGAACCAGGAAGTGAAGTGTCTAAAGGTTTGGGACTCCATTGTGGGAGTGGAGGGTTCGCACGTATTTCCAGCAGGTTGTAAACCTAACTGTTAATTAGACAGCACAACTTTTACTTGGTATTTCTGAAAATGAATCATCTTCCCTACTTCTCACATTGTGTAAAAATTAATAAAAGGAAATTTTTTCAAAATGGAGTCAGGAGACCAGAAGGGGGTCAATTGCAGATGAAACAGGAAGAGAGGTATCTTGGATTCTCCATAGGAAGAGCCTATATTTTACTATCCTGGCAGGGGAAGAAATACTTTCTCCTGGAGCACAACAGCCCAGTCAATGAGAAACTGTCACAACTTAGCCAATCAGAAATCACTGCACTTTGAACTCCCAGTTTATTTCAGTGAGCTTTTGTTTCTAACAGCCCCTCCAAATACCTCTATTTCTCCACAGAAGAGCATTTCTTTCCTTTGTTCTGTGGACTTGCCTATGGTTTTGCTATAGCTTGCTTGTCCCAGATTGCAGTTTTCTGCTATTCCTAAATAAACTCATTTTTTGCTGGTACAATAATTGATAGCTTTATTTTTAAGGTAATTACCCACACCTCATTTTGTTTCCTTATCCTCATAAATCCCTCCTCTTCAGACAGTGGAAGAGGCTGGAGAAGTGATATATACAAGTCATGAAGCAAAAACCTTTTGAGAACTGATGAATTCTCCCCACATGAATGTCTTTTCCTGATCAGCACTTGCCAATAGCAACACCTGGAAAAAATAACCAAGAAGCCCTGGGATCAAGAGCTGGGAAGAGGTTGCTATCATCACACAGATGCACTAAAAGATAAAAGGACTGCCCACATCCTATTGCCACAGGTCACGAAGCTAGGAGATTATCAGCTCATATTTCTAGACAGACCTTCTGCATAAGCCTGCTAACAATGTCTCCATCACATGGTGATCTGCTTATTCTTGCATCATCTTACCTCTTTCTGTCATAAGGACAGAGTTCTCTCTTCTCTCTGTGCTCTGAGTCCTCATCACTTCTGGCATTCAAGCTTGTTGCTCTGCTCCAGCACGGATTTCATGCTCTCTGCTACCAAAGTAGAACATTTTTTGCTTTCCTGAAAAACCTTGGTCCACCCTCTAGCTTAGCTTGTTCATCTCTTCTAAGGAAATTCTCCAATGACTAATCTCTATATTGATCATCCTCTGATTTGCATCCCACACCTATAGAAACTATACTCTCTCAGATCATCTATGATATATATTATTAAATACTGTGAAATTTTCTGTTATTTTTTTTCTTGTTTTCAGCATTCAATCTTATCTTTGAAATGTGTTCCATTCTTGGCTTGAAAGTATGTTACCCTGAGGATCCCATTAGTATTTTAAGTGTCCTTCTTTGCTCCTTGTTTCCTCACACTTCCCAACTATGGGCACTCCTAATGAATCTCTTTTATTGGTTGGTCCTCTGTGTGTCTGTGTGTGCCTTCCCTCAGAAACAGTCTCAGAGTTTAAGCTATTATTTCCATGAACATGATTTCAAAATTGCTATTTCCAGCATGTCTTCTGTTTAAAGCACAAGCCCTGCACTTCCTTTCTGTTGTGTTTTTGCGCTAGACTCAAAATAACTACAAACCAAACTTCCCCTTTCCATTTCAGCCTGGCTTCCTCTACAGAATTCTGTTTCTGATGGTTGTGTCATTCTTTTTATATGGGCTCATATTTTATTTCTCTAGCCTGTTTGCCCCCATGCTCATACATCCACTGATTTTTTTTATCTTCCCTTGCCTACTCCTCTTGCTGCTTTTGCTTCTTCCTTTCCATTTACTGACACCACCGCTAATCTGAGATAAAGACTTCAAGTCTTTATTACAATAAACTTTGTGTTAGTATCTCGGCTTTTAGGCCTGTCTACACATCCTGTTATCTGATTCACACTTTAAAATGCCTTAGAATAATGCCTTCATCACATATTTCCCTCTTTCTTAAACGTCATTAATTACCTTTCTTGTCATTGCAGACTCTAGGAAATAAGGTCCTAAGTCACATCACAATTCCAACCATATCTTCATCATTTACCTCCAAATCAGCCAAATTGATGAACTCCCTCTGGCCCCTTCATACCCAGTGCTTATTCTTACTATTATGATTTCACAAACAAGTTCATCTTATCTGAAGGGCTTTCTCAACCCTCCAAATCCCAATCATTCTTCAGAAGCCACTTTAGGTCTTCCTTCTTCTCTGAGTACTTTTCTCATTGCTCTATCTACCAGTCATCTAAAATATTTCTGAGCAGGTAATGCATTAGTTCTCAAATATTAGTCATTGGAACAGGGATGAACTGGTATACAAGTATACCTGAGAGTTTGTTATCAGTACAGTGTTTGTGGGTCTGCTGTGGGAGCTGGGAATTTTATTTTTTTATGAAACTGCCCACAGAATTCTGATTTGCAGTATGTGGAAACTTATTTGACAATTACTCTCAATCTAATTTAGGTTTAACTTTTTATGTATTAAATGTCATTTACACAGCTAAGGTGTGAAGATGCTTCAGAGTAGGGCCCATAGTTCATCCACCTCAGTAACATCATGCTACTGGGAACACAGACAGCACGAGGGAGAGAGGCTGGGAGTTAGTTACATTTATAAGTAACCCCTAAATTGGCTTTCCCCTTACAATTCTTATTGTCTAAGACAATACTATACATTCATTCATTTGTTTTTCCATTAATTCCATTCATTCACTTAACAAGCATTTACTTGCCATTGTCATACTCCCTGTGAGAGTGACAGGACACACTCCCTATTCCATGAGATAAAGATATGCTGCCATTATGGACAGAATTCTATGAAAGTCCAGAAAAGAAAGCAATTAATTATTTCCTTGGTGAGCCCATGAATTCTTCAAAGAAGAGGTGACATAGTTGACATCTGAGCTGGGCAGTGAAGGTTGAACAGAGAGAAACAGAATTGAAAGGCAGTCCAAGATGAGAGAAAAGTATGATAGAAAGGAGCAAGATCAACAGAAGAGAAGAATGAATGGTTCCAAGTGGCTAGAGAGAGGGTAAATGAAGGGAGGGGACATGGAGAGATAATTCAAGGAGAGGTGGTAGTAGGAGAAGAGGATGCTGATGGGAAAAAGGAGAGGGTCAGACTATAGCCTTCATCTTGGGGGAGGGGTCATCTAAAGGCTCTTAGGAAGGATAATTACTCTATTAGATCTGTGTTTGGGGATCATAAATTTGGCCACACTATAGAATGTGTATTAGGGGAGAACCTGTAGAACATGACCATGAAGGCGTTACAAGCAACCTTGGTCTTCTGAAGTGACAGTGAAGATCCAGAGTAGAAAGAAGGTAGTGGTTGGATGGATTTATATTTGTCCCTACTTCATTCCACCCAACTCTCTCCTGCCTCTTCATCCATCAGCTATCCCCAAAGACTCCTCTCAAGTTGTCAACTTAGGCTACTGGGTGAATAGTGACGTCATTAACCAAGACAGATGCCAAAAAGAAGTACAGATTTGTGGGGGAGAAATACAAGCATAGCTTTTGAAGCATGGAAATTGAATTGCCTGTAAGACACCACGATGAGATGTTCAGAAGGCAGGAGGGAGATGAAAAATTAATATGTCTACTTAGAGTTACTAAAAAAGAAGAAATAGTTGGAGCCTTCAGAATGAGTGAGATTTGGACATGATTTTGAGATGATTTGAATTTAGAGAATTTTATCTGCATTGGGCAAGAAGAAAATGGATTAGCTAGAAAGTTATTTTAGTTTCCTCTGTTTCTTTTACCTGGGATGCTAATGAATAAGTGAGTCCCATTAAGATAGAAGATAGATTAGATTTATTAAGAATTTATAAGTTAAATAATCAGTACCAACAAACAAATAAACAGCAGTGGACTAAATGGAAGTGTTGGATGATAGGCTATGAAAATATTAAAACTATACTGCTCCAGTCTGTAAATAGGCCTTCTGAATCAAGACTTTTGTGTAAGAAGCATTATCCATTGGAGAAAAGAGACAGATTTATTAGAACTACCAGGAAGATATTATGTATAAGGAAGAAACCATTATTTATAATGCACTCTAGTAATTATACATCCAGAATCTATCATTAAAATGAATTTCATTATCCTTTTAATTGTTATAATTTCTTCACCTTCTCAAGAGCTCAACAAACTTTCTCATATAAATGAAATTTTAATTAAGTTAATAGCTATACCTTATACATCATTTTTAAAGATAAAGGCTAATGTAAAGTAAAATAGAGGAAAAGAAGCACTTTGTTTGACTTGCCCAAATTTTCCATATAGGTTAGGAAATGATAAGTGGTAACACAACAATCTTTTCTCCACCAGAATATTTCTGAGCTCCTAGTCACAGACGTTGTATTATATGAGTTTTTAAAAACCAATCTGAAAGTGGAAGGCTTTATATACATTTACTTATAATGTATCTAGAATCTTCAATATTTATTTGTTATCCCAAATTTTCTTTCAAGTATGAATAAAACTTAAAAAATTCTCAGTACTATTTCAATTGATGTGTATTTTATATAGGATCAGAGTAATTTATCTACAGATACTTATGTAATGTCAAGAACCCTTCCTTGTCCTTAACTTTATGCTTCTAGGATCTTCTGGTCTTTTGTGAGAAAACAACTTAAAAAATAAGATTTTAAACTGACTTTGATTCCTAACAATTCATTATTTTATACCTGCCACAATCACACAATAATTGAAAAGCATTAGAAGCATGCACGTTTGTGGGACAAATGTCAGCATACATGAGGCATAGTCTTAACCATCAGAAAATCTGTAAATTTAATTTAACAAGTATTTGTTGAGTCTCCATGATGGAAAAGGCATATACTAGTTATACTTGGTGATGCCCCACATGAGTAAGGCATAGCATCCCTCTTCAAGAAGCATATGGCATAATGTATTGGCTACATATCTCAATGTGCTAACTCTAACACAAAGATGACTTGTGGTATGGGACAGCAGAACGTTTTTACACACATCACCTCATGCGATCATTTTAAGAAGACAGTGAGTTAGATACATGTTCTTAGAGCTGATGGGGAGTGGAATGGAGTTATCACTCATGTTCTCTGCTGCCTTTAGCTTAGTTATGAGCACTCATTGAGTATGCCATAGGTGGTGTTTACTCAACAACAGGGTTCTTCAATAAGAAACAAGAATGAAAAACCAAAGCGTTAATTTAGAGCTAACTGTGATTTTAATATATTGAATATTGTGCTAATTCAAAATACAAAAATATAGTTCTTTTCCCCCAATTAAGTAATTTATAAAATTGTAATAAAAAATGTTTTAAATTCCTTTAGAATTCCTTGGTATTTTTGTATGCTTTATATTTTTTTTCATGTCTTTGTGCGCCCTCTGTTGTCCAGTTATATTGGCCTTTTCCTTATTTCTGTTGTGTACTGCACTGTTCTTGGATGTTTCTCATTTCTGCACCAGAGCAGATGGGAGTAGGTGCCTTATCTCTATTCTCACGGTACAGTGGATATAAACTAACCCAACCACCATGTTATTGGAGTCTGAGAGTAACAGATTTTGATTACTTCCTAGATGTTAGTGGACTTCACAGTCATGGAATGTTCAAGGCCACGAGGCTGTGTCCAAACTCTGCGTCTTGTATGTACTATTTCATTATATTACCCAATTATAATTAGCATATCTGTTATTGTAATGAAATATTACAAAACCCCTTGCAAAACAATGTTAAAATAGAGTTGTTTCTATGAAAATTTAATTAAATGCTTTTGAAAGACTTTATAATGCTGCTATTGAATAAGCAGGTATCAAACGCAAATAAAAATTTGGATAGATTCTACACTCAACTTACTTTGCAACTACCTTTAAATTGTTCATTTCACCGGCTGACAAACAAAGTTGCTATATTATAAGTGTGGTTAATGCAAGAAGAACAAAGAGCTACAACCGTGTTCAAAGAAAGGATCTTGGTCTACAGATAAGATTTGTGGACAAATACATGTTTATTATTTATGCGTTTAAATCTGTTATTTTTTCAAAGTATGTTTCAGTACTTTTGTTATCTTCTTGCTTTATATTACTGTTAAAAATTAGTTAACCAGACTCTGACCCAGTGGAGACATCTGCTAGGTTAGGCAGTGGGTCTCGGCAACCAGTTCAACGGTTAGCACTGATTCCTCCAACTTTCTGTGATAAACAAAGGACCATCCAGAAGCCAACAGAAAATGCTGCTAGAGTGTTAGCAATTTCTCAAACCTGCATTTGCCTTCATATCTCACATTTACTTTAATAATACGCAGATTTTGTCCTTTAAAACTTTACAAAGATTATTCTGAAATAGCTCTTTCTTCATCTATTGTCTTTGTCTACTTTATATCTTATTTATTCTTAATTTACTGTTAATGTTTGTGTCAATATATGTCATCTGTTATTTTTTTGTTTAAGCTTTTCCTTATACTTATTTCTTCTAAATCTCTGAAGAAAGACTCATCTCAATAATTTTCTGTTTCTGACAACCAGCTCATTTCCCCAGTGTTACACTGGGATATGGCAATGCAAATAGCTAAACTTCAAGAAGGACCTGACCAGCAAGAGCAAGGGAGGCATTAAAAAAAATAAATCCTTGTTTTAAACAAGAAGACTCAAAATAGCATGGGAAGGAAATATTGTACTACAGATTATGATTCAGCCTTGAA
Organism: Paguma larvata; assembly: GCA_030068075.1. Lineage (NCBI taxonomy): Eukaryota > Metazoa > Chordata > Mammalia > Carnivora > Viverridae > Paguma > Paguma larvata. Next base: position 117,722,908 of record CM057827.1, read on the forward strand.
TGACATCTGAAAAGAAAACTGAATGACTTCTAAATGAAGTTTTAGGAATATTTTAAACAGGACAGGAGACCCCAACTTTAACACTTGTCATGAAAGTCCTGGGATGTTAAGAACTATATTGAAATTTGCCTTCTGGTCTGAGTATGAAATGCAAAGTGAACTCCCTCAAAAAGGATTTTGCCACAAGGAATTTTAATGTACTGCACATATCTTTCCAGCTGGGGAAGGGTTCAGGTTTTCAGGCAGTTAGGGCAAGATTTATATATATATATATATATAAATATAAAATGGGCTATATAAATGTAAAATGGGCTATGAGCTTTCTTGGAGAAGAAATATTTATGGAACTTTCTGCTTATTTTGTGGGTAGAAAAAATAATCCTATTTGCTTTTGGGACTTGTATTGGTATTTTACAAATACCAATTCTACTCACAGAGGAATAAGCAAGTCATTGAGGAAACATACCTTTCAAGGATATGGCAGGAACAGAACCAAAGCTACTTTATTCAACCTCCTCCTCTCTTATTATATCTATTCATCTTACCCCCACTAGAAGCTAGGTAATTAATATACCAGTGAATGGTAGTCAAAAAGAGTAGCTTTATGTTGTCACTTTATATTGTGCATGTGGATAACTTTGTAAAGAAATGTGCTACCCTATGCCTGGAACTCCAGTTGCAAGAATGAAATGAGAGAGGATGACAGACTTAGGCTTACAATGCAAAGGATTGACTTTATGTATCTCATGCCCAATGAATTTATTTAAATTCTTAAAGATTCTTTACTCTGGTGACCAGTTCAATTTACCACAGTTCAGCAGCACCTAGTAGGTAAAAATAATATTACTTACTATAGGGGATGCAAAGTTGGTGGAAATGGAATCTCTTCAGTGTTGCACCTCAGAGAGTCCTGAGCTACATCTGGAAGATTAGCTGTCATGATACTGGATTTGTGTACTTACAAGTAAATTTTTAGGGCTGGTATTTCTGCTTTGTGTCTTTGGATACTGGACACATTACTAAAAGAACATGCAAATGGAGTAGAACAAATCCATTACTATACAAGGCATCTAAAGAGGTGTCGTTAGCATTCTAAACCTTCAAGGAAAACTCTTTTGGTCTTTCAAATTCAATCTCTTATGAATCTGTGATTTTCTGGGATCCTCTATTTTTATTGACCTTCCATTTTCCCATGCATGTTTCCATGAAAACACACACACACACACACACACACACACACACACATGCACACAGAAATAAATTATGTGACTTTGTTTTTGACTTCCATGTTTACTTCTGCCTCTACATTCTTCATTAACAATAGGTAGTGAGGGAGCTAAGACTGCTTTTACAGATTTCATTGTGTTGTCTTAGAAGTAGTTAGAAGTAATAGTCACTGAAGGAACACATCAGTTATAAGTCAATTATACTTCGTCTTGAAGGCATATACACAGTAGCATCATTTCCATGACTAATAAACACCCTCAATACAAATTTAACTTCAACTGTATACTCAGATTTTACATAATTTTCAGTGAAAAAAATGGACTTAGGTATAAGCACAAAATCAGGTGTCAGTTAATTCCATCCATTCACTCTCTGGTTTACATTTTGGTGCTTTCTTTCCATGCCTATATCATCAGTCTTTTGACAGATGCATTAATGTAAACTTTAGTTTTTCATCTTCTAAACCTTAAAAAATGAACCGAATATTTTTTATATATAATTTATAGGGAAGTGCTGTACCGACACAGCTTTCTTCTGACTACATATTTGTCAAAGCCTTGGGAGAGAAAATGAATGGAGTTGCTTTCTTTGTTATGCAGAAGGATCCATACTCCAAAGACCAAATTGTGTCCTGAATTTTTTTTTTAATATTACAGAGACAAATCAAATGTCAACACTTTTATGGAAAACATCTTTTTAGTTCTATGTAACTACACTGTTAGGATTTACAAATGAATATGGAAAATAAAAATATATATTTTACTTATAAAATGAAATGAAAAAAAGTAGCTGTTAAATAAAAACTTCGATGAATGTGTGAATATCTATAAATGCAGACAAAGATATACTTAATGAATTGAATAAATTAAACTACATATTTTACAATCTGGAATTTCTTTTTTTAACACTTTTTCTTAATTTAAATCCAATTTAGTTAACATATAGTGTAATAAGGATGTCGGGAATAAAATTTAGTGATTCATCACTTACATGTAACAGCCAGTGCTTATCTCAACAAGTGCCCTCCTTAATGCCCATTGTCTATTTAGCTGCTCCCCACCACCCAACACCTCACCAACAACTCTCAGTTTGTTCTCTGTATTTAAGAGAATAGTATGGTTTGTGGAGGTTTTTTTGCATAATTCTTTTTTGAAATACAATTGTTCTCTATTTTTTAAAATTTTGTCACTTTTTTCCCATGAGTCAACTGTGAGATGTCTGGCAGCCATCTTCTGTCCTCTACCTAGATTTTTAGGGGCTTATATGCAGGGACAAAGAACTGTTGCTTTTGTTTTTAAGCACACTTTATTTTTCTGGCAATAGTAATCAACAAAATATAATAGTAGCATCAACATAATCATTTCTTGCTATCAATTTCCCTGATTAAGCCTTTTAGAATCAATGCTTCTCATGAATGCTTAACAAATTATAATTAAATAACTAATTTTTATAGTAAAATCATACATGATCTTTGGTTTATCATCTGCATAAGAAAAGTGCATAGGTTGCAAGACACAAAAGTCCATTCAAGTAACTTACATGGAAAAATTATAATTAAGGAGAGTTACAGGGTATCTCATAGAATCCAAGTTCTGGGACACAACCAGGTCTCAGGAAAGAACTGCTCCAATGAATGATCTGTAGTCAGTAATTCCTCACTTTCTTTCCTCTTCGGTCCTCTTTGTAAAACTACTTTGTCTTTCTTTCCTCATAAGCTTTCTCTACTCAGGACTCTTGATAAAACATAGTAGAATATACCGTCTGCAGCCTTGGTCTACATTTCTTCCATTGAAGAAGTCGGCCAGAATGAAACTGAAATGTCCTAGCTCAGATTCCAAATTTTAAGATGAACAAGGTCTCTGGTTGACCTGTCTGGATCAGGTGCTCACTTCAAGATTATTGACTTTTGATGGATGAGGATGAGTGGTGTTATTGTCCAACTGTGTAAGGCCAAATGTTCCCATTGGAACCATGGGAATGGGGATTAGATAGAAAGAAGGGAAGTAGCAAGTAAATACTCAGAAATATGTAAAAATAGCTAACCAACTACTCCAAAAATACCTTCTGCAAGAGGCTTGGACCAGGGGCTTCTAGAGTTGCTTTTGATTCTAAAATTTTATAATTTTTTTTAATATTATATATTTTTTTAGAATTTTAACGTTTTTATTGAAGTAAAATCCACATAACATTAAAATTAACCATTTAAAACATTTTATTTATTTACTTAAAATTTTTTTTTAACATTTATTTATTTTTGAGAGACATAGAGACAGAGTGTGAGCAGGGGAAGGACAGAGAGAGAAGGAGACACAGAATCCAAAGCAGGCTCCAGGCTCTGAGCTGTCAGTACAGAGCCCGAAGCGGGGCTCAAACTCACAGACCATGAGATCATGACCTGAGCTGAAGTTGGCCGCTTAACCGGCTGAGCAACCCAGGTGCCCCATATTTATTTACTTTTTTAATGTTTCTTTTTGATAGAGAGAGAGAGACAGAGCATGAGTGGAGGAGGGACAGAGAGAGAGGGAGACACAGAATCTGAAGCAAGCTACAGGCTTTGAGCTGTCAGCATGGAGTCAAAAGTGGGGCTAGAAGTTGTGAACCACAAGACCATGACCTGAGCAGAAGTCCAATGCTTAACCAACTGAGCCACCAGGTGCCCCTAAAATTAACCATTCTAAAGTCTAAAATTCAATGGCATTTTAGTACAATGGAATTTGTACAACTATCACCTATGTCAAATTTCAACAGATATTCAGCATCCGAAAAGAAAGCATATCATGCCCATTAGCAGTACTCCTTATTCCTCCCTCTCCTCAGTGTCTGGTAAACATTTATCTCTGTTCTATTTCTTTGAATTAATCTATTCTGGATTTATTCATATCGTAGCATTCTTTTTTGTGGTTTAATAATTTTCTATCATATGTATATGCTACAATTTATTTACCTATTCATCCCCTGATTAACTTTTGGACTGTTACCACTGTTTAGTATGGTACATAGAACTATTATGAACATGTGTGTACACTAAGTTTTTAAAGACCTTTTTTTCAATTCTTCTGGGTATACATCTAAGAATGGAATTGCTGAGTCATGCGGTAATTTTATATTTAACTTTTTGGCAACAACCAAACTGTTTCCACAGTAGCTGAAAATTTTACATTACCACCAGCAATGGTATGAGGATTAAAATTTCCCCCTATGCTTGCCAGACTTGTTATTTTCCTTTTTTTAAAAAATATGCTAGCCATCCTCGTGAGTTTGAAGTGGTACTTCACTGTCATTTTAATTTGCATTTTACTGGTGGCTGATGATTTTGAATATCTTTTCATGTGTCAGTTGGCCATTTGTAAATTTTTGGAGAAATGTCTGTTCAATTTGTCCATTTATTTTATTAAAATAAAATGTTGTTTAGTTTTTGAGTTGTAATTGATGTTTATATATTCTAGGTACTAGATCCTTATCAGATAAATAATTGGTAATATTCTGCTTCATTCTCTAAGTCTTGGCTTTTTCCATTCTTGATAATGTCCTTTCATACTTAAAGTCTTTCACTTGGATAGAGTTCAATTTGCCTATTTTTTAATTGCTTATAATTTTGGTGTCATGTTTAAGAATCCATTGCCAACTCAAAGACTGTGAATATTTTGGCTCTATGATTTCTTCTGGAAGTTTTATAGATATATCTTTTATATTCATTCAGGTCTTTAGTCCATTGTGTGTTAATTTTTATATATGGTGTAAACTAAGGGTCTAACTTTATTATTTTGCATGTGGTTATCCAGTTTTCCCAGCACCACTTGTTAAAAAACCTATTATTTTCCTCATTCAATGGTATTGGCAGCTTTGTTAAAAATCAATTTCCCATAGATATATGGCTTTATTTCTGGACCCTCAACTCTTTTCATTGGTCTATATATCTACCCTTATGCTGCTACCACAAGATTCAGATTTCTGTAGACTTGTAGCAATTTTGAAATCAGGAAATGTGATTCTTACAATTGTAGGGTTTTTTTTTCCAATGTTGTTTTGGCTAGATGGTGTTTCTTGTAATTCCATATAAATTTAACTATTACCTTTTCCATTTCTGTAAAAAAGGCCACTGGAGTTTTGATAGAGATTACATTATTTTTATAGATTATTTTGGGCTGTATTGCTATCTTAACAATATTAAGTCTTCCAATCTATGAATACAGTATATCTTTCAATTTATTTATTTATTTAAATTTCTTCCAGTAATGTTTTATAATTCTTAGTGTGACTACAGCATAACTTGGTTAAATCTATTCCTAGATACAATATTATTTTTGATTCTATTGTGAAAGGAATTGATTTTTTTTAAATGTTTTTATTTATTTTTGAGAGCAGGAGAGACAAAGCTTGAGTGAGGGAGGGTCAGAGAGAGAAAGGGAGATGCAGAATCTGAAGCAGGCTCCAGGCTCTGAGCTGTCAGCACAGAGCCCGACGCGGGGCTCGAACTCATGGACCTGAGATCGCGACCTGAGCCGAAGGTGGACACTTAACCAACTGAGCCACCCAGGCGCCCCAGGAATTGATTTTTAATTTCCTTTTCAGACCATTTATTACTATGATATAGGTTTTATATCCTACAACATTGATGAACTTTTTTTTAGCTCTAATAATTTTTTATGAATTCTTTAGGATTTCCCCCAAAATGTGATTACATCATATCTAAATAAGGACAGCTTAATTCCTGCCTTTTCTGTTTGAATATCTTTTTTTAAAGTGTTAAAAATTTGTTTATTTTGAACATGGGGTGGAGAGAGAGAGAGAGAGAAAGAGAGAGAGAATCCCAAGCAGGCTTAATGCTGTCAGCACAGAGCCCAATGCAGAGTTTGATCCCACAAACCGGGAGATCATGACCTGAGCCAAAACCAAGAGTCAGACAGTTAACTGACTAAGCCACCTAGGTGCTCCTGAATATCTTTTATTTCTTTTTCCTGCCCAATTGTTTAAGCTAGAACTATTGGTACAATATTAAATACCAATGTCAAAAGCATGCATATTTTTCTTATTCCTGACCTTAGGAGGAAAGTTTTCAGACTTTCATCGTTGAATATGATGTTAAATGTGGGGTTTTGTTTTTGTTTTGTTTTGTTTGGTTTTGTTTTGTTTTAATAAAAGCCTTTATCAGGTTGAGGAAATTCCTATCTACCTATATAGGTAGATTATATCCTGAAGAGGTGCTAGATTTTGTCAAAAGCTTCTTCTGCATCTATTGAGACTAGTTCTTTTCCTTCATTCTATTAATATGATGAATTACTTTGATTTATTTTCATATGGTGAGCCAGTCTTGAATTCTGGGGATATTGTTGATTTATACATCAATATTCATAAGGTATATTTATCTGTAGTTATCTTGTGATGTTTTTGTCTGGCTTTGATATCAGGATTGATGTTAGTCCAATCAAATAAGTTTGATAGTATTCCCTCCTCTTCAATTTTGAAGGAGTTTGAGAAAGGTTGATGTTAATTCTTCTTTAAATGTCTGGTAGAATTCACAAGTAAAGTTATCTGGTCTTGGGTTTTTCTTTGTTGAGAGATTTTTGATTATTGATTCAATCATTTTACTTGCTTTAGGTCTTCTAAGATTTTTTATTTTTTTCTTGAGTCACTTTTGGTAGTTTGTGCATTTCTAAGAATTTGTCCATTTTATCTAGTGCCAGGCATGGCCAGCAAACCTTGCGCCAACTGGATGAAAGATTACTCCACATTTTGCTAAGAAAGAGAGAAGACATGAGCGTCAACGTTTGCAGCTGAAGACCCCATTTGCCTCATAAGATTCTCATTTATTGCAGTGCCAGGCCAATCATGAATCTCAGTTGGCTTGTTGTGTAGAGAGGGCGTATAACATTTCAGGCATGCAAAAACAAAGGGTGCATGACTTAAAGGTGAACAATCACAAGAGACTAATCAAATCAGAGATGGTACTGTAAGGTTTATGTGTCCTGTTGTTTTGCTAAACTTTGCAGACAATATATAGATAACCGAGTTCCCCGAGGACTACAGAAACAGTCCCCCCTCCTCCACACCCTGCATTCCACAGTCAGGGTGGTTAAGCAGGCCTCTGGCATTCCAAGAGTCCCACCCCCTCCCAAGTTTAACTGCAGCCCACCAGAAATCTCCGTGTTACATTTTAGCTAGCCAAGCATTGTGTATAATTTCATCATCCTCAGTAATAATCCCAACAATCTAGATTATCTAATTTGTTGGTATAAAATAGTTCACAGTGTTCCCTTATATTCCTTTTTTTTTTCTGTAAGGTCAATAGTAATGTCCTTTTTTAATGTCTGATTTTAATAATTTGAGTCTTCTCTCTCTTTTAAGTTAATATAACTAGAAGTCGCCAATTTTGTGTTTTTTTTCAAAGAATCAACTTTAGGTTTTGCTGATTTTATCTATTGTTTTTCTATTATCTATTTCAGTGATCTCTGCTCTAATCCTCATTATTTTCTTCCTTCTGTTGGCTTTAGATTTAGTTTTTTTTTCCTATTTCTTTAAGATATAAATTTAGATCACTGATTTGAGATCTTCTTTTTTAATGAAAGCATTTACAACTATAAATTTCCCTATGAGAACTGTTCTTCACTTATCCCAAAAGTTTTAGTCAATCCACATTAGATGTTTTTGATAATAGGCTGTTTCAGTTAATCATACCTTCATATCTAAGGATTTTCTGTATGCTACTCTTGTGGCTATCTCAATAAGTCACAGAAAATCAAGAAGATTGGTATTTAGAAAGTTCATATATTTCTAGAGTTCTTATCTTTATATATTCTAAATTGTGGGATATATAAAAAATTAAAAGTAAATTCTGTTTTCAAATACCACCTAATTAAAGCAATACAAATTACCAATATACAGGAAACAGTGATGGATTTAGGATTGTAAAACATCTTAAGCTAAAAACAAGCTCAAACATGTCATACCAAAGCCAAAATCCTTTAATGACTCTTATTTTCTAAAAGAATCCCAAGTTCCTTTTCAAGACAAGCAAGGATCTTTAATATATGGTTGCTATTCACATCTCCAACTCCCCATCCTGCCTTTTTCTAGCAGTACCAGTGGTGTCTTCCTGTAGAGCCTCCAATGTTCTATGCCTGTAGGTCTTTGTCTATACTCTTCCTTTGCCTGAGTGCACTCATCCCCTTTCTTTCCTTTGTTAAGTATTCCTCAGTTTTAAAGATTCATTTCTGGAATTTTTTTTTTTTTATTCTCTAAGAACCCCAGATAATCTTAAGGATAGTTTGTACTTCTGCCTGAAGCGTGAACATCTTTTTTTTACTGAATTATACTGAAATTACCTCTTTTTGTATTGGTTTCCCCACAACTAGATTGAAAGTGCTCAAGTCTAAAATCTAAATTTGTTTGTCTTTTTCTCCAAGTGCTTCTTTAAGGCTTGGCTCATAACAAATGCTCAATTAATATATGGAGAACTAAATGAAAGGAGGCCATATATTTAATTGCTAAGTAGTATGGAGACCATAAGAGTAATAGAGATTAACAAGCAAATTAAGAGGTTGTCAAGAGTTAAAGTGTTAGGAGGAGTCAGCAAGGAAATAGGACTTGGATGGGAGAAAAAAAACCCAGGTAAATCCAGGCCGGGAACTTACCATTATAAAGTGAAGTCAGATTGGTGTGGGAAACAAAGGCAGAAGGAAATAGCAAATAAAATTAAATTTCTTTGTAACCTGCAGCCCACTGACAAATATTAGAGGATGGCAGAGTAAAATATTTCTCCATGAACTCCCTTCTTAACGTTAATGCTTTGCTAGAGGGAAAAGCAGCCTTAGCTTGACAATAGTTAGGTCTCCAATATTCTCTGAGTTTTCATTAGCATATGAAAATCTCATTGGAAACTTCCCCTGGGCTTTACCTCTTCCAACTCTATAGTATATAACGAGTCTCTCTTCATGGTCCCAGGGCACCTCTTTCCACCTATGGGTCCTGTCCTGTGCTTTAATGAAATCACCTTTTTGCACCAAAGACATCTTCAACAATTCTTTCTTGGCCATTGGCTCCAGACACCATGAGCCCCACTATTACCCCAAAACCTCAATAAAATGAGCAGAGATCTGGTCTTAGAAATAATGAGACTTAACAGATTAGAAGATACTAGGGTATAGGGAGAATTGAGATTCTCAATTCCCTACATAGGGATGTAGGGTGGGCTGGCTATGGAAATTGGCTGGCTCAATACTGTGATCAGACACAGTACCCTCTTGTGGTGTATCTTCCCTGTCTCTCCTTGATGGTAGGTAGTTAGGAATCTTCATGAATGTCGTCTGTACCCTGCAGAAACATTCTTTTTCCCAACTTCCTGTTCCAGAAAGGCTTTGTCCTCATTGAATGTTGGAATTGGTTCTAAGGAAGTGGTGGGTGGAAGCACTGAGAATTCCAGGAGTACCTGGGCTAGGTCAGGGAGCCCACAACTCCTCAGTGGATGGGGCCAACTTAAGGCTGAATATTGTTTGTTATGCACACCTGAATTTCCCTTAAGCCCTCAGTTGTTTTGTTTATCTGCTACTTTATGGGATACTAATTACATCCTAGGGCTACAGACTTCTAATGAGCCAGCACCTGGGAGATTAAACCTGGACTTGCTTCTTTGTAGAGATTTTATTTTTTAACAGAGCATTTTAATATACAGCTGAAAGATAATAATTTTTCATTTAACATGTAATATTCCTTTGTGGATCAACCTATCATTATGCCTGATTATTCTACCACATTATGAGCTTTGTTAAAAGAAGAAAAAAGAAAAAAACAGCTTGTCTTCCTGATGGTGAAAAAAAAAGGAAATAAAATAAACCAACTGAATATAAGTGATGCTATATATAAAAGGGGCCATAGGTTGCCATGGTAACGAAAGTTCTAAAAATGACAGAAAGAAAAGAACATCAGGTTGTTGTGACAAATGACACTTGAAGTGACAGGTTTCTTGTGGTGCTTGCTTTTAATTAATGCAGCTCTGTAAGGAATGTTATTATTGAATAATAGATTAACGTGGAAATCAGGAACCTGGCTGGAAAATTTGTTTTTCCAGCACTGGGATAACTAATAAGAGAAGGCAGAAAACAACTGGAGAGTGAAACTCCACCGTGAGAGAAGATGCCTGATGGTGGTTATCCAAAATCACATGATGAATGTATGCACCATATGCTCTTGTAGATTGTGGGAACAGCTGTCTCCAGCAGCAGTAATCAAAGTGAAGCTAAAAATACAACAGTCACCACAAAGGAGAGCAGTTGTGTAACATCAAAATTCACTAGCTTAAAAAAATTTTTTTTACATCATTTATATTGTTGGTGCTTTGGTAAGTGTTTTAATGTCTAATATGTAAAATGAAAACATATATGTATGCGGCATGGATGTATTTAAATGCATTCATATCCATGCAAAAGGTGTATAATGTAACCTATTTCAGCAGAATGAGAAATCCCATGAAATCTTAGATAATAGTGCATTCCATATCAGGAGGCTGATTAGGCACCTGTTTGAGAATTTACAGATTCTCAAATGAATAGGCAATGTCTAGACAAAACAGTTTTATGATACACATGGAAGAGAAGATATACAGACTCTTCCTATAGTTGTAAAAATTGAGGAAAATAGAGATGAGATAACATGTCCACAGGATATAAGGCTGAAATGAAAATCCAAGTCTTCACACTCCCAACATCCCATATCCATACTTACCTGTTCCAGTTCTGGCCATGGTTGGGCTTCTTGACCTGGACCAAGGGAATTACTGGTGTATTTATTTATTTATTACAACCTCAATGCAGCTCCAAAAGGCCACAGACACAAAGAAAAACAGCAAAAAAAAAAAAAAATCAAATGGCATGGTGCTGGACTCCATTCTTATATGTCCTTCAAGCTACAGAGTGTTGAGTTTGTAAGGGTTTTTCAAATCCTAGTTACTTCTTTTGTTTGCTTCTATCTCCCACCTCCAGAATAGCCTTATGTTGCTCAACCGACTGAGCCACCCAGGCGCCCTAAGAATAGCCTCATGTTGCTATGTCGCCATATACTCGCCAAATTCTCTGGTAATTGTTAATGGTTCATCTTACCTTTTAGATTGTAAGCTCCTTGAGGCAAAGTAATGTCTTTCTTCCAAGTTCATTTCTTGGCATATAAAGGGGGTTCAGTACATTTTTTAAAGGAAGCAATGAATAAGTGAAACAAAACCTGTGTGTCAAGGTTTACCTCCGTGGAGTTTCACAATTATAATTACTTTGGTTCATTCATCCACCAAGCCCTTTTATGGACACACCTTATTTCAATGACTGGGTGTGAAGACGCTGAAACCTAGTACCTGTTTTTGTCTTGGCATCTAGAGAGCAGGAACAATGAAACCAATCATTAGGGCAGCAGGGTAAACACTACTGTAGAAGTATATGCACATTTGAATATGGCAGGATAGAGGATTCTTAGAATCAGGGGCTTTAAAAAAAATTTCCATGAGAAAACAAAATTTAAAGAGAAGCTTAAGGAGAAGTTAGCTAGACAGAAAAGAGAGAAGATTGTTCTAAATCAAAAAAACATAAACCAGCACAAGATATTTGTGGAAACTGCTAGAAATGAAGTGTGGCTGAAATGCAGGAGTCTGTGGAGGAGCGGGGAAGTGAGGTGGTGAGGCTGTGAGCACGCAGTTCCTGGAGGGCCCTGCTCATCCTGCTCTGACAAGAGCATCTGTCTAAAGCTAATGGGTAACCTCTGGGTCTTTTACATGTATATTTTGTGTTATGAAATTAATACCACTTCATTGTGAGAATTGGAAAGTATGACTAGTAGAGGTAGGGGAAAAAGTACCAATTGTCTCATTACCAGAGATACCCATTGTTAACTAACTTTAATATATATTTTTTACAACCACGTAGGTACGTTTATACTTTTTTTTACATATAAAAAAGGTAAAATTCAATACTTATTATTTTTCTTATTTTAAACATTATTTTTAATCTTTATTTATTTTTGAGAGAGAGAGAGGGAGACAGAGTATGAGCAGAGGAGGAACAGAGAGAGGGGGGAGACACAGAATCTGAAGCAGGCTCCAGGCTCCAAGCTGTCAGCACAGAGCCTGATGTGGGGTTTGAACTCACGAACCACAAGATCATGACCTGAACCAAAGTCAGAAGCTTAATCAACTGAGTCACTCACGTGCCCCTCAATACTTAATTTTTTTAAATTTTAAAACAACCACCATTTAATAAAAAGTTATAAGCATAGTACAAAATTTTTTTTACCCTTAATCATTTGTAAGTAATATACTTCATGAAATTAACATAATGCATAATCCTCAGACCCTCAAACCTAATTTTTTTCCCAGTTGTTTCCAAATATCCTTTTAAGAAAAGGGGTCAGGTTCAGAATCACATGTTGCATTTGACTGTCATATCTATAAAGTCTCCTTCAGTCTGTAATAGTTCTTTAGTCTTTCCATTACTTTTGATGACTTTGACACTTTTGAAAGTCTTAGGGAAATTCTGAGCTAAAATGTCCTTCCATCTGGGTTTGAACAAAGTGTCCTCATGATTAGAATCTGATTATGGGTGTTCGACAGGAATAACACAGAAGAGACAGGCATCCTTCCTATTCCATCATATGGATGCATAATTTTGATTTGCCCCATTACTGATGATGTTCATAGTAATCATTCGATTAAGTTGTCAGCTAGAATTCTCCACTGAGAGGTGACATCTTCAGTCTTGTAACTGATAAGTATTTTCTGTGGGAATGCTCTTGTTAGAAGACAATTCTCTTGCATTTCTGCACCTCTGAGAGGCACTGGCTACCTTTATAAGGCCTGGTGTGGCCTGGTTTTAAAGTATGCTTTTATGGCAAACAACCTTGTCATACAGAGGTAATGTCTCCATCTGGAGCATAGCACAGTTTGCTTGCCATCCAGAGTAATAAAGATAATATTTCACTCAGGGGCAAATGTTGGACAAATTGCTTGGAGGTTGTTATAAAAGTTTGGGGGTTTCTAAGCTCAGGGCTCCTCAGTTGTGATGTACAGCATCCACCTGAGGCACTTCATGTTGTTTCTATGGAGTTTGGGAGACAAAGGGAACCAAAAGAAACATGAAGCTCATGTTGCCTGCTGTCCATTGTCTTCTTCCAGCTTCCATGAAACTATCAGCAATTAGCCTACAAGATTGCAAGGGTAAGGTCTCAGAGTTCTTTAGAACTTTGAAACTATGTAAATACGTCTTCCTCATCAAACTTTAAATTTACTTTTCTGATTTATACCTGTATGGGTGCATGTCTTCCTATTTTTACAAAAGGCTACAATCCACTACTACTGTTATTTCTTTTGATATATAGATCAAATCCCTGATTTGGCCAATGGGAACACCTTTAAATTGATTTCGGTATCTTGTTGACATATTCTCATCCTGCTTTGAGTATTTTTTTCTGGCACAAAAAGGATTCTTTAGCTCATCTTGTGTGTTTCCTGCCCCTGCCATTGATTCAACCTTTTCTCTAAGCAGCTCTGGTTCCATTTGGTGCAGCATGGCATTTAGATGCTATCTTGTGGGTCTTGAGATATGACCAACTACAAAGTTAGAAGGCATGGTCTCCCCAAAATAATCCTAACCTCTGATACCAACTGAAAGTTCAGGAGTATCCTAAATCACCTCAGATTTTATGATTCATTAGAAGGACTCACCAAACTCTCCAAAAGCTATTATGCTCATGGTTATAGCATATTATAGGGAAAGGATGGAGATTAAAATCAGTCAAGGGAAGAAGCAGAGACTAGGAGAGTTACCAGATACAGAGTTTCCATTATTCTCTTTCCATAGAGACAGAATGAGTTATTACCCTGGCATTCTATGTATGACAGTACACATGGGTATTGCCAACAAGAGAAGCCCACTCACACTTTGGTGTCCAGAGTTTTTACTGAGGTTTCATCACATAGGCATGATGGATTGATTGATTGCCCACATGGTTAATCCAGTCTTCAAATATACTGATACTATGTGACCCTAAGTCTTCACCTTAAGTTACATTGTTAGTCTTTCTGGCATGGCACCTATCCTAAGAATATATGAATGTGGCCAACCCCTTCCCTAATTCACATTGTTAGACCATCCAGTGTGATCCAAGACTCTCTGGCAAACAAAAACAATCTTATTAGGCACGATATTCCAAGCATCTAAAGATTATCTCCTAGAAGCTGAGGGACAAAGCACAAACTTTTCTTTGGACAAGGTGAAAATCTTCACCACACAAGGGTACTAGTTGTGCTCATTGGTACTGTGGTGCTAATGTTCCCAGGCTCTTTCAGGGAACAGAACTAGGGAACAAATGTGTGCGCACACACACAGACTTACATCTTACTTGTTTCTCTGTTTGCTATCTGCCTATCTATCTATTTATCCACTTTATCATCTTTCTATATTGGAAACCATGAGTTTACACTAATACCTTTAATACCAATATAACAACACAAGGTTTATGAAAAATAAAACTTTATGAAAGTTTTCTCCCTTTTCCATATTTGTAATTCTTTTCCCCAATAGTAAGAAACCTATCTCCTTTTATCCTTGGTATATTTACTTACATGACCAAATCCCTGTATTAATCAATCTCCCATTCCAGCCACCATACTCTCCCTTCCAGGCATAGTTGTGTTCCTAACTCTGCTTGCTCTCTGATACTCCATGCTGGGTCACTCTACCAGGAGGAAACTTGCTCATTATGCTTGCACTCCAAAATCCTGTGATGGACCACCATTCTGTGAAGATGTCATTCTCACCCTACTCATGCTCTGAGACTCCATAGGAAGGGAAAGGAAGGAAGAGGGGAAGAGCTACACACTGACTCACTAGCATAGCTTTTTCTGAGTATAAAAAATAATATTTGCTCATTGAACTCCATTTAGAATATACAGAGAAGTACAGAGAAAAAATTAAAAGTCATCCAAAATTCTACTGTTCGGAGATTTCCATTAACATGTATGTTTTCCATTTGTCCCTTTCTTAAGAACATTTTAAAATAATTGGTAACATAATCTGTATAATTTTTTAAAAGGCCAACAGAAAACTTCAAACTTGTTCAAGATAGTAGTTGATTATAAAGAGGGCAAGCACTGAAACAGAACAACACTAATAATTTTAATTCATTATGAAATATGGTGAGAAATCACATCTGAACTGTAGAGAAAGGGTAAGTAAGACTTGAGAGGTATATTTTCTTGTACTTAATAAAGCTAACTTATTGAAACAGTACATGGAGAAAAGAAATTCAGGACCAATATTTATCATAATGTTGCTATGAAGAAAACATTCCTGGTAGTCTCAATACTCTGCTCCATGCTAGAACTTCTGACACCAAATGAGGGAGGGTTTTCCCTCGTTTGTTCCCCAATTCTGGGGTAACAGTTGGATATCTTATAATTTAACTCAATTATGACACTACCTGGAGACAGCATCAAATCCCACAGTTGAGGGCTAAGTCTCACAGGATTGCTCTCCCTGGCTTTTAGACATCAAAAGCAAGGCCAGGTTGTCACCTATGCTTCTGACCAACTGACTATAAATTGGAAGTTTCCTCTCCTTGTGTTTGATTAATTTGCTAGACCAGCTCACAGGACTTAGAAAACCAGTTTACTCACTACATGACCAGTTCATTGCAAAAGGTATTAAATGATATAGATAAACAGGCAGATGAAGAGATACATAGGGTTCTGAGCAGAGGAGTGTCTGTCCCTGTGGAGTTTAGGTTTCCCTTCCAGAATGTTAATGTGTTCTTGTCTATGAACCTGGAAGCTTTCCAAATTATTTTTGGATTTTTATGGAACTTCATTAAGTATGCAAGATTGATTTAATCATTGGCAGTTGGTGATTAAAACAGCTTCCTACCCCTCTATCCTTCCTGGAGGTCAGAGGGGGTATGACTAAAAGTTCCATCCCTCTAACCACATGATTTGATCTCATGACAACCAGCTCCCATCCCACAGTTATCTAGATGCTTTCCAAAAATCTTCTCATTAACGTAAACTCAGGTATAACTGAAAAGGATTTGTTATGAATAACGAAAGACACTCATTAACTCCAGCTGTTTAGGAACTGGGAACAAAACTAAATATTATAACAAAATGTGCCCTTATGACTCATATATAGGAAATTACAAGGGTTTTCAGGAGTTATGCATCAGGAACCATGGAAACCAAATATGTATTTCTTATAAATCAGAATATCACGGTTGCAGATCTAGTGACGAGATATTTGACAGACTAATTGCTTAAGTTTAAAATCCAAACTTTTTAGGTTCTTAATTGTGATTGACCTTTGTTGGCTTGAGAGTGTTTTAGAGCAACACATGGGTGGGGTATCTGTAGCATCCAGTTTTGTAAACCTTGCCCAGTTGTTCTCTGATATAGAGAAGAGTCAGAGGCCAGCCTGATTTTGCTAGGTTATTTTTTTGTACATGAATTGTTTGGGTGTTTTGTCTTGTTTCGATAACCACATTTCTTATGTCTCCTCTGTACTGAGCACAGAGAAGGGGATTATAAGAAAGAACTCAGTGACAAAGGTAATTTGTATACTGAGACCCACAAAATGGAGGCCATCCCAGTGGCCTACCCCATGTCACAAATCTAAACCTAAACCAGCCTGCAGTCATGGGAAACCCCTTACTGTCGAGGAACCTAACATACACCAATCGCAATTATCCAACTCAGCTTTAACTAGCTTACCTTACCCTAGACTATGACTTGTTAGCCTTAAAAAGAAATCTGCAACCTGGCCAATCATACCCCTTTTCCACTCTCCTAATGCTTGATAAAACCCAATCTTGTCCAAAATCCCTTGGGAAGAGTGTTCCACATGAAGCACTGTACTCCCCAAGTCCATGGATTGTTTTCCTTCGAAAAAAAGACATCAAACTCATTACTAAATTGTATTATTTTTGTCACTTGATACCAGGAATTGCACTTGCAGACTCCCTTTTGCTGAATTGTTCTGGGTTAGAATTTCCCATCCTGAGGAAAAGTGAGATCTGGAATGAAGAGGAAGAGAGATGGTTATTCTTGTTTGGTCATGACAGATCAGTATGGCATGGTGACTTCTCTGTGAGGTCCAGCTCCTCAGCTCACCCAGAATCTGATACCAAAGCTGTTGGTGACTGTTTTGCCCATTTCCTGGTGGCAACTACTCAGACCTTCGACTCCTCAGCATTTACACAAACCCAAATTCCTATATTAAACCTTTTTATCCCCTTAATTTTTGCGGTGGTTCTGTTTTGTGAATGAAAATTAGATTGACACATGGATAATAAAATTTTTCCATGTAAAAGTTGTTAAAATAATTTTCTAGGACCAATATGGAGTTGCTTTACCCAGGTGCATATTAGTGAGTCAAAATTTAAATTTTGGGGTGTCTGGGTGACTCAGCCAGTTAAGTGTCTGACCGGTTCAGATCACACTCTTGTGGCTTGCTGACAACTCAGGGCCTGGAGCCTGCTTCAGATTCTGCATCTCCCTCTCTCTCTGCCCCTCCTCTGCTCACACTCTTTCTCTCTTTTTAAAAAAAAACAACAGCAACTTAACTTTCATGTCCATCTAAATGCTCCACTTGACCTGAAATGTAGTGTATCCATGCAGCCAATCCCCATTTGGCAAGCTAACTGTGGGCTCTATATTTTCTTATTTCTCTTACTCCAAACAAATTTGATTATGTGGCCACAATCAACCAAATATTTTCTATTATTCTCTTCCTCGTTCTTTATTCTTTATCATATAAGAGTATAACAATTTCAGCCCCATTTGGCAGTTCTCTGGACCCTTGAGAACAGAGACTGCTTGCTTCATGTAGTTTTCAATAGAGTTTGTATCACCTAAACTATCTTTTAAAAAGGTTTTTAACAAAGTTCATGAATTTTTAAGCCATATAACATGATGATAAGTTTTAGCAAAAGGTGAAAGTGTCTTTTTATCTGCTTTGCCTGGAATTCAGTGAGCCCTGTCCAGCTGTATGCTCCTTATTTGTCTTTAATTATTTCTATGGTTTTTGCTTCTTTTTCACTTTCTATAGTTTCTGCCTCATGAAAAACCTGATAATTCTTATCTCCAAGTTCTCCTTTCTGTCCTCTGTAACTAACAGCAATGCCTTCAGTGTTTTTTTGTCTACACATTGCCCATTTCAAAGACAGCCTTCAATTTGCCCTTTTTATGGTGGATTCAGTTTTCTGAAACATTGATTCTGTTTTTCTTTTCTCATTCTAAGAAGATTTTCATTCACCATTTGGCACTGTCTCCTTTTCAGCCCTTTCTTTTCTCCTATGCTTTTCATCTCAGCCTCTTCTCTCCTCCTGGATTACTGTTGTTTCATAAGCATCATAGAGGTTTACAAAGAGTTTAGGGCAGGCAGCAAGTGGTTGCCTGGGTGAATGTCATTTCTAAAATTAATTTTCAGATTATATTATTATTCCCCTTTCATAGTGTTTTGTATAGGCCACAAGTTGATGCTTTTGTCTTCACTCATCCTCGATAACAAAAGACTTAACTAATAGGCACAAGGTACTTTTGCCATTCTTTTTGTTTTCCAGCTGGACCACAGCCTGGCATGTGGAGCTCCTGGCTCATTTTCTAGGAGTGGCAGAGTTTTTTGGATGCAGCCTACATGGCTTGCACTGGTATTTTCTCCTTTTTAGGGTCTCAGCTGAACTGGAGAGGTTGGAACTGCCAGATGTCAGAATAGGTGGTTAAGATAAGTCACAAGGAAAGCTATGCTCAAGACTTTAATCAGCTACTATGACTGTGTAAGCATGAGGCTAAGCCAGCGAAAGTGCTGGCTTCCTCATCTTCTATTTTCCTTCATAGATCAACATTCTGGCTAAGGGTCAGGTGGTTCAGCACAGACATAGTATGGTAGGTGGTGATCATCTCACTCTTGGAGGGGAATTCTGAAAAAATAGCTAGCGCTATTTTATGGATCCAGGAAGGAATATGGAGAAGGGAGAGAAGGATGGGCCAGTAAAATTACTAAAACCAGAAGTGGAGAAAAGTGTTTCTAGTCTCCCCTCTGGCCCATCTCCCAGAAATCTAACAGAGGCACCATGCTAAGTCCTGACACACAATTCCTAAATCATTATAATTTCCTATATAGGAACAATAGGGAACTTTCACTCACAATCTTGATCTAATCAATCATGATGTTCCATTGAGTTGATCTTCTAAAGAGCTCCTGAAGATTCCCTTCTATACTTTCTCACTATCATGGCATTAGTTCTGAACTTAAAATGACCCACCTAACAGATTATAGGCCTCTACTGGCGTCCTTAAAAATTCAGTAGGGAGACTTTTGGATTGGTATGATGCCAGGTGGCAGCTGCCAAGATATTTTCTATTACTTTATCTCTGCAGATGCCTGAAATGGGTACCTTGTGGTCAGAAACAATGATTCTTTGCAAACTCACCATGCACTTTCATCTCCTACAACCAAAGAAACTAAGCACGGTGGCCCAGAAAGAGGCCTGTGAATGTGGTTACTTGGCTAAGAATACAGACGTACATAAATGCATGTTGGCCAAGAGGCAGGGTTGGGAGAACATGAGTCCTTGACTGCAACTCTTATCAGAGACTGTCATGCCCTGGTTATCACCAGACCTGGTGTGGGCAATGCAGTGCCTCCTTGAGGCTTGCATGTCAGAGCCTGGTAATTGTCTGTGGCTGGGCCTGAAAATCACCTATAAGTTTTTGGCATTGATTTTTTCAAGACACGAGAACCATAGGCTATTCATAGCCTATGAATCCAAATAGGTTACACTCTGAAGGACTGTGACAAAAATTGATTGATTAGTCTGAGGCAAGGCTAAGATCAAGGTCATTCCATGCCACTTGACCAGGCCTGCCTAGAGAATTGAATGTAGCCATGAGTTCCAACAGTCACCAAATCACAAAAACATACCTCACGGCCTGTTAGGATGTGCTTTAGAAAGTCAGCCTTTAGAAAGGTTTCTTCCTTAAGTTTTTGTAGGAATGCCCTTTACCTGGTCAAAGACATCAGTTCAGGTACTGCACAACTCTGACCAGTAGGTTGAAGCTGATCTGAAGGCTTGGGCTGGGGCAGTGACCTGACAGGCAGAGTATGCACACAAGAAGTACAGTCTTAGAGGACACAGCATCTGCATCAGTCACAGGGGCAGCCTTCAGGATTTGGCCACAAGTAGTCTGGGGAGGGAGAAGAAAGGAGTGCTCGGCAGTGCAGAGGGCCAGGTAGACAGCTGTTTCCTGGTTGCAGGCATAACTTTGAGCTGAGCCAGCTTCCCTGCAGGGGAGGGCTTGGTGCTCAAGAGGCTGCGGTTGTAGCTCGCATCCAGTTTTCCTGGCAGGACTACCGTCACGTTTCTCTGAAAGAGGGAGGGGGCTTGTCTCACACTGTGTCACTCTCCCTTACTAGCTTTAGCAAGATTACCTCTAGAGGGGATCTATGTCTCTAAGGTTATTTAGGGTCACTGAGCAAAGCAAATCCAAGGGCTTTATGCTTTCTCTCTTTTTATATCTCTCTCTTTTCTTTTTTTTTTCTAAATTCCAACACCAAGGCTGTTTATCGGCACGAGGGACCAGCTTGGAGTCACAAGACTTAGAAGAACTACCCTTACCATCTTTGGTCCTGTTGAGTGCCATAGCAGGGGCTTGAGAACTATTTCCCCAGCTTTCTTTGAACCCCTCTGTTGCATCTCTGATCTGACCCACTGGTGAAACTCAGCCAGGGAGTCAAGAGCTAAAAAGAAGGATCAGTTGTCCCTCTTGAAACTGAAGATCTTATATGAACAATTCACTAACAGCCTAAAAGAATTCTCCCATAGAATCTGCTAGCACTTCCAAGGACCATTGGTAATATCCTCTGTGGAACCCTCAGATTCTTGCAAATGATCAAATGATCCCCTAGCATTTCTCTATAATGACCTGTGGACTCTTCAGGTTTTTTGCAGTTTCAGAATAGCTTTGTGCATAATCGACTTCCCTTTTCACTGCAGCAATTTGTCAGGAGCTCAGCTGAGCTGACTTGTTTTCTGGATCTGCAGTCTAGACTTGGGGAGAGAGAAATAGTGGGAAGCAGTTTTATGTCTGATTCAAAAAGTTCCCCCCATAATACTGAACATTGTCATTTTTTTTTCTTCCTAACATATCATAGGCAGGGAAGACACTACAGTTGGTAATGGCAGTAAGGGAGGAGGGAGCTTCCTGGAATACACAGGAAAATGTACCTAGAAAAATTACCAGTCACTTTGATCATGCTTCCTGCAGGGGACGAATCTTCTCTCTCAATAGGTAGTAGTCCCATGGGGAATTACTACCACTGAGAGATGCCTGCCCTATTGTCTGAGTCCTGTATCTTTAACTTGTGTGGAAGCAGTGGCTGAGGGGAGTGGGATGAGTTGAGTGGGTGAAGGCGGAGCAGTGGGGACCCAGTTGTCCTCTCTATAGATAGGCATCCCTCTACCTGAAGGAGGTGAGCCAACTCCATCTCCAGTGGTCCAACAGGGGACCTTCTGATGATGTTTGTACCACGCTTGCTCTCTTTGGCTTTGGGGGATAAAAGCTCATCTCGGTCTGTAAAGAGTCATAGTTTCTGGCCATGATATGCAATTGTAAGGAGTCTTCATAGACAGACTAGTGGAAAATCTTAGAAGATGTGTCAGAGACAGTACCTGACACCATTTCGATCCAAAAATCTCTCTCCCGAATGTTAAAAAAAAACAATGTTCATGATATTTTAGGTGGGATGTTTTGGGCCCAGAACTAAGGCCCAAATAGTATTGAGAAGAGGGAGGAGGGGATCTCTGGGGAGCTCTTTAGATCAACTAAAGGAAATATCATGAGTAATTAGATACAGATTGTGAATGAAAAGAAGTAACAAATATACCCTCAGATTTCCCTGTGTGGATGAATGGAGAATAAGCACATTATCAACATTTTTACTTTTTTTTTCCCCCTCTAACAACCACCCCTTGCAAACACACCATAGAGAGTTGGAATTAGGTCATCTTTTGGGGGCTGTCCACAAAAGCTGGTTATACTGATTACTTAGAATAGTTGTTACATGCTTCTCAAATGAGCTTTGGTCTTACACTACAATAGGTATTAGTGTAGATGTTTAACTCTGTTATCTTGTTAACTGTCTCTAGGACGTATTAAACAGCTCATCAGGATTCCCTCCACCTGCCTGACCCTATCTGAAAGAGAATATATGCTCTCAGGGCTTTGCTCCTCTATAGTCAAAGTCCAAACTATGAAATTTGAACACAATTTTACCCTCAGTAAACATTTATGCTTTTGGATCCTCTCTTTATTAGCATATTTTTGTATACCTACTTATATCCTAAGGTAGATATAATATTAACTTCTTGTTAAAAATCAAAATTCAACTGAAGATTAATTTTGAGAATCTTATTAGCTTCATTCAATGACTTATGAATGAGGCAGCATCCAATCTAGCAAATAGAAAGGAACTCTGAGGAGCTGTACAAAGGGAAGACTTTTATAGGCAGAAGTGAGGGGGGACAAGGAAGGTATACAAGGCAAAAAAGCAACTGGTTACTGCAAGGTTACTTTCCTTTCTTACGGCAAGGCTTTATCAGCACCTAACTAGTGCTGATCAGATGATTCCCAATTGACTGGTTTAAGATTTCATTTCTGAGAGAACTGAAGTCATAATTCAGTTAGGTCTTGGTTTAGTGACATGGGGCTTAGTATAAGCAACTCTATTTGGGGTCTTTTGTTTTTAATATCCTTTAAAATAATTAATAGGATTTATTAATGTGTTTCCGTAAACAATTTGTTTTTCTTAACAAATAAACTAGAATAAAACAAATATAGCACTGTAAGAAAAAGTGTGATAGGCAAACTGAAAGTGAACCAGCTGGTAAGAAACTAGGGTTTTTGCAAACCCTAGTTTGTACAAATATTAGGAAAATGGGTCACAGCCAATACTATCATACTTTAGGTTATATGCCACAAGATAACTTCAGTTGTTTTGCTCCTCCCGCAGGAAGCATTAAGAAGAACTCATCATGCCTTTTAATAAATCAGGCTTCAATAAAAGGTCAATTACCTTTTTTTTTTCATAAGCATTTTGCTTTATCAACAAAAATGAAGCATCATTTACTGAGGTTGCAAATAAAGCCATGTTTGTATCTGCACAAGGCATTCAGAGACAAGGTGGGAAAAAGAGATGAAGGCCTACAGAGTGGAACAATACTGAGAAACTGTGTTTTAGGCTTGGAAGAGATTTGAAAACAAAGTAAACACCTTCATAGATGTCATAGCTGTCTCAAAGATGGCTGCCATAATTCCTTCTGTCTATGTAAGTACATACGTTTCCTCTGTATTGCAGAGGGCTGAAGTCTTACATACATTTCCAGTTCACCAGGCCACCTAGCCTAATCAGAAGATTAGGCTCAGTCAATTGAAGACAGTGACAGGAGGAAGGGACATTTTCTTCTTCTCTTTTTAAGAACAGTGATTGACTCTAGGCATTTCTAACAGAGGTAACAGGAGGTGTCCATGAGCTTCAGTAGTTCAAGCAGCTGAGGCAGTATGTTTAAATAAGTGGCATTGGCCATTTGTTCTGCAGTGGCCACCATAAGTCACTGAGTGTTTGCAATATTAGCAGTCTGGGTGACTCCAGCTATGTTATCAGCAAGCTCCAAAAATAGCAGCAGTGAGATGATCCTAAGTTTTGCTAAAGCCACCTCCTTCCTCCTTGCTCATCTATCCCTACATCTATCAGAAATATCTGAAGTGTTTTCTGATTGTCTAACTAGACAATAATTTACACAGTTTTTGCAGCCTTCAGGAAATAAATACTAGAAGATGAAAATTTTAGACTGGCTGTCTTTCCCTAGACTTAAACACAGTAATAACCTCATTATCAGTGGAAAAAAAGATACAGATAATTTACATATATAGAAGCAAGATCTTTACTTAAATCATAACCTGGCATTACCTGAAATAAAAAGTCTATTGAAGGTAAGATGTTTGGGAGACCAAGAGACTGCTACAATCAAAACTGCTACAATCAACTACTGTGATGGTGGGCTGGCTATTTCTGACTGTACTAGAGAAGAAAATGAATCACTCAAGTCTTTAAACTCTCAACTCAATATATGGGCAGAGGACTAGAGATCCTCTGTGATAGCCCTCAGACAATCCTTACCCTTTACAGAAATAAGACATAAGAGATATTACTGAAAATCAAGCCCACAATTTGATTCTGTCAATTGTGGAATTACAGTGTAATTTTGACTCATAGCTTTTCCATATTACTTAAGCGAAAGTCCGTGCATTGGTTAAGAAAGAATGGAACCCCAAGAAAAGGAATGGGAAGATTTAAATCTGAGAATTATGAAGCCCCAAATTTCCTTGAGATTTTTCTTGCTGTAGAAGAAGCTTCCCTCCCTGGATCTGAGAAAGCTAGCCTTCCTTGCTAGAGGACTCAATCTGTGCTTCTCAGACGTTAATGTGCATAAGAATCACCTGAGTATCTTGTTAAAATGGACATTTTGACTCAGTAGGTCTAGGGTGTTCCTTGACTTTCTGCATTTCCAGAAAGTGCCTAGAAAATGCTGATGCTGCTAGTTTGCAGACCATACTTTTCACACCAAGGGATTCAATATGGATTTTAACCATGGCAATTATCTTGTAAGGGGAGGCCAATTTTACATCTGGTCTATCCTTATCACCCTCCAAAGTTTCCAGACCCCAAACTGGAACTTAATCTTAGGCCTGCCAGGAGGTTGGGTATAAAGTCTGAGCCAGCATAGTTTAGACATTGAAATAATTATAAGATTATGCCAATTTATATTAGAAGAAAGTCGAGGCATAGATGTGGAAATGGATCCTAAGATTGTTACACCAAAGAGGCAGGAGATAACATTGGGCTGGGCCAAACTTGTGCATATGGGTTCCATGGGTTAGTCTGAGTATATGGGAGTGGCTAGAAGTCCAAGTTTGCTTGGTTAATTAACTGAAACCTGGACAAACTATGGCCCACCTCCATTGGGATTATAAAGCCATACATCCATGATATAGGATGGACAAACATTTTTAAAGGTTTAGGCAAATTGTCATGTTGGAATGGAATTTATCAAATGAGACACGAACACTTGTACATCCACTATACCCTCACGAGAGGCCCAGAAAATAGTTCCTTCATTAAGGTATTGAGAAATGCATTTGTAAGGGGAGCACCGGCAGCTTGAAAAACCCTTGGTGTCAGTCTTCCACAAACCAGGGTCACTGAGAAACTCTTGATTTGATGGAAATAATGGAATCCAAGAGTAGCAAAATCTAAGATGCCAAGCTGCCGGGACAAAAGTGGCCTTGGTCAGTGAAGCAGTGCTGGAACAACAGGGATCTTTGGCAGTGGTATCCTAGGAATTAAGTAGATGGGTGGTTTGCTAAAGTGTTATTCGATATATACAATTAAAAAACTGTAGGTTTGATGACCAGAAGTTTGGCTTGAGTCACTACAATGGAGATGTATTGCCTGTGGTGGGGTACCAAGAGCCAATTTAGTTCATTGTTTAGAGTCCCACTCAAGGAAGGATGACTGGTTCCACTTGAGAAAGAACCTCCCTTGACACTGCCAAAAGAATATGCCCCCAACCCTTCCTCCAGAGGACCTATAGCCATTCATTCTGTTTACTTAACACTGGCTAATTTAACACTAATCCTTTCCTGTGGTTAGGCAGCTAGAAATTACTAGTATCAATATTGCTGTTGTTATTTTTCCTCTTGGCCTTTGAATACTTTTGTGTGGTTCATTGGAGCTTAGGCTTGGCTTCAGTCTATCTCAAAGTTGTTCCAGTGGGTCTGTAGATGCACCTGATTCTGTTATGTCCAGTTCAAATATATTACTTGGCAATCAGCATTATCATATTGCTCCCTGAATCTTGGAATGAGGACTACTATGGCCAGAGAAGACAAATGGTAGCCCCTGGAAGTTCCCTTTCTAATTGAAAGAGTAAACCAAAATCAACTGTGCATCCTAGGGAGAATTAGAGAGATTAGTATCACCAACAGAGACCCGAAAGATGCAGGATGTATTTAGTTTTTGACCCATTTATTTGACCTGTGCAAAAGGCAGACTGATCTTGAGAATAACTTGACTCATGAACATTCGTATATCCTCTCACCTTGCTAACTCATCCTCTAGGCCTTAGCCAAATATTATTTCTCCAAGAACTTTACTTGATGTATAGAATAAGTTATGCACCCAACTCCCCCTAAAAAGTCAGTGAGACTGGAAGGATAATGGTAGATGGCAATTATATGGTAACAACACTTGTATCCCTTGGTCTGCAGTAAATAAAACAAATATTTCAAACAGGAAATTTAACAGAGGGAATTGGTTGCAGACTTTTTAGAAGTGCTGGAGGAGCTAAAGGAGATATAAAATTTGATTATTGTGTGCAGATACCACAACTCACTTAGGGCTGAAAGAATAAAAAAGAAGAGGTGGTGAAGAGCTCCTGAAGGTAGGACACCACTCTGCATGTCACTGCTGGGCACTGCCATTGCCATTAGAGGCGTATTGTGACTGTCAAACCCAATGCTCTGTGGGAACTTTCAGGAGTTGTAGGGTCCATTGCTACCCATTGGGACACTGCTAGTGGCTGACAGCTGACAGCAGCCCCTGTTGGAATCCCCAGTGCCACTGGAGTCTACAGTCGCTAGTAGCCATCAGGGATGTCCACTGCTACCAAAGACATCATCAGAAGCATTAAAGAAAATGGCTTTCCTTTCTTAACACATTCCAATCTTTCAGCCAGTACCTTCCCTTGGGTGAAAGCTAACCAGAAATGTACTGGAAAAGGAGTCTAGGAAATGAATTTTGCAGAGATGCAGCCCTCTCAGAAAGGAGAACAATATGAAAGATGTGAAAGAAGGCAAGAGCAAACAAGAAAATGACCAGGACAGCCCACCCTTTTGGCTATTTGACATTCATTCTCCTCTGTTTTCCACCTTAATTTTCATAATTAAATCTTAAAAGAATTTGTCATATGTCACACAATGAACAATGTCTGAAGCAATAATTTGCAGAACACTCGAATGTTCTTTATGGTCAAATCGATATTGTCTCCAATCCAGACTAAAAACATAAAATTAAAATTCAATCAAAGAATGGAAGTGATTGCCTCTGTATGCACAATTTCCTCACAAAAATTTTGTCTCTGTGTGTAACTCGTGTTGTTTGTTTATGGATGGTTCAGAGACCCTGAATACTTTCTCAAATGGTTTTATTTTCCAAATCAAGCCCGAGACATCCACAACTGGTATACCATGAATCTGCTCACATGATTTGATCAATCCCAGTGTATGGCACAGGATTCATTCAAACAATAGAACGTTCAAAGGAGATAGCATTGTGTGCATTAACCACTACTCATCTAGACTTGTATTACAATTAAAAGTATGTAAACCTATTCATAGAAAAATATTTTATTCCTATACTGGAAATGGCTTAAAAGTTGAGAAAGTTTCAAGGCTCCTTCTGCTTCTGAAAGTTTGAATTTGCTGAGTGCTGACTTCAACCTAAGCACGTGTGATTCTATCTAGAAGCTGATTCCACACTTCAGTTTCCCCACAACATGTTTTGTGAAAAGTTAGCTAAGTGAATGGACTTGGTTTTTTCCTTCCCTTTCTACCCCTGTAAAACCTCTGTTAAAACTATATTTCTGTATGGAGACCTCTCATTTCTTTTTATCTCAGCTCTAGTGACTCTTGCTTTAGGAAAGCAGCCTGCCATCCCCAGTGAGTCCTCAAATATCAGCTGCTCTTGAGTGCAGCTTTCTCAGGCCCCTTCTCTCTTGCTATTGTTCACCATCTCTTTAATTTTGGTTCAGAAACCCTTAGCGGCGGCATAAAAGCAGTGAATTGACCAGGACATAAGAATTCTAAGAAGTCTAAAAGAACTGGTAATCATGTGAGGTGGTGGAGGTATTAACTCACACTACTGTGATAAATATATATGAATAAAACCATCATGCTGTACACCTTAAACATACACAATGTTATATGTAAATTATCTGAATAAAGTTGGACAAAAAAAAGTCCTTTACCTAATAGTTTAACCATTAAATATTAATTATGATCAATTGTAACATTTTAAATGAGTTGTAGGATAGGCAGAAAAATGTTCACTACACAAGCAAGCTTTTCTAGGTTCAGAAATATAAGCTAGGCCTTCAGTTCTCAACGTTCCCTCTATGTAATTACATTCTTAAGAATTATATTTAACGCGTTCTTGCTAAGAAGGGTTCAAATGTACTGAGGGAGAATTTTTTCAAGGTCTAAAAACAACTGCTTTCCCACACCGGGAGTCGAACCCGGGCCGCCTGGGTGAAAACCAGGAATCCTAACCGCTAGACCATGTGGGAGAAGACGTTTGCAAGCTGAAGTGGAAGTAAATTGAAACATTCTATCAGCTTCCGCCTTCTGTGTTCGGCCCCTCCTCCTGCCGCACCAGCCTTCTGCGCCTGCGTGGCTTCCTGGCATTTCCCCAATTGCGGTGAGCTCTCTGCTCTTTTTCTCTGCTCAAGAGTGAGAGGGAGCAGGAGCTGTGTCTCCTAGACGCCGCGGGCAGTCTCTCACCCGGACGGGAAAGACTGCGACGTGGTCTGAATCTCCAGATATTTGTTAAAAAGCTCCCGTGGTGAGGTTTGGATAAGAATGGTTTGAATGGCTTAAGAAACGAATTCTGAGATTGGCTCCCCAGGTCCCAGTTCCCCGGGTTTGACGATGCGGGTAACCTTTGTTAGACCAGATTTTTCCAGTCATGAGAATTTAGCCCACAGGGCATTTTAACTGGAATTTTGCATTTAGAAGCCTACATGAATGAAACCCGAATAACCCTTGGGGAACGTTTTAGACGAAAAAGCCTTCTGAGACTGCTATTTTTACGATCTTGTTTAGGAATGACGTTACATTATTAAAACCAAAGCATAACATCAAAACAGTAAAGGAAAAATCCACACATTACATTATGTAAAGAACTCATACTTTGGGGGGGGGATTAAAACAAGAACAACTACAACAGATAAACATATAAAGGATTAATATATAGATAAGAAACTACACATGATTTTTAGTAAGACAAACACTGCGATCTGAAAGTGAGAACTTGCTGTGAATACGCCATTAGTTGGAGAGGAACCCCATGGACAAAAACCATTTGAAAAAAATCTCAGCCTCACTGGCTCCCACCTAGCATTTGGACAAAAAGCAAAAGTGTGAAAATGTCAAGTATTGGCAAGTATGTGGGAAAAAGGAAGTTTTTAGAAACTCATAAAAACTGATCGAGGAAGCACAGTGTCAGGATTTCCTAAATGTGTTTATGACCAAGCAATTCTTTTTTCAATTTTTGTAAAACCAGCATTGTTCTTGAACTGCTTCTCAGGCACTGAACACCAAGACACACTGCTGTGCAAGTAACAGACACACCTTGGGGCACGAAAGCATTACCACAGTGGAGGGCCAGGATCACCTTAAGCAAAAAGCAAAGAAGGGTGAAGGGATTAAAATACTCTTAATCTCTAAAAATTTCAAATGTCTGCTGAAAGATAAAAATTCTCAGGAACTGATAACATTTTTCGACATGAAAGGGACCACATTCTAGCTACAGATTGAAAGGAAATGTTTGAAATACGTTTGATAGGAAAAGGTAGCTATCCTTACTATACAGCTGAATCTAAGCATCTGGGGAAACTCACAGGGATGGGGGCAAGGAGTTCTAATTAGTCAATAATTCCAGGAAAAAGCTCAGCCTAATATGTAACCATGGCAACATGATTTAAAACAATGCTAAGACATCCAGTGTTAGGGAGGAAGTGAGGACACAACCTCAGACAATGCAAATGGACACAGTCCATGGCGGGGTGGTGGGATGGGGAGGAAAAACTTGACAAGTATGTATTGAAGTGTGGAAGGTGTATATTTAATTCAGCATTTTCTATTCTGTGCTGCCCACAGCCAGGTACCCTATGATGACAGCATATTAGGATTGTCTGGGAGTCAGTCCCCTCAGTAGAGAGTCTCAGGGCCTCTTCCTACTCTTCACACTCTGCAGCTCCCACATGGGAGAAAAAGGAGCACAGCACAGACTTCAAGGTCATTCATTACCATTTTGAAAAATGAATAGTTAGCTGGCTTTCCCGGCCATGCTGGGTAGTGTCTTGCCCAGCCCTTTTCAGCTCCGTGACGCTATGAAAGGGCAACTGTTGCAGCCCAGGCTTCCAGAGAAGCTTCCCCACCTCCCCCAGCTCTGGTCAACTATCACCTGAAGGCAGACTCTTCTGAGGCTGGAGGGGCCAGAGCCACAAGATGGAATGAGAATGGTCCCTGAAACCCTGGAAGTGGAAGCCACTTGCCAGCCACCAAAGCATTGCTTTGTTACATCTAGAAATTAAGTTTTGTTGCATTAAGTCAATGTAATTTGAGGCTTGTTAGTACTACCCCAAGTAATGCTTCGGTTCCTAAAATGATAAAGACAAGACCAAGGAAAAGGATTTTCTAGTAGGTGATAAAGCGCCTCAGGCAATGGTTATGGTTTTGTTTTTGTTTTTGGTAAACACTGAGGTACAGTAGGAAGGCTCGAATATTTTGCTTTGTTTTACAGAGCAGTGCATCAGAATCTTTCTGCTTGGTAGTATTAAGTAATTAAAAATTGGAGTTAATATCTCACATTTCTTGTATTGTATATTTGATGTATTTTAATAATTTAGAGTTTAGATTTAAGATCTGAAAGATAACCTTGGGGATTTTCAAGATCAGAACCTCAAAAATATCCAGGAATTTAAATCATCCAAATAATAGATTTAGAGAAATCCTTTTAGGAGATCATCTTGTGCTGACTCTATCATAA
This sequence comes from Paguma larvata, assembly GCA_030068075.1. NCBI lineage: Eukaryota > Metazoa > Chordata > Mammalia > Carnivora > Viverridae > Paguma > Paguma larvata. The sequence continues at coordinate 117,754,038 of CM057827.1, forward strand.
TGATAATATTGGAATATGCTGAAATGAACAAAAACTAGAAAGCAATTTCTCCATAAAGGAATGGAAAATTCCAAGGACAATACACATTCTGAATAAAAAGCATTAAATTCTTATGTCTTTCTGTGAGTTGTAATTTGACAGGTATAATATTACTGGCAATAAATTTTTTATTAACATGTGTAAGCTGAAGGTTAAAATAAAATAATATGAGAAGTGTGTGTATGTGTGTGTATTTGTGTGTATAAATTTCTCCTGCCTTTTGAAGTCAGATATACCTGGCATAAGTCCTAAATCCAAAAGCTGACTAGCTGTTAATTTTTGGAAAAACTACTGAATCTTTGAATATCAGTGTCTCCCCTCATCCCTGTCCCACCCATATATAGCTCCCCGATTCATTGTGAGGGCAGGTTCTAAGCATCCTGCCTGAAATGAAGGTGATACTTGCTCAGTGTTAATTGCCAATGGCCACTGTTGCCCTCAGCTGTGGCAGAAGGCTTCATTCAGTCTGGCCAACTTCACTCAGCTCCTGAACAATGAACTGGCTGGACTGATGCCTCCTCCATTGATGGATCTTGTGGATGATGGCTTATCCAGCTTGTGTTTGGTTCTGATTGAGGGTTACTTACATTTCACCACTACACACTCAGGCTGCCCAGACCTCTGTGAAGAAAGTTAAAGTGACATGCTTAACCACACACAGCCGATATTGGCCACATTACTTGGAGAGATCTCTTGTGTTCTCTCTGCATTTGGGTGTATTTTCTTTCTCTTCAGCTTTCATTCTTTTACTGGAATATGGCAATGCATCTTCTCTTTATTACCATACAAATAATAATACAAATATTATTTGTCAATTGTTTAAAATTTTGCAGTTTTCATCATCTTTCTGTATGAGTATGTTAAAAAAAAAACAAAACCTCAAATAGAATGTAAGCACTTTGGGATAAGGTTATGTCTGATCCGTTTCTCTGCCCTGTCCATCCTAAACAGGGGGCCTAGTACACGATAAATATGCAATAATTTTTGATTGGCCTATTTTCTTTTCAATGATAGTAAGATTATGAAAGTAATTTTTTTGGCAAGTCCAAGTTTCTAAACCTATGTTTCTAAAAATGTGTCCCGTTGGGAAGGAAGATGGTAACCACCCTTACTCTTGTTAACAAATACACTAAACCAAGCAAACAAAAAAACTGGCATTGCTTCCATAAAGAATCTTTGATTATTCTCTAAGCCAATCCAAACATTTATTTAAAAAGTATTTGTTCATTATATTGGGCTAGCCACATGGAATTGACAATAACTCACTGATTTTGATTTACTATAATGGAAATTTCATGTTTCAACACAACTCTTCCCCTAACTGTGATCATCCAGATTTACCTAATAATAGGAGAGACTCAAGGAAAGCATACTATTTAATTAAAATCTGAGTATTTCCAACAGCAACAGCAACAGCAACAACAACAATAAAAAAACTACACTTGCTCCCAGGATATAGATACATTGCTTTTTTAAAGTCATGATGCAAAGATGAAAGCATAGTGGGAAATATTTATTTCAGAAAGGCTGGGGGCGGGGGAGGGGAAGAGCAGTCTTAGAGTATTTATTTAACAAATTTGTTCTGGGTGTGTAAGAGCAGAGTTGAAATGTGATTCACAACTTCGATATTATTTAAAAATTTTAAATTATGTTATTTATTTTGAGAGAGAGTGAGAGATAGCGTGCACAATTAGGGAAGAGGCAGAGAAGAGAGAGAATCCCAAGCAGGCTCCATACCATCAGAACAGAGCCTGATTCGAGGGTTTAATTCACAAACCATGAGATCATGACTTGAGCTAAGATCAAGAGTTGGATGCTTAACCCACTATGCCACCCAGACACCCCAATTCAACACTATTTAAGTCAATGAGAACTCCTGAATTATTAGGGAGAGAATAAAATTCCTTTCAATGAATAAAAAACATTTATGAATTCATTTCTAAAATGTGGACTCCTTTAAAATAAGCTGCATTTCCAAGTATGTTGAAAAAATACTCATTGCTTTGGAGAATTAGCATGTAATCGAAGAGATTGTAGCAACCATTAAAAAGATGATGACATTAATCCTGAAGCCCTGCTAGGTTTTCAGTAGGAATGAAATTGTCAGGGAGATAACCCTTGAGGGCACAGAGTTTTGGGGGCTTAGAGCTTACACAAACGTTGGGATCTATTTTTAAAAAAAGAATACAAAATCATGAATATAAAATTTTGGGTGGAAGTGAATCTTTAGAGGAAGAAGAAATCACAACCAATTACACATTTAGAAATGAAAAATAGCACAAATACTTTAAAAATCTAGAAAAGAATATTTTTTATTTATCAACTACTAATGCCCCCTATTTTTTTCAGCATTTCTTTTTGGCTGCATACTCTTTGATCCTTTCCTCATATGACACAGAATGTAATATTTTATGTGGAGAGCATCTAAAGATAACACAGTCATTAGCATGATTTTTAAATTAAAAAAAAATTTAATGTTTATTTTTGGGAGAGAGAGAGAGAGAGAGAGAGAGAATGGGGGAGGGGCAGAGAGAGAGGGAGACACAGAATCTGAAGCAGGATCCAGGCTCTGAGGTGTCAGCACAAAGCCCAACACAGGGCTTGAACCCATGAACTGTGAGATCATGACCTGAGCCAAAGCTGGGCACTTAACCGGACACTTAACCGACTGAGCCACCTAGGTGGTCCCCCCTTTTTTAAAAAAAATTTAGCATGATTTTTGAAATCTGTTCTTTTATTATTGCATGTTGAAAATTTTTATTTTAGTTTCTGAACTCATTATTAGTAATAACGTACATTTTTAACATTGCTATTAAATTACAGCAACTTTTGTTAAGGTTTTTCATATATGAATCATAACATTGAATATATTTCAAATATTCCCTGGATTGTTGATACTTATTTACCAGTGTGCTATATGTGTCTCCTTGCACTGGCATTTTAGAAGGTTTTGTGGCTTTGGCTGTTGCAGTCTTTGCTGAAATCAGTATCAGTAGAAAATTTAAATATTTTCTCAATGAATCCATATGATTTACTCTTTATTTATTTTTAGTTATTTTTTTTAATGTTTATTTCTTTTTGAAAGAAAGAGACAGAGTGTGAGAGGATCAGAGAGAGAGGGAAACACAGAATCCGAAGCACGCTCCAGACTCTGAGCTGACAACATAGAGCCCAACATGGGACTTGAACTCAGGAGTGGTGAGATCATGACCTGAGCGGGAGTTGGCCGCTAAACTGACTGAGCCACCCAGCCACCTCTATTTTTTTTTAAGCTTGAGAGAGAGAGAGGGAGAGAGAGAGAGAGAGAGAAAGGGAGAGGAAATGAGTGGGGAGGGGCAGAGAGAGAGAGAGAGGGAGAGAAAGAATCCCAAGCAGGCTCCACACAGTGCAGAGACCAAGGCAGGGTTAGATCTCATGACTGTGAGATCATGACCTGAGCTGAAATCAAGAGTGATGCCTAACCTACTGATCCATCCAGGAGCCCCCATTTGCTCCTTTTTAAATACCTAGATTATCAAAGAATCCAAGAGTTTATTTACCACTTCTTTTTGAAATTTATATCTTGTTCTTAATGAATTATTACTTTGGTATTATTTATGTGACTTTCATATAATGTGTCAAGATTTGTTAAAACCCCATCATGTGATCCATTGTGTTGGAATGTGTAAAACATAACTTCACACACAGATAAACATTCACAGTTTGTAGGATGGCTATGATTTTGTGCTTTGCAAACTTAGGACTTGTTATAAATTCTGTTCTATATGATTCCTATCCAGAAAAGTATCTGGGAGTGTTTGAATGTTATCAAGTATATTCCTAAGAAGATGATAATGTCATCCTCTAGTTAAAATTTTGCATGTCTGGTAATTGGAAGAATTTTCCACAGGCTAGCTTCTGGCTCTGTAAGTATCAAAGCTGTTTTTCTTCAACTGCAGACATCTTCCAGTGCCAGAGCCATAGGAAATGTTCTTATCAAGATAACACCTCTAGCTGTTTGTGTCAGAATACTGGGTGATTAGCATGGTGAGGTTCAAGTCTATGGGGCTTAGCACTTATACAAATGTTGGGATCCATTTAAAGAAAAAGAATACAAACTCATGAATACAAAATTCTGTATGAAAGTGAATATTCATTGGGAAGAAATCACAACTAATTACACAAACATAAAATTAAATAATACCAAAATATTTAAAATTCTAGAAAAGAGGGGGATCTCGTTGGCACAGTTGGTTAAGTGTCTGACTCTTGATTTCGGCACAGGTCATGATATCACAGTTCTTGGGATTGAACCCCGCATTTGGCTGCATACTGGGTATGGGGCCTGCTTGAGATTCTCTCTCTTTCTCTCTGCCTCTTCCTCACTTATTCTCTCTCTCTCGAAATAGATGAATAAACATTTAAAAAATCTAGAAAAGGGTACTTTGATTTATTAACTTCTAATGCCCCCATATTACTATTTTCAGCCAGACTTTGAATTCTCACAGCCATCCAATTCCACCCAACCTGAAGGGAGTTGTGAAGGAGCAGAACTCCAAGGAGAAAGAGGCATTTACCCGCCACTCCCAGGGACTTAAAAAAGGGCAGTGCAAAGTGAGGCTTCTGAAGCTGAAGCCTCATTTACTTCATGGAAAATTCACCTCTGGCTTTAGGAAGTAGACCTAAAGTCTCTATCACCTCCCTCCCTTCTATCCCATCAACTGGGCCCTAGTTTAGACCTCCCTTGGGTCACTCCTGAATAATTGAAAATTCTTCCTTGCTTGTCTGTCTATACCTTGGTTTTTGTCTTCTATCTAATACGGCTTGTTAGCCCACTGCTTAAAACTTTCCAATGGTTATTTATCATCTAAGGTCAAATTTTGTAGCAATTCATCTGACTCATGCCTCTGCATACAGCCTTATTTCTCTATTCTTTGTATTCTTTGTTGTTTCTCCTACTGTGCAGTACTAAAAACTCCTTTCCTTTGTATGTGCCAATTTACCTCTGCTAAAATGCCTTCTTCTCCCAACTTTGTGCATATCCCTCATCTGCTTTACCTAAGGAATGTTTCCCTATTTGTCAAGACTTAGCTTAAATATCACCTCATTGCAGACATTTTTCTGGAACCAAGCTCTACTCCATTGTGGCCTCCATCCATAGCTTAATTGGATAATTCCCTACATCATACCACTCCTCCACCTTGCATACACCCTTGTAACTCACTTCTCACCCTATATTATGATTAGTTAAATAAATCTAATTGCTTGTGGGGCGCCTGAGTGGCTCAGTCGGTTAGGCAGATGACTTCAGCTCAGGTCATGATCTCACGGTCTGTGGGTTCGAGACCCCATTGGTCTCTGTGCTGACAGCTCAGAGCCTGAAGCCTGCTTCAGATTCTGTGTCTTCCTCTCTCTCTGCCCTTCCCTTGCTTGCACTCTGTCTCTCAATAATAAATAAACGTTAAAAAAAAAAAAGTTTAAAAATCTAATCGTTTGTATGTGTGTATTTTCTCTAAGTTTTGAGAAAAAAATATACAGCCCCAGATATCCAGGGAGCTGGCCTGGTACTCACATCTAGATCAGCTATTTTCCTATTACACACAAGCAATCTTACAGAACAAAAAACTCAGATAAGGTCCTTCTGAGGCCATTGTAAAGTGAGAGAAAGCAAGGTCATTTCAGTGTTGTCTAAGTATAGATGAAAAACAAGGTCCTTATGTCACCCACAAAATACCAAACACCTCTCTCTCTCTCTCTCTCTACCCCTAGATAGGATGAATTGGGATACCCAGTTATAGAATTGTCTACATTTTCTGAGAGCATCTCAATTCAGCCAATTAGAACCCAAATTATATGATAGATTCTTTGGAACAGCCTCTTGTGAAGATGCCATTGTTCCCTATGGTACATGTTCTCTCTCACTGAAAAGAGTAATAAAACCAATTTCTTTAGCTACGGATATGTCCCTGGCTGTCTTTGCTTGAAGAGCATTATGGAAATAGAGGCTCCACTTAGGTGCACTGAAAGCTTCCTGCCTTGGCCTGACATGCTCTACTCAGTGATGGCACACACATCTGAACTTTGTGCCTGTACCTGCATCAGATGCCATGTGCCCACCCCCTATTTTGCTAAAACCTTTTCAACATTAGGTTTATTTGTTTTTCTTAGGAATTAGGTCTTTTGGGATTTTTACTCATCAGACCATATTCGTATTGTTCTTTCACAAAATTGTTTATTATAATAATATTAACTACCTACTTGTCTAATGGCCTGTTGTCTGATTGCCTTGTTTCTTAGAAGTTGTTTGTCCTTGGAGGGAAAGTCTATAGATCCAGATCTGAGAAATCCAACATCAAGACATCTCAGGGGCTGAGAAATTAAGGTTCCTCTCAGACCAGTGTTCTTTGAGCAATCTTTGCTCCGGGTCACCATCTAAAAACCTGGTAAAACTTCTTCCTCAGTCTTGTTTTTGTATCTCTCAAAAACTGCTTTTATTTAATTTTCTCTGCTTGAAACCAGATATTTTCTGGCCCCAATAGATGATGATTGGTCTTTACCAAGCTCCAGACACACAAAATCACACAAGAGCCATCCTTATAGACATTTCGTAATTTTTGTTGATTTCTTCAATATAAATTACACTTTCTCCAGGCTGACCCCTTGCTTTCCTTATATTTGATCACTATTAACTCTAATTATTGTTCCTCTCTTTCTATCTGGCACAATTTTACCAAGACATTTGAAACCACAGAGAACACTTCAGAGAATTTTTAATGTGGGCAAGATAGTTCACTTGAGCAGCCCTTTAGAACAAAAAAGAAACAAAATTCCTACTGTTACGTGATCTACTTTCTTTAAATGGTATAAGGAGGCTTCTGAACGCAGTTTAGGTCCAAAATTTGCCTCCCTAAAATATTCTTCACCTAAAGCTAATGAAAAATGTGAGATTCTGTCTCTCTAAGCAGTGTTTTTTTTTTTTCCTAAGCAGTATTTTTAAACAATATTCAGGATTAGCTACTATTAACATTTCCAAAGATCTTCACAATTTTTTTCTTGATGATTTGAAGTCAGAAATTAAAGAATATGGTTGTAAATAAAAATTTAGCTGGTAAATCACCTGTTGCATGATCTTCAACATTTGAGCATTTTTCACAGATTTTAGAAACAAACAAACAAACAAAAAATTTTTAAAGCCCTCACAAGAGAATTGCCTTATTTGTCTAGAAGATACATTATTTTGTTTAAGTGAGTGTGGGCATTTGGTCAGATGACTTGATAAAATTCTCAAAGACACACATTATGTCAAAAACAGCTGCCTGACACTCTCTTTTGTATGTGTATATGTCAAACTCTTTAAAAACACATCTCAACTTACGTCCCACTCCTTATAGAAGAAGATAATTAGCTATTTGTCTGAAGATTGCTTCCTCATATATTTTTTCCTACTCTTTTCCCCTTTCTTGAGAAACTTTACAGATTAACTGACAAAAAAGGTCATCAGTTGTTATCTATATATTCCAGGAATAGTTAGTTCAGATCAACAGTCAAAATTGTCTAAAAAAGAAAGAAAATGTTATCAAAATATGTTTCTCTTTGTGGACACTGAAAACTATATTTGCATAATAGCCTTTGTGACTCTAGACAGGAGATAAGAAGAAAAGATTTCAGTTTCAAAATAGAAGAAATCCTTGACATGATTTAGTATCCTTAACAATTCGTTCACCATAAACAACATCACTATAATATTTTGGATTGTTCAAAACCAAGGTTAAATTTCTTGTGATTCAAACTTTCTATGTTGATTTTATAAGTTGTTTCCAGTATTTCCATAATTTTTAATTAAAAATTTTATGTATTTTAGAATAAAATTAAAAATTTAGAATAAAAATTAAAAAGTTGTATATGTACCACCTAATATTCTATATATCCCATAGCCAGTTTCCTTAATTTATTAACCTCTTATACTAATATGGTATGCTTGTCACAATTAATAAACAAGTATTGGTATATTATTATCAACTAATGTTTATATTTTATTCAACTTGCCTTGGTTTTTGCCTGATGTCCTTTATCTGTTCTAGGATCTCATCTGGGACACCCCCTTACACTCATACTTCCTTGTTTTTGATAACTTTAACAATTTTGAGGAGTTCTCATCAGATGTTTTGCAGAATGCCTGTCAGTTGAGATTCGACTGATGTTTTTCTCATGATTAGATTCAACATATGGGTTTTTTTAAATGGAAGAGGTAAAATGCCATTGTCATTACATCATATCATGGGTACAAAAATTTCTACTGTTGATCTTAAACTTGATCAGCTGGCTGAGGAAGTTTTGGCAGGTTTCTTTACCACAAAGTTATTATGCGCCCCCCTCCTTGATATATTATACTGAAGGGATTCAGAACAAGTCTTCCCAAATCATGCCACTTTGACCTGGGGACAATTTGAGCTGATGGCAATCAAGGCCCAGAAGACTCAATAAAAGCTATTAGTTCTCCCTTAAACTATCTGAAAGAATTTAGATAGGAGGCCTGGCCAGGAAGGAGAGCTATTACCAAGAGACACTTTTTTTTATTTCTAAATGACCTATCTGCATAGTGGGACAAACATCTAATTACCAAACATATGCTCTTCTTATTGTCCTGTGAATCACCCTTCTCCCTTTGAAACCTCAGGTATCTATCTCATTTCTTAGCATAACATGACATACAAGCCTCAATTACCTGGGTTGTCCTTGGGTCTCATATTCTTAAGGGATCCCCATATGTATGTAATTAAAATTGTTTTTCTCCTGTTAACTGTCTTATTTTAATTTGATTAATAGACCTACTAAAGAATTGACAACATTCTTTGGAAGGAAATCATGATGCCCAGCCTTCGCTTAATGAAGGAACAGTTATGTTCTACTGTCTTTAATGTAGAGTATCTGCATAAATTCTTTGAAATTCTTTTGCAAAGGAAATTAGCTTATTATTCCATATTAATTAATTAGCTAATTAATTAATTAATGTGTGTGTGTGTTTGTGTGTATCTATATTTTAGCACTTCTTTGTTTTTTGGCCCAATAAGATGCTCCAGACTCATCTTGTATATTCCTTGCCTCAAGAATAAGCCATTTCTCCAAGGAGTCCTTGGAGAATAGTATTAGAAACCAAGATCTGGGTACCGGCTGTGCTCATTGCTCCTGGGATGTCATTGCTTCTAGGTCATTCTGGATGAAAGATCAGGAATGACATAAGGAAATTTATGTGTGTACATATACTATATATGTGTCTATATTTATAGATACTAAAAGATCTATGAATATTTCCATATGTTCCCATCTATATGAAGCTAAACATGAATTCATACTGATGTCTCTAGCTCAAGACCAAGGCAGGATGTGGAGCACAGAGCCCAGTTTTAACTTCAACACCAAATCCTCTCCATTTACTATGATTTTGAAATTAGGTAATGGCTAACTAACTCTTTGACCCCTCTGTTTCCTCATTTGTGGACTGGTGGCATAACTTACACTTCACAGGACTTTCATAAGGATGACATGAGATAACACATGTGACAGGAGTTCTTTTCAACTCTCTTCCCAGAATTGCCTCCGGATTTAGCTCTTGTGTAAATCTACTCATTGCTAAATAGGGAATTTACTATTTATAAAAGGCATGTTACATGCAAGAGATAAGGTTGGCATTACTGAAGAGTGTACAAGGGAAACTGGTATAGGGTTCAGGCAGTAGAATATACCTGGGTATATAGTTTTTGTTTCTTTGTTGAAGGACCAACCTTGAGGAACTGCAGTTTACAGACTATATATATAAACTGCTTCATCCTTCTGTCTCGAGAAAGGCTTAACAGTTCGTAAACTTGTTTACTTCATGAGAAGAAGTGGATTTACCTACATTGGTTTACCGCTTCTTGACAGACTCTAAGTGACCTGGCAGCTGAGGGCATGTACAGAATCATAAACAAACAGAAAATAACAATATACTTAAGGGGAATTATGCTACAAGTCAACATGAATGAAACAGAATTGGCAGATAAACTATTTGACAATTTTAACAAAAATTATCCTTTAGAGGAGATTCAATTAGAGCACAGAGATGACTTTCTCAAATTTAACTTTTATAGACGAATTGGAAAAATGTTTTTCAATGAAAACAAATGTACCAAAGGAATGAAATAATGAAAGAAAAGATGTTAGAAACTGAGAGTAGTTTCAGAAAATATAATAAGCTAATAATTCAGCAGTCCAAAGAGAGATAATAATTAAATGATAAAGAAAATTTCTATGTAATAATAAAGCTTTATCACCAAAACTGAATATCCACATGGAAAAGAATGGAATTGGACCTCCTATCTTATACCATACACAAAAATCAACTCGAAATGGATTAAACACTTAAACATAAGGCCTGAAAATATAACACTCCTAAAAGAAACATACGAGCAAATCTTCACGACATTTTTTTTGGCAATGATATAATGGATATGTCACAAAAAACACAGGTACCAAAAACAAACAGAAACAAGTGAGACTACATCCAACTAAAAAACTTCTGTATAGCAAAGGAAGCAATCAGCAGAGTGAAAAGGCAATTTATAGAATGGAAGAAAATATTTTTAAGTAATATATTTGATAAAGGATTAATATCCAAAATATATAAGGGTTCCTATAACTCATCAGTAAAAACAATAAAAACCCAATTTAAAAATGGGCAAAGAACCTGAATAGACATTTCTCCAAAGAAGATATACAAATGGCTAACTGGTACATGAAAAACATCACTAACCATCAGGAAATGCAAATCAAAACCACAATGAGATATTATTTCACACCTATTAGGATGGCTATTTTCAAAAATACGAAGTATTGGTGAAGATGCAGAAACCTTGCATTCTGTTGGTGGGGAATGCAAAATGGTGCAGTCATTATGGAAATAGTGTTAAAGTTCCTTAAAAACTTAAAAGCGGAACTACCATATGACCCCACAATTTCTTTACTAGGTGCTTATGCAAAAGAATTGAAATAAGAATCTCAGAGATATTTGTACTCCCATGTTCATTGAAGCATTATTCAGAATAGCTAAAATATGTTAACAACTTAAATCACCATAAGCAGGTGAATAGATAAAGAAAATGTGGTAATAAACATACAATGTAATATTATTCAACCATAAAAAAGAAGAAAATTCTGCAATATGTGAATGGAGAACCTGAAGATATTATGCTAAGTGAAATAAACCAATCATAAAAAGCTAAATACTGCATTCCACTTAATAAAGTATGTAAAATTGTCAAATTTATGGAGTCAAGAAAGAAATGATGGTTGTGAAGAACTGGGGCAGGGGTGGGCGGATGGGAATGGGGAGTTCCTAGTCAATAGGCACAAAGTTTCAGTCAAGCAACATGAGTAAGTGCTGGAGACCTTCTGCACAACCTTGAGCCTGGGTTCGACAATAATGAACTGTACACTTAAAATTTTGTTAAGAGATTTCTTGTTAAATAGGATTTCCACAATAAAATAAATAAATAAAGATTTGAGTCTGCAGATTAAAAAAATCACTGGTAGAGAAAAGATTAATTTAAAAAATAAAGAGATGCCTTAGACATATCTTTTTGAAATTCTGACACTTGAGTATATAAAGAGAAAATTGTTTCAATTTCCAAAATGAAAAAAAACAGACACAACTGAAATTAAAACAGCATCAGACCTTTCTTCTTTGGCATTGGACATCAGAGATAGTGAAATAATACCTAGAGAATACTAAAATGATAGAGTTTAGGCCCAAGAACATATTCCCAACTAAAATACCATTCACTTGTCAGAGTTAAAGATGATATTTTTTTGGATACGCATTGAATTAGAACATATCACCTGTCAATTTATAGGTGAATGAAATACTTGTGAAAATTTCTAAAACCTATAGTATTTCAATCATAAGAGAAATCTCAAGATATATAAGATTTCTGATCTTCGAATCTTGCAATATCTAAAATCTAAAAAATAATATTGTGGTTTGATGGAGAACTAGTTCCATGTTTTAATTAATGATTGCTGAAAAAGAAAAGATAAAATTTAAGGACAAACTTATGGAAATATTTAAAGATATATTTAAAGAAAATGTCCTATAAAGAAATACAAATTTCAACATACAAACTGTCCAGAAAACACTGACATGGTAATATTATATATTACATATATTTTAATAAAATTACTGAACTTCAAGAATACAGAAACAGTCTCTTTGCATCCATGTAGATGACTAAGTCACATTTAATGAGAAAGGAAAACACACACACACACACACACACACACACACACACACACACAAAAGTTCACTCAAACCTTAGACCTTTCCATATAAACATTCAATATTAAGAGACAGTAGACAGTGTTTTCTAAGAACTCATGAAATGGAAGTATGATCAAAATTCTATTCCAAGGCAAAGAGCTTTTTAATTATAAAGACTACAGAACGAAAGTTTAAAAAAATTGTATAGATCTTTTTGGTTCGTCCTGAAGAAAGTACTGAAGACAAATTTCAGATAATCAACAGATTGATGAATACTCCAAGGGGAAAAAGACAGGCAGTTGGAATTAAATCTATTGAATGAACTAAGATTAAAGCCATTATGGAAATTATGATTAGAGAATGTGTTGTGACTGTTTTAGACCTTAATGCTGTAGAGAAATACTCAACTAGCTACAACTCTAAAGAGGGGATAGAGAATATTTTGAATATTCTGGTCCCTTGTCTTTTATAGCTGGTGATAAGATAACCATTATAAATTGGACAAATAAGACAATGGATAAGCACTTTTATTTTATATATTTATTTTTTAATATTTATTTATTTTTGAGAGAGAGAGAGAATGCAAGCAGGGGAGGGGCAGGAAGAGAGGGGGACATATAATCTGAAGCAGGCTCTAGGCTCTGAGCTATCAGCACAGAGCTCCATGTGGGGCTTGAACTCATGAACTGTGAGGTCATGACCCGAGCCATGACCTGAGCCATGACCTGAGCCAAAGTCAGATGCTTAACCCACTGAAACCCCCAGGTGCCCTTGGAAAAGTATTTTTAAACTTCAAAGGTAAACATTAAATAATAATCGACTAAAATACAATAGTGGAAGAGAGACAGAGAGGTGCTTAGGGCTGGGAATACACAAGGGTCATTATTACAGTGGGTGAGTAATAAACACTTTAAGAAGACAGAGGAATGAGTTTTTAGTGGTGTTAAAAGTATAAAGTTCATTGGTGGAATAAAATTTAAATAAAATTCTCTAGGATTTTATTGGCTAAAGATACACAAACATAAAACTAAACAAAGCAAATACTGTAAATGAAAGTTATAAGCACAAAATAATTTACAATAACAAAATTTACTGACAGAAATTTTACCAAACTTTAAAGGATAAATAAATATTACATTTTAAATATTAGTTTATGTAAACTGCTGGAGAATAGAGAAAAAGCAAAAAATCTCTCAAATTATTTAAATAAAATTTATAAAATGTAGAACAACAATAAAAAGAACAAAATAAGAAAACTATGACTGATTAGACATAGAATTATTAATTATTAAAATTAATAAAATATTCCATTAGACAATATTAAAATAACAGATTAATTTCTGGTTTATTTTTTTAAATTCAAGTATAATTAAATACTGGGAAATCTCTTAATATAGTTTTCTGAATTGAATGTAATTTTATTAATATAATTGATGCATTTATATATAAAAAAAAGATTACTTCTGAAGATGTTGAAGAGATATTTCAAAAAATGTGACATTTATTTTTGATAGAATGCCTTTAAAAAGTCAGAGTAGATGGTTCTTTAGCATAACTAAATCTCATGTGATTGGTGTATGCGTGTGTGTTAAATAGAGGCCAATAGTATGTTTGATGAAAAAACACAAGAATCTCTTCCATTAAAAGTAGGTAAAAGGCAAGGATGTGAAACATTACCACTAGTATTTAACATTGTTCCAGAATTATTAACTAAGCCAAGAGTCAAAAACATATGAGATGAGATAAAATTTTCATTATTTGTATATCATATATTTATATATTTGAAATATGTAAGAAAATTGGAGGAAGAAAATATTACAAGCAAATGGAGCATTCAATCAGCTGATTAAGTACAAAATTAACATGCAGAAATTAATTGACTTCATATATACAAACTCCAGCTGGTTAAACAATGTAATGGAAGAATAATGACTTTTTAATCAATAAAAATAAACATTTAGGAATAAACTTAATAGGAAAAAAACATGCAATATCGATATGAAGAAATACTTAAAATGTATTATTTATTTATTTTTGAGAGGGAGAGAGCTGGGGAGGTTAAAGAGAGAGGGAGACACAGAATCTGAGTAGGCTTCAGAATCTGAGCTGTTAGCACAGAGCCCAACATGGGGCTCAAACTCCTGAACGGTGAGAGCATGACCTAAGCCAAAGTCAGATGCTTAACCAACTGAGCCATCTAGGTGTGCCTATATGAAGAAACATTTAAAGTGCTTCTGAGTGATACAAAAGGAAGCGTGAACTATGGAAATGTTACCAAATTGGGACATTGGGCACTCAGAGCAATAGAAATTGACTAGGGCCAGATGGGTGTTCCAGATAAGGCTTTTATTGGGACTTATAAAAGCACGAGGTAAAGGGTCATTCAAGTGGCTCCCCAAACAAAGGCAGAGAAAGTTTTTAAGGACTGAGGTGGGAAAGAAGTGACATTAAGCATGTAGAGGTGGGGATTTCTTGGAGCTTGAGCACTTAACAATCATGTTTTTTACTGTTGCACATCTAATTAGTGTGTTGAAACTCCACCCTTGGGCGTGATTTTTATACAGTGAGGGAGAAAGTCATGAAAGGAGAGTGCTGGAATCCACCTTGGTGCAGATAGATTTGGTTCTGTCTTTGCTAGTCTTGGCTTGTCATAGTCCAGTCCTTCCTTTAGGTAAGCACCCTGCTTCCACATTCCTGCAAAATATATTACTCAAGGGGCATAGGATTTCAGCTATGAAGAATGATGGATTTTACAGTTAGGGTTGTGGGATCCAAGACCAGTCCCTGTTCTGCCTCAGAAAGATAGACCTTCTTCTTGGATAAGAAGAATTAGTTTCATGATGATATTGATTACCACAATAGTAATTTATACATTTAGCATAATTGCATTAAAATACCAACAGAATATGTTTGTGGGAACCAGACAAGCCAATTATAGAGTTTGTATTAATAAATAAGCAAATAATTGGCAAGAAAATTATAGGTAAGCTATACCAGAATTTAAAACAGATTTTATAATTTCATAATTAAAAGAGCGTGATGCCTGCTCTTGAACAGAAAAATAAATGGAAAAAATAGAAAGTACCCAAATAGACTAAATCCTTATGACCAAGTTATAATAAAAATTGGTAGGGAATAGATTAATATATGGGTTGGGAAAAACTGCATATCCAAGTAGATTTATATGCCTCTTTACATCTTTACCAAGATAAATTAAAAATATGTCAAATATTTAAATCTAAAAACCCAAACAAGAAGATACTCAATAAAATATGAGAGAATGTTGATAGGGAGTAGGGAATGCCTTTTTAAATATGATTCATTAAATGTAGAAGCCTAAGAATGGAGGTTGCTGGGGTGGGGGAGGAGGGAATGGAGGCTGAGTGTTCATTCAACGGAATACAGAGTTTCTGCTTGGGAATGAGACCAGGAAACTGATGGGATCCAATGAAAGAAAAAGCTGTTTTCTTTCTCTTTTTTCTTTTGCTTCTTTCTGGCTGTTTTTGCTAGGACCTGAACCCCCACCCCTCTCCACACTGACTTGCAATGCAAATAGCATGTCTTCCTTGTAAGGGACAGAGAGATAATGATATCTTTTGAGTCTTTCAGCACAATAGATGATATCTAAGGAATGATGGGGCAAGGTCAGCATGTGCTTACTCCAGACCTCTGGTCCTAGATAACTCAAGGACAAGACCCTTGGCTTCAGGGGATGAATGCCTTATGAGGACACCTGGACCCTGTCCTTGTTCTGACCAGTTACTGGATACCTGAGAGGACACATAAACCAGACCACAATCGCCAACAAAAACCCTAGACTCCAGACAAACGGGAGATTCCCTCTTTTCCTATCTGAGTTTCCCAGACACTCAGTTCATCTGTATCTGCTCTCTCTGTATCTTCAATAAGCTCTACTTTCACCTCCTACTGGCTCATGTTTGATTTTCATCCTGTGTGAAGCCAAAAACCCTCTTGGCTGGTCATGAGGGAACCCCTCCCCTCCACCTGGGTTCTGGGACCTGGCCTCCCTGCATTAGGATGATGAAAAAGTTTTGGAGATGGATATTGGTGATGGTTGCACAACAAAGTGAATGTACTTAGTGCTATAAAAACTATAATTAAAAATGGCTAATATGGTTTTAAGTTGTGTATATTTTACCACAATAAAAATGTAGCAACATAAAACAAAAGTAACTTTAAAAAAATCAATAAATCACTCATCACCATAAACAAAGTCAGAAGGCAAAGAATCTGGGAAGGTTTTATTCAATTTATATCACAGGAGAATACAAATTTCCTTAACATATAATGAGCAGCTCATATGATGAGGAACTCAAACAAAGCAACCGAAAAATAGAAAAAATCTAATTTTTGCAGGAAAGGAAATACAAATTACTCCTATATATGTGAATAGATACTGAATTGAAATCATAATGTCATGTTCCTTTATATTGCCAAAGATTAAGATGGTTGATACCATGCTTTGTCCTCAAGAGTTCAGAGACATAGGCACTTGCATATGATGCTGGGGATAGCCCAATTTGGCCATAACTACTATTAAAAAGAAAACCACAGACCAAAAATAGGGTGTCACTTGTGTTAAGGCCCCAAGTCAGTAAACTAAAATTTAATACCTAAACTAATTGCAGTTTCAACCCACTCCTGGTCATGAAATGTAGGCTTAACCTGTCAGTCAGGAATTTTCTGGTAGGCACCAATATATTAATCTATCACATGGGCCCTCTCTATCCCCTAAAAAAAGATGAAGTAACCTGCAAAAATCAACAACAGCAGCAACAACAACAAAAACCTGTCCTTCCCACTAAGGGAAGGTGATCTTGCCTGGAACAATCCTTTCTTTTCTTTTCTTTCTTTTTTTTTTTTGCTTGTATCTTTCTTACCCCATCTTCCTTCCTACAAAAACCTTACATTTAGTACAACTCCTCAGAGCTCCCTTCTACTTCTAGATAAAATGTTGCCTGATTCATGAATTGTTTAATAAAGTCAATTAGATCTTCAAATTTGCTCAGGTAGATTTTGTTTTTTAACATGCCAAAATTTAAGCAGCATAATCCTTGTCAAACAATTGCACTGCTAGAAATATAGTCTGTAGGTATACTCACACACGTGCAAATGAAAAATGTATGGGAACATTCATTTCAGCATTGTTTGCTGCAAAAAGATTGGGGAAAATAATTAAATGAAAAGGGTGCAGCTGCTAAAAAACGAGACACTGCTATATGAACCAATATAAACTGAACTCCAGGATTTATCATTAAGAGAACAAAGTGACGTGCAGAGCAGAGTGCAATCTGCCGCTCACTGAAAGAGCACACAGATGAATGTGCTTATTAGGCATCAACTCTTTCTGGAAATAAATATAAGGAACAACTGGCAGTAAGGATATAGAAGAGGAAACTGAGAATATGGGAAAAGGATGGGTAGGTTATATATTTTCCTTTTGTATCAGTTTCCCATGACATCATAAATTATCACAGACTTTTTGGCTTAAAACAACAGAAATTTATTCTCTCATAGTTCTGGAGGCTAGAACCTGAAATCAGCAAGTTTGAAATCAAAGTGTTGGCAGCGCTAGGTGTTCTCTGAAGGCTCTAAAGGGGATGACCTTGCCTCTTTCAGCTTCTGGTGGCCCTGGGTTCCTTGGCTATGGCAATATAATCCAGTCTCTACCTCTGTCTTAACCTGGCCTTCTTCCCTCTGTGACTCAGATATCCTCTCCTCTTCTTATAAAGACACCAATCAATGGATTTGGGTCTGATACCCATCCTGACCCAGGATGATTTCATCTTGACATCCTAAAAAGATCTGCAATGATCCTATTAAGGTCACATTCAGAGGTTCTGGATGGAATAACTTTTTAAGGAACACTGTTCAACTCGATACATCTGTGTATATTTCTGAATTTTGTAAAATTTGCACTATGTATATTTATCTCTTATTTAAAATAAGTAAATTAGATAATTAAAATCTATCAACAACATGACTCCCATTTATACATATGAATATATGATGGCATTTGTTTACATGTATAAGTGTATTTATATTTTTTATAAGGTATAATGAACAAAATTTCAGAGTGGTACCCACCAGGTTAAAATCAGCTATTTCATGGAGGGACTAGAGGTTAAAATGAGAAGGAAGATGGAAAGCTCATGCACATGTTCTCTGTAGGTCTCTCTAATGATTTACTGATACAACAGATAATTTATACTGTAATTTTTGCGAGAGACATTTTATGAAATATATTTTTAAATAAATGTATTTGAGTCTAAGATTTAAAGAGATTTGGGAGAGACATTTTATGAAAGATTGTATTTTTAAATAAATGTATATGAGTCCTAGGATTTAAAGAGATATATCCTTATAATTTAGAATAAACTCCTCCACTGAATTTTAAAATGACAATAAGATTGCTACCGTTTTTATCAGCAACAAGTTATTTGAGAAGCAGAAACTCAGAGGTGACTTTCTAATCTTGCATACTAAAAGTAAATCTGATTATACTGCTCAACTAAAAGGCCACTGTGACCATTGCCCTGACTTTGTGAACACAGAGATGGCAAGAGATAAGAGGGCTGGGTACTCCAGCTATTATAGCAGAGGAGAGTTAAAAGTTTTCCTCGACCCCTGGCTGGATCTGAAAAATATACCACCAACAAAGACAGATTAACAGAAGAAAAACCTGTTATAACATGTTATTGAATTGCTACATGCATGTGAGAGCTTTCACAAGGGAATGAATACCTGAAGAAGTGGTCAGAGCTGGAAGTTTTTACATCTTTTAGATAAGGAAACACTATACAGTAGAACCTTGGTTTGTGAACATAATTCATTTTGGAAACACGCTTGTAATCTAAAGTACTCATATATCAAAGCAAATCTCAAGAATCATTGTCTCAGTTGTAATCATGTGATGTTTGATGTCACATACTATTCATATTGCAAGACTTTGCTTGTTTATCAAGTTAAAATTTATAAGAAATGTTTGTTTGCTAATCTTTTGGAACACTGCAGAACAAGTTACTCACAATCCAAGGTTTTGCTATATTTATAAACAATTGACAAGACAAAGGGGATTGTGGTAAAGGGAGTAAATGGTGAAAAAAGTAAGTAGGAAGATAGCAGTTTTACAAGGTTTGTTTGTACAGCTGTCTTGGCCTTCAGTTCAAAATCTCTGGTGTTAAGAATGTCTTCTCTCCTCATACAAGGAGGGAACCTTTCACTTAGGAGATTTATAATCTGTTTCAGGTCATGGCAGGGAGGTCTTCTTGCTTCTGCCATTTTCTCAACTTCTTTCAGCTTAAGAATTCAATAGGCCAGGGGCGCCTGGGTGGCTCAGTTGGTTAAGCGGCCGACTTCAGCTCAGGTCATGATCTTGTAGTTAGGGGGTTCGGGCCCTGCGTTGGGCTCTGTTGCTGACAGCTCAGAGACTGGTGCCTGCTTCTGATTCTGTGTCTCCCTCTCTCTCTGCTCCCCACCTCAACTCCTGCTCTCTCTCTCTCTCAAAAGTAAATAAACATTAAAAAAAAAAGAATTCAATAGGCCAAAGTGCAGTATTTTGGGTAGCATGTCCTGAACCCCATCAACTGGCACAGTGAGGATTTTCCATCTGTTCTGGGAGCAGGATACATGAGTGCTGTCATGGCAGAATAACCAGGTGGTGGGCAGACAGATGTGGGACAGGACAAGAAAATTTGGAACCCCACAGTTCATCAGGTAGCCTACTCTTGGAGGGAAAACACAGCAGGTGAAAATCCCCCAGTGATTATTTTCAACACAAATCTATCCCTGGCAAAAGAATTCTGAAATATACCCTATGTTAATCTAGAGTTGTTTCTGAATAGAAAATATAGTCTTTCCTTCTCTCCAACCCAGGTCTTCAGGGGTATTCATTCATTACTGTCCAACATTACAGGAGTATTAGTGTACTCTATCATGGAGGGATTTGCTCCCTCTGGGCATGGGCAGAGCAAGCCGGCAGGCCAAATGCTGCTCTTTGGGAGAGGATTCCTGACCTGCTCCCTAGAAGGTACCCAGTCTGAATGGGGAAGACTGTCCTATAAACCAGATGGAAAACACAGGGTTATCAATACTTGAGAAGGAGCAAGGAGGACTGCTTGTAAATCTTTCTTCTGGAATTTAGTTTCTATTGAAAACTCACGAAGCTCAAACATAGCTTGTACCCCCAGGAGGAGGCCATTGCTGGAGCAAACTCTTAGTAAGGCCATCATTTTGAGGAGCTACTTTCAGCCCCACATTTTCCTTTTTCAGAGAAACTAGGTTCAGAGTCCCACCAGGAGCTGAAGAAGGAGGCCAAGAAGCTTGGCGGGGATGTGAGGGGTGTGTCAGGAAAGTGGACCCTCCTGAGACTGTAAATGTGAATGTCCACTGTACCACAACCAACCGCAGAGTTTCTGATGACCTTCTAAGTTGTAATGCCCCAGAAAGATGGTGCAGAATACACTGCCTTGCCAAGATTTAGAAATATTTGGCTTCTGGGAACCACGTGCATTTATCTTCCTCTTCACACAGTGTGATGGAAATATTATTTCATGGGCTTTTATTTTCCCTTGGATTGTAAAACTGTAGCCAGAATCATACTGTTGGTGCTGCGTTGCCTCCTGGAGGAGACATGTTGTAGGGTAATAAAGCAGAGTGCTGACTGCTAGGGATGACTTCTGGTGTGGGTGCCTGGCACACTCCCCTCCTTGCTATGTTTAGCAATACTTAGGTGAGTGGCGGGTAGAGATGGGGCACTTTTCAAAATTACTCTTCATGTTCTTATTGGCATAAATGCACCCCCCGTTTATTTAAATTGCATGTAAATGGTGAGAAGTAATTTGATCCATGCTATTTTTTTTTCCTTCTAGGCAATGCCTTAGCTTACATACTTTCCCTTTGCGCCCTTTCTAAGTGCCCAAATTTTCAATACCATTCTTTCTTTAAAATGTTTACTTTTCAGTGTGGGTTATCAAGAAACAGATAGGAGGTTCACATTTCATGGTTTTCTACTATATATCTCTTGCAGAAATAAAATAGGACTCATAGGAGTTGCCAATATACCCCATGGTTCTCAAATCATCTTTATTTTTATTAAACTGAAGTTGCACATAAGTCATTTATAACATATTAATCCTCTCTGTATTGGTGCTTCTGTGTGCTGTTATATATTACTTGTGTCCTCCCTATTTTATTGTTTATTTTGTTCGCCAAAACTTTGTTTTATTGGTGATTTCTAGAATATTTTTTTTGGTGATGCCGATCATCTGAACGTTTCATGTGTTGGTCTATTTTATCAAATTAAATTGTTTATCTCTTTTATAATTTTTTTCCTTCTGATTTCTTAGGTTAATTGTCTTGTTCGTTTACCTAGATTCTTGAGTGGAAGGCTTAATTCAGTTTTTTTAAATCTGTCTTTGAATCTACTCAATGCATTTAAGGATATGTTTTTTTTAAATGTTGCTTTTGCCTCCCTGCTTAGAATTAGAAATATGGTGCTCTCATTTGTTATTCAGTTACGAATAGTTTACAGTTTCTACTTTTATTTGATTTTTGATTTAAAGTTGTATAAATGTTTGGTTTTTAAGTGTGTTTTCTTATTTGATTGCTTTTTAAAAAGAAATGTGGTTTAAATGTACAAGATTTTAAAATTAATGGCAATTGCCTTTGTGGCTCAAAGCATGGCTAATTGACTTTGAAAATTATATATGTGTTTGAAAAGAAAACTTATTCTTTCCTGAATGAATGCAACCTTGGTCGTTGTGAATTCAGAGCCATTTGACCTATCTCTTTCTGAAAGAGATATGATTAAGTCTACCCCTAAGTACAATTTGAGTTCTGAATTTTGAAGCTATTGAGCTTTTTTAAAATTTGTATCACACACAGTCCTAAACAATACATGGTTCAACATTTTATATCTTTGGAAACCATTGAAATGGAATCACGTTTTATGTATTCTTTTTTTCCTTTCTGTTTATTGCGATATAATTGACATAAAGCACTGAATATACTTAAAGTATACAGCATACATATATCATGAAATGAGTGCCACAATAAGTTTACTTAACCTCTGTCACCTCATATGGATACACACACACACACACACACACACACACACACATACACACGAAAAAATGTGTTTTTCCTGGTGATAAGAACTTTTAGGATCTACTCTCTTAGCAATTTGCATATATATCATACAGCAGTATTAACTATAGTCATCATGTTGTACATCTCCAGTACTTATTAACATTGTAACTGGTAGTTTCTACCTTTGGCCACTGGCTTAGTCAATTAAGTGTCCAACTTGTGAATTTGAGTCCAATACAGGACTCTGTGCTGATGGTATGGAGCCTGCTTGGGATTTTCTTTCTTTGACTCTCTCTCTGCCCTTTCTCCACGTGTGCTCTCTCTCTCTCTCAAAATAAATAAGTAAATAAATAAATAAATACTTAAAAAATAATACACTTGATCTTAGCCAAAAGGCCGAGAAGCGATCTTAAAAAATAATAAAATCACAAATAACCCAGCACCAAAAAAGCATCCTCCTTGATTCCCTGTGGTCCATATACCAGTCTGACTCAGTACTCCAAGCTATTCCAAGTACTCCTTAGTACTCAGTACTCCAAGCACCCCCTCAGAAAGGCTTCTCAGGCTGAGGAAAATGGCATGCTGTATCCACACCCAAACATCTTTCTCTCCTCTGCTGTCTGCAACAGGGATCACCAGCTGACCTCCTACCCTCTCTGCGAATGTATTTATTTCCCCCAGAGGAGAGTGACCTGCCCCATTTTGTCCTCTGCTGGGTGTTCAGGACTGAGAACTGCTCCTGGCATCTAGCAGGCCTTTACTGTTTTGCCTGGTGAGGATTACTCTGGTTGTGATTTAGCTGCTCTTACACAAGCATATCTAGATGGAAATAGGCATCATTGAAAAGCAGACTTGTTTTCATTCTTTTTTTTTTTAATGTTTATTTATTTTTTGACAGGGTGGGGCAGCTGGGGAGGGGCAGAGAGAGAGGGAGAGACAGAAATCCCAAGTAGGCTCTGCACTGTCAGCACAGAGCCCAACAAGGGGCCCAATCTCACAAACCCTGAGATCCTGACCTGAGACCAAATCAGGAGCTGGATGTTTAACTAACTGAGCCACTCAGACGCCCCTCCATTTCTTAAAATTAAGGAGCTAGACACTCCAACCACAAGCAAAGAATACAGAAAGTTCATCACCCCCTCTGTATCCCTTGCACTCTCCTTCCTTCCCCATTTCACCCCTTCTCATCCACCAAATCTGTAACTCCTACCCCACATCTAAATAAGACGATAGCTTAGAACAATATATATAATCTTCTACTTGAAACTGAATCCTCCAACTCCTTGCTTTATTGATATTCCTTTGGGTCTTTTTTTTTGTTTGTTTTGTTTCTTTTTTTTTTTTTTGCGCTTCTGAAATATATCCTTTTTGGTAGTTTTTGCTTTCCCAAAAACATCCTGTGCCTGAGAGGACAAGTGTCTAAATTTCTTTTTGTATATTTGTTTGTTCATGGTCCATTTTCCAAAAGTGGCATTTATTCCTTTTATCAACTTTTATGCCTCTTTATAAATTTGTAAATACTTTTCTCCGGCTTTTAAATTGCCTTTTAATCTCTCTGATGGCATTTCCTGGGGTATCCTAGTTTTTTATTTTCATTTTATCCTGTTTTAAAAATTTTTTTTAATGTTTATTTTTGAGAAAGAGACAGACAGACAGAGCTCAAGTGGGGGAGGTGCAGAGAAAGAGGGAGACAGAATCCGAGGCAGGCTCCAGGCTCTGAGCTGTTAGCACAGCTCTGAGCATGTCACCTAACTCATGAACGGTGAGATCATGCACTGAACTGAAGATGGATGCTTAACTGCCTGAGCCACCCGGGTACTCCTATCTTATTTGATCTAGAAAGGCATTTCTCATCTGAGATCACCTAAATCTTAGTCTACATTTTCTTCTCTTTAATCATTTCTAAATTTTTAATTATAAAATAGTTGAGAAAAATTAAGGAGAAAAAAAGGAGAATAGCAAAACATTTATCTACATGATGATTGTAGTCAATAGACATTACTGACTTATGTTATTTGCTTTAGATCATCTTTAAAAGTTTTTTTTTAGTGTTTATTTATTTTTGACAGAGAAACAGAGAGACAGAGCATGAGTAGAGGAAGGGTCAGAGAGAGAGGAAAACACAGAATCTGAAGTAGACTCCAGGCTCTGAGCCCACATGGGGCTCAAACCAACAAACCAGAAGATCATGACCTGAGCCGAAGTCACCGCTTAATCAACTAAGCCACCCAGGTGCCCTGATCATCTTTTTTTTTTTTTTAAAGAAGCATTAAAAATACAGTTTAACCCCATCACTCTCCTTGACTTTGCTCACAGAAGTTACCTTAAATTTGGTGGGTCTTATTTAGCACGCACGTCTTTTTTTTTTTGTACTCTGTACATAAGAACAAAAGTATTCAGTTTGTATTTGCTCATAAAATATATATATTATTCATTTATATGTCTAGTTATTTGCTTGCATAAGAATTATGATTATTATTCAAATATAAAAAAAGAAGGAATTTGTGACAACATGGATGAATCTTGAGGGCATTATGCTAAGTGAGATAAGTCAGACACAGAGAGAAAAACAAACACTGTATGATCTCGCTTGTATGTGGAATCTAAAACCAAAACCAAAACCAAAAACACTCATGAATAAAGGGTTATCAGAGATAGGTGGTGGGATGTGGGGGAATTGGAAAAAGATGGTCAAAAGATACAAACTTTCAGTTATAAGATAAATAAGTACCAGGGAGGTAATGTACAACATAATGACTATAGTTAACACTGTATGATACATAGGAAAGTTGCTAAGAGTAAATCATCACAAGGAAAAACATTATTTTTTTCTTTATATTTGTACTATAAGTGATGTGTTAACTAAACTTATTGTGGTAATCATTTTATAATATAAGTCAAGTGAGAATGTTGTATACTTTAAACTTGTGCAGTGCTATATGTCAATATTTCAATAAAACAACAAGAAAAGAATTATGATTCTCACATAATGTTATTTCTCCACTTATTATTCGTGGAAATTTCTCAGAATTAGTAGATGTAGATCTCATTCATTAATTTACAAACAAGGTATAGGTTATCTGTTCTCCTGTTAAGGGATGTTTAGGTTGGTTCCATTTTTCTGTATTTGACACAATGATGCCATGAATATGCTTGCACATGTTTCCTGCCGTCCAAGTGCTCCTGTTCCTAAGGAGAGATGTCTTAGCAATGGAGTCATTAGATGGACAGCTACAATCTTCAACCTTAGTGTGAACACTTCAAAGTCCCTTGGATGACACATACTCCCACCAGTGACATGCAAATTCCAGTATTTCAATGTTGGGGCCAACGGTTGTGTTATCAGATTTATAGTGGAGAGATTTTTCAGAAAAGTCCTATGTTGACTCTAGCTGTTATGACTCTAGTTGTTTAACTGATTTTTCTTATACTTTTTTTAAAAAAGTTTATTTATTTATTTAGATATATATAGAGAGAGACAGAGAGAAAGAGAGAGAGGAGACATGCATGAGTTGGGGAGGGACAGAGGGAGAGGGTAGAGAGAACTCCAAGCAGGCTCCATGATGCCAGTGCAAAGCCTGACATGGGGCTCAATCCCACGAACCTTAAGATCAAGACCTGAGCCAAAATCAAGAGTCAGTTGCCCAACTAAGCCACCCAAGCACCCCAGATTTTTCTTATACTTTTAAATTGATTAAAACTTAGTTAACAAAACACTACTCTCAGAGCTCCCTAGAATATATTTTAGTGAGTCTTGTAATGGTGAAATCTGGCTTAGTTTTTCTCCTTAGAATTAACCAAATGGCTCAGTATTATCTATTGAACAACCTTTCATTCTCTACTAATTTAAAATGATTATTTATAAATTCCTATATATAATGGAATTGGTTAACTCATGCCACTCTATTACTGTGCAGAACAATATTATAATTATAAGCTGTATAATAAACTTTAATGTCCTCTGATGCAGGTTCTTTTTTTCATATTTTCTTTCGTACTTTTTCTAATCGTAGCGTGAACTTTAGAATAATTTTGTCAAGCTCAAAAAATCAATAAATATTACTGATATTTTAAAATCAGTCATTTGTCTTACTTGTTCATGGAAAAAAGATATGTTTTATACTGCATGGATAAATCCTATCAATATTTTTCTTTCTAGTTCCAGCTTTAATGACATATCAATTTTGAAACTTTGGTTGGTCACAAAATATTAAAATATCCACCTGAATTTTCTTGTGTTAATATGCTTTTATAATTTCCTTTGAAATTATTTTATCTGAAGTTTCCTCACTGATTGAAAGGTTATCTTTGCCATGTAGAAGTTTCTCCTGTTTCCTGAGTCTGAATCTGCATTCCCTGGTCTCTGCCTGTTTCCCTTTTGCTGTTCTGGTTACTATTCCCTCATAAAACTTTTAAAATATTTGAACGTGGGCCACTGGTTCTGGAGTCTGGGCATCATGGCACCTGTGTGGTGAGGGGTGGTGGACAGGTTCTAGTTTCTTGGTACTTTACATCCTTTATGTTACCCCCTCCCCATTTCATCCTCAGTTAATCCTCAAATCCTATCATGGTTACTTATAGATGTTTCTCACAACATGGCACACTGGAAAAGTCTTTCCTGTCGCAAACACGAATACATTTTGGATCAGATATAGCATTAAATGTGAACAGAACTAGTAAATGAAATTCCCAGCAACCAAAAAATTATAAACAAAAATCACAGCCAGATGAAGAACCCAGGCTGATGCCTGGTGGCTTCTGGGGGTTTACAGCGGTATAGGGTAAATGTTGAATATCTGGGTCTCCAAGAGATAAAAGCTTTGACTTGTCATGTTTGCCAATTTCCATGGTGTAATTACTCGTACCATGGCTGATTTCAAACTACAATGTGACATTACTGAAGAGTTTGGAAGAGCATAATCATATCCTGTGAGTCTGTGCAACCTAGATAAGATCCACTCAAGCGATCCGAACCCAGGCTTCTGACATTTACGTGCCAACACTACCTATGGCTTTGACCTACCCAGGGAGCATAAATCCCCATATAAAATGACAATCTCGTGGATGGACCAAGAGGATATTATGTTAAGTAAATGAAATTAGTCAGACAGAGAAAGCAGATGCCATATCATTTCACTTAGGTGCGGAATCTAAAAAAACAAAATAAATGAACAAAGAAATAAATAAAGAAATAGAAACAGAGAGAAACATAAATACAGAAAACAAATTGGTGGTTGCCCAAGCAGGTTGTGGGGAGAAGAGTGAATAGATAAAGGGGATGAAGAGATATAAACTTTTGCTTATAACATAAATAAGTGTTGGAGATATAAAGTACAGCATAAGGAATATAGTCAATAATATTGTAATAACATTATACAGTAACCACACTTATTGTGGTGAGCATTGAGTAGTATATAGAATTGTTGCATTAATATGTTATATGCCTGAAACTAATGTAACATCACATGTCAACTGTACTCCAACAATTAATTTTAAAAAATGACAGTCTCGGGCAATTACCTTTTACTAGAAAAGAAAATCACAAACTCGGTTGTTGTCCTGAAATCTAGAAAAGATCTGTGTTGTCAGAGGATGTTTGAGAGAATGAATTCTACTTGTCAACATTCACAGCCAGGGCCATCCACTGGCCAGAGGAAGCAATTAAGAGCAAAAAGAATAATTGCAATGGATGGAAATACATCAAGTATGTTAAAGTCCATAGGATTATCATAAAACTTAAAACAACAACAACAACAACAAAACCAACTCGTTGGTTACCTTTGATGGGTACAAAAGATCTTTTCTCTGAAAATTGATAAAGAAAAACAAATATTTACTCTACCTTTCCTTTTTAAACTGTACCTCAGTGTACCTGAACATTTTTTTTAATTCTTTAATTTTTGAGAGAGAGAGAGAGAGAGTGCAAGTTGGGGAGAGGGAGCAGAGGGAAAAAGAGAGAAGAGAGAGAGAATCTTACACAGGTTCCATGTTCACTGTGGAGCCCAAGGCAGAATTCAATCCCATGATCCTGGAATCATGACCTGACCAAAATCAAGAGTTGGACACTCAACCGACTGAGCCACCCAGGTGTCCCAGGAAGGTTTTTTTTTGTATGGAATAGTTGGAACCAATAACTGCATAAGAAATTATATGAGAATATGACCATTTGCCTTCCTTTATGACAACGTCACTAAAACCATTATTTGAAAGGCTGATAGAAACTTCATAAGGGAGTGATCAAATCTGAATCAAGCGATTAATCTTTACTCACAAAAAGAGAGACAATCAGGCATGATATGCCTTCTGGGCAAAAAGAAGTTTCTGGCCCCATCTATGAGGTCTTCTTTTCAAAAACTTAAACTTATGACCAGGCCTCAAAATCAAACTAATAGTTTATAAGAAATTAAAAAAAATAGAATAACAAATTGAACACAACCACAGGAGTGTGGTCAGCCAACTCTAAAGTATAGGAAATTTTACAGTACAAATGACACTGTTTCTTCAACAAAGAAAATACAAAAAGGAAAGAAAAATAATCAGGGTGACACCATAGACTAAAATAGACTGAAATGGTATTGCATTAGTTTCCTATTGCTGCCGTAACAAATTGCCACAAATGTATTGGCTTAAAGCAACATAAATTTATCCTCCTCTATAGTTCTGGAGGTCCCTGGTATTACATGAACGAGGAGGCTTTGCTCTTTTGGAGGTTCCAGGGGAGAATTCTTTTCCTTGTCTTTCCGACATTCCTTATATCTTGGCACCACATTACTCCAACCTCTGCTTTGTTATCATTTCTCTTCTGACTGAAACTCCTGTTTCTCTCTTCTAAGGATCATTGTATTGACTTTGGGCCCACCCGGATAATCTAGAATAATGTTCTCTATCCCAAGAGCCTTAATTTATTTATCTGCAAAGTGCCTTTCTCCAAATAAGGTAACATTCACAAGTTCCAGGGATTAGGATGTGGAAAACTTGTGGAGTTACTTTTCAACCTCCCACATGCATGTTAGTCAAATACTGGAATCTGGTTCAAAGAAACCAACCATAGGAGGAAAATTATGAGATGATTGGGAAATTTGAACAGTGACTAGAAGTTTGATGGTGTTAAGAAATTTTTGTTAAATCTTTTATGTGTGATAATATATTTTGGTTATATATTTTTAGAAATCCTTATCTTTTAGAGATATGCACTGAAGTATTATAGATGCATTGATCTGATATTTGGGATTGGCTTTAAATACTTCAGAACATGTGTGGGAGAGTCATGGCAGCTGAACGATAGATGTATGGAGTGCATGGGCTCAAGCATGCTCGCATTACAGATGGGGTGAAGCTGTTTAGAGGTAAAAGTAGACTTTCCCAAATAGAAAAAATAATCTATGCTGTGAAATGAGATCAGGCTAACCCCTAGTGAAGGATTACATTTTCCCCAGAAGAAGGGGAGCCTCTCCTACCATAGAAGGAGATGAGAAAACAGTGCAGACAGGGGAGGAAGGTTTGACCATTTGTGAGGGGAAATGGAAGAATTTCACCTCTAGTGGTTTTTATTTTCCATATCTAGTAAGAGATATGATAGCATCAAAAGGAAGTCAGGTGGGCGGGGTATGAGCAGAGGAAGAAGGTTTGAAACACCATTACCATGAGTAGCATATATAGAAAATGAACAGGGTTTGTGGGTAGTGGTTAAGTCTCATTAGTCATTATGAGTTTATATAGTGAAAAAAATTGGTTTATTATGTGGTTTTCTTCAGAACTGCTAGGTTATGTGAGTTCTGAGAAAGGAGATACATTGTTTGCTCAGGTAGAGGTTTGTCTGCTGACAAGACAGGAAGACCAAGAGGGAGAGAGTTGAGGGTAGTGGCAGTGTGTTGAAATGGTGAATATGGGAATAAAACTTGTACATCAGTAGGTGAGAAAGTTCAGCGGTTAGAAAGCAGAGTTCCTGATGGGGTTGTAGGGCATCCCAGGAAACTGGGAGAGTAGGGAGGCTGCAGTCATTTGAGATGCTAATAGCTATGAAGGGTGAGATAGTTCGGGTCCTGACAATGTTCAAGGTACCTGTGAACAGAAGTTGTTCCTGGATGTGATAAAAATGATGTCCTGAGGACATGGGAAATGAGGCTTGCAAGGGTCTCAGAAGACCATGCCACTTTCGCACCCCTTCCAGTTAAGTAGTTGCCCATATCAGCAATGATTACTTGCACACCATTCTGTTTGGGAGCAGGGAGATCTTGCATATCCTTCACCCACAGAGCTGACCTTCTTTTCACTGAATGAAATAGAACTGAATGAAATGATGGAATATGAACTTCTTGAAGGCAGAAACTCAGGATTATTTTCCATTTTTAAATTCAGTGCTCTTCAAAATTATAGAAGCTGATAGGTGGTCAATAAGTATTGCTAGTTTGAAATTATAAGTATAAATAAAGGACAGAAGTATGCATAAATACACCCTTATTAACAAAAAAAGGGACAGTTGACTTCTGTCTAGGATTGAATGAGATATTCTATTCTGTTTGTTTGTTTTTTTCCAGTATCACCGAACAACCCTCCAGTTCTCATCAGACACTGACCAGATATCCCACAAACTTAACTCAATCCTGACACCATTTACCTGGACATAGCATCAGATTTCACAGGTTAGGGGTTCAGTCTCACATGACCAACCCCACTTCAGACTCCAATTACAAATTCAGGTTGTTGGGGTGCCTGGGTGGCTCAGTTGGTTAAGTGTCCAACTTCAGTGCTCAGGTCATGATCTCACAGTTTGTGGGTTCAAGCACCGCGTCGGGCTCTGTGCTGACAGCTCAGAGCCTGGAGCCTGCCTCAGATTCTTTATTTCCCTCTCTCTCTTTGCCCCTCCCACTCATGCTCTGTCCCTCTGTCTTTCAAAAATAAATAAATGTTAAAAAAAAACCAACAAATTCAGGTTGTCATCTGGGCGTCTTACAGACTAGCTACACAAATTGGAGGTTCTTGCCCCCATCCTCAGGTTTGACTAATTTGCCAGAGTGACCCTTTTGAAAAACATTTACTTACATTTACCAGTTTATTATAAAGGATACTATAAAGGATGCAGATGAATAGCCAGATGAGGAGGTACATAGGATAAGGTCAGCAAAGGACCTGAGTACAAGGGCTTCTGTCCTTGTGGAACTGGAGTGCACCACCTTCCCAGCATGTGGTAGCTCATCAACTTTTGCTATTCAGTGGTTTTTATGGACCTTAATCTGCAGCACCTCTCCTTTTCTTCCCAGAGGTCAGTGGGTGGACCTGAAAGTTCCAACCTTCGAATCACTTGGTCTTTCTAATGTCCAGCCCCAATCTGGGTGATGTAGGGTCCCCTCCCTAGGTCACCTCATTGGCATGAACTCAGGTGGGGTCAAAAGGTCTTCCCATGAATGACAAGACACTCTTGTCACTCAGGAAATTCCAAGGGTTTGAGTGACTCTGTGCATAGTTCTCATGGCAAATACCAAATACATTTCCAATCGTACTACAAGTATATGAGTGAAACTTGAAATATACTATGAAAGTAAATAAAGGAAACCCCATTTAAAATGGAGTCAAGAAGCCCTGAAAAGGGAGTTCTCTGGCATGTAACATTCCGTACAACTTGTATAGTCAACAGAAAGAAGAAAGATAAGAATCAGAGAAAGGAAGACATAGGGATTTTTCACATAGGAATTTTTTTATCTCCTGCCTTTAAGAAAAAGAAAGAAGATCCTTCCTTGCCTCAGCAACAATCCACTAACCATAGCTTATAGCCAAGGAGAAACTGCTACAACCTCAAACTCTTGTTCTTTTCCAAATAAATTTTGTTTAAAACAACCCTCTCCAATTTCTTTCTAAAATCTAATAAAAGCTGACCTTCCTTTTGTCTATTTGGACTTGCTGATGGTTCACCATATTTTGCTTGTCTCAAATTGCAATTTTCTGCTATTCCCTAATAAATTCATTCTGCTAGTAATATAACTGGCTGTTTTATTTTTAAGGTTGACAT
Organism: Paguma larvata; assembly: GCA_030068075.1. Classification (NCBI taxonomy): domain Eukaryota; kingdom Metazoa; phylum Chordata; class Mammalia; order Carnivora; family Viverridae; genus Paguma; species Paguma larvata. The sequence continues at coordinate 117,786,464 of CM057827.1, forward strand.
CATGAATCAATCTACAATCAGAAGATACCAGAGGTAGTGAAGGTGGTAACTTGAGTTGAAAGCAAATACCATTTTAGAAAAGAAGAGGCTAATGCATATTTGATAAGTAAGAGCAGGTCATGGAATGGACATAAGAATGGACAGTATGGGAAAGCAGGAAGAAAGTTGGTGAGGGACTCAAGATCTGCAGGTGGATGCTGTATAATATCAACGTGGGAAGTTTCTGTGAACCTAAAATAAGTAAAAATTCAAGTATCTGTATGAGGGAGAAATGTGTATGCAATGAAGTTTCCACTTCATCAGGGTGCAGAATTAGGCTCCCGGGAGACCACAGGCTCATCACTGAAGGATTTCACCACCATGCCTGCCAAGGCCTGGAGTCCTTTCCAAGCAATAAAATTATAGGTGTGAAATATATTTGAGCTATTTTCTCCAAAACATATCACATAAAATCACAAGAGGACACAAAAGATGACTTCCTCCCATTGAAATGGCTAAAACAAAAGTGTTAAAAATAAATTCATGGTTAAAAATATCCAAGGAATGGTAGGGCAACAGGCTATCATTACTCAGAATCTGGCCTGCAATTAAAAACTTCCAAAAGGTTGCAAATTGCCTACTTCTTCACCAATTTCACATTGTACCCCCACTAATTCTACTTGCAGAAGGCAAGGCTTTCCAGAGAAGCTTCCTTACAACACTGAGATCCTCACATTGTAAGTGTGGCACTTGCTATAATACTTTCAACATTCTGGGTTCTTGCAGGGTCTATATTCATTAGTTTTGACAGAACCACTAGAGAAATTGTTTGAATGTGTTGGCATGAACTACCCCTCCATGGCTGAGAATTGTCAGACGTATTACTACTGTTTTTGTTGCATTTAAAAGGGAAACATTTTTCATTATGATCTTTACAATGACTGCAAATAATTTCAAACAAGATAAAATTTCATGCTTTAAATTCTAAGTATCAGGCAGGGGATTGTTGACTATGCAGAACCTGGTTTTTTGGTTTGGCTTTTAGAGACCACCTTTGTGCAGATCTCTTTCTTCTGGCCTATATAGTAGATCCAGGAGAAAAGACAGTAATTCAAACCTAAGAAGATGTAGATTTCTTGAGAATAAGGTATAAATATTGCCTTTTAAGGTTTTCTTGCATGTAGTAGTTAATCAGTTATGTTAAAAAAATAGGTTTGACTGAGTAAATTTGAAAATTTGACTGGCTTTATCAAAGGATTAATGAATTGGGCAACATCTCCTACAGCAAGTAAAGAAATGCTTCTAGGAGTTGTACAAAATGGAAGCCTTTAATAGGAAGGAGGGTAAGGCAAAAAATTATTGGCAAAAGAAAGGGAAGGAATTTTTCAGGCTAGGTCATCTTCCTTTGTGGGAGGAAAAGATCAGCAGGTCTTTTTTATCACGCACGTGACCTCACTAGTACTGATTTAAAACTTTCAGATTAACTGTTAAAAGATCACATTCCTAGGATAGGTTGAAATCATAATTAGGTCTTGGTTTTCTGTCATGGAGGGCAAATGACTTCATCTGGGCTTTTTATTTTTTTGCTTTGTTTTGTTTTGTTTAACAGTATCTCTTGGGTGAATAAAATCATACCACTTGATTAGTGTGTTAGGACTTTAAAGAAAAATGTTCAAGAAGAAAAATATCAAAGGTGTCTACTGAATATCATTTTACTTGAGTAAAAGCTACATACCTAAAAAGCCAGGTTTCTTCTGCAAGCATTTACCTGGCAGACTTATCCCCTTCTTCCACATATATTGGCAGAACTGAGATGCTCTAAAATTGCATCAATTTCACTGTGCAACTCCACACAGAGGTGGTCTGTAAAAGCCAAACCAGAATGGATTCTCTGTTCTCTTTTCTGACCCAGCTGGGAAAGCTGTTCAGGTCGAAGGGCTAGAGACACAGGTGCTTGAGGCCCATTAGTGTGCAGCTGCTGCCAGCTAAGCACTTGCATTGCTCTGTGCACTCTGCAGTGGAGTTGCAGCACCTCTGTCAGCTGGCTTTTCTCTGTGATAGAATGAACATAAGTCCTGGAGTCTGGTGACTAGCTGTGAGTACTGGGATCATCAGTCTGCATGACATATCTCCTTATTTGCCACATGAGCCTCAAGATACCTGTCGGGAGAGTCTGGTGAAAGAATTCCAAGTAAAGTGATTCTCAGTAAAGACTCCACTGAGTCTGATGGCTGGTACTTTTTTTTTTTTTTAACTTGCGGTAAAATATACACAACATAAAATTTACTATATAACCATTTATGGTCTCAGTGGCCTAGGTACATTCACACTGTTGTGCAACCATCACTGCTACCCATCTCCAGAACTTTTCATCTTCCTCAACTCTGCATTCATTAAGCACTTTCTCCCATCCTCCCAGTCCTGCCAATTCCCATTCTACTTTCTATCTCTGAATTTGATGACTCTACTTGCCTCATATAAGTGAAATCGTACCATATTTGTCCTTTTGTATCTGGTTTGTTTTACTTAGAATAATGTAATCAAGGTTCATCTGTGCTGTACCATGTGTCAAAATTGCCTTCTTATTTTTTTAAAAAAAGTGTATTTATTTTGAGAGAGAATGAGGAAGCACAAGTTGGGGAGGGGCAGAAAGAGGAGAGAGAAAGAATACCAACCAGTCTCCGTGTTGTTAGTGCAGAGCCAGATGCAAGGCTTGAGCTCAAGAACCTGAGATCATGACCTGAGCCGAAATCAAGAGTCAAATGCTCGAATGACTGAGCCACTCAGGTGCCCCCAAATTGCTTTCTTTTTAAAAGACTGAATAGGGGCTCCTGGGTGGCTTAGTTGGTGAAGCTTCTGACTTTGGCTCAGGTATGATTTCACGGTTTGTGAATTTGAACCCCGGGTCGGGCTCTGTGCTAACAGCTGGATTCTGTGTCTCCCTCTCCCTCTGACCCTCCTCCACTTGTGCTCTTTCTCTCAAATATAAATAAACATTAAGAAATGAAAAAAAATTAAAAGACTGAATAATACTCTGTTCTATGGGTATACCACATTTTTAAAATCTTTTGGTTCATCGATGGACATTTGCGTTATTTCTACCTTTTGGCTATTGTGAATAATGCTGCTATGGAATAAATATACAGATATCTGTTCAAGTCCTTGCTTTCACTTCTTTTGAAATTGCCAGATAGTATGAAAGTTCTATGTTTAATTTTTTTTAATGTTTATTTATTTTTGAGACAGAGCATGAGTGGGGGAGTGACAGAGACAGAGGGAGACACAGAATCTGAAGCAGGCTCCAGGCTTCAAGCTGATAGCACAGACCCCGACGCGGGGTTTGAACTCACAGACTGCCAGATCATGACCTGAGCCGAAGTTGGACGCTTAACCGACTGAGCCACCCAGGCGCCCCTCTATGTTTAATTTTTGAGGAAGTGCCATATACTTTCTACAGTGGCAGAAACATTTTACATTTCCACAAATAATGCATGAGGGGTCCAATTTTCTACGCACTCACAGCGCTAATTCTTTGCTGTTGTTTTATTATGGTTATCCTAATGGGTGTAAGATAGTATCTCATTATAGTTTTGATTTGTAATTTTGAACATCTTTTCATGTGTTTTTTGGCCACTTGTATATCTTCTGTAGGGAAATGTCTATTTATGTCTGGTACTTTTTATGTCGAACAAATATATGTTATCATTAGAAAGTTTCCCCAATGAGGAAAAAAAGAACACAAATTTTTGGTTAGAATTAAACTCAAGTACAGAGTGACACTTATGCTTAGGACTTCAGGCAAGTTTAAAAATTCCTTTAGGAGTATCACCTGTTCAGTGGGGATTCTGAAGCAGGTGGTGTTTGATTTGGGAGAGCTTTATATGCCCAGATCATTCTTAGAACATTTGTAATGCTAATAAGTATGGCCTTCAGGGTAAATGCCAGAGTAGGTGTACACACCAAAAGAATACCCAGCCAAATTTAAGAAGGAAAACAAATGTGCAAAGGAAAAAAAGAGAGACAGAGAAAAAAAAAACCAAAAAACTAAGAAACGGACTTTTAACTATAGAGAACAAACTGATAGTTATCAGAGGGGAGGTAAGTGAGGAGATGGGTGAAATAGGGGATGGGGATTAAAGAGTACACATCATGATGAAGATAAAATGAAATGATAAAGAAGAAATATTCAAAATACATATATCTGATAAAGGACTTATATCCTTATATCCAAAATATATAAAGAATTTCTGTAATTCAATAAGAAAAACAACATGAAAAAGGAAAAAAAAAGTATGCCCAGCAAAGATGCAAATGTGTTCAGAGTCAAATTATTTTTTTAATTTTTATTATTTTTTTAATAATAACTTATTGTCAAATTGGTTTCCATACAACACCCAGTGCTCAACCCAACAAGTGCCCATCACCCACTCTCCCCCCTCCCACACCGGCCTCTCCCCTCAGTTTGTTCTTATTCTTTGACAGTCTCCCATGTCATGTCTTCCTTCCTCTTTGTGGCTTTTTTTTCCCCCCTCCTCTCTTCCCCTCCCTCCTGGTTTTCTGCTAGGTCTCCCAAAGCCTACCTATGTGTGGGAACATATGGCATCTGTCTCTCTCTGTCTGACCAGAGTCAAATATTTTAGAAGGAACTAGATGGAAATATCTCTGGGCCAGTATTTGCCATTTCTTTCCTGATTTTTGGGGTCATGGGGGGGCATCCAGTTGGCAAAAATAATATTTGCAGTAGTGATGTTGATTTTGAATGGAGGTTGAACATAGGAGATCTACCATAAAAAAGGAGACATTATTTTGAGTACAGTTTCACCATATTTGCTATAATAAGCTCCAGCCAGTATAATGCAAGTGGAACCATTCTCCCCCACAAAATGGTGATGTTATATATTTTGAATATTTGGCCATAAAGCTTTTATACATCTTTGCAAAACCTATGCTTCTGACTTATTTTTTTAAATCATTTTTTTTATAATTAATTCTGTTATTTTTATAAGGATGAAATTGATTTCTGGCACAAGACCTCTAATGTATACTATTATACCCATCTGAGATAAAATCTACCTTAAAATGTCCAGACTTTCAGCTCTCTCTGGGAACAAATTAAATTGTCCAGTGTGTAGCCTGTCCCTGCCTCAGGATTCACTATAAGAATTAAGTGAGATGAATGTAGAAATGTCGAACCAGAGGACTCACTGTGACAGCTCTGACTTGGACAGCCCTTACTGTGGGTCACAGATGTGATGGGCAATGCCATGCTGAGTCATGCAGTATAAAAGCCTATTCTACTTTTTATCCCTTATGTCTACTTAAAATTCTCCTATATTAAAACACTTCAGAGTAAAATTGCATAATTATGCATACATATAATTGTTTAACTGGCCTACTTAGTAATAATTTGCTAAAATATAATTCAGTGTCAGTATAAGGGTATTTGGGCAAGTTTTATTTTATTATTTTTAAAATTTATATTATTTTAGTTTATTTCTTTTGTATAAATACCTTCAAGTATAGTGTTTATGCCCCCTCTTCCTCTTCATGCAAAATTCCAGATTATACACAAGGAAGACTATGTCGTTAGCAGAGTGAGGTATTTGGGGCAGCATTTCATGCCATCAAGAGGGAGACATAGTTTCAGTTGAGGAGCCTGAACTTGTCCTTGCAGGCCCCGTATGTAAACCCATAGGGGCTGTTGGGGTTTGTGCCTCAGTAATGCAGACACTGCACCACCATTCCCTGCACTGCTGTGTGTGGGCTACTATCTGTAATAGGGATGTTTTCCATATTTGGGACATAAAAATAGCTCTCAGAGTTGATGTTGTGGATGCTGTAGTTGTGCATTACTCCCTGTCTGACTGGTCAGATAATGAAACCCCACAGAGGAGAACCATGGTTTTAATTTCCAAATCACCACCTCAATTCTCTTTTCATAAAAGAAATCATATTTTGGTGAAATTAATGCCTGCATGGGTGAGTGAGCCCCATGTGTTCATGATCAAGGGACTTCTGAGATGGCACAAATTCTACCTCACTGGGCATACCCTTAAAGGATTCAGGGCAATGGAAACTGAAAGGGCTTTTGCTATATGCCAAGCTCAGTGCCAAATACTTTTTGCACATTGTTTCATTTATTCCTTACTCACCATCCTGCTTGATACCATGAATTGGCTTTCTGAGCATGTATCCTACAGAAGATGGAAAGCTAGATCTTACCTTTACAGATACAGTCCTGTATCTGTTTTCTTGTTTCAATACCATTTGAAGACAGATTAGGAAGACAGAAATTATGTGGATAGTGTCCTTTTGGATGAACTGTTAGCTTTGGATATCACTAGTGGGTATCAAGAGGCAGGGTTGAGAGTGTCCATCTGGGTTCTCTTTTATTTTTGTGGACTAGCAGGTGCAACATGGCTGTGTCATAGTGCAGTGGTTTCTAATTCTGCATCACAGTGAACACTGTGCTTCCCAAAGGCAACAGCTCCATTGAGGGGCCAGTTCCCCAGTTCTGGGCATTAAGTCTAGAGGCCAAATCTAGAGCCAATCACTCTGGCTGTGTGAACACTTATAAATATCAAAGTATTGCTTCATTAGTTCGTTAAAATATTTTTCCCTGAAGCTGAACTAATAAAGGTAGGATTTATTATTTTGATTTAGAAAGGAAGTAATTGGGGCTCACTAATGTTAAGAATAAATAATGATTGAGTGTCAAAGATTGGATTTAAATCTAGACCTGTCATCTCTAAAGATAACACCTTTACACTACACATTTATGTTGCTTCCAAAGCAAGTCTGAGCCAATAAATATTTAAAAAGCACAACTTGAAAATCTTCTCTTTCACCGACACATAGGGTGTTGGATAAAGTTTAGCAAGTATCTTTTAAATTTGTGTGTTTTTCTTTCAGTAAACAAATCCAAGGGTACCTAGGTGACTAAGTTGGCTGAGTGTCAGACTGGCTCAGCTCTTTATGACCTCATGTCACAGTTCATGAGTTTGAGCCTCAAGTTGGGCTCCGTGCTGACAGCACAGAGCCTGGAGCCTGCTTGGAGTTCTCTCTCCCCCCTCTCTTCCTGCCTCTCCCCCACTCACCCTCTGTTTCTCTCTCTCTCGAAAATAAATAAACATTAAAAAAATAAAAAAAACAAGAGAAAATTGTGAGATAATTTTATAGGAGACTAAAAAGAAGAAAGAAATGACAAGGAATGCGTGTTATGACTGCAGCTGATTAGCCTTGGGGAAAGTTACTACTGCTGTTTGTAATTCAAGTTCTTGGGTTTTAATGTTGATACCACGTAAGGAGATAAGGTGAGCTTTTGGGCCCTAGACAGGTATATATTTGAAATATAGATTCACATAGAAACATAAAGATCTACACTCTCAGTGAAACTCTGTCTTAGTTTAAGCTGTGAGTGAAGAAAATGCCAGAGTTAGAATTTACAATACTCTGTCTGCAATTTACATGGATTTGTGGTTCATATTTATATTATTGGAGTAGTGTAGTAATTCCCCCAGTGAGAAATTAATATAGAAAATGATTCTAGATCACGGTTTCATGGAATTTCTGGCAGAAGAAAGTATAAACCTTATTTGGAGGGACAATTTCTCACATGATACCCATAGATAAAGCCCTGATGATGATGAACTCATAATCTATAATCATAAAACATAGGAGTAAATAATTTACCATGAGTGAAAGAAACTATGGGAGTAGACCCTCAAAAAATGTCAGGTAATGAAACTATCAAATAAACACTGTAAAAATATTCCTTTTTTTGAGAGAGAGAGAAAGAGAGCAGAGGAAAGGCAGAGAGGGAGTGAGAGAAAATCCCAAGCAGGTTCAATACCCAGCATGAAGCCCGATGCTGGACTCAATCTCACAAACCTGAGATCATGACCTAAGCCAAAATCAAGTGTCGGATGCTTAACCGACTGAGCCACCCAGGTGCTCCTACACTGTAAAAATATTCTATAAATGATTAAAGGCATATAAGACAAAATTGAAAAGCTATTTAAAGGAACAAAATGCTTTTAAAAAGAAAGATTTTTAAAGGAAGTAAGAGAACTTCTAGACTTAAGAAATCAATACTCAGTGTATGAAACAGCATGTTAGACATAGCTTAAGAGAGAATTACTAATATGTAAAGAGTATATGGCACAGAGAAAAACAAGATAAAAAGTATGAAACAGAATATGAATGACTTGTTGATTAAGAGTGCATTTTTAACTACAAATTTACTATAAGTTCCAGAAAACGAAAGCAGAAAGCATGAGGGGGACAGACAGTGTTCGAGGAGATAGTAGTTGCAGTTCTCTCAGAAATCATTGTAGGTATTCCTCCTCAGATTAGGAAGCATTAATCCTCCAGAAGTCTCGTTTATAAAAAAAATTACACCAAGACACTGATCGCCAAAGACAAAGAAGAGAACCTAAGGCAGATTACTTTAGAGGAGAAGCAATTAGACTCAGTGCAGACTTCTCAATTTAACTATAGAGCAGAGATCAGCAAACAATAGCTTATGGTCCAGAGGGTTGTTTTTGCAAATACAGTTTTACTGGAACACAGTTATACCCATTCATTTACATATTTTTATGGCTCCTTTCATGCTTCAACAGTATAGTTAAGTGGTTGTGATAGAAACCTTATGGCCCACAAAGCCTGAAATATTTTTTATCTGAGCATTTAAGAAAAAATTTGCTGAACTCTGGTTCAGAGGATGAAAGACAGTGATCTATACTTAAAATACTGAGACAAAATTGCTGACAACTAAAATTCTATACCTGTTTAACTATTTTTCAAAGGGGAAGTTGAAATAAAGACATTTCAAAAAAGGAATAATGTAGAAAAGTTACCTTCCTTTTATTTTGAAATGACTATTAAAGGATTTACTTTGTGAGGGAAATGAAACCTGAACTGAAATAGTGTAATGGAGCAAGGAAGGGTGAACAAAAATACTAAGTCTGTAGGTAATCTAAAGAAAAATTATTTGTGTAAACAATAATAAATCACAATAAAATGATCAATATTGAGGTTATAAATAAATATGGAACTACAATGTTAGATGACAATAACATGTAAGATTGCAAGGGAAGGTGACCAACATAATTAAGAATTCAGAGGTATTTTCATTGTTTGGGAGGAGGGTAGAGATAATGATTGACTTTAGACTTTGCTAAATCAACTATGCATGTTTCACTTTCAAGGATAGCTTCTAGTGCAATAAAAATGGAATGGTATGTTGGAGAGGCTAGGCAAGGTTTAGCTATGATGACCTGTAAATTCAAAATCTTAGTGACCTATACAAGCCATTTTTCTTAGCCACACAAATCCTGGTACATGTTGGGCAGTTCTCCTGAGGCTCTGCCTCGGCAGTCCTGGTGGCTCTGATTGATTGTGTGCTCCTGCCAATGTAATCATATGGTTTCCACACTCTGTACCAAAAGGAAAGGCAGCACTTGGGAAGCTCACAGTCACCCTTCTATACTTTCCTGGGAAGTAACGTCCATCACAGACAAACTTACTGCAAGGGGACTCACAGTGCATATAAAATATTTGGTGAGGATTAACATCACTGTTGCAATCTGCCCTTATGATTATCAAATACCTCTTCATTCCCTAGGATGGTAACTCAGTAGTTCTATTGATATACTACATTCAGCTCAGAAGTCAGAATTTCTTGGTAAATTCCCTGTAAATTCCATTATAGGAGGGCAGCTGTGGTTTAAGCAGTGACTTGACTTAAATGCCTAGGCTGTTTGGATCCTGTGGGTCCTCCAACTCAGCACACCTTGTCGAACTCATACTCATAGTAGAGAGCTCATATTGGCTAGAACTACTCCCCTGGCCTGGCTTAACCACAAACAGGCTGAGAGACTCAGGGAAGCACCACAGAGAGGCAAGTTCAAATCAATAAAGTGAAAAAGAAAAAGAAAATTTAATCATTTTCTAAGGTCCAAATTGCTGAGAGGAAGCCCAAACTTGATGAATGGAGAGGCCACAGTTGAGAAATAACAATGGCTATTCCAGTCATCCCAGCCCAGACCCAGGCATGGAGCTGAAACCATTGTAGATCCTCCAAACCAGATCAGCTGCCAGCAGATCATCACCAAGTGAACCCTGTGGACATCTCCTGGAACAGAATGGTCACCCTACTGGTCCCTGCCCAATTTCCTGAACCACAAAATTATGTGATATGGTACAATGGTTGTTGATATAAGCCACTGAGTTTCGAGGTAGTTGGTTTGTGGAAATAGAGAGATATGACAACAGAAAAGGAAAAGATGGACATATGGGCAGAAACTGAGAAATCTAGACACTGTTTATCCTAGGCCCAGCTTATCAGAAAACAGTGGGAGATTCCTCTGACTGAAGATTTAAATCCAATCTTAGTCTGTGCCCAGATAAATAAAATTACTTTATGAATTCATGAAAGCAATTATGAAAACAATTTAAAAAAAGGAAAATGGAAGGAAGCTAAGATCAAAAGAGACAATTATTGGTTTTAAACACAGTGCAGTTAGCTCAGACTAGAAAGCAGATGATGCTCATGAGAGGGTAGCTCCACTGGATGTGGTTGCCAGTTTGGATTGGCATCAAATGGTGGGCAGTTTGTCAAAATAGCATGATGTTTCTGACCACCATCATCCTTTAGCAAATAAATACACTAAAACTCACTAGAAACCAGGCAGGCAATTTCTTATCTTGCCACCAAGAACGCTATGATTTCCCCAAAGGAGTCACTCGCCAGTCCTGTAAAATTTAGATTCTTATCCAGGCCCTTTAGTCCCTTTCAGGGGCTTTATAAATATAAATGTATCTAACCTCGTGAGTATTAATGTACAGCGATGATCAGGAAAACCAAAACAAATGGCCTCAGAAAATTGAGCTGAAGCAGATTCTTAAAATATATCCCTCATAATGACATCATGCAAAGAGCTGAGAGAGAAGCATGGCAGTGTGAGAGAGGAGAACAGATCACTATGGTTTGTCTTCAAATATCAGATTGGCAACCATAATGCACAATTTCATCATGCTGTTCAAAACCAAGAACTTCTTCTCTCAAATGTGGAAATATCTTTTACATTTTCTTTTAATAAGTTTAAGGTTCTAACCCCCTCCAGAACTCATGAATTTGTGTAAATAATGTTATATATAATAGTACATGCTATTTTATTCACATAAAATAAGCAATATATGACACATTTTTTTTACTTTGAAATTAACATTTAAGGTAACCAGAGAGAAATCAAATACATCATTAGAATTTATTTTACTTACCCCATGGGTGTACTTTAAGACACTATAGACTGAGTCTATAATAAACAAAAAACTGTGATACAAACTCAGTGCTAATCATGTCTTTAAAAATTGAGAAGCAGTATAAATTACAAAGCTCTCACATTATTTATTATCAGCTCAGGATCCAATGTTTTGCCTTGAATTTTTTTTTACTTTTGAAGATCAAACTATTTTCCCCTATGATAAGCAAAAGCAATGATCGGTATTATACTAGCCTTCGAATCCTAAAACTTAAAGTTCAAAGGTCTTTGGTTGAGAATGGGAGATGTAGGTATCTGTATGATGCAAACATCAGATGTTTGTAGGTGTCATTTTATTTTAATAAATTTGTTTTTATCGTTATTTGCAGAAAGCTGTGCATCTCCAAATGTTTACCGACTAGTGCCATCACCATTACTTGGGACTTGATAGAAATGTAAATTATTGGGTCTCACCCCAGATCTACCATATCAGAAACTCGGGGAAGGACCCAACCATCTGTTTTAACAAGGCTTTTGGATGATCCTCATGCATGCCAACGTTTGAGGACGTCTGGCCTAAAGACACCTATATAGTTGAGGGCACTAAGTCCACGGGAGGACGTTATTATGTTGATGGGAGTTTCGTGCACCACGAGGCAAGTAAATATGTGTCTTTGTAACCTCAGATATATTGGAGACATTATTCTAGAGGAATACTAGGGGAAAAGCATCATTACTGTGGCTTTAAGAGAGGAAAGTCAAGAGCCAAATTCACATCTATGAGATGGTGAAAACTCAACGTGATGTTATAAAAAATAGAAATGATGTTTGCACATGAGTAGACAAAGTTACAGAAAAAAATCCTCTATTAAAGATTAAAGATCCATGAAAAATGACCATTGGTACTAACCTTTCTTTTGTATAGCAATCAACAATGTGGAAAGTACTTACAAAAACCTCATTTCAATTCTCATACCACCCTCATTCAATAATTAGGACATTTATCAGTGACCTCTTCCTACAGAAAGGGAAGTTGGAACTTCTTGAAGTTATTGTGGTTTGTGCAAGTTTATCCAACTAGTAGGTGGAAAATTTGATGCCAGCTTTCTGACTGAACCCAGGGTTCTTTCACATTAAATATATAAAATTCATCTACAATCCTTAAATACAGCTTGCTGGCTATGGTGTTAATGGGAATAAAAACATAGTTTAAAACATTTGTAAATTTGTAATGCTTGTGCCAACATGAATCTAATCAGGAGAAATATGTTTGGACATAAAGTTGCTGCTAGTTAAAAGGTAGACAGGATAATTTTGTTTTTCCTTATGTAGGTTTTGTTTCAAAGCAGGATACTAATAATGGCTAATTTTATGTGTCAGTTTGACTTGGTCATAGGATGCTCAGGTTAAACTTTATTTCTGGGCATGTCCATGGGAGCATTCCCAGATGAGACTAACATTTGTGTAGGTGGACTCATAAAGTAGATGGCCCTCTCCAAATGGGTGGGCATCACCCAATCTGTTGAGGACCTGAACAGAACAAAAAATGGAACAAAGTAGAACAAAAGGTGAAAGAAGGAAGAATTTCCCCCTTTTCCCCGCTTCGAAGCTTGAATTAGGACATCTCATTTTCTCCTGCCCTTGGACTGGGATTTACACCACTGCCTTTTCTAGTTCTCAGACCTTTGGACTCACTGAGTTAGACTTGATGTGAATTATAAATGCCTTTCCTCATTCTCCAGCTTGCAATTGTGAGATATCTAAGCCTATACGTGTCTCTTTTGGTTCTGCTTTTTTGGCAAACCCTTACTAAAATACAGTGGCCTTTAAAAAGGATTATTGGACAGAGGTGCCTGGGCAGCTCAGTGGGTTGAGCATTGGACTCTTGATTTTGGCTCAGGTCATGATCCTGGAGTCATTGGACTGAATCCTGTGCCAGCTCTGCACTGAATGTGGAGCCTTCTTAGGATTCTCACTCTTGGCCCCTCTTCCTTGCTCTCTCTCTCTGTCTCAAAACAACAACAACAACAAAGCAAACAAACAAACAAAAAATCCACTTAAAAAAAGATTATTGGACCGATGGTTTTGTCGGTGACATTTTATTTTTCCTCCTACATAAGAATGATTGCTTTCAATCATCATTAGGAGATGGTTTCCTCAGACAGACGTTAATCTTGTACCACGAGTTTCACCTCTGACTACACGTTAGATTCATCTAGAGGGGGGAGGTGGGAGAAGATTTTTAAAGAGTAGCGAAAGGGCACCTGGGTGGCTCAGTCGATTAAGCTTCTGACTTTGACCCAGGTCACAATCCCGCGCTTTGTGGGTTCGAGCCCTGAGTTGGGCTGTGTGTCGACAGCTCAGAGTCTGGAGCCTGCTTCTGCTTCTGTATCTCCCTCTCTTTCTGTCCCTCCCCTGCTTGCACTCTGTCTCTCTCTCTCCCTGAAATAAATAAACATTTAAATAAATAAATAAATAAATAAATAAATAAATAAATAAATAAATAAATAAATAAAATAAAGAGTAGTGAAGCCTGGCTCACACCTCTATCCCCAGTCAATGAAGTCAGAATCTTCAGAGTCCATTTGAAAAGCTCATCAAAGTTTTTTTAAGTGCCAAGGTTAAGGACCAGTTTATTGATAGAAAACAAAGAAGGGAGTTCAGGAGAAGCTGCAAGGCTAGATTGCCTAATAACTAAATAGAAGAATGGGGCCAAGTCAGAGATTTCTTTCTGTTTATGTTGATATGTGTACTAATTCCTACATTGTTTTATGCAATGTGTTTATATGTGTATTTTCACAGGAGTTTTTAATTTTCAAATTAAAAATCGTTCCTATGTCACTATACCTGTACTATGCATAATCTGGCAACACTAGCTCTCCTGGAGGCAGTAAAAGTAGAAAGTCTGTGGGAGGAAAACAAAACAGTTTAGGTCATCCCTAAAGACTGCAAACAAAGAAGAGGAGTGGAAATCTTAATGTTTCTTCAAAACCTTGCAAAGCAAGGCTTAATTTACATCAGATTTGGCACTGTTCTGAGGGACGTCCCTTTATGTGTTGGGCTCTGTTGAATACAGGAACTGGCTTCCAAGCCTTTCATACTAGAAGGGGAATCCTGGAGCTTTCTTGTCTGTGAAACAAAGGCATGAGTACCTCATAGACTCCATGTGAGTGTTAACTTAAGGTATGGAAACCACTTGGTTCAGGGCTAGCCCTTGGGTTCCTCATATTACAGGAGGGCTTAGAATGATTGATCTGTGTCATGCTAGTGTCAGAAGAGTCTTTCAAAATAATCTCATATAGAAAGTTTGGGAAACATAGCCATCACATTTTAGAGAGGAATGTAGAATGTGGTGTGCAGTGAGACCACATACATCACCACACAAGTAAAGGTACTAGCAACACCTTTATTTATCCCAGTATTCTGCAAATGTATTTGACAATGATGCAGATAGTATTAACATCCAGTGAAACCAGCATTCTGTGAAAATTTCCTTTAAAATGGACTGCTACAGACTAACTACTTGTATGAATGAGAAACTGAGGTCAAGAGTGGTAATAAGCTTTCTGTGACCAATTTTTTTTTTTTTTTTTTTTTTTTTTGCAGCTCTTTTTGCCTCCTGAACATGTTCTATTCTGGTCTTTAATTTTTTTTTTTTTACTTTTTTAATTTAGAGAGAGAGAAAATGTGAGCAGATGAGAAAGACAGAGGGAGAGAGAGAGAACCTTAAACAGGCCCCACTCCCAGTGTGGAGGCTGATGCAGGGCTCTACCACACAACCCTGGGATCAGGATCTGAGCCAAAATCAAGAGTCAGACCCTCAATGGACTAAGTCACACAGGTACTCTTATTCTGAGTTTTCTGATCATATCAGAAAGCTGTGTCCTAGCTAGTATCCAAAATCTATAAGGAACTCACCAAACTCTACACCTGAAAAACAAATAATCCAGTGAAGAAACGGGCAGAAGACATGAACAGGCACTTTTTCAAAGAAGACATCCAGATGGCAAACAGACACGTGAAACAATGTTCAACGTCACTCACTGTCAGGGAAATACAAATCAAAACCACACTGAGATACCACCTCACGCTGGTCAGAGTGGCTAAAATGAACAAATCAGGAGATTATAGATGCTGGCAAGGATGTGGAGAAACAGGAATCTTCTTACACTGTTGGTGGGAATGCAAACTGGTGCAGTCGCTCTGGAAAACAGTGTGGAAGTTCCTCAAAAAATTAAAAATAGAACTATCTTATGATCCAGCAATAGCACTGCTAGGAATATACCCAAGAGATAAAGGAGTGCTGGTGCATAGGGGCACATATACCCCAATGTTTATAGCAGCACTTTCAACAATAGCCAAATCATGGAAAGAGCCTAAATGTCCATCAACTGATGAATGGATAAAGAAGATGTGGTTTATATAAACAGTGGAAAATATTTGGCAATGAGAAAGAATGAAATCTGGCCATTTGCAGCAACATGGATGAGTGAAATAGGTCAGTCAGAGAAAGACAGATATCATATATTTTCACTCATATATGGATCTTGAGAAACTTAACAGAAAACTATGAGGGAAGAGAAGGGGAAAAAAAGTTACAGAGAGGGAGGGAGGCAAACCATAAGAGACTCTTAAATACTGAGAGGAAACTGATGGTTGATGGCAGGTGGGGGAGAGGGGTAAGTGGGTGACGGGCATTGAGGAGGGCACTTGTTGGAATGAGCTGGGTGCTGTATGGAAACCAATTTGACAACAAATTATATTAAAAAAAAAAGAAACCTGTGTGCTATTCCTTTGATACAAGTTACTAAGGAATTCTGAAAACCTCTGTATTGATCTGCACAATGAGGAGATGGGCAAATGAATTTGAATAAAACATCACACCAAATAATTATTTGGTTCTACATGTATGATAATGAGTTTGAAGGCATGGAATTATTTGTTTTCACTGAATAGTCAATTCAGTGAAAAGGTTCTATTAATCCCTTTGGAAGATGCTATAGAAGACATTATCTCTAACATCAAGAGTATGTTCTTTATATAATTTCAGATAAAAAGTTCTTTACATAGCTTTAGAATTGGAACTAGAACTTTTTGCAAAACACAAAACCCAACAAATGTCAAGTGGGCTTTTTACATTGGAGTCTTTCCAATAAGAATAAACTTACAGAGTGTTATTTTAATTGCCTTGCAGCATGGTTTAGTCTGAACTGTCCAAGTGAATCTAATTGTGAGACTTACAGCCTTTTATTCATATCCAATATCTCCATATAAATAACCCCAAATCATTATTTCAGGTTGATCCTTTTGGTGGAGGAAATTTCCCCTTGCAATTTTGTATACTTATGTCATGCGAAAGTTCAGATGGTATGAATTTCAGATAAGGTAGTTTTGGATGTTCATTTTTTGGTTTCAGTGTCATTTAGAAAATTTAATCCTGGGCTCTGCTCCTCTCCCCCTTTTCTCTTTCCTTCCTTCTTTCCTTCCTTCTCCCTGCCCACCTTTCTTCTGTCCTTCCTTTCTCTCTATTCCTTCCTTCCTTCCTTCCTTCCTTCCTTCCTTCCTTCCTTCCTTCCTTCCTTCCTTCCTTCCTTCTTGCCTGCCTGCCTGCCTGCCTGCCTGCATTTCTGTCTTCCTTCTTTCTTTTCCTTCCTTCCTTCCTTCCTTCCTTCCTTCCTTCCTTCCTTCCTTCCTTCCTTCCTATCTTCCTTCCTTCCTTCTTTCCTTTCCTTTCCTTCCTTCCTTCTTTGTACCTTCCTTTCTTCCTTCCATCCTTCTTTCATTCCTTCCTTCCATCCTTCTTTCATTCCTTCCTTCCATCCTTCTTTCCTTTCCTTCCTTCTTTCCTTTCCTTCCTTCCTTCCTTCCTGCCTTCATTTCTTCCTTCCTTCCTTCTTTCTTTTCCTTTCTTCCTCCCTTCCTTCCTCCCTCCCTCCCTTCCTTCCTTCCTTCCTTCCTACCCTTCCTTCCTTCCTTTCCTTCCGGCTTTCTTTCTTTCTTTCTTTCTTTCTTTCTTTCTTTCTTTCTTTCTTTCTTTCTTTCTTTCTTCCTTTCTTCTTTTTCACTCAAAGTTTTAGAACATTAGAGCTGAGAGAAGTTTGAGGCTCATCCGACCTTCGTTTTATACATGAGAAAATTATTTCAAAGAAAGATATTTGGTGAAGCAAGGTTATAGTGAAAGCACAGCCTTGTTCTTTTCTTTTACACTTCTCCCTAACCTATAAACAATATTATTAAAAATGAGACTCAAAATGTGACCTGGGAGTTTGAAACAATCTTCGGAACCTTTACCAAGAATATAGCATTTCTTTTTCTTCAGGTTTGAAGTTTCAATAGCTTTTGTCTTCAACAGTCATTTTACATTCATATATATACTATATCCTAAGTTAATCATAAAATATCAAAGTCTCTTGGGGCACTTGGGTGGCTCAGTTGGTTGGGCATCCTACTCTTGGTTTCAGCTCAGGTCATGATTTATGGTTTCATGAGTTCCAGTCCTGCATGGGATTCCATGCTGATAGAGTAGATCCTGCTTGAGGTTCTCTGTCTCCTTCTCTCTCTCTCTGCCCCTACTCAGATTGTGCTGTCTTTGTCTCTCTCAAAAATAAATAAACTTAAAAATAACTAAGTCTCCTTGCTCAATTAATACATATTTGGTGTATTCCCTGCCTCAAATTACATTACAGAAAAATATTCCTATTTCCTTGTGTGTATGTATGAGAGAGAGAGAGAGAAAGCTATCCACATATGAGACTTTAATAATCACAGAGTTTATGTAATTTAAATGGAAATAGAGTTATAGCCCCAGGCCCCTAAAAACCATGTAGGATTTATTTTTTATTTTTTATTTAAAAAATTTTTAACGTTTATTTATTTTTGAGAGACAGAGAGAGTGTGAGCAGGGGAAGGGCAGAGAGAGAGAGGCAGACACAGAATCTGAAGCGGGCTCCAGGCTCTGAGTCATCAGCACAGAGCCCAACGTTGGGCTTGAACTCACATACCATGAGATCATGACCTGAGCTGAAGTTGGCCACTTAACCGACTGAGCCACCCAGGCACCCCAAAACCATCTAGGATTTAATGTTAGTGAGATATAGTCAAAATGAAACCAGGGTGTATTGAAAGTATTCGATGTGTCCAGGATTTGTGTGAACTTATTTCATGTCTATCATAGTATTGATATAGGTATCATAGGTCTGTGCCTAAAAGGGTAACAGAATATGAAACAGAGGTAGAGACAAAAATGCTGTGATATCCTGTGGTGTGTGCCATTAGGAAATAATAAAAAAGTTAGAAGTATGTTTAGAGGGCAGAACAACTAACTCTGGAGGTGTACAGTTATTTTTGCTGTGAAAGAGACATTGAAATTGGTTTTGTAAATAAAAAATAGGAAAGAACTCAGGAAGTTCACTCCAAAGAGTAGGAAGATCATGGTTCTAAAAGAACATGGAGGAGCACCTGGTGGCTTAGTCGGCTAAGCCATTGACTCTTGATTTCAGCTCAGATCATGATCTCATGGTTCATGAGCTCGGGCCCATGTTGGACTCTGCACTGGACACGAATTCTGCTTGGGATTCTCTCTCTCTGCCTCTCCCTCATTCGTACAGTCTCTCTTTCTCAAAATATGTAATCAAAATAAGATAAAATAAAATCACACAGAATATTAAGAAATCTAAATTCATCACATAGCTCTTTTCTCACCAGGTTTTATAAAAGTCCTGCTCCCTGAGATCCACCTTTGACTCACTGTGGGCTGCTCCCACCTGATGGAGGGTCCAAAACATCACTACAAATAGGGAGATAAAGCAACCAGAGTCACAACAACAGAGAGCAGTAACACACTCCAAAAAACACCTCCTGAAGGGCCACCTGTTCAGGGACTGGACAGTGTATGACCTTTCTTTAATATGGTAGTACTCACAGATGCAGGACACATAACAAGCTTTTAAAACACACATGGGACAGAAAACAAGCCAAAATTATGAAACAAAAGAATTCTCTGTAAAAGAAATTTCAGGAAGAAATGACAGCTAAAGAATTTATCAAAACAGATATAAAACAATATAGCTGAACTAGAATTTAGTATAATAGTCATAAGATTGATCTCTGGGCTTGAAAAAAAGCATAGAAGACAGAAGAGAATCTCTGCTGCAAAAATCAAGGAACTAAAAAATAGTCATGATGAATTTTAAACTGCTGTAAATGAGGTATAAAATAGACTAGAGGACCAGAGACATCACTAAAAGCACAAAACCTACAGATAACACAATGACTCTAAATCCATCTTTCAATAATAACACTGAATGTAAATGGACTAAATGCCCCAATAAAAAGATATAGGGTATCAGAATGGATAAAAAACAAGACCCATCTATTTGCTGTCTACAAGACACCCATTTTGGACCTGAAGACACTTTCAGATTGAAAGTGAGGGGGTGGAGAACCATCTATCATGCTACCAGAAGGCTAAAGAAAGCTGGAGTAGCCATACTTATACCAAACAAACTATGTATTTGACAAAATACAGCATCCTTTCTTAATAAAAGCCCTCAAGAAAGTTGGAATAGAAGGAACATACCTTAATATCATAAAAGTCATATATGAAAAACCCACACCTAATATCATCAATGGGGTAAAACTGAGAGCTTTCTCCCTGAGATCAGGAACACAACAGGAATATCCATTCTCACCACTGTTATTTAAAATAGTGTTGGAAGTCCTAGCATCAACAATCAGACAACATAATGAAATAAAATCATCAAAATTGTCAAAGAAGAAGTGAAACTTTCACCTTTTACAGACGGCATGATATTTTACATGGAAAACTGGAAAGATTCCACCAAAAGACTGCTAGAACTGATACATGAATTCAGCAATGTTGCAGGTACAAAATCAATGTGCAGAGTTGATTTCATTTCTATACACCAGTAATGAAGCAACAGAAAGAGAAATTAAGAAATTGATTCCATTTACAATTGCACCAAGAACCATAAAATACCTAGGAATAAACCTAACCAAAGATGTAAAAGACCTTTACGCTGAAAACTATAAAAAAAACTTATGAAGGAAAATGAGGAAGACACAAGGAAATGGAAAAACATCCTATGCTCATCGATTGGAAGAATAAATGTTGTTAAAATGGCAATACTATCTAAAGTAATCTACACATTCAATGCAATTCCAATCAAAATTGCACTGGCATTCTTCTCAAAGCTAGAGCAAACAATCCTAACATTTGTATGGAACCACAAAAGACCCTGAATAGTCAAAGTAATATTGAAGAAGAAAACCAAAATGGGACGCCTCACAATACCAGACTTTGGCCCCTACTACAAAGCTATAATCACCAAGGCAGTATGGTATTGGCACAAAGACAGACACATAGACCAATGCAATAGAATAGAGACCCCAGAACCGGACCCACAAATGTATGGCCAACTAACCTTTGACAAAGCAGGAAAGAATATCCAATAGAAAAAAGACAGTCTCTTTAGCAAATGGTGCTGGGCTAACTGGACAGGAACATGCAGAAGAATGAAACTAGACCACTTTCTTACACCATATACAAAAATAAACTCAAAATTGATGAAAGACCTAAGTGTGAGACAGGAAACCATCAAAACCCTAGATGAGAAAGCAGGCAGCAACTTCTTTGACCTCAGCCGCAGCAATTTCTTGCTTTACATATCTCAAAACCCAAGGGAATTAAGAGCAAAAATGAACTATTGAGACCTCATCAAGGTAAAAAGCTTCTGCACTGCAAAGGAAACAATCAACAAAACTAAAAGGCAACCGACAAAAAGGGAAAATATATTTGCAAATGACATATCAGATAAAGGGTTAGTATCCAAAATCTATAAAGAACTTACCTAACTCAACAACTGAAAAACAAATAATCCAGTGGAACAATAGGCAGAAGACATGAATAGACACTTTTCTAAAAAAGACATCCAGATGGCTAACAGACACATGAAAAGATGCTCAATGTCACTCATCATTAGGGAAATACAAATCAAAACCACACTGAGATACCACTTCACACTGATCAAGGTGGTTAAAATTAACAACTTAGGAAACATCAGATGCTGGTAAGGATGTGGAGAAACAGGAACCCTCTTACACTGTTGAATGCAAACTGGTGCAGCCACTCTGGAAAACAGTGTGGAGACTCCTCAAAAAATTAAAAATAGAACTACCCTATGACCCAGCAATAGCACTATTAGGAATTTATCTAAAGGATACAGGAGTGCCAATACTTAAGGGCACATGTAAGCCAGTGTTTATAGCAGCACTTTCTTTTCTTTTTTTTTATTTTATTTTATTTTTTGTATAATAGTTTATTTTCAAATTGGTTTACATATAACACCCAGTGTTCATCCCAACATGTGCCCTTTTTAATGCCCATCACCCCGTCTCCTCCCTCCCTCATCCCCCTTACCCTCAGTTTTTTTCTTAGTCTTTGAGAGTCTCTTATGTTTTATCTCCCTCCCTCTCTGTGTCTTTTTTTCCTTTCCCCTCTTCCCCTCCCCCTGGTTTTTGCTTAGTCTCACAAAGTCCACCTATTCGTGGAAACATATGGTATCTGTCTTTTTCTGACTGACTTATTTCACTTAACATAATACCCTCCAGTTCCATCCATCTGGCTACACATGGCCAGATTTCATTTTTTCTCATTGCCACGTAGTAGTCCATTATATATAAGTACCATAACTTCTTTATTATAGCAGCACTTTCAACAATAGTCATAGTATGGAAAGAGCCTAAATGTCCATCAACTGATGAATGGATTAAGAAGATATGGCTTATATACACAATGGAATACTACTTGGCAATGAAAAATAATGAAATCATGCCATTTGCAGCAACATGGATGGAACTGGAAGGTATTATGCTGAGTAAAATAAGTCAGTCAGAGAAAAACAGATATCATTTGTTTTCACTCATATGTGGATCTTGAGAAACTTAACAGAAGACCATGGGGGAAGGGAAGGGGAAAAAATTTACAAACATACAGGGATGGAGGCAAACCATAAGAGACTCTTAAATATAGAGAACAAACTTAGGATTGATGGGAAGTGGGGGAGAGGGGAAAATAGGTAATAGGCATTGAGGAACGGACTTGCTGGGATGAGCACTGGCTATCAAATGTAAGCTTTTAACTATGGGAATCTATCCCCAAAACCAAGAGCACAATTTACACACTGCATGTTAGCCATTTAACAATAAATTATATTTTTAAAAAAACATCAAATTGGAAAAAAAATTTAAAAATGTTTCTTCTGCTTGGTCACAGCCATGCTAAATAACAAATACAAGGTGTGGAAAGAGTTATGATCTACAGATGACAAACCAAAATTAATGAAAGTTTAATAAGACTTCTAAATATAAAGTCACTATAAAAACCAATTAAAACTTCATCTATCACAAAAGCATTATTAGAAAGCAAAATTAAAACTTTTACTCTTTAACATAGTACAGGGGAAGAACAATTTTCCTCTACTTATCTTAGGTTTTCAGCTGGGGATCTGTAACAAAAGACAGATGGATAAGAGAAAAGCATACATATTGATTTAATATTAAGTTTTAAGTGACCTCATAATTTAAAAAAATGGCAAAAATCTAACCACATATATATAAAGCTGAACAAAGGAGAAAATTGTGGAAAAGTATATAAATATTTTGAGAGATTAAAGGAAGAAGAGGTTTATTTTATTACGGTCTGTTTGTATAACATTCTTTAGGCTTTACTCCTTGTCTCCCGTGAAAAGAATGTTTCTTTCCTCCGGGTACAACAGGGAGGACATCTTTCACATGAGAAAGATGTGCTTGCTTTACTGATGTTTCCTGCTTTAGGGAAGAAAAGGGGAAGCCTGAGTGCCCCTTCTTGCACACGTTATTTTTAAGTCCCTTTAGGTCATTATACTAAAGTGACTCTTTTGGGTTGGCATATTCTGTCACCTTTCAGTAGCATTAAAAATATCAATATACCTGGTAATTAATATACCAAAGATATGTGAGGCTTCTACAGAGGGAAGGAAGTAACAACTTTGTTTTGATACATTAGCAAGATCTAAATATATGAAGATAGATATCATGCGTATTGATTGGAAGATTCCATACGATAGGGAGGGATATACAAATCTCAGTCAAAATCCAAGCAGATGTCTAGTAGAACTTGATAAATTGTTTTAAAAATTAATATCAAAATGCAAGGTCCAGAATAGCTTAAGAAACAAGTAGACAGGACTTGCTCTTTCTGTTATCAGTAGTGATTATAAAGCTATAATGAAGGTGATAGTTCGGCTTAAGGCTATGAGTAAATACATAGATCAGGAGCATAACATAGAGAGCCTAGAAATTGACCTATTCATTGATACTTGATATATGACACAGGTGGCACCAATAAATCAGTGGTGTTGGTGGCATTTATTATCTGTATGGAAAAAATATGAACTATGTCTTACTTCACACTATATATGAAAATCAGTGCACAAAAAATGTACATCTAAATGTGAAAAACAAAGCTATAAAATCTTTAGAAAGCAATTAGGAGATTAACCTCTTTTTTTCCACTTTGTTACGTAAAAACACATCTGAGTAGAACACAAACAGCATTAAACAGAAAATAAAACTGACAAATTTGACTACATGAAAATTAAGAACTTCTATTTAAAAAAATAAACACCACCTGGGTGCGTGGGTGGCTCAATTGGTTGACTATCAGAGTCTTGACTTCAGCTAAGGTCATGGTCTCATGGTAGTGAGATCAAATGTACGTCAGGCTCTGCGCTGGGTGTGGAGCCTGCTTGAGATTCTGTCTCTCCCTCTGTCTCTCCTCCTCTCCCCCTCAAAATAAATAAAATTAAATTAAAAACACCATTAGAAGAGTGGAAAAGGAAGGCACTGAGCAGGAAATATATTTGCAGCACAGGGCTAGTATCCCAAACATCTAACAAACTTCTACATATCAATAAGAAAAAGACCAGTTGGGAAAAAAATGGGCTAAAGACTCAACGATATAGTCCACACATGAGAAAATCCAAATTACAAATAAACATGAGAAAAGCAGCTCAATCTTTTTGGTAAGAAAAGTAATACAAATTAAAACGTAGGGATGTGCCGTTAAATACATTTTCATTAGCAAAAATTTAAAAGTCTGAAAACATCAAGTGTGGGTGAGAGAGTGGAACATTTAGAACTCTTCAGTGTCCGTGAGAATGCAAACTAGCACTACCACTTGGAAAGGCAGCTCAGCATCACCCATCAAAGATGAGGATATATACCCCTATGTCCAGCAGTTCCTCCACTAGGGTGTATCTCAGAGAAACTTCAGCATACATATAAGGGGAAACAAGCACAAGGAACCTCATAGCAGTGTTCTTGAATTAACCCCAAACCAGATACATGGTAAAGTCCCCAATATGTGATAGAATATTATACATCAATGGAAATGAATAAAATGCGGCTAAGCATTATAACAAGGATGAATTTTGGTATTTGGACAGGAAAGCAAATCATAAAATAGCACTTTCATTCTTGCAATTCACATGAAGTTCCTGAAACAGGCAGAACTGGATAATGTATATAAGAATGCATACTTAGTTGGTAAAATTCTAAGTAAAGGCACAGAGAAGCACAAAAGCGGGGTAACGGGGACCTGAAGCAGGAGGGAGAGGGCCATAATTATGGGGAGCATGCAAATGATCCCCGTTGCTAGCAATGAGATAGATATGTGTGTCATGTGCACCTCCTCCCATTTCTTGGGTATATATACATATCCATAAAAGGAAGCAGGGTTGGATATAGTGTGAGGGCAGCAAGGTAGGAACAGTGTTCTAGACAACAGGAATAGCAAATGCCAAGGGACCATGGCAAGAGAGTACAGAGGAGTTGAAAGGTGACTACTCTAAATGGATAACTCACTTTACACTATTTCCCTTTCAAAATATTTAATCAAATATTCGTTTCATAATCCTTCATTTCTCTTTATAAATACATTGACACATTAAATAATGTAAAATAAGTATGTCACTGTTTTGCATCTGCAGATCAGAAAATACTTATTGCTAACAGCATATAATTAGTAAATAGCATATTATTAGAACACAACACTAATTTCTATTAGACTTAAAAAGGATATTATTTTCTTCCCAGATTTTACAATAATATTTGTTATTTATTCTTTTTAAATGATGTTTATTTAATTTTGAGAGAGAGAGACAGAGTGCACAGAAGTGGGGGAGGGGCAGAGAGAGAGGGAAACAGAATCCGAAGCAGACTCCAGGCTCTGAGCTGTCAGCACAGAGCCCAACATGGGGCCTGAACCATGAGATCATGACCTGAGCTGAAGTCAGACATTTAACTGACAGAGCCACTGAGACACCCCTGTTATTTATCCTTTTTAAGATAATAATTTATACTTACTTTCACTATTCTAGTAGTAATCTACTTATCCATTAAATATGGCAAAAAAAGTGTTTTGCATAATAAATACACAAACTACTAGCATGCATATTTTATGACATCCCAGCAAAAAACTAAAAGAAATGAATTCCTTCTGAATATGCTAATTGAATACATTTTATGATATCAAGTCCAAAGCAAGAAGTTTAAAGTAATTTTTTAAAATTAAATTTTGTCCAAAATGTATTAATTTCATTGCTTTAGATATAGGAAGAAGTTGTTAAAGTAATTGATTATCTCCATAGAACTAACAGAGAAGCAGCTGAGGAATTTTTTGTTTCTTCCATACTCTGATTTAATTCTATTTTTAAGACATGATTGCAGTGCTCATTTTTTTAATGCCCTTTTTTTTTTTCCCCAACAACAGTAAGCGCAACCAAACTCCTAGGCTTAAAGTATTTCCCAATGAATTTTGACCTCTATAAGTCATTGCTACCATTTTTGTCACATTGTTCTAGATAGAAAGATTGATGAACTATTGAAAAAGAAAATGGTTCCATTTAAAAAATGTAATCTTTGTCATTCTATGGGAGAAAACAATTTTTCTTGGTCCTCCTAGGGTCCCTGGCTGTGTCTAGAAATTAAACTGACAAAGACAGATTAACAGGAGAAAAGCATACACATTTATTTCATATAAGTTTTACAGGATGTTGGGGTATTTATAATGAAATGAAGCCCTGAATGAATGAAATGGTAAAGCCTGAGCGTTTTTATACTAGGTTTAAAGAAGAGTGGAACATCATGGAAAATATGATAATACAAAAAAGTATGAACTAATTAATGGTATTAAGTTGGAGAAATTTAGGAAGGCCAGTTTGTTAGGATGCCTCTCAGAGAAGAATGCTTCTTTCCTCTGGATATAACAAGGGCTACTCTCACATGAGCATCTTTTGAGCTGCTGATTCATGGGAGAAGGGGACAGTCAGAGTCTTTTCTGGATCTGCCCTTTCTCAAATGTTTTCAGCTTAAAATATTTAATATGCCAATTCATCATCTTTTGGAGTATGTGTTCCTAACTCCATCACTATAAACTGAACTTAGTGAGAATGTAAATAAAACAGTTCAATATATGTTGGCTGATTTAATTGATAAATTGATGGAAATTCCCAAATTGTCTAATTGTGGTCATCCAATGAGCTGAAGAATGAATGAATCAATATAACAATGAATATGGAGTAAGCAACATTCCCATACTATGCCAAATTTGGCAGACATTTGATTCTGATAAGGAAAAGTGAACTTACTTTAGTAAACTGTGAACAATTTCCACTATAATTTTTAAAAAATCAAAATTAGTATTCAAAACTACATTGCTACATTGCTACCATAGGCCTATGACCCCCCTCCCCACCTCATCTCATGGACTACAAGATTTGAGGTTTGCCTTCTCTGCAGCATGGTGGCATAAAGCAGTCCTGGGTATAGGTTCAAGATGTTTTCCAGTCCAGTGTTCCAACTTTTGAAAAATATCTCAGCTTTTTTCAACAGGCAATAAGAACTTGTAATACACAATCTTTATATCATGTTTTAATCATATAATTGTTATTATAACAGTAGTCCCTTAAAACTGGGATTTCTGAAAGCAGGTTAAATTTATTAATAGGCTCTTAGTATCTAAAGAAAATATTATTTTTATTTTTTTAACATTTATTTATTTTGAGAGCGGGGAGAGAGAGACAGAGAGATTGAATGAGCAGGGAAAGGGCAGAGAGAAGGAGAGAGAGAAACCCAAGCAGGCTCTTGGCTGTTAGCATGGAGTGCAATGTGGGTCTCAAACCCACAAACTTTGAATTCATGACTTGGACTGAAATGCTCAACTGACTGATTCACCAAGGCACCAAGCTAAAGAAAAATTTTAAATAATCATTGGAGCACTTCTTCATAGACTCAAGAGAAGGTAGGAATGATGTTCCATCCACAGAAGGATGTGATCCAGCATCTAGAGCTGTGTGTGAGGAAGCTTCTTTAATACTTTGTTGTCTAAATCCAAGTTTACAACTTTTTTTTTCATTTAATATTACAAGTTCTTTTTGAAACCCATTACTGGAGTAGTTTAATAAATGCATTTTAACAGAATGTCTGTGACCTGGTTGCTGCAGGCCATCTCAGGCAAAAGAAAAAAATTGTGCAGTTGTGGTTAGCTGTTAATAGTTCATGTTGGGGGTTGGGACATAAAAGAAAGAGGTTTTCTTCACTAAACAGGGAATGACTGAAGGGCAAAAGAGCATGAGAGATACTTAGAAGACCCACTGTCCCTTTAACATGATATCTTCTCTGCTCCCTGAATTAGAGCAGTTCTAAAGAAGATGTGTGCTGAAGACATTCAGCTGTATCTCCTGTGCATTTAATTAAGATCAACTAATTAAAATAGACTAAGATGTCAATGACCAGCCCCAATGCCACAAGACAAGATGAGCATTTTTAAGGTGAGAGCAATGGTGCAGCGGATCATGGTCAAATCTGAGACGGTAAGAAAACAGAGCAAAATATTTTCCTGTTTCAATCATAATAGAAACAGTGGCAACGTACTAGGTATAAAAAGTCCTGAAACTTGGTGATTGTGTTCAGATAATTTTTTTTTAATAACAACCTTAAGGAAAGTGAATGTTAAGTGAAATTTTCACTCAGTGCAGGAAACTCTTCTTCCCATTCAGGGCAGAGCTGCATATAAAGAAGAACCAGTAGGACAAACGTCACTGCACTTTGCCACCAGTGGGTGGGTCAGGATTTAGCATGAGGGCCTCTAGGCACTGATGGGCAGAGTGTTCACCTATAGGGGATGTCCTGATGGTCGATACCTCAGAAGCCCTATCCCAATGTGAGTTGACAAGTCTCATGGGTCCTGACCACAGTCTAATCACACCTCTGCCAGCAAGCATAGCTAATAAGCCTAAAGAAAAGTCAGGGGGTCTGCTAGCCAAGCAGTTTTTTGGGACTACATGAGCTGATTCACAAAGTTCAATTCCTTTGACAGTCAAGGAAAAATCATAGTCTTTTCAGCTCCCCCTGTCATAGAGGGGGCCAAAATGCCTTATTGGACTCCTATGGAATACAGACAGTATTTGCAGCACTAAAGAGGTCTGCTGGCTAACTGAAAATGGTGTGGGCCAAAGCAGGTGGCCTGGCCGTGGCATCTTATCATTTTGCATGAAGGAGGGGCATCTCCCTCTCTGGGGGAAACTATCCATCACTAGGTTGCTCAAAGCAAAGCTCTGCTCAGTAGGTGCTTCAATGCATAGACTTCCCTAAATTCCTGGGATGATTTACCGATGCTTCAGCTAAGCTGAAACATGATGGTGTCCACTGGGCTATGGTGGCTGGCTCCAGCACCAGCTCTGCAGAACGAAAAATGGACCTGGTCTTTGTCCGGGGGCAGGACATAAAGCTGTACTTATAGCTCTGTCCACTTATAGCACTACCTTAATGAAGTTTGTTGTATTTTTAATAACTCTTGGGCTGTTGTCAATAGTCTGGTGTTTGGAATGTCACTTGGAAAACTATAGGTTGCATATTAAAGACACACCTCTAGGGGTGGGAGTTGAACCCTGGAAATGAATATGGCCCCTGACTGGACTGTCTGGGTCACTCATGTTGATGGTATGGGCTCTTTCTCTGATGAGAATGATAGAATCCAAGTTTCTGGTCAAGCCTCTCCACTCATGTTGCACTGTCACAGACTGACTTCGTTGCATTTATGACCCTTCCTCCAGGCTATCAGTGCTTCATTACTGTTGACAGGCTTTTAAGTTACAGTACTGATTCTAAGCTGGGGGCAAATTTGTCCTTTGGGGAACATTAGACACTGTCTGGAGCCATTTTTGGTTGCTACAACTTGGTGAGATGTACAACTGGCATTTAGTGGATAGACACAAGTATGGTGACTAACACCCCCACAACACACAGGTAGTGGTCACCCCAGCCCCACCCCAACAAATAATTATCTGGCCCAAAATGTTAGTGTAATGAGACTGAGAAACTCTAGTTAAGTGTGGTTCATATTTAATTAGCAAACCCCAGTTATCCCATCATGAGCCTTGAAACTAAGCTGTATCATGCTTTCAGCTTCCGGATCTTTTTCAGTCTGACAATGGTACACCATTTGTCACAAAGGCCACCAGCAGTGGGCCAATGTTCAAAGTGCTTAACAGACATTGCACACATCTGGTATTGAGAAACACTGAAATGGCTTCTTAAAAAATTGACTCAGAAGGATACCTGACTCTAGCTCTGTCACCTCCTCCAGGTCTACACACTTTTATAAGTCAGTGTGGTCACTGGATGCAGCTATTCTTAGAAAGAGATTGTTTCCTTTCTGTTGCTTCCTTGGTAATGATCAGAATAAATTAGAGCTTACCTATTACTTAAAGTTATATAGAGATTTTGAAATGAAAATATTGTTGTGATCTTTTAGGACAAAATGTCTGGTCAAGTAGGGTGTAACTGGAGAAAAGGTAAAATAGGAACTGAGATGGGACACATCAATGTTAGAGTAGTGTAAGAAGAGCAAGGACCCTGGCACATGGGGAGAGAATATCTTAGACTTTAGGAAGTATGAGAGGTGTTGTGGTAGCAGTTAATGCTCTCATTGTCCCTTAGATCCAGCAGCAATGGCTGAGTCAGATAGCAGCTGCAGATGACAATCTCATTGGCTGCCAGGTTTGTTGTTTGATCGATGTACTACGAAAACAAAAACTCTTGTGGACATGGCAGATCTTGATTCTTCTGTGCCTGATGCATATAGACCCACATACCCAACAGCCCTGCTTTGGTCTGACTAACACAAATGTATATGATTCTCTGGATGTCCAAGTGGCCTTAGGATATACCATGTGTGGTGACTGAGGCTGCATCCAGTCAGTGATACTGCCCATGCAACTTAACCAAATCAATATAATGGTGGCAACAAATTCCAAACTGGAAGGGACTACATCCCGCTGATTTATACATTTGTATGTGAGCCATGGAAAGTTGCTTCATTGGAAGTGGGGATTTTTCTGACTTATATAGTGCTTCTGTGATTGTAATGACATCAAAGATCAGAAAGTCAATCTAAACTTCCTCGAGTGGGTTGTAATGGATAATAGTCTGATTTTAGACTACATCCTGGTTATCCCCAAAGGACTATATCTCTAGGACTTATTTGAAACTGACTGAATCTGGAACTTTGGGGTAGGGGTCACGACTGAGATTGGCCTCATCCTGCTACTTGGAGGCTGTTGAGATTAACCTTAATTAAATACTGTAAAAGACAAATCAAATGACTTTTACCTAAGATAGACCATTTGGGAACAAGGAGTAGAATGTAGAGCACTTTAAGGTTTCCATTTTCCCCACTTCCCTCTAGATATCTAAGGCATAAATTCTTATAAGAGAATTTATATTTCAAGTTCAGAAAAGCTTCTAAGAGCCAAAGAAATAAAGTGATAGGCATGTTCCATTATAGTTTGGGAAACAGGCTCTGTGGAGAATCATTATCAAATCATAGTACATGAGTTCTTCTATTTAAGCAGCGGGACAGAACTTGCATCAGAATTGTTGATGGAAATATTTTCATTTTTGAAAATTTTGTGTTTGAAGGACAATGGAACCATTTGAAGATGACTCTGATAAATATATGAGGTTTATATTGACATTAACTGAATTAAACTTAGTCCAACCCTCTGATCCATTGTTGGGATGTGGCAGGAAGGGGAATTAGAGGAAAAAGACGGAAATCATGAAAGGAACTCCAGTTTTCATGTAACAAGAGTGTGAGGCTGTAGTTAGAAGATGGAGGCTATAAAGATTCTTTAGGTTTGGGTATGTTTTTTAACATTTCAGAAAGTTTATTTTGTTATTTTATTTTCTTCTCCTTGATTTAGTCTAAGACTTAAATTAACATGGTTCAAATAAAATGTGCTTGTTTTTAAAAAAGAAGGAAAGAAGAGTGGGGAGATTATACCCCAACTGGGTTCCAATGTTTAAAGAAGGAACCAGCCCCAGAAATAGAGTGGATAGTCGAAAGTGCAGAGGAGAGAAAATGAAGTAAACTGTGCCCTGCGGTAAGCAAGAAAAGGTGGTTTGGGACTAATCTTGGCCAGAGAACTGTTCCCGGAAAAGTTTGCTGGAATGCTGGTGGAGTTTTGCAGCATAAACTAGAGAAGCAAGTCTCCCACGTATACAAAAGCTAGTAAATTCCCACTAGGTCAGCTAGTGAAGGCTCATGAAATCTCCTTTCAGATATCTACAAAGAAGCTGTTTGCTCTCTCCCCTGAAGGGCAGGTCTTCCCCAAGTCTCTTAGGGACCTCATCAGCTTTAATGCAAGCATTAATTTATTTCACATTGTTAACTGGGCTTATGGCTGGCCCCTGGGATACCAATTAGCTGGATTTTATAGGCAGAAAACAACAAGACCATTAAGATTATAGCCTCATGGTTTACCAAACACATCTCATATTTTAATTGGAATCTACTATGCTCATTGTTTCATGAATGATGTTAGTGGAGCCAAATCCAAATCCATCAAGTTGTCCAAACCACACATGAGGCTTTGCAATGTCCATTACTCCAACCCAAACATCCATGCATTCTGCAAGTCATGCTTAGCAAATGTCATTCAATAACTATCAATGCAAAACATTATTAATTAGGTTTAACATGGAGATGTAACCTCCAGTGTACTTGAAGAATTAGATGTGCATTCATTATTAGTTCCTAATGTTAAACTAAGAGAAAGAAGAAAAGGCAGTTCTACTAAGGAAATTCTTATTAACTATTAACTAGGGGAATAAAATAGCTTACTTCACATAGAAAAATATCACGATTTTATTTTTCCTTAATAAAGTATTATGTATATTGTATTTGTTAATTACATCTAAGGTTTTTTTTAATTGATTGAGAAAAATGCTAAATGTTAAGTGATTTTTAGAGGTTCTTCTAGAATGAGTTTTTAACATTTTCATGAAAAGGAAGTCTATAATAAATGTGTGAAGTTATTTATAGGGAGCTTTTTGGAACTAAGTAAGATCTTAACTTACAGAATAATTTTCAAGTGGAAACTTGGTTTGGCCATATGAAGGATGTGAATTCACTGAATTAAATCTGTGGAATGTCCCAAAGGGCCAATGACTCACTCTCTTAGAGAATAAGAATTTGGTCTAAAAGGTGTGGTGATTTAATAAATATTTCTGAGACTTTGAGGAGTAATTAATTTTTCTGATTTTTTTTCAAATCCCATGCAACCCTCTATAGTTGATTTTGATGATTTAACCAGACCTAGAATTTAAATCATATATTTGCCATGAGAAAGAATTCTTGTGTATAAATCAACAAATGTTTCTCAAGTTTCCATAAGCTAAATGTTATTAGTAGGAAGAGTCCTAAGGCACTAGGTCACGGAGAGGGATATAGACATTCCAAACATCTCTATTGTTATCATTTTCTTTTCATTAAAAACATTTTTTTTTTTAATCTGTAGTCTGTGATTATCCAGCACAGGACTTTGCACAGGTGAAATCGAAGAAGCATCTTTTATTGATTGATTTGAATGAATTATCTGAGTAATCTTGTAAAAGTAATTTGCCTTCTCTGGATCTATTTCTGTATATGATAAATGTTTTGTCTTAATTTCCTTTTGAAAATAAGTTGGAAATAGTATTAAAAGATCTGAGTTGAAATCCTGATGTGTCATTCACCTACCTGCTCTTGGACAAATTACTTAATCTCCAAATCCCAGTTTCCTTTTCTCTGAAATGAAGTCAACAATACTTTCCTCCACATTGTTGGAATAATCAAATGAAGCGTATGACCCCAAAATCCCTACAAGCTGCTTGGCATGTAGTGTAAACTTCACAGGCACTTATTGACTCCTTTTCAGTTACAGTATTCTGTAATCTAATTCCACTTAGAAACTTGAACTCAGAGAGAAACAAATAAATTATTTGGATTATTATCCTTTTCTCCCCTGTAAGAACTACATGACATGTTTAAACTGCTGATTTACTTACTTTTAGATGAAGACAGAGAAATACATTTTCTCATTTAGAAGATGGAATGGAGAATGACAATTTCATTTCCTTTTCTTTCCTGAGAACTCATTTATCTTTAAAATTGTTAAAAAAAATTCCAATTTACCAATGATTGCTCTTGTGAAGAATATAGGAGATGTGTGGGTCCTTGTAAAATGTCATGCCATAGCTTTTAGTGGTTGTTTCCATTTCCGTAGGGCTTAATGCTTTTAATAAAGTCTTATTATACCCACTCTCCAATGTTCTTTTTATAACAGTGCTATGAAGTGGGATAGGTTGTATGCATTTTTTTTTTATGAAATGAAAACATTACAGTATAGGGAAAGTAACCCTTGGACAGAAAAAAAGAATAATCCTTATCTTCCAATGTTCCTATGAACTTACCACTAGATAAAAAAGCGAAAAATAATTTGAACTTTTATGATAATTAGTTTTCTCTATATCACCATTCAAATGCTTAGTATTAGGTGACTGTTTAAGATAACTTGATCTTGTTTCATATGTGTATATATATATATATATATATATATATATATATATATATATGGCTTACAAAATATTAAATTGCATAATTAATTTAAATACTTCTCTTCCAAAATAGCAATGCTCAGATGATGGGGAAAGAATAGGATTAGATTGATTGAGGTGCAACAGTGTACCCTGGGAAAAATGATCACATTTAGGGTCTCATCGATCTGACCTCATTTAATATTAACTATCTTCTTAAAGGAGCTAACTCTGAATACAAGCCACATTGATGGTTAAGGCTTCAACACATAAATTTTTTAGGGAGTGCAGTTTAGTCCATAACACCATCAGTGTCCTAAGAGCTCTGATAAGAGAGAGATACTTACTTGCTGAGGAAAGAATTCTCTGAGCGTCCATCATATAGCGGCAGAGCTTGGCTTTGTCTTACAAGAAGAGGGAGAGATGTCAGGAATGTGCGCATATAGAAAAAAGGCTGTGAGACAACAGTGAGAAGATGTCTATCTGGAAGCCGAGGAGAGGCATCTCACCAGAAATCAACCCTGAAGGCACCTTGATCTTAGCTTTTCAGCCTTCGGAAATGTAAAAAAGTGAATTTCTGTTGTTTAAGCCAAATTAAAAAAAAAACAAACTATTGCATTTAGCTCTACTTTTACTTATCACAGGTAGCACATACTATCCTAAGCCTCTTAGAAACTCAGTTTTCTCATTTGCAAAATAGGAATAATAATGCCAAAGGGATTGAAGGAGGTATGTGGAAAGTGTCTAACAAATTTGAGCAAATCATAGATGCTTAATCAATTCTAATTTTTTAAATGCTAAAGTGCGACACATTTATATGTGTGTTTCAAGTGTGAAAACACAAATAAGGAGTTAGATAAATTATTACAAAATGAGCCACTAAGATTAAGAAAAATAATGTTGACTGCATACCAGATACCTCTCTTGGCTTCTCAGAGGCATTAGCTCTTTACTTTTCCCCAAAGATAACCTCGCTCCTAAATTCTTGCACTACAGTTAAGTTTTTCTTATTTTTGAACTTCACAGAATTGGAATATACAGTATAGAGTTACATGTTGCTACATTTCATTCATTGTTGTTGCTGTGCTATATTCTCCTGTAGGTATACTCCATCATTTATTGATCCAATCTCATGCTGAAGGATTTATGGGTTGTTTATGGTTTGGAACTCTCATGAGCATGCTGCTATAGATGTTCTCATATACTTGACTATTCCTGTATGTAGCCATATTCCTGTTGGGTGTATATATATAGGACTAGTAATAAAGGACTAGTATTGCTTGGTCATATGATGTATAAATTTTCAACTGAAGCAGGTTATAAACCAAACTACTTTCCCAAGTGGTTGTACAAAACACATTTTTACCCAGTAGCACGTGAAAATCCACTGTTTCACCTCCTAAACAACACTTGTTATTGTCAGTCTTGTGTGGTATCACAAAGACTGAGGACTAGTAAAGGGGAGCACTCTTTCACATGTTATCAATCCTCAGTGTTATGGACTGAAGGTTTATGTTCCCTTAAAATCCATCTGTTGAAACCCCAAACCCCAACATGATATTATTTGGAGGTGGGGTCTATTGGAAGTAATCAGTTTAGATGAGGTTATGAGAGTAGCGCTCCTATGAGTGTGGTTCTCTCTGTCTCTGTCCTCTGTCTCTCTGTCAAGTGAAGACAGAGTGAGAAGGCAGCTGTCTGAAAGTGAGAAAGAGAGTTCTCAGCAGAAACTGCATTAACTGGCGCCTTGGTCTTGGACTTCCCAGCCTTCAGAACTGTAAGAAATAATTCTGTGATTTTTAAACCACCCAGTCTGTGGTATTTGGATATAGCTGCCTGAGCAGACTAACATTCTTGCATATCCTCTTTTAAATTGCATTAGTTTTTTGCTAATTTTTCTATTAGGTTTTTCTTAATGATTTGTAATCATTCTTTGTACATACTAGATACAAGTCTTTTTGTTTGTTTGTTTGCTTATATGTTTTACTAACATAGTTTGCAATTTCCTGTCTTGCCTTTTAAACAATTTTAATAGTGTCTCTTGTTAAACTGAATATCATGTTTAATAAAGTCCAAGTTATCAATGTTTTCCTTTATGATTAGTACTTTTCATGGTTTAAAATGGTGTTTGATATCCCAGTGTTATAAAGATGTTATCCATAGTATCTCTATATGCAATGCTGTTTTGGTTTCAGCTCTATAATCTACACGGTATTTCTCTGAATGATGCAATTTAGGGTATATTAATTTGCTAGGACGGCCATAACAAAGCCACTGACTGGGTGACTTAAGCAATAGAATATATTTTTTCATAATTCTGGAAACTGGAAATCTGAGATCAATGTCCTGGAAAGATTGTTTTTTTCTGAGGTCTCTCTTCTTGGCCTGTAGAAGTCCATTCTTTCCCTGTCTTCCTGTGGTCTTCTCTCTGTGTGTACTGTGTCATTTTCTTTAAAAAAAAATTAATGTTTATTTATTTTCTGAGAGACAGAGAGAGACAGAGTATGAACAGGGAAGGGGCCGAGAGAGATACACACACACACAATCTGAAGCAGACTCTAGGCTCTGAGCTATCAGCACAGAACCTGACATGGGGCTTGAACCCATGAACTGTGAGATCATGACCTGTGTCGAAGTTGGAGGCTCAACCAACTGGGCCACCTAGGTGCCCCTTTATTTTCTATTTTTGCAAGGACTCCAGTCATATTGGATTTGGCAGAACCTACGGTTCTCATTTTAACTTAATTACCTCTTTAAAGACCCCAATCTCCAAATAGAGTCATTTCCAAGATACAAGGATTTTTTCCAATGTATGAATTTTGGGGACACAATTCAACTCATAACTTAGGGCAAGAATTTTTTTCATATGGATATCTAATTGACCTAGTACATTTATTGAACGTAATGTTTTTCTTTATTATTTTGATACCAAATTAATCAGAAATCAAGTATCCATATCCATGTGAGTTTATTTCTCAACTTTCTCTTCCATGAATCTTCATCATAATTCTTATGTCAATAATACTATTTTAATTATGGTAGGTTAATTATAACTCAATAGTTGTGAGACAAAATCTTTCAAATTATCCTTCTTTAACAATATCTTGGCTGATTTTGATTTACACATAAAAAGGAATTTTGTCAATACCTCCAAACAAACAAATAAACAAACAAAAAAGCCACCCAAGAAACAAAACCTTGTTGGTATTTGATTAGGATGGAATTGTATAGATCAATTTAGGAAGAATCTACATCCTTAGAGTATTGAGTCTTCCAATGTACTAACTTGGCATGTGTGTTCATTAGACCTCTTCTAATTTATTTTAATTATATTTCATACTTTCAGTATAGAGATCATGCATATCTTCATTAGACTTGTTCCTAGGTTTTAACATTTTTATCATTGTAAATTGTATCATATTGTAGAACTTTGCTTTTTAGTGGTAGGTTGATGGTACACAGAATTTTAGTTATTTTTTTTTTTGGTCGACATTAGATCAGTAAGCTTATTGAATTTACATATTAATCAATAGTTTATCAGTAAATTTCTGGATTTTCTACAAATATAATTATAACCTTAATATGAGGTGAGTTTTAACTCTTCTTTTCTAAGAATTTTAATTTTTATTTTTTTCCCTTGATCTATTGAATCAGCAGAACTAATACATTGTTGAATGGCAGTGGAGAGAAAAGACATTTCTTGACTCATTCTCAATTTCAAATGGAATGAAATTGAGCAATGCTTTTCAACAGATTAAGGGAATTCTCTTCTATTCATAGTTGGCTAAGCAAATTTATAATAATGGGTGTTAGATTTTATCATATTTTTTCTGCATCTATTGATGTAACCACATAATTTTTCTTTCAAAATGATAAATGAGTATGAATGTTTTAAATAAGTCGCTTGTCTTTTTCTTAATGATTATTTATTTATTTTTGAGAGAGAGAGAGAGAAAACACAATTGGAGAAGAGCAAAAAGAGAGAGAGACAAAATCTGAAGCAGGCTTCAGGCTCCGAGCTGTTAGCACAGAACCTGTCACAGGATTCGAACTCGCAGACTATGAGATTATGACCTGAGCCAAAGTCAGACATTTAACTAACTGAATCATCCGGGCACCCTGATAATTCATTTGTTTTTAGTAAATCTTGCACTACTAGAGTAAATAAACTTGGTTTTTAAGAATTATCATTTTTATGTAGTGCCAGATTTTATCTGCTATTATTTTGTTTATAATTTTTATAGCTAAATTCATGAGGGAGCTGCATCTGTAATTTTTTTCTACTAATTTTATTTTTCCCTTGTCAGATTTTAGAATCAAGATTATGCTGGCTTTATTTTATACAAAACAGGAGTCAGAGTACTTAATCTAGTCCATGAAAGAATTAAGTAAGATTAGTAGGTCATATTCCTTAAATTTGTGACAGGATTAACTGGTAAAACCAGCTGGGATTGGAGTTTTTTTTGTGGGAAGATTTATAATTACAGTTTTAATTTCTCTAATAATTATAGGATAACATATTTTCTATTATTAGTTGTATTTTTCTATTTTTCTGTCCATTTCATCTAAATTTTCAAATTTATTAGCACTAGTATTATTGTAATTTCTTCCTATGATATTTGTAATGTCCTTGTGATGTCTTCATTTAAAATCATAATGATCTTTCAAATGATCTCTTTTTTTATCCTTCTGGATATATATTTTTATTGATCAATCTCACCAGAAATTTATTACTTTATTAGGCTTTCCAAGAAATAAATTTTAGCTTGTTTTATCTTTTCTATTGCACATTTCATTTCTAATTCATTGATTTCTGCATTTATCTTTATTGTTTCCATTCTTCTTCCTTTTGGGCTAAATTTGTTGTTCTTTTTAATTTTTTGGTGATAGGCTCATTAATTTTTAGACGTTTTCTATAAATTTTCCTCTATATCTCACATGTTTTGGTGTGTAGTTTTATTCTTAAAATTCATTTCAAATTGTTTTCTTCTTTGACTCATGTATTTCTGGGAGGATATTTTTAACTCTCATATGTAGATTTTCTAGTTACACATGTAATTGATATTTAGTTTAATTGCATTGTGGTCAAAAAACTTTTCTGTATGATTTCAAATTTATGAACCTAGTAGAGCTTTGCCTTATGGGGCAGTGCTTGGTCAATTTTGTTAAATATTCTGTGAGTACATGGAAAGCTTGTGTAGTATTCTGTAGTTATTTAATGCAGTGTTTCATATATATCAACTAAATCATACTAATTTTCTTGTTTGAATATTTTATATCCTTACCGTTGTTGGTTTTGTTTTGTTTCTTACGTGATTGTTTTATCAGTTACAGGGTGGCATGTTGGAATTTCTCACTATTGTAGACGATGATTTTTCTAATAATTCTGTTAATCTTGACTCATTTTAAAACTAAAGGTTGCCTTGCCTAAGTTTTAGGATTGATGTATCTTTTTGCTATAAAATTGGACCTCAGGTTCTCTGTCTTTACATTCAATCTTTGTGACTTTTATATTTTAGATAAAATCTCTTGCAACTAGTACACATTTTTTTTAATTTTTAATTTTCCCAAGCATCTTAGATGTTTGTTGAAAGATTTTAGTCAATTTAAAAATAGATTTGCATTTAGATCTATATTTTATTACTGTTTACTACTTTTCTGTCTATTATAAATTCACTTTCGTAGTTCTTGCCTCTTATTAGAATTTTTTTTTAGTATTCCACTTTTTCTATTTTCTTAGAAGTTTTATGTTCTTTTATCATTCTTTACTTTGGCATTAGCCCAGATTACAACACGAATCTTTGACTTACAAGTTTTTAATGTTAATCAGTAATTTTTTAATCTCTTCAGACAACTCCAAGATATTAAGACCGTTTAATACTATTTATTAGGGATGCCTGGGGTGGCTAAGTCAGTTAAGCATCTCTTGATTTCAGCTCAGGTCATGACTCATGGCTGTGAGATCAAGCCCCACATAGGGCTTCACACTGAGCATGGAGGCTGCTTAAGATTCTCTACATCCCTTGGGGTACCTGGGTGACTTACTCGGTTGAGCCTCTGGCTTCAGTTCAGGTCATGATCTCAGTTTTTGAGTATGAACCCCGTGTCGGGCTCTGTGCTGACAGCTCAGAGGCTGGAGCCTGTTTCTGATTCTGTGTCTCTTTCTGCTCCTCCCATGCTCATGCTCTGTCTCTGTTGCTCTCAAAAATAAATAAAATGTAAATAATAATAATAATAATAAAAATTAAAAAAGTAAAAAAAATAAATTAAAAAATACTGCTTATCCTAAACAAAGTGTATATGTAAAGTTCTTTGTATCTCTGTATGTGCATATGTAACATATTATGATTTTTATCTTAAATTCTAAAAACTAATATTGCTTTTATATACTCATTCAATTCAATTTGCCATCTTTCTAGGAGCCTTTTCTTTTGTCTGAAGAATACTTTCTAGCATTTCCTTTAGAGAAGTATACCCATACTAAGCTCCTTTACTTATTTTTGTATCAAATACCTATTTTATTTCATTTTTAATATTTAATTTTATTTTTTTCATTGATGTTGGAAGTCCTTTATAGAAGTGGGTAAGGTCCCCATCCCAAAATTGGTCTGGATATCAAGATTGATGACATCATACATTCTAAGAGTGTGTGAAAAAATTTATTACTCACATAATACGGCTTTCTGGGGAGAGCAGGGGAGGCTCCTAAGCTGGTCCAAAAGTGGGTTTAGGCAGCAAAAGTGGGTTTAGGCAGCACTGGATTGGTAGCTTTTTGGTGATTATGGAGTGGAGTCATGGAGAGCCTTCTCTTGTGCAAACTGGAGGTTTGTATAGTTTGAAGTCTCCCAGCACTGAAGGAGGAAGAGCGTTGGTTTGCTTATCAGCTTGCTTGTTTGTGGGTTAGAGAAAAAAAGAGATGAGTGAGGCTTAAAAGACTTCAGCAGTCAAATATTATCTCTGCCTTTTTCTGGGTCTTCCAGAATGGACAGATGCCCCTTAGGTGAAAAGTTACCCAAATTCTAGACTTGCGTCTCAAGGTTGTGCTCTTCCACAAGATTTTGGCTTTATTCTTTCTTTTTTTTAATATATAGTATATTTATCTATTTTGAAAGAGAGAGAGAGAGAGAGAGAGAGGGAGAGAGAGAGAATCCCAAGCAGGCTCTGCGCTGTCAGCACAGAGTCCAATGTGGGTCTCAAACTCATGAACATGTGAGATTGTGACCTGAGCCAAAACCAAGAGTCAGACACCTAACTGACTGAGCCACCCAGACATCCCTTGGCTTTATTCTTTTATATTGTGTTGTTTACTCTCCATGTTTTCAAACAGTTTTAAAATAATAGATTTAGTTCCATTTATCTGGATGTTCACAGGGGATAGAATAAGCTGTTATGTAGTCTGCCATTGTTGGAGATTAATATTCCCTCCCCATTTCCTCATCACTAATAGCATGTTTATTCTCTGAGTTTTAATAGAGTAGATCAAGCAAAATTACTCTTGAATAATAATGTAATAATTGAATGGTACTACTTCCCAATAGAAAAACATTAATGTATTGAGTCAGTTTTTAGATCTCTCTAAACATTTTTGCTATTTTAATTCCTTGTGCCCAAATAAATCTATATGGGTGGCAGGCACCTGGAAACACTTCTCTTGTTGCTCATCAGGTATGTTAAGGACTTAGGTGAAGCTAACACAGGCGAACTCCTCACACAACCATAGACATCCTATCATTTTTCTCATTATAGCTTGTGCAAAACGCTGGGCTGGGTTATATGGCCACAGTCATTACAATTGCAGAAAGGTGGCTATTTGAATGCTTTATGAGATGCTATGGAAAGGCCTCATCAGGTTGTAAAAAATACCAGGATTTGATGAGGGTGGAGAGACTGAGAATCTTAGTAAGTTGTAAGGATCCAGGTTTACATATTTTCTTCCTCTTTTATTTTAAATGTTTATTTATTTGTTTTAAGAGAGAGAGAGAGCGCAAGCAGGGGATGGGCATAGAAAGAGGGAATGAGTGATTTTGAAGCAGACTCTGCACTGTCAGCACAGAGACCAACATTAGGCTTGATCTCATGAATCATGAGATCATGACCTGAGCTGATATCATGAGTCAGACATTCAGCCAACTGAGCCACACAGGTACTCCTTTATTTTCTTCTTTTGAGAATCTTATTTCCATATTTGTAGACAATTCCATATGACTCGTGGGCCCATGAAGCCCATCCACAAAGTTACCCAGACTGCACTGACCCAGGTGAGCATCTCTAGCCAGGTACAACTACACACTTGATAGGTCAATTTTCATCCTGATCTTCCTACCTAGGAGCATTCTCCTATGTTTCAAAACTACCAGTGATTGGGGCTCACTGTAATCTCTGGACACCTATTTTATTCCTGAAAAATTCTGGTAGTACTGATTTCTTTACATTGAGCAGGCCCCTTTCTCCTAGTAGATTTCATGAGATCTTGCAGGTCAGTCCAGTATTTCTCTTGTGTCAGTCTTCAATCTTACATGCATTGAACCTAACCTTATGAAATGCCCAAGTCTTCTGTCTTCTGGGTTAATCATTCCTAGATCCTTCAGCCATTTCTTAGGCAAAACACCTTAGGGCCCAAACATTTAAGTAGTTTATGGAATCCAGACAAATAAAATAGAGGAATGAAGTGGGCCAGCTCTCTGCATGAAACATATAGAAATATAATTCACTTACACTTAGAAGTATTTAATTTTGCTTTTTTTTTTTTGGGGGGGTGAACATTAATGCAGAGAAATATCTCTCTACTAGAAGAAGAGTGTCACATGCCTGAGGGGAATTGATAACTGACTGATAGTCTCAGTGCTGAGGAGACACATGTCAGTGGTGGACTGAGTCCAGCTGGGAGTGTATACCCCATCTAAAGCAGTAGGTCTTCTCCTCTCTTGTCCATGATGCTTCATAGGAAAACAGAGAAGTATAATTATTTCTTCTGATTGTTTATGATTTAAAAAAAAGCAAACAAACAGAATCCAGATTTGTATGTGACATAGTCTGAATTTTAGATATAAATTCAAATCATGATTGAAACCCTGTATGTGTTGAACAAAGTGGCGGTTCCCACACTCTGCTTCCAAGCTTATCAAACCTGCTTGTTTCCTTCAGTGTGCTGCAGGAAGCCCATCTTTTTCCTGGCACATGCTTCCCAACCCGGGATGCCACTTTCCTGCTATTGTGTAGTCAGTGTGGATTGAAGTCATTCTAGATAAACTGACACCTAATTTCCCTATGCTGTTGAGAAGGGTGGGGGAGAGAGAGAAAGGCAATACAATCTCACACCAGACTCGTACTGAATTTTCCGATAGCTACAATCTCCAAACCATTTTTTTGGGTGGGTGGCGGCAGGGAGTCATGTGAAATTTTGTTTTCTTCATCCTGTTCCAAGCACTTATGAAGCTTTTGAAACATGATCAGAAGATTATAATGACCAAAATGACCTCTTAGGTAAGGGGCAGTACTTTGACAGAGAGGAATGGAAATGCTTCTCAGCCCAGCTGGAGGGAAGATAGCCAACCCTTAGTCACTGAGTTCCCATTAAGACGATATACACTATTTCTTTCCAAAGGATGACAAGGACATATTCCTGTATGGAACCCAGCACCTCCATCTACCTCAGTCTGCTAGACCCTCCATTTTCCTTCCTTTATTCTGGATGGTTGGTCTTGGAGGAGGAGGGTCATGCTATTGACGATGACCATGGTCTTATCCTCTGGGGACCTCAGGATAGACTGTGCTGGTCTTCTATGCATTGGTTGCACTGTGGTGTGGTTATGCCTCACTCAGTGTCAGGGAATAAGAATCAGAAGAGAAATCAGAGGATACATTATATTTAAAGGTCATTCTATGGATGTATATTTAACTTTGCAGTACCAGAATAGAAGAGGAGAAACCTGACTCAGAGAAAGTCAACTCCACTCTGGGTTGGGGCTGAATCACTCTGTTAATTGGTATGTATGCATGAGTAGAAAGCACAGAATTCTGGTGTCAGGGGACCCTCTGCCAATACACACTGCTCTTCCTCTAGAAAGATGCCCACAATATATGCAATCTCTGTATGCAGATTTATAATTACAGCAAAAACAGGAAACAATGAAAGTCAATGTGGTCAATAGTTAAAGAATGGAGTCACCTCTTATGCTCAGCAGGCTGCTAGGGTCAGCATAGTTGTAATGAGCTTAGTTGCTATGGTGTGCTTAACTTGAATGATTAATAATGCATTGGAAGTCTTTTTTGGTCCATTCTGTATAAGTAAAAACATCAAAGTTTACATATATACACATATATATGCACATTGAAGCTGAGTTTCTGGGATACCAGTTAGATTGTGGGTTTCCATGGGGCACCTGGGTGACTCAGTCCATTGAA
Organism: Paguma larvata; assembly: GCA_030068075.1. Taxonomy (NCBI): domain Eukaryota; kingdom Metazoa; phylum Chordata; class Mammalia; order Carnivora; family Viverridae; genus Paguma; species Paguma larvata. Next base: position 117,831,085 of record CM057827.1, read on the forward strand.
TATCTAACTCTTGATTTTGGCTCAGGTCATGATCCCAGGGTTGTGGGATCAAGGCCTGTGCCAGGCTCAATGCTGAGTGTGGAGCCTGCTTAAGATTCTCTCCCTCTCCCTCTCCCTCTCTCTTTCTCTCGCCCTTCTCCTGCTCCCCCTCTCTCCAATCACATGCTCTCTCTTTCTCTCTCTTTCAAAGGATCAAAAATAATGTGGTTTTCCACAAACCTGTTACAAATTTCACTGAAAACTCTCTCCCTCGTTTCCCCTAAACTCCTAATAGTTTGGTGTGTTTCCTTCCCTGCATTCTCAGATGGTGCTCTACACAGCAGGTAGATCTCAGCATAGTGACATGGAGCTGCCAGCTTCAACTGGGAGTGTGGCATCTGTGACGCTTTCATGACTGCCAGGAGAATGAAATTAGGAGCCCAGGTGCTGCCAGTGACATCAGGGCAGGAAGAAAGAGTATATTCCTGTCTGTTTACAGACTATATGCTTGCCCAGGTTTCCCAGACACCTGCGACCTCCTCTCCCCCATTGTTAAAGGGGGCACCTTAATATTTACTCTACTCCAGTGACCATTAAATGAAAACTATGCATGTAAAACAGAAGAGGCCCTGTAGATGCCAAGAATTTCTGTTAACAAGCTCTAGTAGCCTGATAGGGGCCAACAGCTGCTACTAACAGCTGCGCTGAATATAAATGAAGATGAGCTGAAACAGACAAAAGTTTGGAACCTCTGGGGATGTTGCTCTTAAATTCAGATAATCGAACTATACTGTACAGAGTGTATACCACAGAGTGTTTTATAGACAAGGCTTTGTTAATGTTATGGAGAAAATCCAGTGTTGTAAAGGGTGTTATAATAATGACGACTCTTTATTTTAAGAAGAGTAGGAATACCTCATGATAAATAAGATGAATGAATTTTCACAATATTCAGTAAATCAAGGAAACAATGCCTCTGACCTCTGCTTCCTTGTTGACTCTCAGCTACACAGAACAGTCAAATGAGATAAATAAATGGGCAGTCCTAGCAATATGGAACTTGAAACTGCTGAGCAGAAGATCAACCACTCCGTGGTTGCTGGAGCCTGCTGTCTGTGTTGCCTGGGTAAGGTCCTTTGGGGAGAGTCGTGGCTTTTCACCCATGACAGGCCAAGAGTGAACAAGTGAGAGGTGCTTGCATGGCTCAGTCAGTTAAGCATCTGACTTCTGCTCAGGTCATCATCTCAACGTTCTTGATCTCAGGCTCTGTGTTGATAGCTCGGAGCTTGCTTCAGATTCTGTGTCTCCCTCTCTCTCTGCCCCTCCCCCACTCGTGCTTGCTCTCTCTCTCTCTATCTCTCTCTCTCTCTCTCAAAAATAAGTAAACTTAAAATAAAGAGTGAACAAGTGGAAGTGGCATTCTTTGTTTCTATCAGAACATGAGATGCCGTTGACTTTTAGGGGAAATTAGGGAGAGGGTTTGCAGAGAAATTTGCAACAGAACAGACTAGATGCTGAGCCAAAACAGGATGGATCCTGGGGTGCCACCTGCTCACAAAGGTCATCCATAGCTGGAGTGGGAAAAAGTGTGAGGGTAGGTGGGGGGTGGGGACTGTACACCATGTCCACCCCCTTTCCTTGGCAGGAGAATGAAATGTGGTCCTCTCTGAAAAGTGGCTGAATCCTGGTCTAAAAATAAAAAGAAGGGAATAGCATGGAGTTAGTTCACACTTTTGATATCTGCAGTATGCCAACACTCTTCTCTATCTTCACATCTGATATCATCCGAATGAGTAGCAAGGGGCACAGAACATTGAATTGGAGCCACTGGACTGAGTTTGAGGCTCTCTCTTACACTGGTTAGCTGGGTTCCTTGTGCAAACCCCTAACCTCTCTTTGTTCAATGAACTTCAATGCACTCCTTTGTTGAGCAAGGAGAATCATACCAAAAGAACAGTGTACAGGAGGTGCCCACCTCAATGATCTCAGCCTCTGTCTGGTATGTAGGGGAATGGTTGGCTGATCTGGCTGACCAGACATCAACGGGGACAATCTCTGTCTGGCAACCTCCTCAATCCTCTCTCTGAACTCTCTGAACAAGGGCCCTGTAATTTCCATGTGCACATAGACTTCCTGGATTGTTTTTGCCTGCCCCACACACCTCAGTTCAGCAAGTGACTGACAATTCATACTATGCTTGTCTAACACACATCAGTGGCTGATTGAGATTTCATTAACACCAACAATTTCATGTTTCATTTGAGACACTGTGTAATTACATTCAGTAAAAAGGCACCAATAAAGGACAGAAAATAAAGCAAGAAGGAATAACTGAAAGGTGAGTAAATCCTTGGGTAGTTTTTTAGGACAACTGCTACAAAGGCAGATGAATTGTGCATGGACTGATACATATTCATGAAACTGTTTTTTGACAAAGTAAACATTTTGGTCCAAAGTCTAACTTGTTTACATTTGCTTCTTGCTGTAAAAAGTGATAAGTGGGGATGTCTGGGTGGCTCATTTGGTTGGGCATCCAACTCTTGATTTCAGTTCAGGTCATGATCCCAGGGTGGTGGGATAGAGCCCTCCATCAGGCTCTGCACTGAGCATGGAACCTGCTTAAAATTCTCCTTCTCTCTTTCTCTCTCTAACTGCCCCTATCGCCCCTCGCATGTGCCTCTGTTTCTCTCAAAAAAAATAAAAATAAATAACGAAATAGTGAAGTGTGGGTGAAAAAAACCAGTTGATCAATGGCTACCTGTTTCTATTGATTGAAATATGATGATTCCTACGACCATCATCTTAATTACTTCTAGACAACCGAACATCAACATAAAGAAGATATTTTATTCCCCGTCAAGGGTTATTTCCTTATTCAGTTAAACAAGTATTTTAAAGAATATTCTTGCTGTTGTACACATTGTGCTCTGCAAAGCAGATAAGAAGATGAATCCAGGTAGGGTACCTGTCCTTGGAGTTTACATAGTGATTGGGAGGTCAGTTATGTAATTGGATGATGCAGGTGTTCCTTGGTTAGCTAGAAACACAAGGTGGTAAACAAACTACTAGGAGGGATCCTTAACACTGGCAATTAGGTCAAGAATGGCATTTGGTGAAGAACAGCAGGAGCTGGAGCGGGGCTGATAGAGAGGAAAGAGAGACAAGCATGCCTCTTGCTTGGGATGTGTTGTGGATGGGAAGTTCTCTGTGACTGGGGCATATATTATGGAACATGTAATGATGAATGATGAAGTTGGAGTCATCTGAAGGAGATAACACTCATCTGGTAGGAACAGGGAGGCACTGATGGAGCTTAGACTGGAGTACCATGGCTATAACTATGCTATAGAAAGCACCCTTTGGGTGCTACATGGATAACAGGTTTGAGGGATGTATTGGATTATTGGGTTCCAAAGACCAGTTTTTATGTTTATTGTTATAATCAAGGTAATAATTTATGAGGTCCTGAACTGAGGTAATGTGGTAGGGACCCAGAGAATGGGGGACAGGGATCATATTTGTTATCTTGCTTGAGCACACTTCAGCTAGCTCCGTATCCAAATAAACACAGAACAAAGAATATATATTTGTTTTTTTTTCTTTTTCAAAAAGTTATAAACAGTTGAAATAGGGGTGGACAATAAAGTATGACATTTTAATACCCATTGTGGAGAACCCAGTTTCAGAACACGGGGGAGGTACCATGTTATACTGACACAATGACAGAAAGAACATAGCTTTAGGTGATGAAATTACACTTATTAAACAGAGACACTATTTTAGGCACCACATTTCATTTGACAGGGAGCCAAAAACAGATGGTACATTGCAATTTACTGGACTACAGTTTTCCAAAAGTGTGTCAACTTGGAACTTGGAATCCTTCAATTTGCCAAATGCTGACGACTCATCCTGCCTATTCCACTGCATGTTAATATGCATCCACCTCAGTTGTTTAGATTTTAATTATAGAAGAAATACAAACATATGGCAAAAATTTGAAAGAAATGGCACATTAGAGAAGAGTATAAATTAAAAAAGGAAATGTTTCCTTCCCTACTCCTACTTACTTATTCTTTAGCTGTCACTATAGTTAACAATATCTTGTGGATTCTTTCACATTTTAATGACTATAAAATGTTCATACATATATACGTGTTAGGTGGACATCCTTGTACATCTTTGCTTACTTGGAAGGAAACTGATTCTCAGAAATAGAATTATTGTGTCTAAGACTGTGTTCACTAAATTTTTAATAGTTTTCACAAAACTGTTCTCCCAAAATATTGCACAAATTCCTCTCCTACCCACAGTTGTTAATTCATTAATTAATTAATACCAACTTATTGCATATGTAGTAGTAGGTATTTTGTTGTGATTTAATTTGTATTTCCCTAATGTGATGTTGTGCATCTTTTCACATGCTTGCTTGTGTGCCATCCATACATCTTCTTTGGTGAAATGCTGTCCAGATCTTTGCTCATTTGTTTTAGGTCATTGGTTTTCTTTGTCTTCTCTTCTCTTCTCTTCTCTTCTCTTCTCTTCTCTTCTCTTCTCTTCTCTTCTCTTCTCTTCTCTCTCCTCTCCTATCTTATCAAGTTTTTATTTAAATTTCAGTTAGTTAACATATGGTGTAATATTTGTTTCAGGAATACAATTTAGTGATTCACCACTTAATCTATAACACCCAGTGCTCATCACAACAAATGCCCTCCTAATACCCATCACTCATTTAGCCCATTCTACACCCACCCCACTCCATCAACCCTCAGTTTGTTCTCTATTGTTAAGAGTCTCTGGTGTTTATCTGTTTTGTTTCTTAAATTCCACATATGAGTGAAATCATATGGTATTTGTCTTTCTCTGACTGACTTATTTCACTTAGCATAATACACTCAAGCTCCATCCATGCCATTGCAAATGGCAAGATTTCATTTTTTTCTGATGGTTAAGTGATATTCCATTATGTATATATATATATACTGCATCTTCTTTATCTATTCATCAGTTGATGGACATTTGGGCTCTTTCCATAATTTGGCTATTTTTAATAGTGCTGCTATAAACATTGGGTGCATGTGCCCTTTCAAATCAGTATTTTTGTATCCTTTGGATAAATACCTAGTAGTGCAATTGCTGGGTCATAGGGTAGTTCTTTTTCTAATTTTTTGAGGAACTTCCATTCTGTTTTCCAGAGTGGCTGCACTGGTTTCATTCCCACCAACAGAGTAAGAGGGTTTCCCTTTCTCCACATCCTCACCAATGGCTGTTGTTTCCTTTTAGCCATTCTGACAGGCATGAGGTGATATCTCACTGTAGCTTTGATTTGTTTCCCTGATGGGTCATTTTGTTTTTGTTTTTGATTTTGTCTTTGTTTTTGTTTTGTTTTGTTTTGTTTTTGTTGGGTTCTGGCAGTTCTTCATATATTCAGTACATAACATTTTTGTCTTATGTGTTTTACAAATATTGTCTCCTATCTGTGGTTTATATTTTTATTGCCCTAAAAGTGTGAGTTGTGGAACAGAAATGTTTAGATTTTTATAATTTCTAATTTATAAATTTATTTATTTTTTAATTTTTTTAACGTTTATTTATTTATTTTTGAGAGACATAGAGACAGAGTGTGAGCAGGGGAAGGGCAGAGAGAGAGGGAGATACAGAATCTGAAGCAGGCTCAGGCTCTGAGCCATCAGCACAGAGCCTGACAGGGGGCTCGAACTCACAGACCGTGAGATCATGACCTGAGCTGAAGTTGGCCGCTTAACCAACAGAGCCATCCATGCGCCCCTATAAATTTATTTTTGATGCATTATGTTTTTGGTATGATATCTAAGAAATAATTGCCTAACCCAAAGTTACAAAGATTTTTCTCTATGCTTTATTGAAGCTTCACAGATTTAGGCTTACTTTTAGGGTTATTGTGCATAATTTTAGCATAAGATACCAAATAGTAAGATATAGGTAGACTGTGTGTATGCAGGTGTGTGAGTGTGTGTGTGTGTGTGTGTGTGTGTGCGTGCGTGTGTGTGTGTGCGTGTGTTTTCCTATACACATTCAACTGTCCCAGAACTATTTTTTGGGAAGTCTAATTTCTTCCCCTTTATAAAATGTCATTGACCACATATTTATAAACAGGTCTATTTCTAGACTCTATTATACAAGCATACCTCATTTTGTAGCATTTTGCTACATTGCACTTCACATATATTGCATTTTTATAAACTATAGGTTTGTGACAAGCAAGTCTATTGGCACCAGTTTTTCCAACAGCATTTGCTCACTTCATGTCTCTGTCACATTTTGGTAATTCTCACAATATTTCAAACTTTGCATTATTATTATAATTGTTATGGTGATATGCGATCAGTGATTACAACTTGCAGAACGCTCAGATGATGGTTACAACTTTTTAGCAATAAAACGTTTAGAAAATTTATGTTTATTTTTGAGAGAGAGAGAGAAAGAGACAGAGCCTGAGCAAACTAGGGCAGAGAGAGAGGAAGACACAGAATCCAAAGCAGGCTCCAGGCTGTGAGCTGTCAGCACAGAGCCCGATGCAGGGCTCAAACTCATGAACCATGAGATCACGACCTGAGCTGAAGTCAGTCGCTTAACCAACTGAGCCACCCAGCTGCCCCAGACATTTTAAAATTAAGATATTTATATTGATTTTAAAAAAATAATTGTACTGAACATAAATAGTCTACTATACAGTATACGCAGCTTTTTTATGCACTTAGAAACCAAAAACAAACAAACAAACAAACAAACCACCAAACTTATTTGACTTACTCTCTTGCCGTATTAGCTTTATTGTGGTGGTCTAGAATCAAACCCAGATTTTGCACGAGATGTGCCTCTATTTGTTTGTTCTTTGTGTCTATCATTTCACCAATACCACGCTATTTTGACTAATATAAGTTTTCAGAAGGTTTTTAAGTAATATAGTAACAAATATATTCTTTGTTTTCAGAATTACTTTGGATATTCTAGTTCCTTTTACTTTCCATATAAATTTAATATTGGTATATTATAATGTTAGATATTGGGTTTGATTGTGTTTAATGTATAGTTTCATTTATAGAAATGTCTTCCTATACGTGAGTATACTACAGCTATATGCATTTGTCTTCATTGGTTTCTACTTAATTATTTAATTAACTATTAATTAAATGAATGTTTTGTAGTTTTCAGCATACAGACACTGTGCATATTTTGTTAGATACCACTTTCATGTTTTGGGGTGGTATTGTAAGTGGTTCTTTTAAAATTTCAATTTCCAGTTGTTCATTTCTAGTAGGTAGACATGTAGAATTGATTTTTGAGTATGACCTTGTATCCTATGACCATGCTAAACTCACTTTTTGTTCTAGCATCTTTTTTTTTTTATTACAGATTCCTTGGCATTGTGTATGTAAATAATTATGTTATCTGTGAAAAGTGACATTTTTATATCTTCCTTTCCAACTCTTATGCCTTTCGTTTCTTTTTCTTGCCTCATTGCACTGACTAGAACCTGCAGAAGTGGTGAAAGTGGGACTCTTGGCCTTGTTTCTGATCTTAGGAACAAAGCATGCAATCATTTACTATTAAGTATGTTATTAAACTGTAGCTTTTTCATAGATGTCCTTTATCAGGTTGAATAAGTCCTTTTTTATTCCTAATTTGCTGAGCATTTGTATCATGAAGGGGTATTGTATTTTGTTGGATGATTTTTTTTTCCATTTATTGAAACCATAATGTCTTTTTCTTCTTTATTCAGTTGATATGATGGATTACATTCTGAATGTTAAACCAGGCACAGAAACTTGGTATAAATTTCTCTGGGTCATGATTTATTATTTTTTATATTTAAAGTAGGCTTTTTATAAACAGTTATAGTTGAGTCTTATTTTTCTAAATCTAATCTTTGATTATCTTTCCTAATACATGTGTTTAGATCATTTACATTTAATGAAATTAGTGAGATTGTTAAATTTTGTTCTACCATCTTAAAATTTGTTTTCTATTTAGTCTCTTTGGTTTTTGTTCCACCATTCCAACTGTACTATCTATACGTTATTTCAATATTTTTTAGTATATCATTTTCTTTATTTTTTGGACATATTTTTTAGTTTTATTCGCTTTAATGTTTGTTCCGGGGATTATAATATGCATACATAACCTGTCACAGTTTCCTTAGAGTTCATATTTTCACATCAGGTAAAAGCAGAAGATTCATAATCATATATGTCACTTATGTTATAGGTTTTCCTATATAGCACAACAACATTCATAGAAGATGTCACCATACATAAAAAATAAAACATAAAAAATAAAAAGATGTTACCACACAATGTTATAAGTTTTGCTTTCAATACTCTTATATATTTTATGTTATTTTATTTTATATTATTTTAGAAAGAAAGATAGTGCAAGGAGCAGGGGAAGAGGGAACCATAGAGGGGAGAATCTTAAGCAGGCTTCATGCCCTGCATAGAGCCTGACATGGAGCTCGATCCACCACACTGAGATCATGACCTGAGCTGAAATCAAGACTCAGATACTTAACCTACAGAGCCGCCCAGGCACCCCAAGTCTTATATATTTTAAAGAATTTTAAAAGGGAAAAACAGTCTTGTTTTATTATTAATGAAGCATAACTGACATATAATGTTATATTAGCTTCAGGTATATGACATAATAATTCAACAATTTTATATATTATTCAATTCTTACTACAGTTAGTCACCATCTATCACCATATAATGTTATTACAATGTTATTCATCATATTCCCTATGCTGTACTTTTCATCTCCATGACTTACTTATTTTATAACTGGAAGTTTGTACTTCTTAATCTCTTTCACCTATTTCACACCCTCCTGCCCCCCACCTCCCCTCTGGCAACCACCAGTTTGTTCTTTGCCTTTTAGAGTTTGGGTTTTGTTTATTTGTTTGACAAATAACATGATTTCACCTATATTTGGAATATAAAAACATAAAACTCCAACAAAATAGTCTTTTATATTTATCCAAACACCATTTCTGAAGCTCTTCTTTTATTCCTTAAATTTAAATATTCCTTTAAATTGTCCTTTAAAGAAATTCTGCTGGTGACAAATTGTCTTAATTTTTTCAACGGAGAATACATTTACTTTTCCTTCAGTCATGAGAGATTTTTTTGCTGAGTATAGAATTCTGGGTTACGAGTCCTTTTCTTTCAAATCTTTAAGTAATTACGTTGCACTGTTTTCTGGCTTGTGTGTTTTCTTTTCATTTTTTCTTTCACTCTGCTTTATTGAAATATAATTGACATAATAGCATTATGTGAGTTTGAGGTGTACAATATGATAATTGGATATACATATGTATTGTGAAATAATTACCACCATAAGATTTCTGAGCATATCCATCACCTCACATAGTTACCTCGGTGTGTGTGTGTGTGTGTGTGTGTGTGTGTGTGTGTGTGCGCGCGTGCCTGCGTGATGAGAATTTTAAAATTGACTCTCTTAGGGGCACCTGGGTGGCTCAGTCGGTTAAGCATCCGGCTCAGGTCATGATCTCGTGGTTCGTGAATTCAATCCCCACGTCAGGCTCTGTGCTAACAGCTCAGAGCCTAGAACCTGCTTCAGCTTCTGTGTCTCCCTCTCTCTCTGCCCCACCCTGCCCGTCACTTTCTTTCTCTCTCTCTCTCTCAAAAATAAACATTAAAGACATTTAAAAAAATTGACTCCCTTAATAACTTTCAAGTACACAAAATGGTATTATTAATTATAGCCATTGTAAGGTTACGAGTCGCTGATGAATAAAAGTAAGTCCGCCAAGGCAAAGTGAGGTCTGAAAATGCGCTTTATTGCAAGCACCCTCGGGGGAAATTCCACCGACTCACAAGAGAGGAGTCAGGGAAGTCGCGCCCGAGATTGGGGCTGGGGGTTTTTAAGGGGTTTGATGCTGAAGCTGGCTACGTAATTTTCTCCTCTTTTTTTATTGGAGATTCTGTCTGCCTGTCAAGGTCCCATTGGTCCGCCAGAGTTTGGGGCGGAGGTTTAGGTATCGGATTTCCGAGAGTGACTGTCCCTCCTTTGTGGTTCCGGCGAGAATGTCGGCCATCTTGGGTCAGTTTTCTTTGTCTCCTTTGTGGTTTCTGGTGAGAATGTCGGCCATCTTGGGTCAGTTTCCTTTGTCTCCTTTGTGGTTTCTGGTGAGAATGTCGGCCATCTTGGGATCCCTTCTTCAGGTTTTTCAGGAATGTCGGCCATCTTGGGATCCCTTCTTCAGGGTTTTTTCAGGAATGTCGGCCATCTTGTGTCGGCCTCCATTGTTAGGAGCCTTCTCTTCGCCCTAACCCAACAGTCATCATGCTGTACATTAGAATCCCAGAACGTATTCATCTTATAACCGGAAATTTGTGCACTTTCATCATTACTCCTATACTCTTGCCCCTGCCACACACCAATATACTCTATTTCTCTGCATTTGGGTGTTTATTTGTTTGATTTTAGATTCTACATGTAAGTGAAATCATATGGTATTTGTCTTTCTCTCTTTGACTTATTTCACTTAGGTCCTCAAGGTCCATCTATGTTGTTCCAAATGGCAGGATTTCCTTCCTTTTTATGACTGCATACTATTCCATTGTTATATATATTTATCCATCAGCAACCTGAATGTTTTTATGTTTGGCTATGGTAAATAGGGTCTGCATGTTTCCTGATGAGAACCAGCAGGAATGTAATTGCTTAAAGAGTTGAAAGACAAGGACTTGTAACCCAGAATTCTATACCCAGCAAAAGAATCTCTCAGGACTGAAGGAAAAGTAAATGTATTCTCAATTGAAAAAATTAAGGCAATTTGTCACCAGCAGAATTTCTTTTATGTTTGGCATGGTAAATAGGGTCTGCATGTTTCACGATGAGAAATCTATGGTAATTTGTACTGTTGTTACTCTGTATATCTTCTTTTTTCTTTAGTTGTTTGCAAGATTTTTCTTTATCTTTGATTTTGAGAAGTTTTGTTATGTGTTTGGGCATGATTTTCTTTAACTTTATCTCATTTGAGATTCACTGAACTTCTTGAATCTGTACATTTATGAATTTCACCAGTTTGGGTAAGTTCTTGGACATTATGAATATAATTGTTTTCTTCACCAATTTCTTTCTCTTCTTTTGCTAGTATTCCAGTGATGTGATGTTAGACAAATGTATCATTAATATTTTTCCACATAAATAACACTTAATAAAAATTCTATTAATTTTTAGCATTTTTTTCTCTATTTTCTTTAGATTAATAATTTACATTGACTTATCTTCAAGTTTGCTGATTCTTTCTTCAGTCATCTCTATTCTGCTCTTGAGTCCATCCAGTGATTATTTTATTACAAATACTGTATTCTTAAGTTTTTAAATTATCATTTACTTCTTTTTTAGTTTTTATTTCTCTGCTGAAAATTGCTTTCCATTTATTTCAATTGTGTATCTTTATCTCATTGACCTAGTTACATTTGCTTCTTTAAAGTCTTTGAGTATTATATTGAGCTGTTTCAGTCCTGTTCAAATTCCTGGGAAATGTTACTATTTTCACTTTAACAACTCATCAATCCAAATAGGGTCCAATACTAGGTTCTGTACTGTTTTCAGTGAATTCTGGTTCCAATCCTAGATTTGTTTCAAACATTTTGTTTCGCTGCTTTGGGTCTATTCTGCACATGTGTCACTAATGGATCATTTAAGACTTAGGTGATGATTGGGGCACCTGGGTGGCTCTGGGAGTTCAGCATCTGATTCTTGATTTTGGCCCAGGTAATGATCTCAGGGCCATGGGATTGAGTGCCATGTCAGGCTCTGCACTGGGTATGGAGCCTGCTTAAGATTCTCTCTCTCCCTCTGCCCCCTCCCTGGCTAATGCTCTCTCTCTCTCTCTCTCTCTCTCTCTCTCAAAATTAAAAACAAAACAAAAAATGATTTAGGTGATGACTTAAATCTTTTTTTAAATTTTTTTTAAAGGTTATTTATTTTTAAGCATGAGAGAGAAACAGAGCGTGAGCAGGGGAAGGGCAGAGAGAGAGGGAGACACAGGATCTGAAGCAGGCTCCAGGTTCTGAGATGTCAGCACAGAGAACAATGTGGGACTTGAACTCACCAACTGTGAGATCATGACCTAAGCCATAATCAGATGCTTAACCAACTGAGCCACCCAGGTACCCTGGTGATGATTTAAATCTTAACTTGGTTCTCAAGCTTTGATATGCTGGTTTGTGTATGTACTGCTCATTCTGTAGTTCAGGGATGTGTGGGTTTATACATAGAATTAAGGAATCCCCTTCTTTAGTTGTTTCTACCATTGGATTCCCTGCTTAGGTCTGAAAGGGTGATTTTTCTGGTTCCTCTGGCCAGAAAAAAGTAAGTACTCTTGCAATTGCTGCAGCAACGGCTCCATTGTAGGGACCTACTCCTGTGGCAAAGCTACAGGGGAAAAAAAATGGTAACTAAATATACACACACAGAGGCTACTTCTACCATCTTCAGACCACAAGAGACAATTTTCATGATTCCTCTGGATAAAAAGGTGGGTTTTTATCAGAGTTTTAGCCTTTTTAGCTGATGCATGATTCCACAGTGGGAAAAACACATAAGAACAAAATGATATGGGAACTTCATCCCCCTACAGGTTGCTAGTCAAGTTTTAGCTCCTTTCCACATTCTACCTGCTTTTGTTTACATAATTGACAAAGTCCTCAGGTAGTTACTTATTTTATTTTGGGAGACATTTAGTTGTAATTATAGGAGGAGAGAGACCAGAAAGAGTTCACTCAATTTCAGTAGGAACTGGAAACTCTTTTGTTATAATTTTATTTCTCCTTTTAAATTATGAGTAAAGTCCTATGTTGTTGTTAGTCAAATTCTTGTTCATATTTTTACTTCCATTCATTTTTTTGATGTTTGAAATCAAATATCTTCATTTATAGCACAGTAACATAAAGTTTTTTCCCAATTGTTCCAATAATTTACATTAAAAGTGTGACAGTTTATATAATTTTTCCCTAGCAAGTGTTTTGATTTAAAAATATGTTTTAATAGACTTTATTTTTTAGAGGAGTTTTAGGTTTACAGCAAAACTGAAGGGAAGGTAGAAAGTTCCCATATACTCCCCTCCTTTTCCCATATGCATAGTCTCCTCCATTATGAACATCTTATACAAGAGGTATATTCATTACAATCGATAAACCTACATTGACACATCCTTATCATCCAGACTCTATAGTTTAAATTAGGGCTGACTCTTGGTGTTGTGCACTCTATGGGTATGGACAATTGCATAATGACCGTTAGTATCATACAGAGTAGTTTCAGTGCCCTAAAAATTCCTGTGCTGTGCCTATCCATTCCTCCCTCTTGCTTTCCATTAACTTTTAATAGTGGTATTTGTGTATAAGTATTAATTATATACATAATTTTCTAATAAATCCACTTAATAATGTGTTTTATTTCTGTTATTGTTGTAACTGATTTCTCTTTGACTCTACAAGTATATAAACCTATCATTTGTAAATAACGATAATTTTACCACATACTTTCCAATATTTTCATGTCACTTATCCCTCTTATGAAATCGTTTTGATTAGAACATTCAGAAAAAGTAGTAAACAATAGTGGTGAAAAATTTTCATCCTTGCTATATTTCTGTCTTGCAATTGAGCAATTTCAGGAGAGGAGAATTTAGGCAAAGGATTAATTATTAAAAGTGTAAGCAGAGATTTGGCAAAACATCAAGGGAAGATAGCCTGCTCTGGGCTAGTAAACATAGGAGGCTTTGTCTTCCAGGTCAGAAGTGCTACAAGAAATGCAGTGCAGTAATTGACCCCATGGGGAGTGCTCTAGGGAGAAGACCACCTAGTCTTCACCTAGGCAGACAACATCAAGATCTTCCTTTCTTTTCAATGAGACATTACAGAAAGGTAAACAGAATAATGTAATGTACTCACCACCCACAATGAACAACTGTTAACATTTAACATGATTTATTCAAATCCAACAAAATACCATTACAGATATCTTTTCAATCCTCCTCTCTTTTTTCTTCCCTTCCCAGACCTGATTCCTCCCTTCCTCTCCAGAGGTATTCACTATTATGCATTTTCGTGTATTTATACTTTTGTATAGATGTAGATATGGAACAAAACCTTCGGAAAAGCAGTTTTTTAAGAACATTGAATAAACAAGCTTTCTGAACACTGTTATTGTTTTAGAAGATCTCAATTTAGAAAACTTATTTTTAAAATTCCTTCATCAGGGACAGCAACATAAGGGTAGAAATGACCAGGAGTCAGAGATCCATATGCTTAGGCTCACCTCCATCACCAACTGTAGGGGGGATGTTGGGCAAGTCACTTAATCTCTGTTCTCTGAACCTCATTTTCTTTATTTTTCATGTATTGGTAAAACATTTCAGGCTTTGTGAGCCATACAGTGTCTATCTCAACTACTCAGCTCTGTTGTTGTAGTGCAAAAGCACCCATAAATATGTAAATTAGTGAGTGTGGCTGCATTCTAACAATATTGTGCTTATGAACATTGAAATTTGAATTTCATATAATTTTCACATGCCAGAAAATATTATTCTTCTTTCCATTTATTTCAACCATTGAAAAAGGTAAAATCCTTTTCTTAATCTGGACAAAAATAGGAAGTTGACCAGAATTGACTCATGGGCCATAGTTTGTTGAAGCTGTGCTCCCAGAAGTTAATATTGTTAATTGTTAGCAATTGTTAATATTATTTACATATTTTATGTGTAAACCACTTGAATGTAAGACATAACATTTCTTCAAGTCTAAATATTTCCGTACATGTCTCCTAAGAATAAAGAAGTTTTCCTACCTATTGTGCTATTACCATACCTAATGCTAATTCTTGAATAATGTCTAATTTTTGAACCATATTGAATTTGACTTACTGTCCCCAAGGTGTCCATCCAAAGTTTATTAATTACATTGCATTTTAATGAGTCTCTAGTCTCTTTTAATCTAGAATAGTCCATGCTTTTCCCTCATGTCTTTAGTTTTGAAAAATCTGAAATTATCTTTACGGTGTCCAACATTCTGGAATTGTAGATTATTTTTCCTTGTTAGATATTTAATGTGCCCTTCTATTTGTCATGTTTTCTGTGAACTGACAGTTACATCTAGGTGATTTTTTTTTTGGTTCAGGATAAACTTTTGGCAAGAATCCTTCATAGATGATGCTGTGTGCTTTACATTCATTAGGAAGCAAATAACACCTGTTGTCCCAGGTGGTGACTAGCAAATTCTCCATCATGAAGATATATTGTTCTTTTGCAGTCAGCAAGGACTCTCTGCAGGGACTCTTTGGCATCTTCAAATATCTTGTTTTTCAACTGTCATTTCTCTAATGGCTTGGGTATTTCGTGATCCTCATCTGAATCAGTCATTACATTGAAAATTTGTTTTTTAATTGCTTTATAAATGAAAGGGATATTTAATTCAAAGGAATGTACAGGAATTGCCACTACTTGGTAGATATTATTTCTAAAATAGGTTCATGTGAAATAGCTGTCCTGGTCTTACCTATTAAAGGTATCTGTGCCAGGACCCAAGGTGGTAAAATGCAGAAGAAGAATAAGAAGTCATGCCTATAGATTGGTTTTATAAAATATTTGAAACATTTGTAATCTTGAGGAGATTTGCAATCTCCACCTTCCTTCTGTTGTCACCATGATATAAGTAAGCCTGGCTAGAACCTTCCCATGCCATTTAGGTCTTCCTATGCTTAGGCTTCCAGTCCTATTGAGTGGAATATCCTTGAAGTTTATTATATTTAGATTAAATATAAATTTCAGGGGGGTTAGAGGAGAGGTGGAATGTCAATATGTATGCTGTGGACCCTATGTCTCACTAAAGATGACCTCATCACCATTTCTTCTTTACTTAAAATAGTAAGGTTATTAATTGGTACAATAGCTAATTCCTTGTTATATTAAAAATGCTTTTTTTGTTGTTGTTTGGCATTGCACTTGATTTGATGGTGTTCATGTAAAAAAGAGAGAAAAGATTTACCTTTTGGAGAGAGCAAGCATCTAAATGTAGAAAAGGAACCTTTGAAAGACTTCTGGTTTCAGAACCACACACTTCTACCTATGTGTCCCACTAAGAACAGCTAAAATCCTACCCCAGGACATTGTATATACAACAAACATAAGACTCGGAACGGTAGAGAGGAAACGGCAGCCTGCTAGGGACCTCAGGACTGTGAAAGGTCATATCCCTGAGTTCCTTCAGTTTTTTTTTTTTTTTGCCTCATATGTGCTGGACTGCATTCTGGAGAAGTCAGTAACCCACAAATGTCAATGAGCACAGACAAGAAAATTTCCAAGAAAATCTTGCTTGCCCTTAAAGGGCCAAGAAAGGGGTAGCTTAGAAAGTCAGAGAATTTTAGATAAAAACCCAGCCAAACACCACAGAAAAACCACAGCCCCACTCCCAGTGTCAGCTCCTTAGTGGGAAAACTGACCTCCCCCCTGCCCCAGCGGTAATGAGGTATCCCAGTCCTAAGTTTTGATATTGGATTCCTGTTATGAAAAATACAACAATGGAGGAAACACGGCGAAGAATAATCAGGACCTCTCTGTGCTATTTTTGCAACATTCTGTGGATTAATCAATTAATTAAATTTTTAATTGATATATAATTGACATACAATATTATAATAGTTTCAGGTGTATAGCATAGTGATTTGACAATTCTATATATTACCCAATGCTCACCACTATAAGTGTAGTTAAACATCTGTTACCATACAGTTATCACAGTATTATTAACTATATTCCCCATGTTGTGCTTACCATGTCCATGACTTATTTATTTTAATAACTAGAAGTTTGTACCTCTTACTCCCTTTACCTATTTTGCCCATCTCCCCCTCCACTCCTTTCCTCTGGTTACCACTAGTTTATTCTTTGTATTTATGATTCTGTTTTTTTTTTAAATTTCAAAATGAAAGTTAAATTAAAAAGGCCAAGGGTTGGATGAATATTTTCTTTTTTCATCTGGGTGCTGGTCCCTTCAGTGTACATTGACCAGGTTCAGTGTCTTATAGCAAAACAGTTAGAACAAATAGTTGCTTGACTATTTAATTCTGGTACAATGTCCTTAAGTAGTAGGTTTGAAGGGCTGCCATTTAGAACTGGAAAAATTCCATTTTAAATGGAAAATTTAAGGGAAACTTAGTTGATCCTAGGAAAATTAGGTTATGTTTATAAGCAAAAGCATCTAAAAGAGAAGACTATCAAGAGCAAACATAGGAAGCCAAAGAAACACTTTTATAACAAGACTTCACTCATTTCAAGAAAAATTAATAATGTTTCCCTTTCTTTATTAATTTCAATATAATTTAAAACAAAATTTAAGTAAGAACAAGGACTGCTGAGAGGGACATTAACGAAGGGAGCTCTGTTTTCAACCTACAGAAAATATTTACTTAGCACCTACTTACTACTCTAGGATACATCAAGCAACCAAAATAGGTAAGGTTCCTGTGCCCATGGATATTAGGAATGCTCACATCTAGGGTGCAGCCTGAAACCTTCTAGAAGCAAAGTAATGTGACAATGTTGGATGGAATCTAGGGTTTCTAGTCTGAAATGGAACAAAACATAATAACCATGAATACCTATGAAGGCTATAAGGTGGACAGTGGATTAGACTTGCCGTTTCTAATTAGAATTATGGAAAATAGCAAGGAAGTTTTCTAGCCACCAGAATTGTTCATAAAGAAACAGATTGCCTTAAGAACTGTTTGTCACCCTTTCATTATACATTTTTGAGCAAGAGAGGAATCACATTTTGTAAAGACTGTGGTTCAGAAGGATATGTAATGAGTGAAAATAGGACATGAAATATCAGTCACAGTTCTGGGTGAACAGTGCGGCATTGAGCTTACATTGTCAGAACACAGCCAGATGTCTGAGACCATTTTGACTTTTTCTGCTAGGGCTGCCAGGTGTAACACAGGAGGCAGGTCAATTTGACTCTTGGATTGATAGCAAACAATTTTTTAGTATATATAAATCCCATTGACTATTTGCCTTGTAATTACACTTGCTCAATCTGGAAACCCTAGTTGCATTGCACTCGTATCTCAGCCTCTGTTCTTTTGCTTCTATAGTTAGCATCTGAAGCTCCTCAGGAAAAGAAAAAAAAGAAGGCCAGAGGGTTGCTGGAGTCCAGTTGCCCTCAGTACAGAGAGCCGGCAGTGCTTGAGAGTTGACTTCCTGCCAGAGGAGTCTTAGCCAACCACCAAATAGTACAGGAAACACGACAGCCTAGCTCTCTCACCTTCTGTGGAGATATGTCTGAAGTGTTACTCATGTACCAGAGCTCCCCAAAGGATCAGGTTCAGGCTGGGGCTTTTTCAGAAGTTGCACCTTTGTTTGGTTCCTTCCTCTTACCTCTTTTGCTTCTCCAATTCCTTACAGGATTCCTGTGGAAGCAATTACTTAATAAATGATGGGCATATGTTCCTATCATTAGGGACCACTTCTGGGGAATCCAGCAATGACAGTCCTGAAATAAGAGGTGTGAGTATACATTTGGTCTTGAATAATTTGTCTCCATGATAAAATATGCTGTCTAAATAGAATGAATACTAGAAATTCCTTCCTCAAATTATTGTTTGATACTAGTAGATATGTCTTTGAGTAAAACCTGAGAATCCAACACTGTCATCTATAAAAGGAAGGTCTTTGATAGTTAAAAGTATCATATCCAAGAGAAGAGCCAAGAATCTTAAACAGATCATCTACTGAAGAGTAGGGCCTGGCCTTTCATCCCTTGCAAGGACTCACCCACAGATTGTACACCCAGGAGACACTGGAGGCTCTGACTAGGGGAACCTGGCCCCTTTTCTAGGGACCCCTAAATTTAGTATATACCAAACTTGAGGTATGCAATCAGAACTTTGTGGATGAGGGGTCAGTGAAACGCCAAAAATCCTCGTCTAGTAAAATATCTTTGTAAAATTATCTTTTTATGGGGTATGTTAACATACTCTTTGTTCTTTGTTTGCTTTTTCTGGTCTCGTTACAAAATGAGTTCCAGGAAACTTTTATAATCTGTCTCTCACATACACTCTCAACCTCTTACTGATGCTTAGCTGTGCTTGCACAGATTGGAAAAAAATTAGATCTAGAAAAATGTAGCATCCCTAGGAAACAGTAAATTACTGAGTTTCCATTTATTGAATACCAACAAAATACCAAATACTTTATTATTTAGTGTATGTTATTTCATTTATTATTCTTGTATACATTTTATAGAATGGGAAATAAAGACTTCAGGAAATAAAGAACTTACCCGAATTCATTTAACATGTAACCCTTGCACAAAATTGTCCACCTAAAAAAGAAATCACAGAAATGTGCTCTAAAAATAAAAGAATATTTATTCAGTTCCCACTGGTGGTCCCAGCTTCACTTTCCATGATTTATTTGTTGTATACAAAGCTTGCATGTGTGCAGTCAGTATTTCAATGAACATCTATAATGTATGCAGTACTACAGAGGAAATAAGAGAAAAGTAAGGCTTACAGGGATAGAAGACTTCTGCCGATAAAACAGAGCAAAAAGATAACACAGTCTCTCTGCTTTGGATGTAAAGAGAATTGCCCCCATACAAGTAAAACTGGGTTTGTTTTTGGATGAATATATTTGTTACTTCAACAAAGACATCATCAAGCATAAACTGGAATGAAACACCCTCTATGCTCTGAGATTGCACAGTTCTGGCATATTGTCTAAGCTATCACTGCACTGATGATGTTACCTTTTAATATCCAGCCATACAGTGAGACACACCCATGCAGTATCCCAACAAATTTCTTGCTTAAGTGTTATAAAAACTTGTTTACCCTTCAAAAATTTTTTTCCATTTTTGCTTTCCACTCTCAAGATTGCACCAAGTGGATGACTGACCTACTTTTGCTGCAGTGTTTGATTTGCTTTTAATTATAGCAATTACAGTGCCCTAATCACTGGCATCGTCCCCAGGATGTTGGGTTTTTTCTTAATGTTATTGTTACTCAGATTACACAGCTTTGGCGCCAGCATGAAGCCTGCTAATGATCTAGGGATGGTGCTAGTGGTCTTAGGGATGCGTTAGAGGTCAGTGAGAGCCTGTTTTCAAGATTTCTCCATTGGCTCCAGGGCTGACCTCATTGTTGAAAGCTGCCCCTTGGCAAGGCCCTGGGAAATCTGAGTTGCCCTGATAATGTCCTCGAAAAAGAAGGATTCTTTTAGGAGACCCAGCAGAGTAGCCACTTGAGTTCTACAGAATAGAGTTTTCAGAGTGAAATTAAATTTTTCCCAGAAAAAAAAAACTGTTTTCTAGATGTCTTGTTCTATTTCTTTCCCCTCCCTTCCCATCTTCCTATTCTTAATCCCTGTCTTAGTCATTTTAGAGAGCTGTAACAAATATGCCACAGATTGGGTGGCTTAAACAATGAACATGTATTTTTCACAGTTTCAGAGGCTGTGAAGTGCACGATCAAGGTGCTGCCAGGTTTGGTGTCTGGCGAGGCCTTCTCCCTGGTTAGCAGACAGTTCTCCTCTTTTTGTAACCTCACTTGAAAGAGAGCAGTGAGACAGTAAGCAAAGTCTCTGTCTCTTCTTATTAGGTCATTCATGCCATTGTGAGGGTTCCATCTTCATGACCTAATTGCTTTCCACAGGCTCTATCTCTAAATGCCATCAATTTGGGGATTATGATTTCAACATATGAATTTTGAGAGAACAGAAACATTCAGTTCATAACAATCTCCAAATTCAAAACATCTATTGAGTAACCTGTATAGAATTGCTAGCAGTAATAATGATAGGTAGATTTATGGAGACTAACTATATGCAACTATTTTACCTTCCCATCAACCCCAAGAGGTAGGCATTCTTATCATCCCTGTTTTTAAGATAGGAAACCTGCCTCAGAGACAGGATAGGTAACCTTTCTGCATTGCAGTGCTGGATTTCAATTCAGGTGATCTGTGACCCCTCCAGTGAACTCTTCTCATGCCAGGATGCAGTAGGGGCACCCATCAGTGTAAAGAGACATGTTAGGGGAAGCTTCATCCTCATGAGGCTCAGGGGAGGCTGGGAGTCTGACATAACAAATCTTTACCACTCATTGGGAAACCAGCCTCAAGTTAATTAAATTGATAGTATAGAAAAAAGGGTGGCAATTAATGCTTTTTATTCTTCTGGTTTGATGAAATGTATACAGTCAAATCTAATTAATTTTCATCTTCACAATGGTGGAGTGATGAGTCAGCTGGCAAGGTGTAGAATTATAGGATGATCAGATGCTCCTTATAGAAAGGCTGAGCACAGAGCCCTACCTAACTCAACTCATTTTTTAAGCCTCCCTCTGTATATGAAAGCACTAATTTACTTAGAGATTGTTGATATACTAATTACAATCACACTCACCTACGCATTAGAGTAACTCCTCCAAGGAATTATTCCATCCTTTTAAATCTGCACTAATTGCAGGTCTGTTTTTAAAGTACAGCAGAGTGATAAAGAATAAGACAGACTCTTCAGATTACTGACTCTGTAATTTTAGACAAGTTACTTAGCCTATGTGAGTCTCAGTTTCTTAAGCTGTAAAATGGGGATAATCATATTCTTCCCTGGTCTGAAGATGAGGAAGAAATGACAGCCAACTCCCCAAAAGTTCTACAGTGAGTTTACAGTATAAGTTTCTGGTCCATATTTTTGCATTTAACCAATCTGGATTTTGACTTTCTGCTAATTTCAACTGATCTCCTTTCAGTCAACACAACCAGAACAGGATTTTTCATTTCTTGTTTTTTGGGACTAGCAGTGCAGTTTTATTTCTATGGAAATCTAATGTGAAGTGATTTTCATGGCATGCTATTGAAGCTAGTTTAACTGTAAAATGGTGAAATTGGTTTCAGAAATAAGACTGGAGACTTCTTTGCATATCAGTAAATATAGAGTAATGTGTCTCCCATGACATCAATTAATCTAATTTTAAGGAGGCTATAAAGAGCTTTGTGTCTTTATCCAGACATCTTTTGTTCTTTGATGTATGGAAGAGAATTTTCTTGCCTTTTGGTATTTCAAGGAAACAGTCCTTAGTTTTTACTAAGTGGCTCTTTTCACCATCTACTCTATGAAGCACAGAGACTTGTCAGACAGGTGCTCAAGGTTGTTTTACAATCCAAATGAAGGTAAAGCATAGTGACATTTCCAGAAGAGGTAAGGCAAAGTTCAGAGAGATTCAAATATGAGAGGACTCAATCTGGCTGAGGGGACGAGGGAAAATCTAGTGGAGAAGGTTTATTTGAAGTAAAACTGGAAGATCAAGAAGGGTCTTAGTAGCCTGAAAGCAAAAGGCAGGAAATCCCAGAAGGAAGTCTTTATCAGCAAGACACAAATGTGGGAAACTCTGGCAAATACTCAGCCATCAGAGAAAAGTACAAGTTTTTTGCAGCAGAGGGAAGCTGCAGTGCAGAATAGGAGATTCAACTTGTAAGAAATGTTGATTGAGCCACTGACAGATTTTGAGAACTGCCATTCATTGGAGGAAATGTTTTTTGTGGCCCAAGAATTGTGAGCAATAGAGCTTTGTTTTGCTCTCCGTGAGCTTCAAGTCCCCAGATATTAGGATTCCTGGGAGGATATAAGAGCATCACCTATTTTGATTTGTCAGCTGGGGGACAGCTAAGCTGACCCCCAAGGATGTTAGGAAGGAGACAGATGAAGTGGATGAAACAGGTCAGATCAGATGGAGCAGAATGTGAAAAAGTAGGAGAGAACTTGGTGATTTGAAGAGGTGAAAAAGGTTTGGTTTTCTTAAAAAAAAAATGAGGCAATTTATTAATGTAGCATCACTTGTTCTAATGCTTCTTGTTGGCAGTTGGAAGAGATCTGGGCTGGCAACATTGTTTGAGATACTTTAACAAATGGAAGTTGCAAGCAAGAAGGGAATAAGATCCTCCCAGTGAAGATGTGGTTAATGAGATGCAGGCCTAGGGCATCTGTGAGAAACCAATGCTGGAGAGACCAGTGTGGTTAGAGAAAATCTACAAAGCAGGAGTTGGGTAAAGACAGTCCACTGGCACTCTTTACCTTCTCTTCACCTTCTTCCAGTGAAAGAACTTAGAGAAGGTGAAAGCGGAAACAATCTAAAATATTCCCCAGAGGCTTACAAGTAAGGATGTCGAGATGCACCAATGTAGCACATGGATGGCTGCAGGAAATAGAGGCTATCTTCCTCCTGCTGACACTACTGGTGAACAATTTGTGAAGCCATGGGTGTTGGAGGCAGTGACAGTGGCTGGAATCAGCATTCCAGTGTGCAGTCACCAGCTTTGTACATTCCTAGAGGCAAGGGTGAAGGACACAAGTGCGGCGGCTGCACCTTCCTTTTCTCAAAGATCACTGCTTTGGTGAAGTACCCTCAAACTCTGTATCCCAGTGGAAGACCACTGACTTCTGTTTTTTAGTCCATTTTCTAGTCCATCTGTGATTTTTGTTAAGTAACTAATATCTTGGATTAAAATCTTTTTTTTTTTTTTCTCAAAATGCCTATACTTTCTGTCTTCTTGCATGGAACTGGGACTGATAAAGGAATTTTGAGGCAGCCAAGAGAAGAGGGTATGAACTACAGTATCACATATCACCAAGAGCTAATAAAAGTAAGAAGCAGGGGTGCCTGATGGCTCAATCATTTGAGCATCTGACTCTTGATTTCGACTCAGGTAACAGTCTCAGGGTTTATGAGTTCTAGCCCCACGATGGGCTCTGTGCTGACAGTGGGAAACTGCTTGGGATTCTTTCTCTCCCCCTCATGCATGCTCTCTCTCCCTCACTCATGGGCTCTCTTTATCACTCTCTCTCTCAAAATAAATAAATAAACATTTTTTTAAGTAAGAAGCAAAAGATTTTTACTATATTTGCAAGTTCTGTTCTATCAAAGAGGCTCCAGTGGTGCCATAGGTCAGGAAGCAAGGCCACCTGGACAGGTGCCTGCCCTTTGACAGGCTGACAATTTGGTGCTTCTTCAGTGTTCCTCAATTAACAATGTTTTTTTCTTTTTCTATTAATAGATATTAATTCATATATCAGCTATCACCTAGGTCTGTTTATTGGACTCATCCAAAACAAAACTCTTTTTGTATGATAGCATTTTAATAGATGAAATAATTAATGAAGGCTGTGTTGGGGAAGATAGAGAAGGTTAATGCTGCATGAAGATTTCACATGGGGACGTTTTGTGTAGACATACTTCCTTTCCAAGGTTCTTTGTTTCAGCACCATGGCTACTATGTCTGCTCTGCTTTTCTCCTGCCTCAGTTCTCAAACCATAAAGCCCCTGACTCTTCCTTTCCAGATTGTTCCTCTTCCTTTTCAAAATCTGTCTTTATTTCATTCAGAGCAATTTTGCATTGTGGAAGCATCAGTCTCCAAGCTTGCATACATCCACCTTAAGTTAATGCTTGTAAGTATGCTTAATTTGCTCCAACTAATTCAAGTTTCCAGGATCAGTTCTCCCTAGATGCCAGTAGACCATTGTAGAAATCAATGAAAAAAGTTTGCCTGTTACGTGTTCAAATCCACATAAAGATTTATTACATTCACTGAAAAGGCATAGAAACAATATGCATTTCATTGGTTACATAAGAAGACTCCAGTAAGTACTTATATTAATTGGTATATTTCTAATTTTTGATCATGATTTTTAGTGCTTTCTTATAAGTAGGTAATGGAGAAAAAGTGAAACTTGTTAGGACACAGAGTTCAAAGAATAAAGAAGCTAGGTTTTGCATGGGTCATCTGTAAGAATGGTGAAGTTATCTAGGTTAATAGCATAGCTGTGGTTGGAAAGGAGGGTAGTGGACCAAGGGTTAATTTGTTTAATGTATAAGTGAAAGAACCAGGGGGAGGTATGGATGGCAAGAATTTGGAGAGATGGATGATAGCAGAAGAGAGTTTTTACATGACTATGGAGGAGTACTCTGAAAATTACATTGGGGAGGAAGAAAAATCTTCATGATACTTACATTTGGGGAAATAAAGATAGTGTCTAGGTTATCAATCAATGTATAAAAGAACAAGAATCAGGACTTGTTTAGGAAGCTAGATTAGTGGTCCAGAAAAGAAACAATGAGGGATTTATGCATGTCAGTAAGAGGATTTGAGCAGGGGACGTCCTATGTGCTAAATTCTGTGTCAGGCATGCTATTATCATGTGGCAGTGAGTATTGAAAAGGAGTTCAGGATAAGGTGGACTGTGTACAGTTACAAACTCTGAAATTTCATACCAGAGCACAACACAAGTTGAATGTAAGTTTATGCAAAGCCCCATGGTGGTCAGAAGGAGTCTTCTCTATGATGTGTATCTGGGCCAGAATGCCTCCATTTTGTGATACTACCATCTTATTGCTTTCTTCCAAGTGAAGGCATAGGGAAAAAAAAGAAATAATATAAGAAAAATAGGGAGAAACAAAAG
The DNA here is from genome assembly GCA_030068075.1 of Paguma larvata. NCBI lineage: Eukaryota > Metazoa > Chordata > Mammalia > Carnivora > Viverridae > Paguma > Paguma larvata. The sequence goes on from CM057827.1 coordinate 117,856,590, forward strand.
AAAATAGCTAACTACAGAGTGTGGCAAACAATGGAGTGAAAGGGATAGGGCTGGGACAGAGACATCTTTGAAAATATTTTTAATATAATTTTGACTTTTGAAATATGTATATATGTGTATGTATATGTGTGTATGTGTATGGGTATATATATGTTCATCCATAAATATATAAAATCTCTAAAAAGCTAAATCAAAGAAAAAAAATAAGCCCTAATACTGAACACAAACAGAAACAAATAAATCTAAATATATAAAATTGATAGCAAAGATGTAGAGAAAATTATCAGTTTATGTAATCCTTAATACCATTCTCTGATTGAACATATTTTGTAAGGTATATTCTATAGACAATAAGAACTAAAAATAATTTTTAAAACTCATTTGGTAGTTTTATTGTTAGTAATATTATTGGTGTTATGATTTTGAAATTTTTAATGAATATTATAGGATAAAGCAAATGAATAAAAGTGTTAGCATTATTAGGAACCAAGATTTTAAGGCTAAACTTTAAAAAATTTAAACAAACAAAGAAGGTAAGAAAAATTGGAAATAGCAGTATGAACTCCCAGTCGCTTCTTTTAAAGAATATCTCCTAGTTCTGTCCACTGAAAGGGCCCAGAAGCAATGGTGTGCCAGTAGTAGTGAATCTGCACAGTATCTAGATTTCCCAAATAGAAGCAACTAGGCCTCCTTTGTGAAATGCTGAGTGAAGGTTGGGGGAGGAAAAGAATGAGTCTGAAGTATCATGTTGAGCCAGAAAGCAAGCTAGGACAGAAAGACTCATCAAGTAACGTCAGAGGATGTGAGCACCAATTTGAAAGAACTCATGCAGCAGGAATTGGGACAATTTAAACATCGAAAAGATTAACTAATGTAATTGATAGCACTATCTTATGGCTGGTAAATAGTATTTTCCATGAGGGCTGTGTGTATATAAGTGTGTGTACGTGCATGTGAGATTGTGTGTGTGTTCATGTGTGTGTTCTCACATGCTCTGTGCTCCTAATACAATTTAACTGAAAGTCTTTCTTCAGAGATGAAGGGTCTAATTTTCTTTCCCTTGAATCTAGATCAGTGTTTGTGGCTACTTGGACCTGGAAAACACGAGAGACTTCTGAAGCTAAGTCATAAAAAAGATAAAGCTTAAAGCCTGCCTCTCTCCCTTTCCTTCCTAATGCTTCCCCTTGACACTACACTGCGAGAAAGCCAAAACAGTCATATTCAGAGAGACCACCTGAGGAGGACTGTGTGGAAGGAATTGAGGCCCTTAGCCGACAGCTAGGATCAACAGTCAGACATGTGAGTGAATGACCCTTCAGATCATTCCTGCTCCTATCCTTCGATTTTCCAGCAGAGACATACAGAGACAAGCCATTCCTTTTGTGCTCTGTTCAGAGTCCTGACCCATATAATCAGTGAGAACAATAAATGGTTATTTCATGCCACTACCTTCTGATATAATTTTTATTTATTTATTTTTATTAATTTAAAAAATTAGGATAAAATATACATAACATAAGATTTATCATCTTAACTATTTTTAAGTGTACATTTCATTGGCATTAAGTATATTTACATTTAATAAAATATGCTGTTTTAATTCAGAATGCTATTCCAAAAAAAATAAAAATAGGGAATCTCTTCCTTATAAAAGAATACCAACTAATAAATGCAAAAATAATAATAGAATGTGAAAATAACCATTTTTGCAAATCCAAATATAAAAACTGATTTGAGCAAGAGTGATCAATGCATGCTCAAACTGTTATGTGAAAGATTTTTGGGGACCAGTATATATCTAATGCTAACAAAATATTACCCTTCCAAATTGGAAGACATAGTGTTAAAGCTGACAGATCTAGCAGTTACCACCTTAACTAAAAGATCACAGTTAGCATTACCTATGGTAGGCAACCTGGCATTAAGTACTTTCTGATGTACCTGTGTACCTGGGTAGTATTTTTGCTAAAATGTTTAATCCAGAAGTATCACATCTCTAGACATAACTTAGAATTCATAGAGAAAATCAAGGAGACAAAAACATACCAAATGACACCATGAGGAATCATGCAAATCCAGAATGTGGAACAGTCTACAAGTCTCCTGGACGTTCAGAAAGTTCAGGAAGGTTCTAGATTCTAGGTTCTAAAAAACTAAAGAGGTTTAACAGTTTGATGTATGCATGACCTTTGATTGGATCCTTCCTATGAAGTAGGGGAAAAAATTAACTATAAAACAAATTTTGTATATAATTTGGAAAATTTGAATATGGAATGTGTATTAAATTATATTAGAGAATCACAATATTCTTACAGGCTAAGACATATTTGGAGCTCAAATATTGGAATACTTACAACATAATTTCAAATGAGTTTGAACATACACCTCAAATGTACATATATTTAGAGATAAAGCAAATATAGCAAGATGTTAACAAGTGTTGAATTTAGATGAAGGGTACATTGGCTTTTTTATATCCTTCTTCCAACTCCTTTGTATATCTGGAAAATTTTATAATAAATTATTGGAGAAAATAATAATAAATCCAGGAGTATTGAACAATTCCAACTTGTGTGGGAGACATTCTACTTATTTGCTGGATCTGAAGGCCTACTCTTCATACTGAAGTCTATTTGAATACACGTTTTCTGTATCTTGTGAGATGCCCCACTATATATTTGTCTTAGACTCTAGTACTAAGGGTTTTCAGGAGATAGGATTTTATACTAGTTCTCTCTATCTCTGAAAGAGAGTCTTGGGATACATTTGATTGAATTTCTTTTCATTTGACCCTATTATCTGGTAATTTCCACATTCGGTCTACTTTCTGTTTATTTTCTCTCTACCACAATAAAACAAATCACTATCCTTGTTTGTTTATGTAGTTTACATTGTTCTAATTATGATAACATAACAGTACAATATAATCTCTGGAAACTGCTGTTAATATCTGATTCTAGGGATTGAATTCAGCTTCTTAATTTTAGGATCAATTTGTTCTCTCTTTTCTGTATACTCTTTTAAACCTAAGAATAATTTCAGGAGCCTTGTTAAAATTCAAATTCTGGGTCCTACACCCAAAGTTCTGGTTTGATAGGTCTGAGTTCAGAGGTTGAGGTCTGCATTTTTAACCAGCAGTCAGGTGATCCTGAAGGCACCTGCACTTTAAAAAGTACTACAGTATTTTAGTTTGAGAGAGAGTGCATAAAAAAGAGGAAAAACCTAAACAAGGTCTGTGCTGGTAAGCTGGTTCACAGGGGACCATGCTGAGGGTTGAAACCCATGAGGCCAGGAGAGGAGTACAAGACGTAGCACTTGCTGGTTTGGAGGTTTTTGTCATGATGATGATGAGTGGATTGGGGCCAATGTTGGATAGGTGTTGGCTGTGGCTATAGAAGGGATTTTCAGAATATATTACTTGGGTTTGGGGCAGGGTTCCGTGACTGCAAGGCAGTTGCTTGGGCAGTGTGTAGACTATCCCTACCCCAGAAAGAAAGGAACCTCCCTCTGATTTCAGTGCATTTGGACAGGCGCCTTCACAAACAACATTCCTTTAAGCCCTATTGCAATTTATTCAAATAGGAAGGTGTTATTATTTTTCCCACTTGTAAATGAAAATAGGTTCAGAGACTTTAAATAACATTTTCAGGGTCATGGCAAGTGATGGGTTTTATACTCATTAACACTTCCCACTGTGCCATGTTATTCCAGAGTAGAAACTCTAAACTGAAAAGCTTGGATGTCTGTTTGTGAGGCACTAGGTATAGCTGTTAGAACCCAGACAGACCTGGATCCTTTGATTTCCTCGTTGAAAACAGGATGAAGTATCATATCTCCTTCACATCGTCATTGTGAAGATAAAATAAAACAATGCTCATGAAGCTTTGATATAGTTTCTAGGATATTTTAAATATTCAGTAAATATTAATTATTGTGTTATGTAGTTAGGAAATCTGGTGGTGGCGGCAGGAGGTGTGGAGAATAAGGTAAACCCTCCCTTCGTTCTTTCTTTATCATTTAAAAACTGAGACTTAAAAGAAGTGGAAATAGAAACATACTGACAAGTCTGGTATCTAGCAATACTTTGAAAATAGTGTTCAATGTAAAGAAAAACTTGCATACGGGCCTGATCCTTCCATCATGTCTATGAAATGTAGGGCACCTGTAAGCTGCCTTTGCCCCCTTCTGAGCCTCCCAGGAGCATCTTGTTAAGTGCTTGTCATGCAACAGGCCCTCAGCGCAGTGACCTGTGAGCTGGCTAAAGTCAATACAATGAAAAGTGTTTTGAGATTTATCTGCATTGCTGTCTCATTTTACATCTTCTCCCCTCCTGTTTTATTCTCTTTCACACAGCCTCATTTTGACTCCTTTTACACCTCTCTGCTATTTACTCTGCTGAAACTAATTTTTACTTCCATTTTTATGCCCTTATTTAAAAATTGTCCCCAAACTCTAGCCCTGACAGACAGATAAATCTGATTATATAACGATGTTAAAATTACATTTGACTTCATTTAAGTCTGTGTGTGAAAAATAAATGAGGACCAAATGAAGGACATATTCCTAATTTGTAGTTGCTTCATTTGAGAAAACAAATAAACACAGTTACTAATTTGGAAAGTTGGATCCTAAGGAAAAAATCCAAGTGACTTCTCGAAGATTCAATAAGTGACATCATTTATAGCCAGTTAAAGCAGGAGTTCAATGTGTCTTTGTAAATCTGTATTAATAAAATCAATAGCACTTCACATAAGTATATTTTTAGTTTGATACTCATGTAACTTAACAATACTGTGTCCTTTTTACTTTTATTACTTCATTTTAGACTCTGTGCTTTGCTGTCATTAACGTACATTAGTTACTATGGCAATGACAGCATAAAAGATGTGGAAGGCACACAGTGATACCCAAGGCTACAAATGAGACCCGATTTATATGCCAGATGAACACTAGAGCATAGGATATGAAATAATTAAGGAAATGACTTCTATAAATTCCCTTTGTAAATATTGTGGGTTTTCTGCTTGATTATCTGATAAATAAATTTAAATTAGACCATTGTTATTCAGTGCTCATTGCATAAAGTAACATCCCTGAATGTTTTCTATTTGATTGTGACACCACCCTCCTTCGATGCAGCATTTTTTTTTTTTTTGTAACCTTCCCCATCTTTTCTGATGACATTCTGAAAGATTATCTTTTGGGCTGAGATTTATTGTTGTTCATTCAAGCAAATGCTACATGCTTGTAGGTCAAAGACATTCACATGGATTTTATGGCATAGAAAATGTTAGTTTGATCGTTATTGCAGTGGTTGTGATTAACAGTTTGATAGTGAAATCGGTAGAAAGAATCCACTATATGGAATGGTGAAGCAGGGAAAGTTAAATTAGCAGCAAGATCAGATTATTTTTCTCCTTGAGGAACACTTAACCATCCACTCCATTGTTTGCCACCCTGCACGCAAGGAAGGACCAAATCAGAGAAAGAGAAAAAATGCTATTTCAAATTACGTGTTCCTCCTTGTCTCTTTCTCCACTTCTGTCATGATGTGTAAGGCATGCAGCAACGTATCATCACTGACGGTGGGGATATTTTCTTTTTACACAGCCGAGCCATGCAATTTCCCATCAACACACACAGACTGAGACCAGTACACATTGTACTGAAATGTTCAGAATTGTACATTTTTTTCAACTGTGTTCAATTCTCTTGGTTGGTCTTCATTCTTGAGTCTGCTTACATCCCTATCAAATGGATGGATTTTCCTATCTAATGTATTTCAGGTATCACAACACCTATTGTTGTACATGTCCATTTGTCAGTAATTAGGAACACTTTTCAGAGAAGACACACATGTATATAGGACCATTTTTACTAGCCATGAATGCCTGAGGAAGAAGTGAGATGGCAAGAAACTTTGAAGAACCACAGGTGCCAAATTTCTAATTAGAACAAGAACAATTTCAGGAGTAAAAGTGTTCAGGGCACAAGAATTGGATAAAACAGATGTCGTTCCAAAACAGGTAGAAAATAATTCAGATAACAGTCACTGATATAGAATCTTCTACATTTAAAATTCTCTAGTAGTGATGTAAAGTTAGAAGAGATAGGAAATGTTACATTGATGGTTAGAATAATATGAGAGACAATGAACCATGATTATGTTTAGAAGAGAAAAAATCAATAGTCTACAAGGCAGGTGGAATGTGCCTGTTCAAAACCAAGGGCATGTAGTTTTTGTCTGAAAAAAAAAAACTTTCTATAGTTATAATACCACTCCTGAGATGTAGAGCATGTACCCTCAGCTCTTAAAATACAATATCCATCCCTTGAGCTAAAAGGAACATTTATTTTATTTCATTTATTAAGTTATTTTATTCTCTTTATGCATTTCCATTTAGAATCTGTGTACGTGAACATCAAAATAGCTTGGTTTCACTTGTGTAGGTGCTTGAGGAGTTCTCTTCCAACCTTGAGCCCTCAAAGAATTTCAAGGACCATAGATTTTAGCTTATGTCAACATAGACCAATCATTCATAGAAGTTTTATCAGGAGATGTCCCATCCCAACAGCAGATGGCAAATTATATCTGGTTACCAGCTCTCTTCCTAACCAGTTTTTTATGTGGCTAGCGATACTTCAGCTTAATTGATTCATATGAGATGCGTGATGTTTGTATATGTGAAAGCCAGCATTTTCTTCTGATACTGATATTTGACCAGTAGAGTCATGATAGCCTCAAAATTGAGACAGGACTTCCTAAAACCAAAGATCCTGCTAACGAAAATCTCCATTTTAGTTGCCTTTGAGGATAGTAATGGTTACTTGTAATTATTTAAATTGAATGATATAGATGCTTTGGCTTTGCTTAGTGACCATCGCCCCAAAACAATAAATGAATAAATACATGAAACATTGTCCAAACAGGTGGCACTCTCAACATGTGCTGAGTTGGATGTCATTTTATCAATGAACTTTTTTGTAAGTTCTTCAAGGAACTTGTTCAATGCTACTTCTGACAATTTCCCCAAAAATCATTAAGTACTTCAGTGACATGTGGAAACCATCTGCTGTAGTAGAAAGAGCTTTGGGTTTGGAGTCAGATTCAACATTCATCTTCTTTCACTAAGAACCTCACCCTAGGCAAGCCAGTTCTTTTCAGAGCCTTATCTTCTGGTAAACTGTCTGTGATAATTTTTGTCCTGCCTATCTCACAATATTTGTGAGAACAAAAGGGCTCAGCAGAGAACATGCTTTGAAAATGCGTACTTTTTAGTGGATCTGTTTATACATATTTTATATAAGAATTCATTCTGGTTATTTTTTTTTTTTCCTAGTGATTCTGTTTTTGTTCCCCAGTTTCTCTGTTCTATTCCTCCAAGAGCCCTCTAGCCAGCTCAACTGCTCTAGAAAAAAACTATAAGAGCATTTCCTCATGTGTATACTATGGAATAGTAACATGCATTATATAATTAAAAATTGACCCCCTGACCAAATATCTGAGAAATTTCATGTTAAATAAAGTTAAAAAATGTTATTTTACTGTGGGTTTTCTGTATCTCTGGTATGGCAATACATTGTGAATCTCCAAAAGGTGAGTGTAGGATATAGCATCCAAATGTTCCTGAGCTTCTTTGCTTGAGTCTCTTACTCCCCAAAAACCACTTTTCAGGAACAGATTTCTAAGGATCTCTTTTAGAGAGGTACAGCTCTCTGCCATGCCTCCAGATCATTTTACATCATAACACATGCAGAAGGGGATAATATTTGCCCAGCAGAGGTGGTGACAGAAGAATTTACTGTGGCTAGATGGCATGGACTTGGGGTTCCATAGAGCCTCATTGAGGATTGAGGGAAGCCACATTCAAGGCACACTTGCCACTCCTTCCTTTATGGCATGAATTTGCACAGGCACACTAGCTAGACAACTCTGCTCTGTCAAATTTCCCCCCATTTGAAATATAGCCACAAACCAATAACTTGAGGCTGTTGGTATGATGATATTATTTCGTCCTGACTTCCAGCCTCTCCTGGTTCTGGTGGCTTTACAATAGCCGCACTGAGGCAAGAAACTCTCACAGCTTGGCACAACTGTGGTCAAACCACGATCAAGCTTTTTACCTTCCTCCAACCTTATCAGAAAAGTTAGAGTGACGCTTTTCAAAACATAAAAGCCATGGTGACCTTTCTGCCAAACACTCATTTGCTTTCTCATTCTAACCTCTGCCATGTTGGTGTGTCCCCAGTTTCTAGAACAGTCCTGATACATTCACCCATGCTGGGCTTTTGCACTCACTCTTCCCTCAGACTAAATGCTTTGCTTTTTTTTTTCCTTTGCAGAGGAAATGCTAAGTGCTTTGCAGGGCTAAACTCTTGTCCTTCAGGGTGGCTCTCCCTGACTGCTGGCTGCAGCAAGCCCCCACTTCTGGTGTTCTCTCTCAGAGCATGAGTCAGGCCATTGCCCATTTGAACCCCTGGTTTGTCAACTTCATTACCTCTCTCCCAGGGGGCCCACTAGTCTCTTTCAGCATTGTCTTGTCAATGTTTGGCACTTTGGTGCTTGGTAAACATTTTTTTGAATGAATAAATGAATGAATGAATGAATGAATGAATGAATGAAAAGAGTGCTTGAAGATAAATCACATGCACATATTTCCCACTAGGAGCTCCCAAGCCAGCTGGGGAAACACTTATGTGCACAAATATGCTGTGAGGAGTCAGGCCTGGTAAGTGAAACTGGGACACATTAAGTGCCACAGAAGCACGGTGGTCATTGGGTAGGCAGAGATGACTGTGAAGTCTTAAAAGCATCACGAAGAAGGTGACATATGAGTTCTCAAAGAGACTACATATCTGGGAAGGTGCTCTTAGGAGTTCAAGAAAAGTGGAAAACATATTAAGTCTTCACTGAATAAATAAACTATCAAGGGGCTAGCCATATGTTTAAATATTGTCAGCATTTAAACTTATATGAATAAAAATAGATTATTAGAAAATACATTCCTTGGTATTATGTATATAACTTGAGGTCATCTGTCCTTAATCTAAAGAGAATGTTATGTTTGCCTGCTACAGAAAGACCAATACATCAACATTTATCTTTTCAAGCCATTTCTTCCCTTCCTTTTCCTTCCCTTCCCTTCCCTTCCCTTCCCTTCCCTTCCCTTCCCTTCCCTCCCCTCCCCTTCTTCCTTCCTTCCTAAAAACTATTTATATATATATTTTTTAAATTTTTTTAACGTTTATTTATTTTGAGAGACATAGAGACAGAGTATGAGCAGGGGAAGGGCAGAGAGAGAGGGAGACACAGAATCTGAAGCAGGCTCCAGGCTCTGAGCTGTCAGCACAGAGTCTGACGCGGGGCTCGAACTCACAGACCTTGAGATCATGACCTGAGCCGAAGTCGGCCGCCCAACCAACTGAGCCACCCAGGCACCCCACTAAAAACTATTTATTGAAAATCCACAGGCCGTATACGTATGATTATATTTTGGGCCAATCCACTGTGATGCATTAATCTATATGCCTGTTCTTAGGCCAACACCACACTGTCTTGAGAGTAAATCTTGAACTCTGTTAGTGTACCTTCTCTAATTTTGTTCTCCTTCATCAAATTTTTTTGGCTATTCTAAGTTCTTCACATGTTTATGTAAATTTCAGGATCAGTTTATCAATTTTTATTTAAAAAGTATCTAGTATTTTTATTAGCACTGAGTTCAATCTATAGATTAGTATGTAGAGAATTGACACATTAACAGTATTTCATCTTCGAATCTGTAAACATAACATAGCTCTCAATTTCCTTGTCTTTGATCAGTCATGTTTTATTGTTTTATAGTTTTAATGTGGATGTTTTGAACTTCTTTCATCATATTTATTATTTCACTGATTTTTCTATATTGACCTTGTATTCTGTGATCTTGCTAAATGCACTTATTATAATAGCTGTTTGTTTGTTTAGGTAAATTCATGTCTTCCCTTTCCATCTCATCTTCCAGCCTTCACTAAACCAGTCCCCAGGAGTGGCTCACCAGGCAACATTGCCACTACTCCCATTAAGAAACATTTTCAAAATGTTTTCTTGATGTGGTTACCATTCTCTGCATATGGCTGGTGTGCTGCAAACACTGTGATCACTAAAAGTAGGGCAGGTAGTGGAGGGTAGGTCTGGAGCAAAGTCCCATTTCCAGGTCTCCCCAGACTGGTGAAAGAACATCTAGAACACCTAGCTCCATGCCCAGCTCTGATAAGGGAGGGGCTCAGTAAGTGGTTGATTTAATTATTATGATTATTAAGCTTGTTCATTTGATTATTTTTGTTGTTATTATATAAAAATTGAGTTTTGGGAAATCTAAATCAGAGACAGAACATCATGTGTTTTTATCTTCTTCTTAGCCATCTCCAGAGCATTACTGCATAACTGTGGGCCCCTCTTCTAACTAGGGCCGCCCCACCGTGGGAGCAGTCAGAGAAGAGGGAAAGGCAGACAAGGCAAACAAAATAAGGGCTGCTTCTGGGTAAGCATCTTCCAAATCTGGCTTTCAAGTGAAGTATCTCTCCTGTAGTGGCTATCTACCTGCTATCTCTCTTTGGTGCTGCTGCATTTCTGCAACTGTCCCCATCTGTTGTTGGGTGTGAGAGGGGTTTTAAGAGCAAAGCCCATGAGATCGCCGCCCCCCCCCCCCACACACAATGCTGGAGAGACTTGGAATCACCGCATCCCACAGCTAGCCCTCGGGCACCCAACTTCTGTCATAGTGTGTAAGGCTTGGCCAGGTATTTATAGTCTTTCTTCCCCTAAAACAAAGCCCAACTGATTTTCCATGCTAATGTTTCAAGCAGTGAAGGCTGATGTGGTCTCCATGGTGATGATTTACGCTTGGGTCTCCTAGGAGACAATTACACGTGTGACAGACTTCAGATTCATTTTACTCTCCAAAATTGCAGTGATTTTCCTTTTACACTGAACCATGCCCAGAATTCGTAAGTTAAAATTTAATTTTTTCTAACAATTTTTTCCCATGGAGTAAAAAAGATGAATATTCCAAAGAGGAAAGAGAGGCCTTCAAGGTAAGAAAATGCATACTGTTTCTTGCATTATGTAATAAATAACATGAAATAGAAAGTGATGAGCCCAAGGTGAGGCATTTATGTTGAACTATGAGATCAGTTTGGTCCAGTAAATTAGGTTCTCTATTTAAATTTGGTATTGACTACAATTTGATTTGAGGCAGTTTATAACACACAGCTCTGATTGTGACTGGATTTCGGAACATGAGAGACTTCATACACAATACTTATTAACAGACTGAATTTACTAATCACCACCAAAGTTGCTGCCTTTCCAGTGTCAAAGACATGGGATTTCTTGGCCAAAGCACAGAAAAACTTCCCTCTGGCCATAAAATTCCATTTATCTGAAAAAACAGGCATAAGCCAAGCTAACAGACACAGGCCTCATAGAGTGATGTGAGTGATTCATGCAAAGTGTCAGTGCTGAGACATAAAGGTGGGAGAGTCCCAGGAGGTGGTGGCAAAGTTGTATGTGTGTATGATCAGGAAGACTTTTTGGTTTTTCCAAAAATAAGAACAAGTTCATCTCACACTCATCCACAAGAGGGCTACCTGTTATTATTCCTTGCTGCAAAATTACCGTGCAGCACTTCAGAAAGACAAGAAGGCAGGTGGTGCTGGGGCTGGTACAGAGAGGGTAAATAGCAGCCCACAGTCAACGGCTCTTCTTCTGTTTGAGTCAATACAATCCAGGACATATTTTTTAATACCTATGGTGGACCGGATGCCTTGCAAGGACATAGAATGGCTGGTTTCTTCTTTGCAGAAGGTCATCTTCTATTCAGAGAAACAAACAGAAGCCACAACTGTAATAAAATGAGGTGGCTGCTACACAAAGGCATGTTCTAAGCATTTGAGAACTCAGAGAAGGGAATGATGGATTTTGCCTGGAGGGAGGTTGATGGTAGTGTGGAAAGTCTGATGAAGGAAGAAGGATGAAGGAAGGCCTCAGAGAAAGGGTCATATTTGAACTAGCTGTCAAAGAACAAGTTTCAATTCATCCATTGCTTGAGTCCAGGAAGGTGGCTATAGGAATTGGGTTCAGACTGAGCAAAGCCTCAGTGGTGCCTAAGTGACTGCATGATAAATTGAGTATCTTGATGCTGTGTTCTGGGTTTTACTGTATCTCCTTACATGGCATTGTAACTCTAATAACCTGTCTCTTGGACTAGACTGTGAGCTCCCAGAGAGCAAAGCTTTTGTTTAAATTTCCTTTGACTAGCACACAAAATATATTCAAATTTGTTGAATACAAAATGAAATAACAAATAAATAAATGTCAATATAATTCATGAAAAAATAAGAAATGTCATTTGTTGATTTTAAGTTGGTCATTAGTTTCAATAGGTCAGGACACAAGGTTCCTGATTTTTTTCTTATCAAGACTGTTTTTGGGGTGCCTGGGTGGTTCAGTTGATTAAGCTGACAGCTCAGAGCCTGGAGCCTGCTTTGGATTCTGTGTCTCCTCTCTCTCTGCCCCTCCCCTACTCATGCTCTCTCACTTAAAAATAAATAAACATTAAAAAACAATTTCAAAAAATGCCTGTTACTTAGCGTATGAAAAAAATTTCATCATAAACTTACAGCATCTCAAGTCTGGCTAGCCATCACCCAGTGTTTTCCTTTGTTTGTTTAATAAGAAACAGAGTAACCAAAGATGGGTTGCTTGGCTCCTATGTCTGCTCTCTTAGTTGGAATTCAATTAGAGGAACTTACATTATTTTGGTAGTATATTTATGTGATCCATGAACACATGTGTACACACACACAGAAAGAGCCCACTATTCCATGCGGCTTTGACAGATTATGTGCTGATATCAATTAAAAGAGAACCAAAAGAGTATTAAGAATCCATTGCTATTTATATCACATCTCTCTTCCATTTTCTTCAGTGAATCAATTACCTGAGAAGAGGCTTAGACCTTTTAATTAGCTGAGTTATTCAATATGCTGGCACATCAACCCATACACAAATGAGAAAAAAAATGATTTAACTATTGGACCAAAGCAAAAATTAAGTAAAAACATTTTTCAGTAAACATAAAACAGACCAATTTCATAGTATTCAACTTGAATAAAAATTAACATTATGAATATAGTGTTTAAAAATATATCAGGAGATGTTGTCTGTAGTTATGCAGACAGTATTTGTGAGCTGTAGTTGGGCACTTAGGATAGTTTTCTTTTCACGAGATTACCAGAAAAGTCATTACTAAGAACAGAAGACTGAGAATATCATGCTTTAACAAATCTTTAAAATTTTGTGTCAATAAAATAATCCTAGTTCAATAAACTCAGAGTTAGAATAAAAAACTCCAGAAATAAAATTCTGATTTAAGCCTGAACGATCGTGTATATATTTTCATGGTATTTTGGAGGAAAATTGGAGAAATTATACTTTTAAGGATAAACACCAGAATTAGAACTATCAGGAAGGGAGGAAGAAGAAGAAGGAAAGAAGCGAGGAAGGGAAGGAAGAAAGAAAAAGAAATGGGAGAAAAGAGTACAATTTTAAAACTATAGAAAGGATAAAAATAACTCTGTGACTCTAGTGGCTGCTGGGCTATAAATCTGACAGGACGCTGCATAGCTGCCTTGAAGAGATTCTTCTGCCACATGTAGGGTCGTAATAAAAACTGTGTGTATATTTCTAGACTGATGATGACCACTGAAGGTACATGGTAATAGCAGAAACCATTATAACAGTATTGATGAAACAGGGTGTTGTCGAAAAAGACCACCAAACACCAAATAGAAGCAAGGCAAGATTTTATTTATGGCCAGTCCAAACCTGATCTCCTGATCTCCTGATCTTAAGGAGAAAATGCAGAGAATGGCCCCGAACAAAGGCAGCAGTGGGCTTATATGGATTTTAGCAAGTCAGAGTATTTAGTCATCATTTAGTTAACCAATTACAATTTACAGCATTTCATGGTAGCCAATTATATTGTGATGCACACACGTTAGTTTTAGTAGGAACCTATCAATTTTTAAAGTTCTGGGTCTTAAAAAGGTTCAAAATGACCAATCATAGTTAGACACCTAAGATACCATGAGGCAGTGAGTATGTGACTTTTTACATGTCAGTCTTGCCTAGGCTAGATCTTGGTAGAAGGGGGTGGGGGAGCATTTCACAACCTAAGTTATCTATTTAGCAAGCAGGTGAAGTTACAGAAGTGATATAGGGTGGTTAGTAATTTAAGCTGACCTATTACATTGAAGGTAACTCCATATTAAAAACAGTAAATAATTTATCTAAGGTTAATAAGACCAAATAGAGGTAGATTAACCCAAGGCTTGCTGATTCTCCAATTCATATTATTGTCCATTGTATAAAATAGTTCAAACTTTAGATCAGAGAATCAGTGAAGAAAAAGAGACTTTGGTTCATGTTTCTTAAAGAATAAATACCATGTGTGTCTGATCCATGTGTGTTTGGAATATCTGTATCTATTAATATGGAGTATTTTTCAAACTGCATATTCTTGGGTCCAAACTTAAGCCAGTGAATCAGAAACTGTTGATAGAGCTCAGGAAACTTCATTTTAAGTTCTCCATATGATATATACATACACTGAAGCTTGGGAACTCCTGACCTAACCAAAATAAAGAAGTCATTGAGAATCCATAATACTGAAGGTGAGCAGTGGTACATGAGGGCAGAATGGGGAGGGATGTTATGTGCCCTCTCCATTTCTTGTCAAGGATATAGTGTGCATTCTTGGGTTTGATATTATAGCTTCATCAGTTTTTACATTTTTTTTTCCTTTATAATGAGGCACATGCTGATACTCTGCCTGAAGATTTCCTTCATTTGGGGCTGTTTCCTAGCTCTGGGCCTATAGTGGGATAAAAGTAACCCAATATCACAATCTCTTAAAATTTTTTTTTAATGTTTATGTTTTATTTTTGAGAGAGAGAGTGGGGGAGGATCAGAGAGAGAAACAGAATCCAAAGCAGCCTCCAGGCTATGAGCTGTCAGCACAAAGCCTGGGCTTGAACCCACGAACTGTGAGATCATGACCCAAGAACAAATTGGATGCTTAATCGACTGAGCCACCCAGGCATCCCCCCAATATTACAATCTTTATGTGAATATTTTATGTTGTCATTTACACAAAAGATTCCTTAGCATAGCAGAAACAGCCACAACTAATTATTGAAATTAATGTTGATGATTTCATTCCAGGTATACTTATTTAGGGAGCTATATACAATTGTTCAATTAAATCTATATGCTAAATACAGTACCAGTTCTAAACAGTTGCATGAGGGCACCAAGAAGGCATTTTAGATAGCAAGAGAAACATGTAAATCTTGTATTTGAATGTTATTAACATTTAACCAAAGTCCACAGACAACTTTGGAGACCTTGTATTTTGCTTAATGTTATTTATGTGTATGTATGTTGGGGGGGGCTTGAGGGGGTGTTGGGAGAGGGACTTTTTAACAAAATCTATGTGCTTTATATTTTAAGTTTTCTAAGGCTTGTTTTTGGTTTCCTCCTTTAAGTACAATGATCTGCACTCTCTGGGCACTTAATATTTTCACTGGGCAGATGGACTTTTCTGGGAAAAGACTGAGATATTAAGAAAAAGTGGAGAATATTGAAGCAAAATCAAACTTTTTCTCTGTGGTAGCATAAATATACATTTTAGACATTTAATTCACAATTCACAATTCATTTAAACTATGTCCCAAGTAACAGTAACTCGATAACTTTGTGAAGTAGTACTGTTATTGGAACTTCCTTCAATGATGGGAATGTTCTTGATCTGTGCTGCCAATATGGGAGCCACTAGCAACATTTAACAATCAAAATGTACCTAGTGCAACAGAGGGACTAAATTTTAATTTTACTTAATGTAAATTTAAATGACTGTGGTTAATGACTGCTACATCGGCAGGTGTGACTCTCCAAAGTAGATTCATCCAAGTAGACTAGTCCAGATGTTTAAGATGTTTCCCTTTTACAACATGGCATGTTTTAAAAGTACATGTGTAATAAGTTTAGGAGTACATGGTATAAAAGTAGTTTCCTAAACAAATTTTCACGAAATAAAATTTAACATCATATAAATTAAATATAGCACAATTTACACAATGCAAGATTGAAAGCCATTTCCAACCTTGGTAAATGTACCAATGTCAAGCTGTTCTAGGATTGCCATGTTGAGCCACAGGACTTGAGTCCTGTACTACTTTGGCTAATAGTTGGTTTCTTCTAAAGTGTCCAGATGTTCCTATATTCATTAATTCTAGTAAGGGATTAATCTTGAGTCAGGAAATAAGGACTTGAATTCAGGTAAGGCAGGAAAAAAAAGCTCCAATTTTTAAATTTTCTTTGGAATTAAAATTATGTTTGGACTCTGATCTCTTTTACTGGATATAGAATTATAGCTTGACAATTCTTTTAGCGCATACAAATATATCATACCACTTTTCTTCAGGCTCCCACAGTTTCTCATAAGAAATCTGTTGTCATTCAAGTTGGTTTATTCCTATAGATAAGTTGCTATTTCTCACACTTCTCAAAAAATTTTTTTCATTGGGTTTACTTTTCAGAAGTTTGACTATTATGGGTCTTGGGGTGGATTATTTAAATTCATCCTGTTCTGATTTGTGCAGTCTCACAAATGTCAATGTGGGACGTTTTTGGCCAATATTTCTTTGAGTATTTTTTTGAACTCCTCCCTCGCCACCCAGCCTTCATCAACACTTGAGGAAGGGAATGCTTCCTCATAAGGAACAGGTGGGGTAGGAGTTTTGGCTCCACACTACACCTCTGCTGATGTCACTCTGGCTAGAATGCATATAACCACATTTACTGCTATCCATATGGCCTCCATGGGGATGAGAGAGGTGTGGTGTGGTCTTATTACTACAGGACAGTGATGGAAATCCTGAATCATCTTCTGCTATCCTCCAATCAACCACAGCTGAAAGAGGTGCTTGATACCACGATGGCTACCAATGTGACCAGTCTCCTTATATGGTCTCCACTGACATAATGGTTGGGGGGAAGGGAGGAAAGGGTCATTACTACCTATCAGGGATGAACATCCTTGTTCTCTATCAGCCTTCTCTGACACTACCCCAGTGGGGATGGGATGCTGGTCCCTTCATTATACGTGGTGAATGTGGAGGTTTAGGCTCCCCATTTGGCCTTTACTGTCCTGGATGGATGTAGGTCTACAGGGTTTAGCTGCAGTAGAGAGGCTATTGTCTAAAAGTTTTCTGTCCTGCTAGGCTACCCCTATCCTGCTGCTTTGGTTAGAGAGGGTAGCTTTCCTTGGGGATTTTTTTTTGTCTGTTCCCATTGACATTTCTAGCTCACCAACTTCTTCAGCTCTTAGTTGGGGCTGTATGAGGCAAAAAAGTAAGCCCACTCGCCACTGTGTTGTTACTTGGGTCTCCTGGTCCCTAACCACTCTTCCATTTTCTATCCACCTTTCAGAGTATTCTTATGATTGTTTCATATATAATCTCTGGTTGTACTTAGTTGTAATTAATGAAGGGACTAAGAAACTGCATGGATACTCCATCTTCTTGGAAGTGGAATAATTGGTATGATTTTTTAAAGTCTAAAAATGATCACATGGAGTTCTTGTTATGAGCCAGGCATGTTTTTGAACATTTTACATATATATGTATATATTTTATCCTCATGTTAGCTTTTGAAGCAGCTATTTTTTATTAGCCCAGTTTTCTCAAAAACAAACAAACAAACAAACAAACAAACCAAACAAAAAAAAGCTCAGTCCCAGGGAGGCTGAGTAACTCTGCAATGAAGGGTTAAGCAGGTTTAGGTACTCACACTCTGCACATTCCAGAGAAAGGACTGGTCCTTGGCCAGGTTTTAGGAGATGACCTCTGGGGCCTGATGAGAAGGGTTTTCTATGGCTGAGGCCCTGGACCAGGTTGTGTCAACGTGACCAGTTTACACTAACAATATGACTTATGTTTATTATCTGTTGTTGTATGCCTGAGGCTTTAGGCATGTTGTATCAGTTTCACTTATGAAGGTGCTAAAGATTGAGTGACTGTCAGTCTTGTGCTTGCTCTGTGACTGCTATCCAATAAAAGCCCTGGACGCCAAGGCTCGGGTGAGCTTTCTTGATTGGTAACACTGAACTGGTGTTGTCATATATCATTTTCAGGAGAATTAATCACCTTCTATGCAACTCCACATGGGGAGGATAGCTATTTACTGTGGAAATTTGTGCCTCTTTGTCCTGGACCTCATCCTATGTGCATTTCCTCTTTGCTGGCTTTACCCTGTGTCCTTCCATGGTAATAAACTATAACTTGAGTATAACAGATTCTTCTTAGCCCTGTGAGTCCATCCATCAAATTGTTGAAACTTAGAGTGGTATTGGGGGCTACCAGTGCACTCATTCAAGATTCAGCAGTGGGGAAAAAAAGATTCATCTTTCTCCAGAACCCATGCTCCTAACTACTCCCAGGGTACTCACTTCTTCCATTACATGGGCTCAGGGTTAAATCTTTACATCTACTATTGCTTCTTTCAGAGGCTGTCTGACATGTGGTATGTAATATTCATACCAAAATAACTAGTTTCATGTAAACAAATCCTTTTATCTTCACAATGATGTCTCAAACCCTTATTATTCTTGCTTATATATATATATATCTTTTCCCTTATAAAATAAAATAGTGAAGAAATTCCTTAATCTGGAAGCAAAATAAGCCTTAAAAAACCCATCATTTATGAATTTTAGGGAGGAAGACAGACTACGGACATTATCAAAATGAGAATGCTTTGAATCACCAGGACAAACCTAAGGCTTGTGGCCTGTGATAGAGTATTGACTTTCAGCATTAAACTAATTCTCCATGCCATAGATCTTAAAATTCTATTAGAAATAGACCAGAATACAGTTCATTATTGCAGTAATTTGGTTGGTAAATGCATCATCAAATCTTACATTTAGGAAAGATCATCATGATATTTAAAAAAAATTGCCATTTGTGTAATGTAAGGCTGATAAAATTTATAAAGTAGTCATAAGGTTTACTTTTGGTCCTTGAAAGGATTTTCTTGCCACTAATTTACCTTTGGGAACAGTTGTTACTCTTCCATCCCCACTTCACCCCACGAGTCCAAGAATCTGAGATATTTACATGCATACCTTTTATGTTATCTTGTGTTTGCTGAATCACAGTTCAAAACAAAGAGGGCATCATTCTGGTCCTGAATGTCAGTCTGACTCTGCTTTTTCCCTGTGGGTTTCCCTAGGGACTGCATACTTCTTAGATATCATTTCCAGTAGGATCATTGGGCTATTAAAGTTAATTAATATAATTTTATAATTAACTTTCATAATATTAATCTCTTAATTATCCTATAAGCAGTAATTATCGAGCTCATGGTTCTTCTGCTGCCACCTCCATGACTTATATGTGGAAATTAGCATTTTAACGCAAAGTTCTGCTACTTTATTGAGAACTCAGGGTCTTTGAGATAATGAAAATTGCATTTCATTAAAGGACAAGTGAGACAGTGGAACTTTTACCCCTGAAAACTCAGTCCTGGATTGGTATTTTGGTAACCTGAAAAGCCAGCAGTGGGGAAAAAAAGATTCATCTTTCTCTAGAACCCATGCTTGTAACTACTCCCAGGGTACTCCCTTCTTCAGTTACATGTTTACAGTGTTTAGTTACAGTCGGTGGTTTCCAAATCAGCATTTTAATTATTGTTCCTGAATTTTTATCCTGAATCTGTATTTTGGTCCCTCTGTCTATGACAATTTTCAGTGTATAGAATTTGAAGTTGTTAAAGGTTCAGACACCATACATCTTGCATTACATTCTACTTTCAATGATATTTATGCACTGAGGACTTTATCTGACATCAGGAGTGACAGAATGCCTCCCTGCTTCCATGCATTTATTCACTGTGTGCTGAGGGTGAAAGAGGGGTTTATCGGACTTTGAATTGCAGAAGGATAAATCCAGAATGCTCACTTTGAGTGTATCCTCTCCCCTCCTCTGAAAAGAAGAGCACCTCCTCTCCTCTACTCTGAGCCATGGGGATGGCTGGGAACATGTCGTCTTATTCTAGAGTACAGTTTGAAAAGTCCTAATGTCCACTGATTTAAGACACATTCTTCCATACTTAGTGTTGTTCTATTAAAAAGATGGTATATTGGTTCTCCATCTGATGTCTTTTGCTTTAATTCTCAGGTGGTTTATATATTGGGTGGGTAAGAAAGGACACCTTAGACACCTAAACCCAGCCTCCTCCCCTGGTCACTCAGCACTGGAGACTGTCTGTGGAGACACAACACGCAAGCAATTCCTGCACTGTGCTAATCACTGCAGCTGGGCTACACACCTGGATTCCTCAGCAAAACACTGAAATTTATTTTATGTAACATAATATTAACTAATAATAATATCGAATTGTTCTTTTATGTCATAATCTAAAAATTATTAAAATGTGTACTGATCTCTCGTACTTTTGTAACATACATCACGTTTCCAATTAGAATCTAAAATCCCAAAAGATGATAATTATGTCTTATGCCTCTTGGTATCCTCCCCAGATCTTAAAATGATGCTTTAACCATAGCAGACATTTGTTCAGTGTCGGTGATGATTTCCCACTTGGGGTTACAAGAGTAGGTGTATGGAGATCTATTAATAAATGAAATCATATTTAGATATGTGTCATCTATGTCCCAATTCACAAAGTAAATTTGTAAATTTACTTACAAATTTTCAGCCATCTCCTGTTAAAAGGTGCATGTTACCATTATCAAATCATAGTTATCAAGATAGTTTTTTGCAGCCATTCCTCTTGCAGTTCACAACCTTTCCCATCACAATTTGTAGCAGAAAGTTCAGTTGTAGTCTAGCAAAGATTAATGGTACAATTGGGAGTCCAGTTTCTATGGTATACAAAAACATAACACCCTGCTTCTTTCCACCCCTTTGCCACTTTCAACACCTCCCTGGAAGCCACCTCTCTGGATATCTGGCAATCAAGTGCCAGCCATTAGAAGCCTCCCATCCTTTTACTCTTTTTTTTCTGTTATGCCTTATTATATCCCATTCTAATTATTACCTGGAACCATATAAAATTGCCTATTTTTGATAAACAAAAACTTATTTCATAGTGTAAACTATTAGTAATTCTTCCTCTGAATTACAATGACTTACTAATTCAGATGATGCAGTGTATATGCAGAAATACTTGTTCTCTTGGGCCATCAGTTAATATATTAACTGTCATGCTGCTATTCCTGTTTCCATCAAGTAATGAGAAGTGATCACTTGTGTTGATTAGCTCTTCTTGTCTGCTATTTTTTGGTACTTATGTATCTTGTTTATGGTTCACCCTGTGTTCTTCCTTGGAAATGAAAATAAAGGGTGATCTCTGTTTATGCAGATAGTGAGAAATGAATATACTTTAAACATTTACTCCATAGATGAAAAAAAGGAAAGAAAGAAAGAAAGAAGAAAGAAAGATGTCTGTAGAGAAAAGTGCATCCATAATCTATAAAGCTATGTAAGCATGACAGAGTCAGTAAAATATACACTGTGATTTTAATAAATGTATGCCTGATAACAAGGTCCTAAACTCAGTGTTTTCAGTGCTGATGCCTGTGTCTCAGAAGCAACTTAAGTTCAAACCTTGTTTTGAGAAAGAAAGTATGATCAAAAGAGCAATTAATATATGTATAGTCAGGCCTCATTATTCACAAATTCCATATTTGCAAAACTTTCTTACTCACTAAAATTTGTCACCCCCACTTCAATACCCTCAGTGCTTTCATGATCATTTGCAGACATACATAGAACAGCAAGAACTTGGAGTCCCCCATGTACACCTTCCCAGCTGAGGTTGAAATAGATGTGACTCTGCTTTTTTGTTTCAGCTCTCATACTGCAAACAAGTGTCCTTTTTTGTGGTCTACTTAGTGTCATTTTTTGTACGTTTATGCTTTTTTTTTTTTTAATAATTTCACTGTTAAAATGGTTCCTGAGTGTAATGCTGAAGTGCTATCTAGTGTTCCCCAGGGCAAGAAAGCTGTGATGGGCCTTACAGAGAAAATCTAGATAAGCTTTGTTATCTAGCTTGAGTTATACTGCTGTGGTTCAGGAGTTTGATGTTAATGAATATACGGTATGCATTTAACAAAGTGTCTTTATTTTTTTAGAGTTTACTTATTTATTTTGGGAGAGAGTGAACGAGAGCACAAGTGTGAGTGGGCCAGGGGCAGAGAGAGAAAGAGAGAGAGAATCCCAAGGAGGTTCCTCACTGTCAGTGCAAAGACTGATGCTGGGCTCAAACTCATGAACCCTGAGATCATGACCTGTGCCGAAACCAAGAGCTGGGTGCTTAACTGATTGAGACACTCAGGTGCCCCTAATAAAGTATCTTTAAACAGACACACTCTATCTCTTTAGATACATAGTTATCTATCGATCAGTTAACAAAAATTGTGATCAGAGGCTCATAGGAAACTCACCCTGTATTTCTCCTAGAAATAGCAGTTCAGTGTTCATTGATTCAATGTTTGTGGAAACTTTATAAGATGAAACTATTGTGAATAAGAAGAATGGACTGTATGATGTATTTTTCTTTGATTGGTTTTCAATTACTGATTAAATAAATATATATGAACCCTACATAAGGAAGTAAAGAATACACAGGTGAATAAAATGTAGTCTTGCTTTGGAAACAGAAATAATAAAAAGTAGTAAGAATACAATGTAACAAGTGTTATGAGTTCCTTACAGCAAGAAAGAAGCAAAACTAATGAGTTGTGGTTGCTATCCATAACAAGAATGGCCAGAAACTTTTATCAATATCAATATTGTTGGAATACAGTACAACCATTTCCAGTTCAACATGGGGATATGTAAACGTAAAACCTATTAATAGAGAAGTAGATTACTGCCACAAATGACCTGGGCAAGGTGCCTGGGGAGGGTTATAAGGAAGAATGAAAATTATTGCAGTGATTCCCCATAGATAAAAATACTGTCTATTTTGGGAAGATAAGAAAAAAAGCCCAATTATTCTTTGGTGTGATGTCTACTTGGGACTTTAAAAACTGGCTAGATAGCTTAAGAATGATGGGCTGTTCTTTTATCACTTCAAGTATGTACAAAGTAAGAAGAGAAATGGAAACAAAGAGTGATTATGCTTCCAAAAATTATAAAACAAACATAAAAATTCTTAACATTATATTTTAAGGAACAAAAATGGAAATAAGCAAACAACAAGAAAAATAAGAATTTTATTACTTTCCAAACTTTATTCTCATCTAAACCAAATCTGTCTTGTTACTTTTTCAGGTACATGCATAGGTTCTCTCTTTCTCTCTCTCTCTAATAATTTGAATAGTCTAAAGTTATAAGAGTATTATTTTTTGTAGATACAATAAGTTATCTTTGAGAGAAAGAATTAAAATCTTTAAAGTCCAACATTTCATCAATTATTTGATTTACAGTAAAGATATTAAAACTTTTGGAGAAAAAATATTTTACATTAAATATGGTTAAAAAGTCTATGTAACAATAGTACACACTTTTGCATACAATTACCTCCAACTTTCCTAATCTCTGTAATTAAAGTTTGATTCTAAATTGTGCTTGTATTTGTAGATGAAAGGTTTTTCTGAATTACTTTTGGTCATTAGCAGTTATAAAGAGCATCCTGTACATAATTTTTTTTCCTTATCTAGTGCTTAAGATTTTGACTTCTTTATAACCTTTAGGATTGACTGTATAATCTTAAAAGGGAAATCAAAGTATACCAGAGAAAATTCTGTACACATTTATGTCAAACTAAACCCCTTTCTATTTTTTCTTTAACCGAATAACATATTGCTAAAAGTTAAATAGTTTCCCTTACACGTCAAAAACTGTAAAGGGTTTGCAATTTCACCATACTTGTAAGCCTACATGTTAGCCTTTCATTGCTTCATGGATGCTGGCAGAAAACACAAGACTCCTAGGTCAAAGGTGAAGAACAGTGTATTACAGCAATAGCAATAATCAGAATATTAGAATTTTTCTGATAATTCATTGAACCCCAGTCCCACAGGGTAGCACTGGGATCCAGATGACACCTGCCCAGGTAGTGGGTGGTCATAACTCTAATCTTAAAAACTAAATTATTTATAGTGGGCAGTAAGCATGGCTGCTCTTTGTTCCAGAGAGAGAGAGAAAGAGAGAGAGAGAGAGACAGAGAGACAGAGAGACACAGAGAGAGAGACAGAGAGACAGGGAGACAGAGAAAGACAGAGAGAGACTATCTCTGTCTTCCAAGGCTGCTGACTCTATGAACATCGCTAAAAAGTTAGTCCAGAACAAAGGTAATCAGGGCTGTCAGCACCTTGCACACAAGATATGAAGTAACACAACAGACCTGTAGAGAATTGTCACCTAACAAAATCTACCCATCATTTCTATGCCATCATGACTCTTGGCAAATATTCCCATGGCTACATCACTCTGTCAGCCACTCTGATTAATCTGATTGGCAGAGGTTGGGACCAAATCTGTTCAGTTTGTCTCATACAGCATTTAGTTAAGGCTCCTGCCAAGAGAACCTGAGTAAAAGGATGAGTAAAACGTGAAGTATTTGTCTCAACCATGTCCCCTGCATCCCCAAGATCCCAGATTTAAGAGTTGAATAAATCCCATAAACTATTAGGGATACCTTAGAAAGCTAGATGTCCTTCTCCTTAAGTTTCTGTATTGACCTTTCTACTCAGCAGAAACACTAGTTCATATTAGGCAGGATATAGTAGCAATTGCACAGATTCTACCTTAGCCTACAAGAAGAAGCCTACAAGCAGTTCTATCATTCATGATAACCATGGCCCATGAATTAAGCCTGAGCTGAATGCTTTCCACGCTTAGGGGGATCACAACTAAAGTCATAGAGTATTGTCATCCAATATTATATAGAAGCACAGTATTTTGGAAGAGTTTTCCAAATTTGGAACAATGATACTTGAAGATACCAACCTCATCTAAGTGTGAAATTTCTAAATTCTCTTCCAAGAGGCTTGGCAATATCTACTGCCCAGAGTTTCACTGCTGGCAATTTCACTTTTTGTTTCAATAAAGAATGATAATGTCATCTCATGGAAAGCATTTTAAATAATAACAAGAGTTATAAAAACTCTACAAGTCCAATCCTTATGGAACTACCAATGAAGATTACCATGGAAATTAAATGAAAAAAACCTTCACCTCAGTGGCTGTTTTCACTTGGATAGAAGACTTGTCCCAAGGTGTTACAATGTATCCTCCCTTTACAGCAGATATCTTTCTCAACTTAGAAATACTAAAACAAAAAAAAAATAAAAACACTCATCCTAGAATTGGAGAAAATGTGGAATGCGTGATTTTTAGAATGCTGAGTTTGAGGAAAACAATATAGGACCTTAAGACTTCAGAGGTGAAAGGAATTTCAACAATCTCAACCAAATACGACTTGACACCATTTTATTTTCTTTTCACAACCCTCATTATAAACATCTTTTTAGCCAAAATAACATATCATGGCATTTCAGATAACCACATGTTGTTTAGGTTTTGGAAAGATTCTAAAAGCATTTAAAATCGAGGGCAGTTGAAGATTCTCTAGACATATGTGTCTTCAGTATTACGCATGGCATTCTCAATTTCCTCTTACAGGATTTTGCCAGAAACTAAATCTGTTAATAACTAGAGGATTCTGTTCTTCACCAACAGAAAAGTACGAAATGAAGAAAAATGGTATCTCTCATTCATTCGTAACCCATGAATACATGCAAATGGTATTTTCTTAAAAGTGAAAGGGATAAAATTCATTATGACTAAAAATATATTATCATTCAAATATTACTAATTAATAATATAATGTGTTTTCTGTGCACTAATTACATATAAAAAACAAAAAGAGGGCTTCATATTATCAAAAGCTACACAAGCATATCTTCTTTTTACATGCAAATATGTACATGTTAAACCACAGCACCAAACATTGTTCCTCCCTAAAAATAATAAAGTTTCATTTTTATTTTTTTTATTTTTTAAAATGTTTTATTATTTATTTTGAGAGAGACAGCATGAGCAGGAGAGGTGCAGAGAAAGAGGGGGTCAGAGGATCTGAAGTGGACTATGTGCTGACAACAGAGAGCTGGACGTGGGGCTCGATCTCACAAACCATGAGATCATGATCTAAGCTGAAGTCGAATGCTCCACTGACTGAACCACCCAGGTGCCCCATTAAATTTAATTTTTATAACAGTAAGATTTAATTGCAGCTGGTATTTTTTCAAAGCCAATACTCCATTGCATCACAAGCAGCTATAATTAATTTTTCCATATTGGATGCTACCAAAACCAAAGTGGTTCCAAGAAGCACATACTGTTTGGGGGAAAAAGAAGAAAAATGATAACAACTTCACATGTGAATACTAAAAATTGATTCTTTAATTCTTAGTTTCTTTTCCTCTTTGAAATGTTGATAAAGTATTTTATGAATTGTCTTTTAATAGAAATTACAAAATCTATAGTGTGTAGATGGAAAAAAGGGCACCCTAAAAAACATTTATCTCCTAATCCCTGGGACTTGTTAGAAGAAAAAGAGGGAGGGGAAAAGGAGGGAGAGGGACAGGTAGAAGAAGAAGGAGGAGAAGGAGCAGTGCCTGAGTGGCTCAGTTGGCTTAGGGTCTGATTCTTGACCTCAGGGTTGTGAACTTGAGCCCCGCATTAGACACATGGTGGGCATGAAGCTTGCTGGGGAAAAAAAAAATAAAGAAAGAAAGGAGGAGGAAGGATGGAAAGAAGAAAGAAAAGAAAGAAAAAAATCTTTGCAGATGGGATCAATTAAGGATCTTGTGATGGAGAGATTATTATCCTGGGTTATCTGGGTTGTTCCTAAAGGCAATCACTTGTATTTTTATCAAAGGGAAGAGGAGGGAAATTTGACATGCACACAGAGGGAAGGTGAAACGAATATGCAACAGAGAGAATATTCTGATCTTGAAGATTGGAGTTATGCAGCCCAAAGCCAAAGAATGTTGGCGGCCACCAGAAGCCTGAAGAGACAAGAAATGGTTCTCCCCTACAGCCTCCGGAGGGAGTGTGCCCCTGCTTCCCCCTTGATATTGGCTCATTAGTTCTGATTTTGTATTTCTAGTCTCTAGAACCATGAGAGAATACATTTTTCTGGTCTTAAACCATGAAGTTCATGGTAATTTGTTATAGAAACCACCAGAAACTATGTATATAACTTCTAAGCAAGTTCTACTTAGAAATTAGGGGCACCTGGGTGGCTCAGTCGGTTAAGCGGACGACTTCGGCTCAGGTCATGATCTCACGGTCTGTGAGTTCGAGCCCAGCATCAGGTCTGTGCTGACAGCTCAGAGCCTGGAGCCTGCTTTGGATTCTATGTCTCCCTCTCTCTCTGCCCTTCTCCTGCTCACACTCTGTCTCTATGTCTCAAAAATAAATAAACGTTAAAAAAATTAAAAAAAGAAATTAGTGGACACCTTGTTATCTCCTGTATCCCCTCTCTTAAACAATACAAGATATAAACAACAATACAAGATAGGCTCATTTAAAAAACAGAGGTTTTGAGTTGGGGAGAAGGCAGTGGACCAAGGTCTTAGAGACTGGTGACAGGTCTTAGGGGAGAAAGAGAGCTAAATGAGAGTTACAGAAACATCACAGCCACCCTGACTCACACACTGATATTGTCATTCATGCTACTCACCGAGTACATGTCACAGCACTGGTACCTACGCAAGGCACTGGACATGGATAACTGCAGCAAGCAGGCAAAGTCAATGCTCTGGTGGAGTTTGTGTTCTTGTGGAGGGGGAAACTTGTATATAAATAAGTAATCATAAATATGTTAGATAGGGATAGGTGTCATAAGGGATAAAAGAGGGAAAGAGAATAGAGGGATCTGGGGCAGGCTGGGTGCTGGTGTTCATTGGACATTCAGATGAGGGTTAGGGTAATGAGTATTGAGTAAGGAAACCTAAATGTAATGACAAAGGACTTATCCCTGTGGGTGTCTGAGAGAGAACATTCCAGAAAGATATGATAGTAGATGCAGAGGACCTGAGGCTGGAATATGCTTGGTACCTGGTTTATCTGGAAAACATCAACTGAGGAGGAGAGAAGGTAGCAGGGGGACAGAGAGGTTGCCAGAGCCAGGTATTGCAGGCTTTGAAGTCCATGACAAGCCTGGGCCTGGTCTCTACAGGCAGGATTTGCATCAGCAGAATAATATATCTGACAGCTGTTTTGAAAGGGTGAGAAGGGCACATGTGACTACTGCATACATTGGTAATTCCTGCTTAGTCCTGACATGTTTCTTCAGGTGGCTATGGTATTTCTTCTTCCACAGCCCCCAATATTCCTTTTCCCACTGCAGAGTCTCTCTTACAGGTTGGAATCACCTTCCCTCCCTAGGATAAATTCTCTCCTGTCCTGGTTTGGAGGAAAGAGGGTATTCTCTCTCCTCTTGGCAAGTCAGAGGGTCTGAGACAAATCTGAGGGCTTTAGCTCACAGGCAACATCAATGTCTTATAGATTTGACATTTCAAAACATGATTGTTTTCTTCAGATCAGGTTCTGCAAGGCCAGTAGATTATTTATCAGCCTATGTCATCTAGAGGGCAGGAGCAAGAATGGACAAATCGTTTATGTCTATCTTCTTAGGACTTTTTTAATTTCAAAACTGACTAGAAGAAAGGTACTTTCAATTTCTTTATGCCTTCAGGTTTTTGTGGGGGCTGTGCAGACTCTCAGTGAGAAGTTTCTTTAATTTAACAAGGTTGAAATGATTTTACAATCTTCTAGTGCAGTATTCCTCAGACTTTAAAATGGACAAAAAACACTTGCATCTTTTTTAAAATGCAGATTCTAACTCAAGCCTGGTGGGCTGAAACTCTGCATTTCTTTTCTTTTTTTTTTTCTTGTCTTGTGTTTTCTTTCTACTTTTATTATTAGTATTGTTATTATTTTTAGAGATAGAGCGAGAGCACATTAGCAGTGGGGAGGGGCAGAGGGAGATAAAGAGAGAATCTTAAGCAGGCTCCTCATTCAAGGTGGAGCCCAATGTGGGGCTCGATCTTATGACCCTGAGATCATGACTTGAGCCAAAATTAAGAGCCAGATGCCCAACTGACTGAGCAACTCTGAGTTGCAGTTCTAACTCACCTCCCAGGTGAGGCTGAGACTCTGCAGTTCTAACACACCTCCCAGGTGAGGCTGATGCCACTGGTCCACATTTGAGTAGCAAGGTCCCAGTGGAGAGCCAGGTTCCATTTCTGCATCAGTGGAAATTCTTTCTGAGAGTATAACGATGCAAAACGCTAGCCAAAATTAGAGTGGCTATTGTTTTGTAAGCTGTGTACTTCATGCTTTCTCAATGTCTTTTTGTTGTTTTTCTTTCCCTTATCATATTGAGCTGCTTTACTGTTTCGATGTAGGGTCTTTGTTTTTATTTGCTTTGATCAATTGTTTACGTGTATTTTTACAATGATTGCTCAACTTTGAAAAAAAAATTTAAGAACATTTCATTCAGTGATTAATTGAAATGAAAGAATAGGTGCTAACACTAACAAGGTAAATAACCTCTGATGTTTATCAATATAACATAAGTGAGAAACATTTCAAATATTTATTCTCTAATATCAGGCATACTATAATGCTATACTCTAATACTAGGCTACAAATACATACATGTTTTAAAACAACATAAAAATATTTCAGTTTGTATTTCAATTCATGAAGTTTTAAGGTAGATATCTTGCCTTAATTAAACTTCAGTGGATTTGGGTCTCATGGCCTCGTTATTGCATTACAGGGCACTATGAGCAGATGCAGTCCCTCTCGGCCTGGATCTCAGATAAATAGAGCTCTCCTCAACCTCTCCTTCTCCATCCCCACTCTTCACAACCTCTGTTGGACATGAGGCATAATCAAGGAATAAACTCTTGTTACTTAAACACACTGAGATTTGTGTCTTGTTTGTTACATAGCATCATCTAATCTGTTCTGAAAATATAGTGATTGTCACATGAAAAAAGGCTACAGCTACAACCAAAACATAATTATGTGGCAAACAGTGAGGAGAGTGATGGGAGAGTTTTAAGAGAAGGCTGTCTTTATTATGTAGTGACAAGCATTTGTTGAAATTCTCACCTCTGACAACTTCAGAGGAGTTGTGCCTAGTGACCCTAATGAACTAAGAACTTAATAGATTTATAGCTCTAGAACTTAATACACATAACAATAATAGCGTTATCGATTGCTGTCAACTTTATTTGGCAACGTATTAGAAGATAAATGTGAGCTTAGGAAAGAATTGACCAGTATGCAAGCAGAAGTAAAAAGAAATGTAAAGCATCCAAAAACTCAGAGTTCAGAAAGGTAGACAATAATATTCTTGATGCCAAACAGTAAAATATAAAATTAAGAGAGCCTTACAGGTTCAAATGCCCAGTACAATCTTTCAACCAACTAAAATATTTCAAAGAAAGGATCAGAAGTAGACTGTGGCACCCAGTACATTTTCAATTGGATTAAAATCAGGGCAGAGGATAAATCATAGCTGTTGTTGTCCTCCCAACACAAGCTACATCGATTCATGGTCCCAGCCTCTAAACTTAATAAAAGTCTCCTGAAGCCAAGATAAAAAATAAGAATAAAAAATTAGCACTCTGGAGACCATCTCAAAAAATAATGTGAGTGAGACTACTGGCTGATATACACCACTCACTGGAATCAAACTGAAAAGAAACTGACTAAATTTTTGATGAGAGAACCAGGAGGCTGAGATTATTCTATGTGTAAGATGACCCTTGAGCACCTAAACACCTAGATACGACATGTAGAAATTCTCACAGCTC
Organism: Paguma larvata; assembly: GCA_030068075.1. Taxonomy (NCBI): domain Eukaryota; kingdom Metazoa; phylum Chordata; class Mammalia; order Carnivora; family Viverridae; genus Paguma; species Paguma larvata. The sequence continues at coordinate 117,887,567 of CM057827.1, forward strand.
TTCCTTCTACTCCCTCCATGACAAAGTTCATCCTCAGCACCTTCTTTACTGTGGTTGAGAAAGCAAATGGGAAAGGAAGACTCTCCAAACTGAAGGAAGAAAATGAAGAAACATGAACAATCTTTTTTGAAGAGTGGAATTGAGACTTCTTCCCAAGGAAAGGAATTAAGATATATTCTCCCTTCACAACTCAGGGACTTTCACATCATCTGCCTGGTGGGCTTTCAGTGTTGCTCAGTACTGGTGACAATGTGTATCTATTGTTTCCCTCTCCAAAGAGGAGTGTTTGATGCAGAGATCGTATCCTTGTTTCACCTTGGTAGGGTGGTTCGATGGGGAAAAAAACAAAAACTTTTTTTTTGGTCATTGGTCAAAAGGATCAAAAGGATCTGTGTTCCCAATTAAGACATTACTATGCATCCTTGAGAGTCTGGTGATGTACTAAATGGGACTTTGGGAACTTTGTGGAGAGTGGATGAGTGTTGACTAGTTATATGTGGAAAATCCCTTCAGTTGATTGTAGTAGACATTAGTAGGTATAATTCATTACTGTTTCTTCCCTCTCTTGCGGTGCACTCCAATCCCCTTGGTGTTAGGGGTGACCTTATGGCTTGCTTTGATTAAGGAAATGTGAGGTGAATAAATGTATTTCTTGCAAGTGGATGTAGTTAAGAACTGGGGACCAATTTTCCAAGCTCTCTCCCCCAAACACAGTATACCCTGAAGTTTGAGTTGAAATAACAAATGAAACATTTGTCACCTGAGGGTACATATAACAGTGAAATGAGAATAGAACCCTGGTGAGGAAAAAATGTATATATTTATTTTTATATTTATATTTATATATATTTATTTTTATTTATATATATTTATATATTATATATTTTTATATTTACATATATATGTATATATATATATATATATATTTTTTTTCCTCACCAGGGTTCTATTCTCATTTCACTGTTATATATATATGTATATATATATAACACTGAAATATAACTTATATATATATATATAACAGTGAAATGAGAATATATATATAGAGAGAACAAAATATATATATATTTGTTGTTGTAAGCAATTTGGATTTTGAGTTGTTTGCTATTGCAGTATGACCTTCTCTCTTGACTAACACATCACTCATACACTGTAGTATCAGAATAACTTGTCAATGCATGTACTAAATCCTTAGGAACCTAGCTTAAAATATGAAATGTCAGAATCAAATATTTACTTCTGGTAAGTCTTAGTGGTCTGTGACATTCATTTTGTATTGATCCCATACATTTTAATTTTTAGTTGAATTGTTCATTATGTACTTCATCCTCTTGATCACTGTGTATGTTTCTTGAGAGGATTTTCTACAGTGTGCTTAAGAAAAACTTCAATACCCAAAGATGTATCATCCTTATGCAGAGAACAGAATCAGGGGAATTGAATTTTCAATGAAATCATGGTTTTTTATAGAAGATCTTTGAAATAGATATAGAAATAAAACAAGCATTTGAAAATGATATTAATAGAATTGAGATGGAAAATTCCTCCACTATATCTCATAGTTTTCCACATATTGAGGTTATTGGACATAAGGGTCATGCTATAAATATTGTTTCATATATAACTTCTACACAAGACTTTGATTTTTTTGAGAGGTGGGAGAATGCTAATTCTTTTGTGTGTTTCCAGCATGTAGTATATTCTTCATACATCACAGGCTGCAGTATTTCAATGGAAACTTACATGTATTATTTTACTTGCTCCTTACCATACCCCACGATGTAGGGATTGTTATCCACACGTCATAAATACAAAAGCCTAGGCTCTAGGAAGCTGGGGCACTTATCCATAATAAAGTGATGGAGCCAAGATTCTTACTCAGGAATATCTTCCTTTTTTTTTTTTTCCTATTTTTTAAAAGTTTATTTATTTATTTTGAGAGAAGGAGGAGGGTACAGAGAGAGAGGGAGAGAAAATCCCAAGCAGGCTCCACACTGTCAGTGCAGAGCCCAGTGCAAGGCTCTATCTCATGAACATGAAATCATGACCTGAGCTGAGATCAAGAGTCAGATGCTTAAACAACTGAGTCACCCGAGTGTCCCAGGAATATCTTATTTTAAACTCATATCATTTATTCATTTATGATTCAACATTGTATAAATGAATAAGATGGCTATAAAATATATTTCAATCTATATAAGAGTAAGAAAAAAGCAAAAGGCAATCCTCTACTGTAAAGATTTTTAAAAGGAGCCTCTTTGGTTGCAAATTAATTTAAAGAATATTCTCATAAATACCAATTCTCTCATACTTTGACTTCATCATTAATAGGTCTCTTTGGAGAGGCAGAGCACAAGACTACCACTTGTGGCTCCCTCCTCATGACATCACCAGCTACCAACTTTGCATCTGGGTCCTTTTTGAGCATTCTTCCCTCAAGAGACCTATCTTTTTAGGCAAGCAGAATGCCCTCCATCAAGGCATTTGGACATGAAAATGTTTAAATCATGGCATGTAGGTCACTTACAAAAAGAGAACAACTATTTCTGGTAACATTTTAAATTTATTGTGATGAGTCAAGGCTAATGCAAGGTGAACTCCTTTTACCATCATCTGCACGGCTACATTAGCTCGTTCATGTATTAAAAAATGGGCCTCTGGACAGTTAGTTGGCAATTTGGCAAATTGCTCATGTATAATGCAAGAGAAGAAAGTCTAGTTTCAACTTAGACAGATTCCATCTCTACTTTTCATGAATGATTTTGATTTTATCATAAAACCAGTCACGGGTTTATTCAACAAAATGGGAATGAAAAAAATTCCAGCAATAAATTAATTTCCATTATCATTAGCTCAATTTGTTATAGTCACAGATTATGTGACGGGTGTTTGCATTCACTGGCTAGAATTATAATTTTTTCCCAAGAAACTAATACATTGATTTAAGATGTTGACTTTATTTTTTTCTTTTTAATACTACATGTTTTATCAATCTTTGAATCTATGAGATGGATAAATTCTAAGTTCCTTGGGACAAAGAGTCTTTCCTAAGCTTTTGGGAAAAGCAAGTGGTTTATTAGCCAGCATATTTTCCATTCAGAATTCACATTAAACCATTGCTTTAATGAAGTTTTACATTAGGTAATAAATTACCTAATTTTCCTTTTTGGTTTCCTTCCTTCGTTCATATATTTAATGGTAAACTTTTATTAAGCACTTGCTTTGGAGTAAGGATTGGACTGGCATTGGGGTTTCTCTAATCATAAATGAGACAGGTCCATTCTTACCCTTAAGGATGATCCAGGAAGACATATTCTTTAAAAGATGACAGGGGGAAAATATATAGAAAGAAAGTCCCTACTTACCTTTGTAAGATTAAGTGCAATTAAATTTCCTCCTTGGGGCATTGGGGTGGTTTAATTGGCTAAGTGTCCGACTTTGGCTCAGGTGACGATCTCACAGTTCATGACTTCAAGCCCTGCTTCACGCTCTGTCTGTCTTTCTCTCTCTTTCAAAAATAAATAAACATTTAAACAAACAACAAATTCCTCCTCAAGGTATTACTAAACCCAAAATGTTTGCTTTGGTGCCTGAGTGAACACAAGATCTGCACTGTATGAGGATGAATAAGGATCATCTGGCACAAGATGTGCAGCACCAAGTCTTTGAAAGTGAGCCTGTAGGGAAGGAGGTAAACTGAGTGGTTACATCTTTGGCACTTTGTTCTCTGTGAAGTTAGCAATTTAATCACTCTCACTGTTCCCATCTCTAGGGACCACTGTGGTGATCATTGTCACGTGATTGAAAGAATGAGGACCAGCTTCATGGGGCGTCTAATCCACATGTATATAGGATTAAGGTACACTTCTCTTTTTTAAGGCCTTCCAGAAGACAACAGCAATCAGCTACTTCTTTGTTTATTGAAAATCTTTTAAGGATGATGATGATCATGATGAAACAAATAGGAAGGAAAGATGTACATTCACTTAAAGTCATTTCTGTCTGGGAAGAAGTTCCCAGAAAGATTAGTTTTCCTCTTTTTATTAAACATGAAAAAATGACTATAATAATTTCTGTGACTATATTCTTAGATTTCTCTAAAATATGCAGAGAGAAATGCTCTGAATTCTTCTGCAGGTAGAGGTAAGAAAGGCCTGGAGTGGACAATGGAGACAGTGTTTTAGGAGGTGAGAAGGTGTATTGTGTCTATATGCACACACAGGCAACAACTGCATGGAAGCAGTTCCATTATCAAGCCTTATTACCAGGAAGCTGGACTGTGCCATCTAATTTGAGCATAATATCTAGTTGGAAACAATCTCACATCTAAACTAGTGCTCTCTTGCTCATCCTTCAGGAATTCATCCTTATCCATTGGTTCTGCACCTAAATGCTTGTCACTATACTAATCCAGGTCTTCTCTATTATCATTCTTGATTTTAATTGACAGAGAACCTGGGCATTATATTTGCTTTATGAGCCTAATGAACATTATATATTCTAGGTACATTCCGTAGTATTTATTACTTCAGCATTGGTTCCATAAACTGTTTGAAGAAGCCTGGTAAGCAGGTAAGAATCTCATACTCAAATGCATATGTCTTTTCTAGGAGTACCTCTGACCCTATCAACCTCCCTTCATTTCCAAAACATGCTATACATTCCTTCAATAGTAGTGCTTTAATTGCTTTTCCATCTACCTATAATTCCCTTTTTCTTTCTTAGAGTTCTATTATCCTAAAACCTACCAAGAACTGCCAACTCCCTCAGAATTAGTTTGATCCTCTCAGTGGTCCAATAATAAACATATAGTAAGTGTTATCAGTGATACTCTGGTCTCATTTCTGTTCCATTTTAGGTTATTCTTAATTGTGATGTACAATAGAATGACCAGGAAAATAAGAAGGAAAACTTTAAAATACACAATTATCTGGGTTAAACCCAACATCACTTCTATAGAAGTGAGGACAAGGCCTGATTTTGATAAAATTGGTATATGATACATATGATGATATAGATATATGATAAAACAAAACGAAACACCAAATAACTTCCCTAAGTGATGTTTAACTTGTAAATGTGTAACACATTGTAACATGTTTCCGGGTTCAAGATAGTTCAGTCAAAATGTAAATAGGACAAATGCCAACACCCATGTAACCCATTTAGCTTTGAACAGAGACAATCTAACCAACACTTTCTTAAAAAAATCTTAAAACATAATCAACAACGGATCGCTTGTCCCAAAGCAGAATAGGCACATTCAATACAATTAGTTTCCAGTCTTATAATAAACAGGACATAAAGGAAAGCCTTCACTGTGCCAGATTAGAATTCTTTTCATGTATAGAGGTCATCTTAGCTAAAAACTGTGCATTTGGACATTAGAAGTGTGTATCAGATTGTGGAAGACTATCACCAGAAGTCTTGGCAGAACTGAAGGTCAATGAAAAAAATAGAGTATCTGAACACATGAGTGAGAGTAAAGTTTGGTTGTGTTTGGGTCAGGCATTTAAAGACATATAATCTGAAACTGGATTATCATCTCAGGACAAGAAGGAAAAATAGGGCATACAGACAAATATCCTAAGACCCTGACTCAACCTGAGAACTGGGAGAGGACATAGCAGGTGAGTAATAGAGGTGTAAGGCAAAGATTCCAGCAAGGAGAAAACTTATGTTCGAGTAAGATAAGGGACAACTATAGAAGATGTGATCCCCCCTACAGCCATAAAAGAATTGGCTTTGGGAGTAGGCTTGCTAGATCAATTATAGCATGCCTAGTTAAATTTGAATTTCAGATAAACAGCACAATTTTTAGTATAAGTATGTCCCAAATATTGCATGGGATTTGCTGTCAGGATTGGGGGGCTTGTGGAGCAGAAGGAGTTATTCATCTAATTCACTCCTAATGACTAATTCCTTCTTGCAGAGAATACTCTTCCTCTTCTTGTGTGTCCCATGTCCAGCTAGGTGTACCATCACGCAATTGACTTCCATTAGATCAGTATTATAGGAATGTTGCTAGTAACAGATGGGCTCGAACATTTAGTTGTGGAGTCTAGATTCAGTTTCCCAATGAAAGGAAGTCTGCTCTGAGTTTGAATCAGATCTGGCTGCATGTCTAAGATTTCTTTAGATAAATTTTTATAATTCTGAAAAAAAATCCTAAAATATTTATTTGACTAATTTTTGTCATGAATTTTCTATTTGTAAGTATGAAAAGGTTACTGTGAATGATGTGCTCTTCATTCTAATAGTAATTTAACCTTTTAAACCTTCGAGGTCTCTTTAATGAAAAGAAATTGACAGAAATGGCTTTTAACTTTCTATTGATTTAGCATTGAAATTGCCATCTTCAAAGCTCTAAAGAATTTAACTTTAACCTCCTTCAGTCGTTGATAAGTAAATCACTGGCTCTTTGAAGAAATGGTGGTACAAAGACCACAGGAAGGAACAAGGTGAACAAGGGATCCAGTGCCACAAAACAAGAAAACATTTAAAGACTAATGAGGTCACATAAAAAGGACTCGAATGTTTTATTATAGTAGATGGGAGTACATTTAAGCAATGACATACATGGGTTCATGGAACTCAGAAAAGAGAGTGCTAGAAAAAAAATAATTAAAAGTCACGTTATTGTTTTGAAACTTAGTATCTTTATTTTGATTTTTTAGTGGGAACAACAGGTGAACAAATAAACCTAGGTGATGAAGAAAGCTCTTTATTATATGAGAGAACAACTATGATGATAAGAATGAAAGAAGTTATAGAATTAGAAAAATCATCATTATGGCACCACATATTGTTCAGAGAGTGTTAGCATAATCTCACATGGATTAGTCTCAAAGAGCAAGGGAAAAAGTCTAATTGTACAAGGAAGGGTCGTATTGTCATAACCTCCATTCAGTTGTTGATTTCCAATCACTAACCACTGGTCAACCAGATGTCCTGCTTCCTGCTGTCCTGCATTACAAAGTACACAATATCACAGAGAATGAATGCTGGTCAATAATGTTTTGCATAAATTTATCAAGCTTGCAGATCTAGCTGCCAGTGTGTAGAAACTATAGGAACTAGAAGATTAAACTGAGAAAGTCTACAAGGACATAACCAGACAAACCAGAATATTTCTCTCTGGATACTTAGCTTTGGAATTTTTTTCTATAAGTTGGTGTCATGAATAAAGACAGAGGAAAGGAGATGCACTGTACCAAAGTAATAGAGATGTAAGAGTCATCACCACAAAATTCAATGCCTAGTCATGGATTTGAATCCTGATTTGGATAAGACAACCGTAGAGGAGATTTTTCAGACAACTGAGGAAATCTGATATTTCATAGAATAAATTTTTTTTAAGTTTGTTGATTTATTTTGAGAGAGACAAAGACAATGTGAGTGAGGGAGGGACAGAGAAAGAGAGAGAATCCCAAGCAGGCTCCACGCTGTTAGCATGGAACACTACACAGGGCTCAATCTCACAAATCAGGAGATCATGAACTGAGTCACAATCAAGAGCAGAACACTGACCAGCTAAGCCACCCAGGTGCCCTGCATAAAATTTCTGACATAACAAGATGTACATAGTTTAAAAATATAATTTATGGTATGACCTCATTTTGGTAAAACTATAGTGGTAGATGATCATACACAAAGAAAAAGATCTAGAGGCATCCACTGTGGGTAGATAGTGTCACTTTTGGGTGACAGAGTAGATCATCACTATCTTAGTTTTGTTGGTCTCTATTTTCTAACTTTATATAGGCAGTAGACAGCTTTTGAAATGATAAAAATATTTTTAATTAAGATAAATATTCCTGATAAATACACATATCTGTATTTTGAAGAAAAAAAAAGATTAGTCATTGGATTTTGCTTTCTAGAACTTTGACTTAGGTTTTAAGCTGAATGCATTCTACTCAGAGTTTCTGAATGGTTCAAATAACATGTTTCTCCTCCTTTTGATTTCGCATGGTTTTCCAACCTAGCCTAGAGAAATCTGTTCTAAATCCCTTGAGAAAACTCTATTTTCACTGAACTTTGATCCTACCAGAAGCCTATTGCTTCTTTTTACAAATTCAGTCTGATGTTACATCAAAGAAATTCAGATAAACATTGGAGAAATAAGTTTCAAGTTCAAGATAAATTCCTAATTTAAACTTCTGAAAAAGTTTTTGAGGCTTTTTACATAACTATAACAAAAGCTTCAGGAAATAGAATAAAATATAAGCTTAACAGTAACAGCGATAACATTAGAAAAATTATTAAATCCTTAATAAGCTTCATTAACATGTTAACAATGAAAGGAAACTTGAGTTGATTCAGAAACATGTGGAAGAGTTACACTTCTAAGATTTATGTAAAATTTTTCAGGGGAGGTAACAATTTTTTTAAATAATTTTTTAGCATCTATGTAACAAGTAGTTGTGTTTTTTTTTCCCCAGTAGTACCTGGGACATAGCTTTGCAGGGATGGTAGACTTAACACATATTAAATAAATATATGTGCATTTCCTTCAAATGAACAGAGAGAAGTTTTCCTGCTGCACCTTAAAGCTGTTTTAACACAACCGTCTGAAAATGAAAAAGTTTAGTTGGCAGAATTCATGTCTGAAAACAACTTGCAACTACTTTTACTTTTGTATTGACTTATTCATTATATCGAGTACTACTTTCAGTAGCATATAGATAGTATTTAAATGTAACCTTGCAAATAAATATTGAATATAAAGTATTATTATCAGCTATAAGTCCACAGTACTTTACACAAAACTACCATAGCCAGATACGTTTGGGAATTTAAAAATTTGGATCTAAAAAGTCATTTGGTGCATATCACCATGTATACTGCTTGCACCTTAGCAGTATCTGAGAGAGCAACATGTAATAAAACACATTAATATTCTGTAATGAAAATAGAAATATCCAAAAGTAGAATAAATGAAGTCTACCAATAGCTTTCTATTAGTTCAGATCAGGTCTTGTTAGCGAGTTTTAGTGCCAAATTTAACATAGATTTGGGTTTTCAGAGCTCTGAGAATTGTGTAATTACAGATAAATATTAGTAATGTGGACTAGCATCAATAATCAATAACCTGTTATAAAGTAAAGTCTACTCCCTTCCTTTTCAGGCTGAAATATATTTCAGTGCTTAGACAAAATTGTCTTAGGATGTGTTTTAAATAAGTCATTGCCTTAATAATAAACAGATTCTCTCAGACTTGATTATTGTGTGTTATTTCTTGAGAAGGCCTGGAGAGATAGTGATTAGTGAAGATTCTGATCAAAGGATTCAAGAGAGCACAGGTAAATACTGGGTGGTAGAACCAAGTAGGCAACAAGAACTACTCTCAGTCTGTGACATGGCACTTGCTCATGCCATAGCATAGAGGCAGAGCTAGGCAGGTATCTGGCCAGACTTATATACCAAATGTCATGTTTTATTGCTGTTTGGGAATAAATGACTTTACACAGGTAAATAGACCATTTTGCCATTATTAGAGTAATTAAAATAAAGTACTGCCTCAAACAATGATTTCCAATGTCTTTGAAGAATGAAATAACATTTAAAGATAATGCAGATAATATCATACATATCATATTGGTTATTGAGTTCTATAATCAGTGTAAAAAGTTTGCCACATGAGAGAAATAGATTTACTCACTGAAACTCAAATTACATAAACATTTAGCACTTTTAGAGGGAGTTAAAGCTGATGTCATGTAATTCCCTGATGCTGGAATGTAAAAGGAATTCCTTTCCCCAAGAGTATTCTATAGACAAGGTTAGCACTACATTGTATTTCACTAATTTTAGCCTTGGATCCATACTTGGGACAAAGGATCAAAGAGAAAGGTAGGACTCAACATGGACCTGGAAATGGGACAAAGATTAAATAGAGAAATTTATGTAGTGTATTTGGGAAGAGGTGAAACTATCTTCCACCTAGGGAGCAGATGGAGTGGGAGGCATTTCCCTTCCTTTCTCCTCCAACATCTCCATGCTCCCAAGCAAGGGTAGGAGCCTGTATAGAATGGAAGAAAGAACTGGTGTGGTGGACCACAGGGACCTCTGAGTCTGTGGGGACCTCTGGAGTAGGGGGCTCCTTCTTGAGGGAGACATCCTTGTTTCTGCAGAGATAGAGATGATACAAGAGGAGGAGCATAAAGCAGAATTTACTCTGGTGTTGGGTAGCTTATCTGACTGTTTTCACTCAGGTCAGGCCATGAAGCACATGCTTTTGACTGAAAATCCCTGTGTATTTTATATCTTAAAATCTTAGTGTTATGGGCTCAGTTATGTTCCCCAGAATACACACATTGAAGCCCTAACCCCTAGTTCCTCAGAATGTGACTTATTGGAGATAGGGCCTTTAAAGGGATGGCTAAGTTACAATGAAGCCACCAGGATGGACTGTCAACAAATATGGCTGGTGTCCTTATAAAAAGAAGAGATTTGGACAAAAAGCAGGGATGTGCATACAGAGGAAAGACTTTGTGGAATAGTGAGAAGACATTTGCAAGACAAAGAGAAAACAGACCTGTTTGCATTTTGATCCTAGACTTCTGGCCTCCAAAACTGTGAGAAGGTAAATTTCTGTTGGTTAAGCCACCTAGTCTGTGGTGTTTTGTCATGGCAACCTGAGCTGAATAATATACTTAGAATAACAAAAATTCTACAAAATCATGATCAAGCCCATTAAAAGAAAGTATTACTTGAATGGACAAGAAGCATAGTCAGAGAATTCCTCAAGAATCTCAGAAAGTAAAAAGAATTTACCAGTAAATGATAATTCATTTTACTTAAAACAATGTTTAAAAATCCGCTCTGTGGGGGGCATAATTATATCCATCCAAAGGTGTCCATGTCCTAATATCTAAAATCTATAAATGTTAGTTTACAAGGCAAAAGGGATTTATCAGATGTGATTAAGGACCTTGAGATGAGGAGATTATCCTGGATTATCCAGGGATGCCCAATGTAATTACAAGGGTCCTAAAAAGTAGAAAACCTTTCCTGGCTGGTCAAAGACATGTATGTGGTGACTGCAGGGTCAGAGAGATGGCACACTTTTGGTTTTGAAGATGGTTGGGGATTCAAGAAGCATGAAATATGGTCAGTCTTTAGAAGCTGGGAAAGGCAGGGGAACAGATTCTCTCTTAGAGTCTCCAGAAGAAATGTAGCTTTGCCAACATCTAGATTTTATCCCATCAAAAATTCATATCAGACTTCTGACCTCCAGACCTATAAGGTAATAAATTTGTGTTGTTTTAAGCCACTAGGTTGGTGGTGATCGATGCAAAAGCAATAGGAAAGTAACAAACATATCTCACAATCTGTCCCCCAAGTTTTGCGATTATCCCAGGGACAGGATGGGGGTTTCTGGTGAAGGGGTTTCATTGCTTCATAGGCAGTCCTTCCCATTGTTGAATTGCCCTTTCTATTGGAAATCTCTTGTTGCCCATCTCCAAGTTGTCATGCCTTTGGTATAATACAAAATTAATGCAATCTCTTTTCTCAAGTGAAGTAGAAATTTGTTGATCTTCAATTAGAAATGGTATCTTTTGTGTTAGACTATATATCATAGTTTATTTTCAGCAGTTGTTACCTGGGTAACTGGACAAGTTACTACATTTCAGTTTTTTTCTTCTGTAAAATGAGGTGATAACCATTTGAACCTCACAGTGTTGTTTGGAGGATTAAATGAGTTAATATATATGGATATGGTTTGTAAACTTTTGAGTGTTGAAAACTTCCATTTATATATCTATTAATGTATCCTTTTTCCAAGTGGCCTTTAAAATACATAAAGGCGCCTGCTATGTAGCCTCCTAATATCCTTTTTTGTTTGAGTATCTTCAACCTCTTCAACTGTATCCAATCCACACAATTTCTAGTCCATTTGCCAACAAAACTCTTCTACTTAAGTATTAGCCAATTACTTCTTTAAAAAATTATACAAGTTAAGGATCACAAAAATATAGAACTATATGTTCATTTTCATTTGAAACCTCTAGCCAAAGACTTACAAAGGACAACTATGTCCAACTATCTTCTTGAAGGGAGGAGTTATTCCAATGGTGATGTAGCGCCTGAACTGAGGACAGGCTCTGGCCCAGGATAGTGCCGCAGTGTTTGTTGGCTTATAGGCCTGGAGAGGCACAAGCAGCAACCCTCAGAGGCTGTGGCCAGCTGGAGTTCTGAGCCTGATCACAGGGTTACTCACCGTCTATTCTTCTGTCCTCATTCCTGACCTTTCTCTTTCCTTTGCTAAAGGTCTAAATCATTTCAGTGACAAAGAGAGAATGTATGAATATTCACTGCAGAAAGCTTCTTTTCATGGTACTTTGTAAGAATATATATAAATATGACCTACTTTTGACATCCATGCAGTGTCAAAGCCACTCCTTCCCTAGTACCCTTGCATTTCTTCAAGGGCAACCAGTGAAGGAAATTAAGGATGATCATGAATTTATATATTGAGATAGGGGTTTCAGTAACACTGGTTACTTATGTGTGAAGGAAGATTGATTAATGTTGTTAGGAGTAAAAAAAAAAATGTTTAATGCTAATGTTCCCCCAGGAAGTGGGGACAGAACAAGACAGTTTAATAATTTTGAGGTTTGGGAAGGTGCTATTTACTCCAAGAATGCAGGTACATTTCTTAAGACCTCGGGCTTGTTTAGACAATGGCTTTAACAATGATAGCTGAGTTGGGACTGCAAAAATCACCAAACACCAGTGCTGATTAGTTTGAAAAGGTTTCCAAGACTTCCAACATTCCAGTCTTGACAAATGACCTGTAGCATTGCTCTCTGTAGCAGAGTTAATGATTCTTAATATGAATAAAAGGGTAAAATTGAATAAAGAAAAAATCAAGTAGAGAACATTTTCATTCACTGTATAAGTATCAAATATATTCCTTTGTTCATAAAGTTATTTTAGCCAAATCTATTAGGTTAGAAGGAAAGACGTTGCTTTTTTTCCCCCAAAGGCATTTGCAGAAGTTAAAACATGATTTTAAATGTCTTTCTTAGGTAAGACCACAGGTGAATATTCAGTGATACAGCATGAAGTTAGGGACTGTGTCTTCTGCATTTCAATGACTTCACATTGAATCACACAGTGAGCCCTCTATTTAGAACTGGACTGTTTGATTGTGTGCATGTTTCAATTCTTTCTTCATAGACTGAAGAAATAGTAATGAACATTCAAAGACATTGTATTAAATACATTAGGAGTTATAAAGGAGCGTTAAGTGTTGACTCCTTCCCTCAAGGAACTTAAACATACAAAATGGAAAGGCAAGCAGAAAAGTGATGGAGAACAGCAGTGCAAGAAAGATCCCAAGGTGTTAATCACAAAATGACTGCTGAGGTGATAAGGTATGGGTAGGCTGACAAAGGATCCAGATGGTTGCTTGGCTTAGCTCTTAACCACTGCATGAAAGAAATGGGTTTCTGCATCTGTAGCAGTCTCTCCACCACAGGGCTCTGTGGGAACTTTATGGAATTCACCCTATTGGTTCAGGATTAGAGTTAGTGTTCATGGCATTACTTGTTATCTCCCACAGTCTGGTTTGGATTACTTTATTTATATCTATTTGCCAGTACATTCTCATGCGATTGGTTCTTCAGTGTCTGTATACACTGGAAAAAATTCAGAGCCAGGATCTCTAACAGCGTCACATAGGAAGTAGAGGGTTTGGGGTCACAATCCTCAGCTCTAAAATGGTGTCCCTTTATTGTGAAAACCAGTACTTTATGTATTGTCCTTAAATTTGCCATTTCAGGACTTTACTCCTTGTCAAACTCCCTCAAAATATGTTCAAAGACTCAAAAATTTAAATTAAGTTGCTTTCATTTACTAATAATCTATATGTAAGAAGGAGTGAAACAAGACAGTTTCTCTACCCAGTACTTTAGTATCTGAAGGTATTTGGGTCTTTGCTCAGGAACTTCCTTTGACCGTGATGAAGAGGGGTATTGCTCTTCTAGAAAATTTCTATTTCTTTATACTGTGCTCAGGGATCCTTTGTGACACAGGAGAGCTTTGGATAGAGGTATTTTGTGGCAAGGGAGTTTATGGACCTCTGACAAGGGAAGAGTGAGTTGACTCTTCGTTAAATTTTTTGGAGCTTTGTGTTCATAAAAAATGTGGGTCTTAGTGATGTGATATCCCATGGGCACGGGTCTCTTTCAGGGTTGCTGACCTTCTGACTAGGACTACCACTGCAGACAAACTGTTGACACACTGAAATCCCTGATGTATCAAAGCCATGTGAGCACAAACCGGACCTCAGGACTAGCCTCTCCAGAAAAAAGCATTCAGAAAAAGCCAGGAAATGTCTACAACACCAGGTCCTATAGATGCAGAAGCCAGCTCAAGTATTATTGCATTGGTTGGATGCAATTTGAGGAGCATTCTGGAAGACAACAAGGAGTGTGGGACTTGCAGAGACAACCACGGAAACAGATAATGAAGAGAATATACCTGATGCTGGGAGAGAAACCATTCCAGAGCTACACTTGACTAACATTTTTGATATTTCTACTATTTTTAATGAGAAAGAAACAGAAATCGATATCAAAACCCCAGTGTAAAGTATTAAAGACTATAACAGTTTTTAAAAATCTAGAAAATGATATGCAGTTCCCATTTCATAGCATGCATGAATCCATCATTCTCAATGATTCCATTGCTTGCCCCATGGGCCGGGTGGGCTACACTGACTTTTATAGTTGGCCTTCTATTGCCATGAAATGGAACCCTTGAACCCTTGTCTGTGGTCAGACGAGGTGAAGGGAAATTTATAACAAATGCTGTTTACAGAGAGATATTTTTAAGCCATAAGATAATTCTTAGCTTCAAAAACAAAGCCTGTGAAAGGAAAAGAACATTTCTCCCCCAGTATTCATACTTGTTTCAATAAACATTTGTTATACCCTTCCCATATGCCGCATGTAGGGGGAAGAGCAGAGAATGACAGAGACATTCAATGCCCTGGAAGACCCAAGATTGTTTTCCTCCAATGAACAACACCCACACGGAAGTGCTCAAGTACAAAGAGGCAGAATTGTGTGAGATATTTCTTATGCTATCAAAACACAATGTTTCAGAGAAGGTGTTTACATGACAATTGCATTCTTGACAATATTACATTGCACAGCTAGAAGTGTGGAATTTTTTAGTGAGTAAAACATATTTTCAGGAGAATTTCCTAAGCATCAGGGAACTATAATAATAATAGGCAAAAATATATATAGTGACCACAGTTCCAGGACTACACAGGTAGTCCTAGACTTTGCAGTGGCTACTGGAAATATCCAGCATTTGCTGGGCCATTTGTGCCTCTTATAACTGGGGCAAATATAACTGCCACATCTGCAGCTGTAAATTTGTGGAACCAATTCCCAGGAGAGAACTGGGAGTGACAAAGTTCTTTCTCTCCTTTGAAGTAAAATCTTTGATATCTGAATGTTTCATAAACACTCCAGTAGCTTTGTATCTCATCATGCGGCTACTTTAACATAACAATGTTTGGGTCCCTTCATTATTTATTCTTCCCACATTCTGGACCCTGTGTGTTAGAAACTTAGAAAGAATATACAATTTATTCATACACGTGAAGGAATAGAAAGGGATTTAAATGGTGTCCGTTTATTGGGTTTCAAATGGCAAAATAGAGATCTAGTCTAAGATTGCTAATTGGTCAAAAAAGTATAGTGCATTCTGTCATCCGATTTCACAGAATTGTCTATTAACAAGTCGGCATTCTGGGTCTCTTTGCAACATTGCATGCATCCTTCCTCCCTTTCTCTTCAAAATTCCTCAACCTTTCTTATTTTTTATGGTAAATATTAATCAAAAATAGAAAAAATTGGGGCGTCTGCCTGGCTCAGTTGGTAGAGTGTGCAACTCTTGATCTCTGGGTTGTGAGCCCCATGTTGGGCATGGAGATTACTATAAAAAATAGCAATAATCACTTTACTTTTTTATATTGGCCTAAAACATTTTATTAGTTTCAGGCGTACAACATAATTATCTGACATATGTGTATATTGCTAAAAGATTATCACAATAAGTACAGTTAACATCAATTATCACGAATAGTTACAAAATTTGTTTTCTTCAGATTAAAACTTTAAAGATCTACTCTTGTGACAATTTTAAAATTTACAATACAATATTGGTAACTATTTTCACATTGTACATCACATCATCAGAAATTATTTTTCTTTTTCTTATAATTTTATTTAATCCCAGCGTAGTTAACATACATATTTGTACCAGGTGTATAAATCACTCTCTGGAAGAGTTTTTACCTTTCATTAACAGATGATCCCTGTTGATAACAAGAGGAATAAAGGAAATACCAAATTCAGAGAACCCAAGCTCCTCTGTTAACATATAAATCCAAGCATAGCTCACCTCAGAGGAAGAGCTGATGTCACAGGCCCCCAGATGGAGCCCTGTTTCTCTTCGAACATTTACTGGAAGGTTTTTGTGTAAATGGAGTTTTCCAAACCTTACCTATAGCTGGAAGGAGAAATTTCTAGGCTACTGATACAGATATGGTTTAGAAAGACCCCAGATAAAGACCATAAGCAATAAGACCAGGCAGAAGAAGGAAGCAGTTTGCTTCAGGCAGTAATTCTTTCGGGAAAGTCAAACTGTGAAATCTCCCAAGCTACAAATAGATGAGAATAGGCTCCCTGCAAGTCTCTAGCCCAGAGCCTCCTAAATTGCTGGCAGCATAGTCTCAATTTCCATCTCTATTTAAACACTTTTTAAAATCCTTCAGGAAATGCAGTATTCCCTACAGGAATTGCTTTATAAGTTTCCCATAAATGGAATCTTTCAAACAACCCTGGGAATCCATAGAGGAACCTAAACTTTTAGTATTGAACAGATTTCTGTCTGAAATATTCTGAGATGGCAATTCTCTGAAGGTAAGTTAGGTTAATCTTGGCTATGCCATGCAATCTTAATTTATTTTTCTTCATAAAAAGCTTGATGCTTAAATACGCATTTTTAAAGATTATTATTCTTATATAATTGGCAAATCCTATAGTAGAGTAAATATAGTAGAAAGTGTAGTGTTTAAGAAGAAAAAGTAAGTGCAAGGTATTTTTCCTTTCATATATGATAGTCAACAGCCATTGAAACCCTTCATTTCAATATACTTCATTCATTTTCACAAAGAATCCTTTCAGGTAACAGGTACACTCTCTATTTAAAGTTTCCCCAAGAAAAGCCTACAATTACAATTGTCAGCCTTGAAGTCTATTATTGTTTAAATATCAACATTTCTCATCTTTCTTATTGAGTAAACAGCAATCACCTCAGAATAAGTGAGAAAGTATGTACAAGCAAGGAGAAACAACACCAAGAACAACAGGACTAAGAGCTGCATATTGGAAGCAAACAAGATGGTTTCATCCCTTATAATAACAGTGTAGTTTGAAGACTTTCACTATGTGAATAAATAAACAAAGTGTGATTGAGCTGTAGTTATCAGTCTTTGCTGATATGTGCCTGAATAAGACAGAGCAGCAGGGGAAGACTTATCTGAGACATGCTAACTCTGAGAAAGATGTTGAAAGGCCCAAAACATGGTTTTTGGAGATAGACTCAACCTTTTACAGAAACTCAAGCATTGAAAATAAACCCTGTAAAAAGAAGATGGACTCTGACCCCTGTGCTTTTGCACACAACTGATATACATCTCTATACCTAAGAGCTCTATTGACTTGTTGCTTAGACAAAGAGGAGTTGATAATGAGGGAGCTATGTGAATTAACTCCTAGCCTGGCATTGACAGGGATCAGTGGCTAAATGGGTGTATTTTCTTTATAAATTCTTTTAAAAATTTAAATCCAAGTTAATTAACAATAATGTAAAAATGATTTCAGGAATAGAATTTAGTGATTCATCACTTACATGTAACACCCAGTGTTCATCACAAGTGTCCTTTTAATACCCATCATTCATTTACCCCATTCCACACCCATCTCCCTCCATCAACCCTCAGTTTGTTTTGTATAGTTGAGTCTCTTATGATTTGCTTCCCTCTCTGTTTTTTTCCCTATGTTTATCTGTTTTGTTTCTTAAATTCCACATATGAGTGAAACCATATATTTATCTTCCTTTGACTGACTTATTTAGGTTAGCATAATATACTCTAATTCCATCCATGTTGTTGCAAATGGGAAGATTTTATCCTTTTTTTTTTTTTTTTTTGATCACAGAGTAGTATTCTATTGTATGTGTATACCACATCTAATTAATCCATTCATCGGTTGATGGAAATTTGGTCTCTTTCCATAATTTGGATATTGTTAATAGCACTGCTATAAACATTGGTGTGCATGTATCCCCTTCAAATCAGCACTCCTGTATCATTTGGATAAATTCCTAGTAGTGTTATTGCTGAGTTGTAGGGAAATTCTATTTTTAATTTTTCGAGGAACCTCCATACTGTTTTCCAGAAGGGCTGTACCAGTTTGCATTCCCACCAAAAGGGCAAAAGGTTCCCCTTTCTCCTCATCCTCACCAACATCTGTTATTTCCGGAGTGGTTAATTTTAGCCACTCTGACAGATGTGAGGTTTTGATATGTATTTTTCTGATGATGAGTGATGTTTAGCATCTTTTCATGTCTATTAACCCTCTGGATATCTTCTTTGGAAAAGTTTTTATTCATGTCTTTTGCTCATTTCTTCATTAGATTATTTGGGATTTTTGGGGGTATTGAGTTCAATAAGTTCTTTATAGATTTTGGATATTAACCCTTTATCCAATATGTCATTTGCAAATGTCTTCTCCCATTCTGTCTTTTGCCTTTTAGTTTTGCTGATTGTTTCCTTCTCTGTGCAGAAGCATTTTATCTTGATGAGGTCACAATAGATCAGTTTTGCTTTTGTTTCCCTTGCTTCTAGAGACACGTCTGTAAGAAGTTGCTATGGACGAGATCAAAGCAGGTGTTGCCTGTTTTCTCCTCTTGGATTTTGATGGTTTCCTGTCTCATGTTTAGGTCTTTCATTCATTTTGAATTTGCTTTTTTATATGGTGTAAATAAGTGATCCAGGTTCATTCTTCTGCTGTCGCTGCATGAAAAACTAATATTGTTAAAATGTCCATACTACCCCCAAAAAGTGTACATATTCAATGCAATCTCTATCAAACTAACACCAACATTCTTAGCAGAGCTAGAACAAACAATTCTAAAATTTGTATGGAACCAGATGGACATTTTAACAATATTTGCTCTTCCAATCCATGAGCATTTAATGTTTTTCCATTTCTTTGTGTCTTCTTCCATTTCTTTCATAAGTTTTCTATAGTTTCCAGCATATAGATCTTTTACCTCTTTGGTTATGTTTATTCACTAGGTATCTTATGATTTCTGGTGCAGTTGTAAATGGGATCGATTCCTTATTTTCCCTTTCTGTTGCTTCATTATTGTATTATAGAAATGCAACTAATTTCTGTATGTTGACTTTATATATTGAGACTTTGCTAAATTCATGTATCAATTGTAGCATTTTTTTTTTTTTTGGTGGAGACTTTTGAGTTTTTAACATAGAGTATCATGCTATCTGTGGAGTGAAAGTTTTATTTCTTCCTTGCTGATTTGGCTGCTTTTTATTTCTTTTTGTTGTCTGATTGCTGAGGCTAGGACTTCCAACTCTATATTGAACAACAGTGGTGAGAGTGAACATCCCTGTTGTATTCCTGACCTCAGAAGGAAAGCTCAGTTTTTCCCCATTGAGTTTTATCATTGAGGATGATAACAGCTGTGGGTCTTTTGCATATGACCTTTATTATTTGAGCTATATTGCTTTTTTCCCTACTTTCTTGAGAGTTTTATTAAGCAAAGATCATATATTTTATCACATGTTTTTTCTGCATATGTGGAGAGGACAATATGATTTTTTATCTTTTCTTTTATTAATGTTGTGTCACATTGATTTATTTATGGATATTGAATCAGCCCTACATCCTGGAAATAAATCCCACTTGATCGTGCTGAATAATTCTTTTGAAGTATTGTTGGAACTGGTTTACCAATATCTTCTAGGAAATTTCTTGTTTTTTTTAATTTTTTTTTAATGTTTATTATTTTTAAGACAGAGAGAGACAGAGCATGAGTGGGGGAGGGGCAGAGAGAGAGGGAGACACAGAATCTGAAGCAGGCTCCAGGCTCTGAGCTGTCAGCATAGAGCCCGACGCGGTGCTCGAACTCACAGACTGCGAGGTCATGACCTGAGCCAAAGTCGGACACTCAACCGACTGAGCCACCCAGGCGCCCCTCTTCTTGGAAATTTATGCATGCATCTTCATCAGGGGAATTGGTTTCTAGTTCTTTTTTAGTGGAGTCTTTGTCTGGTTTTGTAATCAAGGTAATGCTGGCTTCATAGAATGTGTTTGGAAGTTTTCCTTCCATTTCTATTTTTTTGAAACAGCTTCAAAAATGTAGGTGTTCTTTAAATGTTTGGTAGAATTCCCCTGGAAAGTCATCCAGCCCTGGACTCTTTTTTGTTGAGGGATTTTGATTGCTGATTTCAATTTATTTACTGGTTATGGGTCTGTTCAAATTTTCTATTTCTTCCTGTTTTAGTTTTGGTAGTTTATATATCCCTAGGAATTTGTCCATTTCTTTTGGATTGCCCAATTTGTTGGCATTTAATTGCTCACAATATTCTCTTATTATTGTTTGTATTTCTGCAGTGTTAGTTGTGATCTCTCCTCTTTCATTTGTGACTTTATTTATTTGGGTCTTTTCCTTTTTCTTTTTGATCACACTGGCTAGGGGTTTATGAATTTTGTTAATTCTTTCAAAGAACCAGCACTTTGGTCTGTTCTACTAATTATTTGATTTATATATCATTGATTTCTGCTCTAATTTTTGTTATTTTTCTTCTGCTGCTGATTTTGGGCTTTATTTGCTGTTCTTTTTCAGCTTCTTTAGATGTAAGGTAGGTTGTGTATTTGTGACATTTCTTACTTCATTAGAAAGGCCTGGACTGCAATATATTTCCCTCATGTTACTGCCTTTGCTGCATCCCAGAGATTTCATACTGTCGTGTTTTCATTTTCATTGGCTTCCCTGTAATTTTTAATTTCCTCTCTAATTTCTTGGTTTACCCATTAATTGTTTAGTAGGTATTCTTTAATCTCCATGTATCCGCAGTCTTTCCAAATTTTTTCTTGTGGTTGATTTCGAGTTTCATGCTGTTGTGAAAATGTGCAAGACATGATCTTGATTTTTTTGCACTTGTTGAGGGCTGATTTATGACCCAGTATGTGATCTATTCTGGAGAATGTTCCATGTGCATTCAAGAAGAATGTGTTTTCTGCTGATTTAGGATGAAATGGTCTGAATATATCTATTAAGTCCATCCAGTCCAGTGTGTCATTCAAAAACATTGTTTCCTTGTTGATTTTCTGATAGATGGCCTGCCCATTGCTGCTAGTGGGGTGATGAAGTCCCCTACTATTATGGTATTGTTATTGATGAATTTCTTTATATTTGTGATTAATTAATTTACATATTTTGGTGTGCCATGTTGGGGACATAAATATTTACAATTGATAGATCTTCTTTGTGAATAAATCCCTTAATTATGATATAATGCCCTTCTTCAACTCTTGTTACTGTCTTTGTTTTAAAATCTAGTTTGTTTGATATAAGTATGGCTACTCTCACTTTTTTTGACAGCCATTAGCATGATAGATCATTCTCCATCCCATTACTTTCAATCTGCAGGTGTCTTTAGTTTAAAATGAATCTCTTGTAGGAACATATAGATTCCTTATCCATTCCTATATCTGGATATCCATATCCATATCATTATCCTTATTTCCTTAACCATTCTCATACCCCATGTCTTCTGATTAGAGTATTTAGTGCAGTTACATTTAGAGTACCTACTGAAAGCTATGAATTTAGAGCCTTTGTGTTGCCAAAGTTGATGTTTCTGGTGATGTTCTCTGGTCCTTTCTAGTCTTTGTTGCTTTTGGTGTTTTTTGTTTTGCTTTGTCTTTTCTCCACTCAAGGAGTCCCTCTTAAAAGTTCCTGCAGGGCAGGTTTAGTGGTCATGAACTCCTTTAGTTTCTGCTTATCTCGGAAACTCTATCTCTCCTTGAGTTCTGAATGACAGCCTTTCTGCATAAAGGATTCTTGACTGCATATTTTTCTTATTCAGTACATTGAATATATCCTGCCATTCCTTTCTGGCTTGCCAAGTTTCTATGGGCAGATCTGCTGTGAACCTGATCTGTCTTCCTTTGTAGGTTAAGGACATTCTTTTTTCCCTGCAGCTTTCATAATGTCTTCCTTGTCTGTGTATTTGGTGAATTGGACTATGATGTCCCTTGATGATGGTCAGTTTTTGTTGAATTTAATGGGAGTTTTCTGTGCTTCTTGGATTTTGATGTCTTTGTCTTTCTTCAGATTAGGAAAGTTTTCTGCTATAATTTACTCCATAACCTTTCTGCCCCTTTTTCTCTCTCTTCATCTTCTGAGACTCTTATGATTTTTAATGAGTCACTGAGTTCTCTGAGTCTTGTATCATGATCTTTTGCCTTTGATTCTCCCTTTTGTTTTATGCTTCTTTATTCTCCATAATTTTATCTTCTATATTGTTGATTCATTGCTCTGCTTCGACCACTCTTGTCACCATGGCATCCATCAAAGATTACATCTTGGTTAGCATTTTTAATTTCAGCCTGACTAGATTTTAGTTCTTGTATGTTTTATTCAACCCCAGCTTGTATTCTTATAATTGTGGTTTTAAATTCTAGTTCCAACATCTTACTTATATCTGTGTTGATTAATTCCCTGGCCATAATTTCTTCCTGCTCTTTATTTTGGGGTGAATACCTTCATCTTGTCATTTTGGAGGAAGAAAAAAAGATTAAAAAATAAAACAAAAAATAAAATAAAGGAAGATAGATCTTACATGCATTTGGTCTGGTTGTTGAAAGATCCTTGACAGAATAGAAAAAAAGTGAAAGAAAGCAAAAAGGTTAAAAAAAATTAAAAAACAATTTAAAAATAAAACAAAAATTTAAATAGTAAATAGAATAAAATAAAATAAAAAAAGAGAATAGAATAAAATGTTTAAAAAATAAAAAAGAATTTACTCTTTCTGTATCCAAGAAAGAGAAAGTAAAGAAAGAAAAAAGAAAATAATTTATGCAAAAACAGAAGCAAAGAAAATGAGCAAATCAATAAATCAGCATACAGAATGAAACTCAAATGACATCACATCCAGTTTCCCCTAGAACTGAAACTATGAAACACAGTATAGTATGTACACTCAGCAGCTAGAGGGATTTGTGCTGGTCTTCTGGGGGGGATGTGGTTGGGTGGAGTTTGGCATAATGCCTCCGTTCTCCACTAGGTGTCACTTCCTAGCTTACTGAGGTGGATCTGTCATGTGCTTGCACAATAGAGGTGAAATGGTTTCACTCAGCTCCCTAGTCTTCGGTGGCAGGAACTTCATATTCTCGCCATCTTGCAATCAAGCACCCCTGCTTTGTCTCAGGTTTCTGATCACTCCCCACCTCTATCCTGTCTGTGTCCAAGCTGTCTGCCTGCCAAGGTGGTAACTCCTTCCAGAGTTTTATCTCAGATGGGGTTGTGTCTTAAAACCTCAGCCTTCAGAGATGCTGCAGCTTGGACACATGTTGACTCTCTGGGGAAGGTTCTTGCTGAACAATGGCTGGTGCCAGCTTGCACCAGAAAACATTTCTGTGATTGCATATTGGCAGAGGTCCAAAGATTATGGCAAATCACAACACAGAGCTGGTATCAGGTTTTGCCACACTCTGGGGTCTTTGTCCCAATACTAGCAAACCTGGCTGCTCTCTGGGGTCTGCCAAGACCTTTGCCCATGGGAAGCCATCTGGCCTCTAGTAAATGCACTCCAAGCAGGGAATCGCTTCTCCCTGTGTGGCACACAGACCACTCAGACTATGCTGCCTGCTCCTGGGGATTCACCGTACTTTCTCACCAGAGCACTGAGCTCCAGGACTTCAGACTCTGTGTTCC
Organism: Paguma larvata; assembly: GCA_030068075.1. NCBI lineage: Eukaryota > Metazoa > Chordata > Mammalia > Carnivora > Viverridae > Paguma > Paguma larvata. The sequence goes on from CM057827.1 coordinate 117,911,627, forward strand.
ACTCTTTATAGAGTCCTGGTGGTATTGAAACCCTCTCGTTTCTCCCTGTCAATGATTGTGGAAAACAGATTTCTTGTTTAGTCCCCTGTGATTGTTTTCACTCTTTATCTCTGTCTTTCTAGCTACTTTCAGTGAGAGTACTGTTTGTGTGTGATCCTGATACTCCACATTCTCCCCCTTTCTCTTTCCCTCTCTCTCCCTTCTCCGCAAAAATGCTCCCTACCCTCCGTGGCTTTTCTCTCCCCCAGTTGACTTCTCCACACAGAGTAACTTCCAAATTCTGTGACTCAAGTTATGAAGATCTTTTCATTAATCTTCAGATCAATTTCCTAGGTGTTCAAAAATGGTTTGGTTTTGATCTAGCTGCATTTCAGAGATGAGACCATCCCAATTAAATTGTGGTCTAATAATTTCTTATAAGATGCATCTTTGTAGGAAGAAATAATGGGTTGTGACGGTGATTACATTTGAAGTTTTTCTCTCTTTTTGTTGAGTGGCCTTATAACTTGTGTGCCATGGACTAGATCACCTTCCTCTGCTCCCCCATTACCCTCAGCTCAATTACATCTTGGCCATTTATTCAAAGAAGGCTTAACCTTCATTCAAGTAAGATTCTTGGTGTTCTGTGTTAATTTTGAAGAATGAGAGTTTGGTATATATAACATCTCTTGTGATAAAATGCTACTTTTCTTAATAAACTAATACTAGCTAACATGAATTTAGGTATTATTATGTACTGTGCACAATGCTAAGTACTTTATGTATTAAGTTCATCTAAGTTCTTACAACTCTGTGAATTAAAGTCATTTTGTTTATTTCACTCAAAAGGAGGATCAGAGAAATTAAATAAATTATTAAAGAACATTCAGCTAGCATGTGGCTGAGTTAGGATTTTACCATATCAGGCTTCAGCAGTCAAGTTTTTAAACACAAGGCTACATCAGCCAGCATACACACACACACACACACACACACACACACACACACGGTTCTCTTCGTGAATGAGATATGTGGTCCTCAGCTATGTCTACCTGAGCTGCTACTGAAGGTATCTTTCTCAAAATATTTTAGATTTAAAAACACTGAAGAAAAAAAAAACATCCTGAAAAGAGTTTGAAATATGTTGATAAAGGCTATAAATTAGTAATTGAAAAATAGTAGTATAGTACAGGAAATATTAGCAATCTAGTTCAAAGATTCAAGCTCATCTTCTAGAATATAGGCCCTATTCAATTGTACCTGAGAGCTCAGAGAAAAACATGGGAAGGTTATGTTTCCATGTTTCAAGCTTCCTCTAGGTGGGTAGTATTATCTTTTAATACCCAAATACCTGGGCAATTTATCTAAATGTTCTGAGTCCACAAAGTTCAGATCAAGAAAGTAATTTTCTTCTCCTTCATGTCTACGCCTTATCTGATAGACAAAGTTGACTTTCTAATTGTTCCCATTTGCTAATGGTTTACTATGTCAGGCACTAAATGTTTTATAAACAGTATCTTATTGATATTTGCAATAACTTTGAGAAATTGGTATCATCAACTCATTTACTGATGAAACAACCAAACCCATAATAGTTCATCAACTTTTTTTTTCAATTTTAAGAGAGAGAAAGTGAGAGATCAAGAGTAAGAGGGTGGTCTCAGGATAATTTAGGGGCTAAGTGACCCTTACTTTGGATGCCTGGAAATGAGGTCTTGGGATAGTATGGAACTAACCGTCATTTTTGCATATTTGGTCTATTAAAAATTCAAATCTAATTATCCATATTAGATGTATTATTATAAACATGTATTATTTTACAAATTAAATGAATCATTCACTTCCATCTCTGATTAAAATGGAGTAAAGGGATTGGATTTAACTGCCTGCAAGAAACAATGAAACCAGAAAAAATAATGATCCCTAAAAAAATCAAATAAAAAAAGTGAGTTAATCATGATCACCACCTTTCTATCTGGAGAAAGTTTCTAGCTTTCAGTACAAGATGGGAAACCCAGACTATCTCCAACAGTCTCTTTGAGTTGAGAAGATGAAATTGGGAGTCTGAGAAGGCCACAGCAGCCAGAATTCTCAGAACGGAGGAAGAAAGACAAGATAATGAAGAGAAAGGGAGTTCTGAAGATCTAAAGCAGGTTGACTTTCCAGCTGAATAAAGCACAGGTATGTAAGGAAGCTCTCTGAAGCTGAGGAAATAACCATTCAACAGGAGCAGAGGAGATAGTCACTATTTCTGATATACAAAACGTAAGACAATTCATCATCTGCAGATTGATACCATGAAACAAATCAAAGAGAATCCTCTAGGTAGAAGGAAAAGGATTCAGAAAGAAATTTGGATCTATAGAAAGGAATGAAGAGAAGCCAAAATGGTAAATTTAAAAATATTTAAAAAAATTTTAGTCTCTTTAAAAGATAATTGACTGTTTAAAGCAAAAATAAAAATGTCATATATGTAGTATATGATAGCAAGAGTACAAAAACTGGGCAAGGGCATTGGAAGTGGTAAAATATTACATGAAGTGGTACAATATTACAGAAAGGTGGAGTGTGATAAGTTGAAGATACATATGTTATAAATCCTAAAGCAACTACTGTTAAAAAGTTACAGCTAGAAAGCCAACAAAGGAGATGAAATGAAATCACATGCACACACACAAAAAGTGAAACAAACAAAAACAATTTAGTCCACAAGCAAACAAACAAAAAAACTCAACTCGATCCAAAAGGAAGGCAGAAAAGGCAGAAAATAGGACCAAAGAAGAGATAGAACAAATAGAAACCATATAGCAACATGGTACACTTAAAACTCAGCCCCATCAATGAGCACATTAAATAGAAATGATATAAATAGCCCAATTATCAGAGAGATTTTTAGATTGTTTGAAAAAACAAGACACAACCATATGGTATCTACAAGAAATTCACTTTAAATACAAAGACACAGAGAAGTTAAAAGTGAAAAGATGGAAAAAGAAAGATCATGTTAATATCATAAGCAGGAATTTTATTACTAGACAAAGTAGATTTCAGTGGGAAGAATACCATCAGAGTAAAAAAGGATCATTTTATATTGATAAAGTGGTCAATTTTTGAAGAGAGCATAACAATCTTAAATGTTTTCATATACTGGTTGACAAAACTCCCAAGCACATTCAAGCAAAATCTGGTAGAACTGCAAGAAGAAATGGACAAATCCATAATTATAACTGTGTATTTCAACACTTCTCTCCCAATAATTTGTAGAACAAGTAGATCAACAACAAAACAATGCATATTCTTTTCAAGTGCACAGAGAATATTTACATTTATAACATTTACCATTAAAGACCATAAAACAAGTTCAGCAAATTTAAAAGCATTCAAATCATACAGAGTGTTTTCTCTGACTATTGTGGAATTAAATTGGAAATCACTGACAGAAAGATATCTGGAAAATCCTCAAATACTTACACACTTCAAATAAACTACGGGTCAAAGACAAAATCAAAAGTGAAATTAGAATATATTTTGAATAAAACAAAAGTGAAAACACAGCATATCAAATTTTGTACAATGCAGTTAAAGTTTTGGAGAAGGGGATTCATAGCATTAAGTGCCTGTTTTAAAAAAAAGGAGTCTTCAGTGTCCTTAGTGTGTACATTATGAAAGTAGAAACAGAAAAGCAGATCAAAATTAAAAATGTCAGAAGAAAGGAGACACATATATTATGACTAGATGCCCATTCCTTCTTATCTTCTAGTTTCTTTCTACTTTTATCTTGTCAGAATCAGAATGAGTAGCTCTATGGGATGTCTATCCTGAAAGATGCTACTCAATTAAGAAGCAAGACATTATTGAGGCAAGATTTAGTGAGGGCCTACTTTTAATTTCAGTTTCTGAGGAGGTGATCCCTAACGTTCATATTGCTACTGTCTGGTTGACTGCTACTGATGAATGAGTCAACAATTTTCAGGGCCAGAATAGGACTGAATGTACCCTTTATTCTGCCACTTATGAATTGAGAATTCCTTCTGAGCTCTAATCTATTAGGTTGCAGCTAGGTGCAAGCGGGGTTCCTGACCTCAGACATTGCCTGAGGTGTGTTCAGCATCAGGAATCTGTACCAAATATTAAAAACTCAGCAGTCACTTCTCACTCTCTCACCTACTCAGTTTGCTGCACTGCTTTTTACTTAGGTAACTGGAATTATTATTATTAACTGATTATTCAGATCATCTAGTAGTTCTTCCTTTTTCTCTTTTTGTCTTTATTTAGATTCCTTAACTTTAGGGAATGCTCAAGCTCTCTGCTCACACCGGTATCTTTTTTTTTTTAATAGTGGCTGATCCCCATAATCTCAGGACTGCTTTTGCCATTACCTAAGGTTTACACTTTCTGAATGGGGAGTTGCAGTTGTGTTGTTGTTTTGTTTTGTTTTTAGTTCTTGAGTTCCAGATACCCTCCTCCATCTAAGGCAGGCTTCTCAGACCTATGGACTGTCCCTCATTTCTAAAGTTATCTTGTTATCAGGAGGAGTCTGGAACCATGAGGAACCCCTTTGACACTTCTTGTATAAGAAGTGAAATCTGTAAAACGTGGGTAGATGAATATATCTTAGTCCTAAAGAATGTATCTAGGTCTCAAACATTTTCAGAGTGAGAATGGGTAATCAAGGTTATTTAAAAAATTTTATTTTCCCTGATTTATCTCATGACATCATGATTTAATCCTACCTACAGAAAATAATGATCACAATCACTCACATAGCCATGGCGCATAATTCTAAATTATTTACATTTAATGAATTTAATACATACAACAACTTTATAAAATGGGATGCCCATTCCTTCTTGTTATTTCCATGTTACAGATAAGCAAACTGAAGTGTAGAGACAGGAAATAACTAAGTAACTTTCCCAAAAGCTGGTGGGTTGGACCTGGTTCCCAAAATCCACCACCCTCTTTCCCCTGACACACACTTGTAGAGAAGAAGTAAGATTTTCTGTAGTCAGATTTTGCCGGGGTCTGCCCTGAGAGGAGGCCAGCTCCTACTTCAGGGCTTCTGGCTGGTCCAGGGTTTCACCTGCGTGAGGGTTGGTCTAGGCGCAAGAGATGACGCGAAGTCAGTCTCTTGGAGTCAGCCTCGTATCAGGACTGGTCCAGAGCTCCCTATGTAAGGGCTGAGACAGAAAACATAAAGACAAGATGAAGACAAGACAAATGACACAGAGACAGTCTCTTATCTGGACTGCTCAAAGTTTATTTTTTCTTTAGGGTTTTTATGCATTTTCTCTAAACACAGCAAGCACACATCCTGCAAAGATTGGCAGGATGAAATCACTCCAATTTCTCAAGGTTCTTAGTAAAATAAAAAGAAACTGATTAAAACAAAGTTTTCATCCCATAAAACTTCAAAGAACGCTTGTTTCTCAAGATTACATAGATTGTTTAAACAGTTAGTATGTGAGTGTAAAAAACAGTACACCTGCAGTCAAAGCATAACTAACGGATACATTCTGGTGAATATCATGGGTTGAAAGGATAAGAACAAGGTATACAGATACCAATTAAAGGCTCTGGCTACAGTTGAAGGATTGTGTGAAAAACATGTTTTTCTCTAAAGTTACTCTCTAAGATTATTTATTATCTACTGACCATTAATAATGTCTTAACCCAAAAACTACGCAATTATGACATTCCTGAGGGTCGGGCTGCACTCTTAGGTTTAATAGAATGATTAGAGATTTATTTTATTCTTGAATTATTTCTATATTAGTTGAGGCAAACTAAAGCCTCCTAAATGATTTTCTTATTATTTTCATGATGATCAACATTATGTCTCTCTATATTCTAAACCTATTAATAGGAATAAGACGCGCAGCATTAATTGGCTAGTGGAAGGGATGCTGTAAGACTCTCTTTTACTTCACCCTGCAGCTGCTTCTAGCAGGGACTTTTCTTCAATATTATCATCACCCTGAGTGCAGGGATTCTTACAGACCCAATGTTCTTATTGTAGTCCTCGCATGAATTTATCTCCTGATGGCCCTTTTGCGGCTGCACCTGTCTTAGGTTGTCCCCCCTCTGAGGGATCTTACCCGTCACTGGCTAACCAGCCATCCCCTTAGGGCCAAACAAAGTGAGGAGATCAAAAGCCATAACTTTTATGGCCTCAGGCCTCATACTTGCCTTAGGACACCTCCGCCCTCCAGCAGAGGTCCAGGCTCCGGGCTGCCTGGGCCTTGGGCCTTACTTCTTCACCCTGGGCATCACTATCAGGGTGTTCGCCTCTTGGTCTCTGGTAAGATTTCTACTCATTAAACCAGAGGGAGTAAGTAATATTTCAAAGCTACTCCCAAATATGATGGCACCTTCCCACCCCCAAAAGTTCCCAAGTAGAAATGTGAACAAAGGCAAAAGGAAATAGGAAATCCAATTTCTACTACATATCTGTTGTTAAGCTTGTCCTCCAAACTCCAGTATATAGAACTGCCAAACTAGATTAAAGTGTGAGACACAAGCCGCAGGTCCAACCAGAACTTTTTCAGTCCAAACTCAAAATCTTGCTAGCAGTTGCTTCCCTACATTGAAAAGATGAGATGCCCACAAGTGTTTATGAGAAAAGTTAAAGAAAATGAACTTAATAGTTGTGCCTCCTTATTACAATCTTATTTTAGGCACAGGACAATTATTCAGTGAGTATAAAGTCTGAGACCAGTTATGTGGATAGACATGCCACAAGGAAGAGACAACCACACTCAACCATATGAGCTTTTTTAATAATCAGATATGTCACTGATTCCTCCCCATGACCCGTTTAGATGAACGACTCCTTTTCCTCATGGTCAAAGAGGCAGGTTCATATACAGGGGATAAGGAGGGGGAGACAATTTGTTTCCCCAAGAGAGGCTCATAGAGCAACAACATATACATTTGCAGTTCATCCTCTCTTTTGAATTCTGTCTCCATATACCTATAGCAGGAGGCATTAGAAATACTTTCCTCACCCCACATTCCATCCCCCCAAACCATCAACCAAAAAGGAGAATTTAAAGCACAAAATAATTTAATTGGATCTGCACTCATTCCTCTGCTGTGTGGCAAAGGGAAACCCACTGATGTCTGAAGTCTCCCGCAACTCAGGAAAGTGTAAAGAGCTAATTGCCACAGAAAACAGGGGTTTATTCTTGCATTACAGAATAAAGTTGAGGTTATGCCCATAGAAGGAATATTTTCTCTTCATGAGATTATTCTTTGTTTGTGAGACAAAGCACATCTTGGTGATGTGTGCCAGCTTCTTAGTTTACACTTAGTTGTCGGTTGCTTAGTTGTCGGTTGCTTCTTTGGAAGACCAAAATGTGGCATTAAGGAGAAAGCTTTCATAGCCTCCAGCTGCAACCTGAGGAGTATGAATTTCAAATACCATGACTCTCATCTGAATTGTATTGACTTAGGTGAAAAGCACTTAGGGAAAGAACAATAACCATGCCATCCCCCTGGCAGCAGGGTGCAACTACAGACCTGAACAGTATACCTTTCATCTTCCCTACACCCCATGACCCCTAACCTAGACTACACCCCTGAACCTGATGTCCCCTAATCATTTCAAATTTAACATCTACAAAACTGAACTCATGCTCTTCTATCTTCCCAAACCAGCACTTTCTATAATCTTCTACTCAGTGAATATAAACCTTTCTTTTCCAGTTGCTCAGGATAAAAATCTTGGAGTAATCTTTGACTCCACTTTTACATTCACACTCCACATTTAATCCAGCAGGGAATCTTGCTGAATCTAACTTCAAAATATATTCAGAAACCACCACCTCCAGTTATAAGCTGTTATCTCATCCAGGTTGTTGAAATAGCTTCCTGACTGGACTTCCTGATTTCTCTCTTCAGCCTATTCTCAGAAGAGCCTGGAGATACCTTATTGACATGTAAATCAAATATGTTTACTCCCTGCTCAAAACCTTTCATATTACTCAGGGTAAGTGTGCTGCATTAACAAACAAACCCTGATATCTCAGTGGTATCAGGTATAGTGATTTCTTCTACTTTATTATTTTTTTAAGGATTATTTTAGCTATTCTAGGGCCTAGAATTTTTAGATAAGCTTGTCTGTCCATAAAACATTTATTTTTAGGCTTTTGATAAAAATTGCCTTTAACTTATGAATCAATTGGGAAAGAACTTAAATCTATGCTTTGTTAAGTCTTCTGATTTATAAACACGGTATGTCTCTCCATTTATTTAAGTTCTTTGTTTTATTTCATCAGAATTTTGTCGTTTTCAGTGTACAAGTTCTGTTCATGGTTTATTTGATTTAGTTCTATGTATTTCCTTTTTTAGGAGATTGAAAATGGAATTGTATTTTTAATGTCAGTGTCCATGTGTTCATTGCAAGTATATAGAATACAATTGGTTTTTATAGGTTATCCTGTACCCTGAGAGCTTAATGGAACCCTGTCTCAGTTCAAGTTTGATTTGCTTCCTTTTTTTCTTTTTTTCCTGGTTAGATTCCTGGAATTTTCTACTTACATAATATCATGTCATGTCAGCAGATAGGGACAGTTACATGTCTTTCTTTTGGATCTTTATGACTTTTATTTTCTTTCTTACCTTATTGCACTCGGTAGAACTTCCAGCACTGTATTAAGAGTGATGAGAGGAGAAACATCCTTGATGTGTTCTTGATCTTAGGGGAAAACATTCATTGTTTCAGCAACAAGCATGATGTGAGCTAAAACTTTTTTAATTTGCTCTTTACCAAGTTGAGGTAATATTCCTCCTTTCCCAAAATGTTGAGAGCTTTTATAATAAATGAGTTTTGAATTTTGTCAAGTACTATTCTGTATCAGTTGATATGATTATATGATTTTTTAATTCTTTTTTTAAGAAAATTAATTTGTGGGGCGCCTGGGTGGCTCAGTCAGTTGAGCGTCCAACTTCGGCCCAGGTCATGATCTCGCGGTCTGTGAGTTCGAGCCCCACGTCGAGCTCTGTACTGACAGCTCAGAGCCTGGAGCCTGCTTCAGATTCTGTGTCTCCCTCTCTCTCTATCCCTCTGCCACTCATGCTCTGTCTCTGTCTCAAAAATAAATAAACATTAAAAAAAATAAAAAAAATTAATTTGCTTAAATTCAAATTAGTTAACATACAGTGTAGTGTTGGTTTCTGGAGTAGAACATATTGATACATCACTTATATATAACACTCAGTGCTCACCGCAAGTGATCTCCTTAATGTCCACCACTGATTTAGCCCATTTCCCCATCCACCTTCCCACCAGCAACACTCGTTTGTTCTCTCTGTTTAAGAGCTCTTATCGTTTGCATCCTTTCCGTTTTTATCTTATTTTTCTTCCCTCTCCCTATGTTCATCTGTTTTGTTTCTATTTTCCACATATGAATGAAATCATACGATTTGTTTTCCTTTAAATGACTTATTTCAGTTAGTATAATACACTCGAGTTCCATTCATGTTGTTATGAATGGCAATATTTCATTCTTTCTGGTCACCAATATTCCATTGTGTATATACATGTATACATATATATACATACATATACATATACATATATTACCCTTGTTAAATCCATTATTCAGTTGAAGGACATTTGAAGTCCTTCCATAATTTGGATATTGTTGATAATGCTGCTATAAACATTGGGCCCATGTGCCCCTTAAAATCAGCATTTTCGTATACTTTGGATAAATACGCGGTAGTGCGATTCCTGGGTAGTACTATTTTCAAGTTTTTGAGGAAGCTCTATGCTGTTTTCCAGAGTGGCTGCACCAGTTTGCTTTCCCACCAGCAGTGCAAAAGTATTTCTCTTTCTTCACATTCTCACCAATATCTGTTTTTTCCTGTGTTAATTTTAGTCATTCTGACAGATGTATCTGAGGTGGTATCTCATTGTGGTTTTGAGTTATATTTCCCTGATGACGAGTGATATTGAGCATCTTTTCATGTGTCCATTAGCCATCTGGTTGTCTTCTTTGGAAAAGTGTCTATTCATGTCTTCTGCCCATTTCTTCACTGGATTATTTGTTTTTTTTTTTTTTTTTTGGGTGTTGAATTTTATAAATTCTTTATAGATTTTGGATACTAACCCTTTATCTGTTATGTCATTTACAAATATCTTCTCCCATTCTGTCCATTGCCTTTTAGTTTTGCTGATTGTTTCCTTCACTGTGCAGAAGATTTACCTTGATGAAGTCCCAATAGTTCATTTTGCTTTTGTTTTCCTTGCCTCTGGAGACATGTCTGTAAGTCGAAGAAGTTGTTGCCTGTTTTCTCCTCATGGATTTTGATGTTTTCCTGTCCTATGTTTAGGTCTTTTATCCATTTTGAATTTGCTTTTGTGTATGGTCCAGGTTAATTCTTCTGTATGTTGTTGCCTAGCTTTTCCAACACCATTTGCTGAAGAGATTGTTTTCTTTTTCTATTGTATATTCTCTTGCTTTGTCAAAGATTAGTTGGCCATACAGTTGTGGGTCCATTTCTGGGTTTTCTATTCTGCTCCATTGATCTAGGTATCTGTTTTTGTGCTGGTACCATGCTGTCTTGATGATTATGGCTTTGTAATACAGCTTGAAGTCTGGATCTGTGATGCTTCCAACTTTGGTTTTCTTTTTCAACATTACTTTGGCTATTCGGGGTCTTTTCTGGTTCCATACAAATTTCAGAATTGTTTATTCTAGTTCCGTGAAGAATGCTGGTAGACAGAGATTGATAGAGATTGCATTGAATATGTACACTTTTTTGGGGTAGTATGGACATTTTAACTATATTTGTTCTTCCAATCCATGAGCATGTAATGTTATTCCATTTCTTTGTGTCTTCCTCAATTTCTTCATAAGCTTCCTATTGTTTTCAGTGTATAGATATTTTATTACTTCTTTGGTTGTGTTTATTCCTAGGTATCTTAGGGTTTTGGTGCAATTGTAAGTGGGATTGATTCCTTGATTTCTTTTTCTGTTGCTGCACTATTGATTTATAGAAATACAACTGTTGGGGTGCCTGGGTGGCTCAGTCGGTTGAGCGTCCGACTTCGGCTCAGGTCATGATCTTGCAGTCTGTGAGTTCGAGTCAATGCTCAGAGCCTGGAGCCTGCTTCAGATTCTATGTCTCCTTCTCTCTCTGCCCCTCCCCCACTTATGCCCTGTCTCTCTGTCTCAAAAATAAATAAAACATTAAAAAAAAAAGAAATACAACTGTTATCTGTATCTTGATTTTATATCCTGCAACTTTGCTGAACTCATGTAGCAGTGCTAGCAGTTTTTTGGTGTAGTCTTTTGGGTTTTCCACATAGAGTATTGTCATCCGTGAAGAGTGAAAGTTTGACTTCTTTTTTGGTGACTGGGATGCCTTTTATTTCTTTGTAGTCTGATTGCTAAGCCTAAGACTTCCAGTACTATGTTGAAGAATAGTAGTGAGAGTGGACATTCCTGTTGTGTTCCTGACCTTGAGGAGGTTTTCAGTTTTTCCCCATTGAAGATGATATTAACTGTGGGTCTTTCATATGATTTTTATGATGTTGAGATATGTTCCTTCTATTCCTACTTTCTTGAGAATTTTTATCAAGAAAAGATGGTGTATTTTATCAAATGCTTCTGCATCTATCAAGAGGATCATATGCTTCTTATCCGTTTTTTTTTTTAATAATGTGGTGTATCGTGTTGATTGATTTGTGAATATTGAACCGGCCCTGAATCCCAGAATAAATCCTATTTGATTATGGTGAATAATTCTTTTAATGTACTGTTGAATTCAATTTGCTGGTATCTTGAGGAAAATTTTTGCATCCAGTCTCATCAGGAATATTGGCCTGTAATTCTCGTTTTTAGTGGGGTCTTTGGTTTTGGAGTCAAGGTAATGCTGGCTTCAAAAAATGAGTTTGGAAGCTTTCTTTCCATTTCTATGTTTTAGAACAGTTTGAGGAGAATAGGTATTAACTCTTCTTTAAGTGTCTGGTAGATTTCCCCCGGGAAACCATCTGGTCCAGGACTCTTGTTTGTTAGGATATTTTTCATTACTGATTCAATTTCTTTGCTGGTTATGGGTCTGTTCAAATTTTCTTTCTTCCTGTTTGTGTTTTGGTAGTATGTGAATGTCTAGGAATTTATCCATTTCTTCCAGATTTTCCAGTTTGTTGGCATATAATTTTTCATAGTATTCTCTAATTGTTTGTATTTCCATGGTGTTGGTTGTGGATTCTCTTCTTTCACTCATCATTTTATCTATTTGGGTCCTCTCTCTTTTCTTTTTGCTATGTCTGGCTAGGGCGTTATCAATTTTTTTAATTCTTTCAAAGAACCAGTATTTAGTCTCATTGATTTTTTTTTTGCTTGTTTGTTTCTATATCATTTAGTTCTACACTAAACATTTATTATTTCCCTTCTTTTTCTGGCTTTAGGCTTTATTTGCTATTTATTTTCTAGCTCCTTTATGTAATGTTTAGTTGTGTGTTTGGGACCTTTCTTGCTTCTTGAGATAGGCCTAAATTGCAATGTACTTTCCTCTTAGGCCTGCCTTTGCTGCATCCCAAAGGGTTCGAATGATTGTGTTTTCATTTAATTGGCTTCCATGTGTTTTTTTAAATTTCTTCTTTAATTTCCTGGTTTGTTGGGAACCATTTTGGGCTCACAGGTTGAGACACCTCCCTGTGTGGAAAAGGCGGTTGAAGCAAAGCTCCTGCTGGCCAAAATGGCGCCTAGTCTTACCTCCTTCTAAATAATTTTTCAGGCTGGGATTTCTTGATCTACTCTCATTGGCCCCAAGGAATGTAATGCTCTTTTCTTTTATGCATTCAGATAAAAGGGAAGGACCTGGAGCAGGATGCTTTGATGGATTACATCTGAATGAGAGTAGCCTGGCCAGAAGTAATCTTAAAGTTGCATCTTAGGGATGGGTTGCACAAATTGATAGCATTTATGAGCTGGCTGAATATTGGTATCATTTGTGCAAACATTAGGCTCCTATTATGTAAATTCACTCATTCACAAGCAAAGGACAAGCATTGGGAATTCTGTCCTTCAACAGATTGCACCTCCCCCATTGTAGTTGGAAGAATAGGCAGAATGACTTCTGGCCTGTTTATAGATAATCAACATAGGCAGGCCTAGGTAACTTCCTGTTCTCTCCCCTGCCTTAAATTTATATGCTAATTAACCTGAAAACAACTTGCAAGGCTGAGGAAATAGCAGCTTTGCTGATAAAAGCACATTGTTCAAACTATGCTTACTGATGGGATAAGTTACATTATTACATCATTGCTGTAATGTCACTCACTACTTTTAAATAAAGACAATGAGACCAGCAGGGCAGAGACAGATGCCAGACTAGCCAGAGAGGCCTGCTTGGTGATCAGACTACATTTCATGGCTCTCTCGTTCCTTTCGCCTAACCATCCATCCTTCGGGGACCCCTGGGCTCAGCCAGAGCTGGACTCCGGCACTGGTTAACCCATTCATTTTTTAGTAGGATGTTATTTAACTTCCATGGATCTGAGGTCACTCCAAATGTTTTCTTGTGGTTTATTTGAAGTTTCACAGTGTTTCGATCTAAAAATATGCATGGCATGATCTCAATTTTTTTTTTTGGACCTGTTGAGGACTGATTTGTGACCCCGTATGTGATCTTTTCTGGAGAATGTTCCCTGTGCATTCAAGAAGAATGAGAGTATTCTGCTGCTTTAGGATGAAATGTTCTGAATATATCCTTAAGTCCTTCTGGTCCAGTGTGTCACTGAAAGCCATTGTTTCCTTGTTGATTTTCTGCTTAGGTGATCTGTCCATTGCTGTAAGTGGAATGATGAAGTCCCCTACTATTATGGTATTATCGAGGCTTTTTACATTTGCTATTAACTGATTTATGTATTTGCGTGCTCTCAAGTCTGGGACATAAATATTAACAATTGTTAGATCTTGGTGGATACACCCTTTAATTATGATATAATGCCCTTCTTCATCTCTTATTACTGTCTTTGTTTTAAAAATTAGCTTGTCAAAAAAAAATTAGCTTGTCTCATATAAATATGGCTACTGTGGCTTTCTTTTGACATCCTTTAGCATGATAGATGGTTCTCCATCCCCTTACTTTCATTCTTCAGGTGTCTTTAGGTCTAAAATGAGTCTCTTGTAGGCAGCATATAGATGGGTCTTGTTTTCTCATCCATTTTGATACCCCACATCTTTTGATTGGAGTGTTCATTTAATTTACATTTAAAATCATTACGAAAAGATATGAATTTAGTGCCATTGTGTTGCCTGTAGAGTTGGTGTTTGGGGGGTTGTTTTCTGGACCTTTCTAGTCTCGTTGCTTTTGGTCTTTTGTTTTGTATTGTCTTTTCTCCAGTTAGAGCGTCTACCTTAAAGTTTCCTGGTTTGGTGGTCATGAACTCCTTTAGTTTTTATTTGTCTGGGAAACTCTTTATCTCTCATTCTATTTTGAATGACGGCCTTGCTGAATAAAGGATTCTTGCATGCATAGTTTTCCTATTCAACACTTTGAATACTTCTGCCGCTCCCTTCTAGTCTGACAAGTTTCAGTGGACAGGTCTGCCTATCTACCTTTATGTGTCTAGCCTTATAGGTTAAGGACTTTTAGTCCATAGCTGCTTTCAGAATTCTCCCTTTATCTTTGTATTTTGCAGGTTTCATTATGATATGTCATGGTGTTGATCTGCTTTTGTTAATTTTCAGGGGAGTTCTCTGTGCCTCTTGGACTTGAATGTGTGTTTTATTTCCCAAATTAGGGAAGTACTTAGCTATAATTTGTTCAAATAAACCCTCAGCCCATTTTTCCAACTCTTCTTCTGGGACTCCTATGATATGGATGTTGTTTTGTTTCATGATATCACTTAGTTCTCTAAGTCTCCCCTGATGGTCTAATAATTTCCCTTAACTTTTTTTTTAGCTTCATTATTTTCCATTTTATCTCCTATATCACCCCATTGTCTCTTCTGCTTCTTCACTCCTCATTATGACTGTATCGGTCAGTTTTGCATGTCAATTCTAGCACTTTTTATTTCAGCTTGACTAGTTTTTACATCTTTGATCTCTGCAGCAAGGGTTTCTCTGGTGCCTTCTATGTTTTTTCCAAAGCATAAGCAGGTTTTAGTCTTATGGCTGTTGTTCTAAATTCTTGTTCAGATATATTATTTATATCTGTTTTGAGCAAGCCCCTGGCTGTGATTTCTTCTTGACCTTTCTTTTGGGGAGAATTCCTCCATCTTGTCACCCTGACTAAGTTTCTGTCTCTTGCATGTTTTAAAAGCTTGGCATATTTCCTGCACCTGGGAGTACTGCTATATTAAAAAGGAATCACTCACTGTCCAGGTCCTGGCACTTCAGGGAGTGTTTCTGGTGTATGCTGTGTGCACTCTGCTGTTGTGTTTGGCTACTTTTTCCCACTGGACAGTCTTCTGTAGAGCTCCTCCTTGTCGGAGTTAAAGGTCCTTGTTGGACATTTAACTAGGTGTGCTTTGATATGTTTGTTGAATTATGCCTGGAAAAAGGGTGAGGGAAAGTCTGATTCCAAGAAAAAGGGAATAGGAAAGGGGGAAAAAAGTGCCAAAGAGAGAATCAAAAACCTATAAGGCTTGTTCCAAAGAAAAAGATAGGAAAAAAAGAAAAAATAAAGGAAGATGAAAACAGAAAAGAAAGAAAGAGAAAAGAATTTAAAAAGCCTGATCCCAAAAAAGGAAACAGAAAAAAACCAACGAAACAAGAAACTACAAGCCTGATTCCAAAAGAAAAAAAAAGGAGAAAGAAAAAAAAATAATAAGCCTGTTCCTATTTTCACCAGAACTGCCAGTGACTCTTTAATGCACTTGATTTTCAGGACACTTGGTCCATGCAGGGTGCTGCCTGTGCTCGTCTTCTGGAGGAGAGGCTAGCTGTGTTGGCTCAGAGTCAGTCTTGCCCCAGTATAAGCAGTATCTAGGGAGGTGGGAGCCGGGGGTTGGGTGGGAGGGGGAGTGAGTAGGGTTTGGTGTAAGCGGGCCCACCTCCACTGAGGGCCGCTTTGTTGGTGTTGGGGGGAAAATGGTGCCACCCCAATCTCTTGTTCCCAGACAGGGAATCCCACACCCATACCGTTCAGACAGTCCATACAGAATAGCAAGGGTGGTCAGCTCACCCTGTGTCATGTATGTTTTCTCTTTGACTCATGGCTGCGATTCAAATCCCAGTGTCTTAAAGTGTTAGGCACTGCATGGATCTGCCCCGTCCTCCTCTGGAGTAGAGCCTTTCCATACTGTGTCTGTAGCCCTTTGTCTCTGAAAAACAGTCGCACACCTGCACAGTGCATGGAATCTATGGTGTAGCACTGCTAAAACAGCAAAAATTATATTCCCTCTGGGTGCGCCTCTATTCCCTGCTGATGAAAGGCTATTTGCTGGTGCCCACAGGGTCTTTTGTCCTTGGGGAGGCAATATACACTCTTCCAAAAGTTCTCCATGAAGGGGAATATTCCCTTCCAATGTTCCCTAGAGATCCCTACACCATGTTATGCACTCCGGGGCCAGCTCTCTTCACCGCAGGTGCCTAGGCTCAACTCCAGAGAAAGTTGCACACTTCTAAAACCTCAGAGTTTGAGCTTAAAACACTGCTTGCAACCCCCCCAAAAACAACAACAACAACAACAACAACGACAAAAACAAAACCAGCCTGTGACAGTCAGTACTTATTGCTCCCCATCCATGGTCCAGAGAGGTTTTCTTCTTGTGCGAATACAATGCTGCACTTTCTTTCTTTTCTTTTTTTTTATTTAATGTTTATTTATTCTTGAGAGAGAGCAAAGGAGATCTCAAGCGAGGGAGGGCAGAGAAAAGAAAGAGACACACACAGAATCTGAAACAGGTTCCAGGCTCCACACTGTCAGCACAGAGCCCCAACGTGGGGCTCAAATCCACAAACAGTGAAATCATGACCTGAGCCGAAGTCAGACGTCCAACCAACTGAGCCACCCAGGTGCCCCAAAGCTGCACTTTCTTCACCCTTCTCTCTCTCGCTCCCTTTCTCCATGAAAGGACTGCTTCCCCTCTGAAGCACTGTTTTTCTTACCCCTAATTCACTTCCATGCACCTTGCACATGCCACACTATCGCCCTCCAACCATGGGAATTCTTCTGCCAGTCCTGGGTATCTCAAGTGATCTGACCTCAAGACAGCTATGTTTGAGGGACAAGGAAAGCCTAGGGTGCCCTTACTTCTCCACCATCCTAACTCCTTAATGATTCTTAATTTATTTTTATTTATTTTTTAATAATTTATTGTCAGTTTGATTTCCATACAACACACAGTGCTCATCCCAACGAGTACCCTCCTCTCTGCCCTTCACCCACTCTACCCCCTCCCACACCCCCTTCACCCCTCAGTTTGTTCTCAGTCTTTAAGAGTCTCTTATGTTTAGTCTCCTTCCCTCTTTGTGTATTTTTTTCTTTCCCTCTTTGCCTCCCCCATGGTTTTCTGCTAAGTCTCTCGAAATCCACCTATGCGTGGAAACATATGGTATCTGTCTTTGTCTGACTGACTTATTTCACTTAGCATAATACCCTCCAGTTCCATCCACGTTGCTACACATGATCAGATTTCATTCTTCTTCATTACTGCATAGTATTCATTGTGTATATATATACCACTTCTTCATCCATTCATCAACTGATGAACACTTAGTCTCTTTCGATGATTTGGCTATTGTTGAAAGTGCTGCATTGAACATTGGGGTACACGTGCCCCTATGCATCAGCATGCCTGTGTCTCTTGGGTAGATTCCTAGCAGCTGCTGTGCTGGGTCATAGGGTAGCTCTATTTGCATTTTTTTGAGGAACCTCCTCACTGTTTTCCAGAGCATCTGCACTAGTTTGCATTCCCACCAACAGTGTAGGAGGGTGCCTGCTTCTCCTCGTCCTCGCCAGCATCTATAGATTCCTTATTTATTCATTTTAGCCATTCTAATATGTGTGAGGTGGTATCTCAGTGTGGTTTTGATTTGTAATTCCCTGATGATGAGTGACATTGAGCATCATTTCATGTGTCTGTTGGCTATCTAGATGTCCTCTTTGGGGAAGTGTCTATTCATATCTTCCATTCACTTCTTCACTGGATTATTTGTTTTTCAAGTGTGGAGTTTGGTAAGTTCCTTATAGATTTTAGATACTAGTCCTTTATCCGATATGTCATTTGCAATTATCCTTTCCCATTCCGTCAGTTGTCTATTAGTTTTGTTGGTTGTTTCCTTTACCGTGCACAAGCTTTGTATCTTGATGAGGTCACAGTGGTTCATTTTTGCTTTTAATTCCCTCACCTTTGGAGATGTGTCGCATAGGAAATTGCTGTGGCTCAAGTCAAAGGTTTTTTCCTGCTTTCTCCTCTAGGATTTTGATGGTTTCCTGTCTCACATTCAGGTCTTTCATCCATTTTGAGTTTATTTTTGTGAGTGATGAAAGAAAGTGGTCTAGCTTCATTCTTCTGCATGTTGCTGTTCAGTTCTCCCAGCACTATTTGTTGAAGAGACTGTCTTTTTTCCATTAGATACTCTTTCCTGCTTTGTCAAAGATTACTTGGCCATATGCTTGTGGGTCCATTTCTGGGTTCTCTATTCTATTCCATTGGTCAATATATCTGTTTTTGTGCCAATATCATACTGTCTAGATGATTATCCACTTTATCATAGAGGTTAAAGTCTGGGATTGTGATGCCTCCCCTTTAGTTTTCTTCTTCAATATTACTTTGGCTGTTCGGGGTCTTTCGTGGTTCCATATAAATTTTAGGATTGTTAGCTCTAGCTTTGAGGAGAATGCTGGTGCAATTTTTATTGAGACTAGATTGAATGTGTAGATTGCTTTGAGTAGTACTGACATTTTAACAATATTTATTCTTCCAATCCATGAGTATGGGATGTTTACCCATTTCCTTGTGTCTTCCTCAATTTCCTTTATACGCTTTTTATAGTTTTCAGCATAGAGATCCTTTATATCTTTAGTTAGGTTTATTCCTAGGTATTTTATGGTTTTTGGTACAATTATGAATAGAATTCTCTTCTCTATTTCCCTGTCTATTGCTTCATTGTTGGTGTATAGGAATGCAACTGATTTCTGTACGTTGATGTTGTATCCTGCCAAATTCATAGATCAGTTCTAGTAGGCTATTGGTGGATTCTGTTGGGTTTTCCATGTAAAATATCATGTCGTCTGTGAAAAGTGAAAGTTTGACTTCATCTTTGCCTATCCTGATGCCCGTTATTTTGCTTTCTTGTCTGATTGCTGTTGCTAGGACCTCCCACACTACGATAAATAGCAGTGGTATGAGTGGACATAGCTTTCGTGTTCCTGATCTTAGGGGGAAGGCTCTCAGCTTTTCCCCATTGAGGATGATATTAGCTGTGGGCTTTTCATAAATGGCTTTTATGATGCCTAATTATATTCCTTCTATCCCGACTTTCTCGAGAGTTTTTACTAGAAAAGGATGCTGTATTTTGTCATATGCTTTCTCTGCATCTATTGACAGGATCACATGGTTCTTATCTTTTCTTTTGTTAATGCGATGAATCACATTGATTGATTTGCGAATATTGAACCAGCCCTGCAACCCAGGGATGAATCCTACGTGATCATGGTGAATAATTCTTTTTATATGCTGTTGGATTCGATTTGCTAATATCTTAAGAAATTTTGCATCCATGTTCATCAAAGGTATTGGCCTGTAGTTCTCTTCTTTTGGTGAGTCTCTATCTGGTTTGGGAATCAAAGTGATGCTGGCTTCACAGAATGAGTCCGGGAGTTTTCCTTCCGTCTCAATTTTTTTGGAACAGCTTGAGGAGGATAGGTATTAACTCTGTTTTAAGTGTCTGGTGAAATTCCACATGAAAGCCATCTGGTCCAGGGCTTTTATTTGTTGGGAGATTTTTGATAACGGATTCAATTTCTTCACTAGTTATGGGTCTTTTCAAGTTTTCTATTTCTTCCCGTTTGAGCTTTGGTAGTCTGTGGCCGTTTAGGAATTTGTGTTTCTTCCAGGTTGTTCAATTTGATGGCAAAGAAGTTTTCATCGTTTTCTCTGATAATTGCTTGTATTTCTGAGGGATTGGCTGTAATCACTGCATTTTTTTTCGTGATTTTTATCTATTTGGGTCCTATCTCTTTTCTTTTTGATAAGCCTGGCGAGAGTCTTATCCATTTTAATTTTTCTAAGAAGCAGCTCTTGGTTTCATCGATCTGTTCCACTACTTTTTCTGGTTCCATGTGATTAATTTCTGCCTTGATCTCTGTTATTTCTCTCTTTCTGCTTGGTTTGGGTTGTCTTCGCTGTTCTGCTTCTGTTCCTTTAGGTGTGCTGTAAGAATTTGCATTAGTGATTTTTCTTGTTTCCTGAGATGGGCCTGGATTGTAATATATTTACCTCTCAGGACTGCCTTTTCCACATCCCAAAGCATTGGGATTGTTGTATTTTCATTTTCATTTGTTCCCATGTATTTTTAAATTTCTTCTCTGATTGCTTCGTTGATCCATGCACCTTTTAGTTGGTTGTTCTTTAGCCTCTATGTTTGTGGGGATTTTTCAGACTTTTTCCTGTGGTTGTTTTCAAGTTTCAAAGCATTGTGGTCTGAAAGTGTGCATGGTATGATTTCAATTTTTTTTATACTTATTCAGCACTTCTTTGTGCCCCAAAATATGGTCTGTCTTTGAAAATGTACCGTGTGCATTTGAGAAGAATGTAAATTCCTTTGCTTCTGGATGAAGGGTCCTGAAGATGTATGTCATTCCCATCTGTTCCAATGTTATATTCAGGGCCATTGTTTCTATGGTGATTCTCTGTTTAGTGGATCTACCCAGTGCTATGAGTGGGGTATTAAGGTCCCCTGAATTAGCACATTTTCAAGGCCTGTTTATCCTAGCTGCTTTCAGAATTCTTTCTTTGTCTTTGTATTTTCCCAGCTTCACTATGAAGTGTTGTACTGAGGGTCTTTTCAGCTTACATCTGAGGAGAGTTCTCTGTGCCTCTTGGATTTCAATGTCCATTTCCTTCTTCATGTTGGGGAAGCTCTCAGTGATGATTTGTTCAAGTACCCCTTCGACTCCTTTCTCTCTCTCTTCTTTCTCTGGAATTCCTATAATGTGGATATTATTCCATTTGATTGCATCGCTCAGCTCTCAAATTCTTTCCTGTTCCTGAATCAGTTACTCTCTCTTTCTCTGCTTCCTCTTTTTCTGTAATTTTATCTTCTAATTCACCTATTTTCTCTTCTGTCTCTTCATTCCGTGCTGTGGCTGCCTCCAATTTGTTTTGCCCCTCATTTAAAGCATTTTTTAATTCCTCCTGTCCATTTTCTAGGACCTTAATCTCTGCCTCGAGGGCCCCCCTGCTTTCTTCTATGCTTTTTTCAAACCCAGCGAGTATTCTTATGCTTATAATTCTATATTCTTGTTTTGTTAAGTACTATGTCTGCTTTCATCATTTCTTGTGCTGTCACTATTTCCTGTACATTCTTTTGAGGGGAGTTCTTCTGTTTCGTCATTTTGGCTAGATGTGTATTGGTTTGTTTCCTAGGTATCCTTGGAAAGGAAAAGGGACAGACTGACAAATAGGAAACAAACTCACAACCATACTGACCAATAATACAGGCAAAGAAACCACAACATAAAAAAGAACAACAAATGACACTCTGGAGGCATGCGACCTGACATACCAGCTACACGTTAAGGATAGGGTGTGCGCTCTGCTGATGGAAGAGCATACACAGAAAGGGTAGTGACAGGTACGGGAAGAAGAAGAAATTGAACTTTGACCAGGTAGAAAGATTAGGATTTTTGATCCAGAAAGAGAGAAATCAGAATAAGGAAGGATGTGAGGAAAGAGAAATGAAGTTAGATGTTACCTAGATGCAGTATGTGGCCTGATTGTTCCACAGAGAAGGATAGGAAGTAAAGAGGGAGGTGTAGAGCATGTGTTGAAAGAGTGGGTTGAATGTCTGTTTAAGAAAGCCAAAACCCCCAGGTGACTGGTTTAGAGAGGTAGGGAGAGATAGGAAAGAGAAAAGCGAGAATATAACTAAAAGAGAAAAACTGACCTGGAGTTAATCCAGGCAATGCTGCGGTATTTGTGTCTCTGTGGCTATCACTCCTGCAGAAAGGCGTCTCTCGTATGAGGAGAGGCATGGCCTGGTGTATGTGGGTCCCACATCCATTGCTGGCAGACAGAGCCCTAGTGTTTTGCTTTGTGGTTATGCACGACCACAATGGCGCCCCCCAGATCCTTCTTCACGGACCCACAGTCTGAAATCACCCCTGTTTTTCTGTCCCCAACTCTTTCCGGGTTGCAGGTGCAGTATGATTTGCTGGGCGGTCGCGTGCCTGTCACTTATTTGAGTTCCTTTAACTAGCTCCGACTGCTACACACAGTTTCCCTTATGTAAATTGTGTCTCTGACTCAGCACCGGCCCCACCACAATGGCGTCCCCCCTGCCCCTTCTTCATGGACCCAGAGTCTCAAATCACCCATCTGTTTCCATCTTCACTTTACCCGGGTTGCAGATGCAGTGCGATCTGCTGGGCCGTCTCATGCCCCATACTCATCTCAGTTCCTTTAATTCATTCCAACCGCAACGCCTGGTTTCCCTTATGTAAATTGTGTCTCTGACTCAACACCAGTGGGATCACAATGGCGCCCCCCCCCCCAGCTTCTTCTTCACAGATCCAGAGTCTCAAATCACCCCTCCGTTTCTGTCTTCACTCTGCCCAGGTTGCAGGTGCAGTGCGATCTGCTGGGCGATCGTACGCCCTTTGCTTATATGATTTTTCTTAGCTCGCTCGACCACTACGCCCATTTTCCTTTATGTAAATTGTGTCACTGACTCAGCACCAATCCAGTGATACTGCAGCACCACTCCGTGCCACGGGCTGGGTCAGTGTTACTGTTCTGGAGCAAAGAGACCTTCACCAACTCTGTAGTTAGCAATGGACCTTCTCTCCAAAAGCCTTGTGGTTAGGCATTGGATGATAAGCTCCCTCTCTGCCCCCAGTCTGAGGTAGTTTCCCCGCTGCTCTTTCTCTTCCCCTTGCCTTTCTGAAGAAGGGGCCCACTCCCCACCACTCTGCACCTCCGCAGCTCGCTTTCTTTCTCCCAGATTGCACTCACTCCATCTTCCAGGATTTTCTGGGTTTCGTGTTCTCTTCTCCATAGCTTCCGACTCCTCTTCCTGCAGATCTCTGGGATTGAGAGTCCCTTAGTCAGTCCATCTTAGTTTGAAAGACACGGGAGAGCACCAGGTACCCCTACTACTCTGCCATGTTGGCCCCTCCCTAGTGATTTTTATTTTTTAAGATGTTGATATGATGGATGACATTGATTGATGTTGAATGCCGAGTTAGTCTTTTAGAACTAGAATAATTCCCACTGGGTCCAGGTGTGTAATCCTTTTTTGTTTGTTTGTTAAATGTATATTTATTTTTGAGAGAGAGAGAGAGCATGAGTGGGAGAGGAACAGAATGAGAGAGGGACACAGAATCTGAAGCAGGCTCCATGATCTGAGTTGTCAGCATAGAGCCTGACATGGGGTTCAAACTCCCAAAACATGAGATCATGACTTGAATCAAAGTCAGATGCTTAACCGACTGAGCCACCAAGGTGTCCTGAGGTGTGTAATCCTTTATCTACACAGTTGAATTATACTGCTAATATTTTGAGAATTTTTGCATCAAAGTTAATAAAATTTGATCTATAGTTTCCTTTCCCTGTCTCTCTCTGTATCTCTCAAGCCTTTTTTCTGATTTTACTATTAGAGTAATACTGTCCTGAGATAATGAGTTGGAAATTTTCTCCTCTTCTATTATCTGGAAGAGATTGTGCAAAATTATTATTTCTTTTCAAAATGTAATATAATTTTGAAATAAAATCATGTGGATCTTTCCTGAATTCTTTTTCAGGAGCTTTTTTTTTAAAAACATTATTTTTTTAAAAAATTTTTATTTATTTTTGAGACAGAGAGAGACAGAGCATGAGTGGGGTAGGGGCAGAGAGAGAGGGAGACACAGAATCTGAAGCAGGCTCCAGGTTCTGAACTGTCAGCACAGAGCCTGACACGGGGTTCGAACTTATGATGGCAAGATCATGATCTGAGCCTGAAGTCAGATGCTCAACCAACTGAGCCACCCAGGTGCCCCTTTCAGGAGCTTTTAAATTTCAAATTCAGTTTCTTTAAAAATAGCAAGACTATTCTGATTCCATGTAATCTTAATGGAGTTTTGGTAGTTTGTGGGTTTTGAGGAGCTGGACCATTTTTCCTAAATTCCCAGATTTATGAGTGTAAATTTGTTTGTAGTATTCCCTTATTATGTTTTTAATGGCTATAAAATATGCGGTTGCATCCAGTATTACTTCCTAAAATTGGTGATGTGTGTCTTTTCTCTTGTTATGTTTTTCAGTCACTAGAGGTTTACCAATTTTATTGATTTTTGGAAGAAACAGTTTTTTGTTTTTTGTTTTGGTTCTCCTATTTTGCATATAATTGATTTCTACATTTATGTTTACTCTTTTCTTCTTTCTGCTTCTTTGAGTTTATTTCCACCTTTAATTTTTTTTAAATGTTTATTTATTTATTTTGAGAGAGACAGACAAAGCATGAACAGGGGAGGGATAGAGGTGGAGAGAGAGAATCCCAAGCAGACTCTGCACTGCTAGCACAGAGCCCGATGCAGGGTTCAAACTCACAAACTCTGAGATCATGACTTGAGCCAAAATCAAGAGCCAGCTGCTTACCCAACTGAGCCACTAATCAACCCTAAAATGTTTCTTGATAGAGTTATTTGGATTGTTGATTTGAGACCTTTTCTTGTATCTTGTGTCAGCAACTAGGCTTCAGTGTCCTCTCTGCACAGCTATAGCTGCCTTCCATGTATTTCCATATGTTGTATTTTCATTTTCATTCTATTGTACATAGTTGTAATTCCTCTGAGACTTCCTCTTTGGTCCATGGATTATTTACAAATTTGCTATTTAATTTCCGTATGTATAAAGATTTTCCTATTGTCATTCTGCTATTGATTTCTACTTTGATACCAGTATAGTCAGAAACAGAATCTTTTTTACTTTAAGTATCTTAATTTGGTTGAGGGTTGTTTTATGTTTCTAGGATGTGGTATATCATGTTTAATGTTGCATGGACACTTGAATAAAACATGTATTCTGCTGTAGCTGGGTGGAGTGTTCCTGCTGATTGATTGCATTGTTCACATCGTCCCTATTCTTGCTGATGTGTGGTCTAATGGTTCTACCAGTTGGTGAGAAGGGAGTGTTGAAGTCCCCAACTATATTTGTAGGTTTGTCTGTTTCTCTTTTCAGCTCTATCGGTGTTTTGCTTCCCATAGCTTATGTTTTCTCTTTGTTATATTCTGTTGTCACACATATTTTGTTGTTTGGTGCCTACACACTTAGGATTATTATGCCTTCGTGGTAGAGTAATAATTTTATCATTATGAGTATTATCCCTCTTTCACTAATATGTGTCTTTACTCTGAGGTTTATTTTACCTGATATTAATACAGTCACTGTATTTTATATATATATGTTATCTTTAGGGTTTTACCTGATTTACTTAAAGAGTTTTGAGTGTATCTCTTTGCATACTTTCCATATTGGCTGCTTTGGGTATTACCATATACATATGTGACTTATCATAGTTTACTAGAATCACCATTTTACCACTTCAAATGAAGTGTGGAAAACGCACTTCCACTTAGTATCTTTTATTTTTCTCATTTTAAAATGCGGTTTGGAGTCTCACACTGTGCTATAACTTTTGTTTCAATCATCAAATATAATTTGCAAATTTCATGAAGAAAAGGATGTCCTATTGAATGTATCCACATTTCTGCTCTTTTTTTCTGGTCCTTCTTCCCTTCTAGTGCTCCAAGATTCCTTCTTTTATTGTTTCCTTTCTATTGAAAAACTCCTCTAGCTTATCTTCAAGATCAGGTGTTTTAATGATAAATTATTTTAGTTTAAGTATAAAAATATCTTTATTTCCTTGTCATTCTTAAAGATGGTTGTGCTAGACATAGAATTCACCCTTAAGAGTTCTTTTTTTCTAGCACTTGAAAAGTGTTGAGGCTCATCCTTCTGGTTTCCATGGTTTCACATGAGAAATTCATTCTCGTTTGAATGGGTGTTTTCCTATAGGTAATGCATCATGCATCTCTCTCCTATAGGTAATGCATCATGCATTTCTCTAGTGCTTTAAAGATTTTTTTATTTGTCTTAGTTTTCATTATTTTAATTGGTTTATGACTTGGCATGGATTTCTTTGGGTTTATTCTGTTTTTCACTTCTTGAATCTGTAGATTAAAATGTGTGAATGGATGAATGGATGGATGGATATCTAAAAATCCTTGTGAGATATTTGCAGCATCTAGTTCATTTAAGTGCTGGTGGCAACTGACTGTTTTTTATTATTCAAATTATGATTTTTTTGGTTCTTGGCACAGAAAGTGATATTTTACTGACATCCAGGACTTTTATTCAGGATACAATGAGTTCTGTTTAAACTTTTTATTTTAACAAGAAGTCACCCTGTTTAGCACTCAGGTCCTGGTCTACTTTTGTGAACTGTGGTTACAATTATGGTTAATTTTCAGAGCCTTTGTAGTGCAATTTTCTCTGTCTGGTTATATGGTACCCTTGGTGGCCCCATCGATCCCTGCTGGTACTGCTGAAGAGGTGTGAAGTGTTTTCTCCAAGCTAGGTCACTGAATATCTCTCAGTGGGGTAACAGAGTCTAGGGTCTATGGAGTCAAAGAGACTTTCTAGCTTGGGTTGCTTGTCGTGGTTGTATCTCTCCTGCAGGTTGCACCTGGAATTAGCTAGTAGGGAAATGGGTCTTGGAACCATAAGGACAAAGAACTTCCCAGGCCAGGGTGGCAGTGTGCAGTATGTTGTTACATTGTGTTTTGAGGAATGTCAGATTTGGGTGGTCTTGTTCTGTTGGATGGGAGATGTAAGATACTCTCCCACTGTGTTGTTCCTGTAGTCCTGGAATCCCTAACAAGATCACCTTTTTCTAACTATCTTTCAAAGTTTTTCTTTGGTTGTCTCTTATGTTATTTCTAAGTGTTATAGTTATGTATAGAGCAGCAGTGAGAAAGGAGTACATTACTTGTCCAGAATGTTTATCTTATTAATTGTTTACACTATATCCTTAACCACAACAAAAACATAAGCTTCAAAAGGGAAGGAATTTGTGCCCTTTTGGTTTGTGGTTATATCCCAAAGTGAAAGAAATAATGTCTAGAACTACTGAATGGATTACTAGGCAAAATTTTCTCTGGCTAATAGCACCACAGAGAAATCACTTGCTTACAGCTGAAGATACTTCCAGGCACAAAACACAGTAAGAAAGACCTCATAGAGTTTCCATGATACATTAACAACAAATTTTATTAGAAGCAGAAAAGAAAATATCTTGCCACACTCAACTTTATACAAATTGGCCAGGAGACATCTCTTTTGGGAAGGCCAAAGATATATCAAAGTTCATTAACCTTTTCTTCCAAACCTTTTCTTTGTTGTCCAATATCTGTCTGAGACAGACAAAAATACTCATTTAAGGGAAAGAAACTTTGCTTATCATCTTTTTGCTTATCATCAACATGCAACCTGTCACCAAGTCTTGTTGAATTTTATCATAGCTATATGGGTGTAATATTTTTCTTTTATATCGTTTTTCTGTTCTCTCTTCTCTATTCTACTTTTTGTTTTGTAATTTCTTTGCTAGTAAACTCCAATGCCACCTTCTAATCTCTGAGCCTCCTTTCTTGCTCCTCCCCCATCTACTTCTCATACTGTCTTCTTGATGATCTTCCTAAAGCCTGCAGAGGCCTTTCCTCTGTGCACAGTAACCTTAAATATAAAAATATCAACCATTTCGTCTAGGACTGGTACTTAAGTCTAAACAGAGATACACAATAAGTGCAAACTACACACCAGATTTCAATGACTTGGTACAAAGAAAGGAAGTAAAGTATCCCACTAATAATTTATATTGAATGTATACTGAATTGATAATATTTTTAATATATTATATTAAAATATTATTAAAATTAATTTTATCTGTTTATTATTTTTTATTTAACTTATTTATTTTTATCTTTAAATGCAGTGTTGCAAAAATTTTAATTATGCCATGGATTGCATTCTATTTCTATTCATTATATTTCCATTGGATATTCATTATACGTCTGCTGCTCTAGAGGCTAAGACCCTTCCTTTTTCTCTATTCTAGTCTTTGCCATTTTCCTACAGAAATTCTGAATTCAAGTTTGGCAGACCTTAATGTCTCTGAGTCTCTTTCCTCACTTAAAAGTTGCACATAATAATAACACCTTCCTCATATGGTATTTGCATAGGAAATCTTCACAGGGATTAAATAATAATGCATGTAAAAGGTCTGAGAAGTTTCCGACTTGAGCACTCAACATATATTAGCCATAAATGTCATTAAGAATAGATCTACAGTATTCCACCTCTGGAATGGCAAGGTGAGGAGCTCTGTAGAACTGCTTTTCAATGAAGCAAGCACAATTAGTGAAAATCATCTTTTTAAAATACTTCAAGTTTTTGGAAGATTTCAGTTTCAAGCGTCGGACATGTAATGAGCTTAGAAGGTGTCACTCCTATCCTTACTACAAGAGAAAAAGCTGAATAACTCGAAAATCACTGACTTTTCTTGGAACCACCAGATAATAGCAGTCACAATGCAAACCACCACCCTGAAATGTGGAGACACAGAAGAATACAGATAGACACAGCTGAGATCTGCTTACCTGGAACAGAAACCACTGGAGCTATAAACTGGTAGGAACATTCAAAAGGTAATTTTGTTTTGTTTGCTTGGTTGATTGGTTGGTTTTTGTATTGTATTGTATTGTATTGTATTGTATTGTATCCTATTGTATTAATTCCAGTGTAGTCAACATACAGTGTTATCATAGTTTCTGGTGTATAATATAGTGATTCAACATTTCTAAACATTGCTCAGTACTCATCACAGTAACTGGACACTTAAACCCCTTCACCTATTTCACCCAGGCCCTCACTCATCTCCTCCCTGGTGACCATCAGTTTGTTTTCTGTAGTTAAGAGTCTATTTTTTTGGTTTGCCTCTCTGTATCTCTCTCCCTCTCTCTCTCTCTCTCTCTCTCTCTCTCTCTTTTACCTTTGTTCATTGCTTTGTTTCTTAAATTCCACATACAAGTGAAATCAAATGGTATTTGTCTTTCTCTGACTGAGTTATTTCACTTAGCATAATACCCTCTAGCTCCATCCACGTCGTGGCAAATGGCAATTCATTATTTTTGATGGCTAAGTAATATTCTATATATATATATGTATTCTATACATATATATAGAATACTGGACTCTTTGACTGCTTCTATAGTTAGGGTATTGTAAATAATGATCAATAAATATAGGGGTGCATGTATTTCTTCAAATTAGTATATTCTTTGGGTAAATACCAGTAGTGTGATTACTGGAACATAAGGTAGTTCTATTTTTAATTTTTTGAGGAACCGTGTCATACTACCTTCCACAGTAGCTGGACCAGTTTGCATTCCCACCAACAATGCACAAGAGATCCTTTATTAAAAGGATGAATTTAATGAATTACTGGATACTGAGTGTATTGGTCAGGGTTCCCCAGAGAAACAGAACCAATAGATTGTATATATGTACATATACATCTGCATACATATACATGGAGAGGGAGAAAGAAGGAGAAATTTTAAAGAATCAATTTGCACAATTGTGGAGGCTGTTAAGTCCAAAGTCTATAGGGCCAGGCCATAGGCAGGAGGTCAAGGGAAGAGTTGATATTGCAGCCAGTTCAAAGACAGTCTGGAGGCAGAATTCCTTCTTTTTCTCCTTCTTCTCTCCTCCTCCTCCTCCTCCTCCTCCTCCTCCTCCTCCTCCTCCTTCTTCTTCTTCTTCTTCTTCTTCTTCTTCTTCTTCTTCTTCTTCTTCTTCTTCTTCTTCTTCTCTTTCTTCTTCTTCTCTTTCTTCTTCTTCTTCTTCTCCTTCTTCTTCTTCTTTAGTTTATTTATTTATTTGGAGAGAGACATGCGAGTGGGGGAAGGGCAGAAAGAGAGGGGAAGAGAGAGAATTGCAAGCAGGCTCCATGCTGTCAGCACAAAGTGTGATGCAGGGCTTGAACCCACGAATCCTGAGATCATGACCTTAGCTGAAACCAAGAATTGGATGCTTAACTAGCTGAACCACCCAGGAGCCCCGGGAGGCAGAATTCCTTCTTGCTCAGAGTAGGTCAGTCTTTTTCTTTTACCTTCAACTGAATGGATGAGGCCAACTCACATCATGGAAGGGAATTTGTGTTACTGGAAGTTTGCCAATTTAAATGTTAATATCATCTAAAAATACCTTCACAGTAATATCTAGATGAGTGTTTGACAAAACAACTGGGCAACATAGTCTAACCAAAATGATACCTAAAATGAAACATACTAGATATGGAATACCCTATGAGAGGGAAAGTTTGGAGGTTTCAGGCTTAGGGAAGCCACCGCACATTTGTGTGTTTTACCTCTAAGAATTCCATCAGATTCTTGTTGTGAAGAATCAAGGAAAATCCCTTCAATGCTCTAGCATAGGAGGAGGGAAAGTAATCTTTGGGATGTATACCCAGGATGGAGTATTCATATCAAAAGCCTACTTTCCAGGTGAAAGGATTTTATTAGAGTCTTATTGTGGTGGGAGAATTCTCCTCCTCCCTTTGTCTCATGTAACAGGGTGGAGGGAGCCAAGGGTGACTGATGGGTCAGTCTTGCTGCTGGGCATGTGTGTGTGTGTGTGTCTGCTTCTTAACCATAAAGAGCAAGATTTGGGATTCTAAAGATCAAAGATAATACAGACAATTCTGAGCTTCCTGTGAACTTCAATCACCCAACTATGTAAATTTGGAACAAGCCTGACATTCAGACACTGCAGCAGAATGCTGGCTCTTCCTTTGATGAGACCTGCAATGCTCCTTGGAATCTCTGAGCAGCCTCTGAACAGCTAGAGGGGCCCCTAGTCACCTAGGCCTTTCATCTCATCAGCCCCCCTCCCTTGCCAGTGAATCCTTTTATTATGTTAAAATAGGACGTCATTACTGGAGTCAGAAAGGAAAATACCAGCTGTTTTTGTCCTCCAGGAAGGACTAATTAGCCAGCAGCCACCCTGATCTCAGGCGACAATGAAACGTGCCAGGCTAATTACAAGCTGGCTGCCTCCTCACACTGGGTGGCTGAGGCTGCAACACCTGCCCTTGGAGCTGAAATATTTTTAGGATCTGGAATTTCCCCCTGGCCCTTATCTTGCTTTCGATGTCTTCATTACACATCTCCTTCTGCAATAGCTTCCTCACTGGTCTCTGAATTCTAGCCAACCCGTCTTACACAAAACAGCCAAACTCGTCTTCCTGAAACACAGCTCCAATCATATAATTTTCCTACCCCAAATTTGTCTGCATGATTCCTGCACTGCATGTAAATTATAGTCTGGCCCTCCACGCTTTAAATAAAGGAACCCAAGCCCACTTTTCCAGGCTTCTGCCAACCCTTGCCTTACACAGCCCTCTCACCTAGCCACTGGGTTCCCCACCCAGTTTCCATTAATCTGATCTTTCACCTCTGGCATGCCTCACATCATCGCTACGAGAGCTTTAAAGACAAAACCAAAACTGCATCCAGACCAATAAAGAATCTGGGGGTGTGGGGAAAGGATATTGGTAGCACGCTACAAGCCACCCAGGGGATTTCAGTGTTCAGCTAGGATGGAAGACTGCTGCCTGAAGCCAACAGTGGCATAGCCAGGAGTTCAGGAAGGGTTGAAACCAGGTGTACGAGTAGTATGCCTTTCAGTCATAGTCTGAAATACAGCCCTGTTCTTCTATCATCGCCATGACTGAGGCTTTGTCTCCTCTCCTGATAAGACTTACATCCTCCCTTTAACTTTGACCATATAGGTGAGATCTGACATCCTGCTTCCCTCATTTCTGGATTCATCCAGGCCTGCCCACCACTGTGCCCTGGTTTGTTATACTCTCTTGGACAGTATCTACACTGCATTCCAAACTGCAGCCTCGAGTTCCCCCCATATGACCCAGGTTCCGCCTTCTCTCTGCTCGATCCTCTTAGCTGAGTCTACTACATGAAAATACTGGTAACAATATGGCAAAGTACAAGTTTCCTATAAGCACTGAGATAAAGTTGAAGTGTGAAGGCAAAGTGATGTGTCAGACAATCTCATACAGAATCTACAAAAGAAAAGTCTTACAGGTTTCATGCTCTTATCCTG
Organism: Paguma larvata; assembly: GCA_030068075.1. Lineage (NCBI taxonomy): Eukaryota > Metazoa > Chordata > Mammalia > Carnivora > Viverridae > Paguma > Paguma larvata. The sequence continues at coordinate 117,943,953 of CM057827.1, forward strand.
TTGATAATAAAATAAGGAGAAGAGAGAGAGAGCAGGAGCAGAGAGACCTGGAGGGGTGATCTTCCTGGGTTGAGGACCCCTCCCATGAACCCAGAGGTGTCTGTGTGTAGCTCTCTGCTTTCACTCACAGAGCTGGGGAAAGGCCTTCTAAGATGCCTCTGGAAGTTTGGAGCTGGGCAGACCTCTCCATCTGAGCCTGATGGTACCTGGGTCAGAGGCTGGGATGGCAGCTGATGTCCCTGGTGGCAGGAGCAAGAAAATAAGTGGCTTGGCCCAGCCCCTCTCTCAGTCTGTCAGGATGTTGGTATTTCCCACGGATCAGAGAGGAGAGCAGGAGCCACTCCTGGGATGACTGGGACAGGTAATGACAGAGATCAAGAAACATGGTGCCCCGGGGAATACAATAATGTGCCTGCTATAGGAATTGCAGCTAATCAGGTCTCCAGGCATGGGAATCTGTCAAGAAAACCTCTTGAAGAGCCAACCTCCCTCATTTGTAGGTCTTTGGGCAGATAGAACTTCCCTTTGTGGCCATCTGGCCCACAGGGAGGACAGATCCTCTCTGAGCAGGTCCCCTTTCTGGTTCTGGCCTCAATGGAAGCTGGCCTAGGCTGGTATTTTTATGATCTTCTTACGACTGAGAAAAACAAATTTATTCAAAACCATAATCATTCTTAAATAAAACAGAAGAGGTCAATCATTAAAAATGAAAGGGGAAAAGAAGAGAAGAAAGAGAAGGGACAAGAAAGAAAAAGAATGGAAATGAGAAAAGAAGGGAAGAAAAGGGAAAGTAAGGGAAGGGTAGGGAAGAGGTACAATTCTTCTATCTCTTATATTACCTCCAAATTCCATTTTCCCCAACACGACACAGTCACAGCTGAAGAGGGGAGGGGTCCTGCCAGCTGCAGGCTTCAGTTGTAGATTGAAGTCCTGATGAGTGTCAACTAGGGAGGGATATCAGTACCTGGGATTGTAAAGTCAAGTCAGAAACCACCCCAGCTTCTCACATTGACTCAGAAAGAGGCTCCTTCCACTGGATGAATCTCAAAGAGATAGTGATGCCTTCTCCCCATCTATTTTTCATGTCTCAGGGGTACAAGGCCATCACCTTAATACCAGCCCCTTCATGAGTCCCTCTCCTTGTCCCCAAATCCTTGCTTCACTGTTTTCCCCTTCTCAAAGGGTTTTATATTTTTACCTTTTTCTTTTTCTTTTTTTTTTTCTTTTAGCACTTGTATCCTGCCTGGTATCTAAGTTAGTATGCACTTCTTTCTCTCACAGAGATTCCCAATTACAGCCCTTAGAAGGAACCGACCCTTGATTTCAGACTTCAGGCCTCCAGACTATAAATTTCTGGGTAGTTTGAATTACCAAACTTTGTACTTTTTTATGGCAGCCCTAAGAAATTCACATAAGCGTGATGCACTTTCACATTACAACAACAAAATTCCCCCATGAAAGGGAAACCTTGGCTCTCCCTGCCTCACTTTGTTAATTAGAGGCTTAGTGTGAAGAAGCAGGTGCATGCATATCTTATAAATGATAGGTAGTATTGGGAGCATCACTATTCCTTAATTAATAGTTGCCTTGTCACCTATTCTTTTAATTACCTTTACTTGGGGCTATCCATGGGCGACAGCACACACTGATCACTAACTTGTAGTGCCTGCTTCCTCTTCTTTCATGGGATACACCTGCACCTTTCCTTACCTGCACCCCAAAATCTTCCAGGTCTTCCCACCATAGCCTTCTCCACCATACAGGCTTCTTTGGCTAAGTCTGTGTGTGTGTGTGAGTGTGTGTTTACATTCTTGGTTTATACCCCCTTGTGTTCATCATTGTCTCCTGGGAGCTGTCTTTGATAGATACAATTTTTAAAATAACCCCGTGATCCTCTCCTCTGGTTATTCAGAGGATATTCTGATTGGTTATTCAATCAGATGTCAATCTAGGGGCTGCTATGAAGAGATTTTCTAGTTGTAACTAATATTCCAAGTCAGTTGATCTTAAAATATGATACTGATGTTATATGGTCAGCGTGGACCAATCATGTGAGCCCTCTACAAGTATAGCATTTTCTCAAGCTGACAGCAGAAGAGGGATTAGCCTGTAAACATAAGAAGGATTTGATGTGCTATTGCTGACTTAAAAATTGGGGGGCAGGGTGGTGTTGCACTTGCCAAAGAATGCAAGGGACCTCTAGAAGTTGAGAGCAACCCCTGACCAACAGCCCACAAGGAAACAGGGACTTCAGTACTACAGCCACAGGAAACTAAATTCTGCCACCCACTTGGATGAGCTTCAAACTAGATTCTCTGCAGTCTCCAGATGAGAGTCCCATCCCAACAACACTTTGTTTTAGATTTGTAAGATCCAGAGCAGAGAGCCCAGATAAACCCACTTGAACTTCTGCCCTATAGAACTTTGAGATAATGAATGGGTGCTGTTTTAAGTTGCTTCCTTTGTGTTAACTTGTTAAACAGCAATCAATAACTAATACACTCCTGAACGTGACAAAGCCTCAGAGGGCACAGACTCTTTCCTTCTACCTTCTGTACAACAGTGCAGGCAGAGCACTGAGCCCCAAGCTGGACCTTTTCACTTACTGATGGAGCTTTTTAGTAATCTCATGTTCTCCTGCATCTTGACGGTTGCTATGGTTTTTCTGTGTTTGCTGTTGAAAACCTACCACACAGTCATATATTCATGAGCTTTCTGAAACAAGGTCTCCTATCAGTTCAAAATAAGTGAAACCCTGTCAATATCTATAATTTGAAAACAGTTCAACAGTAGTCAAATTAAATGACTTTAATAATTAACATCCACTCTTAGATGTTAAAAAAATCTGAGTGGAAGAAAAATAATAATGGAAGAAAATCAACTTGCTGTTGCTAAAATCAAAACTCATCTGTGTATGTTGCCTCCCAGAAAACGAGAATATTTTACTGCTTTGACATGGACACTGGTGGAAAAAGCAAGTAGTTTCATCCACCCCATTGGTCAAGAGCTGAGACTCTACCTCCCTGCCCCGATTCACAGGCAAGGTATCCAACCTCCCCACCCTCTGTTGAGGGGCATACATGTCCAGGGTTACAGATTGGCAGACCATAGGTAAGGGTTCCCAGGGGACTCATTGTTACATCCAGACTTGAGGAGTGCTCATCTTCTGAATCCTGTGTACCCTGCTTTACTCCTGGTGGATGCAGGTGGTGGTCTCCCTGCCTTGTCCTCCTTCTACCCCCTTTCCTTTTACTGTCTTTTTTAAAAAGTTTATTTATTTATTTTGAGAGAGAGAGAGAAGGAGAGAGAGAATTCAAGTAGGCTCCACATTGTCAGTGCAGATCCCCGTGCGGGGCTCAGTCTCACAAACTGTGAGATCATGATCTGAGCTGAAATCAAGACTTTTTAATGAGCTGAGCCACCCAGGCACCCCTAGTATCTTTTTCTTACTCTGCTTTTCCTGTACTTTCTAGACTTACCTGTCTCTGCAGGCATGCTTCTGAGAATATAGGATAGTCGCTAGGCTCATTTTTTCTTTGACTGCTTATTTCTGCTCAGTGGGCTGGTGAGAGGAAATGCTAAGTGAGATGGGGGGTTCTAGGGAAGCAAATCACAACCACCAAATGGTGAGACACGACCCACCAAAGAATGTGTAATATAAGCCTACCCTAGCCCACAATACCACATTGAGCATGTTGACATTTTCTGTCTTTAAAAAATATATATATATATATAATTTATTTATTTATTTATTTTTAAATGTTTTATTTATTTTTGAGACATAGAGCCAGAGAGTGAGCAGGAGAAGGGCAGAGAGAGAGGGAGACACAGAATCTGAAGCAGGTTCCAGGCTCTGAGCTGTCAGCACAGTTGTCAGCACAGGTGACACGGGGCCTGAACTCACAGACTGTGAGATCATGACCTGAGCCGAAGTCGGACACTTAACTGACTGAGCCACCCAGGCGCCCCTATTTATTTATTTTTTGAGAGAGAAGGACAAAGCAGCAGCTGGGGATGGGGCTGAGAGTTAGGGAGACACAGAATTTGAAGCCGGCTCCAAGCTCTGAGCTGATGCAGGGTTTGAACTCTCATACCGCGAGATCAAGACCTGAGCAGGTCAGACACTTAACTGACTGAGCCACTCAGGAGCCCCTGCATTTTCCCTCTTTTTAAACATTGAGTTATTCACTCTTAAATTGGGGTAATACTAGCCCTCACTTCACAGACTTGTGTGAGATTGACAAAGGAATACAAATAAATTGATCATCATATCTTATGATGGATATGTGGTAAGTACTGAGCAAACATCAGCTATTTTAGCTATTAAACATGTCACATAAAAACAATGTGATTTCCAAAAAAATTCACTCCACTTTGTTTAAAATATTTTTTAAATACTTTTTCCCAGAGTCCCTTTCATTGTCTCATCTTATTTAGACTATTTTGAGAGCAATGAAGTCCAAGGACTCTTTGCGAAAATTGTAGAATGAAGCCTCAGCACTGCCTTTTGCTATTTGTGTGACAGGGGAACTCCCTCACTCTCCTGTTGTTTCTCTCTGTCCCCAGATAAGGCAGAATGGACTTGTTGACCCCATACTGCCCATGAAAGCAACCTTTACCTGGCAGATGGCTGCTCCAAGAGAGGTCTTTAGGTGGGCCCTCCTTGCTTATACAGAGGAAGTGAGGGAGCTGTCTGAGGTCACAGTGTGTCAATGGAGTTGCTGACTTTAAACACTGCTTGGCTCCTGAGCTAGAGGACTTTGATTTTTCTACTTACCTTGGCATGCATCGCATTTAAGGGAGGTGGCAAGCTTCTAAAAACTGCAAACATTCTAAAAACAGTAGAGGAAGGCTTTCTTTCAGTGTGGCTTTTCATATTGTTAGCTTATTACTTCCTTGGCTTTTATTTAAATCAGGGATTTTAAAAGCAAGACAGGATGTCTGCTTCCTGTATAATCCTCCTAAGAGAATGACATTCAGTGGTTTCTTTCCTCTTTAGTTAGTTCTTTTTTTAAAACACTTATTAATTTGTTTGTTTGTTTTCTTGTTTATGTATTTTCATTTTCTTTAAATCAAAGTTAGTTAACAAACAGTGTAATGTTGGTTTTAGGGGTAGAATTTAGTGATTCATCACTTACTGACAACACCCAGAGCTCATTCCAACAAGTGCCCTCCTTAATCATCCATTTAGTCCATCTCCCTACCCAACACCCACCCAGTATAACCTTCACTTTGTTCTCTGTGTTTATCAATTCTTAACTGCCTGCAGTCAATCTTGGCCTTTGGTATTCTGAGCTGCAAAAGCCAAAATTTACTTTACAGTTTCTGTGACATCTGTGGCATTTGATCTTTCAATACTCAAAGACCTTCTCTTGTCTTGCCTCCAGCCAGAACATTCTCTTGGTTTCTCCCCCACCCCACCCCCCAGCCCAACCTGCTGCTCTAAGACACTAGGCATGTGTTGGAGCATGCTCAGATTCAACTGTTACATTTTCAAGCATTTTACTAGACAATTGGTGTCACACTGGTGTTTGAAATTGGCAAGTGCTACAACTCAGGGCCTTTTATTTTCTGTTCCAATAGAACTAGTGTTAAACCACTGCCAGTACATCACTCTGTTAAGGGCTCATCTTCCTCTGCCCACTTTTTAAATACTGGGGTTCATCACGTTTCTGGCTTCAGATATCTTCTGTTTGTACTCTCTTCCATGATTGGTTTATTCTGTACTTCCTTTCTACATATTTCTGTTTGTGAATGAATCCCATACCTACCCTTCTTTTCTCTTATGTTCGGACTTACATAACCAACTGACTATTGTCCAATTCTTCTCTGAGGGCTGAATATCCAAACCCCACTCACATACCCACATATGCACATATGCAAGCCTGCTCCAGCCCCTGGCTCTCTGCCATGGTGAATGATTCCATATTTGCAGGAAGTCATGAGGGCATTTCCCTCAACCTGCCACTCATCTCCCCAATATCCAGTCCCTTACCATTACTACTTCCTGAAGAGCTCCTGAATCTTTCTTGAAACACAAAATGAACAAGTTCAAATCACTATCAATTCTCCTCACACCAACCTCCTGATGACTCCTTTTGTATCCATACTTGACCCCCTTCTGTTGTTTTTCTAGGTAGTAGAAAGATTACATGTTTGACACTGCAATCACTGTCCTACTGTTTAAACTTTTCCCATGACTGCCCATCGTCTTTCAAATGAGAAGTCCTTGACAGCTCTTCGTGGCTCCCTGTTCAGCTGGTCAACAGCAGCCTCTTCCCTCTCTCACCAGCAAAGTCCACCAAACTGGGGCTTATGCAGGCTGATACCAGTGGCCATAGCCGTATTCTCAACATCGGCTTCTGTACCCTTTCACTGGATGGACATGTGCTCATTCTACATTCTTAGCCTAAATGCTACTCACCTGGAACACCTTCTCTTCCTCCCCAGGCCACAGGAAATCCTGGCTACACTCCCCAGCAGTGCCCATATCTTCCCTGTTATAACACTTGTCAAGCTCTCATTGCTTATGACGTGTCTGTTCTCTGGAAGGAGGAGACTGTCCTGTACACACACAGTGCCAGCCCTTGGACCTGGCCTCATGTCTTACCTGGTCATTGAAGTCATGGTTTCTCTAATCCATTCCTTCTTTTGTTGTCAGGAGCTCTTCTCTGGGGTCAGGCCCTCCTGGATTTTGCACAAGGTCAATAGCTGCCTGTATGCCCTCAATCATTCTGCCATCCAGACCATTTCTCACAAGGTTTCCACAGTTCAAGTGCAAAATTGATTGTTATTCCCATGCTAAAACTTCCTAAGATGAGAAACACAATTCCCGGGCACAATAGCTGATAGCCAGCTGACCAGGCCTGGCTGTTGTCCCTTTAGCATATTCCTTTGCATGGTGTTCAGGTCACAGCCCTCAACGCCCCACAATCCAGGGTGCCTGGGCATGGTTTGTGAATTTGAGCCCCACAAAGGGCTCTGTGCTCATAGTGCAGAGCCTGCTTGGGAGTCTCTCTTTCCCACTCTCACTGCCCCTCTCCCACTCACACTTTTTCTTACTTTCAAAATAAATTTAAAAACTTAAAAAAAAAAAACACCCCGCAATCCAATGTCTCACTTGGCAATTCTTTCTCATGTCTTCAGACATCATCTCCAGGGTGATGTCACCAGTCCTCCAAGTCTGGTCAGAGATGCCTCTGGGATACATTTGCTGGCCTGAAGCAAGAACCTCCCTTTATATATCTTATGCCTCAGCTGAAGGTACAGTGACAAGCATGGAACAAGCTCAATGCAAGTTGTTGACTGGTTGCCACAAAAGATGAAAATTGTGTGCTTGGGATAAGTCACTGCTCCTTAAAACAAAGCAAGAAGCTCATAATTTATCCTTTCAAAGAGTATTTTGTGCTTCAACCCTGAGGTGTGACTTTCACAAAACTAAACTTCCTGATAGCCACAGAGGGGCACACCCCTCCTGATTTCAAGGTCACCCACCAAAAGGAATATATTTCTTTAAATTTTTGTTTTTTAACTTTTTATTTTAATTACCTGGTGCTCATCATGAAAAGTGCACTTCTTAATCTCTATCACCTATTCCACCCATCCCCCCATCCACCTCCCCTCTAGAAACTATCAGTTTGTTCTGTACAGTTAAGACAGCTTCTTGGTTTGACTCTCTCTCTTTATCCCTTTGCTCATTTGTTTTGTTTCTTAAATTCCGCATGTGAGTAAAATCATGATATTTTTTTTTCTGTAACTTATTTTACTTAGCTTTATACTCTCTAGCTCCATTCTTGTTGTTGCAAATGGCAAGGTTTCCTTCTTTTTCAAGGCTGAATAATATTCCATTATACGTATACACCACCTCTTTTTTATCCATTCATCTATCAATGGACATTAGACTATTATACATAATTTGATTATACATTATACATAATTTGACTATTGTAGATAATGGTGCTATAAACATAAGAATACATGTAACCCTTTGAATTAGTGGTTTTGTATTCTTTGGGTAAATATCCAGTAGTGTGATTGCTGGATCATAGGGTAATTCTACTTTTTAACTTTTTGAGGAACTTCCATACTGCTTTCCATAGTGGCTTCACCAGTTTGCATTCTCACCAACAATGTATGAGAGTTTCTTTTTCTCCATATCTTCACCAGTACCTGTTGTGTCATGTGTTTTTTATTTTAGCCATTCTGACAGGTGTGAGGTGATATCTTGTTGTAGTTTTGATTTGCATTTTCTGGATAACAAGTGATATTGAGCATCAATTCATGTGTCTGTTGGCCAACAGATTTTCTTCTTTAGAGAAATGGCTGTTCATGTTTTCTGCCCATTTGTAATTGGATTACTTGTTTCTTGAGTGTTGAATTTTATAAATTCTTTATATATTTTACTTACGAACCTTTTATCAGATATGTCATTTACAAATATCTTCTCCTATTCCCTAGGTTGACTTTTAGTTTTGTCAATTTATTTCCTTTGCTGTGCAGAATGTTCTTATTTTGATTAGGTCCTAATTGTTTGTTTTTTGCTTTTGTTTTTGGTTTGGTTTTGATTTTTTGCTTTTGTTTCCCTTGCCTCACAGGACCTATCTAGAAAAAAATTGCTACAGCCACTGTCAGAGAAATTACTGCCTATGTTCTTTTCTGGGAATTTTTTGGTTTCAGGTCTCACATTTAGGTCTTTAATCCATTTTGAGTTTATTTTTGTGTATGGTGTAAGAAAATGGTCCAGTTTCATTCTTTTGCATGGTGCTGTTTTCCCAACACTATTTGTTGAAGAGACTGTCTTTTTCCCATTGGATAATCTTTCCTGCTTTCCAGAGACTAACTAACCATAAAATTGTGGGTTTATTTCTGGATTTTCTATTCAGTTCCACTGATCTATATGTCTAAAGTTTTACCAGTACCACCTTCTTTTGATTATTACATCTGTGTAATATAACTTGAAGTCCAGAATTGTGATGCCTCCAGCTTTGCTTTTCTTTTTCGAGACAACTTTAGCTATTTGGGGTCTTTTTGATTCTATACACATTTTAGGAATGTTTATTCTCACTCTTTGAAAAATGTTGTTGCTATTTTGATAGGGATGCATTAAATGTGCAAATTGCTTTAGGTAATATAGATATTTTAACAATATTTGTTCTTCCAACTCATGAGCATGGAATGTCTTTCCATTTCTTTGTGTCATCTTCAATTTCTTTCATCAACGTTTTATAGTTCTCAGAGTACAGGTCTTTCACCTCTTTGGTTAGGTTTATTTGTAGGTATCTTTCTATTTTTGACACATTGTAAATGGGATTGTTTTCTTAATTTTTTCTGCCGCTTCATTATTGGTGTATAGAAATGCAACAGATTAATTTTGTATCCTGAGACTATTGAATTCGTTTATCAGTTCTAGCAGTTTTTTGTTTGAGTCTTTCAGATTTTCTCCATGGAGTATGATGTCATCGACAAATAGTGAAAGTGTTACTTCTTCCTTAACAATTCAGATGCCTTTTTTTTCTTTGGTTTTGTTTGATTGCTATGGCTAAGACTTCTAGTACTATGCTGAATAAAAGTGGTGCATGGCCCATCCTTGTTTTCTTCCTGACCTTAAGGGAAAATCTCTCAGTTTTTTCCCTCTCAGAATAATATTAGTTATGAGTTTTTCCTATATGGCCTTTATTATGTTGAGATATGTTCCCTCTATTACTTCTTTGCTGAGGGTTCTTATCATGAATGAATGTTGTACTTTGTCAAATGGTTTTTCTGCATTTATTGAAATAACATTATGGTTCTTATTTTTTCTCTTGTTGATGTGATGTATCACATTGATTGATTTGCAAATATTGAACCATGGTTGCAACTCAGGAATAAATCTCATGTGATCACAGTGAATGATATTTTAAATGTATTGTTGGATTCAGTCTGCTAGAATTTTGTTGAGGATATTTGCATCTATGTTCATCAGAGATATTAGCCTGTAGTTATCTTTTTTTGTGGTGTCTTTATTTGATTTTTGTATCTGGGTAATGATAGCCTTGTAGAATGAATTTGGAAGTTTTCCTTCCAGTTTTTAGAATAGTTTGAGAGGAATGGGTATTAACTCTTCTTTAAATGTTTGGTAGGATTTACCTGTGAAGCTATCTGGTCCTGGATTTTTCTTTGTCGGGAGTTTTTTGATTACTGATTCAATTTCTTTGCTGGGAAATGGTCTGTTCAAATTTTCTATTTCTTCTTGGTTCAATTTGGGAGGTTATATGTTCCTAGGAATTTGTCTATTTTTCTAGGTTGTCCAATTTTTTGGCATAGTTTTCACAATATTCTCTTACAGTATTGTTTGTGTTTTTGAAGTATTTTTCTATTTTCTCTCATTTATGATATTGAGTCTTTTTTTTTTCTTTTTTTCTTGTTAAGTCTGGCCTAATGTTCAATTTTATTGATTTTTTTTCAAAGAACCAGTTCCTGGTTTCATTGGTCTGTTCTGTTTTATTTATCTGTTTCTGTGTCATTTATTTCTCTTCTAATCTTTATTATTTCTTTCCTTCAGCTGGTTTTAAGTTTTGTTTGTTGTTCTTTATGTAGCTCCTTAAGGTGTAAGATTAGGTTGTTTATTTGAGACATTTCTTGCTTCTCAAGGTAGGCCTATTTTACTATAAGCTTCCCTCTTAAAACCAGTTTTGCTGCTTTCTAAGGTTCGAATCATTGTGTTTTCATTTTCATTTTTTCATGTAATTTTTTATTTCTTCTTTTATTTCCTGTTTGAGTCATTCCTTGTTGAGTATCATATTATTTAACCTCCATGTATTTGTGGTCTTTCCAATTTTTTTTCTTGTGGTTGACTTCTAGTTTCACAGCATTGTGGTTAGAAAAGATGCATGCCATTATTTTGATCTTCTAGGATTTGTTGATCTATCCTGGAGAACATTCCATGTGCACTCGAAAAGACTCTGTGTTCTGCTGTTTTAGGATGGAATGTTCTGAATATATCTGTTAAATCCACCTAGTCCAGTGTGTCATTCAAAGCCATTGTTTCCTTGTTGATTTTCTGTTTAGATGATCCGTCAATTGATGTAAGTGGGATGTTAAAGTCCTCTACTGTTATTGTATTATGATCGATTGGTTCCTTTATGTTTATTATAAACAATTTTATGTATTTAGGTGCTTTCACCTTGGGTGAAAAAATATTTACAATTGTCATATCATCTTGTTTGATTGTCCTATTTATTATTATATTGAGTCCTTTGTCTCGTTACAGTCTTTGTTTTAAAGTCTATTTTTTAGCAATGTAAGTATTGCTATTCTGGCTTTCTTTTGATATCCGCTTGCATGATATATGTTTCTTTATCCATTCACATTCAATCAGCAGGTATCTTTAGGTCTGAAATGAATCTCTGTAGGCAGCATATAGATGGGTCTTGTTCTTTCATCCATTCTGCTACCCTATGTCTTTTGTCGTAACATTTACTCTATTTACATTCAAAGTAATTTTTAATAGATATGTATCTATTACCATTTTATTACTTGGTTTGTGGTTGTTTCTGAGTATTTTCTTTGGTTCTTTGTTGTCCTTTTCTTTCTTGCTTTGCTGGCTTTCTTTAGTGATATATTTGGATTTCTTTCTCTTTATTCTTTGCATATTTACTAGTAGTTTTTGATTTGTTGATACCATTAGGTTTGTATGCCATCTCTTTTGTATATAGCAGTCACTATTAAGCTGATGGTCATTTAACTTTGAACCCATTCTTTACTCCTCTTCTCCCCACATTTCGGTTATGTGGTGTCATATTTTACATCCTTTTATTTTGTGAGTTCCTTGACTGTTATTTTACAGAAATATTCATTTTACTGCTTTTGTGTTTCCTATCTTCATACTGCCATTTTTGTTCTTTTCTGTCCACTCAAAAAGTCTCCTTTAATATTTCTTGCAGGATTGGTTTAGTGGTTGTGAACTCCTTCAGTTTTTGTTTGTTTGGGAGCCTATGTCTGCTTCTATTCTGAATGATAGCTTTGCTGGACAGAGTATTCTTGGCTGTAAGTGTTTCCCATTCAGCACTTTGAATATATCATGCCACTCCTTTCTGTCTTGAAAAGTTTCTGCTGAAATAGCCACTGATAGACTTATGGAGTTTTCCTTTGTATGTAGCTGTCTTTTGTCTTGCTTTCTTAAATATTTTTTTTCTTTATCAGGATATCTTGCCATTTTAATTACAATATTTCTTGGTGTGTATCTGCTTTCGTTGCTTTTGTTAGTGGTTGTCTGTACCTCCTGGATCTGGATATGCATTTCCTTCCCCAGATTAGGAAAGTTTTCAGCTATTATTTCTTCAAGTAAATTATCTGCCCCCTTTTCTCTCTCTCTACTTCTGGGACTCCTATAATACTAATGTTGTTACATTTTATTGAGTCACTGAGTTCTCTAAGTCTATTCTTATTTTGCATAATACCTTTTTCTCTCTTTGTTCAACTTAATTACTTCCCATTGCTCTTCTAAATCACTAGTTTGTTCATCTGCATCTTCCATCCTATTGTTCATTCTATCAATGGTGTTTCTTATTTCATTTATTGTGCCCTTTATCTCTGCTATGTTATTCCTTATCTCTGTGTTAAGGGTCTCAGTCATGTTTTCCACTCTTTTCTCAAGTGCAGTGAGTATCCCTATGATCATTGCTTTAAATATCCACCAGCATGTTACTTACATCTGTTTTGCTTAGATCTTCAGCCATAATCTTGTCCTGTTTTTTATTTGTGACAAATTTGTCTGTCTTCTCATTTTGTCTAAGTCTCTGTGCCTGTTTCTCTATGTTAGGAAAGTCAACTACATTTCCATTCTGGAGGGTAATGGCTTTATGAAGAAGAGGTCCTGTAGTGTTCTGCAGTGTAGTGCTGTCTCCTGTTCCTCAGAGTCTGGAGTTTCCAGGAGTGTCTTATAATGCTGTATGCACTGTTCTATTGTGTGCTGGCCACTTCATCTTTCTGACCAGTTATCTGCAGAGGCTTTCTTTGCTTGTTGTGGGCAGTGTTTGGTGCCTGGCTGAAATGTGGCATGTTTTAACTAGGTTTGCTCTGATCTGCTTGTGAAATTAGACCTGTCACCACTGACACCAGAACTGAGGCCTCACAAAACTCCCGGGTCAGGAGATGCAGTTGGCAGGGGTTTGGGCTAGGTTTTTCAGGAAAGGGGCTTACTTTGCTGGGGCTGAGACAAACATGACTGTAAAGGGCAGTTCTGTCAGAGCCTGGTGGGGTGGGGCTTGATGTAAGCAAGTTAGGTAGTGACTGTCAAGTCGTGCTGGTTCCTGCAAGTGTCTCTGTGCTTAGACAAAGGGGCAGGGGAGGGAAATGTCACTGGCCAGTTCCTTTGTTCCCAGAGGAGTCTTTCCATCGAAAACTGCTTCTCTGGGACATGATGTAAGATGAGCAACTAATGTCCCCACTGTGTGCCTCAGGCACTCTTCGGATCACTATTTCCATGCTTTAGGTCTGTGAGATGTTTGACCTATGTTTTCTCCAAAAGGAGCCTCAATGTCCTCTGAGATCTTCAGAGCTAACCACACTGACCTTTAAAACTCTAGGCTTTGAGCACATAGGTGGCTCATTCAGTTAAGCATCTAACTCTTAGTTTTGGCTCAGGTCATGATCTTACAGTTTGAGAGATCAAGTTCCACATCACGCTCTGTGCTGACAGTGCAGAACCTGCTTGGGATTCTCTCTCTGCCCCTACCTGTCTTGCCCTCTGTCTCAAAATAAATAAATAAACTTTAAAAAAGTAAAAAGCAAAACCAAAAAACAAACAAAACCTCTAGGCTTTAAGATCTTCTGGTTACAAGAACTCATGGAATTCAGGCCCACTCTCTTTCCAAACCAATTTCTATGGGGATTCATTTTCCCATGCGCTATCCTGTGTGCTAGTCTGTTTCTTATCCTTCTTTATGACTGCAGCTTCCTTCCCACCACAACCCGTTTATCTCCCAAGTCATGTTGTCTGTACTTCCTACCTTCTTCAATATGTCCTTTTCTCTACCTTTAGTTGTGGAGTTTGTCCTGCCAGTCTTCGATCAATTTCTGGGATATTTAGGATATATATATCTGGGATATAACACTTACTAGTTGTATTTATGGGACAAGGTGGGCCTAAGGTACTCTTATTCTGCCACCATCTCCTCGCCTCTCCCTGAAAGGTATATTTTAAAATAAGGCTGTGTGTATAAGCACAGTATTTCCCCTCAGCTGGGGGAAATAGCTTTTGTCTATGCTTCACTTTTTATAAAATAGATTACTAGAAAAAAAAATTTAAATCTTCCTGGTTGCTTGTTTTGAGGCCAACATGCTGATTTACTTGCTGCGTCAAGAGCAAACAATTATTCTATCTTAATTTATCTCCAGAAATAATCTCAAAACACAGAAGCACAAATTTTCAAGTGTGTAAGTTCATTATGGGCTCCTTCATTCAGTCTATCTCCCCTTATACATCTATCTATACTTCCTCTTATTTTAAAAATAATGTGAAGAATGTCCATCCTAGAACCAAGATCTTATCCTGACTCTATGTCATTTTTTAAATTAAATGTAGTCCATATGTCATTTAGATTTCTTTAGTTTTTAACCTTTTGTTCTTTTCTGTTCCAGGAGACCATCTGGGATGTCACATTATATTTAGTTGTCATGTCCTCTAGGCTCCTCTTAGGTATGACATTCTCAGAACTTCCTTGTTGTTTTTAATTTATTTCACTTTAAAAAATTTTTCACTTTAGAAAGAGTGTGAGTGGGGGAGAGGGGCAGAGGGAGAGAGAGAGAGAGAATCTCCACATTCAGCATGAAGCCCAATGGGGGCTCGACCCTGGGATTATGACCTGAGCTGAAATCAAGAGTCAGATGCTCAGACAGCTGAGCTACCCAGGTGGTCCAGACTTTCCTTGTTTTTGATGGCCTTGACCATTTTAAAGAGTGCTGATCAGGTACTTTGTAGACAGTCCCTTGGTTTGGATTTGTCTGTTATTTTTCCTCATGGTCATGCTGAGTTTATAGGTTCTTGGGAGGAAAACCACATAGGTGAGGTGCCATTCTTATCACATAATACAAAGGGCACCTGCTACCTACAGGACTCATCATTATTGTTGTTGACCTTGATCAGGAAAAATTGGTCAGATTGGTCAGATTCTCCCACTGTAAAGTTACTCTTTATTCCTCCCTTCTCATACTGTACTCTTTGGAAGGAAATCAGTTTGCAAGGAAGCCCACACTTAAGGGGCTTAAATCCAGCTCCCCCCTTCTGAGGGCAGAATAGATAAACAAGTTATATGGAATTCTTTTACATGGAGATTAGTCTCTTCTTTCATACTTATTTATGTATTCAATTATTTATTTATATCAGTATAGACTCATGGATTTTTATTTTATGCTCTAGATTATAATCCAGTATGATGTCATTTATTTTCCTGCCCAAAATTGTGCCAGCTTTGACCACTGACAGCTTTTTCAGTTAGCTCATGTGTTCCTTCAACAAGCGATCATTTGGTTTTTTGAATACTACAAGAATTTCCAGGCTTATCCTATGTAGCCCTGCCTCCAACTCTAGAATTGGCCACTCCAAAGAGGGCTCATTCTTTTAATTGGAGAGCAAAAGAAACCAATATCTGAATAGGAATGTTGTCTCATTCAAAATATTAAGTATATTTTCCCAAATAGTATTTATTCTCCATAAACTCAAAATATAAGAGATGTATCTCAAGTCTTTTAGAACTTATTTAGGTTTTCCAACATCACTACTTCTTTAATAAGATATTTTTTCTCTTCTTTTGTAAACTAATACTACTATTCATTTCTCCTAAGTACATACATAAAATTCCAAACATAGTTGAAATCTGATATTTGCTTTTACAAGGTTTAGTCTTACTTCTTCCTCTTATCTGTTACTCAATCTGAAAGAGATGCCATATCTCCCTTCTAACATTTAAGTTGATTCTGTCCTACTAGGACTTTCTTGTTGTCCAGCAACTAGAACTAGGCAATTGCACACCCAGGGTAAAAGATGCATCATGATTTTGCAAGTAGGGAAGGTAATGCTTTCTGAATCACTTCTAGCCCTTCCTGGTGAATCAGAACTTTTGGCTGACCTTTCTGGTAACAGCGGTTGCACATTTTAGTAATGTCTTCAGTAAATGGTCTATAGTGAATCTGAGGTCCATTTCCTGGATCCTAGCTGAAAGCTCAGAGCTTAAAATCTTATGAAAATAGCTTAAGCTCCTTTTTTCTTCTTCTAGATGTGTTATTTTGCTCTCACTCACACTATTTTTCATCTGCCACTTCTCTGCAGCCTTGCTAGACTAAATTACTTCCAAGATTGTATTTAATCACTGGCTATACCTGAAGTGATGCTATGTGTGCGGTATCAGAAATAGACCCTGCTAAATATGAGATTTCGCTCTTTCCAAATTAGAGAATCACTTTATATTTGTACATTTAGCTATGGGAGAGGGTTGAAATGCCATGAGAATACAAGCATACCCTGATTCTCAGGCTCATAATGATTGTGCAGAATACTGAAAGTACCAGCAGTTTCTGAGAATGGATTTCTGGTCGTGTCTATATTGGAGGCATATTATTATATTTTATTCAATGTGCATGAGGTCAATGGATAAGAGAAATTTACAGAAGGAAAGAACACCAATTACACCATTTTTTGTTTGTTTGTTTTTTTCTAGTTTGTAATCAACAACACTGGGAGAAATTTCCCCAGGTATATATCTTCCTTCCCTTGTAATTTTAAGTCAGCAGATTAATTCAACAAATACTAATTGAGCATCTACTCTGTGCCACATGCATACCGGAGTTGATGCAGAATACTGAGCCAAGGGAACAGAACTACTTTCCTTGATGCTGATCACTGATGTTTGTCTCTGTGCATCCTCAGAGCTGAGGGACAACTCGAGAATCTTTACTTGGTTTGGGGTATCTGCTTTGAGCAGCCAAAAGGAGCTGAATTTATCCAGCCTGGCTCCCTCATAAGTGAGTGAATCTCAAACTTCTTATTTGTAACCTTGAATACCACCCACCACATTATGTGTGAAGTATTTATTTTTTAATTTATTTAGTTTTTTGTTTTGTTTTGTTTTACCATCAGTCACCACTTGCCTCACTTTTACATTGAAATATATTGATGTGCAATCATCAACTGCACATTCAAACATGCCATCTCTGTTGGGCATGAGCCTGCTTAGGTGATATTTTAAATTCTTAAATTTCATGCCAGACACGACAGCCTCAGAGGGAAGCAAGTGATTACCATGGCATTCAAAGATAGAACTCTGAATGCCACAAGCAGAATGTCACCGTTTGCAGTCATAGCTGAAAGCAATTTGGTAGGTCACATCTTTATTCAAAATTTAGGAATGTAAAATATAACCATATTTTTAATTGTTAAATTAAGCCTGATATATTTCAGGCATTAAAAAAACACCCTAATTCTCATTTCCTGTAGAGCAGCTTCTAACAAGATTGGGTCTGTGTTGTGTGTTAACTTTGGGCCCATTGGGATTAGATAGGCCTCCTTGCAAAGTGAACTCAGAACGCTAGCAAAAGTTATGTTTAATCAGAGAATTTCACCAGGTATCAAATTGGGGTTCAGAAACACACTAGTACTTCCTTGGCCCCAACAAGCTCTGACTCCCGACCGAAGACAGGGTTCTAGGGTGCTGAATGAGAGCAGCAGTATGGGCCAGACCCATACTTTTGGCACTCAGAGGTAGCATGCAACATTTGGGACACACTTTTATCTTAAATTCAAATTTCACTTTGTGTCCTGCATTCTATCTGGCACCCCTAGTGAGACAACACCTTCCAGCTAGTAGCAGAAGGAAGATCAAGGAAAAAAGTGGCAGGAGAATTGTTCTATAATCCTGAAAGAAGGGCCTTCAGAAACTACTACAAGAGGCAAAAACTGTCCAAAGAGAAGTGCATCCTTGGACTGCAGGAAATGGAGGGAGCAGAGAATGTCTATGTTCTTTATCTTTCCTGAAAGGCGTAACTTCAGATAAGGAGGCCAACCTCCTGGAACACCTGAACAGCATTCCTTTGATTCCAATTCTTCTTTGACGGCAAAG
Source organism: Paguma larvata (assembly GCA_030068075.1). Classification (NCBI taxonomy): domain Eukaryota; kingdom Metazoa; phylum Chordata; class Mammalia; order Carnivora; family Viverridae; genus Paguma; species Paguma larvata. The sequence goes on from CM057827.1 coordinate 117,962,045, forward strand.
AGCTTTGGGCTCCCCCTAGAGGCCAAAAGGGGAATAGTCCTTGCACTCAATGTTTCACCTCCAACTGAGAAGTGTTCATAGAATAATCGCTTACTCCACCAAGCAATTTTAAAAGCCTTCAGATACCAAGGACCAAGAAACAGAGCAAATGAAGGGCATGTCTGGCTTCAGTTGCATCCATGTCAACTGACCATTGCATAGTCAGTATTTGTGCCATGCATCTTGCTTAAATAGTTGTAATATCACCACTGGTTACGGGAGCTAGCCTTATAAAGGTGACAGGATCATGCATGCAGCAGTCCTGCAATGAAAGGTTACTACCTTTCATGGCTTCAGTAAGCCATGACATTCAATCCTCAGCTCCCCTAGTGGTTCTCCACATGAAGTAGCAGCTATGCCTACTGGAACTTGTTATCCCATGTTGTGTGATTACATTTGTTTACTGTCCAATTCCCGGGATCAAGAATGATCTTGTCACCTCTTGGGTCTAGAATGTAGTAGGTACTCCAAAACTGAATCAGTCAATGGATGGAAGACCGTGTATGCAGTTAATATCTTTAAAAATGACTGATGTATGTTAATTTGCAGTAAAGAAAGTTACCCCATGTCTTTCTATCCATCAAATCAACAGCATTTATTGTTTCCTAGAGAGAGATGACACTTACAACAAAAAAAAATGCCGTTGTTCAATGTTTAGTTTCAACCAGACTCCTCTGAGTCCATAGTGTTGGAATCCTTGCTTTCATAGATCTAGAGACAAATTTGGAGATCTGAAATGAGCTTCACAATGAACCATAGTGCATGATAGAGCTAGGATGTGAGAAAAATTCTTCCCTGACAGGAAGGTTTGTGTGAAGAGTTGCATGAAGAGAGACAGAAGAACAGATACAATTGTCCTTAGTGGTGGTGGCAACATACACACAGCTTTTGGGAAACCTGAGAAAACTGGAGGTGGTGCCAATTCAGCATAACACACATTCAGACAGAGGAGGAGGGGAAGGAGTGGGCAGGACACAGAAGGATGGCTACTAGAAGTGGAGATGTTACAACACATCAGCAAGGATGCGGAGAACCCTCTTATACTGCCAGTGAGAGAGCAAACTGGTGCAGCCACTCTGGAGAACAGTATGGAGGTTCCTCAAAAAGTCAAAAATAGACCTACCATATAATCCAGCAATTGCACTATTAGGTATTTACCCTCCAATGCAAAAATACTAATATGAAGGAATACCTGCATCCCACTGTTTATATCAGTAGTATCAACAATAGGCAAATTATGGAAAGAGCATGAATGTCCATTAACTGATGAATGGATATATATAATGGAATATTAATCAGCCATAAAAAATCAATGAAATCTTGCCATTTGCAACAACATGGATGGAGCTAGAGAGAATAATGTTAAGAAAAATAAGTCACTAGAGAAAGAAAATACCATATGATTTCATTCATATGCAGAAATTAAGAAGCAAACATATCGGCAAAAAAAAAAAAAAGAGGAAAATCAAGAATCAGACCCTTAAATATAGAGAACAAACTGGTAGTTACCAGAGGGGAGGTGAGTGGGGGGACAAGTTAAATAGATGATAGGGATTAAGAAGTGCACTTGTGATGAATACTGGGTTTTGTAAGGAAGTGTTGAATCACTGTATTGTACACCTGAAACTAACACTACACTGTAGGTTTTTTTAATTTTATTTAAGTCCAAGCTAATTAACATATAGTGTATTAATGGTTTCGGAAGAATTTAGTGATTCATCACTTAGATATAACACCCAGTGCTCATCTCAAAATTGTCCTCCTTAATGTCAATCATCCATTTAGACCATCCCTCCACCCCAATACCCCTCCAGAGATCCTGTTTGTTTTCTGTATTTAAGAGTCTCGTATGGTTTGCCTTCCTCTCTGTTTTTATCTTATTTTCCTTCCTTTCCTCTATGTTCATCTGTTTTGTTTCTTAAATTTCACATATGAGTGAAATCATATGATATTTATCTTTCTCTGACTGACTGACTTTGTATAATACACTCTAGTTCATCCACGTTGTTGCAAATGCCAAGATTTCATTGTTTTTTATTGCCAAGTAATATTACGTTGTATATGTATACCACGTCTTCTTTACCCATTCATCTGTCAATGGACATTTGGGCTCTTTCCATAATTTGGCTATTGATAGTGCTGCTATAAACATATATCAGCATTTTTGTATCCTTTGGATAGATACCTAGTAGTGCAATTCCTAGGTCATAGGGTAATTCTATTTTTAACTTTTGGAGGAAACTCCATACTATGTTCCGGAATGGCTGCACCAGTTTGCATTCTCACTAGCAGTGCAAAAATGTTTCCCTTTCTCCACATCCTCACCAATATCTGTTGTTGCCTGAGTTGTTTATTTTAGCCATTCTGACAGGTGTGAGGTGATATCTGATTGTGGCTTTTATTTGTATGTCCCTGATGAGTGATATTGAGCATCTTTTGATGTGTCTGTTAGCCATCTGGAGGTCTTCTTTAGAAATGTGTCAATTCATGTCTTCTGCCCATTTCTTCATTGGATTATTTGCTTTTCGGGTGTAAGCTTGATGAGTTCTTTATAGATTTTGAATACTAACCCTTTATCTGATTTATCAGTTGTAAACACCTTCTCTCATTTCATAGGTTGCCTTTTAGTTTTACTTTTAGCTTCCTTTGCTGTGCAGAAGCATTTAATCTTGATGAGATCCCAATAGCTCATTTTTGCTTTTGTAACCGTTGCCTCTGGAGACATGTCTAGTAAGAAGTTGCTGTGACTGAGGTCAAAGAGTTTGTTCCCTGTTTTCTCTTCTAAGATTTTAATGGCTTCCTGCATCATGTTTATGTCTTTCATCCATTTTGAATTTGCTTTTGTATATGGCGTAAGAACTTGGTCTACGTTCATTCTTCTGCATGTCACCGTCCAGTTTTCCCAGCATCATTTGCTGAAGAGACTGTCTTTTTTCCATTGGATATTTTTTTCCTGCTTTGTCAAAGATTATTTGGGACTATACTATATGTTAACCAACTGGAATTTAAATAAAACGTTTTAAAAAAGGAAGTGGAGATTTTACACAGGAATAAACAATGTACATTCATGTCTGTGTCTTTTGAGTACCTTATGTACAGAAATAGAGTATCTCAAAGGGTCACACTTGTGCTTAAAGGTCAGAGTGGGGAGGGGACACAGCACAGCAGATAGGATTCAACATACAAGTACCCGAAACTAAACCTCAAGAGTGAGTGCACTTGGGGGTACCTGGAAGGCTCAGTTGGTTAAGCATCAGACTCTTGATATCAACTCAGGTCGTGATCTTGCAGTTGTGGAATTTAGCCCCGCTTTGGGCTCCTGATGAAGATGGGGCAGGAGTGGGGAGGGGACAGAGCACAGCAGATAGGACTCCACATACAAATACCATTAAACTACCCCTCCTCTGTGCTGTGAGACAACTGATTCTCTCAAAATAAGTAAATAAACAAACAAATAAATAATTTTTTAAAAAGAATGGGTACATTTGTTTCTCAGAGCTATTGTATAAGCAAACACAACCTAGGTGACTTAGAACAACAGAAATCAATTCTTTCACAGTTCAGGAAGCCAAGTCTGAAACTGAGATGTCAGTAAGGTTGGTTCCTTCTGGAGGCTCTGAGGAAAACCCCTCCCATGCCTCCTTCCTATCTTCCGGTGGTTGCTGGCAATCCTTGGCATTCCCTGACTTATAGATGCATTACTCCAATCTCTGTCCTCTTCTTCATCTTCACACAGCTTTCTTCTCTGTGTGACTCTTACATCTTTCTCTCTTTTAACTTATAAAGATACCAGTCATTGAATTTGAAGTTCACTCTAAATCCAGGGTAATTTCATTTCAAGATCCTTAACTAATTACATCTGCAAAGACCATACTCCAAATAAGGTTACATTCTGAGGTTCCAGGATGATGTGAATTGGGGGGGAGGCACTCTTTAATCCACGACAGTGAAATTAAAGTTCACCATCAAATGCTGGGAAAGTTAAAGGCTTGTTGATAGGGGAGACACCAATATATAAGATGAGAGGAAAAATCAAAATAATTATTTAATTGGGTCGTAAATACTTTTGCAATCATGTTTTACATTGTTCATTTTCTGTCATTCTTATACTACTAATATTAAGTGCATTATAGGCATTATGTCATTTGTAGTCTTTAGGCCTAATGACATCATTGTAAAAGGATCAGGGATCTTGCAAGGATAAAATGTACATGAATTCAAGATAAAAGATAAATACAAGGGTAAAATTTATGTGGAAAAATGCACTTTATCGGGTTCAAATGCAAATTCATCTTTCATTAGGCATCTCTTATTAAAAGCAGTGGGTGTATAATTGTTGAAAATTGATATATGTTAGTACAAAACCCCCCACACCCTATGTGCCAATTTTTCAGTGCCATGCTCAGCTCTTCTCCCACTTTCCACTTTCAGACTGTGCATCTCTGTGTTTGCAGAGTCATAGCCTGTGGTGGAACCACTCATAGATTCCATGAGGGATTCACTGAAGGGATTGGAAAATGTTCTCCCTGAGGCTGATCTCGTGAAATTATAAAGCAGGGTCCTGTTATGGGAGGCTGCTGAGGAGTCACCACTGAGGACCCACAGTAGATTGGAGGGGCCGCGCCTGGCAGATGGAGCAGACAGACATTCACACTGGCCCTCACTCCTTCTGGACTGTGGCTTACTTTTGCCAGAAGAAGTACACTTAAGCCAACCTGTCTAACTTTCGTATAGTTATAACTCATCATCTGGATCTCCATGTGTTAGTTTAAATCATACTTTTAAATTTTAAATCACCTTTTTAAATTGGTTATGGTGATATAGACCCACAGCTAATATTTACTGGCAACTTTACTCAGGTCTCTAAAATAGAGACAGAATGAGACTAACGAGAAGGTAAAACCTCAGAAAGGGTGCCTGCACTAAGGTAAGCAAAATGTGGAGATGTGAAGTGGGGGTTAGATAATAGAAATATTCTAGAAAGTTAAATATACAGACCTCATGTCTATATATATTGAGTCCCAAGAATAAATCCTGATATCTCAGAATTCCCCAAGCTTGACATGTAAACGAGAATTGTAATATGAATCATCAACTTTGTCAAAGAGAAACACCTCCAATGCTTTAAGACAAAAATAGGTTTTCTAAGAATAATGTATAAAACATAGTATCAAAATGGCACCAGTCCTTCTTAAATTATGGATAGTTTTTAAAATGAACATTCAACATTACTATTTTTTATTATGAATTTATATAGCAACTTTACTCTTAGAAATTGAAATATGAATGGAATGAATAAAAATATATGACTCAAATTTTCCTTTCAAATTGAGTTCATAAGGGAAGTCACATACTTTGTACTTAAAAAAGCATCCAAATATCTTACTAGATACCTTATTTTTTCAAATAACGAATCTGAAATCCAGTAAAGAGTCCTGGGAGAATATACAAGTTGTATTAGCACCTCGACATATTATACCTAATTGGCTACCGGACACAATTGAGCTTCCTTTGGTTCAACCATGAACTGACCGAAGATTCATGTCTTCAACTCCGATTCGATCATTACCCAACATGACTGTTAAGACTCAGACTCAAACAGTGGATTTCATCAATTTTCAAGTCACCATAAGTTTATAAATAAAAATAAATTCAAAGTTACCCAGAATGCCTCCAAATTAAGGCTTTAATTTTTTCCTAAGATTTATTAATTTTTGAGAGACAGAGGGTGAGCCGAGAAGGGCAGAGAGAGAGGGAGACACAGCATTCAAAGCAGGCCCCAAGGCTCTGAGTTGTCAGCACACAGTCCAACGCAGGGCTCCAATCCATGAACCATGAGATCATGACCTGAGCTGAAGTCGGGCCCTTAACCAACTGAGCCGCCCAGGTGCCCCAAGGCTTTAGGTTCTACTAGAAGAATTAATAAAATTACCGTATTAATAAAGTTTAAAGATACCTTTTTATTTCCGAATATCCCATTTTTACCGTTGTACAGTGGCTCTCATTTTGGCTGTATGCTGAAATAAGTTGGAGAACTGGATTTTGGGGGCTCAACAAGGACATGTTGCTATCATTTAACTTGGTGGTGGGTGCTGGGCACCACTATTATTTGTGAAGTGCCCCAGCTGGATCACATGAGCAGCCAGAGTTCGGAAGCAATGGTCCAACAATTCTCTTTTTCCTTCTGAAACACAGCAATTTGGTTCAGTGCAAAATTAAATTCATAAAGTGGGAAGAACTGGGGGGCATGAGTTATCTGTGGTTAGATATATTACCAACATAGGCATTTGCTTTACTTCACCTGCATTTAAACTACTAAATAAACATGCATAAACACACACACACACACACACACACACACACACACACACACCAAGAACGATGCACACACAGACACCCCACCACTGCCAAAAACAGCATGTTCTCACCAATGTTGCTCTCCTAAGGATCACAAATCTTTTCTCTAGGCCTTAACTCTGTTTCTTCAACCCCCAAATAAATCTTAATATTGTATTTTCTATCCTCAGAGCACCTTTTCCCATATTTCCATTTTAGAAAAGGGCACTCTATATTTCTAGTAATTTAATCCAGAAACTTCAGAAATCAATGCAGGGAAAAGTATCAGGTTTTTGGATTTGGTGTGGGCAGGGCTGGTCTTCTGCCGCCCTTAGGGTGTGAACTTTGAGGAGAGACCATTGCTAAGTCAGGAACTTCCAAAGCATTGGATGTTATTGCCACACACAGAACACCACACAGATGACCTCCTATCTCATCTTCCATGTCGGCTTTTGGGCACTCCCGAAGATAAATTTTATCATGTCTTTTCCGCTTAATACTCATTATTTTTTTTGCACTGAAAGAAAATGTGCAATCTTAACCCATCATGACTTATAGTACTCCATGTCTGATGTTAGCCCCAAACACACCATCCCTTTCACAGCCCATATTCTCCACCACCTACCAGCAATATTCCTCATTATTAGTATCACTGCATCCCTGGACATTCTTAAAATATTCTATTTGTTAATGGGTAATTTTGAAAGGAAATAGATTATCATAAATGATACAAATATATACTTAAGAAGAAAAGATATAGGGGTACTGGAGTGGCTCAGTTGGTTGAGCCTCCAAGTCTTGATTTCGGTTCAGGACATGCTCTCATGGGTTCATGGGTTTGAGCCCCGATTTGGGCTCTGCATGGCAGCACAGAGCCTGCTTGGGATTCTCTGTCTCTCACTCTTTCTACTCGTCTTCCCCTTTCTCTCTCAAATATAAATAAACATTATTTTTTAAAAAAGAAAAAAAGATGTAAAAGAGGCACACACATGCACACATGCCTTCAATACATTTAGTTGTTAAAAAACAATGAAAACTGGCTTGATAGAAACATATCAGTGGGTTGAAAACATTTCTATGTCATAACGATTTACATAAAGGTGCAACGCAAAAATAGAGCAATGTTTTGGAAGAGGTGGGATATCAGGTTTCTACTACATTAATTTTGAATTATATCTAATCATTTGCAAAAACAGAGAAAATGAAACCTTGAAGGCTAGAGAGAATTTGAAGAAACATTTCTTCCTGAACACTGTGACTGAATGAATGCACGTGGACTATGTAATTAAAATATTGGGCATTGTTACACATCTTCACTTACCTCCAAAGGAGTAAAGGTGGAAAAGATTGAATATTTCTCTAGAATTCCAGGAATGTTTGTTTAAAACATTAATTAGAACAGTGATAGATAATTCACATGGGAACAATTGAAGTAATCACTGAATAGTGTTACCAAGCAACCAAAGAAGATGGGAGGTCCTTCATCGAGTGTCTGGGAGCTATAGTCCCAGACGTAACTCAATGAGGATGCTTGGAACATGAAACATGAGGTGTGGAGCAAAATTCTATTATTAAAGTTAATCAGATATCAGCCCCCAAAGAGTCTATGTGAAATCCTTGAAAGAGGAGGAAGAGAGAGAGAGGAAATAGCCAGTTTACATCTATTGAAAACATCTAATGTATCCCAGGCACTGGGGGCAAAATAAAATCAAAACAAAACAAAAGCAAAAAGGAAAACCTCTGCTTCAAGGATCCTAAATCGAATGTAAATGAAAATATTATACAATGGATAAGTTTAGCAAAAATTGTATGCAAAAAGTCCTTTTATGAACTCAAAAAAAGCACTTTACATACACTATCTGTACCTTGCTTTTTGTGCTTAATATGTTCTGAAGATCAATTTTCTTTTTGTTTTACTTCATAGATTATTTAGCCAGTTTGTTAAAATAGTTTAGCTAATCCTATTATTGGATATTTGGACTAATTTTTATATTAATGCTATAATGAATAACCATGGAAATATTGTATTTGTAGATGTGAATCTTGAAGTGACCGTCCCAAAGTGTGGTAGGCGGATAGAAAGGTAAATGCATCTGCAAATTTGTAAGATTTTGCCAAATTTCCTTCCATTTACTGTGTGATTCTCCATAACCCTGCCAATAACAGAGTGGGTTGTTAAATTTCAAATTTGTGCCAACCTGGTGGGTGTGGAATGGGTAACTCATACAATTTCAATGTGCATTACTTTTGCTATGAGTGAGTATCTTTGCATGTTCATGTGTTTTCCCCATGGTTTGTGCTATTTTTTGGTCTTTTCTGTTTTTAAGTTTATTATATGTTAAGAAAATGAGTCTCTTTGTGTATGATATGAACTGTAAATATTTTCTCCAAATTATTTGTCTTTTGACTTTCCTCATAATTTTTTGTCATGCTTTTCTTAAGGCAGTTAAATTACCAGTCTTCTCAAATTTGAGTTACATTTAAAAGGCTTTCCATTTCTAAATTATAGAAACATACATCCACATCTTCTTCCAGTCTTGAATACTTTCACTTTTAGATTTGGATTTTTAATCCATTCAGATTTTATTTTGGTGCATAATGTTAGATAAAAATCTGTAGTTATTATTTTCCATATCCCTCTATCCAGTTTTAACAAAACTTCCCATACCTTCAATTGCTTCCATAATTTGTTAATCAATAAGTGTCCAAGAAACAAATTCATCTGTTTCTAAAGTACTTTACTCTCCCCAAGAATCTGTCCCATCTCGTGACAGCTCCCTCTGGAACCCCACACTTTCTAGGTTCTTCTCCCACTCCCTCACTGAATCACCTGAAGAGACTGATAGTAGAAATCTGGATACAGCTACTGAAGGTTCAGAAGCTAGTGAGCAATGCATTAAAAAAAACTGGAGGAAGGAAAGTCCTTGTTGTGCAGGGGCAGAAATATTAGCAAAATTTCCATAGTGTGGAAAGCAGAACTTGTAAGTGATAAATTGGGTTGTAAAGCCAAAGATACTTCCACACAAAGTGTTGAATTTCCTCCTGGAGTGAAAGACAATGATTCTTCTGAGCTTGATTTGTCCTCAACTATGCGAGAACAGAGAGACTGTAGACTGTGGAACACACCTAAAAATCCTGCTTTCAAATAAGAAGTCTCTGGTGTTTGTTTATTTGCCTTCTCCGAATCAGTTATCTGACTCACTTGCACCTGCCAATGCTGAATTTGGCAGACAGAACCAACATCGTCAAATTTTGTAAGCAGTGCAGCTCATAAAAGATGAGGGTTGGGGACCTTGCTCAGCAATAATGTTACTGATACTTCCCCCAGAGCACTATTGTTTGTCAGATTTCTGAAGAGTGATTTTTTTTTAACTAAATGGTGTCAGTTTCTTATTTCTGGCTTACCTCTACATTGTAAAGTTTAACTTCAGAAAGCTCACACAGGATTTTCATTTGTATTTTCTAATAGGTATTTGCCATTCCTGAACAAATTGCATCAGAGGTGGAGGTAATGAGACCCGCTCCTGTAACTAAATTCTTCAGAAGATCTAAAATATTTGCTCAACAGCTTTGGACTATCAAGCCAAGAGAACTTATTCTACATCAAAATTTTTTAAAAACATAAATTCTTAATAATTATAGGATGGAAGGAAGAGGGAGAGAACGGGAGGAAAAGAAGGAAGGGAAGGAAGGAAGAAGGAAGAAAAATTTCCCAGTTCTTATGTTCCCAGTGAGAATAATTCCCAGTGGAAAAATTTGTGCAAGAAGTTTCATATTTCCTGAGAGGTGGTAGTTTCTGCAGAGGCAGAGTAATAAGCTGAACACTGGTGGGAAATAACAAGAAATGTACTTGAAACTGAGAAATCAGACTTGACTGATTCAAATCTCAGCTCTGTCCCTTTCTAGCTGAAAATTTTTCCGAAGCTTTCTAAATGTTAAGTTTCTCATCCATAAATTTGGAAAAATACCTATTTAAAAATAGGAACATTAATTGAGTCTTCACACAAGCCAGACTCTGCTCTGAACCCTTCATTTGCATCTCATGCATTCTCCTGACAGCTAGGGTAGCATCACTACCTCTTTCATACGAAGTTGCTTTTGTCCTTGGGTCCTGAGTTTCCTGGCTATCCATTTCAGGGCACTGGTTCTTCCTGTTGATTGTACCAGCATATGTCTCAGCTCCAGACTTCAAACTACTTTTGTTTTGTTGGTCCAGATATACAAAGATATGGGTTCCCAGGTGACTTAATGTAATATTTTGTTTTTCTTTATGAATCTAACATTTTTGAAATATTTTGGTGTTTGGGTTGAAAACAATAATCCGTTCAACAAATACAACTGAGACAAATGGATATCTACATGCAAAAGATTGAAGGTGAATCCCTACCTCTCACCAGGCACAAAAGTTAACTCAAAGTGGCTCATACACTTGAAAGTAATATCCAAAGCCATAAAACTCTTAGAAGAAAACAAAGAAGTACATTTTCATAATGTTGGAATAGGCCATGATTTCTTACATGTGACATCAGAAGCACAAGCAGTAAAGAGAAGATTGATAATTGAACTTCATCAACATTTAGCACTTTTGTGATTTAAAGGAAACTATCATGAGGGGAAAAGACGACCAACCGTCAGAATGGGAGAAATTTTTCACATGTCATACACTTGTCCCTCCTTTACTACCTATTTTTTGTCCATTTTATTGAGATATAATTGTCATGCATCACTGTATAAGTTTAAGGTGCATAGCAGAATTATGTGACTTATTTATATTGTGACATGATTACCACAATAAATTTAGTTAATATCCATCATCTCATATTATACAAAAAACAGAAAAAGAGAAATGTGTTTTTCCTTCTGATGAAAACTTATGGGCTCTTAGCAACTTTCCTGTATATCCTACAGTAGTGTTAACTACAGTTGTCATGTTATATGTTACATTGCCAGTACTTATTTATCTTATAACTCAAAGATTGTACCTTTTGACCACTTTTATCAATTCTTTACTACCTCTTTTTGTCATAACTAGATATGCTCTAGAATATCAGTTTAAGACCTCTACTTTCGTAATAATTTTTTTGCATTATATTCTTAGTGATTGTTGTAGGGCTTACCATAAATACACATAATTTATACATTAGATTTATACTAATTAATTATAATAATTTATAAAAACTTTACTTCTATAAGCTTAATTTACTCCACTTTTATGTGCTATTCTTATTATTCTTATCACACCCATGTACATTACAAACCCAACAAAACATTGCTTTGTAGAATACTATGTCCTTTATTTTTTTTCAATAATTTATTGTCAAATTGGTTTCCATACAACACCCAGTGCTCATCCCAACATAATACTATGTCCTTTAAAGAAGCTAAGGGAAGAAAGAGCAGAAATATATTTATAGAGTTTAAATATATATACACAATATACTACATAAAGAAGATGCATATTTTTATATAAATATTTACCTTACTATTTTTAGCTGCTTCATTTTTTTCTTGTGGATTCAAGGTACCCTTTGTTGTCATTTAGATACTACAATACAGCTTCATTCCCACCATATCCTGTATATTGTTATTGTCAAATGACATTTGACATTTTTGTTTAAAACAAAAATAATTACTTATATAAAATGCAATTTTCATATAAGTAAAAGAATACAGTTAATAAATGAGGTATTATGCAAGTGATTTTTAAATCAATTAGAGAAGAGAGAAAAATAAATATATAATTATAGCATATTTTATTACTACCTACATTATCTTTACCAACACTCTTTGCTTTTTCACGAGGACTCAAATTATTTTCTGGTATCACTTCCTTTTAGTCTGAAAAACTCTTTAGTATGTCTTGTAAAGTAGACCTACTAGCAATGAGTACTCTCAGTTTTTGTTAATGTCTTTATTGTCTCACCTTCATAATTGAAAGATAGATTTTTTTCAATCCAAAACTTTAAATATTTCCTCTCATTGCCCTCTATCATCCATGACTTCTTTTTTGTTTTTAATGTTTGTTTTTTTGTCTGTTTATTTATTTGTTTGTTTATTTAGAGAGAGTGAGTGAGTAGGGAAGGGACAGAGAGAGAGGGAGAGAGACCAAGGAGGCTCCATGCTCAGCGTGGAGCCCAATGCAGGGCTCGATTCCACTACCATAAGATCATGACCTGAGCCAAAATCAAGAGTCAGACACTTAAAAAACTGAGCCATCCGGGTGCTCCTACCATCCAGTATTTCTGATGAGGAGTCAGTGTTAATCCTATCGTGGCTCTTTTGCTTATGATGAATGGTATACACGAATCTTGTACATAAAGCCATATACATGAGTTGCTGCTTTAGATTTTCTCTTCATATTTGACTTTCAATGTTTTGATTCTTAATGTGTCTGGGTCAGGAGCTCTTTGCATTTAAAAATAAAATTTCAAATTTGGAGTTCATTCAGCTTCTTGGATGTGTTAACTAGTGTTTTTCATTAAATTTGGAGGGTTTTCAGACATTATTTGTTTGGATATTTTTTTTTTCTGTTCCTTTCTCATCTCCTGGTACTCCCCTTATGTTTATGTTGATGTACTTATGCTGTCTCACTTTTGTCTAAGGTTCTGTTCATTTTTCCTTTTTTTCTTTGTGTTCTTCAGTGTACACAATCTCTATTGATCTAGCTTCAAGTTTGCCAACTCTTTCTTCTGCCAATTCAAATCACCTGCTGAGCCTCTCCAGAATATTTTTTTCATTTCGTTTATTATATATTATTTTTACTCCAACATTTTCACTTGTTTTTTTAAAAAATAATTTCTTTTTACTCCAATTTTCATTTTTTTTCTAAAAATTTTTCTCTCTCTACTGATAGTCTCTATTTGATGAGTTTTTGTTCCATATCTGTCTTTAGTTCTGTCAACATACTTGTAATAACTACTTTGCAAATAAGGCCTAGTACTTTCTAATAATCAGTGCCTTACAACCACCCCAGAAGCCTCCAGGGAGACAATAAGGGCCAGGTGGCCATGACTGGGAAATGTGGGGCAGATGATGGGCAGAGAACTCTGAATCAATGATCCCATGGTTCCCTCAGGATGGTCATGTTTGGTTAAATTCAGCACCAGAGAAAGGCCTGTCGTGGGCTCAAAACTCAGGCCTCCAAAGGGAAACTCAGGGGTAAGTGAATAGCTTGGGGGAAACAAAAAAGTCAGGAAAATTCCAGAGCCTTTGGAACCCACAGTAAGTCTTCCTAAGACTATTTGTTTAAAGAAGGAGATAAACATGTGGCTATAAGGAGAATCAGCAGAGCAAGCAGCCCTGCATCTCAAGCTGCACCAAAAGGGCTGCCTCTCTTCCCCCACACAGCTGGGGGTGTCCTGGGCTCAGGAGGTGATCTCTGTCTTTCCTCTGGTGATCCATTACTGTCTGACATTCTTTTTCTGACTCCTGCAGCAAGCGGCCAGCACACTGGAGAGAGTATGGACATCAGACAGCAGAGCAAGGCTGAGAGCTTCAATAATGCTGCAGATCTACTTTTGGGGCTCCATTAGCAAACCAGTTTTGCTATGGTTGGGAACTCCTTTCAGTCTGGGCTCATTCAAACTGCATCCTTCTCTTTGTTGCTTTGTAGAGAGGAATAGCCATGACCAGGCCCTGGAAAAGGATGACTGGAGACCAGTAGTGTTTTGGGAGAAGGTGATTACACCTGGAGATGCCTAGTTACAAATGCCTGTGTTGATATGGTGAGTTGTCGACAATAAAATCAAATTCAAAAATAGTCTTATCTGTATTTCTTCTTTTTACACGACTTTAAAATTACCTGTAGGCAGGGATTAAATTTTCTTCTGACCTTTCTACTTCGTTTGTAGGTTCTTTGTGGATTCCTTGTGGATTTACTTCCTTCTCAATCCCTTAAGAAATCCAGTGGATAGATCTCTATTATTTGTCACGCACTGTAACATTTTCTTTATGTCTGTATAGTGCCTTCACCTTCTCTTATTCTGCAAATAGAATAAACAGATGCTTTCTTCCAAACACCATCTTGGGGGATTGGGGAACCAAAATAAAGTGAAGGCTGCCTTAAACTCTAAGTGGGGATGAGCCCAAAGAAGAAGAAAACAGTCCGCATATGTAGGACTACAGAGGTTAAGCAAAATATATGTTCGTTGGTTTTGTATCTAAAATATAAGAAATGGAGGCTCCACTGTCAGCATCTTTGTAAATGACAAGGAACACAGCAATGAAGACTTAAGGAGAAAAGTTGCTGATCAACACTAGCTCAGGGTACTGACAACCCTGCTTCTCACTGGTGGCACAGTTCATATTTAACTGATGTGGGGGAAGAGAATAGACTCTATGGAGCCTTTGGATGTATTTGTTACTAGATCCGTTTTCCTCTCCTTCCCCTTTAATTAGAAGTTCAATTCTGAGAAACTGGAACAGTTGTTTTAGTTTGTTGCTTTTGAAAAGGAAAAATAGCCTTTTCCACCAGCAGCAGCGATGCCGTTTATGTACAGGTGAGTGCTCGACAGTATTTTGTAGCAGCGCTGCAGAACTGATTTTAAAAAGGGAAGGGAGTAGGGTAGATAAATGACTGCAGAGGCCTGGGTTTCTCCAGAGCAGATTAGGCCTATTTCAGGTGCCAAGGAGTACTGTGCTTGCAATTGGTTTTGTGTTCTATCTTCCAGGCTCACGTGCCAATTGCTTCTGTTATCTCCATCACATTGGACAAGGAGCCAATTTGGAAGGCTCAATATTGATTATCCAGCAAGATACAAATGTGGGGATAACAAATTGGGAGAAGCCTGTTTGTAGAATTTATTTTCCTGTGTTCTGAAACATGGAAACATCTAAAAGGAGGAAAACAATAATTTTAAAACAATTTCCCCTAGATAAATTAGTTAACTGATTGGCTAAAATACAAAGAGGGAAACATTTCTATATTAGATGCTTGGAATTTTGAGATAATCTTAATATTAAGAATTGATAAATCTATATATTGCAAAGATGCTATTTGTATAATTACAGCCATTACCAAGTGCTATATTGTCTCAGTATCTTGTTATGGATAAGGGATTAAAGACTTAGATCATATAAAAAATAAATAAAAATTAAAAAGTAAAGAGAATTTTCATTGACAAGTCCTCTCTGGTTCTCTAGTACCTCCACAAGCTTGAACTGGAGAAACCTGGATCCTAGACTCAATACGGCTCATGAACATGCTAGTTAAACGTAACATTACCTTGGATCTATCATCTCTAAAAAGCAGAAGTTGAATGTGCTCCTTTTGAAGATTTGCTGTGAAAAATAAAAGGAGTTCAGGAAGGAAGAGATTCTTGGCATGTAGGTACACATTCCATGCATATTATCCTCTTTCTTTTTTATAATTTCCAACCTTTCTAATTGCATGAGTTTGCAATTAGACCCAGTGTCTGACAGACCAAAATCTTACTTAAAATTGCTACCAGAGATAAAAGTGGCCTCCATAACATTACTTTTACTATTTTATCATCCTTGAGTAAGTGACCAGGGTCTGGGGTGAAGACTTGTGTGTTTCTCCATACTTTCTCAAATCTATCTGCTCCTGCTGCTTCGGGTCTTGGATACCTAGCCGGCTCAAAGCAGTTTTAACTCTGCATGGCTTTAAAGTACTCATCTCAGCCCTTCTTTCTCTATGGCTTCCAGTTTAGAAAAATAAAGCAGGATTCTTCTGTTGGGGTGAAACATTGTGAGGGATCTAACAATAGCATTTTATTTGTTTTG
Organism: Paguma larvata; assembly: GCA_030068075.1. Taxonomy (NCBI): domain Eukaryota; kingdom Metazoa; phylum Chordata; class Mammalia; order Carnivora; family Viverridae; genus Paguma; species Paguma larvata. The sequence continues at coordinate 117,978,164 of CM057827.1, forward strand.
AAGGCAAAGGGTAATTTAACAATGATGAAAATTATCCCTGAACACGTACGTTAGTCCTTTCCATATTTGGCAACCGAAACACAAGTGTTGTTCAGGAAAGATAAGGAGTATTTGGTAAAGGTAACTGGAAGTGAGCAGGCAGCATTGATGGAATCTTAGGGCAAATGATCTCAATAAAAAACTTATTAAGGTTCAAAGAGATTGATGGTGGCCAGTTATCGGGCTTTGGGGAGTGTTTGACAAAAAAGGGATAGAATGGGGGTGCCTGGGTGGTTCAGTAGGTTGAGTGACTGGCTCTTGATTTTGGCTCGGGTCATGTTCTTATGGTTTGTGAGTTCAAGCCCCATGTCCAGCTCTCTCTGCTGGCAGAGGGGAGCCTGTTTGGGATTCTCTCTCTCCCCCTCTCTCTGCCCCTCCCCTGTTCACACACATGCATTCTCTCACATGCTCTCTCTCTCAAAATAAATAAATAAATATAAAAATGGGGTGGCATGAGGGACTTTTATGGGGGTGGTGGACAAAGCAGTTGTCCTGAGCAGCACAAGGTGCTTTGTCAGTCTTTGTTTAATGTAGGCTATCTTTTCCAGTCTTGCCTAGGGTAAGGACTCAATCAAAGCCTGCAGCCAAGACAGCCAAGAGCACTTGGTGATTAATATATAAGCAGCACTTGGTGAGACTGTATTTCAGGACTTTTCTGTGTATAAGTAATCTGAACATAGAATCAATCATCACAAGGGTTTTCCATTGGTAAGTTGAAAACATGAAATGAGGGATTTCTTTTTTCTCCCTCTTTTAGATATAAAAGATTATGAAGGCTGTTTTCATTAACTGCTCCAACATTCATACTTACTTCCAGTATATCAGCTTGAATGTAAATGGCTTTTAAGCATGTCCTTATAAATGAGGCATGCTGCCATTCGCTAGATGTAACCTATACTATTTGCTTCTTGGAATTCTGAAAAGTTTTGTGTACTGAAATTAAAATGCAACTCTAAGCTGCATATGGATGAAAAAAAAGAGAAAAAATTAATTTCAGCATTTGACTTATATCTGTTTTCCAAAAGCAAAACATTTAACATTGATTCTGTTCCTGTAACCAGTTGGTAACTGATATATTTAACAATGAGGAAGGAAGCAGCAGAAGCTTTTTTATTTTTTTTAGATTTAGTGGAAAATTTCAAACACGTATGAAACCAGATTGCAGAGAACAGTGAGCCACCCCATTGAGAACCCATGACACAGCTCCAATAAGCATTTCCATTCTGTTCTTCTTATGTCACCTCTTCATTTAGTTTTGCTATTTCATCTTTCCCCTACTAGGTTTTCTGGAGTATTTTTTTAATTGTTTTAAAAGTTTTTTTGTTTATTTCAAGAGAGTGAGCAGGGGAGGGGCAGAGAGGGAGGGAGAGACAGAGAACCCCAAGCAGGATACGTGTTGTCAGTGCAGAGCCCTATGCAGGGCTCAATCCTGAGAACTGTGGAACTGTGAGATCATGACCTGAGCTGAAATCAAGCGTTGGATGTACCCTGGGATGGTGTATTTTAAGAGGAAATCCCATTTCATTCCGCTTGTAAATATTTTAGTAGGTATTTTTATGGGACAATGTTTTTTCTTTGTTTGTTTAACATAAGCACAACACCACTGTCACAACTAACAATATTTACATTAATTTGTCCTCATCATCTAATGTCCAATCCCTGATGGTCTCATGAAAATGACTTTTAACAGTTAAATTGTTTGGATCAGGATGCAGGTATATTGTCTACACACCTCCTGAGTCTCTCTTCCTCTAGGACATTCCCTCATCACTTATTGTAATGTATTTGCTAAAGAAATTGCATCAGTTGTCCTGAGTTTTTTTTTTTTTTTTTGACACTTTGGATTTGACTTATTGCTTCCTCCTGGTTTTGTTAAACAAGCTCCTCAGCCTCCAGTGTATTCTGAAACTGATGGTTAGATATACAGAGAGGGCTACTTAGACTAAAGTTCAGCTTTTTGGTAAAAAATACTTTATGAGTGATGTGAGTGCTTCCTATTGCACCATATTAGAGGTAGGTTGTGCCAGGTTTTCTAATACTAAGAATAAGCAACAAGGTCAATTGGTGTTAGGTTATTTCATCTATTATAAAGTCCTCTCATCCTTTCACTTAACGTTTTTATCAGCCGTTGATTTGCCCGGTTCCATTATTTCACTAGAAATCGTAAAATGCGATTTTAAAAAATGTTATCTTTTCTTCTACTTTTGTTAGCTGTCATTTTGTTATAAAGAATAACTTTGTTGGGGCCTCTGGATGGCTCAGTCAGTTGAGTCTGACTTCAGCTCAGGTTATGATCTCACAGTTCGTGGGTTCTAGCCCCACGCTGGGCAGTGTGCTGTCAGGTCAGAGCCTGAAGCCTGCTTCAGATTCTGTGTCTCCCTCTCTCTTTACCCCTCCCCGTTTGCACTCTGTCTCTTCTCTCTCAAAAATAAATAAACATTAAAAAATTAAAAAAAAAGAATAACTTTGTCTCATCAAATATAGTCAACACAAGAAAGAATTTATTATATCCCAGTTTTTATAAATTTTCAGAAATAATGAATGACCTTGTGCCCTAGCAACCTCAACAGTGAGTAAATAATTTACTTATCTTAAAAGTATCATTATTAACTCATGAGTTTTATGTATTGGTTGTATATTTGATGTTATATATTTGACTTATGATGGTCATTGATATCTTTATTATCGGGGGGAGATATATATATATATATATATATATTTTTGGTTTGTTTTAATTTGCTTTACTTAGAAAAATCTATTATGAAAAATTCCAACAAAATTAGAGGGAGTGCTGTAAAGAACTGCATTTATTCATTGTCTGGCTTTAAAAGTTATCACCCCATGAACAATTTTGTTTCACCTCTGCTCCTCCCTTCCCCATTGTATATCATTTTGATGCAAATACCAAACATCACAAAATTTTATCTATAAATATTCATGCCTAAAAATGATGAATGGTAATTCTTTATTATCTTCAAATATCAAATCAGTATTCATGTACCTAATTGTCTCATAATTTTTTAAATACTTTCTCTTAACGATTGAAAAAAATCTTGTCATTTTTGATGTGTATTTTAAGTCTCTTTTAATAAGTAGGATCCCTCCTCTGTTCTTCTTTGCAATTTTTTCTTGAAGATAAATTCATTTATCGTGTAGGGTTTCCTACACTCTGGATTTGTTAGCTCTTTAAAAGTGTTTCTTTGTTCCCCATGTTTCATGGAAATAGACATATCTACAGGCTTTATGAGATTCATATTTGACTCTCTTTTCTTTATGGTCAAGACAACTTCATGAACAATGGTGTACTACCAGCTTTAAAAAGAATTAGGTGGTTCCATAGCATCTTCCAGATTAGGTGTGGTTGTTATGTTGGTGTTCAGTATTGTTAATGCATCCGTATGCACTGATAGGTTTATACAGAGGGGATGCATTTCAGTCTCTTTCCAGTATAAGCCTTACTGATGTTCAGATTGTTCTAATTTTGGCCATTAAGAGACTATATAAGTTGTTGCTAATAGTCTAATGTTCCAGGCTCATCTCAGCAGTTCCTGTCCCTGGCTGGAATCTGCCATTTCTCTCAGGAGCATTGGTATCCTTTACTGGGAAATGTTACTCAAAGGTCACAACTAGGATGTTGGAGAGAATTGTTGCTATAAGAGAATTGGTCTTTATTTTTAGACTTTTCAGTAGTCAGAGGTAGGAAATACATATACATTTTTTATTAGTTCATGAAATATTCTGTCTGACAATTAAAATTCAGGCTATATGTAATTTATTTTACACATCTTTATCTTCTTTCTTTCATGCTAAAAAACCATGTTTTCAAATATTCCAAATAAATTACCCATTTGTTTCATCTCACAACCTGCAGCCACCAGTCTTAGAATACAAATACAATCAGCAGAATTATTACTGAAAACATTTTCAGTTTCTTTTCTTCTTCTTTTCTTCTTTTTTTGTCCTTGAGAATATTTCCCACATGAATATATGGTCAAATAACTGTAGTTTGAAGTCTTTGTGTAGTTATGTCATGAATGAGATACAGGTTCATTTATTTCCCCTTGCTTTCAGTGTATAGGCACTGTTTGGTAAATTTAACTTTGATTTATGTTTACATGAAATATTTTTATGATTACAGAGCCCAATCTATAAAATAAAATATAGTATAAAAGGGCTGATTTCTATCCCCATTCCCTTCACCCTATACTCTTCCTTTTTAACATGTAACCACTTAAAATATTTTTGGGTTTTTCTTTCCATTGTTTTCTATATGTATTCTGTTTCCCTTTCTTAGACAAAGGGTAGCACATTATGCCATTATCCCTTTTTTCTCCATCTTGCTTTTATTTTTCCTCTCAGTTCTAAATCAGGGATTTGCATGCTGTGTATGGCCTGCATATCAAGTCTGGCTCATTGCCTATCTTTATAAATTAAGTTTTATTGGAATACAATCACACCCATTCATTTACATATTGTTGATGATTACAGTAGCAGAGTTGAGTCAATGCAATACAAACTATATGACACACAAAGCCAAATATATTAACTATCTGGCCATTTATAGAAAAAGTTTGTCAATATCTGTATGCTGGATAACCAGTCCACACCAATGTGTTCCTCATTCCTGATTACACCTGTTTATAGTTTCCTGTGACTGTTGTATCAAATTAGCATACACTTGATGGCTTAAAATAGAAATTTACTCTCTTGCAATTCTAGAGGCCAAAATTCAGAAATCAGTATCACTGACCCAAAATCAAAACATCAGCTGGACTGCACTCCCTCCAGAGGCCCTGGGGGAAGAATATGTCCCTTTCCTCTTCCAGATGCTGGTGGCTGTCAGGTTCTTTAACTTGTGGCCACATCACTGCACATTTTGAGGTCAGCATCTTCAAATCTTTCTGTTCCACCTTTACATCACTTTCTCCTCCGTGTATGTGAAATCTTCCCAGACCAGCTTCTTATAAGGTTACATAAAGATACTGTCCTTCTCACAAGATTCTTAATGACATCTGCAAACATTTTTTTAAAACTATATAAAATAACATCCACAGGTTCCAGGGATTAAGATGTGGATGTGGATTTCTTTCTTTCTTCTTTCTTTCTTTCCTTTTTTTTTCTTTTAAAGAGAGATGATTTTTAGCCTTCCAAAACCTGTGTGGTACTGCACTATATGGGTGTATCATAGTTTATTCAACCAGCTCCTTTTGGTGAAAACTTTGTTATTTCCAGTCCTCAACTTCATACATAATGTTGCAGTGAATATCCTTATGCAAAAGTCTTTTCATATATTTTTGCCAGCATATCTTTGGGATAGATTCCAAAGGTGGGATTGCTAAATTATCTGAAAATGTCCATGCAATTTTTCTAGATATTGGGAAAATCTGTTCCAGAAGAGTGGTCTTGATTTGCACTCCCAAGAGAATCTTGCTGCTCAGATTGTCTCATCTTTGACTGGCTTTGGTTCTGCTTCTCTTATCACAGAGGTCTATGGTAGTATTTATGTTCTAGACTTTTCTCTCTGAATGTCCTGTGAATGTACTATTAATACCATATAGTAATGGAGTCATCGTATTACTTGGACAAGAGGACATTGTCCTGATCACACTAGAGTATCTAATAAACTTGCATGAGGAGAGGGGCCTGCCTGTATAAGAAAGATCTAGCATCGAAGTCTACATTCTATTAACCACTTTGACAATCATCTAAAAATGCACCAGTTGGTCCCGACTCCAGGGTTAAATTCGTAGGGGAAAAGACTGGCTGTTACCTGTTCTCTGGTATTCAACGCAAAATATATCTAGATTGCTATTCCTAACTCTGAAACTGGCTTTTGAAAACCCAAATTTCCTAAGACTTTTAATGAAGAATTTTTAAAGTAAATATAGGTCAGTGTAGTTCTGGTTTGCTTTGGCATAAATATACTTCATTTTCTAATTCAGGCTTCTTGCATGTTCATGCCTATTTCAGCAAAAAGACCACTAGAACTGTTTCAACCTTGTCATATGGAGAATCCAGTAAACTGTTCATGAGGTTCTAATTAACTCATTCTGTGGAAATAAAAAAGCTCAGAGAGGTCAGGGTTCTGGAAATTCTTGCATTCAGTTAATATGTCATTGAGAGGAAATTCCCTAAAATTTTGACAATGTCAAGCAAGGTTTAATGGGTGAACACAGAGCATAGATTTCCTCTCTTCAAGTAGGATCACAGTTCCTAGTCCCAGTATTCTTTAGGGAAAATGCCACTGTTGAGATTTTCCAATGCAAAATAAGGTGTCTCTCATCACTCTGTCACTTGTCCTCTCCCAGCCTTCAGCTTTTAGGCAGCAACTGGCTTAAATGGTTGTGTACTTGGGGGCCTCCTGCCCAGTTTCTGGATCGTGCAGTTTTTGAAATGTCATTAGTTCTTTTTCAAATGAGTTATTTTTGGCAGGGAATTTCTCCCAGCCCTCCCATTTTTAAGATGACATCTTTTCTATCACGTTCAGAATTAGTTTATTTGAATCTAGTGATGGCAGGGCATGCTGGCTGCCCAGTGGCATAGCTGGCAGAGGTAAATCTAGAGCAGGTCATTTTTTAACACTCCCCAACTTTTTATAACAAAATTAGTTTCAGTAATTATCATGAAATGAACTACTTAATAATTGCCAGAAAGGAAATGCAGACGCTGAAAATGTTCTAATAGTGAATCTTATATATATAACCTTATCTGTAAACAAACATTTTAAATGACTGCATCAGTTGGTAAGAGCATGTGACTCTTGGTATCAGAGCCTTGAGTTCAAGCCCCATGTTGGGAGAAGAACTTATTAAAAAAAAAAAACTTACAAATGCATCTTAATTACATTAATATATTTTTGAACAAATGGAAAACACACTGTTATCAGTGTGTAACAGTAATAAATAATCTTAGATTTTAATAATAGATAAGAATGAATAATAATAATTTTTAAGTTTTTATTTAAATTCCAATTAATTAGCATACATGTAATATTAGTTTCAGGTATATAGTATAGTGGTTCAAAACTTCCATACAGTACCCAATGCTTATCACAAGTTCCCTCATTAATTCCCATCGCCTATTTAACTCCTCCCACCCTTCTCCCTTCTGGTGAACATCAGTTTCTTCTCTATAGTTAGAGGTCTGTTTCTTGATTTTCCTCCTCTTTTTCTCTTTTACTTGTTTGTTTTGTTTCTTAAATTCCACATATAAGTGAAATCATATGGTATATTTCTTTCTCTCAGTGACTTTTTCCACTTAGCATAATACACTCTAGTTCCATGTTGTTTTAAATGGCAAGATTACGTTCTTTTTTATGGCTAAGTAATATTACATTATATATATGTATATATATATATATATATTTATATATACACACATACACACACACCACATTATCTTTATCCATTCATCAGTGGATGGACATTTGGGTTGTTTCCATAGTTTATTGGCTATTGTTGATGATGTCGCTATAAACATCCAGGTGCATGTATCCCTTTGAATTAGTTTTTTTTGTATGCTTTGGGCAAATACATAGTAGTGCAATTGCTGGATCATAGGATAGTTGCATTTTTAACTTTCTGAGGAAACTCTATACTGTTTTCCAGAGTGGCTGCACCAGTTTGCATTCTCACCAACAGCGTAACAGTGTTCCTCTGTTGTCAACACCTATTATTTCTTATGTTGTTAATTTTAGCCATTCTTACAAGGGTGAGGTGATATCTCACTGTAGTTTTGATTTGCATTTCTCTGATAGTAAGTGATGTTGAGCATCTTTCCATGTATCCGTTGACTGTATGTCTTCTTTGGAAAAATGTCTATGCATGCCTTCTGCCCATTTTTATTGGATTATTCATTTTTGGGGTGATGACTTTATAAGTTCTTTATAAATTTTGGATACTAACCCTTTATTGGATTTGCTATTTGCAAATATTTTCTCATTCTTTAGATTGCATTTTAGTTTTGGTAGTTACCTTCACTGTGCAGAAGCTTTTTATTTTTATGTAGTCCCAATAGTTAATTTTGCTTTTGTTTCCCTTGTCTTAGGGAACTTATTTAGAAAAAAAAATGTTACAGCCATATCAGAGAAATTAGTGCCTGTTCTTTCTTTAAGGACTTTTATGGTTTTAGGTCTCACATTTGGGTCTCTAATCCATTTTGAGTTTCTTTATGTGTATAGTGAACGAGAATTATCCAGTTTCATCCTTTGCATGTTGTTGTTCAGTCTTCCTAACATCGCTTGTTGAAGAGACAGTATTTTTCCAATTGGATATTCTTTCCTGCTTTTTTGAAGATGAATTGTGGTTTCATTTCTGTTTCTATTTTGTTCTGTTGATCTATGTGTGTATTTCTGTAATTGCACCGTAGTATTTTGATTATAGCTTTGTAATGTCATCTGAAGTTCAGAATTATGACGCTTACAGCTTTTCTTTTCTTTTTCTGTGTTCCTTTAGCTATTCAGGGTCTTTTGTGGTTCCATACAAATTTTAGGATTGTTTCATCTAGCTCTGTGAAAAATGCTGTTACTATATTGATAAGGATTGCGTTAAATGTGTGGATTGCCTTGGGTAGTGTAGACATTTTAACATTATTTGTTCTTTCAATCCATGAGCATGGAATGTCTTCTCATTTCTTTGTGTGGTCTTTAATTTCTTTCATCAGTGTTTTATAGTTTTTAGAGTATGGGTCTTTCACCTCTTTGGTTAGATTTATTCTTAGGTATCTTATAATTCTGGGTGCAATTGTGAATGGGATTGTTTTCTTAATTTCTCTTTCTGTTGCTTCACTATTGGTGCATAGAAATGCAACATATTTCTGTGCATTGACTTTGTATACTGCAAATTTACTGAATTCATTTATCAGGTCTATCAGCTTTTTGGGGAGTATTTTGAGTTTTCTTTTTTTTTAAATTTAATTTTATTTATTTAGAGAGAGAGAGAAGAGAGAGAGGGAAAAAGAGAGTCCCAGCAGGCTATATGTTGTCAGTGCAGTGCCCAATGTGGGGCTCAAACCCACAACCCCACAAGATGATGACCTGAGCCAAAATCAAGAGTCATACACTTAAACAACTAAAGCACCAAGAACACCCCTGGGTTTTCTATATAATAAAATTCAATTTTAAATTTCTTATACAAAATCAATAAGATATATCACACACGATCTAAAATTTGCACTTAAAAGAAATTTGTTTCAAATACAAAAACTTATGTTGGTCATGAAGAAATGGTAGACTTGAATTAATTCAATTTTTTTTCATCCCATATTCACTGTTTGTTTGTTTTTTTAAATCTACTTTTGAATCTATTGTTTCAAAGCAGGAGTGTGTAGTATATTATGGTTGGAGACGAAGCAAGCTCAAATTATTCTCAATCAAACTTAATTTCAAAAGGAATACATGTCACTAATACCACGTGAATGGGATCACAGCATCGTTAGGAGTTTTGCAAATTTACTTCCATATAAAATATAATGCTTATTAAAGGATAAATTATTCAAATGTGCTAAATTGAATATTTTATAGAAATTATTACAATTTAGCAGTAACTGTAGCAACTGTTTAGACCACTAATCCTTAACAGGGTGCAATTTTGCTCCTCAAGGATTTTGGCAACATCTGGTCATATATTTATTACCACAACTGAGTAGGAGTTGTTCTACTGTGAGTAAATGGACAGATACTAGACATTCTAAAATGCAGGGAACAGGGGACCTCCCCGCACAAGAAAGAACCATCCGGTTCAAAATACTAAGGTTACAATGTTGAGAAAACCTGATTTACACAATATACCACCAAAAGATGCTTTTAGAGAGGAGTATGTTATTATTGACATTGCTTAGATTTACTGGCACACAGTAAAAAAAACCGGACTTTTAGTCAATTTTATTATTGTTTTCAAGTTAATGCCTGACATTTCAAGTTACTCTCTCCCCCTGGCCTGCATCTAGTATATCACTATAGTTGCCTTTGCCAATATCCTTAGTAATAAAACTCATCTCTATAAAGGCACCAGGTAAACCTACATGTCCTGGCCCTCATTGCTATGTGGCATAGCGAGTATGATTGAATTTTAGTGATTGAGTTGCATGAGGAAAGGTTGTATGGCAGCTTCCAAGAAAACTCCTTAACGGCATCTAGTGAGCACCCTTTGCTCTCTTCCTTCTCTATATCTCATCTCACAATCTGCTGTGTGAAATACATATGTGATGGCTTGAGCATGATTTGCCATTTTGGAAAAATGAAGGTGATAGTTTGCTGAGAGGGTAGTGAAGCAGTGAGCTAGGAGGAATCTGTGATGCTAATAGCTATATCCGTGCAGGATTTCTGACCCCAATTACACTCATACGAAGGAAAAATAAGACTTTGTCTTGTTTAATCCAAAATTAATTAGGAGTAATTCTTCTTTTTAAGCTGAATCCAATCTAATCAGATACCAAATGTAACTATCTCCACCTGCAGAATTGGTTCCATTGGTTTGTCGGAATGGAAGTTTGGATCTATTGATCAATCCTCAACTGCCACTCTAGTTATGGTTCAATATCATCCCTAGAGAAAATTTGCAGCCATATTCAGTACCTACCAGTCAATACTAATTTCAGAAAACTCCCACAATCAGGCATTCCATGCAAATAAGCAGTTTATCAGAATTATTCATGTACCTGCCATAAGAATAGCATAAAATATGGTAACAGATAAAATACATTCTAACTGACTGCTGAGGACTTAAGAATTTAGCTGAAATTTTACTCCAAACTTGAAATAAATTATAAATCCTATATTTTTACCTTCCCAAATATTTGGATTCTTTTATTATTATTTATTTATTTAAAACACTCTCAACTATCTATCTATATATGGTTAACTGATTTTCAACAATGGTGCCAAAGAGGAAAGAACAGCCTTTCAATAAATGTTGCTGGCAAAACTGGCTAATAACAAGCAAAGAATGAGGTTGGACCCTTACCTCACACCATAGTTAAAATTGATTCAACATGAGTTAATGACCAAAATATAAGGGATAAACTATAAAGTTCTTAAAAGAGGGGTACATTTTTATGACCTTATGCCTGGCAATTAATTCTTAAATGTACACTAAAAGCACAAAGAACAAAAGAAAAAATAAAAACAGAACTTTGTCAAAGTAGAAAATTTTATGCATCAAAAGACATGATCAAGAAAGTGAAGAGACAACCCACAGAGAGAGAGATAGTATTGCAAGCCACACACCTTATAGAAAATAAAAGGAATTCTTGCCTTAGCAATATAAACAAAAATAACCCAACAAAAAGTGAGCAAAAGATCTGAATAGACATTTCTCCAATAAAGCTATATAAATGGCCAATAGACATATAAAAAGATGTTTAATATGATTAGTGATCAAGGAAGTCCGAAGAGTTATTAAAATGAGACACCACTCCACACCCACTGAGATGGCTAGAATTAAAAAGTAAGATAGCAAATGTTGGTGAATATGTGGGAAAATTGGAAACATTATATTGAAGGTAAGAATGTAAAATGATATAGCCACTTTGAAAAACAATCTGGAAAGATATCATATTATTTAGGAATTCCACTCCTACCTAACCAAGAGAAATGAAAAAATTTTTCACATAAAAACTGGCACATGAATGTTTATAGCCTCATTATGCTTAAAAGCCCCCAAATGGAAACAATCCAAATGTCTATTAACTGATGAATGAATAAAGAAAAATGGCATATTCATACAATGGAGTATTATGCAGACATAGAAAGGAATGATACACGGTACAAGTATGGACCTTGAAAACATTATGCCCAGTGAAAGAAACAGTCATGAAAGACCACATATTATATGATTCCATTTTTACCAGTAGAGAAATCCATAGAGACAGAAAGCAAATTAGTGGTTGCTTAGGGCTTAGGGTGGGGTTCAGGGGTAGAGATGGTTGAGAGATGATAAGTAAAAGATTTGGGATTTCTTTCTGAGGGGATGAAAATGTTTTAAAGTTGACTGTGGTTATAGTTGCACATATCTGCGAGTGCACTAAAAAGCATTGAATTATATTTTAAATAGGAGAATTGCATGGTTTGTGAATTATGTCATAATAAAGCTGTTAAAATATGTGGATGCCAAATAAGCCCATAAAAAGATACTTATCCTCATTAGTCATTAGGGAAATGTAAATTAAAATCACAGTGAGATACCACTACACACCAATAAAACATCTAAAACTTAAAAGACCGACTGCCAAGTGTTGATGAAGATACAGAAGAACTGGCACTCTTAGGTACTAACTCATTAAATGAACAAGAAATGTACTGTTGCTCTTGGGCTCTTAGATTACTTTTAAACATTTTTTTTAATTCCTGAAAATAATTTTCTTTACAAAACCATTTGGCAGTGTCTTAAAATGTTAAATATACACTTGCCAAGACAAATTGAAGAACATACTATGTAAAGACTTAGGCACAAATGTTTATTTTTGTTTATTTTAATTTTTTAAATGTTTATTTATTTTGAGAGAGAGAGAGAGAGAGAGAGAGAGAAAGAGAATGAGTGGGGGAGGGGCAGAGAGAGAGAGGGAGAGAGAGAATCCCAAGCAGGTTCCATGGTATCAGTGCAGAGCCTGATGTGGGGCTCCATCTCATGAACCATAAGATCATGACCTGAGCTGAAATCAGGAGTTAGCTGCTTAACCAACTGAGCCACCCAAGCACCTGTTGGACATAAATATTTATAGCAATTTTATTTTCAAGCCCTAAAGTGGAAACAATCCAAATATCCATTAATAGATGAATGGATAAGCAAACTGTGATATATTCATACAATAAAATGCTATTCATCAATAATAAAGAATGAACTTGGTATATACCATAACATGGATGAATCTTATAGCAATTATACTGAGTGAAAGAAGCCAGAGCAAAAAAACACCACCGATTATAACTCCATTTACATGAGATTCTATAAAATACAAACTAATCTCTAGTGAAAGAAAGCAGGAGATTTCCAGGGACTAGGGGCTTGCAAAGGTCCAATGAAATGTGCTAGGTAGGAAGATTGATAAAGGGGCACAAAGATTTGGGTGCCCAATGAATATCTTCACCCTTTTGATTGAGTTGATAGTCTTACAGGTATATCATATTAAAACTTATGAAATTTTATGCTTTAAATAGGTACAAGTTACTGTATGGTATTTATGCCTCAGTTGTTAATTTATAAAAACAAAAACTGCTATAAGCTGATTTTCTTTTTGAATATTCTCCCTCTCCTGGAATGGAATTATGAGATTCTGCTGAAAAGCAAGCTCCCAAAGTCTTTTTTCTCAGCTTGTTGAAGATACTGGTCCTAACTCAAAGCATAAGATGGCTTTTTAAAAAGTCTTATCTGAGTTGCCTGGGTGGCTCAGTTGGTTGGGTGGCCGACTTCGGCTCAGGTCATGATCTCGCGGTCTGTGAGTTTGAGCCCAGCTTCGGGCTCTGTACTGGCAGCTCAGAGCCTGGAGCTTGCTTCAGATTCTGTGTCTCTCTCTCTCTGCCCTCCCCCTGCTCATACTCTGTCTCTATGTCTCTCAAAAATAAATAAATGTTAAAAAATTTTAAAAAAATTAAATAAAAAGTCTTATCTGAATCAAGTAATTTCTACTGTTCAACTTAGATATTGTTTGAACACGTATGCAAGGAAGAAAATGCTCCAACAGTTGGAAACTGAATTTGTATTTGTCACTATTTTTCATTAAAATAATTTAACTCATATTGCAACGGGGATCATTGGCTAATAAAGAGCATGTTCCTGTGAGTTGCAGCATTTCCATACTTTCACATGGAAAGAAATGAGAAGACTAGATTTCTGATTAGTGCTCCCAACTTTGAGAACTTGAATAAGACATTTAAACTCATTTGCCTCAGTTTCTTCTTTTGTAAAAAGGGAGATAAATTATTCTTGTTCTGCTTATCATTTTTGATCAGCATTTCAACATGATGGACTATTGTTTTTCCTGTTAATAAATAAGATCTTTAGGAGTTATGTATCAGTTATCAAGAAATAGGTACAAATATTAACCTTATAGATATAAATTGGAGCATTTATTCTAAAACTAGAATGATTTCAATTATTCAGTTAATATTTAAGAAATTCAGTGTGTGCCATACTCTACGTTAATTTTTCCTTCTAACTAATCATACGTGCTTTGTTTCTCCTCCTCAAAACTTTCTTTAGCTGTGCAATGTTCCTTTATGCAGTCTAACAATCATCAGCCAAAGATCTTAAAATAGAACCCAGCTTCAGCACTTTTATCATTTCCCCTGAAGTGTCATGCAAAGAATTCACTGAATAATTGTTTCAGCACTTGGCACCATGTCACCAGTGGTTATGAATATGCAACTAAATCTTTGCAAAGCTGCAATTTAAAAGAAAACTCAGAATCTTACACAGTACATTCAGTACCACTTTATTTTACAAATGGAATAATAAAATGTGAGAGAAAAATAATGCAATTATTGCAGTGTTATATATATATAATGCTATGATTTGTATAGAAGCTTGTATCTCAAAATGTACATAATTACATTTCGGTGCAATATACATATCAAAGACACTTTTTACCTGACATTTATCTACTTCTTAAAACTTATTGAAATCTAGAAGGCATTCTTTTATAATTAAGAAAATTACACGAATTCTCTCTGGTCTTTGCATAACCACAATTAAAAGGAAGAAAGTGTACCAAAAGGAGGATAAGGGTTTTGCATCAAGGAAGAACACAAGTATTGAATTTAATACCAGAGCCCCTCCAGCAACAAGGTTGTTTAATGCTAGTATGTTTAGGGAGGTCATATCCGTGTATGATGTCAAGTCCTGCAAAGCTGGGCAGATGTGCTCACCTCAACGTGTTGCTGTCCTAGATGACACTTTACACAGACATATCACCAAAGAAAGACAATGGTCTAAACCTTGTTTCTTTTTTTATCATAATTGTCATGTCAATACGTGGACCTGGTGGTATAAAAATTGATTTCAAAGGAGCTTGGTGCAAATCCTAATCCCATGTAATGGTCCAATTCCATAAATCAGGCCTGATAATTCCCAGGGGGCACTAGGCAATATTTTCAGAAGAAATTGGTCATCAAGATTCTGTTTTTCAGCTTTACTTTTCTTCACTCTTCAGACCACACCCATTAATCACTTTCTCTTCCTGGGTAATCCAATCCAACATTCTCAGCAGTAAGGCCCATGTGTGAGGAATTGTGGTCAGTAGAATAGTGCTCCCCACCTAAGATGGTCATGCCCTAATATCTTAAAACCTGTGACTATGTGGCCTTTTGTGGCAAAAGGGACTTTGTATGTGTGATTGAGTTACAGATCTTAAGATGGGGAAATAATGGTGGGAGGCCTAATTTAAGCACATGAATTCTTAGAAGCAGAGAACTCTTCCTGGCTCATCAGAGATGAGACAGTTGAAGAAGAGTCAGAGAGATGCTATATTGCTGGCTTTATAGAGGAAGTAAGAGCCATGAGGCAAAAAATTAGGGTGGTCTTAGGAAGCTAGAAAGGAAAGAAATCCATTTCCTTGCCTTGGCTTTAACTGACACCTCAACTTTAGCCCAGGTAGACCATTTTGTACTTCTGATCTACAGAACTATAAGACAATAAATTTGTGTAATTTCCATATTTGCAGCTATTTCTTATAGCAACAATAGAAAACAGATACAACAGTTTTCACAGATCCATAGTGTTTAAGAACCAATAGTGAAGCAACCCAAGTGTCCATCAATAGGTGAACAAAGAAGAAAAGGCACACACATAGACACACACGCTTACACATATACAATGGAATATATTTTTACTCAGCCATAAAAAGGAATGAGATTGTGCCATTTGTGACAACAATGAATGGACATAGAGGTATTATGTAACTGAAATAAGTCAGATAGAGAAAGACAAATATCATTAGTATCTCACTTATATGTGGAATCTAAAAGCAAAACAAATGAACAAACAGAAACAGATTCATAGATACAGAAAACAAACTGTTGGTTACAGACGGCAGTTGGTGGACAGGTGAAATAGGTGATGAAGATGAAAAAGTACAAACTTCCAGTCATAAAAAAAAAAAAGGTTATGAGGATGTCATGTACAAAATAGGGACTATAGTCAACAACAGTAAAATAATTTGTATGGAGACAGATGGTAACTAGACTTATTATGCAGATTATTTCATAGTGTTTAAAAATATCAAGGACGCCTGGGTGGCTCGTTTGGTTAAGCATACAACTTCAGCTCAGGTCATGATCTCACAGTTCATGGTTTTGAGCCCCACCTCAGGCTCTGTGCTGACACCTCAGAGCCTGGAGCCTGCTTCAGATTCTGTGTCTCCCTCTCTCTCTGCCCCTACCTCACTCATGATCTGTCTTCTCTCTGTCTCAAAAATAAATAAAACATTAAAAAATTTTAAAAATATCAAATTACTATGATTACCCCCAAACTAGAACATTGTATACCAACTGCACTTCAGTTAAAAAAATAGAAGACTGAGGAAACAAGAAAATACAGAGTGCCTTGTGAAACTATAAACTTATTTTCAGCATGTGCTTGTGGTGGATATTATAACAGAAATAAACTGAATGATTTAATCATAAGTTAAAAAAAACCTTTACTTGACAAAATAGGTAGTCGGTGGTTCAATGTTAACTTTATATTTCTGTGGAAGTTGTTCTAGTGTATGCATTTTATTTTTTTAATTTTTAATTTAATTTAAAAATTGTTTAATTTTTACTTAGTTTTGAAAGAGAGAGAGAGAGAGAGAGAGAGAGCGGTGGAGGAGAAGAGAGAGAAGGAGACACAGATCCAAAGTAGGCTCCAGGCTCCGAGCTGTCAGCAGAGAGCCCGATGTGGGACTTGAATCCACCAGCTGTGAGATCATGACCTGAGCAGAAGTCGGATGCTCAACCAACTGAGCCACCCAGGCTCCTCCCCCTCCCCTTTTTTTTAGGGTATGCATTTTAAAAGTTTGTAACCCTTGGTATTCTATTTTAGTTTATAAGATCCGATATTAATTTTTGAATTTTTAAAAAGTTATCCTGTCACTTTGCAAACATACGTAAGTACTTCTTTTAGCTCCACCCTCATCACCAGAAGCTAGGAATTAAAGAGTGAGCCTCCATTGTCCTCAAACGGTTTGTTCTGACAGGGACAGAATAGGTCAACATGTAATCACATATTTGTTGGAAAAGAAATGTAGTAATTCTGCTGATGAAATGTGGAAAATGCTGATGTCGCCTGGCAAAGTCAGGTGACAAGAACAATGGCAACCTGGCTCAGGAGGCCGGAGTCTCTGAGTGCTTTCCTCTGATCCTTCAGTTCTTGCACTGAACAATGAAGAGGCGATTCCGTTAAGTACAGCAAATGGATGGTGGGAGGAAAATTAAGTAATTAAGAACATAGAAAAAAGAACATCTGGTGAATAACATTACAGCAGCATTCAAGATCTTTCCTTCAGTTAAGATGAAAAAGAACACATATGTATCTTGACCTCCTTCTTGCCATAGGTTGTTTCAGATTGTCTAAATTCTAAGCATCTTGACAGTCATTTTTCAGGGTATGTGTTCAAAAAAACTTCTTTAATTATAATACTCTCATAAATCAAAAAAAATAGCACATATTTTTAAAGAACAGTATCATATCAATTTGCTACTTATAACAATGTTGCAAACACCTCATAATCTAGGATTTTTTTTCTTAACCTGGCAGTGGTCATAATTATAAGATTTAGGCAACACTTTGCTTCTCTTTCTCTGGGTATAAAAAGAGAAACTCTGAACCAAAGTAAATAAATATAAACCTGCTTTGCAATTCAGCATTAGTAAAAACCATAGTATTTTCTATTAAGATTTTAGTCTGTAACGTCCTCCCCACCTACCAGCAGGAGGATTTAAAACAATAACAACAACAACAAATTTAGTCATTTAATCTGGACACAAAGTTCCTGCATCTGAGGAAAAAATCAGCAAATTTAAAGTCTCTAGTATTCCCAGAATTTGTCAGAAGGGCTGATAGAGACATCAGCTGATCAGGCATTGAGGTTCCTCCCCCATCGGCCATCTGGAGTGCGACTGGAGATCAGTAAATCAGGAGAGAAGTCTCAACAGCCGAGTAAAACACAGTCATCGATTTCCAAAGGTGGTAACAACAACTGTGAAAGAAGTTCTCGAAATTAAATTACAGCTAATGCCTGCATTACTCCAGAGGTACTGCCACAGCTCCTTTCAAAATGAATGCTATTTCTGGAAAATGGTCACTTGCATTTCCTAAATCCAAAGAAATTCTCAAGTTGTGTGATATCCGAAGAGCTCAGCTTTTATGATGCTTGCTTAATTTGGTAGAGTTTTGGAAGAAAACTTGTTTCCTCTGCTCACAACACTTCTGACACCAAAAGTGTGTGAGTGTTGGGGGAGAGGGGGTCTTTCCATTCCCGCTATTCTCCAATTCTCTGGTTACCAGCTGGGTGTCTCACAACTCAATTCTGACACTAACTACCTTGGTGCAGACCCCACAAGTTAAAAGCTCAGTCCTACCAGACTGTCCTCACTTCAGACTGCAGTCACAAATCTCAGGATATCACCTGTGTTTTAACCAACTGGCTATAAATTGGAGGTCTCTGCAAACTCCTCCCCAGTTTTCATAATTTGTTATAATTGTTTACAAAACTCTGGGGAAAATTTATTTATGTTTACTGGTTTATTATAAAGAATGAATGAACAGTCAGATGAAGAGGTACACAAAATGAGGTCCTGATGGATCCCTAGTGCAGGATTTTCTATCCCCATGGAGTTGAGGTAGGCCACCCTTCCAGCACACAGATGTGTTCACTAACCTGAAATCTCCTCAAACTCTGTAGTTTAGGATTTTGGGGGGCCTTAGTCACATGGAAGAAATCAATTATTTACTCAATCTCCAGTTCCTCTCCACTCTCCAGAGGATGGTGGGGTAGGCCTGAATTTTCCAAGTTCCTAATCAAGGTTTGGTCTTTCTGGTGACTAACCCTATCTTGAAGCTACCCAAAATCTCACCTAGAGTCATCTCATTAGAACAACTATGCTCCTATTTCCCAGGAAATTCTAAGTGATGTAGGAGCTCTTTGTAAGGTATTGCTATCATCACCACCCCCATCACACAAGAAATTACAAGAGTTTTAGGAGGTTTTAGGAGCTCTCTATCAGGAACTGGGGATAGAAACCAAATATATATTTCTTATTATGTCACAAAATGTGTGTCGTCATTTTCTTTCAAATTGTTTTGCTTTTATAAAGGTATACTGTGATGCTAAAAATAAGGATCCTACTTTTCATATTCTTGCAGAGTAAGAAATATTCTTTTCTTTCAAAGCTGTCTGGGGCATGCCCTGGCAGGCTATCAGGAGACAAAAGGAGATACAAGAGCAAACCAGAGAAGCCTGCTTTCTAGTGGCAGACTCTGGACCTCAAATTTAACTCCTGATTCTCACTCTATGACTCCATACAGTGACTCTTGATGCCTTTTTCCTGTCTTGACATTCAGTTTCCATAGATAGATTTATACACAGAAAATCCAAAGGAATAGTTGGACAACAGTAATGGGTGCCCTGGCCATCTCACTGTAACAGAAAGATCTCTCGGCTTCAACCAGCCTGTGATGGGCCAAGATTCACCTGCCTAGGACTTCAATCTTTCCTTCTTAAATTGGATGAGATTGGGCTTATATATTCCTTCAGCATGGAAGGTAACATACCAGAAACCTAAACTCATCTTAAACATAAGCTTGGGTAAAAACTTCTGCTCGTTTCCTAGATACTGCTGTTCTCAAAAGTTGACTCTATAAATTAAATGCTGAACTGACAGGAAATTTTAATAAATGACAACTGTCCTTGTTTTAAAAGCCAAACAATCACTTAAAATATGGTAAAGCAAATATTTTTGTATTGTTCTTAGAAATAGTTGTGTCAGGAAAATAAAAGCTTACTTTATGTAAAATCAGCACAATTTATTTTTCATTTTTGAAAATGTACCTAATCTTGTATTTGCTTAGTTATATCTTGAGCATTGCCAAAAATCACTACTGTATTTGTACTGCGTGTTTCATTTCACCAGTTGAGAAAGGAAAATTTTCTACCTCCCTAAAATCACACACATTTTTATTTACTTTTACTTGTGGTTTTATCTGAATATATCTTGATTTAAAAAAAACACAACTTTGGTCGTTGGATGAAACGACCATGTGTGGGGTTTAAAATATAAAGACTGCTGTCACTTTCCTTAAGTTACATGTAATTTAGAGGAGCTGAAGTTCATTTATATGAATGAATTTCATCCATGATAAGATAGTGGTGTGTTGAGGTAATAAAGAACCTTCAAATCTAGTTGCCTAACAACAAAGTTTTGTTTCTTGCAAATGCTCCCATCCATCATTGGTTGGCAGGTGTTTGGTTACTCAATCCTTCTGTTTGATAGAGCAGCCACCATCTCAGATGTTGCTCAGTGCTGTGCACAAAGTCCTAGAGCCTCTCACATGAAAAATTAAATCTTCCACTGGCTCTCCCACCTTTCAGGGACGAAGGAAAAACAATTATAATCATGAATCCAAACAGTAGAAAGCTGGAAAGATTTAAAGATCCATGTCAACAACACAAACACAACAGGCAGAGTAAAATGATCCATGTAGTGACAAGTGTGGTGCTCTGAGGTCAGAGCAGAAGTCCATATGGGAAAATGATGGGAGTGACACAGAGGAGGTGCATCTCAGGTGAGTCCTTGGATGAGAAGACTGTTGAGTAAGAGAATAACCAGAAATCAGGTCACCTTGGTGGCTCAGTCAGTTAAGCATCTGACTCTGGCTCAGGTCATGATCTCATGGTTTGTGAGTGAGTTCGAGCCCTGTGTCGGGCTCTGTGCTGACAACTCAGAGCCTGGAGCCTGCTTCACATTCTGGGTCTCATTCTCTCTCTGCCCCTCTCCCACTTGTGCTCTGTCTCTCAAAAATAAATAAATATTAAAAAAACTTTTAATAAGAAAAGAATGACCAGAAACAAAGATACAAATTATAGGATTAGAGGTATATATTTGGGAATAATTAATATTTGAGGGATATTTGAACCTTCATACAAATGAGCTTTGTTTAGACATCTTAGGATGAAAGGGTAGAGATAGTGAAAGCAAAAATGGAAAGGTTTGGCAAGAATAAAAATCTAAATATGATCAGTTGCAGGCACCCAGCCTCTTATGGAAAATGGGGCAATAGATCGTGAAGCTGCCTCTCTCATTCCATTAGACAAAAGCAAGATTGTCAGAGGGCTCTGTGGACTGTTCACAACATCCCCTCTAGTTGTGAGAATACATTCTTCCTTATTAAATGCATTCTTAGTGTGGCCCATTCTACATATTTGGTTGATTCCATGATATTTCACATTTAGTTGTATCTCAAAGCAGGTTGCCTACAATGTAAGCTACATAAAAGTAGCCTAATAGGAAATAAATGATATTATGAAATGAATTTCAGAATTTTGGCCTGTGAAGCTGGACCTCATAAAGAAAGCAAATATTACAAAGAGACATACTCTGACCTTAAAAACAAGGAATGTTGAAAAGCACTGATGGACTCATCTGCAGTTAGGTAATTGATTAAAATACCCCTCCCAAATTTCATGCTCTTTAGAGAAACATTTAGGGCACAGTCTAACCATGATGTGAAACACAGCACAATGTAATACAGTTTCCTCTGGTCCTTGGTGTCTTTGCTTGTCAAAACTGATTGATATGATGTAGGAGGTTAACTGGCTTTACTGATATTAATCCCTTTTTTAAAAGAGCAAGAGGAAAAAAGTTACCTCTCTGGATTCCCTAAAAGGATTATTTTCATGATGCCATGTAATTTTATAAGGTCTATTCTGAATACATGGTAAGCAAAAAAAAAAAAAAAAAAAAGTACCCTTGCTTTTTGGTTTACCAGGAGGGGCAATGGATACAAGCCTTAAAAAAATGGGTGTTCAGAAGAAGTCTCCTTATTGCAAGAGTCCCAAGGTAATAGGAATGCATTCACTCATAGAGACATATCTAATGATTATGTACTATGTTCTAGGCATTGTGTTGATCATGAAGTTAAAGACATGTTAGGGACTCCTCGGTGGCTTAGTCGGTTAAGCATCCTACTTCAGCTCAGGTCATGATCCCATGGCTCGTGCGTTCAAGCCCAGCATCGGGGTCTGTGCTGACAGCTCAGAGCCTGGAGCCCACTTCAGATTCTGTGACTCCTCTCTCTCTGCCCCTCCCCTGCTCACATTCTATCTCTCTCTCTCAAAAAAAAATATATAAATAAACATTTAAAAATTACTTTAAAAAAGACGTGTTCAAGAGGAAGAAGAAATGTGGTTTCTTCTCCCCTCATAAAACTTAAGTGGAATGCAAATAGTAATTACAAACTGGGAGAAATGTAGGAATAAAACTAATAACTGATGCACTAAATACAGAGATGGGAACCTCCTTTTAGATGGGGAAGTCAGGGAAAAGCTTTAACCCAAGACTCGAAAGATGACTCAATATCAGTAGGTTAAGGGGCAGAGATGAGAGAGGATGGGAGGACAAAGCCCTCTAGACCAAGAGGGGTAAGCAAAGGCCTTTTCTGGAAAATAACAAATTAGAAAGAATATAACCTAAGGAATAGGTCACAATGCTTTGGAGGATGAAGAACATGAACCGGGAATACTGAGGAGACACAGAACCAGTAGCTGCACAGAGAAAGGAGGCAGGTGGGAGGGAGGAAGGGGACAGATTGGAGTGATCCAAACATGAGCCCAGCAGCTGAGGCCAGATCTCAAAGGACAGCACTGCTAGCGGTTGTGGTGCCATGGGCCTGTGACAGGACATCTTGAGGAAAGTTCTGGAAGCACCACAACAGCTAAAGACTGGCTTTGCTGCTGCAAATGGAGTGAAGGGCTCTGGCCCAGGCAACACTAACAGGAACAAAAAGTAGGGGAGCAGTAGACCACCATCTCAGCTCCGCCATCCAGCACTCCCACAGTGAGCCTTCAGGACCCGCTGACACAGAGGTATGACTTAAGGCTGCAGGTCAGCACTGAAAGCAGTGTGGAGGGACACTTACTGACTGGCACAGAGGTATGAAAGCAGGGACAGAAGGCATGTATGTCCCTGTGGCTCACAAAACATGAGATTAGAGAAAGGGAGAGAAGAACCACACAGGGCCTCACAGCCCTAGCAGGAATTTTGCTTTAATAAAGCACAAGAGAAAATTGTTGCAGGGTTTTCAGCTGAGTAACATCAGTACTAATAGTGGTTAATGTAGCAGCAGCACTATTTACTGTGACCTTGCAGTGTGCCAGGCGCTATTCTAAGTGTTTTGCATTTAATTTTCCTAACAATCCTATGGGGCAGGAACTCTTAGCCCCATTTTACACAAAAGAGAACAGAGCCACAGAGAAGTTGAGTAACTTGCTCAAGGTTATACAGTTGGGAAGAAGCCCAAGAGATATTGAAGAAATTTGTACACATGTATCTTGTGGCCAGACTATTATTTACTAAGTAAATAAATCACTCTGGCTGCTGAATGGAAAATGCATTGTGGAAGACAGGCAGGCTAAGAAAGAATTGCTGCTGAAAATAAAAAGCATAAGTAACACTAGGCTTTGTCATAAGGAATAGTCACCATGTGGGAATAATGAGCAAGTTGAAGTAAAGATTCGGATACTAAGAAACAGTGCCTTCTCTTATATTCGAAGTTTTCAAAGCTTGCCAGCAATTCAAGGTCCCAAATAACTTGGGAAGGAGGGATAGTGACCATGAAGGGAGATATAGAACCATGCTGACAGGACATCCATAGGACAGTCCCTGCATTCGAGGATGTTTTCTTTCATGTTGAGGGATAGCTATGATCACTTCTTATATCTAAAGAATGTAACTCCAAGTTACTGATGCCACTCAGAGAACCATGCCATTAAAGCAGTAGATGTTGGGAGCACCTGAGTGGCTCAGTCAGTTGAATATCTGACTTAACTTCAGCTCAGGTCATGATCTCATGGTTTGTGAGTTCGAGCCCAGCATCAGGGTCTGTGCTGACAGCTCAGAGCCTGGAGCCTGCTTGCGATTCTCTGTTTCCCCTTTCTCTGCCCCTCCCTTACTTGTGCCCTCCACCTCAAAAATAAATAAACTTAAATAAAAGCAGTAGATTTTCTGGTATATACTTGTCCTTTTCACCTAAGAAGTCATAATGCCCGGTGGTCCATGCATCCAACAGAGACTTGCTCTAGTGCTATAGAAGACTTGGGAGGCACCTGATGAACTCAGACCAGCTTGGAACAAGGGACCTGGGTCAAAGAAAAGCAACTTAAGATTTGGGCCTCAAAGGAAGATTAGAAGTAACATCAGAACTGATTTCATTGGTCTAGGAAGTAACCATAAGAGCATGTGCCTCCAACCGTGTGTGTGTGTGTGTGTGTGTGTGTGTCTGCGCGCACATGTTGCAATTACTAAAGACTGGTTTTAACCATTCAGAGTGAGCCAAGGAGACTAGCGCGTGGAAGCAGATTTCTAAAATTATACAAATTAGATTATTATTGAATTTATTTACTATTTCTGGATTGATCTGCAAAGGATCTGAGACAAAAATGATATTTGCAAATTTGCAAGAAAATTATTTTAATCTAACTCTGAATAAGATCCAGTGTGATCAGGAAGTTTTTATTAAACGTGATAAGCATATAAACTGGACTTATAAGTCCTTTGCAGTTTTCTTCCTCCTAATTAAAAACATAATTCTCAAACAGTCATAGTAACATGTTTTCTGTTAAGTCAATATATACCATATGATTTGGGGGAAGGGAAGACAAGTTCAATGTTTTCATTTATTAAATCGCTAGAGGATGGTGCATTTAGACTTTGCTAAGTAGTGATAAAATATATTTGGAAAATGTAACCGAATGCTACTTTGATTACTTACCAGCAATATTTCTGATTACATGAAGTAGACTATATTTTTCAGTAATTATTAACTGGACTTAAAAATTTGTTTGAATAAAACGAATAGGGGAAATGAGGATGACGTTGACCAAATAAATGTTTTGAACCCTAGGATCAGATAATATAAAGAAATGCTAGACTTAACTTGTTCTTTCTGGTACTACTTGAGTTGCGGACCTGACATTTAAGATGGCATAGAGTTTTCTGTGATTCAGAAGTTCAGAGGTGCAGAGAGAGAGCTGGAAAGAGTATTTTTACCATCCATGTAACAAGAACAAGCCTGTAAAATTTCAAATTTATGACTTTTTAAAAGCCCACTAGAAAGATGAAATCACAGAGTGAAGAGTACAAGATTTAAACAGGGACAGGGAGAAACAGGTCTTGGGTATTTGCTTACTTGGGATAGACACCACTAAACACCAGTGAACATCTGGTAAAAAACAAAAACAAAAAACAGTAAAGTAAGCGTTTTTAACAAATTGCTGAAGGGTGAATGTGGGCTAATGAGAATGTGTGAAGCCCCTATGGACTGCGGACTTGAGCTTGTTACAACATTTTGGAGGCTTTTCCTCCAGGAATCCACCAAATGTCCATAGGGGAAAGGGAGGGAATCAAGAAAACTCAGAGATGATACTGACTGGGGTTGGGGAAATTGTAGTCACCTAAGGGCTCCTGTGGAATCACATTGTAGTGAGGGAGGAACAGAATTCACTGAGATCATGTCCCCTGGAACAAAGACTTTCCTGTGGGGAAAGGGGGGATAGGTATGGCACCAAAACCACAGTAAGGGCACTTCTGGTCACCCATTGAAACTGCAGGAGGGAACAGAGGTAAAAGAGAAGGTCAAACACTGGAGAAAGGGCAGGAATATGTGTGAAGACAACCTTTCATCTGGAGTTGGGGCAGGAGTACTTGGGAAGTCCACACTTCAGAGGTCAGGTTCAGAGTGCTTGCCCAGGGCTGAGGATCAACCAGGGAACATCAGAGGGAACCCTCTTCCTCCATCACTCACCACCAGGCTAACAAGCAGTGGAAGAAAAATCAGCAGTTAAAATATCTGACAGATCTGTCTGATCTGTCTATAGAGAAACATAAAGGGAAAACCTAAAGCTAAGCTAAGGAATTTGAAGTTGCAATGATGCACTGATGGTAACCACAGCAACAACAAATTACAAACCCATCCCAATTCCTAAAGAGAGTAAACAAAATGTCACACTAAAGACCTAGCAGAAAGAAAGGCATGCTCATTTCCATTTATAAAATATACATACCCTAATATCTACTGTCCTATATAAAACATCAGCCTTCAATAAAAATTACAAACCATGCACACTGTTGATAAGAATGCAAACTGGTGCAACTGCTATGGAAAACAATATGAAGATTCCTCAAAAAATTAAAACCAGAACTATCATATGATCCAGCAATCCCATTTCTGAGTATTTATGCAAAAGAATTAAAATCAGGATCTCAATAATCAAAACAGCATAGTACTGGCACAAAAGTAGACACATAGATCAATGGAATAGAATAGAGCCCAGTAAAAACCCTGCTCATATAGTCAATATATCTATGACAAAGGAAGTAAAGATGTACAATGAGGAAAATTGTCTTTAACAAATGGTGCTGGGAAACCTGGACAGCTACATGTAAAAAATTAAATTTGACCACTTTCTTACACCATACACAAAAATAAACTGAAAATGGATTAAAGCCCTACATATGAGACAGGAAATCATCAAAATCCTAGAGGGGAACACAGGTAGTAATTTCTCTGAAATGGGCCATAGAAATAGCTTCTTAGATACATCTCCTAAAACAGGGGAAACAGAAGCAAAAATAAACTATTGGAACTTCATCAAAATAAAAGGATTTTGCACAGCAAAAGATCAACAAAACAAAAAGACAACCTAATGAATGGGAGAAGATATTTGCAAATAATATAGCTGATGGTTAATATTCAAAAAATACAGGGGCACGTGGTGGCTCAGTTGGTTGAGTGTCTGACTTTGGCTCAGGTCATGATCTCACAGTTTGTGAGTTTGAGCCCCATATCAGCACTGTGCTGACAGCTCAGAGCCTAAAGCCTGCTTCAGATTCTGTGTCTCCCTCTCTCTCTGCCCCTTGCCTGTTCATGCTCTCTGTCTCTCCATCTCTCTCAAAAGATAAAAAAAAACATTAAAACAAACAAACAAAAAAACAAACAAAACAAAACAAAAATAAAGAACTTACACAACTCAACACTGAAAACAAAAAACAATCCAATTAAGAAATGGGCAGAGGACCTGAATAGACATTTTTCCAAAGAAGACATACAGATGGCCAACAGGCACATGAAATGTTGCTCAATACCACTAATCATCAGGGAAATACAAATCAAAATCACAATGAGATATCATCTCATACCTATCAGAAGGGCTAAAATCAAAAAGATAAGAAATAATTGTTGGTGAGGATGTGGAGAAAAAGGAACACTTATGCATTGTTAGTAGGGATGTATTAAATTGCATTTGTGCAGCAACTGTGGAAAACACTACGGAGGTTCCTCAAGAAGTTAAAAATAGAAATACCATATGATCCAATGATTCCACTACTTTTGTATTCCAAATGATACAAAAGTACTGATTTGAAGGAGTATATGCACCCCTATGTTTACTGCAACATTACAATAGGCAATATATAGAAGTAACCTAAATGTCCATTAATAGATGAACTGATAAGGAAAATGTTGTGTATGTACACAATGGAATGTTACACAGTCATAAAATAGAATGATATCTTGCCTTTTGCAACAACATGGATGGAACTAGGGATTATTATGTAAGTGAAATAAGTAGACTGAGAAAGATAAATACCATATGATTTCACTAACATGTGGAATCCAAAAAAAAAAAAAGAATATCTGCATATTCATTGAATAAATCCTCATTTGAATGAACAAACAAGCAAAATGAATAAACAAACAAAAGGTAGAATCAGACTTACAGAGAACAAACAAATGGTTGCTAGAGGGGAGGAGGATAGGGGCATGGACAAAACGGGGAAAGAGGAGTGGGAGATAGAGGCTTCCAGCTATGTAATGAATAAATTACTGGAATAAAAGGCACAGCATAAGAAATACAGTAAATGCTATTGTAGTAGCATTGTATCATGACAGATGGTAGCATAGTGTACGTATAAACTTGTTGAATCATTATGTTGTACACCTGAAACTAATGTAACATTGTGAGTCAACTATACTCAAATAAAAAAAAATCAGGATCTCAAAGAGATATTAGCACATCTGTGTTAATTGTAGCACTATTTACAATGGCCAAGATATGGAAACAACCCATGTCTCCATCAGCAGAAAAATGGATAAGGAAAGAAAAAAATGTGATATATACATAAAATGGAGTATTATTTAGACTTAAAAAAGATAATTCCACCGTATGCAACAATATGGATGAAACTTGAGAGAGGACATTATGCTAAGTAAAAAAAGTTAATCACAAAAAACTATGATACCACTTATATGTTGGTCTGAAAGACCCACATATCATTCCATATCATTTCATTTCATAGAATGAAAATGTGGAACAGCCGTTGCTGGGGCTGGGGTGAAATGCAGAGTTACAAATCAACAGGTCTAAGTTTCCATCGAGCAAGATGAATAAGCTTTAGAGATTTGCTGTATAGCATTGTATCTATAGTGAACATTAGCATATTATATACTTAAAAATTTGTTAAGAGGACAGCTGGCATGTTAAGTGCTCTTTTTTAAATGAAATAAATTAAAATAATAAAATATAACTGAAGGAAAGATCCATTTAAACTAAAATCTAAGATGGAAAAGTTAAAAAAAATCTTATCGCAGATTTTTTTTGTCATTGTTTCTTAAATTCTTAAGTTCTTAAATTCTTAAATTCATTAATTCTTAAATTCTGGATGTATTTATATGTAAAAATGGAAGTCTTTTGGATGGTATCTTGAATGTAATAAGAATAATTTAGTAAAACAAATGTTCTTTATTCCTCACTTTGCATAAACATATATAATCGTTCTATGTAATACAAATATATATATATTCCCATTCAGAATTTTTAATTCTCATATAACATTCCTGAAACTTTATTAAAGGATATATGTCATTACTATAACAAAAAGGAGCCTATCTACACATACTGATGTATCCTAAACTAAATATTTGTTTAAATTAAAAAAAAATAGTTTAAACTAGTTCTAATTTAAAACCTTTTTCCTGACTTCATTCATTTTATACTCATACTAAAGTAGCAGATTCAGAGAAAATTTTTAAGTGATAATAGCTCTAATAAAATAATGGGTCTTTATTTATACTGTGACATTTAAACTATAAATTGTATGATACAGACACAATTTAAAAAAATAAGTTTATTTATTTTTAGAGGTACAGAGACAGTGTGAGTAGGGGAGGGGCAGAGAGAGAGATAGAGAGAGAATCCCAAGCAGGCTCTGGACTGTCAGCCCAGAGCCCGATGCACGGATCGAACTCATGAAATCAGGATATCATGACCTGAGCAGAAACCAAGAGTCAGACACTTAATTGACTGAGCCACCCAGACACACAACTTTTAATTTCAGTTACTTAGTTGTTCTTCCCTTCATACAAACAATAATAAGATTGAGGCAGGAATTTTGTTAAGAGTGAACCTGTTAGTAGTTTATTATTTCCCAACATGTGTCCACACAACGTTTAGTGCCATTGAATTTAAAGGCCTGATTGGCACTAGGCACTACAGAGAGTAAGGGGAGGATACTCAGTACAGGTCTTCCCAGAGCCTTTCAGTGTGCAGTTTAACTCTTTAAAGAGAACAAAAAACCCTCAGTGTTTCTCGAGCATATTTCTTTATGGAACTTTTTACAAGGACGTTGTGTGTGACTAACATTCTACAGAACAAATTAAGCACCATACTAGGGCGCTAGTATTCTAGGGGGAGAACCAGGCAAGAACACACCTCAATTCAGTGTGTCTCAAACTCTAACACACAGCAAATTGGCCATGGATCTTGTTCTAGTGCAGATTCTGATGAATGGCATCTGGGATGGGGTCTGAGATTCTGCATTTCTAGTAAGTTCCCAAGTGATGCCAACGCTGCTGTTCAGTGGACCAGACTTGAGGAGCAAGACTGTAGAGCATCATAAAGGACCATTTTGCCACAAATTTCTTATAGTTCTCTTCTATCTGGAAAGGGTCTATTACCGTCCTTGTACAGTAGACTTCTTGGGCATGGCTATTGTTACAAATAGCAATTTGACTTCTACATTGCTAAATCCAATGGTTAATTTTCAGTCTTTATCATACTTGACATGTCAGCAGTGTTTTATCCTAATAAAATAGGATATTTTATGGCTACTTACTCCTAGAAATGCAATTATTTTAATCTGGCTCCTGGGATGCCACACATACCTCATTTTTCTCTTTCTATAGTTCCTACCCATGTCTCTAATCTCTCAAGATTGAAATGCCTCCAGCCTTGGTCCTTGGACCTCTTCTGTGTCTCTTTTGTTGATCCCATTTGGTTTCATGGCTTTGGACAGCATCTATACCCTATTGACCACATTTCACCCTCAAATATATATCTTCAGCTGCAGTTCCTCCCACTCAGCCTCAATTTCAGTCTTATAACTCCAGCTATGTAAAATCTATAGATGGATGTTGACTATATACCACAACATGCTCTTCCTTCTTAAACTTGTTCCAACCAAATCATTTTCTATCTCAGTTAATGAAAGTTGCTTAAGTCAAAAACCTTAGAACCATTCTTAATTTTTTTACTTTCTTGTGCACCTCACCACCAATTCAAAGATGGTTCCCTGTGAGCCATATCTTACAAATGTATCCAGCATCTGATCATTCACCAGCTCTGTCTCTCACACTGATTATTGCTGTGGTTTCCTACCTGGTCTTCCTGTTTTCTCTCATGCCTCCCTACAGTTGATTCTCAATACAGCAGCCAGCGTAATCCTGTAAATAAATAAAACACATTACACCACTTCATTGCCCAAAATCTTTAAATGGCTTTCCATGTTACTCAAGGTCAACATTCTTACAAAGGCTTACAAGGATCTCTAGAATCTATCTTCCCCTTTATCTGGCAGATCTTGTCTCTTGCCTCCCCTCCTCATTCTCACTCTGTTCTAGTATACTGTCTTTCTAGCCACTCCTTGAATACTGAACACGTGTCCACCTCAGTGTCTTTGCACTTGCTGGCCCTGCTGCTTAGAACTCTCTTCCCCCAATATCTGCATGACTGGTTTCTTTACCACTTACTGGTTTTTCCTCAGACATTACCTTTTCAAAGGGACTTTCCCCAACCTTCCTACATAAAATTCATCTCCAGTATATACTTCCTATCTCCCTTTTCTGTTGTATGTTTCTTTGTACCTCATTTCATTTTCTTACATACTATATATTTGACTTATTTATTGTGCTTATTGTCAGTTTCCTGCCAATGCTACCACTAGAATATGGCCTTCCTAAAGGAGGGAGTCTGGAATGCTTTGTTCACTGTGATATTCTTAGCACCAGAATTGTTCTGGCCACCTAGTCTCAGTAGAAATTCAGTAACTAGTTTTTAAATGAATGAACAAATGAATAACAATGAATAAATTGACATCAATAATATAGTGATTTATGTATAAGAGTTTGTGAAGTCTCCAGTGAGGTTGACAAAATGTAACTGACACGACCCTGGGGTACAGTTTTTGTCATCTCATCATCTCTTCCCCTTCCTCTCTCTTTTTCACTTAATCCCCTGACATCCACCAACTCTATCAGCAGAAAGGCCAGTGAGCCTCTTGAAGCTCTCTATTTCTTCCTATCCCTGTTTACCTAAAGCTAAGGATCTCCTTCAAAACAAAAAGCTTAGCCTCATCCACTAATCTAGAGAGAGAACTGGCACCACATAGGGCTCATTACAGTGTGCTCTTGTCTCCTGTGTCTGACTTTATCATCATTAAAAACTATTTTAGGGCTCTTTGACAGATGGCAATTGTCCACTTCTTCTGAATTGTCTTTTTCTATCCCAGTCCTGACTAGAGCCACAAGAGTGGTCCTCATTAGGTACCACAGTTATGACTCTGCACTAAAAACCCCAACAATGCTTCTAGAGGTCCAACCACTGTGTTCCACCTGGATCCCAGCCTGAGCCCCTCTCACCCTGAGCAGAGATAGTCCCTCAGCTTTGAAGAAACTTTAGGCTCTTGTTCTAGCTGGCTCAGCAGGCTGTTTCCCCTAAGGTCACTGAATTTCAATGCATTTATTTATCTTTCTGCCATTGAGATTTGGAATGGGAAACCCTAGTCGATCTCGAAAGTCCTCCAATCTCCAAATTTTTGGAGAAATGGTGTGGAGTGCCACAGGATTCTTTTTACCCAATAAACTTTTGCCTCCTTATGGAATCCACATTTACTGGATCCTATTGACCAATTCTACATAAGGATGGGGATTTAACTCTATCTAAGTCATCCCCACAGTGGGTAAATTCTCATCTTCATTCACAAAACTTTTATAGCAACTCCCTCATGGTGACTTTGTTATATTACAGAAAACACTTGTCAACATTGAAATAACATGTCATTGTCATTATTTTTGGAAACATTTAAGATAACCAGAAACATTACTAAATAAGATTTTGAATTTTATTGTAAATGTACTGAGAACCATTAACATGGTAATGGCATAATCTGATTTATGTTTTAAGAAAAATAACACTATATTTGGAGAGAATGTATTTTAGAAGCATCAGGGTGAAAGTAGACAACTAGTACAGATAAGAAATCATAGGATTTTGGCTAGTTGGCAGTAATGTACACAGAGAGAAGCAATAGAAGAGTCAACATATGTTTTGAAGATTGACAAGAATGTGGTTGGTTGAGTGTGAAGGTGGATGAAGGATGGTTCCAGATTTTTTCATGAACAGTTTTCTGGGTAGTACCATTTATTTATATAATATATACACTATATATATATATTATACTATATATAATATATACACTATATATATATTATAATACAAACACACTATATATATACATACACACTATATGTATATATAAAACTATATTATAATATATTATTATTTATATCATTTAAACTAAAGAAGTGTTTCTGAGTTATTGGCATAGAGAGGGTGATTCAGTCTAAGGAAAAATTATTAAGCAAGAGAAGGAAAGGACTGAGTTTGTCCAAGCTACTCTAATATGTGAGTAAAAGAGAATACACAGCAGGTGTGACCAGGAAACCAATGCTGTTTTCATCAAGAGTTTTGTGATGAATTTCAGGATCACAAGAAAGTTGAAAGAAGATATTGGGTATAAGGAAAGTGTCAAGAAGAACATTTACATCCTTTGCTTCTCAGAGTATAGTCCATCGACCAGCATTGACATCACCTTGTTTGAAACATGGAGTCTCAGGCCCTAGAACTTCTGAATCAAAATCTGAATTTTAACAAGAATCCTTTGTAATTTTTGAGAATGTTAATGCACTTGAAGCAGAACTACAAATCCATGTTTCTCCACTGTGGTTTACATTACAAGACTCACCAGAGAATGTCTTAAAACTTCAAATATCCACATCATGCTTTGGGGAAATTCATCAGAATCTCTGTGGACATTTGTGGAAGGAGGCGAGGCTCATGTATCTGTAGTGTCTCAAGTACCCTGTAAATCCACTGTGCAAATAAATTTGAGAACTACTGGTCTAAATGTAAGCAAAATTAATCAGGGAAAAAATGAGAGTACCTACTGAGGGAATAAAAGTACCCTACAACTTTCAGGTGCAAGAAACAATACACTGCTCTGTTCTTTTCTAATTTGAAGAACACTGATGCATCTCCAACCCGGTCAAGTTGGCAAGTTGGTCCCGATTTGCATGGGAGCTTCTCTATACATATGTCTGTGTCTATATCACCTATACCATACCAAAACAGCATATACTGTATGACTCCAATTTTATTAGGTTCTAAAACAGGCTAAAGCAATCTATAATGACAAAAATCAGAAAGTAGTTATCTCTGGTAGGTGTGAATGGGGAAGTTAACTGAAAAGAGTCACAAGGGTATTTTCTGGGGTAATGGAAATATTTTATATTTTCACATAATTGAATATTTGGTCTGTGTATTGTACTGCATGTAAGCCACACCTTATGAAAAAAGACAACTATTGAAAAGAAAGAGTTTTGGGACAACCAGATAGCCAAATGGAGGATGCCATACACCAGGACAAATTTCAAGTGAATGTAAAGCACTTGAAGAAAAGAAAACTATAAAATGGCTAATAGAAAACATGCAAAATCCATTTCAACTTTAAAGCAGGGAGGGCCTTTCTAACAATGATTCACACCTACACTTCAAAAAGAAAAAGACAAAACATCATATATCTTTTTGAAGTTTCTTTCTTTGCTTAGAAGTTCAAGTGATTTCTAATCCCAGCGTGTTTAGCTTGCCTCAAAGTCTGGCTGATTGTAAATTGGAAATATGTCATTATATTTAAGGGGGGGGTGATGACTTAAAGATGGTGAGATGATAGCTTTATACAAATGTGGGGTTGGGAATGGGTCTTAAAAAATGACAGCTGAAAATATACTGCTGATAATTCTCAGGGACTGAAAAGTCAATACCTTACGTGAGGTGGCATTCAAGATTGTTGAGGTAAATACCACAGAATTTATAGGCAGAACATCACCAGGAAACCCTGGCTAGAATGCCAGAGTAAAAGAGGGCAGATAGAATGTCCCCTCAAGGCATTGCATTTTCACCAAGAGAGTGATGAGGCTAGAAAGCTATTGATTATTTTTCAACCTTCATAGCCATCTAGGGCATTTTACTTTGAAGGATGTGATTTTTCCCCCCAATTTATCCTATTTATCAAACTGGAAAAAAAAAGGCGATCCCAGTGATTATGATGTAAAGATAAATAAATGTTTTAAATATGTGCTTGTTTTAAGAGAATACACTGATGCTACCATCCTGAATAATAAATAATGTTGGTAATCACTGTTAAAAATCTAAAAAAAAGTTACTTATGCTTTGACCCAGCAATTTTATTCCTAGACACTTAGTGTAAGCTTATTTATAAAGACATCTGCAAGATTTAGCAAGAATATATTTCAACATTGATTATAATATCAAAAATAATTGGAAACAACTTGATAGGTTAAGTAAAACAAGCATCTCCATATAACAAAATGTTAAAAAGACATTAATGTATCATATGTGATTATTTATTGACACTGATTTATGTTTATGATAAAACAAAACAAAGAGTCTATATCAGTGCATACAGCATGATCTCATGTATGTGTTTATACATACATTTATATATACATATATGCATATCCAGGAGGCTATACAGCAATGCATTTTGGATAGCTGTCTTGGGTGATGAGACACACAGATTTATGGGTAATTATTATTTATTTCTACTATATTTTATAAGAACAATGTATTTTTGCATAACAAAATTTGACACTATAAAAAATTAAAACTCTGGATCAGAGTATTTCAAGTATATAGATATGAATTAGCAATCAGGAAGAAACATGACAGCTGTTATAACTGAATCACAGGTTTGGCTCTGAGCTCCCAAGCAACCAAATCATAAAGGGAAATATTCAACTTTTTAATTTTCATTCCCATGAAGATTAAACTGCATCATCTCCAAGGGAAGAAAAGCTGTAAATTGAATTTTTTACCTGAGGCTCTTTTCATATCAGTTTTATATCTTTACTTTTTTGGTTCTGCCAAATTTTTCTGTCTTTTAAGTGAGAGGAATATGATTATGAACTTATGTTGTTTCAATTTTTTTTGAAAAACATGGGAACAATACCTATTCTAATTTTTTAAAATCACACGTGATATAAAAAATTGTCAACATTCAGATATTTTAATGTATATTTGTCACAGATTTTATATTTGTAAACTTAGCAGTATTTTTATCTTCAACAACCAAAAAGTACATGTCATTTTTAATTTATTTTGTTTTTACTTTTCCATTCCTTTGTTTCTTGTCTTTCTCACTATTTTCTCTTTCCCTCTTTTAATGACACTAGCAGGATGATCTAACAGTCTCTTTAAAAGCTGTTTGAAGGGTCATTTAAATAAATCCATTTCCTACTTTTAATAAGCAGATTCTATCTGGAAGGCAATCTTTTTAACATCTGCTTTCATTATTTATGGTTCAACTTGCAACTCCTTAAAATGTTTAAAATATTTTGATTTAGGTTCCTTCTAGCTTGGTAGGGAGCTTTAACTGATTTCATAATTAGAGCAAATAGCCGTTCAACTGCAGATTTCTCCTTTTGCCATCCCGTTTAAAATATCTCAGCACTTGATTTTTGAAAGACTGGCATCAGTTTGTGTCCCATTTCCTTCCATTCCAATGTGATTTTTTTCTTCAAAGTGCAATCATATAAATAGTGCCTCATTAAAAGCTGTCAGCACCTGCTCTGCCTGGCACAACATTCACAAGTTCAAAACATGACAAACCAGCCTCACCTGAATTTCCTCGTGTAACTCTCCATGTCTATTCAGTATCCTAAATTATGTCTGTGTCTTTAAAAGCAACAGTGATTTTTAAAGGAGCCTCTTGCAATGAGGTCATTCTAGTGGCAGAATGGGACTCATGCCTCCATCTCCAGGTCAGTATTTCCTGGCTTAATTTTTCTCCCTGGTAACTTGATAAGATGCTGCGAGCATAAAATGAAACTAATCATCTTAATACTCATGATTGTAAACATGCTCTGTAGATAGCTGTGCATATCTATAAGATGTTTGATGAATGCTTTAAAAACCATACATTCAAGTATACCCATTTTTATATGGGCAAACTCTTTCTGGTTTTACTATGAAGAATAAGAATAATAGTTTTAAGCAGAGAAAATACAAAATCAAGTTTGAAGGCAAAATTACTCCCCTAGACACTGAGCTTCTTGCTGTTAGTCAAGACATGGGCAGGGTTGGTTTCTCCTGAGATCTCTCTCCTTGGCTTGTAGATGGCTATCTTCTCACTGTGTCTTCACAAGGTCTTCCCTCTGTGCGTGTCTATGTCTTAATCTCTTATTTTAAGGACACCAATCAGATTGGATAAGACTCATTTAAATGATCTCATTTTCCCTTAATTACCTCTTTAAAGACCCTGTCTCCAAATATAGTCACATTCTGAGATACTGGAGGTTAGGACTTCAATATATGAATTTTGGGGAGGGGGCGGGATATAATTTGACTTATAACACAAGGGAGGCCCTTCACAGATATAAGTAAGACATAAAATGTAAGGATAGTGTACGGATTCCAAGATGTTCTCGGTAGCCTGCTCCCCGTAGACAGCAATGGAGGAAACTTCACAAAATGTTTTTTTGAGAGAACAGAGGCAGCATGCAATTATAATGATCAACTACCCAGGCTTGGGGCCATGTTTATTTACATGACAAAACAAGTATGCAACAATATGAGAAGACGGTCTTTAGTTACCTGTATGATTGTCCAGATTTTATGTAAATTTCTAGACATTGCCTTATTTAATACCAAAAGACTTTTCTAGAGACAAGTATAAGCTCTACTTTTCTAAGGGGACTCAGATATGAAGTTAATTGGTCAACCCTTGAGACAATTTAGTACATACCGTCTGCAGTGTAGCATAGCACCCTGACTTGATCCTGTCAGTCCTGGCTACTCCCCTTCACCTATGACAGCTTTGTTTTCTCAGTGCATATTGGACCCTAGGGTAGGTCTATATTCAATGGCAATCTGGTTCACTGAGAAAGCTATCACCTTGCTAACCTAATGACTCTTACCAAGTTTTTGAAATTTGCAACAAGACCATTTATAAATGCCAAAGTTTCTTGATAGAAACATTAAAGTTTGTGATGTTAATGCATCATAGGAAGGTTCTGTCTAAATCCTGCAGGTAGGGTCGCTATTCAATTCATCTGTGACAGCGTGTCCATACCAGCTTTTAAAATATTTAGAAACATCACTACTACCTGGCTAGTTTCTTGTTCCTTCACTGCCTCAGTTTCCATCCCTCTCACCTGGGTCTTCCCTATCACCAGCAGATGGCACCCACCCTGCAGGAGGGTCCCAGGACCACCTCACACCTATGCCATCAACAAAGCCCACTCTGATAGTGTAGGCCAGAGTTTTGTTGGCTTTTTTGAAAAATCAGTCTTCCCTATAGGCAGTGGGTACAGTGGGCATTTCATTTCTTGGTAAAAGAAATGGAAAGGAACTGGCAAAAATGCACATATTTAATTCAATAAATGATTATGGATAACCTACTGGAGGCAGTGTGTTACTAGGAAATTTGGGAAACCCTAAAATGAATAAAGTCTAGTATTTGAACTCCAAGAGGTTAGGGTCTATCTAAACTGTGGTTGCTAAGGCTAACAGAATTGAGATTTCATAAATGTGTTTGCTTTCTTAGATTATTCTGACTATGAACTTTCTTCTTAGATTGATCTATTTAGGCTTACGGATTTATTTCACCCACCCATTCTCTGTATGATCCTCCCTTTCCCCCAACTTTT
Organism: Paguma larvata; assembly: GCA_030068075.1. NCBI lineage: Eukaryota > Metazoa > Chordata > Mammalia > Carnivora > Viverridae > Paguma > Paguma larvata. Next base: position 118,016,725 of record CM057827.1, read on the forward strand.
CCTGCTCCTAATGAAGTGAAAAGTAAATGAACTGATGGTAGCTTTTTCTAATCTTATCAGAGCACACCCAGAAGGGGACAAGAAGTTCTTCTGTCATGCCTGCCCTGCCAGGCTTTCAGCAAGCACAACATGCTGTTATGTAACATTTAGTTTTAGTCTATCAATTCCCTGTAAACACTGGCAAGTCAAGGTCTGTATGAGCTCAGCAAGTAGTATCCATGACAACCGTACCTACAGCAGGGTACTTAGCATATGGGAAACAAGAGATATCGCCCCACTCTTTTTTTTTTTTTGAGATCATGTGATAAATAGTTGAATATTAAGCAAATGAAAACACCCATTTTATGCTAACCAATACTACTTCCATAACCTGTCTTTAATTCATATGGTTATTCAAATTAAGACAAAAAAAAAAAGGAAGGAGGACACCTTGCATGGCTTTGAAAACATTTCCAGTGACTTTTTCTGAAAGAAAAATACAATAAAGATGGTTTTGGTGAATATGATAATTTCAGCTCATGGAATAAGTCACTGGAAAATCTTAAACATGTTCAATAAAGATCAGTAAATAATAGTCCCATGCAGACACATAATTGAGTTATTTCACACATTTCTATTATTCACATGAACATCCTGCTATGGCAAAACACTTAGAACACAAACATAAGAAAGACAGAAAAATGACTGAGTAGTGTCAGACAGGTTTTAAACTACCTGTTTAATTAATCATCAAATTTTAGTGTTACAGAGATAGCTGCATTCTATCATATCGTCTTTTTGTGCCTAAAAGGGATAATGATAGTACTCTGGAATAGCTGGAAGCCTCTTCCACCCTTTACTTCATTCTGACCCTCCTGAATATAAATCTTTTTAGAGGCACTGCCCCAATCTCCTGAGATGGCACCACAACTTTTCTTAAGGGCGAGATTTTAATTTTTTTCCTTTTACGTCTCCAGCCCATCATCCTGTCAGGTGAATACAGCTCAGAAAATGATTAGAGTTTACAAAAAAAAAAAAAAAAAAAAAAAAAAAAGGCAATGCCTACAGAGATTCAAAGGAGATTTTATTCACATTGACAGTAGATTCATTGGGATCTTTTTTTTCTTAGCTGCATCACAGACATTTTGTTGTTGCTTCCAATTGATGTTCACTATGAAAATTAATCCCACGTTTTGGCAAGTGGTTTTTGTAGCCAAAGAAAGAACTTTTGTGTTGTATGTGTTAAGTGTATCTCCTGTCATCAAATAATAAATGTCTGGCATGTAGCTGGATGAGCAAATATAACTAGAGACATTAATAAGAAAAATACATGAGAACATTTTGTTTCATGAATAAGTACAGTTCTAAAATTTTAATGAGTCTCCAATGAATTTACATATTTATAATCTTGCCGTATATTTGGAATTCTTTATCACTAAATGAAATCTAGTATTATAGTCTGCATTTCTCGCTAATGTACAAAGATTTTTTTTCATAACTTACATCTTTGCCAAAGACTACTTATCATTATTCCCTAGAGTCAGGGTAAAACTATTAAAATGTTGTAATCTTTATTTGTCTCCTCCTCGATATACTAGTGGGATTTTATATAGTACAGAAAGATTGGTGTTGATCATAATATGTTAAAACCCTTGAAAAGACAATTAAGGATATCATACACAGGTTTGGTACAGCATTTCAGAAGAGTGACATATCAGAGAATAGACTCTAAAATGTATATTTGCCACGCATAGGTAGGCTTTGGGAGACCTAGCAGAAAACCAGTGGGGAGGGGAAGAGGGGAAGGAAGAAAAAAAACAGCCACAGAGACATGTGGCTTCCTTCCGGAAGACATGATATGAGAGACTCTCAAAGACTAAGAACAAACCGAGGGGAGAGGGGAGTGTGGGAGGGAGGAGAGTGGGTGATGGGCACAGAGGAGGGCACTTGTTGGGTTGAGCACTGGGTGTTGTATGGAAACCAATTTGAAAAGAAATTATTAAAAAATAATTATTAAAATATGAAAAAATAAGAAATAAAATGTATATTTGTATTAAAATTGTTTGTATCAAAACAATAAAATATACCGACTTAAAAAAAGTGTTTTCCCTATTTGGGGCTATCTTCTTGATACTATGAATGTTCTGATTGATTACCTCAGAAATTGTTAAAAGAGGTGAAAATAGTTATTCCAAAACTCATTGGAATTGGCAACCATGTTTAAACTCAAATGAGATATATTTTCCACTAATCCAAGCTCATTTTGTTCTTTAGCCAGAAACTAGAAAGCTAGTTTTCTGAAAATATAAAAATGAGAGGTTAAGCTTGAGGAAGAGAGTTCCTCACAAATGTGTCTGACATTGATTGAGATGTTATGGGTTGGCGAATGTGGTCGTGGGTCTGAACACAAGACTGAGGGAGTACTGTTTCTATAGAGCCGACGATTATGATGACAGGTGGGGCAGGAGGGAAAAGATGATGATTAATGTGCTAAGGAAATGAAAAAAAAACCTAGCGGAACAACTATAAATGTGTAATGATATTACTAACTCTGCACATTTCCATGCATTACCTTTCTTGCTCTTTTTATTATATTTGACATTGTTGATTGCTCTTCTCTTGAAAAAGTAAAGAATATGTATTTTCCTTTCACTTTCAAGATGCTACACCCTCGTCCTTTTACCTTTTGGCCATACCTTCCCAGAATCTTTTGTATATTTCTCTTTCTCTGCTTTTCCTTTATTTTGGTGTCCCCACCAGGTTCTATTCCAACCCTTTTTCTTCTGACCCTATACACATTTTTGCTTACCCCAGAGGTGTACATTAACCATGTCTATAAGTGACCCAGAAAGCTGTATTTTCAAACCTGAATGTTCTCATAGCTTTAAACCATTTACTGGATTTCACCATGCATATGTCCCAAGATATTCCAATCTGAAACTCAAAAACTCCAGTCTACCTGACTTCTTTATCTAAATTGATGATAGCACTGCCAACTCAAGTGCCCAAGCCAAAAACTTGGACATTCTTCCTCTTTTTATTAATCACCAAGCCTTGGGAGTGTTACCTCCTAAATATTTTCATATTACATCTACTTTTTTATATCTGCACCAACTATACCCAAGATCAGCCCTTTATTTCTCGTAACTGTGTTATAAAAATGGTCTTGTTCCTCTCCAATTTATATTTTGCATATAAAATATGAATGTGTCACATGATTTTCTTCCATAAACCCTTGTTCAGTTTTCATTACTTTTTGGATAAAACCTTAACTCCATGACTTTGTCTAAAAGATTCTGCTTAACTCTCTAATTATATCTCTTGTCTTTCAGCCTATGTGCCTTACCCTTTACATATACTGAATTCCTTCCTAAAATAGACTAGTTTAATAAATAGCTTTTTTCCAGGTTGTTACCTGGACAATATCTGGAGTACTTCACTACTATCATATATCTCCTAACTTTCCTTCAATAAACTAATTTATTAACATTAATTATTCTTACTTTTCTGGGAAGCCTATTATGACCAGCCTCCCCTCAACCTTGAGTTATATGCCCTTCCTTAGAACTGCCATATACTCTTTATTTTTCCTATTATGGAATTTGTCAATTTATTGGAATTATGTATTTAATTTAACCATAAGAATGGGGATCATGTTAATATTACTTATTGCTACAGCTATTAGTGCAATACTGAGTTTTAGTAGGCATGCAATAAATATATATGCTTTTAGAGTGAAAAATACATTTTTTCATAGTTCTAAATATAAATACTTGAGTTTAAATTATTTAACTAATAACAAACACTGTTTTCCTTTAGCAGGTTCTAGGTTTGTTTTTTATTCCATTTTAAACATCTTGTCTTGTGTCACCTAAAATAGAGATAATTGATTTTATACAGTACTAGTCAGGAGTTCAAAGCACATTTAGTGACACAATCAGATTAGAGGATGTTGTTAAAAGGGGGCAAATAGACCAGACAATAAGACTTTGCTTCTGTGACAGACTCATCTCAGGACCTAGGATGAGGACGAACTAATTTATTGGTTAAATAAACTCATGAATGCCTGAACCCTATTGTTTTATAAGTTCACTTTAAAAGGACAATTGTATGGGTGATGGGTACTAAGGAGGTCACTTCTTGGAGGAGCATAGAGTGTTGCATGTACAGGGTGAATCATTGAACTCTACTCTTGAAACCAATATTGCACTGTATGTTATCTAACTAAAATTTAAATTGGAAAAAAGTGAAAAAAATGTACAAAATAACAATAAATAAAATAAAATAAATAAAATAAGACAAAAAGACAATTGTATGGAAGCAAGTAATGAAGTCAAGAACTCACTTTTATTGAGTTGGCACATGCCAATCCATATTTGACCAAGGTATGCTCAGTGAACCATCAAATCAAATTGTAGTTCCTGCTTCAAAGTTTGGCATTTATCTAACAAATATTTATTCCATCTAATTTACTATGATAGCACTAGCATTGAGTTCCCAAACTAGAGAGCTACTGTGTGGTAAACACAGAGTCAGAAAACAACTAGCAAAAGAAAAAGGCTGGGGAAGGAGAACACTATTAGAAACATGTATCAGGGGCGCCTGGGTGGCTCAGTCACTTGGGCGGCCAACTTCAGCTCAGGTCATGATCTCATAGTCTGTGAGTTCAAGCCCCGTGTCGGGCTCTGTGCTGACAGCTCAGAGTCTGGAGCCTGCTTTGGATTCTGTGTCTCCTTCTCTCTCTACCCTTCCCTTGCTCACTCTCTGTCTCTATGTCTCTCAAAAATAAAATAAAAATGCTAAAAAAAAGAAACATATATCAGCCTAAAAATGACCATCGGACCACAGTGAAGGTAGAGATCACCTATTAATGGAATATAAATTGACTGTTTTAAGCACAGTGTGTTCACACTGCTTGCAGGGACTTCTGATTATCTTTTAAAAATCGCAAAGTTTAGTTCTGTTCTGCACAGTTTGGCAACTAAAATAATAGAACATTGGAAATTTCCCTTACTAGTACTTTCTTTTATTGCATTATAAATTGTTTTTCCTATAGTAACTCACTAGGAAAGAATAACAACCATGCCAAAATGGTAGAGTAAATAATAAAAAACAACTACAATTTTAATATGTTTTTTTTTCCTGTACATTATTTAATGTTAACTTGCAGTGAAACTGCTGAGGAAGTATTTAATTTGTACACCCAGCAAGCACAGGAATTCCCTTTGATGATAGAGATGCAATAAAAATAAAATCAATGGTCATAATATTATCTTAAATGACTTATATTGAGCCCTGAAGACATCCCATCTATTTGTCTTTTTGAAGCATACATTGGTTTATTATTTCTGTAGCCTGTCATGACTAATAAGTATTGCCACAAATTGTATTTTCTGAGTCAAATAAATTCTTAATATTTTGCTCTTTCAATTGTTTTTATTTTCTAAATGACTTCATTAAAATTTACTCTGAAATTTTAGAAATCTTAAAATAAATACAGGTATTCTAGATGTATCCATGATGCATAATTATATTATTCATGTCTTATTTGGTTTTCCCTTGAACATGGGCCACCCTGAGGTCAATGGAAGTAAACTCCAACAGTACACTGCACTGGAGAAGTTTGTCAAGTTTCTGAAGTTAGCATTCAGTTCCTTCATTTGTTATTTGTCTTGGTGTTATATGTAAAATTTAACAATTCATTGATTCTAAACACATTTACAATGTTCTTGTTATGTGTAAAGTATATTAATAACATTCAGATAGAAAATTTACAGTTGATTCTTACCTCCAAAGAGTTCATAATCTGGTAGAAAGATAATGTAATATGTTAAATGTAATGGTGGAGCAATGTGTGTTAATTTGTTATTAATAAAGAATTGAAGATAGAGAAGAAAAGTAGCCTCCAAATAGTGGTGGGAGATGTTATTTTAGGGATTAATGAAGGATGAGGAAGGAACCACTGGATAAGTAGAAAAAGAGGAAATAAGAGGTGGATGAGAACAATTAGGACTGTATAAAAAATGAAGGGAATGGAGAGCCTAAAGAATGGAGTTGGTTGACTACTGAATGGAACCATAAGGCCAATAACATGAGACCTGAAATATGAGTGCTGGACTTGGCTTGTTGGAAGTCATTCCTGACTCCTTGAAAAGGTGACATCAGTTGGGTGGAAAGAAAAGAAGCAAATTTCAGATGAAATGAAAGATAAATGGGACATGAAGGAACTGATACTCAGATTAAGCTGTTGTTTGAGAAGTTTAGATGTAATAAGAGGAGATGGACTTTTTCTAGAGAAAGTTGTGGGATTGTAGAAAGTCTCTTTAGGATATGAAGGAGTGGAGATCCAAAACATCAAAAATACTTTGGGGAAATACTATTGGAAAGGGAGAGTTTCCAGTACCAGACCTAGTTCATGGCACTTCCTTTGATGGTAGGCCTTAATACAGTTAGTTTTAGATCAAGAAGGAGAATTGATGAAGCAAGATCCCAGAGGAGGAGAGGCAGGAAGGATCATGGGTAGAGGGGCTGACTTTGAACAAGAGTACAATTCCCTAGGAATCTGGGAGACAGGCTAAGAGGGATTAATGTCGATGTAGAGAAGTTAACAGTTGGTGGGGAAAGGATAGAAAGGGAGGGGCAGAGATAAGGCCAGTTATGGAAGCTAATGATTTGTCTTCTTAATTTGAAGGGGCTGGTAAGGAATAGTCCCCTGCTAAAAGTTAAGGGGAGATAAGTAGCAAGTATAGGATTTCTGGGAGCAACAAGTGATATTTGATGAAGAGAATGGAAATGGGAGCTGAGCAAGGACCAACGGAAAAATACCCCCTGAGGTTAGGGACCATGAATTCATTCTCCAGTCCCATCTGGATATAGAAATGAGTAAAAGAAAGTAGCAATATAGATCTTGGACCTGACTTTTGGTAGGGTGGGGTGCGGCAGAAGGCTAGGAAAAGCAGGGAATTGACAGTACCGATTAAAGTGTAGTACAGATGATCAATCATGGGATTTGTGCATCTACGCTGGGTCTGGCTCAGGGCCAGCTGAGCAAGTGTGTGGTCCAGAGCAGGTGTCCCTTCTCTGGCCAAGATGAGATGGCAGAAGTTTCTAAAGAGCAAATCTCAAGGGCATTACTGGTAGTGGAACTAACAGAACATTACTATTTATGAAGCAAAGCAGCCCCCATAAAAAATCCATGTTCATGTTAGGGATATTAAAGTGCAATGGCTCAACAAACAAAGATGCCCTTAATATTATTATTATACTCCCCTAAAAATATACCAAGAACCATGTATGCATATGTGTATGTGTATATGTATACATACATCTTTAATGTTTTACTAATTAAATTTCTGTAACTGTTTTCAAGTGTATGTTAAAGTGCTTCTTTAAAATAGCTTTTTGAGATTGTCATCCTTGGATTTAATCATACATCTATTGGCAAATGTTTTGCACTGTTGTATTCTTTACCTGTATTGACTTGCCTAATAATGTACTGTAGCCAAAAAAAATCCATATTTCATAGATTTATTGAGATACAATTTACATGCCATAAAAATCACTGACTTAAACTGTAAAAATCAATGTTTTTAGTATATTTACAGAGTTGTACAGCCATAGTTAAGCAGCCATTACTATAGTCTAATTTTAGAATATTTTCATTAGCAGCAAAGAAATCTCACAACCATTAACGGTCACGCTCCAGAGCTTCCCAGCTCTAGGCGGCCACTAATCTACTTTCTACCCTGTAGATTTGCTTATTCTGGACATTTAAACCCTGGTGTTTTAGTATTCCTTTTTGGCTTTTTCCCCCCTTAAATATATAAGCTTATGTCTAGAAAAGTCAGTGTGTTTCCTCTAGCTTATGGCTAATTGTTCCTCTTGTTTCTTTCTGTGTGTAGATCTTCAGTAAACGGCAGTCTTTCTCCAGTCTGGGCTGAGGGTCTTTTCCACCACAATGTCAGTGGTGAAAGCAGTAGTCTATCATCTGGATGTGATGGCAGTGTTGTATACTCCTTGTGTTTGATTTGAGGCACTGGTCCTGGCAATGCAGCTCCAGATAGTTCTAAGTCTACTTCTTTAGCATTCCAAATAGTTATATGGCCTCATTTTCTCAGTTTCCTTTTAATTCTTTTTAAAATTTATTTATTTATTTTGAGAGAGACAGAGACAGTGCAAGTTGGGGAGGGACAGAGAGAGATGGGGGAAGAGAGAGAATCCCAAGCAGGCTCCACACTGTCGGCACAGAGCCTGACACGGGGCTCAAACTCACAAAACCATAAGATGATGACCTGCGCCAAAACCAAGAGTCAGATACTTAACAGACTGAGCCACCTAGGCATCCCTTCAGTTTCCTTTAATTTTAATCAAAGGTATGTATAAACATAATTTAAAGGGTCAAAACATTCTCCATTGCACCAATTGAAAGCCAGCATCCCCCTAACCAATTGATACTTTGTCCCAATTTTCAGATGCTTAGAGATTTTCAGAATTTTTAGTTATCATCATCATCATCATTATTTTGGTATTTACTTCCATAAATCTGAATACCATGTTTGTATTGCTACTTCTTAATTTTTTTCTTAGTTTTAGACTGATTTAACCTCACTTTTACCACCTCCATGCACATATACTTGCATCTCATTCATCTATCATTTCAAATAGTTCAATATATTCAATACATAACCATATATTGAGTTAGATTGAAATTCAATGTTTTCAGAGCTGAAATCTATATTACATACTAACATATACTTTTTTGATTTTTTTCTTTTATCAGATTAAAAATTGTATTTTTGTTATTGTTTGCTTAGCTTCTATTGTCATTAATTTATCCCTAACCTCTCCCCTAGTTATCTAAATCTCCTTAAATATATATTCTATCAATTTTACCATTTGGAGTCATTTCTTCTTGAGCTTTCTGCAAGCTGCAATCTGGACTTACGCCTTTTTCAAGAGGCCTAGTACACAGCTACCAAATTGAGTTGCCCTTTGCCATTATCCTTGGGGTCCCCTGCTCTTTGGATTTCATTGTCTTTCTTTTTTGTGTTTCATTTTTTCATTTGGGGCAGTTATATCCTTCAAAAAATTTGTGAGAGAAGATTCATCGATAATTTTTTGAAAATTTGAATACTTGAAATTTGTAAGTTTATTTTCATTCATAATTTATATTTCTGTTGAATATATGTTTTTTATTAGGATTAGTCATTCTTGTGAATTTTCAAGGTAATGTTCAATCATTTTGTAGTGTCAATGTTGAGGAGACTGGAGACAACTTATTTTTAATTCTGTTTTTACCTTGGCTTCCTATAGAAGCTTTTAGAATCTTCTCCTTATCCCTAGTTATATCAGAAACGTTAAGTGTCTTCTTTTATTACTCATACAGAACTCTTCACTCCTGACTCTTCTAGTCACTGAATATGTGGATTTCTGCCCCCCCACCAAAAAAATCTATGACACCAGCTGTGTGTCCTATAATTTAACTCAATCCTGACACCATCTACCTGGAGGTTGCATCAGACCCCACAGATTAAGGCCTCAACCCCACGAGACTGCCCCCAACTTCAAGTATCAATCAAAAGTCCAGTTTGTCACCAGTGCTTCTGACTGATCCATTTCAAAGCTGAGGTTCCCATGCCCCCTATTTTGGTTCAACTAATTTGCTAGAGTGGCTTGGAAAACACTTACTCATGTTTACCAGTTTATTAAAGGATATGGCAAAGAACACAGAAGAACAGTGAGATAAAGTGATACACAGGGTGAGGTCTCTGGGGGTTCCAAGTGCAGAAGCTTTTGTCCTTTTGGAGTTGTGGTACATCACTCTCCCCATGCATTGATGTGTTTCCTGATCTATAGGCACACTGAAATCCATAGTTTTGGAATTTTTATGGAGGTTTCATCATGTAGGCATGATCAATTATTAACTCCATTTCCAGTCCCTCTCCCTTCTCTAGAGAAGTGGGGTGGGGGAGCTTAAATTCCCAGCTTCTAATCATGGTTTGGCCTTTCTGGTGACCAGCTCTCATTCAGGAGCCACCAGGACCCCACCCAGAGTCCCCTCATTAAAACAAAAGATGTTGCTAGTGTTCTTATCACTTAGGAAATTACAAGAGTTTTAGAAGCTCTTTGCCTGTAACCTGGGGCAGAGACCAACATACATACTTTTTCTATTATGTACTTCACACTAGCATCCTTAAATTGTATCTTGAGGCAGATCTATTTTTGCCCCATTTTGCAGATATTCATAGAATCTTTCAGTCTGAAATTTATATTCTTCAAATCCCAAAAGAGGTCTTTAAATATATCTCAGATAATGTATCTTCATTGTACTCATTTTTTCTATTTTTGGAATTGCTTTAATTTGGCTGGTCGACTTTCTAGAATGATATTAATATTCTTATCTATTTTTTTCTTTTACTTTCCATTAGAGGTCTTTGACTTTAAGTTTTGGGAGGTTTTCTCTACTCTATCTTTCAATCCATCCATTTAATTTTTTTTAAGTTTATTTCACTTATATTGAAAAAAAAAAAAAGAGCACAAACAGAGGAGGGGCAGAGAAGGAGAGGGACAGAGAGAATCCCAAGCAGGCTCACACTGTCAGCACAGACCCCGATGTGGAGTCTGAACTTGCAAACCATGAGATCATGACCTGAGCTGAAAACAAGAGTCAAATACTTAACAGACTGAGCCACCTATGTGTCCCTCCATCCATCCATTTAATTTTTAATATTTGCAACACATTCTTATTTTCTAAGAGGATTATTTTTCCTTCTGAATGTCCTGCTCCTCTCTTATTTATAGCACTCTGTTTTTTGCTTTCACAAGTATAATATTTTTTCTTACTCCTTTGAAGGTATTGTTGCTAGATCATTTTTAGAAGTTTTCATCTCTGTGCTATGCATATTATCTATATTATCTAAGTTGCTTTTTCCTCTTTATTTTCATCTCTTTCATGTGACAGACTTTCCACAGATACAGGATGATCCTTGACTGTCTACCCGTATTTAAGACTAGGGCAATCAAAAGTTAGTTGGAAGTTTCTATACACAGTTGGACTTCTTGACTATAAGTTTCATTTTGTGGTAATGTGACTAGGGCATTATAGAAACAAGTCCCAAATTGCCAGTATCTTTAGCTTTTGTTCCCTTACCCCCTTTTGGAACATATCATCTTCCCCAGAGAAGAATCTTCTAATGCCCTCCAAAGCCTATTGCTTATGTTTTATCTATTGAGATGGGAAGAGGTCTGGAAGTTTTCTTGAATTCCTAAGCTGCATTATAATGAACATTCCTTGGGTCTTATAAGTCAATTATCACTCTTTTAATACCTTTTGGCTTTCAAATTTTTATTATTTCTCTTCTTTTGTTTCTTTGAATTATGAGTTTATTCCTTTAAAAGTCATTCTTTCCTTCTTTTAAATAGAGCTTCAAGAAAGAATAAATTCTATAAATTAATTCTCCACTTTTTTTCACTTAATCATTCACAGTTAAGTTCTATAGTTTACACTATGTACTCCGACTTACACACAGACACGTGAATAATTTTAATTCAACTTAATAAATGATACAATAAAGGAAAGTATTAAATGTGTTGTGTGCATAAAAAGTAAGACTGAACTTAATTATAAAAGTTCAGAAAGGTGTTTTTTTTGTTTTTTTGTTTTGTTTTGTTTTTTGTTTTTTATTTGAGTTAGGACTTAAAATATAAATCAGGTTTGTAGAAAGTGAAAGAAATTCATTCATTGTAGAAAGTGAACGAAATCTTGACACCATGACTTTAAATTGGGCAGGTACATTTCTGGGTTGTTTCACAAGGCTTCAGATTTATATCCTCAACATAATTCTCTTAATTGGGATAATATTCTATATTGTGGATAAGAAAATTGGGACCCAGGAGATTTAGTTTTAAAAGATTAAAATTATCTGGGGCACCCAGGTGGCTCAGTCGGTTAAGCGTTTGACTTCAGCTCGGGTCATGATCTCACGGTTGGTGGGCTCGAGTCCCACTGGAGCCCGCTTCGGATTCTGTGTCTCCCTCTCTGCCCCTCCCCCTATCGTGCTCTGTCTGTCTGCCTCTCTCTCAAAACTAAATAAACACTAAAAACAATAAAAAAAAGATTAAAATTATCTAACAGGAAATGATAGAGTTTGAATGGAAATATAGTTTCCGATTTCTCCAAAGCTTGCTTTGGGTGTAGAAATATACCAAGAATAAAATAAGAATTGGCGTCAGAAACAAAAATGGCACTTCTGTTAACTGAGAAATAATCACCCCTAAAAGTTTTAGGAGTGATTATCTAATTTACATAATACCAAAGTGCATTTTCTTCCCTTTTCTCACTAATAAATCCCACTTTGATTTTTTTTTTATTTGTTGGCTTGTTTTACTACTTTTTTACACTTGTACTTATTATGTGTACAGAAGAAAGGACAAAAAAAATATTTCCTTGGGAATGGGGAAGGAAGCTAAATCAAATCACTTAACTTACATTTGTAGACTCATTGATTAATTTCTTCCCATCCTTTCTGTTCCAAGTTTCTATGACCTCCAGATATATCTCCCATGTGTGTTAGCAGAGGCAAAACTATGAGACGGTTTTCAGGTATTCAGCATTTATGGATTTATGGATGCTCAAACATTATTTATACCTGCTCCATCTTTCACTTTCCCTTCCCTTTGACGGTTTGTCATCCTTGCTTCATGACTGAGCACTAGTAAACTCTTCTTATATGAATTTCCTTTCTCTCAGGTGGTCACTGGTTTGGACACAAGTGACATGAAGTGTATTTCCTGATTTTCTTTAAAGAATTGCAACAATACAATTTGATCAACCTTCTGCTCATTTATTTCCTTATTTGATCTTTTATGAAACACTGAATACAAACTTTGTGTAGGGAACTAATTAATGGTAGGGATACAGAAATGATAAGACCTAAAATTCATTGAGTGCTTATTTTGCACTAGATCCATTCTAAATACATATATGGTCTCAGTTCGCAATATTTCAAACTTCTATGAAATTCCATTTATTATTATTATTACCATTATTCCATTTTACAGATGAGAATTTTGGGGTACAGATTTAGGTAATTTTCTCCAAACCAGTACACAGTACTAGGTAGACCCTATATTTGAACAAGAATATTCTAGCCAGAAAAAAGGCTTTCGCTCAGCCCCTTGTGGGTCAAGATCAGCTTTGACCCACAGTGGCACATTTTGGCATATACTGCCTGGAAGTTTCAGTTAACATTTTAAACTTATTTGTGTGCTCATGGACATTTTTTTAAAAATAATTTATTTTCAAATTGGTTTCCATATAACTCCCACTGTTCATCCCAACAAATGCCGTCTTTAATGCCCGTCTCTCACTCTCCCCCCTGCCTCACCCCCTCACCCTCAGTTTGTTCTTAGTCTTTGAGAGACTCTGATGTTTCATCTCCCTCCCTCTGTCTTTTTTTTCTTTTCCCCTTTTCCCACCCCCCTGGTTTTAGCTAAGACTCTCAAAATCCACCTATTCGTGGAAATATATGGTATCTGTCTTTTTATGACTGACTTATTTCACTTAACATAATACCCTCCAGTTCCATCCATGTTGCTACACATGGCCAGATTTCATTTTTTCTCATTGCCACGTAGTATTCCATTGTATATATGTACCACATCTTCTTTATCCATTCATCAGTTGATGGACACTTTGTCTCTTTCCATGATTTAGCCATTTTTGAAAGTGCTGATATGAACATTGGGGTACATGTGACCCTATGCATCAGCACTCCTGTGTCTCTTGGGTAGATTCCTAGCCGTGCTACTGCTGGGTCATAGGGTAGCTCTTTTTTTTCATTTTTTTGAGGAACCTCCACACCATTTTCCAGAGCAGCTGCACTAGTTTGCACTTCCACTAACAGTTTAGGAGGATGCCTGCTTCTCCACATCCCTGCCAGTATCTATAGTTTCCTGCTTTATTCATTTTAGCCACTCTGACTGGTGTGAGGTGGTATTTCAGTGTGGTTTTGGTCTGTATTTCCCTGATGATGGGTGACTTTGAGCATCGTTTCATGTGTCTGTTGGCCATCTGGATGTTCAGATTTGCAGAAGTGTCTATTCATATCTTCCGCCCATTTCTTCACTGGATTATTTGTTTTTCAGGTGCGGAGTTTAGTAGGTTCTTTATAGATTTTAGATACTAGTCCTTTGTCATTTGCAATTATCCTTTCCCATTCCGTCGGTTGTCTTTAGTTTTGTTGGTTGTTTCTTTTGCCTGTAGAAGCTTTTTATCTTGATGAGGACCCAATGGTTCATTTTTGCTTTAAATCCCTCACCTTTGGAGATGTGTCATGTAGGAAATTGCTGTGGCTCAGGTCAAAGAAGTTTTTTCCTGCTTTCTCCTCTAAGATTTTGATGGATTCCTGTCTCACATTCAGGTCCTTCATCTATTTAGAGTTTATTTTTGTGTATGGTGTAAGGAAGTATTCTAGTTTCATTATTCTGAATATTGCTGTTCATTTCTCCCAGCACCATTTATTAAAGATGCTGTATTTTTTCCATTGGATGCTCTTTCCTGCTTTGTCAAAGATTAGTTGGCCATATGCTTGTGGGTCCATTTCTGGGTTCTCTATTCTATTCCATTGGTCTATGTGACTGTTCTTGTGCCAATACCAGGCTATCCTGATGACTACCACTTTGTAGTAGAGGTTAAAGTCTTGGATTGTGATGCATCCTACTTTGGTTTTCTTCTTCAATATTACTTTGGTTATTCGGGGACTTTTGTGGTTCCATACAAATGTTAGGATTGTTTGCTCTAGCTTTGAGAAGAATGCTGGTGCAATTTTGATTGGGATTGCATTGAATGTGTAGATTTTATTGGGTAGTATTGCCATTTTACCAATATTTATTCTTCCAAGAATGAGCATTGGATGTTTTTCCATTTCCTTGTGTCTTCCTCAATTTCCTTCATAAGTTTTTTTATAGTTTTCAGCATAAATATCTTTTATGTCTTTGGTTAGGTTCATTCCTAAGTATTTTATGTTTTTTGGTGCAATTGTGAATGGGATCAGCTTCTTTATTTCTCTTTCTATTGCTTCATTGTTGGTGTAAAGGAATGCAACCGATTTCTGTACATTGATTTTGTATCCTGCAATTTCGCCAAATTTATGCATCACTTCTAGTAGGCTTTTGGTGGATTCTGTTGGGTTTTCCATGTAAAGTATCATGTCGTCTGCAAAAAGTGAAAGTTTGACTTCATCCTTGCCTATCCTGATGCCTTTTATTTTGCTTTCTTGTCTGATTGCTGATACTAGGACCTCCAACACTATGTTAAATAGCAGTGATGAGAGTGGACATCCCTGTCGTGTTCCTGATCTTAGGGTAAGTCTCTCAGTTTTTCCCCATTGAGGATGATATTACCTGTGGACTTTTATAAATGGCTTTTATAGTGCTTCCTTGTGCCCCAAAATATGGTCTGTCTTGGAAAATGTACCATGTGCATTTAAGGATATAAATTCCTTTGCTTCTAGATGAAGGGCCCTGAAGATATCAGTTAGGCCCATCTGTTGCATGTGTTGCTCAGGGCCATTGTTTCTATGGTGATTCTCTGTTTAGTGGATCTATCCAGTGCTGTGAGTGGAGTATTAAGGTCCCCTGCAATTAGCACATTTTTATCAATAAGATTGCTTACATTTGTAATTAGTTAATTTACAAATTTGGGTGCCTCTGAATTCAGCGCATAGATGTTTATAATTGTTAGCTCTTCCTGCTGGTTAGTCCCTGTGATTATTATATAATGTCTTTCTTCATCTCTTATTACATCGTTTATTTTAAAGTCTAGTTTGTCTGATATAAGAGTGGCTACTCCAGCTTTCTTCTGACTTCGCATAGCATGGCAGATAGTTCTCCACCCCCTCACTTTCAATCTGAAGGTGTCCTCACGTCTAAAATTGGTCTCTTGATGACAGCAGATAGATGGGTCTTGTTTTTTAATCCATTCTGTTACCCTGTGTCTTCTAATTGGAGCATTTAGTCCATTTACATTCAGCGTTAATATTGAAAAGTATGGGTTTAGAGTCACGGTGTTATCTGTAGGTTTGATGTTTGTAAGGATGTCTCTGGTGCTCTGTGTTCCTTGCAACCTTTCCTTCATAGAGTCCGCCTCAGGATCTCTTATAAGATTGGTTTATTTGTGATGTATTCCTTCAGTTTTTGTTTGTTTGGGAAACCTTTATCTTTCCATCCATTTTGAATGACAGGCTGGCCGGGTAAAGGATTCTTGGCTGCATATCCTTCCTGTTCATCACATTGAAGATTTCCTGCCATTTCTTTCTGGCTTGCCAAGATTCTGTAGATAAGTCCGCTACTACCCTAATGTGTCTGCCTTTGTAAGTCAAGGCCCATTTATCCCTACCCTTTTTAAGAATTCTCTCTTTGTCTTTGTATTTTCCCAGCTTCAATATGATGTGTCGTGCTGAGGGTCTATTCGGATTATGTCTGAGGGGAGTTCTCTGTGCCTCTTGGATTTCAATCCCCATGTTGGGGAAGTTTTCAGTGATGATTTGTTCAAGTACCCCATCGACTCCTTTCTCTCTCTCTTCTTCCTCTGGAATTCCTTTAATATGGATATTATTCTGTTTGATTGCATCGCTCAGCTCTCGAATTTTCCTTTCCTGTTCCTGAATCAGTTTCTCTCTCTTTTTCTCTGCTTCCTCCTTTTCCATAATTTTATCTTCTAATTCCCCTATTCTCTCTTCTGCCTCTTCAATCCGTGCTATGGCTGCCTCCAATTTGTTTTGCCCCTCATTTAAAGCATTTTTTAATTGCTGTAGATTGTTTTTTAGGACCTTGATCTCTACCTCGAGGGTCCCCCTGCTTTCTTCTATGCTTTCTTCAAGCCCTGCGAGTATTTTTATGTTTATCATTCTATATTCTTGTTCTGTTAAGTTGCTTATGTCTGCTTTCATCATTTCTTGTGCTGTCACTATTTCCTGTACAGTCTTTTGAGGAGAGTTCTTCCATTTGGTCACTTTGGCTAGGTGTGTATCTGTTTATTTCCTAGTTATCCCTGGAAAGGAAAAGCGTCAGACCGACAAACAGGAAACAGAAACTCACAACCGTACTGACCAATAATACAGACAAATAAATCACCACATAAAAAAGATTAACGAATGACACTCTGGAGGCATGCGACCTGACGTACCAGCTACACATTAATGATAGAGTGTGTGGTCTGCTGTTGGTAGAGTATACATAGAGTAGTGACAGGTATGGGGAGAAGAAGAAATTGAGCTTTGACCAGGTAGAGAAATTAGAAGACTTGATCCAGGAAGAGAGAAAACAAAATAAGGAAGGATGTGAGGAAAGAGAAATGAGTTAGATGTTGCCCTGATGCACTATGTGGTCTGACTATTCCATAGAGAGAGGTAGGAAATTAAAGAGGGAGGTGTAGAACATGCATTGAGAGAGTGGGTTAAATGTCTGTTTAAGCAAGCCAAAACCCCCAGGTGACTGGTTTACAGGTGGGGAGAGATAGGAAGGAGAGGAGGGAGAATATATCTAAAACTGAAGATTTGACCTAGAATTAATCCAGGCAATGCTGCAGTATTTGTGTCTCCATGGCTACCTCTCCTGCAGAAGGGCATCTCCCATATGAGGAGGGGTGTGGCCTGGTATAGGCGAGTCCCACCTCCACTACTGGGGGGTGGAGTCCTAAGGTTTGGCTTTGTGGGAATGCGCCACCACAATGGTGCCCTCCCAGCCCCAACAGTCTCAAATCACTCCTCACGGACCCACAGTCTCAGATCACTCCTCAGTTTCCATCCTCAACTCTATCCTAATTACCAGCACAATTCAATTTGCTGGCTGTTCGCAAGTCCCACGCTCATCAGAGTCTTTAACTCACTCTGACTGCCACACCTTATTTAAATTGAGTCTCTGACTCAGCACCTGTGCAACCACAATGGCGTCCTCCTAGCCTCTCTTCATGGACCTGGGGTCTCAGAACCCTCCTCTATGTCCGTCCTCAGTTTGGTCAGGGTTGCAGGGGCAGTACGACCTGCTGGGTGGTCATGAGTCCCTTGCATGCCCAGTTTTCCCTATTTAAATTGTGTCCCTGACTTAGCACCGATTCAGTGATGGGGTGGCGCCTCTCCGTGTCACAGGCTGGGACAACATCGCTGGCTCTGGAGTGAAAAAAGCTCAGCCAGCTCCGCCATGAGCAATAGACCTTCTCTCCAAAAAGCCTCGAGAATAGGGACTGGATGATAAGCTCCCTCTCCACCCCAGTTTGTGGTACTTTCCCTGCTGTCCTTTCTCTTCCCTTTGTCTTTCAGACGAAGGGGCCCAGGGTTCAGGGCCAACTCACTGCAGTTTGCACCTCCGTGGCTCTTTCTTTTTCCCAGATTGCACTCACTCAGTCTCCCAGGATTTACTGGATTTCGCATTCTCTTCTCTGTAGCCTCCAACTCCTTTTCCTGCAGATCTCTGGGATTGAGAGCCCCTCGGTTTCAGTCCTTCTAAGTTTAAAAGACACCAGAGAGCAGCAGGTCCTTCTACTCCTCCGCCATGTTGGCCCCTCCTCCTGCTCATGACATTTTATAAGCATTGAAAGAGTAGAGGTCCTTCATGCAAGCACAATAACAGAGTAGGCGTTTAGAATTTACAGAAGAGTTTAGGCCAAATCTCTTAGGGTTAGAAAGTTCCACACCAACTCATAGGCCAATCCTAAATGGATCAAAAACAATATAGTCAGGGTTGTCCAGTACCATATAGTAAAGGAAAGAACACTGGACTAGACTTGGAAGACTTTGTCTTGATTCTGGCTCTTTCTCTTATTCTAGTATGATTTTTGGGAATTGAAAGCCAATCACTCTTTCTTTTTTTTTAAATTTTTTAACGTTTATTTATTTTTGAGAGAGATAGAGACAGAGCATGAACAGGGGAAGGGAAGAGAGAGAGACACACACAGAATCTGAAGCAGGCTCCAGGCTCTGAGCCGTCAGCACAGAGCCCGACGCGGGGCTCAAACTCACGAACCATGAGATCATGACCTGAGCTGAAGTCGGCCGCTTAACCGACTGAGCCACCCAGGTGCCCCCCAATCACTCTTTCTACATATTGGATTTTACGTCTGGAAAACAGTAAACCTAATACCTGATGCTCTACCTTGTACTGTTTGAGTATAAAATTAGACAGTGTATGGAAGAGCTCTGCAAACTTCAGAACACTAAAGACATAATCATTCATTGTGTCAATGTCAAAAAGGTAAGCAGTTGAGCTGTAAATGTAATCATACATGAAGTATTGTTGCCTTTTTTCTATTGAAAAGATTTCATCTGTCTTCTCGGAGATCATTCTTGCCCAATTTTCTTCCTACTTTACTGACTGCACCTTTTCAGACTTTTCTGTTAATTCCTCTTCTTCATTCTGACCTTTTGAAAATGGAGATTTACAAACTCAGTCCTTGGACCTCTTCTCCCTCACTCTTGACACAATTTCTTCCATTGTTCTGGTATTAAATGCCATATATATGCTAATGACTCTGAATTATACCTTTGGCTCAGTCCTCTCTCCTAAGCTCCAGGTCCAATAGTCAAGGTAACGATTAAAAACAAACAAATAAAAAAAGTTAGGGGCCCCTGGGTGGCTCAGCGAGTTAAGTGTCACACTCTTGATTTTGGCTTAGGTCACCATCTAATGTTCATGAGATTTAGCCCTACATCTGGCTCTGCACTGATAGTGTGGAGTGTGCTTGGGAGTCTCTCTCTCTCCTTCTCTTTCTGCCCTTCCCCTGCTCTCTCTCTCTCTCTCTCTCAAAATAAATAAATAAAAACATTTTTTAAAAAGTTAGATCATGTGACTGATTGTACTCAAAATCCTCCAATGCCTCTTGATTCCATTCAGAGTAAAAGCTAAAGTCCTTACAGTGGCTGACAAGGCCTACCTGTCTCAGCCCCTCATAGATCTCCAAACTCTCTTGTGTGTCTTTAACTGGCTCTCTGGGCTCCTGCCATTTGAGCCTCCTTAATGTTCCTTAAACACAGTAAGCACTCTTGTTTACAGAGCCTTTGTACAGCTTGGACACCCATCCTGCAGATGTTCATATGGACAAATCCCTTGACTTCCTCAATTCCTTCCCCAAAATTCCCTTCCAATGAGGCCCATTCTAGACCCAAACTTTTTTTGTGTGTGTGACCAGCCTATTTAAAGATGCTTGTCCCCATGTCCTGAGAACCCTGAGCACATTACACTGCTACATTTTTCCTTAGCTCTTGTCAACTAATATACTCTATTTGCTATTATTGTCTGCCTAATCTATCTAAAATATAACCTTCATGAGGGTAGAAATGGTTTTTGTCTGTTTTATTCAATGATGTATCACAAATACCCAGAATACAGTCTGGCATATGGTGGACACATAACTGACATCCACTGAATAAATGAGTGAATGAATGAATGAGTTCCAAGACACAAAACAAACATTGCTAAAATGCATTAGAAATAACGGCAAATATGAGAATAAAGGGAGGATAAGATTGGATCTATAAAGCTCCTGTCACACACATGGACAGGTCAAATTATAGGTTCCCAAACTTCCCTACTCCATGTAGCTCCTGGCACTACATACCCAGGAGCCAATCTCTCACTCACCCTCAATAGGAAAATAGGAATTTTTGGAGAAGAAGCTTAAAAAATCAGAATTTTCTACTATCTTTTAAAGATTTATTTTTAGTTCTACTTGGATAAGAAGGAAAGCATAATCATGTTCTTTAGGATATTTCTATTCCTTCTTATAAATAGTTGACACCACTTTAACCAATGATGACAAAATCCATTATTCCGCAGTTGAGAGAGAAAGAGCCCCCAAAATCTAAATGCTTTTTTAACATTTGTATCTAATCTAATCTAATCTAATCTAATCTAAATTCTAATGAAATAATCAAGAGAAACGTATAAATAGCTATTATCAGATACCTTTCTATTTATTTCCAAAGGATGAGCTTAAGTTACTTAGAAAGCTCAAGATTCTGAATATTGGGGTCATACTAATGAAGGAAAAGGGCATAAAATTGGAGGCTAAAAATTACAGTGTTAGATGTTTAAATTTAGACAAAAATCACAGCCATGCTTGGTTATCTTTGACTAACAGAGTTTTACAGACTTGCCTGGGAACAGAGAAGAGGTGGCACTGAATCACAGATGTTCCTTGTGTCAGTCCTTCAAGGGTGCTCCAGGCCATCAAGCACAGAAGGATGAGGATCCTTCTATAGACTGAATTCTTGTGTCCAACCAAAATTTATATGATAAGTTCTAATCCCCAGTGTGATGGTATTTGGAAGTGAGGTCTTTGAGAACTGGTAGGTCATGAAAGTGAAGTCCTCATAAGCAGGATTTGTGCCTGTATAAAAGAGATTCCAGAAAGCTAGCTGGCTCCTTCCAACATGTGAGGTCATAATGAGAAGAGGACTGTCTATGAACCAGGAATCATACTCTCAACAGACACTGAGTCTGCCAGTGCCTTGATCTTAGAATTCTTTGACTCCAGAACTGTGAGATATTAATGTGTGCTATTTATAAGCCTTTCATTTTATGGTTTTCTGTTATAACAGCCTGAATGGATTAATATAGACCCATGGGTATTGCTGTCACCATCGTTAGGAATGCTACCTCTGCCTCCCACTTGTATCTACTGTGTCCTTTTTTAAAAAAAATGATGTTTTTTTTAATATTAAGAGAAATAATTAACTATTATTGTTATTAAAATAAAAATTAATTAATTCTTTGATCAAATGATAAGAATTTGGTAAACTACTTCAATTTAGCCTGACTATGGCACCAGGAGGAACAGCTTGTATAAATACAGTTCTCTTTGCTGAGTGGAATGAATTTCTTACTTAATTTTCAACCCTTTCAGTTGGCTGTTTTTCCAGAAATAATTCCTATTTCGTGCCTATTTTCAAGGTTTATGATGATATCTAATTATAAAAATCCTCACCACTCATAATTCTTCGTATCATCTGTGCCCAAGTATACATATGGGCACATGAAACAGACTGAATCTAAGGGCCTGAGTAGAAAGTGAGCTTACAAAAAAATTGTTTTACAAATCTCTTCCTTGGTTTAACATGTATTTATTCAAGTGTCAGCCCAAATTGCAAAGATCATATTCTGATGAAATTTGATGGGTTGATTAACACTTTGGTCATTTATTTTAAGAATACACCATAGAAGTCTTCTCCCCTCAGTTCAGAGACTAAATTAGACACATACTTGACTGTAACAGGTCACAGAGGGAAGGGATACCAAGGAATACATACTACTTACCCCACAAATGTCCTTACGACCTTGAATATAAATGTCTTTCTCACTTACACTGCCGGGATTAATATTGTTAGTCACATGTCCTACAGTAATTTCAAGTCCATAAAAAACCCAAACCAAACCAAAACAAAAAAACTTTGCCTAAAACTTCACATGTTAGAAAACTGCATAATTTTTGTCGATTGTCAATTCACTGGACTATTAAATCCACTTTAGTCTGTATTTCGTGGAGTGATCTAGAGAAACTGTGAAATTATGTCATGTTGTTAACAGAAGGGGCAGCTTAATCTATAAACAACTTGTTAGCACAGGTTTTAAACCTTTAAATATTCATTTGGTATGAATCATGTTTCAAAGCTTGACTTCCATATTATTTCTAAATGTACAAAAACAGAATCAATTGGTTACTGGAGCCAGCTTCATAAATTCAGCCCTCAGTATTTTCCTCCCTTGGTTTATCAATTTCTTCAGGCTGGGTAACAAGAATATCCCCATCTCCTGTTCTTGTCCAAAAGCAAATGGAGTACTGCAGATGCATTCCAAGGTATTTGGAAACCTCATTTTAACATAAGGATAATTTCTCCTATTGGAGAGAACACTGAGGAACCACAGATGGTTCAGGAACAGGCAACTGGGCCAAGTTTTAACATTTTAGTGTTGCCACATTGGGTTTCGTTTCCTACTAATAATGCAGCCAAGTATCTTGAAGCTCTTGCCCCTAGCGGGAGGCTGCTTCTCAATGGTCCTTACTCAGGAGATTAGGATCCTATTTTTTCCTTCATTAGATGGATACTAAGTCAAATACATGGCCTAATAACACTTGGCATAAATGTGTTATATCTCATGTTTAAGTTGGACAACTTATAGCTCCTGGACACATAAATAATTAAAAAGCACTTTATATTTTATCAGTTTCTCACAACACTTTTATGAAGTGGGGCAGGGTTATTGAGATATCGTTGCAAATACAATGATGGGCGATGTGTTTCTTTTACACATAATGAACAGCAAAATGAGGTCACCAAAGGAAAACCTGGAATCCATTAGATTTTTTCTTTTAAAACTGATCATTATCATTTACAAGGAAATAACAAATCCCTTAAATTGAACCTGGCCTGCATTTATGTCTATAGAGTAGTAGGTGCAGAAGATGCTTGGTTTCCCAGTGACTCAAGAGAGGGAAAGTCAAATCTACTGCCTGTACCCATACTGTAAAAGGCTGAAAGAAAGTCTGGAATCTGATGGCATTTAAGCTTCTACTTTCTAAGATATATATATTTTTTAAATCATGAATTACAAAGGGAGATTTGTGGAAAGTCTCAGATCCTACTCAGATGAGCCATAGCAGTGAAGGCTATGACTCACTGGCTAAGGTGATGTTTATATGCTTCTTACTGTGCCTCTTTCTCATGCTCCTCTGGAGCCTTTTCTTTCAAATTGAAAGCAGTCCCTAAAAATGAGTAATAAAGTAACGAGGAAAGTCATTTCTATAAGGACTGGATTGCTGTAAGAGCCTGGGTTTCTGTCCCTGGCATTTCCCTCTTGCCTACCTCTAGCCCACTGCCATTGGGGTGTGATTTTATTTCTTGGAGTGGACAAAATGCATCTTCCTTTATAGTTGAGCTGTTGAATGCCAGCTATGTTGTGTGCTAAGACTCTGTCCAGCCTCATTTGGCTAATGGTGGAGCCACTAAATCTGTAAGGACAAAGCATGAAGCAGAAAGTGCACATTTAAATAAGAATTCCTTGACTACACACTCATGGTCCAGCATGGCAGGTTCCCAGGGAAGAGGAGAGAAGCACAAGGATGGGCTCTGATTGTCCCCTTAACCCCCTTCTCCTGAGTCAGTATGAGTAGCCAGGACACTTGGAGAGTGAAGAAGTACAAGAAGGAATCTGAATTTCTTCTGAATTTGTGCAGGGATGTCTATATAATCCTTAAATCAACACCAGTTTCCTAGTCATTTAAGTGACTTCATTTATTGCTTCATTCTGAAGTACATCTGGGGACTTTCCAAACATAGGGACTCTAAGCATTCTGAAAGCTAAGTCAAGATATGTTCTAGTAGGTGGCTGTTCAGTCATGGATTTCTGTGATGGTAAACTTTGTCTTTTCTTTTGTGACAAGTTTACTAAGAAAATACCACCACAACCGTTCTGATTCTATCTTTGTGGTTCAGATAGAGAGGCATTAAAATAACCCAAGATATGTCACAGCCTTTCTGCCTAAAATATCTTCAGATGGCATGTCCTCAGTTATAAATCTATTTCTTGAGAAAGGAACTCTTAGGTTGGAAAGTTTTTCATAGATTTACATTAAGGCTTCCTTTGAAATATTAGAAATTATCTCCAATCCTAACTCTCTCTATTTTATTGACAAAGACATGGAAAGGTGAGGGAAATGGAAAAAAAATAATGCATGCTAAATTCCCAATTTTTTAGAAAAAGCATAATGAAATGTGCAGCTATTAGATATATTAATGGATTATTATAATATTTTTTTCTAAGGAAGTTGGTAATACCTGAATCCTACTCCAAATAAACCACTTGTATCTTCCTTATTGCCCGTACAAGTGAAGATACAGAATATATTCAGCATAGTAAGGCAAATAACATGTGGGGCATTGATCCCAATCTAGGGTTGCTTTTGAGGACATCATTGTACCCTAGTGCTGGTGGGCTCAAGAGGTTATTATTGCTGTGATTCCACACCTGAGCTTTATGATGAGTCACTTAGTCCAAACCCACCAGCACTGAGAACTGGTTGCCAGGTGGTGTGTATGACATTATTGCCACTATAGGCCAAAAGAAGAAAGAAAGAAAGAAAGAAAGAAAGAAAGAAAGAAAGAAAGAAAGAAAGAAAGAAAGAAAGAAAGAAAGAAAGAAAGAAAGAAAGAAAGAAAGAAAGGAAGGAAGGAAGGAAGGAAGGAAGGAAGGAAGGAAGGAAGAAAGAAAAGAAAAAACTAGAAGCACTTGGTGAAGAGAAATACAACACTGATACCTTATAACCTTGATGTGTTTCATTCACTGGGACTGTTTCAGTAACAGCTTCAATTCAATTCTTCCAACTATCCAGGTGGTGAAGACAGAAGGTAGCCTGTCAAAATGCAGATTTATTGACTGTGCATGCAGAAAATGCAGGGTTCTGGTTGATGGGTAACTGAAAACAGGGGCTCCATAACCTCTTGACTGGCTCATCACCTTCTGTATTTTCCTTGAGACTGAGCATGGGTGCTCACACATTTGTGTTCACTTCCTTACAAGTCATTGCCAAAGAGGAAAAGATGTACATGTTTCCTGACCTCAATTTCTAAAACAATTTAGAAAGCCTAGGGACACTTTTAATAGGGCCAACTTTTGTCCTCCCAGCAATTACTGTGGCCAGAGAGATGAAAGACAGTGATGGG
Organism: Paguma larvata; assembly: GCA_030068075.1. Taxonomy (NCBI): domain Eukaryota; kingdom Metazoa; phylum Chordata; class Mammalia; order Carnivora; family Viverridae; genus Paguma; species Paguma larvata. The sequence continues at coordinate 118,042,416 of CM057827.1, forward strand.
TCAGTCTGATTTTGATACTGTCATTTCCAAGAGTTAAGGTCAGCTGTCGGTGTACGTCTGGGCTCAGGGGGCAGACACTGTACTGAGAGCAATTGCTGATGTTGAGCTGGCATCTCTGTTTACAGACATTGTCCAGAATATAATGAATTGGATCACTATATTTTGCCTTGGGTGAATTAAGTGTAGTGAGAGAGGAATAGAGAATACTAAATAAATCTTTTCTCTTTCCTTCCTTTCTTCCATATTTCCTTCTTTCCTTCCTTATTTCCTTTTTGTTTAAATAGGGAAAATTCACATATTTCTAATTCTCTTTGGCAGAGATTTTAAGAGCATATTTGAGGTGTGAAGAGTTTGGAAATAGGGCAGTATTGAGGTTCCCTTGCCCTCTCTTTGCCTTACTGGTTCTGATAGCATATCCTGAGGTTTCACTAGTATGCTTTAATCAGTTCACCATGCTGCATGCACTTTTATTTTACCCAATGACCATAATTACAATTTGGTATTTAAAAACAAAAGTTGCTTTGTAGAGCTAGAACAAACAATCTTAAAATCGAATGGAACTGCAAAAGACCCTGAATAGCCAAAGCAATCCTGAAACAGAAAAACAAAACTGGAAGCATCATGATTCCAGATTCCAAGTTATATTACAAAGCTGTAGTCAACAAAACAGTATGGTAATGACACAAAAATAGATACAAAGGTCAATGAAACAGAATAGAAAACCCAGAAATGTACCCACAACTCTATGGTCAACCGATCTTTGATAAAGCAGGAAAGAATATATAATGGAAAAAAGACAGCCTCTTTAACAAATGGTGTTAGGAAAAGTAGACAGTGAATGCATAAGAATGAAACACATCACAGAAGGCAAAGGGAACAAAAGCAAACATGAACTATTGGTACTTTATCAAGATAAAAAGCTTCTGTGCAACAAAGGTAACAATCAACAAAACTAAAAGGCAGCCTACAGAATGGGAGAAGATATTTGCGAATATATCTGATAAAAGGTTAGTATCCAAAGTCTATAAAGAACTTATCAAACTCAACACCCAAAAAACAAATAATCCAGTGAAGAAATGGACAGAAGACATGAATAGACACTTTTCCAAAGAAGACATCCAGATTGCTAACAGACACATGAAAAGAGCTCAACATCACTCATCATCAGGGAGATACAAATCAAAACCATGCAAATGTCACCTCACACTGTCAGAATGGCTAAAATTAACAAAACAAGAAACAACAGATTTTGGTGAGGATGCAGAGAAAGGGAAACCCTCTTGTGCTGTTGATGCCACTCTGGAAAACAGTATGGAGTTTCCTCCAAAAGTTAAAAATAGAACTACCCTATGATCCAGCAATTGCACTACTAGGCATTTATCCAAAGGATGCAAAAATACTGATTCTAAAGGGTAAATGCACCTCAATGTTTATAGCAGCATTATCAACAATAGCCAAACTATGGAGAGAGCCCAAAGGTACATTGACTGATGAATGGATAACGAAGATGTGGTATATATGTATAATGGAATATTACTTTCCTCTCCAAAAGAAGGAAATCTTGCCATTTTCAATGACATGGATGGAGCTAGAATGTGTTATACTAAGCAAAATATATCAAAAAAAGAAAATACCACATAATTTCACTCAAAGATGTAATTTAAGAAACAACAGATGAACATATGGGAAGAAAGGGAAGAAGAGAAGAGAAGTAAACAAACCACAAGGGACTTTTAACCATAGAGAACAAACTGAGGGTTGATGGAGGGAGGTGGGTGGGAGATGGGCTAGATGGGTGATGGGTACAAAGGAGGGCACTTGTTGTAATGAGCAGTGGTGGTGTTTGTAATTGATAAATCACTGAATTCTACTCCTGAAACCAATATCGCAGTGTATGTTAACTAATTAAAAATCAAATAAAAAAAAAGAATTCTCTGATACTAAAAAAATTAAAAACAAATGAAAACGAAAGTTGTTACTTGATTACCTCTTGGTATGAACCACAAGCATCAAAACTGAGGGTTCTTTTAGTTGTTGTTGTTGTTGTTGTTTCTGTCCACTCAGACTGAAAAAAAAATTTTCATTGTAGTCAAGACCCGTTAAAACTAGAAGGGCCAGAAATGTCACAAGTCACACTTAAGTGTGTGACTAGAATCAGAATCTTCTGGCTCTCAATTCAGTATCATGCATAGCTTTGTTGTATCATCAAGACTTGTGACTTATCCATACAAAGTTTAGTATTATAATTTTAAAAACCAAAATAAGGTCTATATATACTAAATATTTAATCATTTGTATGATAATTTCAGTGTGTGGTAAACGGATACTATAAAAAAGCAGTTTATATAAATTCTTATTATTCATAATACTGCTATGTACCCAAACCAAACATTTCTAATCCCTTATTAGCTTCCTATTGCTGCTGTAACAAATTACCACAAAATTAGCAGCTTAAAAGACAACGATTCTGTTAGTTCTGGAGGTCAGAGGCCCTAAACTAAAGGTGTTTTGGGGGCTGCCTTCCTTTGGAGGCTGTAGGAAAGAATCCATTCTTTGCCTTTCCTGGAGTATAGAAGTTACTCACATTCCTAGGTTTATGGCCCCAAATCACTCCAACTCATGCTTCGGTCACATCTCCTTCTCTGATCTGGACTCCCCCACTTCCTTCTGTAATTTATAAGGACTTCTGTGATTAGATTGGGCCCCCTAGATAATCCAGGATAATCATCCCAAAATCCTTAACCATATCTATAAAATTCCTTTCCATGTATGTTTAAACAGTCATGGGTTCCAGGCATTAGTACTCGGTCATCTTTGGGGACCATTATTTTGCATACCACAAGGGTCATTTAGGACTAAACAGAGAAATCTGAAAAAAGAGAAGCAGCTCCAGTGTCCCTCAGAATCTCTGGATGTGTAACCCAGATTTTAACAGGAAGATGCCAAGCAGAAAAACCCAGGTAGTAAGAATCCTCTCCTTTCCTAACTCACCCAAACCAGTTAAGCTGTTGGGTGGGGTTTTCATGGGATATAGGGATGTGTGGAAAGAGAGCTTTTTTAAGTGTGCAGACAAACTGAAGATCTGCTGCCTGGGACTCTGTATAAATGAAGGAGAATGAAAACATATTCCTCATGAAGTTGAGGAACAGGAGGACAGAACTGTTGGGAGAAGGATGGACTTGCTGTGAGGTTATTATCTCAAAAGATAAAGGAAGACTTGCTATTGCTTTCTTTACATTATTGAGAACTTTTTTTCTCTTTTTACATGTATCATTATTTTATTATTATAGCAGAACATTTACTATCAGATGACTATGGTTAAAATAGGCTATGTTCCTCAGGTTGTTCATGCAAGCAGAAATATACACCTCCACTACTGGCCACGTGGGTTGGGAGAATACCCAGAGGTTTAGCCTGCAACTGAAGCAGGGGGGCAGGCTCATGTACCCCTCACATTTCTTGTGCTTCTTCTTCCCTGGTTGGTATACAATCAAAACACAATGACAGGAATAAAATCTCTGTCTTCCAGGAGGACAAGTGTCTTTAATGGGTCCTTATATTAAATAGGCATTTGTAAGTAGGACTCTGTTTGTCCAAAGTATTGTTGAATAATTCCAGGTGTATAAATTCACTTCTCCAGAGGAATCAGAAAACAGGCAGCAATCTGTCCCAAATGGAAAGTAAGTCAGGGAGTTCCCTAGAGATTGGATCAAGAGTCTTTCCCAAGGTGTGGGACTCCTAGGTGGCTCAGTTGGTTAAGCGTCTGACTCTTGATCTCGGCTCAGATCATGATCTTATGGTTTGTGAGACTGAGCCCCATGTCGGTCTCTCTGTGCTGACAGTACTTAGCCTGCTTGGGATTCTCTCTCTCTCTTTCTCTTTCTGTCTTTCTTTCCCTGTCTCTGCCTCTCCCCACTTTTCTCAAAATAAATAAATAAATAAACATTGAAAAAATATTAAAAAGAAAAGCATCTTTCCCAAGGAAGTCAAGTAAATGAAGTTAAACCTGAATATTCCGTTAAGAGATGGACAGAGACTCTCTAGGTCTGAGGGCATTATGACAGGTGTCTATGCAATAGGTCCAAAGTCTGACTTTTTCTCTTAAAGAACAAAGCCCTGTGGATTATCCAGATCAGGACTCCATTATGTATTTGAGCCCTGCAACAAACAAGTCCTACCCTGAATCCACACTCAGCTAGCAGCCTCCAACTTCACCTCCCTCGGGATTGTTCCTGAAGTAGCCCTGCACATATGATGGCTTTGATTTTACTGGACATCATAAAATAAGCTGTCCTGAAAGCATGGGTAAAATCCTAGGTGTGGGATGCTATCCTGGGAGACTGAGGGTATCATTTCGTCAGTGCTGCTGTGTGCTTACCTCTGAGCAATACATATTTGTTTTCTGCCCTTACATATTGTTTTAAAAGAATCTCCGTTTTTATCCATACTTCCAGAAAGACTGGTATGGATCATAGAAAAGGGAGATTCCATCTAACTGAACACCTGCTTCTTATTAATGCATTATGTATGAGTTCCAGGGTATTCTGGAGGCTGAACTGGATGCCTCAGCATCCTGCAGCAGAGCAATGAAGCAGCTGCTGAGCCCAGCAGTGTCTACCTGTATTTCAGATAGACTATTGTTACCTGATGGTTTCTCCACTTGTCATGCTGAACATCACCCTCAGGCCCAATCACACGCCACTTTATTGTATTCCTTCCCGTAGAGGAAAGCCCAGTGCAGAAGCCTGCCAAGGAGCCTGATGTCTGCTGCTTCCCTGTGGGAAGTTTGCCTGGGTGACCTTTCATGGCCCTTTAAAAACCACTTTGCCATTAATCCCTCTCTGTTATCTCATATGTTCATGTTACATTCTGGCAGTTCAAAATCTCCATCTTTTCTGATACAGGTTTGTGTGTCAATTGCAAAATGTCCACAGTCTCATCCAGTTCTGTGTCCTCAACATACTATAGTACCTGGGGCTTGATCAAGGTAGATCATTTCTGTAAATGAGCTGGAACTTACTATGTTGGTGTTTTAATTTCTTGAAAAAGAAACTGGCTGACTTGAAGAAGCATCCTGTATAATTCAAAGATTCAACATTTCAACAGTATTGCACAGTTTGTCTCCCATGCCTTTTTAGAGAAAGTAAAACAGGTGTGTGATGTAGGCAGAGGGAAGAGAGTGACTGCCTGGGTGAGTGGACTCTGGGAACAGTGCAGAAGCCCATTTCCCTCACTTGGTTCTGTTCAGCAAATGAGCAGGTGTGAAGTTATTTTTAATTGAGTTCTACCCCAGAGGCCTAGAGTGAACTGAAGCTGTCTGTTGTGACCAGCTTTCTGCACATTCAGAGCTACTCATGGACCCCATGAGGACACTTTTCAGTACATCAACTGTGTCATCTACAAAAATGGGAAACATTATGGAAAAAAAGTATTCATCACTCCAAAACAGTCCTCAAAAGAGCACAGAGATAAAATCCAGTATTTCTGTTTGACAACTGGTTAATGCAATAATTGCACTCTGCAATAGAACTTTCCCTGGTGATTAAATGTTCTATATCTGCTCTGTTATTGAGCACTTGAACTGTGGTTTGTGTGACTGGGAAACTAAATTTTTTATTTTATTTAATTTTGATTACTTTTAATTTAAGTAGCCAGATGTGACTTGTGGCTATTTTGCTGTAAAGGACAAGGGTAGTGTGGTTTGGATTATGGCAATAAAATCTATGCTAATAGCTACAGAATTGAATGTAATTACTTAAGAATCACCCTCTTGCTAATCTGTTGTATATTTGGGTTGTCCTATTATTTCTAATCTAAAAGGAGTACAATAGGATTTGATACATTTTGCCACTTTAATCAAATGCTTTTCACTTTGTGCTTATATTTGGATAAGTAAAGAAGATTATAGCTGTAAACTATATTTTATGCGAGTATAACTTCCAATGGAGATAAAATGACTGTCTTTTCCATACATGAGGTTAATGAAACACTATTATGCTTTTTACACTTATTTGAGGAGAATTTGATTGCTAAAATAAAGAGAAGGAAAAGCATTAAAAAAATGTTGTGTTTGTATAGCATTTCAAAAATAGAAACTTGGAGAGGAGAAAAAATTATCAATTACAATTACTTTTAGTAGCATGGAAGTTAAGAATGTCAGTCGCTAAACTCCTGAAAATATTTTATTCAAACAGGCTATTGCTGAAATTTGTATTTCTCTAGCAACAAAGCAGTAGACAGACTTTTCCTTCCAAGGTAATTGAGCATGTACTGAACACAACCACATTTTACACAACCACTATTCTACACAGTGAAATAACAACAACTAATATTTATTGACCATTTGCTAAGTGTCAGGCACTATTCTTTGCAATTTACATGTCTTAACTCCTTTTAACCTTATTACTGCTATTATTCACATTTTATAGTTGGATAAAGAGAGAAGTCAGGTAAGTTTCCCAAGGTTACAAAGTAGTAAAAAAAGTGGTCTCTAATGTTATGATGTTATTCACAGGTAGATATTTAATTTCTATGATTTGAATATAATTGTCCTAAGCCATGACAATGTAAAAACTGAAGAAAACATTTTTCCATATTCCTGTCTACTCATAGAGATAATTAAGTATACCAAAAGATAAAATATATTGTAAAAGAAGTGGTTAACATTGTCATGTTTTTGCAGTCACATTCCCTACTCCCACGCACCTTTGTTTTTTCCATTTCACAACAATCTGATTCCTTCCTCTTATAGATCTGTCTATAGGGACTGTTGGCCAGTAAAGTCTGGGGCAGATACATACTTGAACAGAGCTATTCACATTTGGCCTAAAATCAGAAGGATCAACATCACCCGAAAACTGGATAGAAAATTCAAGTTCCCAGAACACTGCCAGTGATACTCATTCAAATAGATGATGAGGGGTGAGGTGTCTTTTCCATCTGGCTTCTTTCACTTAGTGAAAAAAGTTCATCCATTAAGTTCATCCATTTTTAAAAATGTTTATTTATTTTGAAACAGACAGAGAAAGAGAGAGAGAGAGAGAGAGAGAGAGAGAGAGAGAGAGGGAGTGAGCTGGGGAGGGGCAGAGAGAGAGGGAGACAGAGAATCCCAAGGAGGCTCTGCAGCTGTCAGCACGGAGACCAACATGGGGTTCAAACTCATTAACTGTGAGATAATGACCTGAGCCAAAACCACGACTCTGAGACTCTGACGCTTACCCCAAGATTCATCCATGTTCTTAAATGAGTCAGTAGCCCTTTATTATTTATTGCTGAACATTCTTACATTTTATGATTATTTTGCAATTTGTTTATCACTTACAGGCTAAAGGATATCTTACCTGTTTGTAGTTCTAGCTATTATGAAAAAAGTTGCCTTAAACATTTGCCTACAAGTTTTTGGGTGAGCAAAGACTTTCAATTCACTTGAATAAACACCCAGGAGTGGGATCATTTGGTTTTTTAATAAGTATATGGTTTATTTTATAACAAGCTCTTTTCCAAAATGACAATCTCATTTTGCATTTCCACCAGTAATGAATGAGATTTCCTAGTGTCCTGCATCATTGCAAATATTTGGTATTGTCATTGTTTGTTTGTTTTGCCATTCTAATAGGTGTTTAGTGGTATGTGATTATGGTCTTAATATTTCATTTCCCTAATGACAAATACTGTCAACATGGTCAAATAAGCTTCTTGTCATAGACTTATTTGCCAAATATACATTTTATTTGGTGAACTGTTTACTCAGATATTTTGCCCAATTTTCAAAATTGTATGCTTTAATTTTTTATTGTTGAGTTTTAAGAGTTCTTTGTATATTCTAGACGCAAGTCCTTTGTCATATATGCGGCTTTTAAAATATTTACTTCTAGTTTGTAGCTTGTCTTTGCCATTCTTTTAATGACATATATGTCATTCCCAGAGCTATGACATAATTTTGATAGGGTTCAGGTTTTTTTTAGTTTTTTCTTTTATGGGTTATGCTTTTGTTATTGTATCAAATTTCTTCTATGTTTTCTTTTGGAAGGTTTATATTCTGCTATGTTTAGGTCTATGACCCACTTGTATAAAGCGCAATGTATCTGTCACTTTATTTTTTGTATGTGAATATCTGGTTTCCCACCACCATTTATTGAGAAGACTGTCCTTTGTCCATTGAGTTGCTTTAGCATCTCTGTCAAAAATTACTTAATTAGCATTGGCTAATAATAGACTATGAAGCCTGCTTAGGATTCTTTCTCTCCTTCTCTCTCTACCCCTCCCCCACTCGTGCTCTTTCTCTCTCTGTCTTTTTCTCTCTCAAAATAAATGAATAAAACCTTAAAAAATCACTTAATTACATTTGGACTCTGTCCTCTCTTCTATTGATGCACATCTATCCTTTATAACCTGGGTCGTGTGAATCTTCCTACTTGGTTCTTGTTCAGATTATTTAGACCACTCTAATTTCTTTGACTTTTCATATGAATTTTAGAATTAGCTTGTCAATATCTAATAAAGTTTACTGAGATTTTGCTTAAGACTGTGATAGATTTGTAGATTGTGTGGTGAAGAATTAACATCTTTATTTTTTTTTAATTTATTTATTTTGAGAGAAAATGTGAGCAGGGGAGGGTCAGAGAAAGAGAGGAAGAGAGAGACTCCCAAGCAAGTCCACGCTGTAAGTGCAGACTCTGATGCAGGGCTTGAACCCAGAAACCTGAGATGATGATCTGAGTCAGTCGCTTAACTGACTGAGCCACTTGGGTGCCTCATAAATAATTAATGTCTTGAAAACATGAAATATTCTAATCTATAAACATGATATGCCTCTTCATTTAGAACTTTAAAAAAGCAACAACAAAGCTTTATTTTCTTTTATCAGTGTTTTGCAGTTTTCAGCATACAGATCCTGCACTTTTTCTGTTTAATTTGTACCTATGTGTTTTTTTGTGTGTATGTGTGCTTACGTGCATGCAGTGGAAATGACTACTGGAAATGCCTATTTTTTTAATGTTATTTTTGAGAGACAAAAAGACAGAGAGACAGAGCACGAGTGGAGGAGGGGCAGCGAGAGAGGAAGAAACAGAATCCAAAGCACACTCCAGGCTCTGAGCAGTCAGCACAGAGCCCAACACGGGGCTCAAACTCACAGAACGTGAGATCATGACCTGAGCTGAAGTCGGAATCTCAACTGACTGAGCCACCCAGGGGCCCCAATTTTTTGTTTTTGTTTTTGTTCTTATTTCAAATCCCATTGTTCATTGCTGTCACCTACCTATTTAGAAATACAGACAACTTTTGTATTTTGATCATGTATAAAGATGAACTTGCTAAACTATTAGTTCTAAGCTTATTTTGTAGATTCTTTTCAATTTTCTATATAAATCATATTGTCTGGGAATTGAAATAATTTTATTTTGTTCTTCTTCTCCTCCTACTCCCCTGACTTCACTGGTTGGGACTTCCAGGACAAGGTTGTTCCTGTTGCCAGGGAGTGGGGGTAGATATTGCTTCCTTTACCATTTAGCATGATTAAGCTGTAGGGTTTGTTCTGTGAATATATTTGTCAGGTTAAGAAAATTTTGTTTAATTACATTTGCTTAGAGTTTTTACCAATAAATGGATATTGAATTTTATTTAATGCTTTTTCCGTATCAATTAAGATGATCATATGGTTTTTCCAGTTAGTCTGTTAATCTAGTGAATTATATCAATTGATTTTGAAATATTGAGCCAGTCTTACATTCTGGCATGAACCCTACCTGGTAGTGATATATTATCCTTTTTATATATTCTGTATTCAAGTTGCTAGTAATACTCCATTGAAGATTTTTACATCTATGATCACAACAGATTTGGGCCTTTTGTTTTTCTTCTTGTTATTTCTTTGTCCAGTTTTGGGATTAGGGTAATATTAGCCTTATAAAATAGTTTGGGAGGTGTTTTCTATTTTCTAGAAAAGATTATGTAGAATATATATTATTTATTTCTTGAATGCTTGGAAAAATTTGTTAGTGAACTCATATGGAACTAAAGTTTTCTTTCTTTTTATTTAGGAAGAGAGCACATATTTAACTGAAAATTCAACTAAAAAATAGATATAGAACTATTCATATTCTTTTTTTAGTAAATTTTGATTTATCTTTGAAGAAATAGTATATTTCATCTTATTTATTGAATTTAGGGCCATAGAATTTATTAAATTTATTGAATTTAGGGCCTGTTTATCCTCTTAATATCTATGAAGTCAGTATACATGTCCATTTTTTCACTTCTAATATTGGAACTGTGTTTTTCTTCCTTTTTCCCCTGTCAGACTGGCTAAAGTTTTATCAGTTTTTTAAAATATTTTTAAAGAAACAGCTTTTAGTTTCAGTGTTTTTCTACATTTCCATTTTCACTTTTACTAATCCTGCTCATATATTTATAATTTGCTTTGTTCTGCAAGCTTTTGGGTTATTTTGTTTCCCCTCCCCACTGGTTTCTTAAGGTGTGTATTTAGATAATTGATTTGAGAAATTTCTTAATTTCTATTATGTTCATTTAATACTATAAGTTTCCATCTAAGTAGTGTTTAAAGGATAGTCCACAAATTTTGACATGTTGTATTTTCATTTTTCTTTATTTAAAAATAATTCCCTTAGTACTTCTTTTTTCTTGAGTTATTTAGAAATGTGCTGTTTAACTATTTGAAGGTTTTTCACTTACTTTCACTGTTTTCTAGTTTAATTTTGTTATGGTCTGAGACATACTTTACATAATTTTTATTCTCTTAATTTTTATTTTGTATCCAAAAATATGGCTATCTTGGTGAATTATTTGTGTGCATTTGAGAAGAGTGTTTTCTGCCATTGGCATGTGGGATAATATCTACTAGATTGATGGTGTTTGTATGAAAATATAGAAGAGCCACCTCTCCAGTCCTCTTGCCCACCCATTCTTAAGGAATGGAAATTACTCCTGCCTCTAGGGGTTTATGAGTCTTGTTTATGCCATCAACTCTGGTGGAGTGTGAAGATTTTCCAGGTCTCCTCTTGTTCTGTTTGTTTTCTTATCAGCAGAACTTTCTTTCCTCCTCACCCAGAAAAATCTGATCTTTTCCACAGAGGAACCTAGCTTCCTATCATGTGCCTGGGTACATATTACTCACATTTTAGACATTTAGTCATTCAACAAATATTTATTGACTACTGTATGCCAGGCCTTGAACACAGTCATGAAAAAAAGAGAAGGAAAAACTCCTGCCCTCAAAGAATGTTTGTGTTTTGTGGTTCAATTTCATAACTCTAAGCTTCTAAGGTAGTCACATAAAATATCCACAATTGGCCCATCTTCCTGATCTGTTTTCCAGAGTTATGATGCCAGTGATTAGAGGAATCTAGTTGTGATTTTGAAGCACTATTTATGGAGATATGCAAATAGGCTTGTTTTAGGGAATGACAGGGAGATGAAGGTTTGTGACTACTGTCTCTATGCTGAGCTCTGTAGGACAGCTGCTTCAGCACTATTTATTTGTTTGATACAGTCTTGTGGCACCTGTGAACCAAAGTCTTGCTGGCCACCAGAGTCAGAGGCCTAAGAGGTGTTGACTGCCAAAACTAGGCACCAGACATGTGCACAAGCTCTTTTTGAGGAAATATCAGTGATCTGGAGCTGAGCAGAGGGAAAACACAAAGATGATGCATGTTAGCCTTACCAGTCTCTGGAAAGAATTGCAATAGGCCCCTTAATATGTGTTAAATTAGAACAGTGAGTCCTCAATAACCCTTGGGAGCTATTTCTATGTTGTAGTCCATGGGTCTCATGGACACAAGCTCTATTGGCTTTCAGACCTAGATGTTTTGGGGGTTTGTCCTTCAGGTAGCAGTCTTAAAGGTTGGGGTGCTGGATTTTGGATCTAAATCCTTTGCTATTTGAGGAGAAGCTAGGAGTTGTGATTTCCTTCCCTATTATATTTCCATCCCAGGGTGGGGCTGTGGTGAGATTGTGTCTACCTCTCCTACCCAGTTCGATATGGGTCTTTTCTTGTTCACCTGATGTGTAGGGGTCACTTAGCTAGTTTCTGGATTTCTTTCAGAGCAAATTCTTCTGCACGTGGCTGTAGTTTCAATGGTCAGAGGGAGGAGATGAGTGCAGGAGTCTCCTACGTCTCTATCTTGAACGAGAACTTCATTAAATTTCTATTGAATGAAAGCATTCTTTATTGAATGCCACATAGTTATGTAGTTTTCTTGTGGCTGTCAAAATACTGAATCTCGATGCAGTGCTTAAGCCATACAGTTGGTGTGAAGACACTATTCCTTTCTGTGATTTATAGTCTCCATCATCAACAGCACAAATATCACCACCTACTGTACTCTGCTACTTCAGATCTTCTCAGCCCCTTTTCCTTCTAGATCACTTGTGCATGGTTTCAGCCTCAATGGAACAATGAGGCAGCCAGTTTCATGTAGGCATAACCCATCTTGCCTCTTGTCTTCACTCGTCACTTTTCATCACCTGCCTTAGGTTTGCCTATTGGTATTGAGGCATAAGATTCCATAAAATATGCTTTGTACCCATGTCTGTGGAACTGGAAATGCAGGAACACCAAAATTCTATTGGTATGATCCTCCAACCAGTAGGAGGTGAAGATCAGTCAATATATTGTTCTTCCTTCCTTTCTCTGTTTCAGCCGCCCTGAGCTGTAGGCATTCACACTGCCTTTCATCTTCTGAAACAATCATGTTACATTGACCAGGTGGCTCATTGTCTCTCCTTCCTTGTCTTGCTGCTTTTGCCCTCATTCATGCCTTCCTGGATCTGTACTATCTAAGTAGTAATGCCTAACTTTTACCTCAGGCTTTTCTTTCCAGGGAAGCCAAGCTAAGATGTCACTCTTCTCTTAACAAATATAAACTTGTAAAGGTGAGATGACATCAAAGGCAAAGCTTGTAAGGAAAGATTAAACAAAATATCCCAGTAAGAAGCCCGGCATATATGATCTCTGCTTTTCTATGGTTTGTTACTCATAAAGCATTATCTCATTCTTAAATAGTCCTTGTAGGAAGAATCTCAAGGAAGCCAAGATCTAAAATGTATCTTATGGGAATGTGGCCCAAGCATTTTAGCTTTTATCACTGACAGAGCAGTGGAAGGCAATGTTTTAAAATAAAATGTATTCAATAAAAAGAGCTAGTTATGCAAGATGAGTAAGTTCTAGAGATCTGCTATACAACGTGCCTGTAGTTGACAATACTGCGTTGTGCACTTACAAATTGGTTATGAGGGTAGATCTTATTTTAAGTGTTTTTACAACTCCACCCACACATAAGAGAACACAAAGGGACTCAGAGATACTTTTTGGAGGTGATGGATATATTTATTACCTTGATTATGTTGATGGTTCCATGCATATGCATATGTCCAAACTCATCAAATTGTATACATTAAATATATGAAGTTTTTTGTATATCAATTATACCTCAATAAATCTGTTTAAAAAATAATAGTAGGGGAACTGAGTCGTAGAAGAGGGGATAAATGGTAACCCTGCACAATATCTGCTCAATTTTTGTATAAACCTAAAACTGCCTTAATGAAACAAACTCTGCTGATTAAAAAAATAAAGACCAACTGTTCCAAGTAGATCTAAGTAAAAGTTAAGTCAGAAGCAGAGAGTCAAAAGGTGAGAACACATAGCCTAGATTAGAAATGAAAATGCGAGAATCTGAACTTCCTAGGGACCAGTTCCAAACACAGAAGAGTGATAATAACGTGCAGTCAGAAAAGCGTGAAGAAGACTGGGGGAAAAAAACTGCAGGGCTGAATACTAGAAAAATAGCATAAAAATAGCACAGAAAATGGAAAGGAAAGTCTCTTGCAAAGTGGCTGCTTTTTAATCTCAGAGGAAAAGCTCATAGTAGAAATATGGGGAGGGGAGGCAAGTCCAAACACCTGTTCTTTAAAAAGTCCTTCCATCTCAGAGCCACTTTTCAAATGCAATCTATTTAGATCTCATTTTGTCATACACCTGACTTTCATGTTCTCCTTTGATACCTGGTCCTGTGTATGGCAAAAAAGACCTACTGAGTCCTGTCTGGAAGAAATCAGAGGCAACTATAAGTTTGCTATTTTTCTGTAGAGAAAAACATGTGTGGTATTTTTCTTGTTGCACATGAAATGTCAGCAGGATGGGAAAGGGTGTTTGAAACTTCCATCACAAACTCTGATATCACGGAATGTTTTCTAACTTTTGGCCTATTTCAAGCATTGAATTGAACACAAATTATTCAGAAAATGATATGGGTCAACTGAAAGAGATTCTTCTAAATGCAACACGATTGCACATAATAGAAGATGTAGGGGAAAGTAACAATTATTTACTGAGTACTAATTATTTGCTAGGACTCACTCTGCCAAATGCATTTCGCATCAACCCTGAGAAGTATAAACTACTGTTAATCCTTTTGAAACACGAGGAAACAGACTTTGAGAAACTAATCCCTTGCTTACCACAAAAGGAGTACAGAAAACAGAGATGTGGTATATGACATCTATATTCCATGTGGCAGTCAGTAATGGCCACTGATGAAGGAAACCTACTGTGTGCTATGGTTTACAGGTACTATTTTTTTTAAGTTTACTTATTTGTTTTTAGGAGGGGGAGAGAGAAAGAGAGCATGAGCAAGCACGGAGTAGGGGGCAGAGAGAGAGGGAGAGAGACTCCAAAGCAGACTCCACTGTCAGCACAGAACCAGAAGAAGAGCTTGAATCCACAAACTGTGAGATCATGACCTGAGCTGAAATCAAGTGTTGGACGCTTGACCAACTGATCACCCAGGTGCCCCTACAGATACTATTTTTAAACACAGAACTTTGAAAAAAAAAAGTGGTGGTTATTACTTTAAAAAATCTGAGTCTCACTGGACTGAATGGCTTAAGCAAGGTGACACAGTAAGTAAAGGAGAAAAGTCAGAATCTGAACAAAAGTTAACTAGATTTAAGAATGTATGATGTCGGGGGGAGGGGCAACATGGCGGAGGAGTAGGGGGCTCCAGTATTTCGCTTGCCCTTAAAGGGGGACGACTGAAACCATTGTCTCTCTCAACTCCAAAAATCGGGGGGAAAAGGTGCTACAGCAGACAAGAAACGTAGGCGAAACAGACACGGCCCAACTAAACCGTGAGTTTAATCTGGGTCGGATAAAACGAACTCGAACTCGGGAAGTTGAGCTGAGGGGAGGGTGAGGGTCTTCGGAGATAGCTGGGAAAGTGCCGTTCGAACAACATCTGAACGAGAGGGCCAGAGCTGGTGAGACCGCTACCATCCAGCCCCTAAATGCAGGGCCTTTGAAGAGAAGTTCAGTGGCAAACAGCAGCACTATCCATGCGCTGTCGGGACTGCGCCAACCCCGTCCCGAGTCGAGGGGACGCGCGCGCCGGGGGGACTGGCAGCGGGGACGAGGGCGGCGCCACCAGCCGAGCTCCTCTAACCCCAGCACAATTATAACGAAATCGGGGGTGGCAGACGGCCGCCTCACCGCGCCACCCTCACCCAGCGCCTCCGGGGCGCGCGCGCTGCCACGACAGGCAGCGGGGACCCAGGCGGCGGCTCCTGCGGAGCACCTCTAACCCCCGCACAGTTACAGCCAAATCGGGGGGGTAGCAGACGGCCGCGCCACCGCGCCACCCTCGCCCAGCGCCTCCGGGCACGCACACCAGCCGCTGCCGCCGGGACTGGCAGCAGGGAACCAGGCAGCCCCAGGCGGCGGCTCCAGTAAACCACACTAGGCTGGCGCTGGCGGTGGAGAGAGAACAGAAATAAAGGGACGTATAAAGCCTCCAGGACTGGTGGCGCGGGTCTGGAGAGACGCCATTGTTGTCTCACAAGCCGGGAAGTCACCCCAGAAGCCATCCCTGCAGCAGTAGAGGCTGGACCCGCCTACACTAAACCACGCCCCTCCCAAACTATCAGCAGGAGCCACTGATCCAAGTGGAGATTGCTGCCTGGAGTAACGCCAGTCATTTCTTCCTTTTAAATTTATCCCTCCCTTTCTCATTCCTACCAATCCCCATCCCTGAGCTGGTCATCCAGGGTACTGACTGGCTTAATCATTTTTTTTTTTTTGTTTTGTTTTTTTTTTTTTTTTAACCCACTCTTTGAGGACATGTCCTACAACCTCTTCTTTACTTCCCTAGCCCTTTTTCTGGAATAACCAGGCCGTATAAGTTCATCTAGACGACATTGATCTTTATTTCTTTTCCCTCGCAACTGTCCTTATTCTGATTTCTATCAGTCTGGATTAAACCCTTTAGTCGCTCTACCTGGGCAAAGTCCATTTCCTTCTTCTCCCTGCACCAGTCATTATTCTGTCTATATATGCTCTGCCACCAGCACACTACATACCCTGTCCTTAACGTGTAGCTGTTACTTCAGGACATTGCCCTCAGAGAGTCACTTGTTATTTTTTCTGTTGTGAACTGCTTGTCTGGACCATTTGTCGGTACGTTTGAGTATTTTTGTGTTCTGTGTGTCTGTCAGTTTTCCTTTCCAGGGCAACTTCAAGAAACAACCCATAACACATCCAGCCAAAATGACGAGACGGAAGAATTCTCCTCAAAAGAATCTACAAGAAGCAGTGACAGCTCAAGAATTAATGAAAACAGATATAAGCAACATAACAGAACTTGAATATAGAATGATAATCATAAAACTAATTGCTGGCCTTGAAAAAAGCTTAGATGAATGCAAGGGGTCCCGCGCAGCAGAGTTCAAGGACCTTAAAAAGGGTCAGGAAGAATTAAAGAAGACATTGTAAGAAATACAGGGGAAACTGGAAGCAGCCACAGCACGGATTGAAGAGGTAGAGGAAAGGGTTAGTGCATTAGAAGACAAAATCATTGAAAAAGAGGAAGCAGATAAAAAGAGAGAGAAGCTGATCCAGGAACAGGAAAGGAGAATTCGAGAGCTGAGCGATGCACTCAAAAGAAACAATATCCGTATCATAGGAGTTCCAGAGGAAGAAGAGAGAGAGAAAGGAGTCGAAGGGGTTCTTGAACAAATCATTGCTGAGAACTTCCTCAACATGAGGAAGGAAACGGGCATGGAAATCCAAGAGGCTCAGAGAACTCCCCTCAGACGTAACTTGAATAGACCTTCTGCACAGCACATCATAGTGAAGCTGGCAAAATACAAAGATAGGGAGAGAATCCTGAAAGCAGCTAGGGACAAAAGAACCCTAACATACAAAGGGAGACCTATAAGGGTAGTAGCAGACTTATCTACAGAAACTTGGCAAGCCAGAAAGGAATGGCAGGATATCTTCAATGTGATGAGCAAGAAGGACATGCAACCAAGAATTCTGTATCTGGCTAGCCTGTCGTTCAGAATAGGAGAGATCAAGGTTTTTCCCAACAAACAAAAACTGAAAGAATTTATCACAAATAAGCCAGCACTGCAAGAGATCCTGAGGGGCATTCTATGAAGACAAGGTTGCAAAGAACACAAACTGCCAGGGACAGCCTTACAAACATGAAACTTACAGATAATACAGTGACTGTAAGCCCATATTTTTCAATATTAACACTGAATATAAATGGACCAAATGCGCCAATCAAAAGACACAGGATAACAGAATGGATTAAAAAACAAGACCCATCTATTTGCTGTCTTCAAGAAACTCATCTTAAACCTGAAGATACCTTCAGATTGAAAGTTAGGGGATGGAGAACTATCTACCATGCTACTGGAAGTCAGAAGAAAGCCGGAGTAGCCACACTTACATCAGACAAATTAGACTTTAAAATGAACGATGTAATAAGAGATGAAGAAGGACATTATATAATAGTCTCAGGGACCATCCAGCAGGAAGAGCTAACAATTGTAAATATCTATGCACCGAATTTGGGGGCACCCAAATTTGTAAAACAACTAATTACAAACATTAGCAACCTCATCGATAAAAATGTCCTAATAGTAGGGGATCTCAACACTCCACTCTCAGCATTGGATAGATCCACAAAACAGAAAATCTCTGCAGAAACAATAGCCCTGAACAACACATTAGGACAGATGGGCCTCACAGACATCTTTAGGGTCCTTCATCCAGAAGCAAAGGAATTTACGATCTTCTCATCTGCACACGGTACATTTTCCAAGATAGACCATATTCTGGGGCACAGGGAAGCTCTGAATAAATATAAAAGAATTGAGATCATACCGTGTACAGTGTCAGACCACAATGCTTTGAAACTTGAAATCAACCACAGGAGAAATCCTGGAAAGTATCCAAGAACATGGCGGCTAAGAAATAACCTACTAAAAGATGACTGGGTCAACCAAGCCATCAG
Organism: Paguma larvata; assembly: GCA_030068075.1. Lineage (NCBI taxonomy): Eukaryota > Metazoa > Chordata > Mammalia > Carnivora > Viverridae > Paguma > Paguma larvata. The sequence continues at coordinate 118,060,730 of CM057827.1, forward strand.
AGAAGAAATTAAAAAATACATGGAAACAAATGAAAATGAAAATACAACAATCCAAACGCTCTGGGACGCAGCAAAAGCAGTCCTGAGAGGGAAATATATTGCAATCCAGGCCCATCTCAAGAAACAAGAAAAATCAATAACACAAATTCTAACAGCTCGCCTAAAGGAACTAGAAGCAGATCAACTAAAACAACCCAAGCCCAGCAGAAAGAGAGAAATAACAAAGACCAGAGCACAAATTAATCATATGGAGACAGAAAAGGTAGTGGAACAGATCAATGAAACCAAAAGCTGGTTCTTTGAAAAAATAAACAAAATAGACAAACCTCTAGCCAGGCTTCTCAAAAAGAAAAGAGAGAGAACTCAAATAGATAAAAATCGTGAATGAAAAGGGAGAAATTACAACCAATCCCTCAGAGATACAAGCAATCATCAGAGAATACTATGAAAAATTATATGCCACCAAACTTGGCAATCTGGAAGAAATGGACAGCTTCCTAAATAGCCACACGCTACCAAAACTCAAACGGGCAGAAATAGAAAATTTGAACAGACCCATAACTAGTGAAGAAATAGAATCAGTTATTAAAAACCTCCCAGCAAATAAAAGCCCTGGACCAGATGGCTTTCCTGCGGAATTTTACCAGACATTTAAAACAGAATTAATTCCTATCCTCCTCAAGCTGTTCCAAAAAATTGAAACGGAAGGAAAACTCCCGGACTCATTCTATGAAGCCAGCATCACTTTGATTCCCAAACCAGATAGAGACCCAGCAAAGAAAGAAAATTACAGGCCAATATCCCTGATGAATATGGATGCAAAAATTCTCAACAAGATACTAGCAAATCGAATCCAACAGCATATAAAGAGAATTATCCACCATGATCAAGTAGGATTCATCCCTGGGTTGCAGGGCTGGTTCAATATTCGCAAATCAATCAACGTGATATATCACATCAACAAAAGAAAAGATAAGAACCATATGATCCTGTCAATAGATGCAGAAAAAGCATTTGACAAAATATAGCACCCTTTCTTAATAAAAACTCTCGAGAAAGTCGGGATAGAAGGAACATACTTAAACATCATAAAAGCCATATATGAAAAGCCCACAGCTAATATCATCCTCAATGGGGAAAAATTGAAAGCCTTCCCCCTGAGATCAGGAACACGACAGGGGTGTCCACTCTCACCACTGCTATTTAACATAGTGCTGGGAGTCTTAGCATCAGCAATCAGACAACAAAACAAAATAAAAGGCACCAAGATTGGCAAGGAGGAAGTCAAACTTTCACTTTCTGCAGATGACATGATACTTTACATGGAAAACCCGACGGAATCCACCAAAAGCCTACTAGAACTGATTCATGATTTCAGCAAAGTTGCAGGATACAAAATCAAGGTACAGAAATCGGTGGCATTTCTATACACCAACAATGAAGCAGCAGAAAGAGAAATAAAGAAGCTAATCCCTTTCACAATTGCACCAAAAACCATAAAATACTTAGGAGTAAACCTAACCAAAGATGTGAAAGACCTCTACACTGAAAACTATAAAAAACTTATGAAGGAAATTGAGGAAGACACAAGGAAATGGAAAAACATCCCATGCTCATGGATTGGAAGAATAAATATCGTCAAAATGGCAATACTACCCAAAGCAATCTACACATTCAATGCAATCCCAATCAAAATTGCACCAGCATTCTTCTCAAAGCTAGAGCAAACAATCCTAAAATTTGTATGGAACCACAAAAGACCTCGAATAGCCAAAATAATACTGAAGAATAAAACCAAGGCGGGAGGCATCACAATCCCAGACTTCAACCTCTACTACAAAGCGGTGGTCATCAAGGCTGTATGGTATTGGCACAAAAACAGACACATAAACCAATGGAATAGAATAGAAAACTCAGAAATGGACCCGCAAGTATATGGCCAACTAATCTTTGACAAAGCGGGAAAATGTATCCCATGGAAAAAAGACAGCCTCTTTAACAAATGGTGCTGGGAGAATTGGACAGCAACATGCAAAAGAATGAAACTAGACCACTTTCTTACACCACTCACAAAAATAAATTCTAAATGGATAAAAGATCTGAATGTGAGACTGGAAACCGTGAAAATCCTAGAGGAGAAAACAGGAAAAAGCCTCTTTGACCTAAGACACACCAATTTCCTACTCGACACGTCTCCAAAGGCAAGAGAATTAAAAGCAAAGATGAACTATTGGGACTTCATCAAGATAAAAAGCTTCTGCACAGCTAAAGAAACAACCAACAAAACGAATAGGCAACCAACGGAATGGGAAAAGATCATCGCAAATGACATATTGGATAAAGGACTAATATCTAAAATTTATAAAGAACTTACCAAACTCCAAACCCGAAAAACAAACAACCCAGTGAAGAAATGGGCGGATGATATGAATAGACACTTCTCCAAAGAGGACATTCAGATGGCCAACAGACACATGAAACAATGCTCAATGTCACTCAGCATCAGGGAAATACAAATCAAAACCACACTGAGATACCACCTCACACAAGTCAGAGTGGCTAAAATGAACAAATCAGGGAACTATAGATGCTGGCAAGGATGTGGGGAAGTAGGTACCCTCCTACACTGTTGGTGGGAATGCAAACTGGTGCAGCCACTCTGGAAAACGTTGTGGAGGCTCCTCAAAAAAATGAAAATAGAGCTACCCTATGATCCAGCAATTGCCCTGCTAGAAATCTACCCAAGAGACACAGGAATGCTGATGCATAGGAGCACGTGTACCCCAATGTTCATAGCAGCACTTTCGACAATAGCCAAATCATGGAAAGAGACCGAGTGCCCATCAACTGACGAATGGATAAAGAAGTTATGGTACTTATATACAATGGACTACTACATGGCAATGAGAAAAAATGAAATCTGGCCATGTGTAGCCAGATGGATGGAACTGGAGGGTATTATGTTAAGTGAAATAAGTCAGTCAGAAAAAGACAGATACCATATGTTTCCACGAATAGGTGGACTTTGTGAGACTAAGCAAAAACCAGGGGGAGGGGAAGAGGGGAAAGGAAAAAAAGACACAGAGAGGGAGGGAGATAAAGCATAAGAGACTCTCAAAGACTAAGAAAAAAACTGAGGGTAAGGGGGATGAGGGAGGGGGGAGAGGGGGTGATGGGCATTAAAAAGGGCACATGTTGGGATGAACACTGGGTGTTATATGTAAACCAATTTGAAAATAAACTATTATTAAAAAAAAAATAAAACTCCCAATGGGGTGCCTGAGTGCCTAGTTGGTTAAGCATCAGACTTCAGCTCAGGTCATGATGTCGTGGTCTACAAGTTCAAGCCCCACATGGGGCTCTATTGCTGACAGTTCAGAGCCTGGAATCTGCTTCAGATTCTGTCCCTCCCTCTCTCTTGTTCCTCCCTCACTCACATTCTGTCTTTCAAAAATGAATGTTAAAATTAAAAAAAAAAAAACTGCTAGTTATTTTACCAGCAAAAGATAGGTTTAATTGAGAAAAACAGAAAATTACAATCCACAGCTAGCAAGCCACAGCAAAATCATAAGTCAGTCCAAAAAAGAAAGGAGAGGATATTATTTTATAGAGAAGGAGGAAGTTGGGAGGGGTTGTTTTGAAGAAAAGTCCATTGGAGAAAAGCAAGAGTTCAGGATGGTGATGGTTTCTCTTTGGCCTAGTTGCAGGTAGTCAAATTCTTGCAGAAGATGCAATGTACTTTCCCTGTGGGTCCTATAATTGATCATTCTTTCCTGTTGAGGATTCTTCTCTTGGGTCTGTAATTGACAATTCTTGTGATTAGCATTGGATGGTATGCCTCCGCCTAGCAGTCTCCCTATCTAGCATCCTGAATATACTTTAATGAGGTTTCCCTTTGTTAATTTTCACAATGGAGAGGTGCCTGGGTGGCTCAGTCAGTTAAGCATCCGACTTCATGATCTCATGGTTTGTGGATTTGAGCCCCGCATCAGGCTTTGGGCTGACAGTGCAGAGCCTGGAGTCTGCTTCAGATTCTGTTGTGTCTCACTCTTTTTCTGCTCCTCCCCAACTTGTGCTCTGTCTCTCTCTCTCAAAAATAAATAAACATTGAAAAAAATTTAATTTTCACAATGGGACTCTTATTTGTTTTGTTTTGTTTATTTTTAATACAGTAATATCATTTTAAAATAAATATATAGAAATGACATATCTGAAGCTTTCCATCTATCACTGGGTCCATTGTGGATGCTCAACATATATTGGTGCTTTTTTCTGCATGGTCTTAGACAAGTTGGTGGTGCAAATCTAGTACTCCATCTAGAGTTAGCCAAATAACAACAATAACAACAGCAGAGTCACTAAACATTAAGCACAGTGAATCTGTCATTCCTTGTCAGTTTGTCTTTTAGAGTTCTAACAAGGTAAGCCTAATCAGTATAACTCTCCCCATTTTTTTGTAGACCGGAAAGCAAGTGTCTGCAGGAGAGTATTTGGGAATCAGTAAAGCAACTATGGTTTCCTGAGAGACAGATGCCAGAGAGAAACACTTCAGGAAGCCAGGAATCCACCATTGGTGAATCAACATCCAGTTACACTGCACCTACCAACTACTTGTGTTATTTATATTAACGGCAGATTAGAACCCCAGGGTCATGATTTGTCTGTGTGTATCCCTGGAAGGAATCTCAAAGGTCATCTATCTTTCCCCCCTAATCGTCCATATGAGGAGACTAAGACTCTGAAAGGTAAAATGTCTGGCTAAGTTCATGTGTTTTGAATTCCTCTTGTCTTATATTATGCCAAATTTTCAGCCTCAAGTCCAGAAGCTGACCAATACTGAAGGTTCAGCAGTCTGGGTGGATGGCTGCCTTGAGATCTGTGGTGACTGATAGCAAGCTACAGTGTGGACAGTAGCATTGGTCTGAGAAAGGTCTGATTCTCTCTAAGAACCCTTCCCTCCCTGTTGGGGGAGCAACTATTCCTCTACTTTTTCTTGGGGAATATTCCTACATTCACTTTGTAGTAAATGAGAGGGAGTAATTTACTTCATGTCAGTATAACCAATCCTTACATACATAATCAGAAACAGGATCTTGGGAACTAATATTCAGAGAACATGTCTTTTTAAAATTATTATTATTTGAAGTATAGTTGACACACAATGTTACAGTAGTTTCAAGTGTACAATATAGCAATCCAACAACTCTATACTGATGCTATATCTATACTCACCACAAGTATAGCTACCATCTGTCACCATATAATGCAACCAGAGTACTATTGATTACATTTCCAGGGAACATATCTTATATGGAAGACAATAGCCTAGTACTTAACATGCATTATTTTATTTTATCTTCCTAGTGACATTGTGTAAGGTAGTAATTATCTCTGTACTACAGGGGAGGAAACAGACTTACAGAAGTCCAGCTATTTTTTTCCCTGCTAGGAAGTAGATGAACAAAAAGGTATGTGTGACTCCAAACCCCAGACATTCTGAGAAGTGTTTAGTTAGAATAGTGGCCTCATATTGAAGCAACCCAAAGAAGAAGTAAAATTTTTTTCCAAGTATGTGATTTACAGCTACAGCAGTTGAATATTTTCTTTTTTCTTTTCTTTTTTAATTAGAGGACTAATATTAGTAAAATTGGAAATGAAAACCTAAGGCGATAAGTCTATGGAAAAATGGACACTTAGGCCACATTTATATATCTATAGTCAACATTCAGAGAGAGTAGATTAATAGAGCAAACAGAGTGATGGCGATTACCCTGGTAACAAAATTTCCATTAAGTCTTGCTTGAGGAGAAAATGAAAAGCTCCAACATCTGTCAGGTTCAATAAGAGTTCATTGAAGACAGAAAGTGTTACATGCTTTGATTTGTTTCATTATTATTATTTTTTTTTTTTTACTTAAAATCAAAGGTAGCAGAATGAACACAAATCATGTAGCGTCTGGGAGGCCAGTGGTTCAAAGCTTCCATTAGAGACCAGGTTGCTGAGTGGAATAACCCATTGGCACCCATATAGTCTCTGGGGCTCAACTCAAGATTATTTCCATGAAAAAAAAAAAAGACATTACCAGAAATTTTAGTAATTCTCTGAAATAAATTTGGCCACCAATTTCAGGCTCACTTTTAAAAGAATTGTTATCATAGAAGTGGCCTTTAATAACCAAAGACATCGGGACATTTTTTTTTTCAGTTGCTCTTCTTGTCTAAGGAGAGGAAGAGGTATTTGCCATAAAAGTCAGTTTTTCTTATACTCTTGGATATAAATGTTTATTTTAAACAAACCCCCTCATATGAGAAGAATAGCAGATCTATCCTGTTGTTTACTGAAGACTTCCCCCAACCAAACACACTCACTTTTTACCTCCTCCCCCAACATCTACTATCCATTTGGTAACATGTTTTCATATTTATTCTTTTGGTTTTAATTTATTTAAAAGATAGTTAACATACAGTGTAGTCTTGGTTTCAGGAGTAGAATCCAGTGATTCATCTCCTACATATGACACCCAATATTCATCCTGAAAAATGCCTTCTTTAATGCCCCACACACATTTAAGCCACCCCTTTACTTTTTTTTAATTGAAATATATTTGACACATAACATTGTGTAAATTTAAGGTGCACAACATCTTAATTTGAAACATTTATATATTGTAATAGGATTGACATAATAGCCATAATTAACACCTACTATGTTGATTATCATTTTTTAATGTTTGGAATAATTAAGTTCTAGTCTCTCAACAAGTTTGATGGTTATAATACAATATTGGGTTCTATATTCACTATACTGTGCATTAAGTCTCTAGGGTTTATTCAGTACTTGTTGCAAGTTTGTACCCTTCAATGTCTGTCCTACTCTCCCCCCATATCCTGATAACCACCATTTTCCTTTCTCTGTTTTTACATGTTTAGCTTTTTAAATTCCACATACAAATGATATCATCCAGTACTTATCTTTTTCTTTCTGACTTATCTCACTTAACACAATGTCTTCATGTTCTGTCCGTGTTATCACAAACAGCAGAATGGCCTTTCTTCTCATGGCTGAATAATATTTCATTTGGTCAACAGGTATATGAAAAGATGTTCAACATCACTAATCATCAGGGAAATGCAAATCAAGATCACAATGATGTATTACTTCATACCTGTTAGAATGACTGTCATCAAGAAGATAAAGGATAATAAGTATTGGCCAGGATGCGAAGAACAGGGAACGCTTGTGCACTGTTGATGGGAATGTAAATTGGTTCAGCTACTTTGGAAAACAGTATGGAGGTGCTTCGAAAAAGTTAAAAATAGGTCTACCATATCGCCATACTTCTTAAAAGCATGTAGACACATAAATGTACCCACTAAAAATAGAGTTTTGTGCTGTTTGCTATTTTATATATATTTTTTCAGGGGTCGATTTTCATTAAAATAGTATGTTTTGGGGGTTTGTTCATTCCATAAAAATCTTCTTTGTCATATACAACTACTATAGTATATTCTCTAGTATGCGTTATCCATTCCATCGCTGATAGTATTTTACAATTTTTTACTTTTTTTATAAACAAGATGCTAAAAATATGCTGGAACAAGACTACTTTTTGTGTCGGGTTTCCCTACAAATGTGTTCTACTGATTCACATTGCATCATGTCTATCCTGCCCTTGTCTCCAAGCAAGCAAAACACATTCCCTGTCCCATAATTGGCTTTGAACATGTGGTAAGCACCATATCAGAAGGAATACTCCACTTGGGGTAGTGTGGTTCAGCTCCACCTGCTGCTTTTTCTACCTTTGCCTCAGGAACAGGATATCTGAGATAAGGGCTGCTTCTCCTCCATCCCTATCTCCAGCATGGGAGCACATGCAAAGAAGACCAAAGTTGACCTACAACCCCCAAGTGGTGGTAACAGAGAAAGAGACGTTTCTTTCTTTTTTTTTTAATATTTTATTTGTTTTTGAGAGAGAGAGAGAGAGAGAGAGAGAACACGAGCGAGGGAGGGGCAGAGAGAGAGGGAGAAACAGAATTCGAAGCTGACTCCAGGCTCTGAGCTCTGAGCTGTCAGCACAGAGCCCGATGTGGGGCTCGAACTCGCAGACTGCGAGATCATGACCTGAGCCAAAGTCGGGTGTTTAACCGACTGAGCCACTCAGGCGCCCCGAGATGTTTCTTACTATACCTCTCTGGGATAATAGGATCATTCTATACCATTGCAAAAGCTGAATAATGCAACTAAATTCTAAGAAGTAAAATGGTTGAGTCATAAGTTTAAGTACATTCCACAAATATTTTGAAGTAAAAGATTTTGAACCTACTGTTCTAAATTCTGGGATTCATAGGAATGTATAGTAGTGAAGAAAATCAAATTCCCGTTGTCAGTGTTCTTATGTTCTGCATATGTTATAAATGTTCAAAGTTTTAATAAATGCCATCAAATTGTCTTCTCCCTACTTTATATTTATAAAGAAAGAGGAAATTTAGGATGATTTCTCTTTCCAACTTGCTTCTCCTCTATTATCCAACCTGCAAAGAAGTTCACTCTAAACATGGCCTCAGAAAAGCTAGTTGTACAACTAACCTTCACCTTAAAAGATCTTGGCAGCCAGTCTGCTGTGGATATTCTACCTGGCAATATCATCTTTCAGCTTACTTTTTACTCTTTAGCAGGAAGGAATGCTCTAGCTTTACTCATAGATAGGGATAAATGAGACTATGGAAACTCACGGTTTACAATGTCTTGAAATCTTAGGCCTTTCTGTGGTTACATGGCCATGATAGGTCATAAAAGCTGAGAGAACTCAATGCAGCAGAGTGAATGGAGAGGTCAGAGAGAACAGCCAGTGATGTAGGGCAGGTTCAGCAAACTGGGGTCTAGGGGCCATGCCCCAAGGGAGGGAACAGGAAGAACAACCTGACTCCAGAGTTCATCTTGACTAGGCACAGTTGCATACCCACAATACCCTTGTTACCATTTTCCTGATGTCCTGGCTATTGTGGATGAGCCCTGGCCCCTACATATCCTCCAACTCTTGCACTTCTTACCAGATTCCGCTGTTCTTTTCAACATCTAGTGTCCTACTGAAGTCGTGACCCTTTTCTAAAGTACTTAAGCAGGTTTCTGATATTGTGTTGGACAACTATTGTCAAAAACCTTTTTAGAGAAACCGAGACCACCTGCCCCTATTAAAGTAAGCACTGGTCCTTCAGAACTTCTATCCTGGCCAGATGACTTTGAGTCCAGCCTGTCTCCTCTTCTCCCTGTGCTGTCTGCCTCTGCTGTGCTGCATCTCTTGGGGCTCTTCAGCCTATACTCTAGGCAACTTCTTCTAGCTCCTGCCTCCTGCAAACCTGGTTTGCCTACATAGTCTGTATCACTGAGGCTTCACGTTACCTCTCAGACAAGTGCCCAGGATTATAACCAACACACTCTTATGCTCTTGAATTGCTTGAGTATCATTCTTCAGAAAAATTCTTGAAGAAGTCTTGATTTTGAATCACAGTCTGAATGTAGAACGAGCACACTTTCTAGAAGTCAGGCACAACCACACAGCAACAGCAGCAAACATATTTAATGTTCACTTTTTGTGTAAGAATTTTAGATATATTAATCTTCACACAATGCTATGGAGTAGCTCATCTTTTTAAAGGTGAGAAAATTGAAGCACAGAGAATAAAAGTGCTTCACTCAGTATCACACATTTAAAGGCATCATTGAAAGGAGACTCAGAATATTCCCAGGTGATATAGTTCTGGAGACAGAAGAAGTAAATTCTTCCCACCAATGAAAGAATTTCCTGGTCAACATCATTGAAGATTACTTGAATATTTCAAAGGCTTATGAGCATAAGTTTGTTGCTACATTGCCATATTTACTGAATATATTTTTTTGGATGAGTAGTTTGAATAAAGGTGACCCTCAATTAAAAATATATATATATAATCTCAATCCAAAGTCTTTGCTTATCACTGTCTTTAAGTGAAATACTAAAGGGGCAAATTATAGTGGTGTATATTAAGGGAGAAAAATCAGCAGAATTTTCTAATTATTTGATCATAAGGGATGAAAGTTAGGGGGAAATAAAAATGACTCCCAAGTTTCTGATTTATATTGAACCTCTTGGGACCTGCAAGAGAATAAAAAGACAGAGTCACAGGTTTTGGGTACAATAGAGGGTGCCGAGTTTAGGGCTGCCGGATGGACAAGGCCCTCAGGACAGTCAGCTGGACCACAGTTACTTGTGTCCTGGGAAGCCAGACTCCAGTCTGCATCTGGGCCTCAGACCTACCCCTCTGCCTGTAATCTGTGAAAGTTATTTCATATTAGGATCATTATTTTCTCACTGATGATGTGGGGGTGATGGTAATTTATGCTTCATAGAATCATTTGATATAAGCCTATAAATTGTACATAATAGTATAGTCCTGAACATTCCTGTGTAAACCCCACAGGGACACAGGTATGGAGGGCAGCAGCCTCCCAGTCAGCCTTCCCTATCACCAGAGAATTCCCAAAAGCCACTTGTGGGTATACCCCTTTCAGAAAGGTGAGAAGTCCACTAAGTAAGAAGTCGGTGTCATTCCTTACTCTTAAAGCATTCCTTAGGTAGAAGTTGTAGATTTTACTTGATTTTGGATAAACTGATTCTTCCAATATATGTCAGTCTCACAAAGTAGGTAACAGCAAAATAATTTAATTACTACATGAAATACCAGTTGCTATGGAGGTGGAGACAGGCAGAGAGAGGGAAAAAGAGGATCTGCTGTCAGTGCAGAGCCTGATATAGGGGTCAAACTCATGAACTGTGAGATCATGACCTGAGCCGAAATCAAGAGTTGGCCGCTTACTGGACTGAGCCACCCAGGCGGCCTATAGTAATTATTATTATAAACACATCCTGGTTCTGAGGTTGGAATATCTAACAGCCCACTTAACTATTTTAAGTGTTTGAAATAGATCATATTCTAAGTTTGAATTAGTGTATACTTCATCAGGTTGACGATTCACTATAAGAGATGGTTTATTGATTCAGCTCCACAGAACATAAAGCAAGATGAAAACTGAGGCCATGATGGAACACCATGTACAGTGACAAGGAGAATATCATCTTTTCTAGGAAGGCATGCTGTCTATTTATTTGAGAATGTTGGAGAAACTTTAGACAAAAAGAGAAATGAAAATTGCGGCACCTGTGACACATTCAACTGGGGTCATTTAAGCCATGTGTATAAAATGCTGACTTGGAAGGGGAATGAGAAAACACCCCATCTAGCTATTGATTTGCTGTGACACCCAGAAAAGTGAAGCACTGCTAACAGTGCAGTGGTGGGGGGTGGTTACTACTTAGATCTCCTGATTACTGGTCTTATTGATTTCTAGCAACCAGGTTTTATTTTTATTTACCTCTTGTTTTCTGGTTCGATTCTGAGCTTCTCTGTGCAGCATCCCTTGGCCTTTCTGGCCTGGGGAGGTGTTTTCCCACACTGACTCCCGTGTTTCTACTTTCTGAAAGCTTCAGGTAGTGACACCGCTCTGCCTTCTATCATTCCCCTCTGTCCAAGGCTGAAAATATGTTTTAACCTTTTATTGCTGTGTCACTTTATTGACTACAAACAATGGCCCTATACACAAAAGTTCACAGAAATCCAAGGTTGCTTGCTTCTTTTTCATGCTTTTCCCTTGTGGGTCCAACCAGATGACCCATGGAGGAAAGCAGAGAAGACTTCCCTTTACAATATTGCTACTGTAGACATTGTGGGAAGGAGGAAAAATACTTGGTTTACTCTGCAATATAGGTAGTTGAACTTGTTTTGAGAATTAAAAGATCTTTCCCATTGTTCATTGGAAAAACTATAGCATACAATGGCTGGGTGTCATTCCACATCAATAAAACTGCAGGTGTTTACTGTTTTTGTTAAGAAAGTGAAATTTTCATAGGTACTAATTTTCTTGAGTTACTGTGTTTTATGATAAATCTACATGTAATTTTCAGTAGTGGAAAAGAGAAACAAAGTTTCAGACATAAAAGGATTTTGCACAATCCAATATGTGTTTAATTATAAGTATCAAGAACCATGAAACCAAGGCATTGAGTAGTCAAGTGGCTGTGAAACTTAGTTACTATGACAACAAGAGTGATTATAGTGTTGTGGAGTTATGTGACTGTTCTAGGTGGACCTAGAGAGTGTACAAAGGAAAAAGGGGAATTTGAAGGTGTGATGTGCCCAACTCCAAACACGTGTACAAAAATCTGCAAATCTTTGTGAGTGAGTGACATCTTTACTTTCTTTACTGAAGGGCATATATGAAAACCAAGCTCTGGTTCTGACTATTAGTTGTAGAGTTGCAGTTCCACTTATTTATTTATTTATTTGTTTGTTTGTTTGTTTGTTTACCTATTGTGAGAGGGAGTTGTTGGCTGGTGATGACTTTTTTCTCTGGGTTTATTGAGATATAATTGACATATAGCATTGCATTAGGCATGAAGCATAATGAGTGGATATACGTATATATTGCAAAATTATCATCACAGTTAGTTTAGTTAACACCCATCACCTCACATAGTTACAATTAGCAAATTTCAAATATGCAATATAGTGTTGTTAACTATAGTCACCATCCCAGAACTCATTTACATCCCATAACTTATCTGTCTTATAACAGGACATTTGTACATTTGATCACCTGTACCCATTTCCCCTACCTCTCAACCCCACCTCTGGCAACCACCAATCTGTTCTCTGTATCTGTAAGTTTCATTTATATTTAGATTGTGCATATAAGTGACATCATAAGGTATTTGTCTTTTTTATTTATTTCACTTAACATAATATCCTTGAGTTCCATCTCTGTTACTGCAAATGCCAGGATCTCCTTCTTGTACATGACTGAATAATATCCCATTGTATACATATATGACATTTTATTTGGTCATTCATCTCTAGATGGGCACTTAGGTTATTTCCATATCTTAGCTGTTACAAATAATGCTGTGATGAACATGAGGGTGCACATACCTCTTGGAGATAATGATTTTGTTTCCTTCAGATATACCTAGAAGTGAGATTGGTGGGACATGTGGTAGTTTTATTTTTAATTTTTGAGGTACTTCCACACTATTTTCCATAGTGGCTGCATCAATTTACATCACCATCCATAATGCACAAGACTTCCAGTTCTGCCTAAATATACAAAATTGCAAATCCTTATATTAAGATCAAGGTACTGGTAGAGAAGATGAGGGTCTAAGATGAGGGATCGAGGTCATCCTGGACAGATGCTATAGTGGCCTTCAGATCACTCCCTCCCAGTGTTCACACTCTTATGTATTCTACTCTCTTTGTATGTGAGCAGGAATTATGACTTGCTTCCAAACATTGGTAGATGGCAAAAGTGATGGTGTGCATGTGATTACATTTCATAGGATTGTAATCTGTCTTGCTAGGAGAATCTCTTTTCTGTGACTTTGCAGAAGTGAGCTGCCATATTGTGAGCTACTCTATGGAGGGGGTCATGTGCAACAGAATTGAGGGTGGTCTCTAACATACAACCATAAAGAGGCTGAGGCTCTTAGTCTGACAGCTGTAAGAAATGCTATCAACAATCACATGATCTTGCAACCAGATCCTTCCCTATCTGAGCCTCAGATGAGATAGCAGCCCCAACTGACATCTTGTTTGCAGCTTGTGAGACCCTGAGGCAGAGATCTTAGCCAATTCATACCTAAACTTCTGACACAAAACCCACAAGACATTATATTTGTGTTGTTTTAAGCCAGTAGGTTTGGAGTAATCAGGTAACACAGCAATAAATAACTAATGCAGGGGTAGAATTTGGCCAAATATAGATAAAGCTAAGCATTTTGACCCCACATTCGATGTGAACTTTCCTCCTGACCCTTCTCTCCCAACTTCGCGTCTGAGGGATCTATTTCTAAAGTCTTTTCAATGACTACATCTAAGGCAATTGCCTCAGAAGAGATGTTAATTTTTCTAAACTCTCCCAATGGCATCCAGGTCCATAATGAACAGTAGATCCCAGCAAAGCCAGACAGAGAACTAGTCATCTTTAGAAAGATAATACAAGTACCAAAAGAGCTGCAAGAACTTGCTGATTTTTATCTACAAGAGTCAAAAGAAAGATGCATGAGAGTGAATTTTAAGAATATTATAAAATCAGGAAACTATAGATGCTGGCAGGGATGTGGAGAAGCAGGCATCCTCCTACACTGTTGGTGGGAATGCAAACTGGTGCAGCCACTCTGGAAAATGGTGTGGAGGTTCCTCAAAAAAATGAAAATAGAGCTACCCTATGACCCAGCAATTGCCCTGCTAGGAATCTACCCAAGAGACACAGGAATGCTGATGCATAGGGGCACGTGTACCCCAATGTCCATAGCAGCACTTTCGACAATAGCCAAATCATGGAAGCAGACCAAGTGCCCATCAACTGACGAATGGATAAAGAAGTTGTGGCACATATATACAATGGACTACTACATGGCAATGAGAAAAAATGAAATCTGGCCATGTGTAGCAACATGGATGGAACTGGAGGGTATTATGTTAAGTGAAATAAGTCAGTCAGAAAAAGACAGATACCATATATTTCCACGAATAGGTGGACTTTGTGAGACTAAGCAAAAACCGGGGGAGGGGAAGAGAGGAAAGGAAAAAAAGACACAGAGAGGGAGGGAGATAAAACATAAGAGACTCTCAAAGACTAAGAACAATCTGAGGGTGAGGGAGGTGAGGGAGGTGAGGGAGGGGGGAGAGGGGGTGACGGACATTAAAGAGAGCACGTGTTGGGATGAACACTGGGTGTTATATGTAAACCAATTTGAAAATAAACTATTATAATAAAAAAATAAATAAAAATAAAAATAAAAAAAATAAAACCACTAAAAAAAGATTATTATAACAAAATGGGCAAAATTTGAGATGAGATTGAATGGAAATTATTAATACAGATGTATTCACATGGATGTAATTTGTTTCCTTACCCACGTGGAATGATATTACCAGTCTGCTAAGTTGTGTAATTAAAAACTGCATTCAACTGTTGCTCACAATTAATGAGACTGAGAAGTCAAAAGTTTCCTGGCAACCTCTACAGGAAGGAGCATAAGAGTTCAGGAAATGGGGATGTTGGAGTGAATTTCTTATGTGTAAACTCCTCAGCCACTCTTTAAATAGCTTCAGAGAAGACCTGGAAGACACTATTTTCAACAAGACACAAATAATGCATTGGTGCAGATGGTACTAGTATACCTGAAATATTTATTGATGGCTGTCTTTTGTAATTGGAAATTAACAGTAGAAGGCACTATACTGGATACTGGATTCCCTATTCCCAGTTAGAATAATATGGTGCTGGAATGGTAGGGACCAGATAATGGAACTAAAAAGTTGGAGGATGGATTGGCAATTAGAGTGCTTTTTAAAAGAAAAATCTATTTATTCTGGAGTATTCTTAGATTTACTGAAAATTTGCAAAAATAGTACAGAAAGTTCTTGTATATGCTTCACCCAGCTTTCTTTAATATTAGCATCATATATGTCCATGGTAAATTTGCCAAAAATAAGAAATTAACATTACAAAATACAATTAACTAACTACAGACTTCATTGGAATTTAGCTAGTTTTTTCTCTCTTGTTTTGCTCTGCTTCCAGATCCAATCCCTGGATACCATGTTGCATTTATTCTCCTTTGTCTCCTCTGATCTATGACAGTTTTCTATTCTCTCCCTGCCACCCCTCATGATCTTGACTATTTTAGAGAGTACGTGGGCATTTAGTCAAGTATTTTGTAATGTGTGCCTCCATATGGATTTGTCTGATGATTTAATGATTAGACTAGGGTTAAGGACTTTGGGGAAGGATACCACAAAAGTAAAGTGCCCTTCTCATCACATCAAGTCAGGTGGTACCAGATAGTAACTGACTCATTATTAATGATATTAACCTAGGTAACTTGGTTAAGGTAGTATTGATGACATTTCTCCACTATAATATTGTCAATTTTTTTCTCCTTTTTATACTTTCTTATTCAGGAGAGAGTCACTAAGTCTAACCCAAACCCAAGAGGAAGAGAATTAAGTTCCATCTTTTGAAAGGGAGAGCATTTGTAGATTATTTGGAATTCTTTTGCAAGAAAGATTTGTCCTTCTCACATTTATTTATTTATTCAGTTATTTATTTACATAATTATGGATTCATGGATTTTTTCTTTGGATTATAATTCAACGAGTTTCATTATTCATACTATTGTTCAAAATACTCCAACTTTGACTATTGGGAGTTCTTTCACGATGATCTATATATCCTTTTTATATCTAACATTTTTTAAAGCAATTCTAAAATTGCTTTCTGGCACTGCAAGATGCACTAAACTTATTTGTATTTTCCTTTCCCCAACCCTCAAATCAACCATTTCTCCAAGTAAACCTGGTTCTTTTTGTTGGAGAATGAAGTAGGAAACCAAGATCCAGGTGCTGGGTATGTCATTGCTGTAGGCTTGTTACTGCTTCTAGACCCTCTCAGTGGGTGGCTAGAAAAAATATATATGTATATTATCCATATACACATAATGCTTTTTCTATCTATCTATCTCTACTTACCTACCTGCCTACCTACCTACCTACCTACCTATAAAATTGATATAAAGGTAAAAATTAATGTGAGTTAATTAGTTATTTTTATTTAGTTATTTTTGATATTTCCAGCTCAACACCTCAGGGTTTATTTTATCTTTCTTCTCCTTACATATAATCAACTTTATATCTGACAAAAAGAAACCTAGTTTTCATTTTCTACAATTAAGTTATTTATTTAACTCTATTGTACATGCAACTTTAATTCATGATTCATAACTAAAACCCACAACTGTAACTTTTTATGTACACGGTTTTGTTTGTTTTTGTTTTTCTTTTGTTCTGTTTTTTTGTCTTTAACCTTAACCATGTTTAGTCAAAACAGTTTTCTAAGGTTACTTAGGTCGTTTGTTTGTTTGTTTTTGAGAGACAGAGAGGGGCGAGCAGAGAGAAAAAGAAAGAGAGAATCGCAAGCAGGCTCCCTGCTGTCAGTGCACAGCTTGATGGGGACTCAATCTCAGGAACTGTGAGATCATGACCTGAGCCGAAATCAAGAGTTGGACACTCAACCAACTGAGCCACCAGGTCACCCCTTGCCACACTCAATTTAGTGAGGCTATGCATACATTTATAATACGGTTAGATTCCTTTATTATAGTGTGCATCCAGTCCTGGGATCTCCCAAATCCTTGATGACTTATTTGATATTTGCATGCATTTATGTTCACTCTGTAGTGTACAGTTCTATGAGTCTTATCAAATGCATGGTTTCATGTATCAACCATCACAGTACCATCTAAAACTGTTCCATTACCCTAATTTCCTTTTGGAGCCAACTCCACCTGCATCAATCCCTGGCAACACCCTGTGATTTTGCTTTTTCTTAAAAAAGTTATATACATGGAACCATGTAGCCTATTGGATCTTGCTTCTTTCACTTCGCACAATTTAATATTGATCAAATACTTATGGATTCAATTTATTTATGGTCCAATTTATTTCATGTTTATTGTGTATCAGTAGCTCTGTACATTGATTTTGTATCCTGCAACTTTGCCAAATTCATGGATCAGTTCTAGTAGGCTTTTGGTGGATTCTGCTGGGTTTTCCATGTAAAGTATCATGTCGTCTGCAAAAAGTGAAAGTTTGACTTCATCCTTGCCTATCCTGATGCCTTTTATTTTGCTTTCTTGTCTGATTGCTGATGCTAGGACCTCCAACACTATGTTAAATAGCAGTGGTGAGAGTGGACATCCCTGTCGTGTTCCTGATCTCAGAGGGAAGGCTCTCAGTTTTTCCCCATTGAGGATGATATTAGCTGTGGGCTTTTCATAAAAGGCTTTTAAGATGCCTAAGTATGTTCCTTCTATCCCTACTTTCTCGAGAGTTTTTATTAAGAAGGAGTGTGGTATTTTGTCAAACGCTTTCTCTGCATCAGTCGACAGGATCCTATGGTTCTTATCTTTTCTTTGATTAATGTGATGTATCACATTGATTTATTTGCGAATATTGATCCATCCCTGCAACCCAGGGATGAATCCTACTTGATCATGGTGGATAATTCTTTTTATATGCTGTTGGATTCCATTTGCTAATATCTTGTTAAGAATTTTTGCATCCATGTTCATCAGGATATTGGCCTGTAGTTCTCTTTTTTTCCTGGGTCTCTATCTGGTTTGGGAATCAAAGTGATGCTGGCTTCATAGAATGAGTCCAGGGGTTTTCCTTCCATCTCAATTTTTTGGAATGGCTTGAGGAGGATAGGTATTAACTCTGTTTTAAATGTCTGGTAAAATTCCACAGGGAAGTCATCTGGCCCTGGACTTTTATTTGTTGGGAGATTTTTGATAACTGATTCAATTTCCTCACAGTTAGGAGTCTGTTCAAGTTTTCTAATTCTTCCCGTTTGAGTTTTGGTAGCATGTGGCTGTTTAGGAATTTGTCTATTTCTTCCAGGTTGTTCATTTGACGGCATATAGATTTTCATAATATTCTCTGATGATTGCTTGTATTTCTGAGGGATTGGTTGTAATCACTCCATTTTCGTTCGTGATTCTATTGATTTGGGTTCTCTGTCTTTTCTTTTTGAGGAGCCTGGCTAGAGGTTTATCAATTTTGTTTATTTTTTCAAAGAACAAGCTCTTGGTTTCATTGATCTGTTCCACTACGTTTTGTGTTTCCATATGATTAATTTGTGCCCTAATCTTTGTTATGTCTCTCTTCCTGCTGGGTTTGGGCTATCTTAGCTGTTCTGCTTCTAGTTCCCTTAGGCGTGCTGTTAGAATTTGTGTTAGGAATTTTCTTCTTTCTTGAGATGGGCCTGGATTGCAATATATTTCCTCTCAGGACTGCCTTTGCCGCATCCCAAAGCATTTGGATTGTTGTATTTTCATTTTCATTTGTTTTCATGTATTTTTAAATTTCTTCTCTGATTGCTTGGTTGACCCATTCGTCTTTTAGTAGGTTGTTCTTTAGCCTCCATGTTTGTGGGGGTTTTCCAGACTTTTTTCTGTGGTTGATTTCAAGTTTCAAAGCATTGTGGTCTGAAAGTGTGTATGGCATGATCTCAAATTTTTTATACTTATTCAGCGCTTTCTTGTGCTCCAAAATATGGTCTGTCTTGGAAAATGTACCATGTGTATTTGAGAAGAATGTAAACCCCTTTGCTTCTGGATGAAGGGCCCTGAAGATATCTGTCAGGCCCATCTGTTCCAACGTGTCGTTCAGGTCCATTGTTTCCATGCTGATTCTCTGTTTAGTGGATCTATCCAGCGCTGTGAGTGGGGTATTAAGGTCTCCTGCAACTAGCACATTTTTATCAATAAGATTACTTACATTTGTAATTAGTTGCTTTACAAATTTGGGTGCCCCAGTATTCAGCACGTAGATATTTATAATTGTTAGCTCTTCCTGCTGGATAGTCCCTGTGATTTTATATAATGCTGTTCTTCATCTCTTATTACATCTTTCGCTTTAAAGTCCAGTTTGTCTGATATAAGTGTAGCTACTCCAACTTTCTTCTGAGTTCCCGAAGCATGGTAGATAGTTCTCCATTCCCTCACTTTTAATCTGAAGGTGTCCTCAGGTTTAAGATGGGTCTCTTGAAGACAGCAGATAGATGGGTCTTGTTTTTTAATCCCTTCTGTTACCCTGTGTCTTTTAATTGGAGCGTTTAGTCTGTTTGCATTCAGTGTTAATATTGAAAAATATGGGTTTAGAGTCAAGGTGTTGTCTGTAGGTTTCATGCTGGTAAGGATGTCTCTGGTGCTCTGTGTTCCTTGCAACCTTTCCTTCATAGAGTATCCCTCAGGATCTCTTGTAAGATTGGTTTATTTGTGATGTATTCCTTCAGTTTTTGTTTGTTTGGGAAACCTTTATCTCTCCATCCATTTTGAATGACAGGCTGGCCGGGTAAAGGATTCTTGGCTGAATATCCTTCTTGTTCATCACATTGAAGATTTCCTGTCATTCTTTTCTGGCTTGCCAAGTTTCTGTAGATGAGTCTGCTACTACCCTAATGTGTCTGCCTTTATAGGTCAAACCCCGTTTATCCCTAGATTCTTTCAGAATTCTCTCTTTGTCTTTGTATTTTCCCAGCTTCAATATGATGTGTTGTGCTGAGGGTCTATTCGGGTTACGTCTGAGGGGAGTTCTCTGTGCCTCTTGGATTTCAATGTCCATTTCAATCCCTCTGTTGGGGAAGTTTTCAGCGATGATTTTTCAAGTACCCCATCGACTCCTTTCTCTCTCTTCTTCCTCTGGAATTCCTTTAATATGGATATTATTATGTTTGATTGCATCGCTCAGTTCTTGAATTCTCCTTTCCTGTTCCTGAATCAGTTTCTCTCTCTTTTTCTCTGCTTCCTCCTTTTCCATAATTTTACCTTCTAATCCCCTATTCTCTCTTCTGCCTCTTCAATCCGTGCTATGGCTGCTTCCAATTTGTTTTGCCCCTCATTTAAAGCATTTTTTAATTCCTGTAGATCGTTTTTTAGGACCTTGATCTCTACCTTGAGGGTCCCCCTGCTTTCTTCTATGCTTTCTTCAAGCCCTGCGAGTATTTTTATGTTTATCATTCTATATTCTTGTTCTGTTAAGTTGCTTATGTCTGCTTTCATCATTTCTTGTGCTGTCACTATTTCCTGTACTGTCTTTTGAGGGGAGTTCTTCCGTTTGGTCATTTTGACTAGGTGTGTATCTGTTTATTTCCTAGTTATCCCTGGAAAGGAAAAGGGTCACACTGACAAACAGGAAACACAAACTCACAACTGTACTGACCAAATAATACAGACAAACAAATCGCAACATAAAAAGATTAACAAATGACACTCTGGAGGCATGCGACCTGACGTACCAGCTACATGTTAATGATAGGATGTGCACTCTACTGATGGCAGAGCATACATAGAGTAGTGACAGGTGTGGGGAGAAGAAGAAATTGAACTTTGACCAGGTAGAGAGATTACAAGACTTGATCCAGCAAGGGAGAAATCAGAATAAGGAAGGATGGCAGGAAAGAGAAATGATGTTAGATGTTGCCCAGATGCACTATGTCACTGATTGTTCCATAGAGAGAAATAAGAAATTAAAGAGGGAGGTGTAGAACATGCATTGAGAGAGTGGGTTAAATATCTGTTTAAGCAAGCCAAAACCCACAGGTGACTGGTTTAGAGGTGGGGAAAGATAGAAAGGAGAAGAGGGAGAATATATCTAAAACCGAAGAACTGACCTAGAATTAATCCAGGTAATGCTGTGCTCCTGCGGAAGCCCATCTCCTATATGAGGAGGGGTGTGGCCTGGTGTAGGCGGGTCCCAACTCCACCACTGAGGGGTGGAGTCCTAGGGTTTGGCTTTGTTGGAATACACAACCACAATGTCACCCTCCCAGCCCCGACAGTCTCAGATCACTCCTCATGGACCCACAGTCTCAGATCACTCCTCAGTTTCCGTCGGCTACTCTATCCAGGTTACCAGCACAGTTCAGTTGGCTGGGCGGTTGCAGCCCCCAAGCTGATCTGAGTTCCTTTAACTGGCTCTGACCGCCATGCCTTATGTAAATTGAGTCTCTGACTCAGCAGCGGTGCGACCACAATGGCATCTCCCTAGCCTCTCTTCACCGACCTGGGGTCTCAAAACCCTCCTCTGCTTAGTCTCACAAAGTCCACCTATTCATGGAAACATATGGTATCTGTCTTTTTCTGACTGACTTATTTCACTTAACATAGTACCCTCTAGTTCCAAAACCAGGGGGAGGGGAAGAGGGGAAAGGAAAAAAAGACACAGAGAGGGAGGGAGATAAAACATAAGAGACTCTCAAAGACTAAGAAAAAAACAGGGTAAGGGGGATGAGGGAGGGGGGAGAGGGGGTGATGGGCATTAAAAAGGGCACATGTTGGGATGAACACTGGGTGTTATATGTAAACCAATTTGAAAATAAACTATTATAAAAAAAAAGAGATTTTTAAAAACCTAAAAACAAACAAACAAACAAACAAAAAAAAACCCTCCTCTGTGTCCATCCTCAACTTGGTCAGGGTTGCAGGGCAGCACGACCCGCTGGGTGGTGGTGAGGCCCCCGCAAGTCCAGCCTTCCGCACCCAAATTGTGTCCTTGACTCAGCACCGATCTAGCAATTGCACAGTGCCTTTCCGTGTCACGGGCTGAGACAGCATTGCTGGCTCTGGAGTGAAGAAAGCTCTGCCAGCTCCACCGTGAGCAATGGACCCTCTCTCCAAAAAGCCTCAGCGGATAGGGACTGGATGATAAGCTCCCTCTCCACCCCTGTTCGAGGTACTTTCCCTGCTGCTCTTTCTCTTCCCCTTGTCTTTCGGAGGAAGGGGCCCAGGGCCCTGGGTCCACTCCCCGCAGTCTGCACCTCCGTGGGTCTCTTTCTTTCTCCCAGATTGCACTCCCTCAGTCTCCCAGGATTTTCTGGATTTTGCGTTCTCTTCCCTGTAGCCTCAAACTCCTCTTCCTGCAGATCTCTGGGATTGAGAGTTCCTCAGTTTCAGTCCTTCTTAGACTAAAAGATTAAAAGATGCCAGAAAGCAGGAGGGGGTCTTCTTACTTCTCCGCCATGTTGGCCCCTCCCTCGCTTTCCTATACAACAATTTTTTTATTCACTCAATGGTCATCTTGCTCAACTATTTGGACATGGAGGTTTTTTTTTTTTTAATATTTTTTGGGGAAAGTTTTTTACCTACAAACAATTTGTTTACTAAGTATAGAGCTTTTTAGGTTATCTATTTCTTTTTGAATGAGTTTTTGTAATTTGAAGCTCCCGAGGAATTGGTATCTCACATAAGTTTTCAAATTTAGGGCCACATTAATGCTTGTGAGATTCTTTTATATTTTTTTAATGCTCATTTATTTTTGAGAGAGAGAGAGAGAGAGAGAGAGCATGAGTGGGGAAGGAGGAGGGAGAGCGGGAAACACAGAATCTGAATCAACATCCAGGCTCTGATCTATCAGCACAGAGACCAACATGAGGCTCGAACTCAGGAATCATGAGATCAAGACCTGAACCAAAGTTGGATGCTTAACCGACCGAGCCACCCAGGCATCTCAAGACTCTGTTATTTTTAATGTCAGTAGGATCAGTACTGATGTTGCTCTTTATTTCATGACTTTGGTAATTTGTGTTTTGCTTCCTTTTTCTTTGTGATCCTCATTAGAGGTGTATCAATTATATTGATCTCTTTTAAGAAGCAACTATGAGGGGCACCTGGGTGGCTCAGTCGGTTAAGTGGCCAACTTTGGCTCAGGTCATGATCTTGTGGTCTGTGAGTTCGAGCCCCGCGTCGGGCTCTGTGCTGACGGCTCAGAGCCTGGAGCCTGCTTCACATTCTGTATCTCCCTCTCTCTCTGCTCTTTCCTTGCTCACTCTCTGTCTCTATGTCTCTCAAAAATAAAAAATAAAAATTAAAAAAGAAGCAACTATGAAAATTTTCCCTATTGTTTTTCCATTTTCTTTTATCAAGTGTATTGACCTGCTCTGATTTGTCTTATTTAATTCTTTCTGATTGTTTTATCTTTAATTTTCTCCTCTCATTTCTAGTTTTTCTAAGTGGAATATGAAGTTGCTAATTTTCTAATACAGAATTTAATGTTATAAAATTTCCTCCTACAACATTCACTTATCTGCATTTCCTAAATTTTGATGTGTTTTTTCATTCTCTTTTTTTCTTTTAAATTAATACACTTTAAGTTTTAGAACAATTTTAGGTTTGCAGGAATATTGAGCGGTAGTTCAGAGAATGCCAATTTACCTCACATCTCTCTGGTACACATGTACAGTTTACACTACTATTAACATCTGGCATTAGTGTGGCACATTTGTTACAATTGACCAAGGTTGATATATTCTTAAAGTAAATTGCATTAGGATTTACTCTTTGTATTATACATTCTATGGGTTTTGACAGATGTATAATAACATGTATCCACCATTGCAGAGCCATGCAAGAGAGTTTTACCACCATGGAAATCCTCTGTGCTCTGCCTATTCATATCTCTCTTCCCCTTAACCCATGGCAACTACTAAATTTCACCATCTCTGTGGTTTTGCCTTTTCAGAATGTCATATAATTGGGATCAATGTAGACTTTTCAGATTGGCTTCTTTCACTTAATAATACACATTTAAGGTTCCTTCATGTCTTTTTGTGGTTTTATACCTCATTTGTTTTTATAATTGATAATATCCCATTGTATAGCTATACCACGGTTTATCCATTCACCTATTAAGGGGTATCTTGTTTGCTTGCGATTTTGGCAGTTATGAATAAAACTGCTAAAAATATCCATGTGCAGGTTTTTGTGTGAACATAAGTTTTCAGCTCATTTGGGTAAATACCTAGGAGTGCAATTGCTGGATCATATGATAAGCATATGTTTGACTTTGTAAGAAACCTCCAAACTGTCTTCCAAAGTAGCTGTACTATTTTGCATTCCCACCAGCACTGAATGAGAATACTTGTTACTCCATATTCTTGCCAGCATTTGGTGTTGTCAGTGTTTTGGATTTCAGACATTCCAATATGTGTGTAGTGTTATCTCATTGTTGTTTTAATTTGCAATTCTTTAATGACACATGATGTTGAGCATCTTTTCATGTGCTTACTTGCCATCTGTGTATCTTCTTTGGTGAGAGATCTATTCAGATCTTTTCTCCATTTTAAAAATGGATTGTTTTCTTATTGTTGAGTTTTAAGAGGTTTTTTCTTTGTTGTTTTTATTTGGGAATCCAGTCCTTTATCAGATATGCATTTTGGAAATACTTTCTCTAGGTCTCTGGTTTCTTATATTTTTTAATTTTTTAAAATTTTTTTATTATTGAGACAGAGAGAGACAGAGCATGATCATGGGAAGGGCAGAGAGAGGGGAAGACACAGAATCCGAAAGAGGCTCCAGGCTCTGGGCTGCCAGCACAGAGCCCGACACAGGGCTCGAACTCACAAACTGCGAGATTGTGACACGGGCCGAAGTCGGACGCTTAACTGAAGGAGCCACCAGGCACCCCTATGGTTTCTTATTTTTTAATATTTATTTTTGCAACATACATTTTTAAAAATTTTGATGAAGTCTAACTCATCAAATTTTTTTTTAATTTTTAATGTTTATTTATTTTTGAGAGAGAAAGGGCAAGTGGGGGAGGAGCAGAGAGAGGAAGTCACAGAATCAGCCTGAAGCTGACTTCAGGCTCTGAGCTGTCAGCACAGATGTGGGGTTTGAACTCACAAACTGCGAGATCATGACCTGAGTCAAAGTCAGATGTTTAACCGACTGAACCACCCAGGCATCACTAACTCATCGAATTTTCTTTCATGGAACATGTTTTTGGTGTTATAACTAAAAGTTAATCATCAAACCCAAGGTTACTTCGATTTTCTCCTATGTTATATTGTAGGAATTTAATAGTTTTGTATTTTATATTTAGGCCTATGGTCCATTTTAAGTTAATTTTTGTGAAAGGTATAAGGTCTTTGGTTTGTTGTTGTTGTTGTTGTTTAATGTGGATGTTCATTTGTTGAAAAGATTATCTTTTCTCAATTGAATTGATTTTGCTCCTTTGTCAAAGGCCATATTTGTGAGTTTAGGGGAGCTCTCTATTCCATTTCATTGATTTTTTTTTCTATTATTTCACTAAAACCACATTATCTTGATTACTGTAGCTTTATAGTTAGTCTTGAAGTTGTGTAGAATCAGTAGTCCAAAATTATTCTCCTTCAATATTGTCTCTCTGTATGAACTTTAGAATCATCTTGCTGATATCCATCATATAACTTGCTATGATTTGTATTGGTTTTACATTGAATTTACAGATCATGTTGGAAAGAACTAACATCTCAACAAGATTGTCTTCTCATTCATACATGTGGAATACCTATTTATTTAACTTTTCTTTGATTTATTTCATTATATTTCTGGTTTTCCTCATAGAACTATTGTAGATATATTAATAAGTCATACAAATTTTGTTAGATTTATACCTATTTCTTTTGAGGCAGTACCAATGTAAATTATATTGTGTTTTAAATTTCAAATTCTAATTCTTCATTGCTGATATATAAGAAAGGAATAGATTTTTGTATATTAGCCTCATATACTGAAACCTTGTTATAATTACTTACTAGTTCTAGTTTTTCTGCTGCTGATTTTTTGAGATTGTCTACATAGGCAATTATGCCATGTGTGAACAAAGATGGTTTTATTTATTTATTTATTTTTGCAATCCTTTTCTTGTCTTGTTGCATTGTCTATGTCTTCCAGTAGGCTGATGAACAGGAGAGTTGAGAGAGGACATCCTTTCCTTTTTCCTGCTCTTAGCAAGAAAGCCTCTAGCTTCTGACCACTAAGTATGATATTAGCTGAGGGATTTTTTTAGATATATTTTATACCTTTGAGAAAGTTTCCCTCTATTCATTAGTTTGCTGAGAATTTTTATCATGAATGGGTGTTGGATTTTATCAACCCTTTTCTGCATCTATTCACATAATTCATTTTTTTTAATCTTTAACTTATTGATGTGATGGATGATTGTAGGGAATAAGCTTAGGAATTCCCTGGGCTTGCATCAATGGGTTAACAAGGCATAAAGAATTATAAAGCCATAGGATGCTCTCACTCAACCTTGGGTAAACAAGATTAGGACCCCAGGATAGAGCAGGGGGGTGGCAAAGGCCCCCAGGATAGAGCAGAGGGGGCAAGGCCCCAAAGTTAGAGAGGGGGGCAAAGGCTCTCAATACAAAGGTATGTGAGGTAACCGAGATTAGGCATTCAGGGAAAAAGTGCCCCCCTATTATTACCCCTATTTAGTACAATAGCAGAAATATGCTTTCACAGGAAGAACCAAATTAGGTAAACTGTAAATAGGGCTATAGGCCACTGCTTTGCAAGTGATGTTGCCCAAAACTGAGCTAATTAACCAAAGAAAAGGTGCCTTGTTAACCCTGAGGTTACTTGCCTTATATGTCTTATCCCCTAGGCTAGCTAAGATAAACAGACATGCCACTTCCTCTCTGCCATTAACAACCATCTGCCCATCTGCCCGGCGCCAGGATTTTGTTTTATATTGACCCAAACCCCAAACTCCATATATCTTCAAAACCCCTATCCCTCATGCCCATGAGTTAGTGTTCACCAATTCATTGTCTCTTTGTGCATGCCCATAAGGTTTGTAAGCCTTCTGATCTTAATAAATACAGAGCAAGGACCCTTATTTGGGGCTCTTGTCTTTTCCTGGACATTAACCATCTCTAGCTTTTAATCCCGTGTCTGCTTTCTTGCTTAGACTCTACAACAGATGATATTAATTGTTTTTCAAATGATATATCACCCTTGCATATCTGGAATAAATTCCACTTGATCATAATGTGTAATTCTTTTAAACATTGTTGAATACAGTTTGCTAATATTTTGGCGACATTTTTGTTTTTCACTTTTATTTCAAGATATTACTTTTGTTTTCTCCTGAGACTACTTTTTAGCCTATATGTTAACTTTAGCATTTTTTAATTTCCAAAATATTGGAATATCAGATATCTTCTTTTATTGATTTCTATTTTAAATTTTTAGGGGGTTAAAAACATACTTTGCATGATTTCTATATTTATAAATTTAACTTTTTTTTGTAATGGTCGGGGATGTGCTATGCCTTGGTGAATGTTTCCTGCATCTCCTGATATTATTAGGTGGATTGTTTTATAATGTCAATTAGATCAGATGAATGGATAATGTTTCTGGTCATCTATATATAATCTTACTGATATTTTGTCTACTTATCCTATCAACTCTAATTATACATCCCTATATTTGCTTTCAAATCTTGTAGAATTGGTATCCAACTATGATGTCATTTCATATTTCTTCATTATTTTTTATAAAAATGTTTATTTTTGAGAGAGAGAAATGGGAGATGGGGGTGGGAAGGGCAAAGGACAGGGTCCAAAGTGGGCTCTATATTGACAGTAGAGAGCCTGGTGCAGGGCTTGAACTCATGAACTTTGAGATCATGACCGGAGAAGTCAGACTCTTGGCTGATGGAGCCAGCCAGGTGCCTCACATATTTCTTCATTCTTAAAGAATAATGCCAAAATACACCAACTGTTCTGGACTGACAGGTTATTTTTCTTTTAGCATTTTACACTTTAAACATGCTATTCCATTTACTTTCTTGTTTGTGTGATTTTTTATGAGTTTATTTTCATTCTTATCCTTGTTCCCTTTTAGGTTATATGCAGTGTGTGTGTGTGTGTGTGTGTGTGTGTGTGTGTGTGTGTGTGTGTGTGTGTTTCTCTCCAGTGTTCTGGTATGTATCATTAATTTTGAAAATTTTCTATCACTATTTTTCAACTCTTTCACTGCCCCAATTTCTCTTTTCTTACTGGAATTTCCAGTTACTCATATATTATGTCACATATCTCTTAAATTCTCTGTTCTGTTTTTTGTTGCCTAATATGGTTTTGGCTTGTTTATTTTTGGTTGCTAATTATTTGTTTTGTTTCTTTACTCTTTTTTTTCTCCTTAGTAATTTTTATTACGCTATCTTTAAGTTTATTGATTCTTTGCTCTACTGTGTTGAATGTGATGATGAGCCAACTGAAGATATTCTCCATATCTGTAGCTGTGTTTTTTATTCTTTTTCTTCACTCTCCTGAAAATATTTTGTATCTTAAATGTTCTCTACTTTTTTTCACTAATAATAATTATTTTAAATTTCCTGATAGTTCCTACATCTGTGTCGTATATGGATTTGTTTCTGATTGCTTTATCATCAGACTTTTTTATTTGCTTTTCATTCTGCAATTTTTTATTGAAAGTCAGACATTTCATAGGATATTAGATATTGAGGTAAACAGCTTTCATGCCTGGAGATGAGCATGTTCTTTCTTCTTCTAAGCATTTAGTGTAAGCTCTTTAAAAATGTGGTTTAAAAAAAAGCATAGTGTAAATTTTACCATCTTAACCAGTTATACTGCACAGTGCACTGTTAACAGTGTACTGTTAACTATGTTTACATTATTTTGAAACAGATCTCCAGAACTTTTTCGTTTTGAAGAACTGAAACTGTTAAACAACAGCTCCCGTTTACTCCCTACCCCAGTCTCTGGTAACCTCCATTCTACTTTTTATACCTGTGAATATGACTACTTTAGATACCTCATATAAGTGGAATCATACAGTATTTATTCTTCTGTGACTGGCTATTTCCCTTCACAATGTCTTCAAGGTTCATCTGATATTGCAGTCCGTGATCAAATTTCCTTCTTTTTTTAATGCTCCATTGTAGTTCATTGTATGAATATACCACATTTTCTTGATCCATTTATTTATTGATGGACATCTATGTTGCTTCCATCTCTAGGCTATTATGAATAGTGTTACTATGAACATAAGTGTGTAAATGTTTCTTCAAGATTCGGCTTTCAATTCTTTTGGATGCATACCCAGAGGTAGAATTTAAATGTATGGAATTTTGCATTAATTTATTTAGAGATTGGGTTGGGTTTGAGGTTTGTTATTACTACAATTACCCTCAGTACACAAGAGACCTCAGATTTAATTCCTTTAGAGATATGCTGTTTTTGTCTCACCATTTTGTCTTCCCTTTGTGCTTCTCCCTAAAGAGAGTCTATCTCTTGTAGCTCTCCAGGTCATGCTCTGATATTACTTTTATCCCACACTTGTTAAAATGGCAGTGGGGGTTGAAGGACACCACTGTTCTCTGAATAACTGTTTTGACCCACATAACTGTGGTTATGGTTAATTGACATGATTTATTAAAAATAAAACAGACTACCATGTTGATTAAAAATTTTCAAGGCAGAGAAACTCTAAGCCTCTTGGGTAAAAACCTGACATCAGTTGTCTTACAGAGATTTATAGACTTCTCTTCTTAGTGACTAGACCTAAGGCCAGTTCACATAATTGAGGTTCTTTGATTGAGGAGTATGCTGGTTCATTTTCAGGATGGACCTGCAGCTCCAGATGTGTACTGTGCATCTTCCTCTAAGCCTTCCCCAGAAGGGCATATTGAGTTATTTGCCAGATTTTACCAGAGTTATTTGCCAAAATTATTGCCCATTAAGAAAAGGAAAACATTCGTATCCTACCTCTAAGATCCCTGGAAAGCCACTGGGATCCATCGCTCAGAATAAGTACCATATATAATATAAGTGAAAGGTACTTGATTTGAATTCAATTCATATTTGATCCTGTGGTAATGTGGACACCCTTTGTGGTAGTTTTCTAAGTCCCAGAATATAGTTATACTTAGTAATATGCAGAGTCTCTACTCGGCTTCCTGATTTATATAATGATTATTTAAGTAGGAAAGTTCAGATAGAGGGAAGCCCCTAAAAGCTCCTTCTCCAAGTCACTTAATAAAGCAAAAACATATTCCTGGGGAAATATTAGAGATTAATGGCAACATACAACTTCTGAGAGATAAAGGGTTTGTGATTTTTAGTAAATCTCATTTCATTTTCTTTTATTGTTAGTGCAAAAATTGGAAGGATCTTGGAAAATGACTAAAGTCTACTTACTCAGATAGTGATGTTGCTCAGGATAATATTTTACTAGAGTAAATCACTGTAGTACCTAGGATCTACTATGCAGCTAATGACCTAATATTTTCTTTCTAAATCTTACCAGCAAAAATAATTGTTTAATGTAGTTGGCTTCACATGATAGTGCTCCTTTTTAAAAATTTTAATGCTGGCTATATTTGCTTTCTTATTTTCTTTCAACATATTGTTTGGAGAGACCTTGATTATGTTAATGATCAATACAACATCACATTGGTCCATTATAGTAATGTTATCATGCTAAATGGATCTTGAAAGTAGAATGTAATAAATGGCACTGATGAGGTCCAAGCATAACCAAGGCTGAGAAATTAGTTTTCCAAAAGTTTAAGAACCTGACATATCACTGAGGTGTCCAGGGGAATGTGAAAAGAAGAGTGAAATATAAAAGCATTTAGAAAAGCAAAAATAGAGATATCCCTGAAGAGTGCAAGAAAGTCAGACTTCAGAAGACTCAGCAAGTCAAATCATAGCAGTCATTCAAATTGGAAAAACTTCTACAAAACTGTCAAGGTTAATGAGTTTACACTTAATCTGTTTATGATTCAGAGTGATTTTTTCACATGATTATCATATCCATAAAAGCATGGCATATCTTCAGATACTGCGGTTATTAGATATGAAGATTGAATTTAATTTTGTTAGAGAATCAGCAACTGATAATAAATTCTTATGGTTTTATTTATTCTGAGACTAGAACTATTCATGTTATTTTTGGTTAATCTCGGGTACAAAGCTTGTTTTTCTAACCTGTCTGTATGTATACCCACAGGAGAAGGTGTCAGTTTTGCCTCAAATAGCACACATCAGGAGTTGTTGTGTCCATCCCTACTTTCCTAGACTTGAAAGGTTTGTAGCATCTGGTGATCAAAAGACAGATGCTTCATAGCAAAGGAAATAATCAACAAAACTAAAAGGCAGAGAAGGGAGAAGATATTTGCAAATGACTTATCTGTTAAAGGGTTAGTATCCAAAATCTATAAATTACTTATCTACTTCAACATCCCAAGGATAAATAATCCAGTTAATAAATGGACAGAAGACATGAACAGGTATTTTTTTCCAAAGAAGACATACAGATGCCTAACAGATAGAGGGACATACAAATCAAAGCCATTGTGAGATACCATCTTACACTTGTCAGAATGGCTAAAATTAACAACATAAGAAACAAGAGATTTTGGTAAGGATGCAGAGAAAGGGGAGCCCTCTAACACTGTTGGTGGTAATGCATACTGATGCTGCTACTTTGTAAAATAGTATGGAGGTTTCTCAAAAATTAAAAATAGTACTACCCTATGATCCAGCAATTACACTATTAGGTATTTACCCACAGGATACAAACATACAGTTTTGAAGGGGTACATGAACCCCAGCATTATCAACAATAACCAAATTATGGAAAGAGCCCAAATGTCCATTGACTGATGAATGCATAAAGAAGATGTGATGTGCATATATGTATACCTACATACATACATACACAATGCCATCAAAAAGAGTAAAATCTTGCCATTTGCAACGACATGAATGGAGCTAGAGTGCATTATGCTAAATGAAATATGTTGAATAAAGACAAATAGGACATTATTTTACTCATATGTGTGCCGGGGTCCTACTCCAGCTGAGTCCAGGGGTCTCCAAAGGATGGATGGTCAGGAGAAAGAAATGAGGGAGTCACAAGATGTAGTCTGATCACCAAGCAGGCATCTCTGACTAGTCTGGCATCTCTGCTCTGCTGGTCTCAGTGTCTTTATTTAAAAGTAGTGAGTGACATTACAGCAATGAGTGACATCCCATCAGTAAGCATAGTTTGAACAATAATGTGTTTTTATCAGTAAAGTGGTGATTTCCTCAATCTTGCAAGTTGTTTTCAAGTTAATAAGCATATAAATTTAAGGCAGGGGGAGAGACCAGGCATTACCTAGGCCTGCCTATGTTGATTATCTATAAACAAGACTCATTCTGCCTATTCTTCCAAATACAGTGGGGGAGGCGCAAACCATCCAGCAAGGACAGAATTCCCGATGCTTGTCCTTTGCTTGTGAATAAGTGAATTTACATAATAGGAGCCCAACAATTATGCAAATCACATCAATATTCAGCCAGCTCATAACTGCTATTAATCTGTGCAACCCATCTCCAAGATGCAACTTTAAGATTACTTCTGGCCAGGCTACTCTCATTCAGATGTAATCCATCAAAGCATCCTGCTCTAGGTCCTTCCCTTTTATCTAAATGCCAAAACAAAAGAAAAATACATTCCTTGGGGCCAAGGAGAGCAGCTCAAGAAATCCAACCCTGAAAAATTATTTAGAAGGAGGTAAGACTGGGCGCCATTTTGGCTGACGGGAGCTTTGCTTCAACTGCCTTTTCCACACATGGAGGTGTCTCAACCTGTGAGCCCATGCAGGGAGGGGTCTCAACCTATGAGCCCAAAATGGCTCCAACATACGTGGAATGTAAGAAAAAAACTGATGAATATATAAGGAGGGGAAAAAAAGATAAGGAAACAAACCATAAGAGAATTTCAATGATAGAGAACAAACTGAGGGTTGAGGGAGGGAGGTGGGTGGGGGATGGGCTAAATGGGTGATGGGTGTTAAGGAAGGCACTTGTGATGAGCACTGGGTGTTATATGTAAGTGATGAATCACTAAATTCTACTCCTGAAACCAATATTACACTATATATTAAGTAACTAGTATTTAAATAAAAATTGGGGGAAAAAACAAAAATAAAAACACTTTTTTAAAAAAAGAGAGAGAGAGAAAGAGAAACGCTTCCACTAGAGAACCTAGCCCTTGTGGCATTACTGAAACTGTCCATTTGGGGCTCCATATGCCATTGAAACTACATGCAGTTAAGAAAGTTCACTGTACTGCTCTGTGTACTTTAGGTTTGAGCTGTGTGTGACTGAAGTTGTATCTCGCCATGATGATCCTGTAACTGATGAGACTATTTTCCTCTGGCTGAAATACTTGTTTTTCATACAAACGTAGAAATAACTGGATGTTGACCCAAAAAGGTGTAGAATAATGCTGGTTTTCTGCTTTTGCTTTTCTGGGTCCACTTTCCATTTTCTGCATCCATTGATGCCCAGGATGTTCTGCTTTATGGAGAGCTACTGTGGACACCCTCATCTTCTGGCTTCTTGATGGCCTCAAGAGAGCGGAGTATGGGGAGAGAGTGCCATCATGCTACTAGGCCCCTCTACACTGGGCTTCTGGGTTGGCAGTGACTACTTCAATTTTCTGGGCCCTTCGGTGCTGTGGCTTTCTCTTAAAGTTGCAGTTACCTTTATAAGATTTAGTGGTCCCTCTCCCCAGTGGCCCCTGGAAGCCTATGGGAAATTTGGAATTCCTACTGTTGCTGGACTTGGAGTGCTTCACCATTCTTTGTCATCTTCCATAACCCTGTTCATGTTAAGTGAAAAGATATTTCACTAAAGTTTTCCTCATTATTCCACTTGCTTCCTGTCAGGAGACTGATGGTAACCATCATAATTTCAGGGAATACCAGGATATGTAAGCGATAATATAAATATCACGTAAGAAACACTTTCTTCTTCACTTTTCTTCTCCACTGTATTCACTAAAGTTAGTTGAAATGACCTCAAATCAGAGCACAGAACTGAATAAATCAATAAAGTTGGGTGATCATCCCTAGAAGCTCTGTAGAACTCAGACATCAGACAATCACTGGACTAAATGAGCTTTACTATTCTTCTAATGCTCCCAGCACAGACTCTTAACTGGTTCCCGCCTGGCTTGAAGAATCAATTTTATGTTTTCTTACCAAATGTGTGTTATGTAATTACTTACATGAATATATTTTTTTCTTTAAAGGGCTCTGGTATTTTTCAGAGAGCTGGTCTGTGCTTCAAAAGTCAGAATGAAGAGGATACAGATCTGGAAGCAGACACAATTCATCTGTTATGCCTCTGTTGTAAAAGTCTGTTCAGAGATGCTAGTCAACAATGAATAATAAAAGGAATAAAAACTCAGAAATGAAGAGTAAAGTTGAGCACCAATAGCTGTGCAAAGTTGAAGGATTGATTAGACTGTTCAATATAGAATGACATAACAAGTGAACAGCTTCCAATAAGATAGGGTGGAGGAAGCTAGAAACTGTGACAAGGCAGACGAAGAAGTAAAACCACAAATTACATTTTGTGAAACCATGAAGTGAATCTTATGTACCGTTGACCCTTGAACAACATGGGTTTTAACTGCACAGTTTCACTTATACACAATTTTTGAAAGATAAGTACTAACTTGTAAATATATTTTCTAATGTTTTTCCTAATAACATTTTCTTTTCTCTAGCTTTAGTTAAGAATACAGTGTATAATATATATAGCATATAGAATATGCATGTGTTAATTAACTGTTTATGCTATTGGTAAGACTTACAATCAGCAGTAGGTACTTAACTTTTTGAGGCGTCAAAAGCTATACACAGACTTTTTGACTTTTTGCTCTTAAACCCTATCTTGTTCAAGGGTCAGCTATAATTATAAGACTTGTTTTTGATCTTTGGTTTCCTATATGGCAAAATGTTTTTGGTATTTAGCACAGTATGATATGTGTAATAGGCTCTCAATGAATGATTGGTAAGAGGAAGAATATTTAAAATTGTAGGAATGAGCTTAACAATTCCTGTGTAATTGGTGTAGATATGTCACATTAAAAAGAAATCAGTGAGTTTACACAACATAGCTGACTTCTGTTTATTATGGTAGAAAGGCCAAGGTGCCAGAAAGAACTAAACCCTCTCATATGTGTACCTAAATTCTTGCATGTCATATAAGAGACTACTCATAAACACCAGGCACATGAGTGAGTGGAAGAAGGGCAATGAGGAGAGGTCTTCCTCCCTTGGTAGCTCAAAGCTGAATGACAGGGGCACCTGAGTGGCTCAGTCGGTTAAGCATCTGACTTTGGCTCAGGTCATGATCTCACGGTTTGTGAGTTCGAGCCCGGTGTCGGGCTCTGTGCTGACAGCTCAGAGCCTAGAGCCTTCTTTGGATGCTGTGTCTCCCTCTCTCTCTCTGACCCTCCTCCACTATGCTCTGTCTCTCTCTCTCTCTCTCTCTCTAAAAAATAAATAAACATTAAAAAAAAAAGCTGAATGACAAAGGAAACTGTGGTTTCCCTAGCTCTTCAAAAGATTATACTCAACTCCATTTCTTCTTCCATTGTATTTTGGCGCTATTATTCTCATCACCCCAGCCAGTATAGTTGTTAAGCAATCAGAGAGCCAAGAAAAGATTATCACATTCAACAAAACTATTGTCCTTCACACCAGAAGCCTACAAGGTGACAGAAATTCCCTCATTTTGCATTCTGTCTGTGTGTATTTTATTTCATTTATAGTAGTTGTACATGAATTAGTTTACAAGTACCTCATGAGCTGCTTTTGAACTAGAGCCCAGCTATTGCTGTCCTATTCCAGGGAGAGCTAGGTTATCCACACTGTGGGTTGTAAGATAATGCATAGAGCCCTTATCCTCTCAGTGTGGTCACTGAGTGCCTGCCATACTCCTCTATCTTCTCAGTGGTTAGACTCATGCGAAGACAATTGAGGACAGAAGAAAGTAGGTAAGCTAAACACATTACTTGGGGGCATAAAATTTATTTTGCATATGATTGGCAAAAATGGATTTAACTTGCAAAATTCTCTGAAATGGGTCTGTAGATTCGAAGTTTCTCTTGGTATCCTGGCAGTTGCATTTCTATCTGAATCTCAGAATATTGCAGGCTTAAATCTGTTCTCAGTAAACTAGTAAAAATGCCATCCTTCATCTCATGTAAACTGTTTTAAAGGAAAATTGTCTTAACTAATAGATCACTTTATCTCTTGTTTTTGGTATTTGGTAACCATGGAAGTACATCTTGATTTTTGTAGGATATTATTTCTAAGATAATTCCTTAAGGCTATTTAGATGAAGCATATTCTACAGACTGCAGTTTTGTGCAAAAGTACTTTTAAGGAATCTGTATTTAAATATATTTAAGCGTTCAATAAATGCTCAGATTCAAGAACTCCATAGGACCAAACTCTAGGAGTTAGGAAGGCAGCTTTAAAAACTCTATTGTACATATATCTCTTCTGAGTTTGCAGAGTTCTCAATCTTGACAGTACAGTAGAATCTCCTAGATGATCTTTGTATTATTATTTTATTTTTATTAACTATTGATGCCTGGGTCCTAACTTACTCAGAATGTCTAAAGTCGGGGAGGGAATCTATATACATTTTCTAAAATCTCCCCCAAGTGATTCTAATGTGTACCCATGGGATAGTACTCTTGACTTTTATTCAATGAAATGAATCGAGAGATTAAATTATATTTTAACACCCAAGCCCTTGAAAATTTTCACAAGAATTCCATGGTCATAATCTCTTCCATTAATGTATAGAGGGAGATCAGGAACTAAGTATTCTCTGACAAGTAATTACTTTCTATGGAGAAGATAAGGTTGTCAATAGCTGGAAGGTGATGAAATGAAGGCGAGGGATATCATGCCACATCGAGTGAGGCCTCGTATCTGGGTTCAGCTGAGTTCCTCTGCTGTAAGCAGAATGTCATTCTGAAAATAGCACAATCAAATGAGATACCTTTAGAGGAAAAAAAAAAGACTGAACTGCTTCCTCAGCACGTCTCTTTTCCTGGTATATTTATTGGTTTCTATTATCAACTATAAATCAAATTTGATTTAAAACTATGTTCTGCTTGTATCAGGATTTTTTGGTTACTCTATGGGAATTCCTTAATATGATTTTATTAAAAAGTTAAGACTTCAGAAAGTGTATTTATGGGAATGTACAGCAATCATTTTTGCTCTTATTGTCTATATGTTTACATAAAACATTTTTAAATTCAAATATCCATGAAACTGCCATTAACCATAACCACAGAAACATGGATAAATACAGTGGCTTGATGAGATTCAACTAAAACTGTCTTTCCATGTATAAGCTGTCAAATAACAGGAGCATCCACATACATCGCCTAGCTTGTGTGCTTATGCTTTGACTCTCAACCTTGTCAAAAGATACTTTGAAAAGACTGATCAGTCTGATTCACCTGAAAAAGGAAGATAATTTCTACCATGCATTAAATCCAACGAAAAGGAAAAGACAACCCAACCAGCACCTTATGTGCTCTACCCTATAACATTAATATCAAGGAGAGCTTATGTAGAAAGTATAAAGCAGATTTATTAAGATAGATAAAAGTCAACTTCGGAAGAAAGATTATGTTCTTGAAAATAATTACTTGGCCTTGAATTAAGAGACTACCATTGTACCTAAAACCCACTAGAAATTTTCTCACTACATTTTAAAGCACCCCTTATTCTCTTTTTCTTTTTTTAAAAAGGTATTTATTTATTCTTTTTAAGTAGGCTGTGTGCCCAACGTGAGCCTTGAACTCATGACCCTGAGTCACATGCTCTACTGACTGAGCCAGCTTGGCACACGTATTCTCTTTCTTAATCAATTTGTTCAAAAGAAGAGTAGGACCATCTATCCATAAAGTATAGAACAACAACATATCATTCTTGGCTCTCTCATATAGCCTTAGACATGTAGTGGAGACTTAAGGGTGTTTAGTACAACCCCAACTTCAGCACAGATGTCTAAAATTAATATGCTATGTAGTGGAGACTTATTTTGTATAACTCCAACCTCAGCACGGATGTCTAAAATTAATATCCACCAAAAAGCGTACAGACCAAACATGTACTCTTCACATAAAGCGTGGCTGTCAAGAATTGGAGTGCCAGGGGCACCTGGGTGGCTCAGTTGGTTAAGTGGCCAACTTCGGCTCAGTTCATGATCTCACGGTCTGTGAGTTCAGGCCCCGCATCAGGCTCTGTGCCGATGGCTCATCAGAGGCTAGTTAACAGCTCAGAGCCTAGAGCCTTCTCTTCAGATTCTGTATCTCCCTCTCTCTCTGCCCTTCTCCTGCTCACGCTCTGTCTCTATGTTTCTTAAGAATAAATAAATGTTAAAAAAAAAGAATTGGAGTGCCAGATTTTCCTTCCCATATAATTAATCTTATAAGAAAAAAAAAAAAAAGATTTGACAATACTAAAGATGATAGGAAATTGATGGCAAGAATAAAAGGTGCAATTTTTTTTCTTAAGGCATTAGCATTAATGGAGAATGTATAACTTAGAGCAGGTTATAAAGTGAAATTTGGACATTAGATGTCCTGATATGATGCGTTGTGTTCAGCAATATTCAGCTCCCAAGGCAGATCTATAGAAAGGAATGAAACTTATTAGGATGATTTTTGTTTGAAGACAAATAAATAAAGATGGTGATGCTGATGATATAAATACTTAAGATTCTAGGTGCATAATGCATACAAGCACTGTACTAAGAATTTTACAACTGTTACCTAATTTAATCTTCATAATAACCATATGAGGTGGGTATTGATCATCTCCATTTCACAAGTAGCTGAAGCTCAGGAACATTAAATATCTTGCCTAATGGTAAGGATATAAATTAAATCCAAATTGAGAACCCCAAATCTATGCTTTCAAAACATATACCAAAATACTGTAGACAAATATATGACAAATATATTGTAAAATACCTGTATGCTATTCTGCTTTCCTAAAATATAACAAAATTTCCAATGCAAAATTTCCTTATAGACTTTCAAACTAGTTATGTTTTGTTGTTACCTAAACAGTTTTTT